>CM022300.1:285132725-287532725 GCA_011799875.1 Thinopyrum elongatum
GCTAAATAGGTCATTTCTTAAGCTAAGTATACATTTCTTAAGCAAAACACTTGGGAAAACTTACCATCATCACGGAGGTGAAGGACCAGTCGAGGTTGCGCCAGTGGCAGACGGAGAAGGATTGGTCGATGCTTGTCGGGATGCATGTTGCACCAAAGATCATTTGCAATGTCTCATTAGCATGATGCAATTCAAATGTGAATACTAGTAAGTAATGACCATTCAAATGAAACTCACCATGGTCGCTATAGGAATCTGGGGGCATCGGCGGAGGGGTCTGACCGTTGGTCTGGCACACGAACTACACATTTGGTTTTCATGAGTCAGTCATATTAGTTAGTAATGATACGAACATTACGTGCATGATTTGGCTAATATGCAGGAGAAACTTACCATGAGGAGCTCGTATAGGGCCCGGTGAGATGCGTCGTTCTGGTTCCTCTCCTCCACCAACAGCCTAGCCGTCCTCTCCTCCATGTCCCTCTCCCTCTCCGCCGCCTGCCTGTTTGCCTCCGCCAGAAGCTCCTGGGCCCTAGCCTCGATGGCGAGCTCCATTGGCCGTGGATGAGGCCTTATCTCTGGATCGGAGCTCGTCTGGCGCTTCTTGATCTCTGGGAGAGTGCTAGGACAACGTATCAGTCCATCCCCAATGGCTATCGAGCCATGGGACCTCCCACCACCAGATATCATCACCAGCTCTAGATCAAAAGGACTCTAGCTCGGGTTAAAGTCATCCCCTTTCCTCGCCTTCCCCTCGGATCTATACTTCACGAGCTTGTGGTGGGAGGAGATGTTGGTGAAGCTCTCTGGATGATCGAGGTTAGACTCAGAGAATGCCTTGGCCTTCTTGTACGGGGCAGTATGGGCCATGGCATAGAGGTAGAACACCCCTGGCACCTCCTTCTTGTTGTGTCACGCCTAAAAGAGAGGAACAAAATATTATAGTTAAGGGCTTAAGCTAGCATGAAGAATGAAATTGCATGAATCATGAAGCAAACCACATACCCAGTTATCCCCGTACTCAAACAGGTTGGAGCTCCCTTGATGGTGTGGCACACCAACCATTTGGCCACGCTTATCCTTGGCCTTGTTGTGGACGGCTAGCCATTGGGGAGAGCACCACTCATCCACCAACGCCTCCCAACAGTCCATCCTATCCGCACACCATCTCGGGGGCACCTAAGTTAGTCAAGAGAAATTTCAGTGCTACACCTATGAATCAAATCAAGAAAACTAAGTACAAGGCCTTAATAATAGGTAATTACCTTCATGTACTTCTCCTTACTCAGAAACTTGACGCGGCACTTCTTCTTGGACCTCTTAATACCAGTCGAGGCGTAGTAGTCTCGAACAGCCTACACCAGGGCCTCGTGCCATAAGTTCTGAAGTAGGCGCTTGCACTCGGCTTCGATAGCCATAGCCGCGGCCTCCTCCTGTTCCTCAAGACACCTGTAGAAGGTCTGCAATCAAACAAGACAACACTGATTAGTACAATCACTAGGTACTATTGATTTTTAATTCTGTAAAGGAGAAATTACCCAAAACGTCCGGATCACAATGTCGGCCACTGTCTCGCACAAGACACCGTCGACCCTCTCCTCCGGCGGGGCCGGGGCAGCCAAGTACAGCTCATAGCTCAGTGCTAGATGTGGAACCTGACCCTCACCGGGCAACGTGACCCACCCCGGGAAGTTCTGCCGGCAAAGCACACCAAGGACCTGGTTGGGCCTGCGAACACCAGGGGCGTGTTTCCAACCCCTGCAGTATGACAAGGCCAACACATTAGAGATTAATTTGAAGAAACGTGAAGGCAAAAGGTTAAAAAAGAGTAAATGCACTTACTTCTCCCCATTAGGCACAATCAACCACCTCTGCTCGCGGGTCGTCGGCACGGGCGGGAGCTTTGTACCACCATGCTGGTAGACCTTGCCCCCCTCAACCAGCTCGCCCTCGCTATAGCTATCATCAGAAAAGCTGTCCTCGCCACCATCAGCATGGCCACTAGCCTCCGAAGTCATGTGGGATGAAGACTCTGGGACTGGAGTCTCATGGGACGAAGACTCTGGGACCAGAGTCTCGTCGGCCCGAGGCTCGTGGACCGGAGTCCGAGACGGGTCCACGTCAGACGGGTCCACCACAGACGGAGCAGTCCTATGGTCGGGTGAATCAGCTGGGGGTGGCGGCGAGGAAGGCGTAGCAGCCTTCCTACCTCTCCCGCCGCTACGTCCACCTCTAGCACCCCTCTTCGTCCTCCCCCGACCTCTCCCGGCCGAAGAAGAAGCGCCCGCCGGTGGTGTCTGCATACTGTCTAGCAGCGCTCTCCGGAGGTGCTGGGGTGGAATGGAAGCACCCCTCCCAGCACGCGCCAAGGAAGAAGGCTCGGAGCGCTCTCGACCCGCGCCCACCATCTGTCAACACATGCAATGACAAAGAGTAAACAAAATTAGTACAACATAAAAAATTTGAATATCTGACATGAATAATATGTATATAATTTAAGTGTATCATCATCATGAACATAATAAAAAACTGAATACCTAATAACATGAACTAATTAATAATATATATATGTACATAATAATTGAATACCTGACATTACAAATATTACTCTTCATCGTCTATATATGCTCCGAGATCAATAAATGCATCATCATCATCATCACTATCAGTAATGACGTGCTCATCATCATCATCAATAAATGCATCAACATGTGGAAGGCCTCCTTTACGTAATCGGTCAAGCATTGACAGGTCATTCGCAGCAGTAACCTCTTCTTGTTCCGGCTCTTCTTGTTCCCGCTCAGGGGTGAAGTCGGATTCATTGTCGTCGTCTACTTCAATGTTCTAGGGTGAAGTAGAGCGGTTCTTGAAACATTTTTTGGAAAGACGTGTTTCTTGGAAGAATTCTCCTTCATATGTGTTTGGGTTAATGTGAGGTTCATAATCCTCTTCATTGTGGGGAGGTGGTCTAACACGTGGTGGCACTTCATAAACGACATCCCAACCATTGAGATTTGGATCACTTTGACTGGCCCACGGTAGATAGAAAACTTGGGTTGCCTGTTGATCCGTAATATAGACATCGGGAACATCCAAATGGGTGCTTTGTTTGATTTCCACTAGCCCTATATGTTCATGAGTCCTTCTAGTCTCCTTCGGCTGGAACCAATAACATTTGAAGACTACGACGTTTGGTGGGTTTGCACCATAGAATTGAAGTTCATAAATTGCTTCAACTCTTCCATAATACTCGGTATCTCCTTCACCAATAGCAAAAACACAACAATTTGTAGAATTTTGGTCAACCATAGATAGCTCTTTGCCATAGGTATGAAAGCGATACCCGTTGATGTCATATTTGTCAAATGAACGGACCTTAAAGTCAAAACCATTAACGACTTGTCTCAATTCGGCGTCCATAAACTCTAAATTAGCCTACAAGTTTAATACGAAAGGATTGTTGCATTAGCCACAAATTACCGTTTGTTTGAACCAAGAGATGAAACCGGGATAGCCGCCTCCATGCTTTGCCAGAAGCTCATACTCTTCGACGGAATCCTTTTGGATCACCACTCCATACGAGAATTTGGCGATGTATCGACTGTATCAAATATTCGGGAATAAGAGCAGTTCAAAGGAATTAGAAGTTGCGAAACAATGTACCGAGAACTTACTCGATGTACGGCCGCACATCTGTTAGGTTGTTGAAGATATACAACGAAATGGTGCGGCATTCTTTGACATCCAACGATAAGGAATTAGAAGCACCGGCTGGTGCGAGATTCCCTTTGAATAGGCTGAGGTTGGATCCACCCTTTTTAGGGTCGCCAGCATTGTACCGAGGCTTCGGATTATGCAAATGACGATTTTTGGCTTCGTAGTGTGCTGTCACGAAGTTTGCCGCCTCCTTAGTAATGAATGCCTCGGCCATCGATGCTTCAATTCTACGTTTATTTTTACATTTTGCTCCAAGCGTCTTCTGCATCCTCTCAGTTGCGTAGCACCAACGATTTTGCATGGGCCCCCCCAATCTTGCCTCGGTCGGGAGATGCAAAATCAAGTGCTGCATTGGATTAAAGAAGCCCGGCGGAAAGATCTTCTCTAACTTGCAGATCAACTCCGGTGCCAACTCTTCCATTTCTTCTAGAAGGCCAGGCGATAGTTCTTTCGCACAAAGAACACGAAAGAAATAGCTCAGCTCTGCCAGTACTAGCCATTAATCCTCAGGGATGAAGCCACGCAACATCACCGGCATTACCCGCTCAATCCATATGTGCCAATCATGACTCTTGAGACCAAATATTTTCAATTTTTCAAGACTCGCTCCCCTCTTTAGATTCGCTGCATACCCATCGGGGAACATCAACTGCATTTTCACCCACAAGATAATTTCCCTCATAGCTGGCCTTCCAAGATTGAACCATGCCTTTGGCTTTGTCCAGTTCTGCTTTCCTTTCGGTGGTTGCATGTTTTGTAATGGTCTATCACATAGCGCCTCCTGATCGACTCTAGCCTTAGTATTATCCTTTGGCTTCCCCTATATGCTGAACAATGTACCAAAAAGTGCCTCGGCGATATTCTTTTCAGTGTGCATCACGTCGATGTTGTGTGGGTAAAGGAGGTCTTTGAAGTAAGGCAGATCCCACAAGCATGTCTTGTGAGTCCAGGCGTGTTTCGAATTATACCCCTTGAAATACCCTGGACGCTCTGGATCTGGCTCGAGAGCGTTTAACTGATCCAGGGTCTCTTGGCCTGTCAATGCAGGTGGTGCAGAGTTTTTGACAACTCTACCTTTGATGAAGTTCTTCTTGTCTTTCCTGAACTTATGGCAAGGATCCAGGAACTATCTATGCAAGTCGAAGCAAGAAAACTTGCGACCGGTCTGAAGCCAATGAAACTCAAGAGCTGCCTTGCATGTGGGGCACGGGAACCTTCCATGCACACACCAGCCAACGAATAGCGCATACGTCAGCAAGTCATGCGTCGAGTACATGTACCAGACACGCATTATGAAGTTCTGTTTGCTAAAGGCGTCGTATGTCTTGAACCCATTATCCCAAGCTTCTTGCAATTCGTCCTTAAGCGGCTGCATGTACACATTCATATTCTTCCCCGGATAGTTGGGCCCTGGAATTATCAACGTCAGGAAAATGTTCTTTCTTTGCATAATCTGTCGGGGGGGTGTGGGGGCAGATTGAGTGGAATGACAAATATGGGCCAACAACTGTATTGGGCTGCCATCAGACCAAACACACTGAACCCATCCGTGCTGCTGATGGCGACTCAAGGATGCCTTGGATCTGCCGCTTTTTCCTTATGTAATGCATCGAAGCGCTTCCACGCTTCACCATCCGATGTGTGCACCATTATCAGATTCCCATCTGCATCTAGTTGGGTTCTTTTGCCCGTTTTGTGCCATGTCATCTGTCTGGCCGTCTCTTCAACCATGAAAAGACGTTGAAGTCTTGGTACGATTGGCATATACCGAAGAACATTAACGGGTATTTTGGTCTACGTATTCTCACCCATACCGTTGTCTACCACAACATACCTGGATGACTTGCAAATGGGACAATAGTTCAAGTCCGAATACTGAAGCCTAAATAAGGCAGATCCTTTCTCACAGGCATGTATCTTCTCATAGGGCATCTTAAGAGCACGGAGGATTTTTTCTGACTGGTACAGGTTTGCAGGTAGTACATGGCCTTTGGGTAGAAAACGTCCAAATACTGTCATCATCGCGTCGTAGCATTCTCTGCCCAAGTTGGACTGAGCCTTCAGAGCCATTATTTGTGAGATGGCATCCAGCTAACAAAGCTTAGTGTGCTCATGGAGAGGACGTTTTGAAGACTCCAACATTTCATTGAAGGCCTTTGTAGATTCCTCCATCTCATCGTCCGAGTCCCGAGCATCATCGAAGTTTTGCACCTTGTCTTCCATCCCGGTACCATGCTCGTCGGTGCGACGACGAACCACCTCGGCTCTGGCATGTTGGGCAGACTCACCATGAAATGCCCAGACCGTATAACCAGGCGTAAAACCAAACTTCTGCAGGTGTTTACTCATTTCAAGCTTGTTCCTCCTATGATAGTTGTCGCACCCGACACAGGGGCACCATCTTATTCTTTGGCCATTTGCAAATGCGGTTCTCACAAACCCCTTGGTTTTTGTTAACCATTCATCGGTCATGTCTTCCTGACTAGTGTGACCGGTGTACATCCACGCACGATCACTCATATTGCGTAGCTACTAGACACACAAGAAATACGTACATAATTCAGCAAACCATATCCATCAGTTAATGGAGTTTGTCAGTTTTATTACGTCCATGCAACCTAGACGCTAATAGGTAAAGATAGGTCCTAATCCCCCCCGAGTATGTGTAGATTGGGTTCGTTTTCCCATGCTCTGCTCCGGATCCGACGCAAAATTTTGGTAGCACCTCCCTGCTGTTCTCCTGATACACGTCTCGGCAATAAGCAGAGAGGATGTGTACCCGGAGAACAATAGGGAGGCACTGACGAAATTCTGCATCAGATCCGGAGCAGAGCATATGGGAAAATGAACCCAATCTACACATACTTGGGCTGTCCATGGATAATGTTGGACAATTTGAAAGAATCATGGTTATAAATATGGAAATGCATGCATATTTATAGATGTAACCCTTTCGAACGGGAGACGCATAGTGGTCACGCATACTGATGATTGAAGACACCTATAGCTAGCAAGTTTCATCGGCACGAAGACCGGAACAGAGCAAATGAAGGGGGAGGAGGAGATGTTATTTGTGCTCACCCACGAACGCAGGGGCGGAGCTCGTCGAACGCACCGGGAGGTCGTCGAACACCAGACCCTCGCAGCGATGAAACAACTGCACATTTAAAACCACCAGATCAACACAAATATGATGTTTTTTATAACAAAATTGAAAAATATATGACCTAACTCATAATTCACAAATATATGACCTCGTCGGCCTCTGGAAGGCCGAAGAGCACCTTTTCGGTCGACAGGAGGTCGAAGAGGTGTCGGGGATCGGGGTGCTGTGTCGGGGTCAGGGTGTCGGGGTGTCGTGTCGGGGTCGGGGTGCTGTGTTGGGGTCAGGGGGTCGGGATGGCAAATCCTCGACCCCTCGGCCCCTCGGCGACCCTCGACCCTCGATCCTCGACCCCTCGACCCCTTTTCCCCTCGACCCCTCGACACCTCAATCCTCGACCCCTCGACCCTCGACTCCTTTTTCCCTCGATCCTCGACCCCTCGACCCCTCGGCGACCCTCGACCATCGACCCCTCGGCGACCCTCGGCCCCTCGGCGACCCTCTTTTTCTACTTTTCCTACTTCTTTTTTTCATCATCTTCTTCTACTTCTTTTTTTTCATCATCATCATCTTCTTCTTTTCTCCTTTTTCCTCTTCTTCTACTTATTGTTCTTTTTTTTCAACTTTCTTCTTCTTCTTCTTCCTTTTTTCCTTTTTCCTCTTCTTCTACTTATTCTTCTTTTTTTTCAACTTTCTTCTTCTTCTAATTATCTAAACCTAAACCTAGCTCTAACCTAAACCTACCACTAACCTAAACCTATCAATAACCTAAACCTAAACAGCAAAGAACAGTAAAAAAACAAAAAAAAGCTCACCTTGGCTCCGGCGGTGGTGGAGGAGGGCCGATGGAGGATGGTCGCAGGGAGGGTGGAGGATGGTCGTTGGGAGGATGGCCGCAGGAAGGGTGGCGGCGGCGCAGCCTCGCTCCGGCGGCGGGGCGGGTGCAGGGGCCCCCGCAGGGCCGCTGTGGCCTGGCTCCAGCGATGGGGCGGGGCGGGGTGGGCTCTGCGGCCTGGCTCCGGGGGGCGGGGATGGGCGTCGTCGGGAACGGGGGGCGGGGATGGCCGGGGCGGCGCGCGGGTGAGGTGGGGGAAGGGTAAAGAGGGGGTGGGGCCGGGAGGGTGGGCCGGTGGGGCGGCAGGGCGACGGGGCGGCGGCGGTCGTCGGGGAGAACAGAGGGAGTGAAAGAGAGAGAGAGAGGGCGACGGCGGGGGCGCAGCCGTTAGTTAAATTTAAGCTTTGCCGTATGCCCCCTCTTTGCCGTCCGCCTTGTTGCTCTTTGTAGACGGCAAAGAGGTGGCTGATGGCAAATATGTTCTTTGCCATCAGCCAGCTCTTTGTCGTCTGTTTTTTGGAAGCTGACGGCAAAGCCACCCTTTGCCATCAGCCAGCAGACGGCAAAGAAGTGGCTGATGGCAAATCTTCTGATTCCAGTAGTGATCATTCGAGCGAAGCATAACACAAACCCTAGATCTGATAGATTTGGATGCGAGGAACAACTACAAACCACATCCGCACTAGAAGGGTAAAAACCTAGAATAAGATATGCGGTAAAACCAGAGATTATTAACCACGGACGAACTCGACTCAAGAAGGAAGAAGACCCGAGTTCGAGCCACACGTACCTAGCTCGGTGACGTGCAGCCGCTACAGTGGCGCGGGGAAGAAGATGTCCCGCGGCAGCGTCGAAGGACTCCTGTGACCTCTTTCTGACAGTTAAGCGGTGAAGTGGTCATCGGCGTCGAGCTCAAGGTGGAGCAATGCGGCGAGGGTTTCGGGAGAGAGGAGGCGAGGAGAAAGAGAGTAAAGAGAAAGACAGTAGCAGTGCGGTTTATATATAGGCGAATGGAAATAACCGTGCGCAGAGGATTTTGATCGAACGGTCTCTAAACACAGACGATTGCGATTCAAAGGTCAGGATAGATTGGCCGAAGGTGTATTGCACATGGCAACCATCGTAAGAGATCGTGGTCCTGACTTGGGAGGGAAACCCCAAATTTTGGACAGATTTCACCAAAACAGATTAATGTTCAGACCAAATCTTAATCATGGTCAAGGACACCAGATAAAGTTTCGTTCCAGATAAAAGTTGAGCATTTGAAACGGATCATCATAGACTGGAAGAGATAGAATAGAGGGAAAACAGGGTCCTAGGCATTTCACTCAGTTAAGAACACAAACAGTCCAGCAAATAGCTATGAATGAAATGCATTCGGACGAAGTCAAAAACTGTCGATCGAAGAGAAATTCAACAAAAGAAAATTGTGGTGGCGTTACCCATCGTATAAGAACTATATGACCCCAAGCATCGCACAATTATCGTGGCACCCGGTTAGTCTAGTTCTTCGTTAATGTATTCACTCTTAGAAAGAAAATTTCACTTTGTTGAAATTTTCAAACTCTTTGAGTGTTATGCACCCATTCCTTCTAAGATGTGGAAGTGTTAGCACGGGTGCCGACTCTAGCTTACTGCACGTTTGCGAAGTCTAAGATATTTAGCTCACACCGTAACACACAGAATCTTTTCTCATCGAGAGGCTTGGTGAAAATATCTGCAAGATTGTCTTCGGTCTTGATGTGATTGATAACAATATCCTCTCGAGCAACATGATCGCGAATAAAATGATGTCTGATGGCAATGTGCTTCGTGTGAGAATGCTGCACAGGATTGTGTGCAATTTTGATTGCACTCTCATTATCACAATACAGAGGAATATGCTTGACCTTGATGCCATAATCTTTCAATGTCTGCTTCATCCATAATAACTGAGTGCAACAAGCACCAGCATCAATATATTCGGCCTCAGCTATGGAGAGAGATACACAATTCTGCTTCCTTGATAACCAACAGACCAATGATCTACCAGGAAATGACATGTCCCCGAAGTAGATTTCCTATCAACCAAGTCACCAGCCCAATCTGAGTCTGAATATCCAATGAGATCAAACTGTGCTCCCTTAGGATACCATAAGCCTAAGGTGGGGGTGTGAGCCAAATATATTAGAATGCGCTTGACCGCTTGGTGATGTTATTCTTTCGGTGCAGCTTGATAGCGGGCACACATGCAAACACTCAACATAATGTCAGGTCTGGATGCACATAGATAAAGAAGAGATCCAATCATCGAACGATAAGATTTCTGATCGTAATCCTTACCATACACATCTGCATCCAGCTTACCATTCGTGGGCATAGGAGTTTTATAGCCCTTTATTTTGGAATCTTGCATTTTGAACTTCTTCAGGCACTCTTTCAGATATTTTTCCTAAGAGATGAAAATGCCATTTGCTTGTTGACGAATTTGCAATCCGAGAAAGAACTTGAGTTCACCCATCATGGACATTTGATATTTATCGAACATCATTTTCCCGAACTCTAAGCTGCAAGCATTTTTAGTACAGCCAAAGATAATATCATCCACATAGATTTGACATACAAATAAATCATTGTCAACAACACGAGTAAAAAGTGTGGGATCAGTGGATCCTGGCTTGAACCCTTTATCGAGCAGAAACTTCTTCAGAGTCATACCAAGCTCGAGGGGCTTGCTTTAGCCCATATAAAGCTTTCTTCAACCTGAAAACTTTGTTAGGAAACTCAGGATGTTCAAAGCCAGGTGGCTATCTAACATAAACTTCCTCATCAATTTCACCATTGAGGAAAGCACTTTTCACATCCATTTGATAAAGCAAGATATTATTGTAGTTTGCGTAAGCGAGAAGAATATGAATTGCCTCAAGGCGTGCAACAGGAGCATATGTTTCACCAAAATCAATACCTTCTACCTGTGTGTAGCCTTGAGCAACAAGTCGTTCTTTATTTCTCACCACAATGCCATTCTCATCTTGCTTACTGCGGAAAATCCATTTTGTGCCGATGATATTGTGCTTCTTGGGATTCGGTTTATCAACCAATTCCCACACATCATTTAATTCGAATTGCACCAAATCCTCTTGCATGGCATTCATCTAATCTGGATCATTTAATGCTTCTTCATACTTGGTAGGTTCTGTGTCGGTGGAAACGACACCTATGGGATCGCGTGGACCCCTTTACGGTTTGGCAGGGATGAGGAGTGCGCAAAGAGCAGATCTAACGATCAACACGGTGGATTTTTACCCAGGTTCGGGCCGCTGAGAAGCATAAAACCCTAGTCCTGCTTGTCTGTGTTTTCTTGTGTTCTTCTGCTCTTGGACTAGCAACTATGCGTGTCCAGTCCAAAAAGTCCGAATCCTTCCATAGTACGCCTCGGGCCTCCTTTTATATGTTAAAGGGGTTGCCATAGTGGCACACAGGAGGTGGAAAGTATCTACAGTGTACAAGTTTATCGCCTGACATCATAGGAAAAACGCATTTTATGCGTTGCCTACGTGCCCTCTTGCTTTATCGGGGACGGCAACAGAGCCCGTCCCGTCCGTCGCCGCCTCGCCTTGCTTCGACGCGCGTCCAAGCTGACGAGGCATGCAGCGCCATGCTGGCTGGCTGGCTGCTGCGCTGGTGCGGTGACAGGACCTTCACAAAGATCTGCCTGCCACCACGCAGGTGCTTGGCTAGTTGGCTCAGAAGCTGCATGCTGCCACGCAGGTGCTCGCCTAGTTGGCGGGCTGGTCGTCGCATCAGAATGGCCGTGGGGGCAGCGAAACATTAGCAGATGCGGGCCTGGCCGCGGCCCCGCTGATGCTCCCGGCAAGGGTCTTGCCGGGGTCTCGCCTCCGTCCCCGGCAAGGACCTTGCCGGGGGTCTTATGGCTGTCCCCGGCAAGGATCTTGCCGGGGTCTTGTGGCCGTCCCCGGCAAGGATATTGCCGGGGGTCTTCGTCTTCTGGTCCTTATCTAGACTCGCAGGCCTTTGGTCTCCACAAAGATCTGCATGCCACCATGCAGGCGCCCCTGAGTCTTGGTTTCGGCGTTGTCGATGGTGTCAGAACTCTCGGGCTCATGGGTGGCGGCCTTGCTAGTGTGGGGCAGGCCGTCCCGACAAGGCTCTTGCCGGGGCTACATAGGCCCCCCTGGCAAGGGTTTTCCCCCCCGGGGGGGGGGGGGGGGGAAGAAGTCCATCCTGCCCCTTTGCTCTTCATGCCTCTGGCTTGAGTGCTGCCTTGGCAGTCTCGTACCTTTCCTTCCTCTGCCCCGCCGAGCATGGCCGCAGGTGTGGCTACGACCGCCTGTGCACAAGTAAAGGGGTACAAAAAGGGCCCTACTTTTGTACACCGATAGGAGCCCCCGGGCCTGGGCCACACATAAGCGCGAAGCGTTGTTGGGCCAGGCCCAGAACGGTGCATGGGCACGCGTGGCAGAGTTTTAACTGCGGTAACTTCTTCGCCAGTTGCACTTCCCCATGATCCGCATTGAGTGCGTGACGTGGGGGTCATGCGTGGAACGGTCGCAGCACGCTTGCGTCGCCTCATGGTGAATAGTAAAGAGGCGGCCAGCGCCTTCCCCATAAAAAAGAGGAAGCCGCAGGGGCGCTGCTCATTTACAAAGTGGACTTGAGTCATGGCCTTCATGGCACCCGCGCCCCACAATCACGGGGTGGGAAACGGTCGTCCCACTTGTCTCCCCAGTTTCGGCTCGCCCGCCACGTGTCCTTCATACGGAGGGCACGGGCCTTAACGCCGAGGCGGGAAGCCGGGCGTTGCTGATTGGAGTAGCGGGTCGGTCTTGATTCCCTGCGCCTCTGGCGGCCGGATTGGTCGAGTGGGGCGGCCGCCCTTAGGTTGGGGGGCCGAGCCCCGGCCCCGCCCCTCTATAAAAAAGGGAAGAGGGATGGCGTTCTTTTGCATTCATCTTCTTCCTGCTTGGTCCCTTTCCTCCACTCGTCATGGTGAGGGGGCGCGCCGGCGCTCCAATGGCGGCGACGAGGGCTTCTGCTCGACAGCGTGTCCCCCCTCCTCCAGAGCCCATGGCGACGGAGCCCGCCGTGAGAGGAAGAGGGAGGGGGCGAGGCCGAGGCTGCCGTGGCGCTCGGGGGAGAGGAGGACGGGGCGGCGCACTGGCCGCGCTTCCGCCAATGGCTCCCCCTCCAATGGAAGGCCATGTCAGAGACCAGCCCCGCGAGTTCTTCATCAGGCTGTACAAACCAGTGTGCGGTCACCTCTGCCTCCCCACCCCGTTTGCTCGGGTAATGGAGCTTGATCCGCCACAGGCCTTGAGGTTGCATATGAGGGGCTGCGAGAACGGCGGCATGTGGGTCGACGTCGACTTCCCCGCCCCTCATGTCATGTACTTCTGCCGTGGGTGGAAGACCTTTGCCCGTGCCCATAGCCTGTCGGAGGGGCACGTTCTCCAGTTCAAATTAATGGAGAACGGCCTACTCTCCGTCAAGGTCTTCGGGCGCTCGGGAATCCGCTTAGGGTGCTGCGTGGAGAGCTCCACTGACAACAAAACATCCTCCTCGAGCGACAGTGACGAGGAGGACAGCTACAGCGACGACGACGATAGCAGGCGGGAGGACGCCGATTCCGACTCCGGCTGACCATCGGTGGCAGCACCGTCCTCGGCCTCGTGCCTTGCCGAGGGCCATCCCCGCCATGCTCTCCATCGGCGCATTCCCCGTCGCCTCTTCTTTGCCTTCACCTGCCGCACCTTGGAGGAAAGGGGCAAGAACGGAGATTATGGGGCACTTATCTTTCTTTTAACTTGTAGGCACTTGCCAAATCTTAATTTCTAAATAATGTAATCTCTCGAGCCCATGCCTGTGTCCTGTAACATTCATACTTGTATCAGCATGTCAGTGAAAAAGACCAGCCTTGCCGGGAACCCATGCATGTATACGTCCATGCAGAGGCGAAATGCTTCTTTAGTGCAAATAAACGAGTCCTCTCGGCAAGTTATCCTGCCGGTGCCCTCTGTGCCTGTCGGAGAATCACATCTGCCGGGTTACAGACAAAGGGTCCAGCCCCTCGTCACCCTTCTTTTAGCAAAGGCTACTATGACCATCCTGACCGAAGCAGCGTTCGGGCCAGGGATGGGAGCACCCGAGTTTAAAAGAGAGTGGCGAGGTTTTCTAATGCACAAGTCATAGGTTACAAACATGAATGGGCAAGAGGTGAACTTTATCTGTTTTCTTTTGCCGGGGATCGCTGTGCTGGGCAGTCTTCCCAACTTCTTGCCGGAGCCGAGTCCTTGGCGGAATTGAGCGTCCTTGCCGCGGCTGGAAAGAAGGGAGGACAAGAGTATGGAACCTTGGCAGTCCATTAACATTTATTGGAATCAAAAAGCAGTACAATATCCTGGACAAGCATGCATATACGTATACACATAAACATGGAAATCAACGGGAAACTGTACATACTAAAGGTTTCTCTAACTGCGCACAAGGTCTGCACCTGGCTTTGTACATAGGGTTATATGCCTTGCCGACAAGGCTAGTACAAAAGGGGGTTGTCGGGGCTCCCGGCAACCGCGCCTTAGGGGTAAAACTTGCGAAGATGTTCGATATTCCAGGAATTGCTCACCGGAATGCCATCTTCGGCCTCCAGGCGGACTGCGCCGGGCCTGGTGACTCGTATTACCCGATAAGGGCCTTCCCACATCGGCGTCAACTTGTTGGAATTCTTGGCCGACTGAACGTGCCGAAGAATAAGGTCGCCTTCCTCAAGGCTTCGGGCGTGAACCTTGCGGCTATGATAGCGGCGCAAGGCTTGCTGGTAGCGAGCAACTCGCACAGCAGCCTGAAGACGATCTTTCTCAAGGAGTGTCGCATCATCTTGGCACAACTACTTTTGCTCAAGCTCATCATAAGCGAGCACTCAAGGTGACCCGTATATGAGTTCCGTGGGGAGAAGTGCTTTTGCCCCGTATACCAGGGCAAAGGGTGTCTGGCCAGTGGCTCGATTTGGCGTCGTTCTGATTGACCAAAGAACCATTGGCAACTCATCAATCCAGCGCCTTCCGCACTTGTGTAGCCTGTCAAAAGTCCTAGTCTTGAGGCCTCGCAACACTTCTGCATCCGCCCTCTCAGCCTGGCCTTTACTTCTGGGATGAGCAACAGAAGCAAAACAAACCTTGCTGCCGAGGTCTTGGATGTACTGCATGAAGGTGTGGCTTGTGAACTGCGTGCCGTTGTCGGTGATGACTCTATTTGGCACACCAAAATGGCAGACTAGTCCTTTGAAGAACTTGACGGCTGATTGTGCTGTCACCTTCCTCACTGGTTCCACTTCCGGCCACTTTGTGAACTTGTTGATTGCGAAGTACAAGTACTCAAAGCCCCCGACAGCACGGGGAAAGGGGCCCAGTATGTCTAGCCCCTAGACCAAAAATGGCCAGGAAAGAGGGATTGTCTGAAGAGCTTGAGCTGGTTGGCGGAGTTTCTTCGAACGGAACTGACACGCTTCACACTTGGTTACTAGTGCAGTTGCATCTTGGAGGGCAGTGGGTCAGAAGAAACCTTGCCGGAACGCTTTGCCAGCAAGGGCTCTTGACCCTATGTGGGAGCCACACATGCCTCCATGTATCTCTGCCAACAGCTCCAGTCCGTCCTCCCGAGGAATGCACTTCAATTTCACGCTGTTCGGTCTCCTTCTGTATAGGGCATCATCCATGAACTGGTACATGCTAGACCGACGGGCTACTTTTTCTGCCTCTTCTTGTTCCTCAGGGAGTTCCCCTGTTTGGAGGAAACGAACGGTGCGCTGCGCCCATGCCGGAGCCTGGGGCTCGATGTCAAGGACTAAAGGCTCATCCCCGGCCATAGGGGCAGCTGCTTCTACGGTCAGGGCTTGCGGCCCTGCCGGAGGCCGCTGCTCCCCAGCAAGCTTGGGATACCCGGCAACTTCATTGCCGGCGGCTCCTGGGAGCTCAGCGGGAAAGTACTTGCCGGGGCCTCTGGTTTGAATGTGTGGGTAGTGGGCCACTGGAACCGCCGCAGCTCACGGGTAAAGGCTGGACAACCTACCTCGTAAGGCAGGTCACTAGTATCCCCCGGCGCAGGCCTGTACGCAGTGGGCCCTGCGTGCCTATCAGATTGCTGGCGTGCATCCCGCAGCCGCTTGATGGTAGTTTGAGCGTCTTCCTTGCATCGTTCCCGAAGAACTTGACGTTGGTCACGACGAGTTCGTGGGTTTGACGATGCCGTGGATCCATCATCACGGGCATCGACTTGCCGAGCTGGCGACCGTTGCTGGCGTGGTGGAGGGGAGTGCACCGTGGTTGCGGCGCCTCTGGCCTTTCCGCCATTGACACGCGCCGGCTCGGTGGACCGACGCCGTGAAGGGCCCGCCTCCTGATACCCATCCTTATTGGCATGGCCAATAAGGTTGTGGATAGCAGCCCTCCACTCCTCCTGCTTCTCCGCAATAGGAGGAAAGTCGAGGAGCAATGACGCTCGTGCTAGCGCCTGTGCTGGCGTGGGGGGCAGCGACAAGCGCGAGGAACGGGAGGTGATCGGACTTCCAACCATGTTGGAAGGAGCCCCCTCACGGTTCCGCGGCTGCGCGCCGTTTCCACTAGTATCATGGCATGCATGCTGGTCCTGCGCATCTCGAGGATGACACTGAGGACTCTTTCCGTGGGAATGCCCGTGGTCTCCAATGTCGTGGCGCCGTTCCTCGCGCACGATCTGGGAAGGCCATGGCGCGGGCACCGGCAGGGGTGCCCTGGAGGTCACCGCGCTGCCCAGAGGCAGCACTGGTCCGTCCCTGGACCCAGCGGCGTGCGGCTCATCGTCGTGGACGCGAATGACGCCGCTTGCCTGGCTTCGGTTGCCAGAATGTCGTGGATGCTCGTGATCCGCACCTTCGCCGCCATCCGCGACTGCATCACCGCACGTCCGCGCTGGCTCGGGCGGACCTGCTCCAGACGAACCAATCGCTGCGATCGCCTTCTTCTTGGGAGCCATGGTGATCCAGGAAAATACGCGCTGACTGCTAGATCAGGTTTGCACAACCTAACACCCCCTGCCTGGCGCGCCAAAGATGTCGGTGGAAATGACACCTATGGGATCGCGTGGATCCCTTTACGGTTCGGCAGGGATGAGGAGTGTGCAAAGAGCAGATCTAGCGATCAACACGGTGGATTTTTACCCAGGTTCGGGCCGCTGAGAAGCGTAAAACCCTAGTCCTGCTTGTCTGTGTTTTCTTGTGTTCTTCTGCTCTTAGACTAGCTACTATGCGTGTCCAGTCCAAAAAGTCCGAATCCTTCCACAGTATGCCTCGGGCCTCCTTTTATATGTCAAAGGGGTCACCACAGTGGCACACAAGAGGTGGAAAGTATCTACAGTGTACAAGTTTATCGCCTGATATCATAGGACAAACGCATTTAATGCGCTGCCTATGTGCCCTCTTGCTTTATCGGGGACGGCAACAGTGCCCGTCCCGTCCGTCGCCGCCTCACCTTGCTTCGACGCGCGTCCAAGCTGACGAGGCATGCAGCGCCATGCTGGCTGGCTGGCTGCTGCACTGGTGCGGTGACAGGGCCTTCATGAAGATCTGCCTGCCACCACGCAGGTGCTTGGCTAGTTGGCTCAAAAGCTGCATGCTGCCACGCAGGTGCTCGCCTAGTTGGCGGGCTGGTCATCGCATCGGAACGGCCGTGGGGCAGCGAAACGTTGGCAGGTGCGGACCTGGCCGCGGCCCCGCTGATGCTCCTGGCAAGGGTCTTGCCGGGGTCTCGCCTCCGTCCCCGGCAAGGACCTTGCCGGGGGTCTTGTGGCTGTCCCGGGCAAGGATCTTGCCGGGGGTCTTGTGGCCGTCCCCGGCAAGGATCTTGCCGGGGGTCTTCGTCTTCTGGTCCTTATCTAGACTCGCAGGCCTTTGGTCTCCACAAAGATCTGCATGCCACCACGCAGGCGCCCCTGAGTCTTGGTTTTGGCGTTGTCGATGGTGTCAGAACTCTCGGGCTTATGGGTGGCGGCCTTGCTAGTGTGGGGCAGGCCGTCCCGGCAAGGCTCTTGCCGGGGCTACGTAGGCCCCCCTGGCAAGGGTGTTCCCCCGAGGGGGGGTGGGGGAGAAGTCCATCCTGCCCCTTTGCTCTTCATGCCTCTGGCTTGAGTGCTGCCTTGGCAGTCTCGTACCTTTCCTTCCTCTGCCCCGCCGAGCATGGCCGCAGGTGTGGCTACGACTGCCCGTGCACAAGTAAAGGGGTACAAAAAGGCTCCTACTTTTATACACCGACATTCTGCCAATGAAACAAAGGAGAAACTTCCAAACTAGTCAGCCAAACGAGTGCGTGAACGAGTTGTGGGTTGATAACCTGGATTCTCAATTTCATTGAGAATTAGTGAAGGATCAACTCGATTTGCCACACAAGGATGAGCATTTTCTTCGTGATGATCATGGTCATTTTCATCAGCATCGGTATTTGTATCATCATTCCCTTCAGGGTTGCCATTTTGATCGGCATTTGAATTTTGATTGCCATTTCCATTTAGAGGAGCATTTGCTTCGACAACGGCTTGATGAGTTCTGCTTCGAGTCATAGGAGCATGATCATCAGAGGACTCAGGTGCCTTTCCTTCAACAGGCTTGACGCTACCAATGGCCATTTGCCGAATAGCATCCGATATCAATGGTTCATCTATCACATTTGGCAGGTGCTCCTTTTGGGAGCCGTTAGATTCATCATACCGCACATTTACCATTTCCATAACTTTCATGTGGTGAGAGTTATAGACATGATATGTATGCAAGTTTAAGGCATAACCAAGAAGAAAACCTTCATGTGCCTTGGGTGCAAACTTGGAAGAATGATTCATATCAAGAATGTAACAAGGTGCACCAAAAACACGTAGATAAGAAACATTCGGTTTCTTGCCAGTGATAAGCTGATATGAAGTTTTCTTAAGGAACTTGTGAAGATAAACACAATTGATAACATGACAAGCAGTGTTAATAGCATCAGCCCAGAAACGAATGGGAGTTTTATACTCACTGAGCATTGTTCTCGCCATTTCAATGAGAGTTTTGTTCTTTCGTTCAACAACTCCATTTTCTTGGGGAGTGTATGCAGCAGAGAACTCAAGAGTAATACCATGTTCATCAAGAAATTCAGCAATATGAGTATTTTTGAACTTAGTTCCATTGTCACTTCTGACATGCTTAATTCGAACATCATATTCATTCTGGGCCTTCTTAGCGAAGCTTTTGAAGATATCTTGAGTACAAGTTTTGTCTTCGATAAAGAATACCCAAGTGTATCGAGAGAAATCATCTACAATAACTAGTCCATAATGACTGCCACAGAAGCTTGCATAATTTTCAGGACCGAATAAATCCATATGAAGAATTTCTAGTGGTCTTGTTGTGGTGATAACTGTCTTGGATGAATGATGTTTCTTAGCCAATTTACCAGCCTCACAAGCAGCACAGAGACGATTCTTGTCGAATTTTACATCAGGGGTGCCGCGAAGATGATTTTTCTTCACCAGGTTCTGCAAGTTTCTCATACCTGCATGACCAAGTCTTCGGTGCCACAGCCAACCTTCGATTGCTTTTGCAAGCAAATAGGTTTGGACTGAGGGACCCTTAGAGAAATCCACAATATAAAGATCACCCTTTCTAATTCCCTCAAAGACGAAGGAATTGTCAGAGGCCATGAAGACAATGAATTTGGATATAGAGAATAAAACTAGCATGCCTAAATCACATAGCTTGCCAACTGACATAAGATTGAATCCAAGAGATTGAACAAGTAACACATCATCAATGGACTTGTCTTTGGATATAGCAATTTTACCTAGCCCAATTACCTTTCCTTTGTTGTTGTCACCAAAAGTGATATACTTCAGAGGAGAGGCAGTTAAGTTGGGGTCAACAAACAACGACTTGTCTCTGGTCATATGACTAGTGCATCCACTGTCCATAATCCATTCAGTGCACCCGGAGACATAGTCCTACAGAAGAATTAGGCTTTCTTAACCACCCACATCTTTGCAGGTGGCTTCGAAACAACTGAACGAGCAGGATATGATTTCTTTCAATAAGCATAGTTGTCACTTGATGAGGTACAAGTATAATTGAAAGAGTAAGCATTGAAATTCTTTCTAGATGAATGAGCATAGTGATTGTATGCAGTATATGCATATACTCATTCTGTTGAATTCTTTGTGTCTGCATGGTCAGACAAGCAGAAACAGGCAAAGCATCAACAATTTTCTTCAGCACCCAAATAGCTTTCTTTGGGGGGCCATTTCTGCTATTAGGTCCAACATAGCGAGCCACAGTCTCACCATGTTGATTCTTGAACAACTTATAATTGTCCAGGGAATCATCATCAGGATATCCATGAATAGGAGAGTTGTATCCTAAAAGTAATGCTGGATCGAGCATTTTGCTCTTTGCAGGAACCCACACAGTTTGAGGATATTGATGCGGTTCCTAGTAAGAACCATCTTCATTCAGTTTCCTTTCAAAACCGATGCCTTCCTTTCCGGGATTTTTGTGAAGAATAGATTTCTTCAGAACATCACAAAGGGTTTGGTGTCCTTTGAGAGATTTAAACATTCCTGTCTAAAGAAGATCCTTCAACCTAGCATTTTCATCAGAAACAGAACCACTTTCCTCAATCGAGGGGTTAGCATTCACAGATGATTCAACATTTGATTCTACATTGGTTCGTTCAAGGCATTTTAGACACGGTGGCTCAAACACCTTAGGTTTATCCTTGAGTTGTTGGGTGAGAAGAGAATTTTCTCTGATCAAATCGTCATGAGCCTCTCTCAGCGCCTCAAGTTCCTGTTTCCTTTTCAGGTAATCGTAGGTCAATCTTTTGTGGTCTGCTGAAAGAAAATCATGACGAGTTGAGAGTTCATCCATTCGTGTCTTGAGAGCGGAATACTCTTCAGTCAACGACTGATTTTTCTCCATCTCCTCAACCAACAACCCTTCAGATTTTCTGAGGGTTTTCTCAATTTTCTCAAGAGACTTTTGTTGTATGTTGGCTATTTTGATCAACTTAGCATGGTCATCCTCATCAAAAGAATATTGATCACTGGAGTGAACCTTGTGATGTTTGGAGGATACCTTTTCTTTCAAAGCTTTGGCCATGAAGCAGTAGGCAGGAGATTCATCATTGCTTGACGGATTCCCGAAGAAGTTTGTCGTAGCAGAGGAGGAACATGCCATGCCAGCCATGCCCGAGTCGGAATCCTCATCGGATTCATCAGCTTCTTTGGAGGCAGATTCTTCTTCTTCTTCAGAATCCATCTCCTTGCCGATGCATGCCTTGGCCTTGCGAGAAGTATTCTTGCGGTTGGAGGAGGACTTGGAGGGGTTCCTTGATGAAGATCTTGACGAAGATTTTGAAGTGGAGCTGTCCTTCTTCTTGAAGAATTTCTTCATTTTGTTTTCTTCATTGGAATCGTAGTTCTTGCTCTTGCTTTTGCTTCGATAGTTGCCTAAATCGTATCTTCCACTAGCACGAATCTCAGCTTCCCAAAGAGGGCAGTCCAAAATGAAGTGTCCAGGCTTTTTGCACTTGAAACAAGTGTATTCTCCAGCAGGTTTTGATGAAGATTTTGAACCCCCATAGTTGCTTGAACTTCTTTTCTGGAACTGGCTCTTCTTGTGAAAGTGTTGGGATCTTTTCGTAATCAGGGCGAGATCTTTGCCGAGTCTTTCTGGATCATCAGAATCTTCTTCGACATTTCCATTGGAGGAGGAATCATCCATAGCCTTGAGAGCATGATTTTTGCGTAAACTTGAGCCATACAGATCTCTTTTCTCTTCTTCCTGTTCCTCGTGACTGTTCAGTCTCTCCATGATATCAGCAGAGTCAAGGTGCTTGAAGTCAGGTCGTTCACGTATCATCAGAACTAGTGTGTCGAAAGAACTGTCAAGAGATCGACGCAGTTTCTTAACAACTTCATGGTCAGTGATGTCTTTGGCGCTGAGACCTTGAAGTTCATTCACGATATAACTCAGGCGATCGAAGGTTTGTTGGCAGCTTTCATTTCCAATGTGCTTGAAGCGATTGAACTTGGCTCGAAGAGTATCAATTCTAGCTTCTTTCTAGGTTGAAACTCCTTCATTGATCTTTTCGAGGACGTCCTACAATTCCTTCACAGTTTCACACTGGCGATAGCGAAGAAATTGTGCCCGATTGAGATGGCCACCAATTCCATATTTGGCCTGAGCATCCAGCTGAATGAGCTTCTTTTCTTCGTCGGAAGGGGCTTGAGGTACAAGAACGTTGAGCCCGAATTGCACCACATTCCACATATCATCATCTATTGCTCGAAGACGGATCTTCATCTTCTCCTTCCAAAAGGGGTAGTCCGTCCCATCGAATATGGGAATTTTGAGATGCGACTTGTAGTTCAGTGAAGACATACTTAAACTCCAAAGTCGTTAGTCTAAAATGAGCAGAGTCAAGGAGTACCTTGCTCTGATACCAAATGTAGGAACAAAGTATGTCTACCAGAGGGGGGGGGGGTGAATGGGAGTTTTAAATTTTCTTCGAAAAACTTAAATCTCTCAGAACCCAGCAGCAGAATGAAAGAAAAGTAAACTACAGTGAACTAGAATAGAGTACCGAAAGAGAACTAAGACTTGCATCGAAGTAAATCATACGAATGAAAGTGCATCGAAGGTAAACATGAGTGACAGAGAAACCAAAGATGCTCGATGGCAACAAGGAATTTGTTCGACCAGTTCGTCCTTCTGCACAAGGACTACGTCTGGTTGGAGGGGTTTTGACTTAACACGGAAGATAAACTCTCTTCACCCTATTCTCCTCGACAATCGATTCGTCAATCGATGCCGATCACTCATGGTAGATACTTGAAGGCAATCTTCGAACCTTTACAGACTTCTTCTTCGAGAATCATAATCAGTCTTGGTCTCTGAAGAAATTGACACCTAACCATCTAGAGAGTTTGCAGCTCTCAAGAGTAATAGGCGGAGCATACTAAACTTAGATTCCAGTGATGCTAAACCACTATCTAATTCTTCGGCTCTAGGGTTTTTCTCTCGGTGGATTTTAAACTCAAATCGCACAGAGAGTGGGTTTCTCAACAATCTTCTCAGAATCAATCGGAGCAGCCACCGGACAAAGCTGGCGCGGGGTGGCTATTTATAGCCGCAGCCTTCCCAGACGGGAAATGACCATTTTGGACACGAGTTCCAGCCAATGGCCAACCGACACGTTCACAACGGTCGGATTTTGGAGCAACGGTAACAATACTTGAGGAATAAGTAATGCTAACTCCTCGGTCCGAGTCAAATCTCTCGCAACGAAGAAGATCACAGTCTCTTGCTGGCAAGTTTTTGCTCGTAACACAAAGAGATTTCTCTCACATCTTTCATAGGGTTTGGGTTTGGCATCAAAGAATCAAAGCTTCAAACGCTACACCCCTCTTAATAGTACGGTGGTCGTATGACTCAATGAAAGAAGAAGAATAACGAAACATATGCTATGCCTTAACTTCATCTTCATTCTTCCTCGAATGCAGTCATATTCTTCGAACAGACACCGAACCAATTGCTTGAGGTTCAGCAATTTTTAGGGGTCACTCTTGTTAGCTTTATCTTCGGTGATAACCTTCGCTGCCACGCAGGGAGATTATCTTCGTCGGTTGCATCAAACTCCTCGATACTTCAGGGACCTGTTACTCTATGTGCACTAGCAAACACATAAGTCCCATACTGTTTATGTCAACAAACTCCAAAAACATAAGGGGACTATCATTGCACCAACACTCCCGCTCTCTCCCGGTGGCGCCGGAACGCAGCCGGGGCCATCATCATGACGGCAATCTACACCAACAACTTCGCCGCCGTCATCACTAACTCTCTCCCCCTCTGTGCAGCGGTGTGACCTCTCTTTTACCCGCTGTAATCTCTACTTAAACATGGTGCTCAACGCTATATATTATTTCCCAATGATGTATGGCTATCTTATGATGTTTGAGTACATACGTTTTGTTCTATGGGTTGATTGATGATCGTTATTGGTTTGAGTTGTATGTTTTATTATTGGTGCTGTCCTGTGGTGCTCTCCGTGTCGCGCAAGCATGAGGGATCCCCGCTGTAGGGTGTTGCAATATGTTCATGATTCGCATATGGTGGGTGGCGTGAGTGACAGAAGCAGAAACCCGAGTAAGTGGGTTGTTGCGTATGGGAGTAAAGAGGACTTGATACCTTATAATGCTATGGTTGGGTTTTACCTTAACAATCTTTAGTAGTTGCGGATGCTTGCTAGAGTTCCAATCATAAGTGCATATGATCCAAGTAGGGAAAGTCTGTTAGCTCATGCCTCTCCCTCATATAAAATTGCAATAATGATTACCGGTCTAGTTATCGATTGCCTAGGGACAAATAACTTTCTTGTGAAAAAAAGCTCTCTACTAAAACTAACTTAATTGTTTCTTTATCTAAACAACCCCTAGCTTTTATTTATGTGTTCTTTATTATCTTGCAAACCTATCCTATCACACCTATAAAGTACTTCTAGTTTCATACTTGTTCTAGGTAAACCGAACGTTAAGTGTGCGTAGAGTTGTATCGGTGGTCGATAGAACTTGAGGGAATATTTGTTCTACCTTTAGCTCCTCGTTGGGTTCGACACTCTTACTTATCAAGAAAGGCTACAACTGATCCCCTATACTTGTGGGTTATCATCCTTCCATCCACCATGGGGGGACTGACGAGAAATTTCTCTCATAGAACGCCAAGATTCCGAACCAAGACCTCCACCACCTCCAGATGCTGATGAGTCATCTCTTTGAACGCCTGCCTCCTATCACAATGAGCTTGCTAAGCGTCAGCGAAACACCATCAAGAGAGCCAAGAGGGCTGAAAAAGAAAAGGCTCATGAATAGGAAATCCTTCACCTTCTCAAAGATGATGTAGAGATGAAAAATGCTGAAGGAAAATCTAAAGGGCACACCAAAAGCAAGCATGATCCCAGCTCTGCTTTGAAAAGAAAGGGTGAACCAAGGAAAAAGAAGGCACAACCAACTGATGAATTTGAAATGAGTGATCCTTCACATGCTGATGATCCTCCTCTCTCGAAGGAAGAGGCTGCCGCTATCAGTGAGCAAGTGAATATCACCACCTCCACTGTTCTGCCTAATCTTCGAGCTCAAGTTGTCCCTCAGGCACCACCGAAGAAAATTGGTGTTAAAAGAAAAACTCCTCCTATCACTATCACGATGAAACAGTAGGTCAACATCACTTGTCATCCAGATGCTATTGACTTGAAGGATTTGGTGACGGATGCACCTGTGCAATCTGCCAAGCCAGGCGAACGCGTTCCCATGCCTGCCCTGAAGAAAATCAAGCAACCCCAATTGAGCAAGATGCTCCTCAGGCTGATGCTCCGAAGGGAAAGGCTACCAAGTTTGCACCTACCCTGACTCAGCCTCTAGCCTCTATGCCTCCGACTCAGCAAGTGCCTGTGCAAATGGCTCCTGTCCATGAATCAAATGATGGTCCTCACTACTACAATCACCCATTTATCAAGGAACAGCTTGATAAATTTGTGGAAAATCCATTCGATGGAGAAGTGGCATCTTTTCCCATTCCAGCTAAGGTCCTTGCTTAGGCTGGATCCCTTGTTAATAATATGAGAGAAGACACTATTGAAATCAACACCTTTGTCTAGTGAGCTGCTTGGCCTTGATGGTCAAATGAAATCTACATCCTCCAAATTTGTCATTCGAGAGCTCGAAAATTCATACAAGGATGTCAATCGTACCATGACTATGCTTCATCACAGGCGATTGGGTTTTCACTCGGATCTCGATGTAATCGTTCGCAAGATCTGTGATGCGCATCAAAGTCAAGTAACCGGCTACAATGATCTTGTCAAAGGTCACATTGATCAAGTGGCTCAACCAAAGAGGAAGCAATGAAACAAAACTTCCTGCAAGCCAGTACCTTCTACACCAGAAGAAAATCCGCCTTCCTCTAGTGCTGCTCCCCCACCAAAACAAAAGACTCCTGAGCCTGTCATTCACTCGGAGCCATCGGTTCAGGCTTTAAAAGCCCAACCTTCGCCAAGGCCAGCTGAATCAGTGCGTGTGGCGTCACCTGTTTGACTAGTGTCTCCCACCAAGTCTGATCCTAAAGAAGGCGAACTCATTCATTCTGAGACTCATGCTCCTTCTCCTCTAGCTCCAATTCATTCAGAACCACTAGTGGTCGAGCAACAATAGCTGCCCGAACAACATCAAGTACCACCTCCTAAGCAAGAATCAGCTCAAGTGATTCCTGAAGACCAACCAACTGCAACCACAACTCCTCCAACCATGACTTATGCTCCTTCAATGCTTCAGCTAGCCATCAGTACAAATGCAAGAGCTGATGAAGCTGGTCCTTCTGTCCATCGATCACCTACTAGACGTCATCCTAACTCAGTTGTGTATGGGGATGAATTTCTTTCACCCGAAGAAGAACTCAAATATCCAAAACCTCGGGAAGAACTGCCTATCTTTTCGGCAGGAGCTGGTGGTAAAGGTCCCTTGTTCAACATGCATGCTCATCCGAAGCTCTTTCGGACAAGCCCATATGATGGTCCTTGCATCTCTGAATTCCCTCGCTTCTGGACCAAGGAACAAGCCATCTATTACTCACGTGTGCTCTATGAGAGCAGGAAGATTTTCCCTCATGAATTTCCCAATATCCCTGCGATGAGAAATCTTGACTGTTTCAATAAGTTGCTTCAAGACTTGGATGATTTCTTCCTCACTAGGGTGTTTGAATTTGAGCTTCCGTGGAACCAAGAGATTATTCGTTAGTTCTATGCTACTGTGTATATCTCTGGCGATGAAAGTGATAGCTCCAAATGGATCTTTGAGTGTATGACCAAAGGAAAAAGGATTAAGTACACTTCCACTGATTTCACCTCATACTTCCATTTTCCTCGCTTTGAGCATGGAAACACTGAAATTCAGATGCACATCATTGATGCCATCTCTGATGAAGATTTAAAGTGCACAATGGACAAGGAAAAGATTCGACATTAATCTAGTCCTCCTCTTCCTAAACATTTAACCTTCGAGAATCAGACTCTATACCATCTACTCACATACACCATCTGTCCACTAGCTGGCATGAATGCTGATAGGTCCATCTCTGATATCCTTCGAAATGCCATTTATGCTATTTCCGAGTGATATATCTTTGATGTCGAAGACATATTCCATCACATTCTAAAAAATGCTACTCAATTTCCATTCTATGTCAAGGTGTATGCTCCCTGGATTCAAAAGGTCATTGATCTTGCCATGCAGATAGTATATCTTGGTAAGGCCAGTCACAAGAGTGTCATTTCCCCTGTCCGAGACATAATGAAAGCTATGGAAGAATTTTCCTCAGGAAAACCAACACCATCCTCTGATGATTATCACAAATCTTTTGATGGCCCCCGTCTTCCTCAGCATGTCTGAATGCCTACCTCTCAGTCGCCATCTCATCTTGAAATCCGCATGCACACGCAACAGCTGCTTCTGCAACACATTGCTGATGATCGGCGCAAGAAAGAACACCTTCCCAATGAAATGAATCTCATTAACAATCGCACCAGGATGGTTCATCTGATAGCTGATGAAAATAAGAGAAGACTCTGGAAATTGGTTCACAAATTCTTCATCGAAAAGCAATTACTGAATGTGAACCTCCAAGAGCTCTATGACTACATCGACAAAGGCTTCAATGTGAATGATTTCCAAGAGTGAAGCACTCCGCCTCTACCAGCTCAAGAGCTTCCCACCGATAATCACTTGCAGATTCGCAAATTGCTTGAAGAGACTGACTCCACCTCACCAACTGTCAAACCTACCAAAGGCAATCTACTGTCAAATGTTCCTCCTGTGGCTGATCCCGATATGCCAAGTTTGTCTGCTTGACAACCTGTCCCTATGCCTGAAGGAAATCCTGCTGCTGCTGAAGCCAAAGGAATTCCAATCACCTATGAAGAAGATGTCACTTCGGATAGTTTGTCTGGCAATGCCTGGAAGTGATCTTTGCCTCATTTCTCGACTCATGTTATTCGTCACCTTTTTGCCACTTGTTGACAAAAGGGGGAGAATTACATAGAGGTTGATAGATTTGCTTTCTGGTGTTTTTGGTTGAACTGGTTTTCTCTCGAGTTTGCAACTTCTGGTTCATGCTTATCTATACTAAATTGTAAAACTCTATGTAACTTCAGTGCTGTAATGTTAATAACACCCCCCCCCACGGCACCTATTTCCTCGAAGCATCTGTTATGCAGGTGGATACATTATCAGAAGTTATGAATGATTGAACTATGCTAGCAATGGATTTTATCTTATCAATGCGAATCGTTATCTCGAATGAATGAAACTTCCTCCTTATATACAAATTACTGCAGGAGAATCTCATGATAAAATTAATTCCCTACATACATTCAGGGGGAGTATATTTCATCCTTGAAAATAGTAACACTGTTCTCTCCCACTGTTTTATTTATCACATATCTTTCGCTCTTCGATGATTATCTATTTTGTCAACAATCATTCAAAAAGGGGGAGATTGTTGGTACAATGATTTTCCTCCTTATGTTTTGAAGATTGTTGACATAAACAGTGAGGGACTAATGTGTTTGCTAGTGCAGACAGAGTAACAGGTCCCTGAAGTCATGAGGAGTTTGATATAAACTCCAAAGGTAATACCCTATGTGGCAGAGAGTATTATCCATGAAAATTATGTTGTGGAGAGTGACCCCAAAAAATTGCTGTCGTAAAGGAATTGGTTCGGTGAGATCCGAAGAAATTGACTACAGCCAAAAGAAGTCGAAGATGAAGTGAAGACGTAGCATTCTTTTGTTCTTCTTCTTTATCTTTCATTGAGTCATAGGACCACCGTACTATTAAGAGGGGTATAGTGTTCGAAGCTTTGATTCTCTAATGCTAAACTCAATCCTATGAAAGTTATGAGAGAAATCTCTTTGTGTAACGAGAAAATACTTGCCAGCAAGAGATTGTGATCTTCGCTACGAGAGGTTTGTCTCCGACCGAAGAGTTAGCATTACTTGCTCCTCAAGTAATGTTACCGTTGCTTTCAACCAACCATTGTGAACGTGTCGGTTGGCCATTGGCTGGACCGTGTGTCCAAAATGGTCATTTCCCATTTGGGAAGGCTGCGGCTATAAATAGCCACCCCACACCAGCTTTGTTTGGTGGCTGCTCCGTTTGCTTCCGAGAAGATTGTTGAGCAACCCCCTCTCTAGAGTGATTTGAGTTTAAAGTCCACCGAGAGAAAAAAACCCAGAGCCGAAAAATTGGATAGTGGTTTAGCATCACTCGAATCTAAGTCTAGTATGCTCTGCCTATTACTCTTGAGACCTGCGAACTCTCTAGACAGTTAGGTGTCAATAGAGACCAAGAGTGATTGTGGTTCTCGAAGAAGAAGTCTGTAAAGGTTTGGAGATCACCACAAGTATCTACCACGAGTAATCGACATTGGTGGATGAACCAATTGTCGAGGAGAATAGGGCGAAGAGAGTTTATCTTCTGTGTTAAACACAACCCCTCCAACTAGACATAGTCCTTGTGCAGAAGGGCGAACTGGTCTACCAAATTCTTTGTCGCCATCAAGCCACACTAGTTATTCCTTCGCTCCTTATCATTCGAATTGCTCTACATGACTAAATTTAACCATGTGATTATCATCGATGAATGTGTTTAGTTTTAGCTCAATAGTTTCCTTTCACTCTCTATATTATCTTTTATTCCTCCGTTGGGTTCCGAGAGTTTTGAAGTTTCCAATAGAAATTTTAAAACTCCCATTCACCCCCACTGGTAGACATACTTCAATCCTACAATCTTTTTTTGCTTTGGATATTTGATTGTTGTGCTTATGTTATGCTATTGTTTGCTTACGCTAGATTGTCTGGAGTGCGAGGCTGAGTATTATCAATCTTTAGAGTTGAACGATCGTCATCACGGCAAGTTCACACTTTGATCATTGTTTTACTTACCCATCTTTTTACTATGCAGTTAGTTCCACATGATACTTTGCATGAGTACGATTGAGGTTGAGGTTATGGTTGTAGTAGTTCAGTGAGGTAAGAACCCATGATCCTTGAAACACCCATGGAAAATGATGTTGTTAAGTTAAATTGCTTACCCATGCTTTTGTAGATGGGGTCGTTTGTTTGATTCATGCAAGTTGTGATAGAGTAGTAAATAGGTCCAGCTTTAATAACTTTAATGTATCTCTGAGTGGAATAGTTGCATGGTGAGGGGCACCCTGGAGTAACCAGGGATTTTCCTGAGTGTCCTAGAGTAACCAGGGGACCACTCTTGCATGGAAAGTCACCTAGGTTCAAAGGGATCTAACGATATTTCATGACTAGAAGCTTACGTGTGTAGCCACAAGCCATTATGGGCTCTGGCCTAGTTGAGTAAGATTGTGTGAGCTTTTCCAGGTAGGCTAGCAGATTTATGGAATGTAGGTGTACTGATGTCAGTGTATTAAACATGGGTGCTTAATACCCTGACTTATGCACAGACAAGTAGCAGCTCCCTTACCCAACTCAAGCTATGAAGGAGATCCCATGGCCCAAGACAAGCTGCTCTTTGAGAAACCAATGAGCACACCTTGGCGAAAGGGTGAGGGAGCCGCAGGCGGCTACAGGAAGGATCATGCAACTCGATGATGAACTCGAGCGCCGTGTCCCCTGTATGGCCCCTGTCGGGGACAGAACAGTTGGAGGAGAAAAAACGAGCGCGTCGCCCCATTCGCCTCGACCGCGGGCACCGCATTGACCCCGACCTCGTCCTACAGCCCCGCCTCATGCGCTGGCACTGGCTTCTGCGGCCGCACCTGAAGCAGAAGCATGATGTCAATGAGAAGCTCTCGCCCCCATGACCAAAGCCGAGCTCGGCCTCTTCCTCTCGCCATGGTGGAAGAAGAAGCAAGGAAACGAAGGAGAGGAAGGTGGGTGAGCATCGCTGCCCTCGCACCGCTCCTTTTATAGCGGGGAGCATGGGGGCTGGCTCTCCACTACCCTGGGGCAACTGCCCCGCTCCACCAATCCAACCCCCTGCATCCCTGGTTGTTGTCTTGCTCCAATCGACCACCTAGTTTCGCCAATCTGGCATTCTGGCTCCTCTAATCAAAGCACTACCACCACGACCGCCCTTCTGCACCAATCCCACACCCCGCGCGTAATCCGCGTCATGGGAAAGAGGGGAAGGCTGTGATAAAGGGGGAAGAGATGGCAAAAATGGTAGTTACCCTGAATCACGTGCGGGCGCCCTAACAGCATCCCGCGTGCGCGTGCGCCCTTGGTTTTTGACGCGAATGGCCTGCATCGTCCAAGTCCCAAGGATATCAGGATGAAGCAGGGGGCTGACCTAAATCTAGATTAATGAAGAAACAAAGAAGATATCAAAGCACAACGCCATTTCCGGCAAGATCGATGCGTGAGTCTGTGCATTATTGGGCCTAGCCCAACGATGCCCGGCGGCACGTATGATCTAGGCCCGGGGGCTCCTGCCGGTGTAGCAAACATAGGCGTTTGCTACCCTGACCTATGCACAAACATGTTGCAGCTCCCCCGGCAAGGATCGAACTCATGCGCAACCAGACCAGAAAAGCCACTCTTCGTGAGATCAAAGAGCACATTAAGAAGACCAAGGCTTGGAACAAGCTACAAGATTCACAATAGAAGCAGCTGACCCCGGCAAGAACGAGCCAGCAAGACAAGACCCAGCAAGCTCCTCGAGCACGGACTTCCTGCCAAACGCCAGCGCTCCACCTCTCTGGCCAACTGGTCGTTGATCAGTGAGGTGTCGAGCCCGCAGGTGGTTAGGTGGAGATAGGCTGTACGTGTTAGCTTGCTGGGAAGGAGGATTATTGACACCCGTCCTAATGGCATGTCAAGATAATAGGAGGTAGTTGAGCAAGCGGTGCGGCAGCCTTAGCGGGGCTCCTCCTCCACATGACACCTAGCAGCATTTAATGCATTTTTGTCCTAACTAGCTGAGTTGGGTATGGTAGTTCTGTATCAATCTAATCACCCTGAAATGACCTTTTTGCCACTGTGGTGACACCTTGAGCTATAAAAGGAGGGCCAAGGTAACCTTTACAGGGGTTCGAACCCTTTGCAACCTCCACACATAGGTAACCATGCAGCTGCCCTCTCCTAGCAACTTGCCGGGGGAGAGCGCTCCATGTACTTTCTTCAACATTCACCCAATACACCAAAGCAGGAGTAAGGTTTTACGCTTCTCAGCGGCCCGGACCAGGATAAACCGTGGCCCCTCTCGTTGCCCTTGCTCTTTGCGTTGATCGCTCCCCTTGCAGAACTAGGAAAGGGGCTGCATTGCCCCATAGATTGCCGGCTCCACGCCGACACCCGCCTCTTCTAGCTGACCTATCCCATTCTCGTCCCTCAGAGGGGAGCTCGGATCCAAGGTTTCCTCAAGTCGAATCCCATTGGCCGAGCTAATCAAAGGAGCACAAGGCTCCGAACAGAGTTCCCGATCGGCCCTGCCGCCTCGAAGGGGGAGTGCGACTCGAGATCTAACGAGCCCTCAGGTGGCCCGTTAGTGAGAATTGTCGATGCACTAGAGGTGCGGAGGGGACTCAGATTGCCAATTGGCAAAGCCATCATTCCAAAAGCAATCACACAATGAGCTCTCAATGAAAGCACCAATGTCGGTGTCAAAACTGGCGAACCTCGAGTAGGGGGGCCCGAGCTATGAGATCGGACTGATGGGTAACAAGAGAGAAGGGACACGGTGCTTTTACCTAGGTTCGGGCTCTCTTTAAGGAGGTAAACCCTACGTCCTGCTCTTGCTTATATTATGGTTGTATCAAAGTACATAGTTGATCTACCTCGAGATCGTAAGTTGTGGTCTAAACCCTAGGGGTAATGGTGATGATCATGAATGAATCCCCCTACGGACTAAACCCTCTGGCTTATATAGGCACCAGGGGTATCTAGGGTTACATATGGTCGGTTGCCATCTAGGGGTTACATGCCGAATCTAATAGATATACTTGGAGTACACGCCAAGTCCTTGATGAAGCCCGATCTGCCTGCGCACAAGTTAAAAGCTTCCGGAGTCCTTCCTCATCCATGGGCTGTTAATACGGCCCATGGGCTAGACCCGCTAGGCCGGGACCCCCTAGTCCAGGACACCGTCACTATGAGATGGCCCCGAAGCACAAGAGTAGGGCCAACAACAATGGCAATAGTAACGAATTTGGCACACAACAACTACTGGCATCAGAAGCTCAGTTGATCCAACTATTGACGCAGAATATTGCCAATAACAACAACAACAATCCGCCACCACCACCCCCCCAAGTGGACATACTTGCAAGGTTTCTAAATCAAGAACCGCTAAGATTCTCAAGCACCTTAGAGCCCATAGTGGAAGATGATTGGCTCAGGTCAGTGAAAAAGAACCTGACAACTGTTGAATGCTCTGAAGAAGAGAGCATGAGGTTTAACGCACATCTGCTTGAAGGACTAGCTGCCTCATGGCGGGACAACTACCAGGTTACACACCCCATCAGTGAAGTGACTTCGGAGATGTTCCAAGAAGCTTTCCACACTACTCATGTCTCAACTGGAGCTATGAGTCTGAAGAAGGAGTTTCACAGCCTACACCAAGGAACTGCAGTGTACATGAATATGTCAAAGAATTTAACAAGTTGTTTCGCTATGCCCCAGCTGACGTGGAAACCAATGTCGCAAGGTGGGAGAAGTTCTTAGAACGCCTGAAAGATGAACTTGCAGTTCAGTTGGCCATACTGACCTGTGACAACTTTCAAGAGTTGGTTGACAAGGCAGTCATACTCGAGGATAGGCTACAACACATAGTCTCGCAACAGGAAGCATGATCAACGTAGGAACAACTCAGAAACTCAACACAATCCTCAAGCTTCATCAACACCTTTTGGTGACTATGAATCCACAATGGAATTATGGAATGGTCAAAATTACCATATCCACAATGGACACACCCATCATAGAGGAAATGGACATAACCCCAATGGCCATAAGCGAAGCGATCACAGTGGAAGTCAGGTCAATGTGCAACTGATCCAAGTTACTTTGCTACCAGTGCAGGAAGCCAGGGCATTTCGCCAGAAACTGCCTTAAATTGACAAACGAGAACAGAAGACCTGGAAGTGTGCGCAACCCATCAAAATTACTATGCTAGCAGCGAAGGAATCTGGGACACTTTGGTAAAGATTGACCTGAGTTGGCAAGGGAGAATGGAAACCTTGGAGGAGTGGAACCGAATCGGCCCAACCAAGGACATGTGAAGAACGTTGTTTTGGAATGAGATGAAGAAGAAATCGAAGAGCTGAGCGACTAGGCTTGGACTGAACAAGGATCTACTAGAGAGGAATTCATAGAAGAAGTCTCATGAAAAGCATTGGAGCTGTGATATTATGAGAGAAAGTATGGAAGTAGTATATGAAGCAATGTAAACTCTAGAGGAGGAAGAACCTGATGTTGTCAGTAGCACTCCACAATCATTGCAGAAGTATGGAGCACTCTCGTGAAATCACTTAGCAAGAAGGATGTGTAGCTATAGATACATCCTTTGGATTGTAAATAGTAAAAGTAGTAGTCATGACGTAATGGTAGTATGATAAGTTATGTATCAGCACCGTCATCAAGAAATGAAAATCATGTTGACTCATTTTCCCACAATTGCTCGAACCCAAAACCAAGGAAAGGAGCTAAACTAGAAACACCTCAGTTAGCAGAAAAGGAAAAAAGAGAGACTGAATTGGAAACACCTGGGTTAACAGAAAAGGAAAAGGGAACCGATTAATAGGTTGTAAGATGTCGGACACCTTGTAACCCACTACCCTACGGTGAACTAAACCGAAAGGAAAACCGAACAGGATGAAGCCGTGACCAGAGGGGATTAAAGATGTGATGTTGTCCCGAGCAGGAAGGATATAGTCAGTAAGGAACCGAAAGGATTGGATAGATAGCAAACCCCGTCATGGATACTAAGGACTGCTTAAGGGGTAGATTGAGGCAGGATACTGCCTTAACATTGAGAAGCCAAGCATGACAGGAGTATAGTAACCCATTTCATAAGGAGCAAGACTGAAAGGGACAAATGTTAGTAGTAGAGACCAGATCACCATGCAACAGACACCAAAACCTAGATGGATATGTCAGAAGTGTCAGGTAGAATGGTGTCAGTATTGGATGTACAAGAGAGCAGTGACACCACGAAAGCCAGAAAGGACTAAACAAGTGTTGACTAAATTAGAGTGATGTGACCTTCAGGAGGACAGAACAAGTTTGTCACATCGAGGGACAAAACCGCTTAGAAAAATGGTACTTACAAGTTGTCTCTATAGATTTTTTTGCCATCTGAGAGTCATGAGGAATGTTAGACATCACCGTCACAAGACCGAAGGAGCTTTAGGAGATAAAGACTCGAAGCATGGAGTAGGAAAGGACTTCAAGAACGTTGTGAGGAAGATCGAGTGTTAGGACTACGAAGATTTACAAACCACATGGTGGGTAATGATTTGGGTAAGCCATGAGTTGATTGCCATGACGAGCACTCTTATTATTCGCATTACTATGAAGACCGGATAGTCTTGACTGAGACACCTACAGTAGAGAAGCTACGTAAGCCAAAAACTAGTTGGAATAGTACATAACCCCATAATGGAAACTGCTACCTAACATAGGTCAAGCGGTGAGTAAGATCCCGACCGGACAACTGAGAAGGATCCATATATCGGAAGACCACTTTGCGATAAGGAACTTTGAGACTCAGGAGTGGAAGTAAGTACAGTAAGGAACCACCAAGGACACCACAGAGGACTGAAGCTAGAGTTCGTGATGATTGTTGGTATTTACCCATGACTCAGATGAAAGGCTAATATATGGTATTTACCTAAGGATCAGGAGGATCATTAACATATGGTAACTACCCAAGGACGAGAAGATGAGATGACAAATGGAGTCACCCGAGTGGGATAGATGACATAATGACAGATGGAATTGGATAGTTATTGATGGTACGTAAGTTTGATAGATAATACCAAGGAGGAGTAGTACATGATCATGATAGCTGGTACAGGCGAGAATTGTCATAGATAGGAGTAAGATAGGTGGTACAGACAGAAATTGCCTTGGGTAGGAGTATGTAAAGTGGTGAGACCATGATAAGGCTCATGAAGGAGTATAGATGGTATGATCATAGGTGGATTTGCAAGAATAGTTTTAACTCACAGAGACAGGTGAATAGAGAACCTATCGAGCTAGTAGATGATATCCTAATTATAGAATCCAAAGGATAACTAGAATTAGCATGTAAGGAGTGTGAAGTTATAGGAGACCGCAACCTTAAAATCTTTTAAGGGTTGTAGCAACCTGGAACATAAGAGATCAAGGATATAAGGTTAGTTCTAGGAGGCATCAGGAACCCCACCAAACACCAGTAACACGGAAGCCCTCAGAATAGAGCTACCATCCATATAATTATCTTGAGAACATTTTAGATTGCCAATGACCTAAGGATACAAGTGATATTGTCATTGCCCAGACAATAGACCCAGACATGGATATGGAATTTAAGATACACCCCAAACCCTAACCTTTCTTTCTAGCTTCTCCAGATCTCGAGGACGAGATCTCTTTTAAGGGTGGTAGTCTGTCACATCCCGGATTTTTCCCAAATCTGGTAAGTTAAAAAAATTCACAGGGAATAATTTTTTTTCTAGGAAGACTTGTGTTTGCTTGCTAGTCAACCAACATTTCCTAGAAATTTGCTTGATAATTGACATGTTTGCTCTGTTTGATTTCACCTAGAGGGACAAAGGCCACATTGAAACCCTTGTTTCAAACATGGGAAAATAGGATGAACCCCAAAAGTTTTGGTGAATGATTTTGAATCCCAAAATATGGTGACTAATTGAAATATTTATTTGGGCATAAGGCTATCCCTAATAAGTCCCAAATGATATTTAGGCCCTCATAAATTTACCTAAACAATTGAATATATTTTTGAATCAATTCAAATAAAAGGGAAATTATTTAAAAAGGGTTTTGCATTTATTTGGCAAGAAAGTGAATTCCATAAGTGCAAATAATGTGCTTGACCCTCTACCTATTTTTCAAATTCGATTTGAAACACATTTGGTTTTGAAAACAAATTCAAATTCAAAAGGGAAAATAAAGTGCATAAATTATTTTACCAAAATGCCCAAACAAAATGTTGACACAGTCACAAATATTACTACTTGAATTTAGAGCAATGTTGCTTTTGGAGGGAAATTCGAATTCAAACAGAAATGGAAGAAGAAAACAGAAAAAAAGAGGACTAGGCCAGCCAGCCATGCCAACCGGCCCAGCTTGCTAGCATCGCACAAGAGCCCACACTTGCGGCCTCTCTCTCTGTCTCTCGCTCCCAGCTTGCTAGCATCGCACAAGAGCCCACCGTCAGCTCCATCTCCCAGTTCCAACCGCCTGCACCCATGACGTTGGCAACACACCAACACCCACGATGTCCATGTCCACATGAACTGCGTGCCCGCCATGCCCAATAAACACCCCTCACCGTGCTCACCATTTTTCCTCAATGCCATGACCTCGAGCACCACCAGGCTGTTGCCACGGACCCCCGCATCTCCACCATCATAGCTTCTGTCTCCGGATCTATTCTAGCAAACCCAACCACCCCGAGGCCAACCGTTTCCACCACCGCACTCCCCATTCTCAGGAGAACCCCTGGACATCCTCTTTGAGCTCGAGGCCCCCTACAACCTCAAGTTCGCTGATGGCCGAAGCTGGGCTCCGCCGACATTGAAGTTCCAGCAACCACCGTAACCTTTTGACCCCAAAACCTTGTCCCTCGTGATCTTTGTGCTCGTGCGCATCTACTGACCAAGGCTAGCATCCCGAGGCTCCTGTTTTCAATCATAGAAACCTCATCCAAGAGCTCCGCCACCCGCGCAACTCTGGCGACCCTTCCCTACGTCGTCTTCGTCATCTCTGAGGCCGGAAACGACCACGAGGTGGACCGCGACATCAAGCTGCATCTATCCGTACCCTCCGCCACCCTAGGTGACCACCGGAGAGCCATAACTGCCAAGTCCCTAAGCGAGCGCCACCGGCTTCGCGAACTCCGGCGAGTTCCTCCGTTGACCTAGCCGGTGAGCATCCCTGTCTAATCTCAACCATCCATCTAGATCCAACGGCACAACACGACTCCACTTAGGTGAATTGGTATGGGCCAATAAAAAATGCCACATCACCAACATTATCCACATATTTTTGTATAAATGAATAAAATGGCACTTTTACAAAAAAACTCCCAACAACTTAGTAAAATCACAACTTTATCGTTAGGTCCAAATTTAGTGATTCTTTTTGCACAATGACCCTTATCAAATTTAATTTCACCTAGAAAAGTGAAATTTGGAAATTGAATGTTTTAAAATTCAAATTCAAACAGAATTAATTCAAATTTAAATAGGACATAACTTGCATTTTAGAAATCCAATTAAATTGATTCTTTGTGCAAAATAAACCTATTGAATTATAGTTTCAACTTAGCTGCTGTAGTCAAATTTTAATATTATTTTGAAATTGTAATTTAAATATAGATTAACATAGCTATAATTCAAGACAGTGCTTAAACCTAAATTTGGTTTAATTTGAACTAATTTTTTTATTACAATGATTATTTTTGCAACACATTTCAGAACCCTAATTTGACATTAGTAAATATTTTTGGAGTATTATTTGACTTTAGTAAATTTAATTAATTTGAACTAAATTCAAACTTAGTTATAACCTTGAAACCATGGTTTAATTTGAATAAAACTACTGCAATATGGTTTAGTAAATTGAATTAAACCTATTAAATATTTGGATTATTCATTGACTCTAGGGAGTTAAATTTAAATTAAATTTAGAAACCTATGTAAATTTGAAAACCATCTGTACTTAGTAGATGACTTTGGATTTAAATTTGACTTTAGTTCAAACTTGAAAAGGTTTAAAAAAATACCTTAGCAAGTGATTTGGATTTATATTTGACTTTAGTTTAAATTGGAATTTAAATAAATAAACTTTAGCAATTATATTGGATTTGTATTTGACTTTAGAGTAAACCATAAATATAGTTGAGTTGGATAGGAACTGATTTAGTTAATTATGAAATCATTCATAATTCAGTTTAACTTACGGGAACCAAATCAAATTGTGAACTCAATTCAATTTATATTGAAATAAGATAACTCTAATTCAAATTCAAGCCGTAATTCAATTTGTATTCAACATGGTGAACACTAATTCAAATTCAAATTGAATTGGAAGTCAAACCAAGTTGATGAAACCTACACACTTAGTGTGTATTCAAGGCCTTGAAAGGTCAATATGCTTGAATTGTCAATGAAACTTGATCATGAACTTGGCTATCCAAGATTCATAGACGATGACTTCAGTTGGAAGGTACCTTTTGCAGCATCTGGCAACCACAACTTGGCATCACATACTCCTTATGTGATGAACCCTTTTAATTTCAAAATTGCATGTGAGCACTTATGTCACATGTATTCCAACTGACAACCACTATGTTGTTTTCCAAACTCCTAGGAGTTAAACCTGATACATGATCTCACAGCACAATGACACTGACACCATGCACAACACTTGATGTATGTTTGATTGCATTGTATGGTTGTTTATGATTGCATTTTACTTATGATAGATTGCTCAGAGAGCAACGAGTAGCTTTTATCAAGATTGTGTGCGTGTGTGTGGAAATTAAACAATTTCCAAGATTTTTTATGTGAAGAACGTCAACGATTACCAGGCAAGTTGCACTTTCTTTCAAAATTACACCATGTTATGAAATGTTGAATGCCTGTGTGAGGTGTGATGGAATGGGATGAGATTAGTTAATAGCCATGGGTTGGAAAAGGGTTGCCCTCTGTGGGAAAAAGGTAGTCATGAGTTGGCAAGGTCATGTGTTGGCATTTCATTCGTTGTCAAGGTCATGAGTTGGCAAAGTCATTTGTTGGCAAGGTCATAAGTTGGTTGAGTCATGTGTTGGCATTGGTTAGCCATGTGTTTCGAAAAAGCGAATGGGTAGTATTAGGAGCTTTCTATGATCTCTCTCGATTACTCACTTCACAAGATGAATTGTAGCAATAGCGTAGCAATTACAAAGGAGTGGTTACAAGGAAGAGGAAGAACAGAGGAAGAACTGGAGGTAGGGGAAAGAGAGAGGAGTCACCTTCCTCATGTCGTGATCCTACACGGATGTCTCGCTTGATGCTTTGGCCCTCCTACTTATAGTTGCGGCTGCAAGGAGCCGGCTGGGCCTAGCCCATCACTCTCAAACCAAGAATGGAAGGGGGCTAACATCCCCTCCCCCATGAAAGCCGGCTTGCCCTCAAGCTCGTCTCGCATGTCTGGGGGACTGGAGCTGATAATCCCCAAGTGCAAGGAATCATCGTAGCAATTTCCAAAGATGGAAGTGATAAGTATCGAGTGTCGAACCCACAAGGAGCTAAAGGTAAGATCAATATTCTCCCAAGTCCTATCTGCCACTGATACGACTCTACGTACACCGAGCGTTTGCTTTCATCTAGAAACGAGAAATAACATTACGTTGTCGGTATAAAGAGGATAGCTTTGCACAATATTGTAGAGCTAAACATAAAAATAGGTGTTGCCTAAATAAAGTTAGAATATATTACAATATATTACAAATAGCGAGTGTGGAATAATGATGGATTGGTTTGCGGAATTGTCCTAGGTAATTGTTAACAAGATCAGTAATCATTATGGCAATTTTATGTGAGGGAGAGGCATGAGCTAACATACTTTTCGTACTTGGATCATATGAACTTATGACTGGACCTCTAGCAAGCACCCGCAACTACTAGAAATCCTTAAGGTAAGCCCAACCATAGCATTAAGTATCAAGTCCCCTTTACTCCCATACGCAATAACCCCCTTACTTGGGTGTAATCTTTTGTCACTCTAGCCACCCACTATAAGCGAATCATGAACGTATTGCGACACCCTACAGTGGGAATCTCCCATGTGTGCGCGGCACGGGGGGCACCATAGGACAGCACCAAAATAAAACATACAACTCAAACCAATCAAGATGATCAATAAACCCAAAGGACAAAAGAAATCTACTCAAGCATCATAGGATGGAAACACATCATTGGATAACAATATGTGTCATAAAGCACCATGTTCAAGTAGGAGAGTACAGTGGGGTGCGGGAGAGTGGACCGCTGAAAAGAGCTGAGGGAGGTGATGAAGACGGTGATGTTGATCAAGAAGATCACTGCGATGATGGTTCCCCCGGCAGCACTCCGGTGCCATCGAGAGATACAGGAAGAGAGGCTACTCCTCCGTCTTGCTCCTCCATGGCCTCCCCCCTAGATGGGGAGAGGTTATCCCTCTAGTCCTTGACCTCTGTGCCCGAAGGGGCGAGAGCCCCTCCAAGATTGGATCTCTCTTTTTCTGTTTCTGCAACCCTATTTCTGGCCGAAAACCGTCTCTTAAATTCACGAAGATCCATAACTCCTATTGGGATTAAATTTTGAGTGGATTTTTATCCAAAAATTATCTTTCTTCCATCAAAAGAAGGGCATCAACCGACCTACGAGGTGCCCACAAGCCACCTGGGCGCGGCTAGGGGGTAGGGGAAGAGAGGTTCCTCCTCCGGCTTGCTCCTCCGCGTACCTTGTGGGGCCCACGAGCACCGCCTTGCATGGATTCTTCTTCCCAAAATCACATATATTCCATAAAAAAATCTCTGGGAATTTTTATCGCGTTTGGACTTCGTTTGGTATGGTATATCTGCGAAACAAAAAATATGCAAAAAACATGAACTGACACTGGCACTAGGTTAATAAGTTAGTCCGTAAAAATAATACAAAAGTGCACCAAAACCATACAAAATTATAATAAACATGGCATGAATACTTCATAAATAATAGATACGTTGGAGACATATCAGCATCCCCAATCTTAATTCTTGCTCGCCCTCGAGTAGGTAAATGATAAAAAAAATAATTTATGAAGTATGAATGCTAGTATAGTGCATAAGTTTGATCAATGATAATTTCAATCACTTTTACTGGCATTATAAACAACAACTCTTTGTCATAAAACTCATGTTGATAAAGTAGCCATCTATTCACATGTTATGGTTCAGACAATGCATTCTCTTGAAACTTAACAACCTATGTTCTCAGTCACCAAACAATTGCAATTCAATTTATTTTCAACAAAGTCTAAGTAAGAGCTCCACATACACAATTATCATATACTCTTCTATGATTGCTAGTACTCAAAGAATATTTTTAGAACAAATAGCATCAATCGAACACAGAGAAAGATAGGGGCTTAAATGTTTTGCCTCCCAACTTGCTTATCATAAAGATAATTGTCAATAATAATAATTCATGATCAAACATATTTGAATGGATATATGTGTCTAGATCTTTCCCCACCACATGATGCTTGCAAACTATAGAATACTTGAGGTTGAAATGAGAATGAATACTTATTAACTCTTGCATAAAAGTAAATATAGAAAAGTAAAAGATAGGACCTTCGCAGAGGGAAGGAGAGGATGTCATGCGCTTTTTATTTTTTGATGTGCAAGCTCTTAATGCAAAGGAACGTCACGTTATATTGCCCCTTCTGATAGCAACCTGTATTATGCAGTTTGTCGCTTTTATTTCTTTACCATCACAAGTTTGTACAATGCTTATTTTCCCTTGCAATAAAAGATCATACATATTTTAGGAGCAATTTTTATTTCTTTTTGCACCGATGATAGCTTACTTAAAGGATCTCATTCAATCCATAGGTAGATATGGTGGACTCTCATGACAATAAACTGGGTTTAAGGGTTTTTGGATGTACAAGTAGTATCTCTACTTAGTATGAATTTTCGGCTAGCAAAAGATCCTAAGCAAGCACCACATGTTGTAGGATCCATAACAATACAACTTCTATGCAAATATACCCGAGCATAACTCATTACGTTGTCTTCCTTGTCCAACTTCAACTAATTTGCTCAAGTTTGAAAATAATTAATGGGTATTCACAATCATAAAAATGTCCAAGTTAATATATTTGTATGTGAAAGTTCTCTTCCTCATACTAATCGTTCATAAATTGCTTGTATGACCAATATTGTGATTGTTAAACTTCAATATATTTCACTTTCTAAACCCAATGTGAAACTACTACCAAGCATGATGCAAGCATATGAAGCACATATAATTTCAAATTTATCATATTCAATTCATTAAACAATCTACTATTAGGATATATGTGAAGCACTTGAGTGAATGACAAATCACTCCGATGGATGTAAGTGAAGATCGATCAGTAGTCAATCAATTAAGTAGCTATGTGAGGCCTCTCTCACAATCATGATTTCAGATCCAAGTACTATATTAAAACAGCAAGCAAAATGAAAATATGCTCCAAGAAAAACACATATCATGTGACGAATAAAAATATAGCTCCTAGTAAGGTACACCGATAGTTTTGAAGACGAAAGAGGGGATGCCCCGGAAGGCATCCCCAAGCTTAAACGCTTGAGTCTTCCTTGAATATTACCTTGGGGGCCTTGGGAATCACCAAGCTTAGGGTATTTCCACTCCTTATTCTCCTCATATTGATATCTCACCCAAAACTTCAAAACTTCAATCACAGAAAACTCAAGAGATAGGGTAGTATGATAATAAATAAATCATTCACCTTGGTTCTGTCAAGACAAGATCCAAAATTGTTCTCACATAATTCCTACTGTACTCTGTCATTTCCACCATTTATATCACCCAATATAAGCTAAGGAAATGCTAAAACAAGCAAACTATGCAAACAAAACAGATTCTGTCAAAAACAGAATAGTCTGTAATGATCTGAGTTAGAACCATACTTCTGTAAGTCCACAAATTCTAAAAAATTAGGACAACGTAGGAAATTTGTACATGAATCATGTATAAACATTTTGGAATTTTATCACATCCCAGCAAATTATGGTAATTCCAGAACTTGGCGGAAAGGTTTCTGTTTTTGCACAGAATCAAGTCAACTATCATCCACACTATCCCAAAGGCTTTACTCGGCACTTAATTGAAAAAAAAATCAAAACATGTTTAATACAGTACATTAATCATGTAATGCACAAAAATAGTAGTTATAAATATTGGGTTGCCTCCACACAAGCACTTTTCTGTAAAACGTTTTAGCCAGGCTTTGATGATTTCAATGATGCTCACATAAAAGTAAAGAATTGAAACATAATGGGAGCATCATGAAGCATATGACTAGCATTTTTAAGTCTAACACACTTCCTATGCATAGGGATTTTGTGAGCAAAAAATTTATTGGAGCAAGAATCAACTAGCATACGAAGGGAAAACAAGTATTAGTTCAAAACTTTCAACACATAGAGAGGAAACTTCATATTATTGAGAAGCCTGCAAACATATGTTCCTCTCTCATAATGATTTTCAATAGCATCATGAATTAATTCATCAATATAACTATCACATAAAGCATTATTTTCATGATCCACAAGCATACAATTTTTATTACTCTCCACATAAGCAAATTTCTTCTCATCAATAATAGTGGGAGCATACTCAAAAAAATAACTATCATGTGATACTTGATTGGCATAATCAATTTGAGCATTACAATCATGATGACAAGGATCATGGTTTTTATTATTCTTTATATCATACATGTCATCACAACAATCATCATAGGTAGCAACTTTGTTCTCATAATAATCAATTGAAACCTCTTCTAAATTAGTGGATTCATCACTAAACAAAGTCATGACCTCTCCAAATCCACTTTCATAATTATTACAATAAGATTCAACACCCTCCAAAATAGTGGGATTATTGCTACATAGAGTTCACACTCTTCCAAACCCACTTTCGATGATAATTTCATTCAACTATAAAAGATATAAGTGAAGGTCATAGAGCATTCTAAAATGAATATAGAGAGTCCAATATCCAAGATAAAAAAATATATAAGTGAAGCATATGAAGCATTCTATCAAGACATACTCAAAAGATTTAAGTGAAGCACAGAGAGCATTATTATATAAAGCCAAACTCAAATGATTTAAGTGAAGCACAAAGAGCATTCTATAAAGCCATACTCAAAAGATTTAAGTGAAGTGCATGAAGCGTTCTGTAAATCAACCGAGGAGTATCTCATACCAGCATGGTGCATTACTAACAGAAAAAGAAAAAGCACACGAGGCTTCAAGAATTTTCTCATATCATGTGAACAAAACAAAAACCAAGGCATACAGATAATTGTTGAAGAAGAAAGATGGGATGCCTTTCGGGGCACCCCCAAGCTTAGATACCTGAGTATCCTAGAATATTTTACTTGGGGTGCCTTGGGCATACCCACGCTTGAACTCTTGCCTCTCTTTATTCTTATCATATCGATACCTCCTCGATCTTCGAACACTTCATCCACACAAAACTTAACCAAAGTTTTTATTAGAGGGGTTAGTACATATAACATCAAATCCCATCATCTCATGTTGTAACATTATTGTATAATTATAATAAAACATTATCCACTATATGCTATTCCAATTCTATAGCCCTCAAGTCAATGGGGCTCAACAAGATTTCAAACATAAGCAAATAAAGAAACTATAACAACAATCTGCGAAAATAGGATAGTCTGTAAAGATGCAGATGGTACATATACTTCTAGGAAGACTTGGGTTTGCTTGCTACTCAACCAATGTTGCCTAGAAATTTGCTTGATAATTGACATGTTTGCTCTGTTTGATTTCACCTAGAGGGACAAAGGCCACATTGAAACCCTTGTTTGAAACTTGGGAAAATAGGTTGAACCCCAAAAGTTTTGGTGAATGATTTTGAAACCCAAAATAGGGTGACTAATTAAAATATTTATTTGGGAATAAGGCTATCCCTAATAAGTCCCAAATGATATTTAGGCCCTCATAAATTTCCATAAACAATTAAATTGAATATATTTTGGAATCGATTCAAATAAAAGGGGAATTATTTAAAAAGGGTTTCGCATTTATTTGGCAAGAAAGTGAATTCCATAAATACAAATAATGTGCATGTCCCTCTACCTATTTTTCAAATTCGATTTGAAACACATTTGGTTTTGAAACCAAATTCAAATTCAAAAGGGAAAATAAAGTGCGTAAATTATTTTACCAAAATGCCCAAACAAAATGTTGACACAGTCACAAATATTACTATTAGAGTTTAGAGCAATGTTGCTTTTGGAGGGAAATTCGAATTCAAACAGAAATGGTAGAAGAAAACAGAAAAAGAGAAAATAAAAAGAAAGTGGACTAGGCCAGCCAGCCAGGCCAACCGGCCCAGCTTGCTAGCGTCGCACAAGAGCCCACACTTGCGGCCTCTCTCTCCGTCTCTCGCTGACTGCTGGGCCCCACCGTCAGCTCCATCTCCCAGCTCCAACCGTCTGCACCCATGCCGTTGGCAACGCACCAACACCCACGCTGTCCATGTCCACATGAACTGCACGCCCGTGGCCATGCCCCATAAACCCCCCTCACAGTGCTCATCATTTTGCCTCAACGCCATGACCTCGAGTACCACCACACTGTCGCCATGGACCCTCGCATCTCCGTCATCGTAGCTTCTGTCTCCGGTCGATTCTGGCAAAGCCAACCACCCCGAGGCCAGACCTCGCCACCCGCACTCCCCATTCTCAGGAGAACCCCTGGACATCCTCTTTGAGCTCGAGGCCTCCTACAACCTCAAGTTTGCTGATGGCCGAAGTTGGGCTCCACTGATGTTGAAGTTCCGGCGGCCATCGTGACCTTTTGACCCCCAAACCTTGTCCCTCGTGATTGTCGTGCTCGTGCGCATCTATTGACCAAGGCCAGCATCCTGAGGCTCCCGTTTTCAAGCATAGAAACCTCATCCAAGAGCTTCGCCACCCGCGCAACTCCGGCGACCCTTCCCTATGCCGTCTTCATCATCTTCGAGGTCGGCAACGACCACGAGGACCGTGACGTCGAGCCGCATCTATCCGTACCTTCCGCCTCCCTAGGTGACCACCGGAGAGCCATAACCGCCAAGTCCCGAAGTGAGTGCCACTGGCTTTGCGAATTCCAGCGAGTTCCTCTGTTGACCTAGCTGGTGAGCATCCAAAATAGTGGGATTATTGCTACAAAATAGTGGGATTATTGCTACATAGAGTTGACACTCTTCCAAATGCACTTTCGATGATAATCTCATTCAACTATAAAAGATACTCCCTCCATTCCTTTATGTAAGGTGTATTATTATCGGCACGGTGACCAAGGCACATAATTCTACACATGTTAGGATGAAATTAACCTTGTCTAAATCATTGATTAGCGGCAACTAAATCATTTATGCTAGGAAATTAAGAGATGCATGCAATCAGGAGAGAGATACTTTCCTTTCTCTTTACAAGAAGAGATGCATGCAATCAGGGGAGAGATACCTTTATTTGAAGGGCTAACGACGGAATTACGAGGAATTAGAAGAAATGCACCTTACATTGTGGAATTTTTATCAAAAAACCAATACACCTTATATAAAGGAACGGAGGGAGTATAAGTGAAGTTCATAGAGCATTCTAAAATGAATATAGAGGGACCAATATCCAAGACCAAAAATATATAAGTGAAGCACATGAAGCATTCTATCAAGACATACTCAAAAGATTTAAGTGAAGCACAGAGAGCATCATATAAAGCCAAACTCAAACGATTTAAGTGAAGCACAAAGAGCATATTCTATTAATCCATACTCAAAAGATTTAAGTGAAGTGCATGAAGCGTTCTATAAATCAACCAAGGAGTATCTCATACTAGCATGGTGCATAATAACAGAAAAAGAAAAAGCACACGAGGCTTCAAGAATTTTCTTATATCATGTGAACAAAACAAAAAACCAAAGCATACAGATAATTGTTGAAGAAGAAAGATGGGATGCCTTCCGGTGCATCCCCAAGCTTAGATACTTGAGTCTCCTTGAATATTTTACTTGGGGTGCCTTGGGCACACCCAAGCTTGAACTCTTGCCTCTCTTTATTCTTACCATATCGATACCTCCTCCATCTTCGAACACTTCATCCACACAAAAGTTAACCAAAGTTTTTATTAGAGGGGTTAGTACATATAACATCAAATCCCATCATGCCATGTTGTAACATTATTGTATAATTATAAAAAACATTACCCACTGTATGCTATTCCAATTCTATAGCCCCCAAGTCAATGGGGTTCAACAAGATTTCAAACATAAGCAAATAAAGAAACTATAACAACAATGTGCGAAAACAGGACAGTCTGTAAAAATGCAGATGGTACATATACTGCTAGGAAGACTTGTGTTTGCTTGCTAGTCAATCGACATTGCCTAGAAATTTGCTTGATAACTGACATGTTTGCTCTGTTTGATTTCACCTAGAGGGACAAAGGCCACATTGAAACCCTTGTTTGAAACTTGGGAAAACAGGATGAACCCAAAAAGTTTTGGTGAATGATTTTGAATCCCAAAATAGGGTGACTAATTGAAATATTTATTTGGGCATAAGGCTATCCCTAATAAGTCCCAAATGATATTTAGGCCCTCATAAATTTCCCTAAACAATTGAATTGAATATATTTTGGAATCAATTCAAATAAAAGGGAAATTATTTAAAAAGGGTTTTGCATTTATTTGGCAAGAAAGTGAATTCCATAAGTACAAATAATGTGCTTGACCCTCTACTACTTTTCAAATTCGATTCAAAACACATTTGGTGTTGAAACCAAATTCAAATTCAAAAGAAAAAATAAAGTGCATAAATTGTTTGACCAAAATGCCCAAACAAAATGTTGACACAGTCACAAATATTCCTATTTGAATTTAGAGCAATGTTGCTTTTGGAGGGAAATTCGAATTCAAACAGAAATTGAAGAACAAAACAGAAAAATAGAAAAAAAGAAAATAAAAAGAAAGAGGACTAGGCCAGCCAGCCAGGCCAACTGGCCCAGCTTGCTAGCGCCGCACAAGATCCCACACTTGCGGCCTCTCTCTCCGTTTCTCACTGACTGATGGGCCCCACCGTCAGCTCCATCTCCCAGCTCCAACCGTCTGCACCCATGATGTTCGCAACGCACCAACACCCACACTATCCATGTCCACACAAACTGCACGCCCGTGGCCATCCACAATAAACCCCCCCTCACCGTGCTCATCATTTTGCCTCAACGCCATGACCTCGAGCACCACCAGGCTGTCGCCACGGACCCCCGCATCTCCGCCATCGTAGCTTCTGTCTCCGGTCGATTCTGGCAAAGCCAACCACCTCGAGGCCAACCCTCGCCACCACCACACTCCCTATTCTTAGGAGAACCCCTAGACATCCTCTTTGAGCTCGAGGCCCCTTACAACCTCAAGTTCGCTGATGGCCGAAGCTAGGCTCCGCCGACGTTGAAGTTCCGGTGACCACCGTAACCTTTTGACCCCAAAACCTTGTCCCTCGTGATCGTCGTGCTCGTGCGCATCTACTGACCAAGGCCAGCGTCCCAAGGCTCCTGTTTTCAAGCATAGAAACCTCATCCAAGGGCTCCACCACCCACACAACTCCGGCGACCCTTCCCTACGCCGTCTTCGTCATCTCCGAGACCGGCAACGGCCACGAGGATTACCGCGACATCGAGCCACATCTATCAGTACCCTCCGCCACCCTAGATGACCACCGGAGAGCCATAACCGCCATGTCCCGAAGCGAGCGCCACCGACTTCGCGAACTCCGTCGAGTTCCTCCGTTGAACTAGCTGGTAAGCATCCAAAATAGTGGGATTATTGGTACAAAATAGTGGGATTATTGCTACATAGAGTTGACACTCTTCCAAACCCACTTCGATGATAATTTCATTCAACTATAAAAGATATAAGTGAAGTTCATAGAGCATTGTAAAATGAATATAGAGAGACCAATATCCAAGATAAAAAATATATAAGTGAAGCACATTAAGCATTCTATCAAGACATACTCAAAAGATTTAAGTGAAGCATAGAGAGCATTTTATAAAGCCAAACTCAAATGATTTAAGTGAAGCACAAAGAGCATTCTATAAAGCCATACCCAAAAGATTTAAGTGAAGTGCATGAAGCGTTCTGTAAATCAACCAGGGAGTATCTCATACCAGCATGGTGCATTACTAAAATAAAAAGAGGAAGCACACGAGGCTTCAAGAATTTTCTCATATCATGTGAACAAAACAAAAACCAAGGCATACATATAATTGCCGAAGAAGAAAGATGGGATGCCTTCCGGGGCATCCCCAAGCTTAGATACTTGAGTATCCTTGAATATTTTACTTGGGGTGCCTTGGTCATACCCAAGATTGAACTCTTGCCTCTCTTTATTCTTATCATATCGATACCTCCTCGATCTTCGAACACTTCATCCACACAGAACTTAACCAAAGTTCTTATTAGAGGGGTTAGTACACATAACATCAAATCCTGTCATGTCATGTTGTAACATTATTGTATAATTATAATAAAACATTACCCACTCTATGATATTCCAATTCTATAGCCCCCAAGTCTATGGGGCTCAAAAAGATTTCAAACATAAGCAAATAAAGAAACCATAACAATAATCTGTGAAAATAGGACATTATGTAAAGATGAAGATGGTACATATACTTATTTAACTCAAATAATTCTGAAAAATTATGACAAAATATACAATTTATATATCAGTACTGTGTAAAAATTTCAGAATTTTTGCATGTTCCAGTAAAACATGTAAATTCAAATACTACAGAAAAAGTTTCTGTTTTTGCAATGCACACACCAAACAAGCAATTTAAACATCCTAAAGGTAAATCATGGATCATTATTCTTATGGTACAATGGTATATAAAAGGGGATAATTATTTTTATGATAAACTTCCATGAAAAATTCTACATTGTTTCCATGAGCATGAACAATGCATAAGCTTCCAATTGCTTCTCTTTTTGAAAAAGTTTAAGTTCCCCTATATATTTTTGTTTTTAAATATTTAAATAGCACACATAATAAAGTTTATATTACACAAAATAATAACAATACTCTCTAAAACTTCCGAGTTGTCTCCCAGGCAGCGCTTTCTTTGAAGCCATTAAGCTAGGCATAAGAGGCAAGTGATTTTTTTTGTATTTTGTATTTTGTATTTTTGTTTGTTTGTTTCACCCACAACTAAAGAAAGAAAACAAGAAAATAACTCATAAGGAAAAACAAAATCTACTAAGTAAAGAAACCAAACAAGCATACATGAAAATATTAACCCCACGCTATTGCTCCCTGGCAACAGCGCCAGAGAAGAGCTTGATAATCCCTAAGTGCAAGGAATCATCGTAGCAATTTCCAAAGATGGAAGTGATAAGTATAGAGTGTCGAACCCACAAGGAGCTAAAGGTAAGATAAATATTCTCTCAAGTCATATCTTCCACTGATACGACTCTACGTACACCGAGCGTTTGCCTTCATATAGAAATGAGAAATAAAACTACGTTATGGGTATAAAGAGGATAAATTTGCATAATATCGGAGAGCTAAAACATAAAAATAGGTGCTTACTAAATAAAGTTAGAATATATTACAATATATTATAGCGAGTGTGGAATAATGATGGATCGGTGTGCGAAATTGTCCTAGGTAACTGTTAACAAGATCGGTAATCATTATTGCAATTTTATATGAGGGAGACGCATGAGCTAACATAATTTCCGTACTTGGATCATATGAACTTATGATTGGACCTCTAGCAAGCATCCACAACCACTAGAAATCATTAAGGTAAACCCAACGATATCATTAAGTATCAAGTCCCCTTTACTCCCATAGGCAACAACCCCCTTACTCGGGTGTAAGCTTCTGTCACTCTAGCCACCCACTATAAGTGAATCATGAACGTATTGCAACACCCTACAGCGGGATTCCCCCATGTGTGCACCGCACGGAGGGCACCATAGGACAACACCAAAATAAAACATACAACTCAAACCAATCAGGATCATTAATCAACCCGAAGGACAAAAGAAATCTACTCAAACATCATATGATGGCAACACATCATTGGATAATAATATTTGGCATAAAGCACCATGTTCAAGTAGGGGAGTACAGCGGGGTACAGGAGAGTGGACCGCTGAAAAGAGATGAGGGAGGTGATGAAGACGGTGATGTTGATGAAGATGATCACCGCGGCGATGGTTCCCCCTCGGCACTCCGGCGCCACCAAGAGATAGGGGATGAGAGGCTCCTCCTCCGGCTTGCTCCTCCATGGCTTCCCCTTTAGATGGGGAGAGGTTCTTGCTCTGGTCCTTGGCCTCCATGGTGCTTGGAGGGGCGAGAGCCCCTCTGAGATTGGATCTTTCTCTCTGTTTTCGCAACCCTGTTTCTGGATGAAAACCATTTCTTTAATTTTTGGAGATCCGTAACTCTGATTGGGCTAAAATTTTGAGGGGATTTTTATCTAGAAATTATCTTTCTTGTGGTGAAAGAAGGGCATCAACCAACCTACGAGGTGCCTACAAGCCACCTGGGCGCGGCCAGGGGGTAGGGCACACCCATGTACCTTGTGGGGCCCTCGAGCACCTCCTTCAATTGATTATTCCTCCCAAAAATCACATATATTCCATAAAAAACCTCCATCAACTTTTATCGCATTTGGACTTCGTTTATTTCTACAGAACAAAAACATGCAAAAAAGAGGAACTCACACTGGGCACTAGATTAATAAGTTAGTCCATCAAAATAATATAGAAGTGCACCAAAACCATACAAAATTGTAATAAACATGGCATGAATACTTCATAAATTATAGATACGTTGGAGACGTATCAAGAGAGCATGCTCGGTCATGCACCACGTGTGGCTTCTTCGCCGACTCAAGGACCCTGCACGATCCTGTCACCAACAGCCCTCCCTGGATGAGACACGACTTAACACCAAGATGACGCCACCGAGGATCATGTGGATCCCATGGTACTCGATGTTCCAAGGCTTGGTTGGAGCCACTATGGTAGCTGAAGTCCAGGTAGACAGCAATGATGGAGAGGTAATTGTTGTGGCTGATGAAAATCCCATCGAAGAAGGTGTCATCGTCGTTGCCGGCACTGCCACGGTTGAAGCCGAGGTAGCACTTCTTGTGGTCAGTGGAGCTTGGCGTGAAGACGATGATGATAGTGATGAAGCTCCTCCCTCCTTCATGGGACACTTGTCGAGTCAATTTTAGTAACATCAACCATGTCAGCCCGCCAGGATCCCAAGAGGTGCCCATCCGGTAGATGCCCCTTTTGAACTACAACACCTCTATAGCAGAAATGAATAGAAGCAGGTGACACCAGTTGTTGTAGTCATTAGGTTGCAGCTTGGAGATGTCCAACAGAGGATGCAGAAATGTCGCCAGTTCATACAGTATAGCTTTAGACACAACGGTGGACAAATATCCAGGCCGAAGCATATAATAGAAGCAATAGGCATAAGGAACTCGTGGAATAAATTCAGTAGCAATTGAACTGGTGCACCCAAGCAGTTGCAGCTCGTGCATGAACGGGGCAGCTGGGTCAGGTGGATGCTTGCAACAGAGAAGTATCTCCTAGTCCTGATTAGTTTTGCTCTCTAACATATCGACAACAACAACACTGACTTCATTCAGTCTCAGGTTTTCTTGAGCTAGGCCAACCTCAATGTAGCATCTTGGCTGTACACAGTGAATACGTGATGATTGCAACATTTTTGAATCGATTTCTCTATGAACCATGTGAGACATAAGGCATCCCTTATCAAGTAGAAGATTACATGGCAGCATAACAATAATTTGTGATTTTTTCTCCATGCAAAGATCAAGTGTACTTAATGGAGAACTGATTTCACCATAGCAGACTAGTTCGCATGGTACATATTGCATGAACTGAGAGAAAGCCCTTCTCAAATGTTCTATGCTTAGATCACCCACTTTATGCATGCTCTAGAATAGATGTGCAGCCATGGTAGCAAGATAGGAGTGCTGCATTTCAAGTGTAGTATTAATAGAACAGGCACATAGTTTCAAAAGCTATTGTTTACCTTCATGTAATAGCTCTGCTGCAAATTGCATGATCGGAATATCAAGCAGGCTAAGAATCTGTAAACACCAACCAAAAGGATTGGCCTCACCCTAACAGATTAGTTGATGTAAATAGCCCAAACACTACATATTGCCAAGGATGCTTTCCACACATAAGCTGACATGTTTCACTGATACTAGCTGGAGTAGAAATCCACATTGGCTCAAAATGTATGAACTAAAGACCACTACTGCTCCAAAGTCCCGTGTTCGAAGCACACCATTTTGTCATGCTCCTAAACAGATGGACAGTCATAGCAGCGCGGCAAGAAGGATGCAGTTCAAGGGTGAGAATGCTAGTAACTGGACAGAGTTCAGAAAACCATCGTTCACTGTAATGAAAGAGTTTCGCATGTGTACTGAATCATGAATCACATTGTCTTTTTGTAAAGATGACATGCACAAGAGCCGACCTAGGAGTATCCTGGTGAAGTGACCAAGTACACCGAGCAAAGTCCCCATGTATCATACACAAGATCTCCAAGATGGAACAAATTCACAGAAAAGGTAACTATTCAATTCCTTATCCTGCGCTTGGGTATTTAGATATGGATACTTCCTGAACGTCCAAGGGAACTTGCTCTTCATCCTTGGTTGCTTATCAGGTGGATGCCATAGCTCATAATCCAGATTCGCAAAAGGTAGTATTACCAAGCATTGTGTCATCTCTTTCGGAGAAATAGGAAACAACCATTGTATTTTTGCAATCTAAGAAAAGCATTGACCGAACTCCTTAATTACAATGGTAACATGCCAATGTGAACTACTATTAGCAGTGATAAGCAACATGTTCATCCGATTCTTATGCATGAGAAAATAACCACCTGGATTCCAAGGGAACAATGATAATGTACAAACTGAATTAGACCACCCTGCTGAACACAACTCACTGAAATTAGTTCCTACTAGTGGCGGCCATGTCAAACACAGTTCAGGACTCAGATGTTCCACAAATACCAACTGGGCATCCAACAAAACCAAGCAAGGGTATTGAAATGTTCATACCAGGTTGATGGGTTCATGAAGAGTGTAATTACCGATAGCTTTGCATCATCCTTGTGCCCCTTCACCTTAGCAGCAACAGCTTCAGGCTTGTCAAACAACTCAGGCAACGCCTCCGATACCTCTTGTGCATCCTTATGTAAGGATGGCGGTGAAGATTCAGAGGTGCCAGAGTTGGAGCTGGGCCACACCGGTAACTTGGTTAATGCCGACGTGGTGGGCATGTTGACGTTGATGGCAACAACCTCGTGGCCTGCGCCACGTACCTCTAGGGAAGCGAGCTCCGGAGTGGCATCGTCGGGCATGGGTCCTAGACCCTTGTGATGTGGACGGTGGTGTCAAGAGCGGGCTGGAGGTCGGCTGCGGGCACATGGAAGATGGAGGTGCTGACATCTCGGACCTCATTGACGCTGGCGTGGGCGACAACTTGATTCAAGTAATCGGTCGAACAGGTCATAGGCGCCGCCATGTTGCAGTCAGGGGCCACCTTGTGGATGACCTTTAGTACCTCGTGGGCCTTGGTGGTGTAGCAGAAGACGCGTGGGATGGGTGCCGATGCCTCGGTAGTGGTCTCCAGAGAAGGAGTCAGCGATGGTGGATCATGGATTACGGTAGTGTGGGAGGACCACTTCTCAAGGTCTGGCCGCCACACAATGACCAGAGCATCCACTTAGTGAGGGACCTGGTGGCATCAGTGTAGGCGTCAAGCATGGCGTCCAGTCGTTTGAGGTACACCTGGAAGAACGGATCCATGGCTTCCCGACGCAGCCAAGCTTGACGAAATGCAAGGGGACACTACAAAAAAAACACTGCCGTGATGGTACGTGTTTGTCACAGTAGGTCACATTTTCTGTCATGCATGAAAATCCATGACGATTTTGTGATAGAATCAAGATAGTCATACATGTGCTATCGTAGAAGTGTTCCATGACAATATTGAAATTATCATCACGAAAGTGTCCACTTCCATGACGATGTGGCGCGTCATGGAAGTGTTTTCGTCAAGGGTAACCAACACGTGGAATCCACCATAACGAGTCGCCGTTAAGCTATCGGGTTCCGATTTGGATCCAATAACCCGTTAATAGCCCAGACCAATGGGGATTTTCAACGTGTAAAATTCTCATTTTTCAACGTGTAAAATTCTCATTTGCCGCAGGATCCACGTGTCGGCTTAGTGTTGGGACATATATCATCCACTCATTGTACGGGAGGTGCCTATGATACGTCGACATGTGGCAGGGCCCAATAGTGGTCCATTTAAGTGAAAGAGGCTGGCCGAGTCAAAATTAGCAGGCCAGCCCATATAGGGCCTACTTGTGTCTGGTCCATTTAGGCCAACGGCCCATACGACATGTACGAATTCGTCTCGTCAATGACCCGTTAACTATTTTACACCATTGCAGCCCATCATCAGTTCGAGCCCATTAACAACCCACTATATATTTGTGCTCAATATCGGCCCGATGTAGTTTCGGCCTATTAATAGCCCATTCAAGGGATGGGCCAATTTTCAGGATGTAGGTCTTTCGTCCTTTTAGTAACCCATTTAAGTGTTGGGCCAATTTCCAGCATGGTGTGTCTTCCAGCCTGTTAATGGCCCATAAAGGAGTTGGGTCATTTGCAGTCCGACCTGAGTTTTGGCCTCTTAACGCCCCATGCTCTTCATGGTCCAATACTAGCCCAGTTTCTCTTTCGGCCTGCTAAAGGCCCACAACACAGTTGGGCCATATATAGTCTGACCTGACTTTCGGCCTCTTAACGGCCCATGCTCTTCATGGTCCAATATGAGCTAAATGTCTATTTGGCCTACTAAAGGCCCACAATATAGTTGGGCCATATACAACCCGGCCTTAGTATCGGCCTATTAACGGCCCGTGAAATCGAATGGGCCACTTATTGCCCGCTTCGATTTCGGCCTGTTAACGACCTAAGAGGTAACTGGGCCAAGCATTAACTGTTGGCTCATTTCAATTATAGCGGCCCAATAGAGCTTTTGGCCTGGTTATGGCCCATCAACTTATTGGGCCCGCTAAAGTTCGAACATGTATGTAGGACCAATTAGACAAAGTTGATTTTGGCCCAGCTATAATTTGAGCCCATTACGATGAGCATTTATGGACAGGACCAAAACCGATCAATCAAAGGCCCAAGAGAATTTTGACCCCTACGAGCCCATTAGGTGGCCCATTAAGGGCAGTGGGCCGCTATCCTTGATAAAGGGCACACGATGGTTCATGCTAGCTATTAATTTCACTGCTTTTTTGGCTTCCTAGTGACCACTTAGCTAGAATGCGAGGCGCGCTAAGCAAATGTACGGCATATGTCGTGGTTTTGTCACGGCAGATGTCCTAGTGTGAGGACTTGTCGTGAGGCCATCGCAACTAGGTAGTAGCTTGAACGGGATTGGTTGGAATCGAGAGACGCGAGGTTTTACCTAGGTTCGGCCCCTCACGGTGGAGGTAAAAGCCTACATCCTGCTTCATTGATATTGATGATGATGATGCTCACGATTACAAGGGTGCTCTTTCGCTACCTCTCCCTCGAGAGCTATTGACTTGTCTATCTTTACTTGTAAAAACTTGTCCCTTTTGGGGTGCCCTGCCCCTCCTTATATAAGTTGGAGGGGCGGGTTACGTGTGGAGTCCTAGTAGGATTAGGACTATTCTATTACAAGTGGAATCCTAGTCTTGCTTCCCTTGTAAGGGAATTATTCCTTTTGCCATCCTTCTCAAGCCGGCTCACCATAATGTGAGTCGGCCTTCCCATGGGCCACCTTATGGGCCGTTGGGTCTTGTCGTCCGTCTGACCCGCCCACCTTGTCACTAATGAGTCGCAAAGCTCGGGCGGGTTACCCGTGAGTCGCCTGGCCCGAGTGGGTCACCAATGAGTTGCTAGACCAGTGAGTCGACAGTCTTCAGGCGGGTTACCAATGAAGCGCCAAGTCTTGGTCGGGTCATATCTGGCCGGGTCATACCGCGGGGTATATATCCCTGACATTAGCCCCTAGTTTAATTTGGATTTATCCATGTTAAACAGATCCTGCAAAATAAACACAAGAACAAATTTGACAGGTTGTGCTCCGGGTTAAAAGTTCTTCTGAATTGGCACCTGATCATCCTTAAATCCTTGTCATTTCCTTCTTGATACGTGTCCATGATCTCATCGCAAATCTCCTTTAGCAGATATGTTCAAACTTTCCCAATGCAAAAATCTAGGTACTTCTTCTGAAAAGTCCGGGGTCAATAAGCCAGCTTAAAAATCAATTTGCTGACATTGGTTTCTTACAGAAAAATATTATAAAGAATAATCCATTTGATTCGGCTTCCAATGCTCTAGTTTGACAAAAATATTGGTCTTGAAATACTCATCTGATTTTCAGCCAGCTTGAAAATGTAGATCTTGCCGATTTATGATTGCCAAAATTGCCGGGTTATAAAATAGATGATGTTGGGTCATAATTGTGGCTGATGCCGGGTCAATCTTATGGTGACTTGATGCTTGCTTTTGTAAATGTAGCTTTCCAATCATTGAGTCGGCTCTCTAAACCTTTCTATGAATAGCTTAGAGGAAATAAACTTTGCAAATCCCTTCAATAAGAATATAATACCTGGTTTGCTCAAAACTGAGAATTTGAAGATGTTTCTCCCTTATATGCATATCACCTGTAGCCCCCAAGTCTTAAGAGGAGAACATAGTGATAGCTTAAGACTTGCTTTAATATAAATGCTGCAACTTTGGAGAAATCTGGGTTGTTCATGTAAATCAGCAATCATGAACTGAACATTTTGTACTTCCCATGTGTAGCCCCCAAGTGCCGGGTCATTATGCAATAATGAGCAGGGACTTTGCAGATCTGATTATGTAGACTTTGGTAGGAGCAATTACTAGCCCCCAAGGGCCAGCTCATCACTATGTGATGGGTCGGGTCTTTAATGAGGCGAGTTAAAATGACTTTGCATTAGCCCCCAAGTGCCATGGAGCATGCTTGCGGTGACATGGGACTTGCATACTCGATGTAATCTTGATTTGAATAATGTAGCCCCCAAGTGCCGGGTCGTATGCCTGCAGTGACTCGGAACTAAATAAAACCATATCTATTGTCTGGATGATGTTGCTGAAAGCCTTTGCATATCAATATTGAACCATGCTCTCTGTTGTGAACCGGTACTCTTGGATGAAAATAATAGCCATTGCTCTGAATCGGCTTTTGAAAACCTCAATCATAATACTGGTTATTGATAACCATAATGAAAATCCAGCCATGTTGGCTATTAGGGATTTGAATAATATAACCCCATTGGAAAAACTCAATCATTCAATACTTGTTATAACAACCATAATGAAAATCCAGCCAAGTTTGGCTATTAAAGATTTGAATAACATAATCCGGAATGAAAACCTCAATCATTCAATACCATAATGAAAATCCAGCCAGGTTTGGCTATTAAAGATTTGAATACTTTATCTATTCACAAGTAAATCCGAAGTTAAATACCCGACGGCTCTTGGCCGATGGCGACTTAATGCGCATCCATTGTACTCCGAGATGCAACCCAACGGTTTATAGCCTTTGTAAAAATAAAGAACTGATAACCCTTTTGAAACACCAATTTTAATTTTTGATGATGGGCTTAAACTTAATCATTTATGTAAGCCATAGCTCTGTATGTCCTGCACAAAGTTTAAATAACATATGCCCTGGCAACTTAACGTCAAAAGCCAGGGCGGGTAACAACCCAAACATAATATAGTCTTATGCAATTATGGAAAAGACTAGAATTAAGGCCATCGAAGCCAAAATATACTGGCGACTTAAAGTCAGAAGCCAGGGTGGGTTATCAAACCTCGCATATTCATATAACAATTAAAAACATACCTGTAAAATTGGCTCATACTGCCGGCTTACATCGCCATATCCAGTGAGGGTGACAACCCAAAGATTTGCAAGCGCCTGACTCCAATAAAGCGTGCTGGCGACTTAAATTCCATAGCCAGGGCGGGTTACCAAACCCAAAAATACTCAAATATGAGTCATATCATCAGGGCTTCATGGCCCGAATTGTTAAAAAACACATTTTAGCAGAAAAAATCTTTAGGGGACACAAATCCCAAAATATTCAGAAGAAAAGATTCAAGTGCTTTCATAGGCCGCACAACCTTAAAACCCAAGTGCTTTCATAGGCCGCACAGCCTTAGAGTTAATCCTTGCTCACCGTAAGCCGGCCCTCACGTGACAAACCGCCGTTTTAACCTTAACGAGTTCAGGGTCTTGAAGAAGATTGACTGTTAAGAGTACGGTGGGTCACTCAGGATTACCTGGCGGAGTAGCATCATGCAAACAGGCAGGATAACTCGGGATTCGGCGTCCACGCCAGGTCAAGAGGGTATGAAAGCTAAACCCGGTGGGTTGGAAGCCCCCAAGTGACCTTTAAATTTTCACCAATGTGGTAGTAGCCTCCGGGATCGGGTTATTTTCCCTCCAATAACCCGGGGTTCTTGAATCTGGAAAAATTTGCTAAGTCATGTCTGTGTAGCCCCCGAGTCTCAAGATGACTCGAGGAGTTGGCTTGAGATTCTCCATGCTTGACCGTGATATAAACCGGCATATAGCTGAAACTAGAGGCAAGGTGGCGAGTTGATGATCTTCGCAATACTCATTGTATATCCTTGGCATTGATAACGCGATGTAAATCCACGGAAGGTTGAGGTCGACCATGGCGGGTTATAAATGATCTCGTATGATTTGTGACAGTAATCCGGTGAGTGGTGCATCCCAGCTGGTTGTTTGAAATTACCCAAACCGCAATAGCGGTGACTTCTACGCCTGTCCATTGATCCATCCGGTGTAGGCAAGGGCCATAGCTTGATGGTCTCTTTTGTGATGATGAATTGTTCTGCATAAGAAATTTCACAGACGAGAGTAATTGTTGTCGATGAAAATAAAAATGTATCAATAGAAACTTGACAGGATGGATTTCACCTGATATGTTTTATCAAAAATTATCAGCCGTAGGGTTGTAGCAACGATGACAGAGGTGGCGGCTTAAAGCGTGGCACCGGGCGGCTCAGAAGGGATCCTCTGTGTGATGTTGACCATTGGATTTTTTTTCCAGCTATAGCTCTTGATTTTTCAGTCCCCGCTTATCCTTTCCTTCAACCGGCCGGCGAGCATGCAGGAGCAGAGACGAGGCTAGCCAACCATGGGGCGACTCAAAACAGGCAACTTGTAGCAGCAGAAGATGCGCCGACGGGTCATGGCGGCGGCTTGCCAGAACAGCTCGGCGCGGGGGCCGGACGAGCGAGGCGAGGCGGCTCGAGGCCGCGGCAGTAGCTCGCGGGTGGAGGCTAGTCCGCCAGAGGTGACCCGGCCGGGGCAGCGGTTTAATCCATGGTGGCTCACTGCGAGGGCGGCTATAGCCGGGTTGCGTGGAGGCGGCTCAGCCGAGATGGCGAGGTGAATCAGCGGGGTGCACCCAAGCCGATGCTTGCGGGCACACGGAAGAGACCGCAGAGGGGCAGAGTGGAGGGGTCGTGGCGACTTGGCTCGTACAGGGGACCCGACGGCGGGCGGCGGCTCGCAAGGCCACGACAGTGACTTGACGGAGGCAAGGCCAGCGCGACGGAGGCCCTCGCGTAGGGGCGCCTCATCCACTGCAGTTGACGCGAGCGGCGACTCAGAATAGCAGGGCAGCTTGCGGCAGTCCACGCGCCGGAGGCGACTTGGACAGCGAAGATGGCTCAGAGTCAGCTTGGCGGCTCCAGGTGAGGCGACGGAGCCCTTGTCTGTATCCAGCGAGGCGGCTCATGAAGGTCCCCGGCGAGGCGGCGGCATCGGCCGGCTTGGCAGGGGAGACGATGGACGGAGCCATGTGGGAAGGCGCGCGAGGCCAACACAGATGGTGGCCGTGGCAAAGGGGCGGACGGCGAGGCCCAGTGGCTCAGAGGCGTTGGTAGCTCTGCCACGGGCGTGGAGAGTAGTGACCCGCCTGCGTCGGCAGAGTGAGGCGAGCCCGCCGGCGGCGGCTTGAAATCGGCGACTTGGAGCTGGGCCGACGGTAGTCAGAGGCGGGCGGCGGCTTAGCGCAGCACGATGAGGCGGCGGCGGCTGCAGAGGCAACGACGGCGGCCGGTAGTGGCGGGGCCGTGGAGACGGTGGCTCAATGGCGGCCGACTTGAGAGCGAGGCCGCAGCCATCAGGGCGAAGGAGACCGGGTTGTGGTTGTCCCCGTTTCTGGGTCGTGACCCTATCCGCTTCTGGGTTAATTTTTTTCTTCAGATTGCTTCCTGTTTCTTGACGCGTGGAGCAACCGCAGCTTTTCCTCATGTGAACGCGTCGCCACACATATGAATCGGTAGGTCTTGGCGGATTGGTACTGCTGCTTCTGATTCAACCACAAGTCGTTTGTACAGACCGAATCAGCGGTGGAAAAACACCTTCACCTCAGGAACGCGCTCCAAAAGTTGATCTGGCATCGGATCGCCGGATCGCCAATGCATGCCGTAGTGCGCCACGCAACCCTAACTTCTGATGCAGATCTTTCAAACCGGTTCTTCTTCACCAGCAAAATTGCGAACTTCTTGATCCTCAGAGAGATCCCTTCAAGAACTCAATACCACCGTGCGCAGGCCCCACGATGGGCACCAACTGTCGTGGTTTTTGTCACGGCAGATGTCCTAGTGTGAGGACTTGTCATGAGGCCATCGTAACTAGGTAGTAGATTGAACGGGGTTGGTCGGAATCGAGAGACGCGAGGTTTTACCCAGGTTCGGCCCCTCATGGTGGAGGTAAAAGCCTACATCCTGCTTCATTGATATTGATCATGATGATGCTCATGATTACAAGGGTGCTCTTTCGCTACCTCTCCCTCGAGAGCTATTGACTTGTCTGTCTTAACTTGTAAAAACTAGTCCCTCTTGGGGTGCCCTACCCCTCCTTATATAAGTTGGAGGGGCGGGTTACATGTGGAGTCCTAGTAGGATTAGGACTATTCTATTACAAGTGGAATCCTAGTCTTGCTTCCCTTGTAAGGGAATTATACCTTTTGCCTTCTTTCTCAAGCCGGCTCACCATAATGTGAGTCGGCCTTCCCATGGGCCACCTTATGGGCCGTTGGGTCTTGTCGTTCATCTGACCCGTCCACCGGGTCACTAATGAGTCGCAAAGCTCGGGCGGGTTACCCGTGAGTCGCCAGGAAATATAGGAAATTACATCCACTGGGCAATCAAAGATTGATGCAAGTGCAAATAAATGAACAAAACTTAACGATCTATAACCTCACAATCTGCAACCTCAGCGCGGATGACACCCATAAGCATGTGAGCAACTTCTTCCTTCTTTGCTACACTATCTCTGAAAACATTGATCAGTTGTTGTTGCGCAAGAATGTTCACCTCTGATTCCTCTACGATTTCCATCATTGCTTCAACCAATAATTGGTTCACACACATACATTTTTTCCGTTGGATTCGAGACAGAGGAAACTGAACAGATTCAGATGGTGATTTTGGCAGGCTTGTATTGTTGATAGTGGAGAGTGTATTGACCACTGCATCATAACATAAATTAGGAGGGGAACCGAATAGATTAATCAAGAGTTATTGCCATATTACCTGCCCTAGATTTATTGGAAAGAAACAATGGGGTTGCCTTGCTGTTTTCAGAGTTTGTCTTCGTATCTTCAGCAGCCTGCACCAAATTAACATACTAGCATTGCTATCATTGGCCAGGTCAGATAATAGGAAAGGAACATTGACACAATGAACATTTAGGCAACCAGATGACACCAGCCTACACCAAATTAACACAATATGGCACAACTATCATCAGCCAGGTAAAGTAATAGGAAAGAAACATTGACACAATGAATGATTGGGCAACCAAACAACAACACTACAATTTAGTAATGTGCATGACATGAGATAGCACACTCATGCAGCTCAGTATGCAAAACTACGAGGCAGTTTTCCTTACAAAAATCAACATTGTTGCCTTTAATTATACATTTTGCTACAAGTAAATTTAGATCAGATAAATGTTGGATTCACGCTGATTAACAAAATTCATGCTGACGTAAACATATAGTGATATACAACAGGTACTTACATCAGCATTGGAGCCAAAGAATTCCTGCAAGATACTTTCCTCGAATACGATCCCAGTTTAGAAAGTCTTCTATCCTTTAAGCTTATTTTCTAAAAGAGAGGTGGGTAAGAAACATGTAGAAAATATGATCTGAATGCTATAAAACTTCATGATGCAAGGATACGCACACGCTTCTTAGAAAGGAGTTGACAAACTTTTTGCTGGACTGGAGCGGACTAGTTCTCTGGCCATTGGAATCTGCTTATTATCCGGAGGAGTTGGGTTTCTCTGTGCTGGAGCAGTATCTATGAACACTGGAGTTGGTTTACTATCTCCTAGCATTTCAATCTTTTGCAAAGACATTGTTTGTAGCCCTTCAGATTCTAACACAGCCGTCTTCCCCTTGCATGGCTTATATAGAAGAATGGTGCTTCAATTATAAAACCTACTACAACAGAAAGATGGAATAGGTACTGAAGAATAGAAAGGCATGACATTGTGACACCCTGATTTTGGCAACTTTTTCTTTTCAAACTTTTCTTGGCTTTATTTGAATTTTGAATGGTTTTTGAATCTTTCTAGTTGGTCTTGGAAAGTTTTGAATCTTTCCAAGTAATCCAAAGCCTCATCACCTTGCCAAAACCCTGCCAAGTACCTCTAGGACCCAAATCCCAATTTAAATCTTTTCCAATAACCCTTTTCTTTTATTTGGGAATTTAGGTCATCACTATGGGTTGTGAAGCAACCTATAGTTTGGATGGCCAGAAAATTCTCAAATAATTCTCTAAAATACCTTGGACCATATCTTGCCCCAATATCGAAAAATATTCCATGGCCTAGTTCAAATATTTTGCAAAACAATTCATTTTTGTTCCTGGTCAGTCTGAACCTTTGTGAAGGAAGTGCATGCTAGGATTGTCCAATTACTCTCAAATTTTTGTGGCATAAGGACACCTACAAATGACTTCCCTCCACCAAGTTTCAGCCCCAGGAGATCATCCAAGTGAGTAGTACTTCAACATTCAGATTCTGGACCAGATTTGTAGGTTACACATGAACTACCCTCAAATCTCAACCAAATCTTCTCAAACTTGACCAGTTTGGAGTGATTCCAACGAGGATCACTCTAGACAATATTTTTGGCTCCATCCCTAGCTCTCCACCTCTCCAGATCCCTCTCTAGTTCACTGTCAGAAACTGTTGTTGATCCTACCCCTCATCTCAGATAGAACCAAGCCAAACCAGGGGTGTAGGTGAGCTGAGTGATCGAGGGTCGACGTGCCAGACAAGAAACGCCAGGCTCTCATGGCCTCTAGACATCAACTCCCGTGGTGAGCATGGCTATGGCATGTCAGTCGCCGCGCTCTGGACGCCGCCAGGCTCGGGTCGCGTCGGAGCAAGACGCCTGCGCAGCAGTAGCTTGTCCAAACATGCCGACATCGTCCCTGGTCGCCACCTAGACCCTCCAGACTCTTCCCCCTCACCGGAGAAGCTCTCGGTGGCCACCATGACCACGAGCATTGTGCCGCCCATGCGGCCACAGTTGCGGCGCTGCTCGTCTTCTTCTCCCCGAGCCATCTCCTCGCGCATTTAATGCCTCTGCCTTCTCCCATCGCTTCGCCCCGCGCCACGACGGTTAGCTCGCCGTCTTTGCTCCAGTGACTTAGCCACGTCACCGCTGATCCAGAGAGATTGCCGAGTGCCTCCTCCCACCTATAAATAGCCATGCCCGGCCTCGCCAAGTTCCTCAGCCCTCTCCCTCCATTCTCTATTGCCTTCCCAAGCAAGAGCCAAGGCCGAGAGGCCCTCTGGCCTCGAGCTTCGCCGGAGTTCCTCCGCCGCCCTAGCTCTGCCAACAGCCACATCCACTCCACCTCCGCCTCACCCTAGACCACCATAGTGCTCAGCTCGTTCCACTGGTCCTTCCAGAGCCACCGCCCGGTCGAATGCTGCCGGATTCGCCATCCCCGACGACCACCATAGCCACCACCCGCCGGAGAAGAAGGGCGTGACACCGTCCGACCACCTCTGGAGGATCTGCGGGTACGGGTGTGCTCATCGACGATCGGCCGATCCATCCCCGCCATCCATGAGCCCAACCACCGTCGAAATCGCCGGCAATCACTGCCGGTGAGCCGCCCCTTTCTCTGCCCTCTCCCTCTTTCTAATTTAAACGGGCCCGGCCCCACCTGTCAGCCACTTACCGAAGCGGTAAGTGGAGGCACCTCGGGCGTTTACGCCTTCGACGTGGCCCATTCCAGGTTTTTCTGATTTTTATTTAATTAAACAGAGTTGACCAGCCACTTTGACCTTGAATAACTTTTTACATAAAGATCCAATTGACCTGATTCTTTTTGCATTGTGTTGGTATTAAACTCCTTTATTTCCTGACTAAGTTTGGTATTTTTCCAATACTCACAAAATAGTTGGTGAATAAAAAGGCTTTATGTGACATTTTCCTTTGCCATTTAAAAATATTTTCAGAAGGAGATTCTTGTGGATTTGAAGACCAGGAGTATTTGAACAACCCAACAGAGCAAGGCAAGCCAGGACATCCATATTATGAAGCATTTCATTGCATTGCATAATTCATATTCATTTCTTGCATTTAATTAACATAGATAATTCAAGTGAAGTATTTAAATGCCTATTGTTGACAACTTAAATTGATATGATGAATGACCATGTTTGCTAAGTGAAACTTAGTTGGTTGATCAAGAGTCACCTGTCCGGGCTTACCCGTGCAGCCACATTTGCCGGTATGGGACGGCCTTGACTTGGTCTGGCTCCGTGCTCTTTCACCGGTACCTCCAGACAGGGAGGGTTATGCGTGCGTGCTGCCCTGATCAGGCAGACGGTGATAACCCTATGAGCCCAGTTGAGTTTTGTGCCGGCGTCCCCGTTTGGGACAGTTTAGTTAGGCCACGACGGTGGCAGGTGTCATGAGGTGACACGGGGCCACCCAAGGCTTGACTCCGAGGGAGTGTGATTGCCGGTGGTACGATGGGAGAGTCACGAGTCAGGCAGGTTACGTTGGAGCAACACTGGTCCACCCGAATGGGATCACAAGGCCAGGTGCTCCATGGTGTGGGTAAAGTGCGCAACCTCTGCAGAGTGTAAAATCTATTCGAATAGCCACGTCCACGGTATTGGACAGCCCGTCCAGACCTCTCTAGGTGATCAACCGTAATAACCATAGTAATGATGGAAGAGCTTGTCTTATGAACAGAATTACTCGTTGGCATCGAGTATTCCGAGGTTGGTGAGACAACCCGGATATGACTAAGTTAATAACAGTAAGTGAATCAGTTAAGACATAACATGCTGATTGCCATGCTATTATTTGCTGCATACTTGGTTGTCATGTGCTTGCGAGTACATTCAAAGTACTCACCTAGCGTATCATGCCAGATCCAGGAGAAGACTGAGACAGAGGTCTTGAAGGTTCGTGTGTGATGCCTAGGATGTGTCCTCAGCAGTGTCCCTGTGGATGGAGTTGCTATCATGTTCCGCTATGCAGTAGTCTTTCATTGTAGTGTTCCATAGTAATCCCGAGGCCCTGATATATTAGATAAATAATGTAGATATTGTCATAGCACTAGATGTGCTTTTGGCCTCTATGATCATGTAATATATAAGCTTGTACTCGACTATTATTAATAAAAGTTTAGCTATGTTCTGTTCCAAGTTGTTGTGTGTTTCTAGAAGACATGATCTCTGGGTTGGAAACACTGGTAAACCGGTTCTCTGAGCCGGGGTGCCACAACGCTTGGTATCAGAGCCAGGCTGACTGTAGGACACCCTAGGTAACCCGCGCTAGGACTGCGATTAGCATAGGACTTTGAGTGCGCATCCTACTTGTTGCATTTGATTGTTGCATGCCATGCCTCATGCATCATAATTCATTATGTTACTAACCCTTGGCATTGTGAGTGTAGATGGCACCAGTTCCATATCACTTTCATCATGAGCCAGAACCTCAAACTTTTCTAGTTCTGCTTCGTAGCGTCTGGCTTCGACTGTATCCCAACGGTGATGACCCGGTGTACCAGGTATTTCAGAGCAGTTGGGCGAGTCAGTATATGAGTACCATGCAGTGGCTTACATGACCGCGACTTCGGATATTGGAAGCTCTTCTCGCTCTTCCAAGGGCGGAGTGGCTTCTACTCCCGAGCTGGTGATCCAGTTTGCTGCCATGGAGGCTATTACTGACTTGCGCTTCCACGAGGTCGAGATGCAGACCCATCCAGGTTTCTTCCACTATCCCACCTTGTCGCCTACGACAGGGCGAGTCCTTTTCTCACCTGTTGACCCGGCGTGTAATCATGCGGCTAGTGTTTTGTCTCGCTACCTAAATGCCAGTTACCGTATGATCATTTCCCTGGCTGAGGAGCTGTGTCGTGTTCAGGAGGCACTTGCAGCAGTGACTCCAGCACATCCTCCTCCTACAGTTCCACCTAGGTATCCACCACTAGTTCCACCTCCGCGTGTGCTTGATACCCCTTCTGGTTTTTCTAGACCATCAGGCTTATCGTCTGGTAGTCGACTTGAGACCCCAGCTGACTGGGCCTCACTCCTAGCCACTCCTGCTCCCCCGATGTTGAGGCGACGTGCTCTTTCTCCCGCAGAAGGAGAGCCGTCTCAGCAGCGACGTCGCGTCTCCTTTGACCCGGTGACTCACATCATCAGTTCTGATTCTGACTCAGGATCTGACGACGAGGATTCTTCAGATGGGCAGTGTTCGTGTCACCGACGCACTAGACTGGAGCTTGAGTAGTAATGCATGCATCTTTGCATATGTCGACTGCCGTATGAGCAGTCTAGCCATGATATCCCCTACTAGCTTGCCATGTATGATGTTGGGTTATCTTGTATAATTATGTTGTTCTCTTTATTTGCCTTTTTCATGAATTTTCTCTGGTGTCATATTACTGTATTTCTCCTTATGGATGTTGCTCATCGATTTGGTATTTGCCATGGGAACAAAAATTAGGATGAAGAAAGGAAGTAGCAGTCAAGGCGGCAATGGAAACCCCGTCCGTCGATCCGCCAGGCAGGCAGGGCAACCGCCCAAAGACTTACCACCACCACCACCTCAAGCACCAACCACAGATCAGATAATGAGAATGTTTGAGGAAAAGAGAAACCAAGACCTCATGGAATTTCTCAAGGGTATGCAGACAATAGTAGGTCAGAACAATGGCAATGGGGTGCATTCCAAACTGTCTGATTTCCAGCGCACAAAACCACCCAGCTTTGGTCAGGCTGTGGATCCTATTGAGGTTGATGACTGGTTAAGGACCATGGAAAAGAAATTGGACATCGCTCATTGTGAAGAAGTAAATAAAGTCCCATTTGTCACCCATTATCTCGAAGGCCCGGCAGCCATATGGTGGGACAACACCAAGTTAATGTGGCCTGCTGGAGAAGAGATTTCCTGGGAGAAATTCAAAGAGCTGTTCCGCAAGTATCATATCCCCACGGGTATCATGAAAGTGAAGCAGAGAGAATTCCTGGCTCTCACACAAGGAAACATGTCTGTGGGAGAATACCTAAACAAGTTCAACAACTTGGCCCTGTACTCTCCTCATGATGTGGCTACCGAAGAAAGGAAAATAGACCGGTTCCTCGGAGGACTTAATCACGCCCTCCGATGTCAGCTATGCATGTTGGACTTCCCCAATTTCCAAAACTTGGTGGATAGGGCCTTCTCGCCGAACGAGAACACAAGTTTGGGAATGATGATCGTAAGAGGAAGTTCGAGCCCAAGAAGGACAACAGGGAACCATATGCGCAAAAGCTGCGCAGTTGGCAGTCAGGGCCATCTGAGAACAAACCTGTGTGGAACAATGGTGGCAACAACAGCAAGCCAGGCAACCAGAGCAAGACCTTCGGCAAGCAGCTAGTCATAGAGGACCGCCACCGCAACAACACCTATTTCACTTGTGGCCAGAGTGGACACTACGCCAAGCAGTGTCCTACTAATAACGGAAAGCAATCAGCTGACCACAAGCCACAAGTCAATCACCTTGGACGCCGCCCCAACCACAACTTCAGCCACGGATGCGTCCACCACATCTCTGCCGAAGAAGTCTGCGAAGCTCCAGACATTGTCCTTGGTATGTTTTCTGTCAACGACATACCTGCAATAATTTTATTTGATTCTGGGGCTTCCCACTCGTTTATTTCGCGAAGTTTTGCCACCTTGCACAAATTTTATCTTTCACTTTTGGACAAAATCATGGTGGTACAATCCCCTGGCTCTATGCTCAGAACAAATATAATATACAAGGGTCTGGAAATCTCAATCCATGGAGTCAAATTCCCAGCTACCCTTGTTGCCATTGAATCCCCAGGACTGGACATAATACTGGGGATGGACTGGTTGGCACCACACCAAGTGTGTATCAACTGCGCCACCAGAACGGTGACATTGGTGAACCCCGCCGGACAAATCGTCCAATTTCTGGCCAGCAGAATGATAACAAGAAAGGGCACGGCATACCAGACCACTGTTACAGATATGAATCTGATCCCGGTAGTGGGTGAATTTCCGGATGTGTTTCCCGAGGAATTACCAGGAATGCCGCCCGACCAAGAATTGGAGTTCACCATTGATGTAATTCCTGGTACAACTCCAATATACAAGAAATATTATCGTATGCCAGGCCCAGAGCTGGCAGAGCTAAAGAAGCAGTTAGACGAGTTGCTACAGAAAGGATACATTCATCCAAGCATTTCACCATGGGGGACACCAGTATTATTTGTCAAGAAGAAGGATAAAAGTCTACGAATGTGCGTAGACTATTGCCTGCTTAACGAGGTCACTATCAAGAACAAGTACCCGCTCCCTCGAATTGATGACTTATTCGACCAGTTGAATGGAGCACGGGTATTCTCTAAGATCGACCTCAGAACAGGATATCATCAACTGAAAATCCGAAAGGAGGATATCCCCAAGACAGCGTTCACCACTCGATATGGACTATATGAGTTTACAGTTGTCGGTGTAGTGAACAGGGGGTGTTCATTACCCCTGGACACGCACCGGCGAGTTGCAGACCCCCAGGCGGGAAAGGCGTGGCAGGGGAGCGAGCCTTCCTGGGAGAAGACAACTGGGAACAAGCACAAGACTATCCAAAAAGCATTCGAGTCAATAATTGGAAGGCAGAAGACCAAAGGCCGAAGCCCCGGCAAGATTCTTGCTGGTGAGCCCCGGCAAGATTCTTGCTGGTGAGCCCCGGCAAGATTCTTTGCTGGTGAGCCCCGTCAAGGCTTGGCGCCCGGCAAGGCTTGGCGTCCGGCAAGGCTTGGCGCCCGGCAAGGCTTGGTGCCCGGCAAGTTTCGGCGCCCGGCGAGATTCTGCCACTATACCACTACTCCAGCACAACAACAAGTCTGACATTCTGGCTCCTTCCCTGGATGCATGGCGACGCGCCAGTGGAGGAGAGCTTAAGCGGTGCTGATGGGATGGCCCCTTTTTCCATCCCCAAGAAAGTGAGGACACCTAAACGGACACCTCTCGGTGCATTAAATGCGCTTGTCCTAATCCGTCAGGGGTTAGGTATGATACGCTGTAGCTACTTTACACCTCAATGTATGTACATTTTGCCACTGTGGAGACCCCTTTGAGCATATAAAAGGAGGCCCAAGGCAACTGCTACGGAGGGAGGAGATCTTCTGGCCCATTCTGCATGCGTAGCTGCTCTTGAATGTACTGTTCATTGCGAGCACTCCTGAAGGCTGGGCTCAAGAACATCAATAAGAACACAAAGCAGGAGTAGGGTTTTACGCTGATCAGCGGCCCGAACCTGGGTAAAAACTTCCCGCGTGGATCACTGGTTCTGCTCTTTGCGTATACCTCTCCCCCTGCCAAATCGTAAAGGGGTCTCTCGGGATCCCATAGGTGTCGTACGCCGACATCTTTGGCTCGCCAGGTAGGGGGGTCGAGGTTGCGCGAACCTGATCCAGCGGTCGGCGCGTCAGCTTCATCGTCCATGGCGACTTCGCTCCACATACAGAAAGCTAAGTTCTAAAACTTTAATGCTTTTTGCTGATTTGATTTTATCCATGATGATGTTCTTTGCACATAACCTGTGCGCAAAGGAGCACTCTTGAGACATTCTGCGCTCCGGGTTGTTCGGGTCTGCCTAGCAACACCTGTGCAGCCGCGTTTATTCTTGGAGTGTGAAGCTCTCGAGGAGGCGGCGTCCTCGATAGGCTGCTAACTAGGATCCATTCCTAAGCGCCATTGACTAGGACGTGCGCGATCGAGATGCATTCCGGCAAGCGTAGGGGACAACTGTGCAAAAACAAAAACATGTGGAGAAGAGCTCTAAATAAAGTTACGCACAAGTTAAAATGCTTTTAAGATGCTAATTAACTTGTCGTATTTAAACGCAGTTGTGGCCCGGGGGCTGGCAGCGTCCTCTGGACCAATCTTCTCGACGTCGAGAACGACGAAGTTCTCCGCCATAAGCCTTCCTGGCAACAAGCTTGCCGGAAGCTAGCGTCGAGAACGACGAAGTCCTCCGTCATGAGCTTTCCCAGCAACTCCTTGCCGGAAGCTAGCGTCGAGAATATCAAAGTTCTCCGGTAAAGTCAAAAGTTTCCCGACAACCACCCTTTGAGCTAAAAATAAGCTCGGGGGCTGGCAGCGCCCTCGCAAGAAAAGCTAAATTGCCAAGATTTATTACATTCATTTTGCTATCCTCACTTGCTTCTTATACCTACACGCGAAGGAGCCCTCCCGGGGCTAATTGCGCCCCTAGTTGTCTCGAGTCCGCTCGACAATTTAGGTGGCTGCATAAGCACCGAGGAGGTAAACCTTTCTGGGAGGCGGTGTTCCCGGCAAGTTGCTTAGGACCCGTTCCTCAAGCACTGCCGACTGGAGCATGCGCACCGGAAAGCTTTCCGGCGAGCGTGGGTCGCCTTGATTAATTCTTTGTCCTTGTACATCAACCAGCATGCGGAGGAACCTTGTCGTGGTTAGCCCGCGCTCTAGCTTTGCCTCGAGTCCGCTCGGCAAGCTTAGCAGCTGCGTTCTGGCCCGGCAAGTCGCGTTGTCGGCGGTGGCGCTTCCAGTAGGCTGCTAAAGACCCGCATCTAGCGCTCGCGGCAAACGTGCGCACCGGCAAGGTTTCCAGACAGCGTAGGGACTAAAATAAGTGCAAGGATTGAATTAATCAAGGGGGAAGCATACATTCATTCAGCATAAAGTAACATGCATTGCATGCATAAAGATTGATTTAACTAAGATAAATTGCTTCTTTATATGCGCCATTGCAGCAACAGGCCGGCAAGACGGCAGTGAGACATTCACGGTAGACGGCTGCGGCAGCAGGGGTGACTATATGGATCGAGCACCGCACCCGCAGTACCCTATATGGGGAAAGCTCGGGGACTGGCTCCTCGTCGCACAGTGTGGCACTTTCTTTCGGGCACACGACTCATGTTGCCGTCCTGCTCTGTCTGCCCACGCTGCCGGCAAGCCCAAGGCCCGGCAAACCGCAAGCTCTCTTGCGTCATCACCAGCATGCAGTTAAAAGTCAAGAGTAATGGTTACTTCTCGCCACGTGTGTACCGGTGCATGTTTTTGGGCCTAGCCCAGACAAACACTGTGCGCGTTTCTCCGGCCCAGGCCCGGGGGCTCCTGTCGGTGTAGTGAACAGGGGGTGTTCATTACCCCTGGACACGCACCGGCGAGTTGCAGCCCCCCAGGCGGGAAAGGCGTGGCAGGGGAGCAAGCCTTCCTGGGAGAAGACAACTGGGAACAAGCACAAGACTATCCAAAAAGCATTCGAGTCAATAATTGGAAGGCAGAAGACCAAAGGCCGAAGCCCCGGCAAGATTCTTGCTCATGAGCCCCGGCAAGATTCTTGCTGGTGAGGCCCGGCAAGATTCTTGCTGGTGAGCCCTGGCAAGATTCTTTGCTGGTGAGCCCCGGCAAGATAATCCCGGCAAGGCTTGGCGTCCGGCAAGGTTTGGCGCCCGGCAAGGCTTGGTGCCCGGCAAGTTTCGGCGCCCGGCGAGATTCTGCCACTGTACCACTACTCCAGCACAACAACAAGTCTGACATTCTGGCTCCTTCCCTGGATGCGTGGCGACGCGCCAGTGGAGGAGAGCTTAAGCGGTGCCGATGGGATGGCCCCTTTTTCCATCCCCAAGAAAGTGAGGACACCTAAACGGACACCTCATGGTGCATTAAATGCGCTTGTCCTAATCCGTCAGCGGTTAGGTATGATACCCTGTAGCTACTTTACACCTCAATGTATGTACATTTTGCCACTGTGGAGACCCCTTTGAGCATATAAAAGGAGGCCCAAGGCAACTGCTACGGAGGGAGGAGATCTTCTGGCCCATTCTGCATGCGTAGCTGCTCTTGAACGTACTGTTCATTGCGAGCGCTCCTGAAGGCTGGGCTCAAGAACATCAATAAAACACAAAGCAGGAGTAGGGTTTTACGCTAATCAGCGGCCCGAACCTGGGTAAAAACTTCCCGCGTCGATCACTGGTTCTGCTCTTTGCGTATACCTCTCCCCCCGCCGAATCGTAAAGGGGTCTCTCGGGATCCCATAGGTGTCGTACGCCGATAACAGTTATGGCGTTTGGATTGACCAACGCTCCAGCCTACTTCATGAGCATGATGAACAAAGTCTTCATGGACTTTCTGGACAAGTTTGTAGTGGTGTTCATTGACGACATCCTGATATACTCTAAGGATGAAGAGGAGCATAAGCAACATCTCAGAGCTGTCTTGGAAAGGTTGAGAACCCATCGCTTATATGCCAAGTTTAGGAAGTGCGAATTTTGGCTGAAAGAGGTGGGATTCCTTGGACATATTCTGTCAGAGAAAGGAATAGCTGTTGATCCCAGTAAGGTTACGGCGGTCTTAAACTTGAAGACACCAGCCACGGTGACCGAAGTCCGTAGTTTCCTGGGCTTGGCAGGCTACTACCGTCGCTTCGTTGAAGGTTTTTCTAAGATAACCAAGCCACTGACAGAATTATTGAAAAAGAACCAAAGGTTTATCTGGACAGCCGAGTGCGATAGCAGTTTCCAGGAGTTAAAGTCGAGGCTAACCACAGCCCTTGTCTTAGTCCTCCCAGATATTCACAAGAGTTTCGACATATACTGCGATGCATCCAGGCGAGGAATCGGATGCGTGCTAATGCAAGAGGGGAAGGTTGTAGCTTATGCATCACAACAGCTATGACCTCATGAGGAGAACTATCCCACACATGACTTGGAGCTAGCTGCTGTGGTTCATGCCCTGAAGATTTGGAGGCATTATCTTATTGGACAACGATGTGAAATATACACAGACCATAAGAGTCTCAAGTATATTTTCACTCAACCCGACCTGAACCTCAGGTAGCGAAGATGGCTTGAGCTAGTCAAGGACTATGATGTTGGAATAAACTATCATCCAGGGAAAGTGAATGTGGTCGCTGACGCCCTGAGCAGGAAACAAGCTGCTGTGAATGCACTAATTGAGGGTATGCATCCAAGCTTACAAGAAGAGTTTGTCAAGCTCAATATGGTGTTATGCGGCCCAATGACCCCGGACACGTTGGAAATTACTCCAACCCTCATGGAGGAAATCAAGGAAGCACAGAAGTCAGATGAAGAAATTCAGGAGATCAAGGAGTTAATTCAGCAAGGGAAGGCCAAGTCCTTCCATGTAGATGAACAGGGTACCGTGTGGTTTGAGAAACGAATTTGTGTGCCGGATCAGAACAACTTGAGGCAACAAATACTCAAGGAAGCACATGAGTCCACATATTCAATCCACCTGGGAGGTACCAAGATGTATCAGGACTTGAGAGAAACTTTTTGGTGGTCTGGAATGCGGAAAGATATAGCATACTATGTCGCCTGCTGTGACATTTGCAACAAGGTCAAAGCAGAGCATCAGAAACCCGCTGGGCTACTGCAACCTTTACCGGTGCCCCAGTGGAAGTGGGACGACATATGTATGGATTTTATTGTGGGACTGCCCAAGTCCACGAGAGGCAATGATGCTATTTGGGTCATTGTAGACATCCTCACGAAAGTGGCTCACTTTATCCCAGTAAAGATCACTTTCAACGTAAATCAACTCGCACAACTCTACATGTCCCGGATAGTCAGTCTGCATGGAGTACCCAAGTCTATCACTTCAGATAGGGGTTCCCTATTTACCTCAGCATTCTGGCTACGGCTACATCAAGCTCTGGGAACCATGCTGAAACACAGCACAACGTACCATCCACAGACGGATGGACAAACCGAGCGAGTGAACCAAATATTAGAGGATATGCTTCGGTCATGTGCTCTCTCCCTTGGACCCAAATGGGAGGATAGTTTGCCGTACGCTGAATTCTCCTACAACAACAGCTATCAGGCAAGTCTCAAGATGTCGCCTTTTGAGGCATTGTACGGACGGAAGTGCCGCACACCGCTGAACTGGTCGCAAACAGGAGATAGTCGCATCTTTGGTACGGACTTGATGCTCGAGGTTGAAAGGCAAGTCAAGGATATTCAAGAGCGTCTGCGAGCAGCCAAGTCCCAACAGAAGAGCTATTACGACCCAAAACACCGGGAAGTAACTTTCGAGCCTAGAGACTATGCTTACTTGCGAGTAACCCCTATGAAGGGAGTAAAGAGGTTTGGCACCTGGGGAAAGTTGGCCCCAAGATACATCGGTCCCTTTCCAGTGATTGCTAGGAAGGGTAGAGTCGCATATCAGTTGGAATTGCCACCAGCATTGTCAGACGTTCACGATGTCTGTCACATCTCACAGTTAAGGACATGCATTGCACCCCCAGCCAAGCAAGCGGATATGAGTGAGCTAGAGCTGGGAAAGGATTTGACTTATGAGGAAAAACCTATCAGGATCTTGGATGAGATGGAAAGAACCACGAGGAGTAAGGTGATAAGATTTTACAAGGTGCTGTGGGAACACCACACTGAGGAAGAAGCTACTTGGGAAAGAGAAGATTTTCTCAGATCTGCATATCCATACTTGTTCCCTGAGCAACCGAATCTCGAGGACGTGATTCATCCTAAGGGGGGTAGGTTTGTGACACCTTGATTTTGGCAACTTTTTCTTTTCAAACTTTTCTTGGCTTTATTTGAAATTTGAATGGTTTTTGAATCTTTCTAGTTGGTCTTGGAAACTGTTAAATCTTTCCAAGTAATCCAAAGCCTCATCACCTTGCCAAACCCTGCCAAGTACCTCTAGGACCCAAATCCCAATTTAAATCTTTTCCAATAACCCTTTTCTTTTATTTGGGAATTTAGGTCATCACTATGGGTTGTGAAGCAACCTATAGTTTGGATGGCTAGAAAATTCTCAAATAATTCTCTAAAATACTTTGGACCATATCTTGCCCCAATATCCAAAAATATTCCATGGCCTAGTTCAAATATTTTGCAAAACAATTCATTTTTGTTCCTGGTAAGTCTGAACCTTTGTGAAGGAAGTGCATGCTAGGATTGTCGAACTGCTCTCAAATTTTTGTGGCAGAAGGACACCTACAAATGACTTCCCTCCACCAAGTTTCAGCCCCAGGAGATCATCCAAGTGAGCACTACTTCAACATTTAGATTCTGGACCAGATTTTTAGGTTACACATGAACTACCCTCAAATCTCAACCAAATCTTCTCAAACTTGACCAGTCTGGAGTCCTTCCAACGAGGATCACTCCAGACAATCTTTTTGGCTCCATCCCTAGCTCTCCACCTCTCCAGATCCCTCTCTAGTTCACTGTCAGAAACTGTTGTTGATCCTACCCCTCATGTCAAACAAAACCAAGCCAAACCAGGGGTGTAGGTGAGCTGAGTGATCGAGGGTCGACGTGCCAGACAAGAAACGCCAGGCTCTCGTGGCCTCTAGACATCAACTCCCGTGGTGAGCACGGCTATGGCATGTCAGTCACCGCGCTCTGGACGCCGCCAGGCTCGGGTCGCGTCGGAACGAGATGCCTGCGCCGCAGTAGCTTGTCCAAACGTGCCGACATCGTCCCTGGTCGCCACCTAGACCCTCTAGACTCTTCCCCCTCACCGGAGAAGCTCTCGGTGGCTGCCACGACCACGAGCACTGTGCCACCCGTGCGGCCACAGTTGCGGCACCACTCGTCTTCTTCTCCCCGAGCCATCTCCTCGCGCATTTAGTGCCTCTGCCTTCTCCCGTCGCTTCGCCCCACGCCACGATGGCCAGCTCGCCGTCCTTGCTCCAGTGCCTTAGCCACGTCGCCGCTGATCCAGAGAGATCGCCGAGCGCCTCCTCCCGCCTATAAATAGCCATGCCCGGCCTCGCCAAGTTCCTCACCCCTCTCCCTCCATTCTCTATTGCCTTCCCAAGCAAGAGCCAAGGCCGAGAGGCCCTCTGGCCTCAAGCTTCACTGGAGTTCCTCCGCCGCCCTAGCTCTGCCACCAGCCACATCCACTCCACCTCCACCTCACCTGAGGCCACCATAGTGCTCAGCTCGTTCCACTAGTCCTTCTAGAGCCACCGCCCGGTCGAATTGCTGCCGGATTCGCCATCCCCGATGACCACCGTAGCCACCACCCACCGGAGAAGAAGGGCGCGACGCCGTCCGACCACCTTCGGAGGATCTGCGGGTACGGGTGTGCTTGTCGACGATCGGCCAATCCATCCCCGCCATCCACGAGCCCAACCGCCGTCGAAATCGCCGGCAATCATCGCCGGTGAGCCGTCCCTTTCTCTGCCCTCTCCCTCTTTCTAATTTAAACGGGCCTGGCCCCACCTATCAGCCACATACCGAAGCGGTAAGTGGAGGCACCTCGGGCGTTTACGCTTTCGACGTGGCCCATTCCAGGTTTTTCTGTTTTTCTAATTTTTATTTATTTAAACAGAATTGACCAGCCACTTTGACCTTGAATAACTTTTTACATAAAGGTCCAATTGACCTGATTCTTTTTGCATTGTGTTGGTATTAAACTCCTTTATTTCCTGACTAAGTTTGGTATTTCTCCAATACTCACAGAATTGTTGGTGAATAAAAAGGCTTTATGTGACATTTTCCTTTGCCATTTAAAAATATTTTCAGAAGGAGATTCTTGTGGATTTGAAGACCAGGAGTATTTGAACAACCCAACAGAGCAAGGCAAGCTAGGACATCCATATTATGAAGTATTTCATAGCATTGCATAATTCATATTCATTTCTTGCATTTAATTAACATAGATAATTCAAGTGAAGTATTTAAATGCCTATTGTTGACAACTTAAATTGATATGATGAATGACCATGTTTGCTAAGTGAAACTTAGTTGGTTGATCAAGAGTCACCTGTCCGGGCTTACCCATGCAGCCACATTTGCCGGTATGGGACAGCCTTGACTTGGTCTGGCTCCATGCTCTTTCACCGGTACCTCCAGACAGGGAGGGTTATGCGTGCGTGCTGCCCTGATCAGGCAGACGGTGATAACCCTGTGAGCCCAGTTGAGTTTTGTGCCGGCGTCCCCATTTGGGCAGTTTAGTTAGGCCACGAGGGTGGCAGGTGTCACGAGGTGACATGGGGCCACCCAAGGCTTGACTCCGAGGGAGTGTGATTGTCGGTGGTACGATGGGAGAGTCACGAGTCAGGCAGGTTTCGTTGGAGCAACACTGGTCCACCCGAATGGGATCACAAGGCCAGGTGCTCCATGGTGTGGGTAAAGTGCGCAACCTCTGCAGAGTGTAAAATCTATTCGAATAGCCGCGTCCACGGTATTGGACAGCCCGTCCAGACCTCTCTAGGTGATCAACCGTAATAACCATAGTAATGATGGAAGAACTTGTCTTATGAACAAAATTACTCGTTGGCATCGAGTATTCCGAGGTTGGTGAGACAACCCGGATATGAGTAAGTTAATAACAGTAAGTGAATCAGTTAAGACATAACATGCTGATTGCCATGCTATTATTTGCTGCATACTTGGTTGTCATGTGCTTGCGAGTACATTCAAAGTACTCACCTGGCGTATCATGCCAGATGCAGGAGAAGACTGAGACGGAGGTCTCGAAGGTTCGTGTGCGATGCCTAGGATGTGTCCTCAGTAGTGTCCCTGTCGATGGAGTTGCTATCATGTTCCGCTACATAGTAGTCTTTCGCTGTAGTGTTCCGTAGTAATACCGAGGCCCTAATATGTTAGATAAATAATGTAGATATTGTCATAGCACTAGATGTGATTTTGGCCTCGATGATCATGTAATATATAAGCTTGTACTCGACTATTATCTATAAAAGTTCAGCTATGTTTTGTTCCAAGTTGTTGTGTGTTTCCAGAAGACATGATCTCTGGGTTGGAAACACTGGTAAACCGGTTCTCTGAGCCGGGGTGCCATAGACATATTGACATGTATTCCCACCATCCGGAAATAAATGGACGTGTCTTGGTGTCGGTGTCAAAACCGGCAGACCTCGGGGTAGGGGGTCCCGAGCTGTGGATCGAGGATCGATGGGGAACAGGGGACGATTAACATGATGTTTACCCAGGTTCGGGCCCTCTCGAAGAGGTAATACCCTACGTCCTGCTTGATTGTATTGGATGTATAGTATGGTTACAGAGTAGATCTACGTCGAGATCAGCATGAGCTAAACCCTAAGGTGATGAGGTGATGAATATAGCTCTAGCCCTAAAGGCTACAACCCTCGGTTTATATAGACACCAGTAGGGTTAGGGTTACCGGAGATAGATTACAATAAGGGATAAAGAGATCCTGCCTATCCTTGTTGGAGGGCACACCACGGCTTCATAGATCTCCTCTCGCTATGCGGCTTCACCAGTCTGGCCCATATTCAATGGGCCGGCGCCCCGAGGACCCCTTAGTCCATAACTCCCTCAGTAGCCCCCGAACTTGCCTCCAACGCCAAGGCTTGTATCTGGCATCCGCTCGCCCAACATATTCAGATTGCGAGGCGAGTTCTTCAGTGTGCTTTGTTCATGTTCGGAGCCAAGTGATGTCTGGAATCTGAAACGGCAGTTTTACTTAACAACGAAGGCAATAACAAAAAACCTTTCAAGTATAAACAGTGCCTTCATCTGACAACTTTTTCTCTTTCAACGAAGAGTCGCATCCGGCCATAACGCCGAGCGGTTAGTATTTCTCGGAGCGTGGCTCGAGGCCCACCCATGTTTGACACGTTTCATCAAGGTGGGGATTGTGCCCCGCCTTTCAGGGGATATGATCAATGATTTCGATTATCCACCCCACACATAACGTCGCGAGCGTATCGGGAAGTGGAGAAGTCAACGGCGTGGAAAAAGGAACTCCCGGCTTATCAACAGCCTATAAGGGGGGGCTACAATAGTCAGCGTCCCACGCCTTCTTCCACCTTCCGCTCCCGCAGATCTTCAGAGCTCCCGCACCCCTTTTCTTTTCTTTCCACAGCGAAAGCCACCCCATCTCCTTCAACCATGGCCGGATCCAGCGCCAACAGGAAATGGGACGTCTCCACCATCACCGATAGCGACATCTTGAAGCTGAGGGAGGCCGGCTACTTGTCGGCCGACATCGCCCATCAGGTCCCTGAAGCGGGCCAGATTGTGCCCACGCCCAGGCCGGGCGAAAGGGTCGTATTCCCCCCCCAATTTCCTTAGGGTGCTTGGATTTCCCTTGCACCCCTTTATGAGGGAGTTGATGTTCTTTTACGGGCTAGATTTTTACGATCTAGCCCCCAACTCCCTCCTCCATATCTCGTCCTTTATTATCGTCTGCGAGGCTCTCCTCCGAGTCCGCCCACACTTCGGCCTATGGCTAAAGGTGTTCAACGTCAAGCCCAAGGTGGTTGGCGGCGAACACGCGGACTGCGGCGGGGCCATGATCAGCAAACTGACGTGGATCCCATGGCCGGAGGGCAAGTTTATCGACACCGTTAAGGTGTGGCAAAAGGAATGGTTCTACATCACCGAGCCAAGGGGAGCCGCCTGGGCGGCAGCTCCCCCATTCAGATCCGGACCCCCAACCAGAATGGCCTCGTGGACCACCAAGAGCCCGGACTGGGGGTCCGTCGATGACTTGAAGGCACTGCAGAAGCGCGTCGTCAGTGTAATGGGGACCGGCGCGAAGCTGTTTAACATGATCCAGGTCATGCTCAAGTGTCGACTCCTCCCTTGTCAGGAGAGGGCCAAGCCAATGTGGGAGTATGACCCCGAAGATCCGGCCACCGTGCAACATCTTTTTGGCATGACCCACATGAAAGTGTGGGGTCTGCTATTCAAGCCGCAGAAGGACTGGCCAGTCGAGGAGGAGGACATCGGCCTCGATGCTGTGACCCCTCCGAAGAAGGTGAGCGGCATTTATCTTAACATGAGTTGGAATATTCATGCCGTATGATTTGATTCGAACCTCTTTATGTGGATTTGGCAGGCCTGGCTTGCCAAGGCCAAGCAGATCAGTGGCCCAGCGCTGCTGCCAGAAGGGCCTCGATTCGAACAGCTAGAGAAGTTGTTGGTCGTGGTGCCTTACAAGGCGCCCGACAAAAGGGCAAGAAGACGGAGATACTGAAGGCTAGAGAGGGCCTCCATCGCGGAGCTTGCTACTTCTTGATCTTGCGTTGGTTTTTCCCTTGAAGAGGAAAGGGTGATGCAGCAAAGTAGAGATAAGTTTTTCCCTTAGTTAAGAACCAAGGTATCAAATCCAATAGGAAATACAAGAAAGTCCCCAATCTATGCACCTGCACAAACAATCAAACACTTGCACCCAACGCGATAAAGGGGTTGTCAATCCCTTCATGGTCACTGGCAAGGATGGGATCTGATAGAGATAGATATAAAATATTACTAAAATGTAAAACAAAATAAAAGTAAATAAATTGCAGCAAGGTATTTTTGGGTTTTTTGGTTTATAGATATGAAAATATATGATGGAAAATTGACCCGGAGGCCATAGGTTTCACTAGAGGCTTCTCTCTTGAATGCAAATAATACGGTGGGTGAACAAATTACTGTCGAGCAATTGATAGAAAAGCGCAAAGTTATGACAATATCCAAGGCAATGATTATGCATATAGGCATCACGTCCGTGTCAAGTAGACCGAAACGATTCTGCATCTACTACTATTACTCCACACATCGACCGCTATCCAGCATGCATCTAGAGTATTAAGTTCATAAAGAATGGAGTAACGCCTTAAGTAAGATGACATGATGTAGAGAGATAAACTCAAGCAATATGATGAAAACACCATCTTTTTACCCTTGATGGCAGCAATACAAATACGTGCCTTGCTACCCCTACTTTGTCACTGGGTGAGGACACAGCAAGATTGAACCCAAAACTAAGCACCTCTCCCATTGCAAGTGTGACACCCTGGTTTTTTGCTCTTTTTCTTTTTCTGGATTTCTTTGTCTTTTTGTTTGAATTTGTAGTTTTGAATCAACTTAGTTGGACTTAGCCACTTGGGCATTTCCTCGATTTTCACCCAAGTGACTCACCTCCCTCTCAAACACCTCAATTCCTCTCTGATATATCACAAAATGACCATAGGAATATTTTTCATAAATGAAAAATATTCATTTCTTCTTTGAAATCACACTTCAGTCACTTATGCTCCAAAGCAACCCTCATTTTTCTTGCCCAAAAAAATCTGAGAATATTCCTGAATATTTTTTGGACCTTGGCACCCCTCCCTGTGCAAAAATATTTCATAGTTATTTGGAATATTTTTGCTATAGAAAATCTTTTCTGTTCTGGCCAGAAAATGCAGTTTCTACAGGAAGTGCATTTTTCCTTGATCCAATGAAGCTGAAATTTTTAGGTCTTCATTACCCTCCTAAGAAACCCTTAACCTCCAAAGCTTAGCCTTAAACTCCTTCTAGATTTCTCTCTATTAACCTCACAAGTTTCTGTCCAGAAACTTGCCAGGATGCTACACTTCCACCCAATCAACCTGTGCTCAACTCAAGAGCTTGGATCAACCCAACCTAGCAAGGACTACACGCCAGACAAGATTTTATTGCGCTGCGTGGTTTGATGCCAGAGTTCACGCGGTGACCACGCGTGTGCATGATAACAGGCAGCTAGTCGACGTGCTCTGGATGCCACCGACGTCTCTGTGGCGCTCGTGCTCACTTCCCCACTCGCCGCAGCTTGCCAAACCGCGCCACCATCCTCGTCCCGAAGTGATTAACTCCCCCTGGCGCTCGCCGACGCCGGAGCTCGCCGTAGCGAGCACGGGCATGACGCGGCGAAGCGTACAGTGCGCCCGTGCCCCTGTGCTCGTCGCCACCCGAGCCCCTGTGCTCGTCTCCTCCCTCCCACACTGGCCGCGTGAACCCCGGCCTCTTCTCCCCCTCTCACTAGAGCTCTCGTCACCGTGCCCCGTCTCCAGAGAGCTCCGGCAGAGCTCGAGACCCCCTTCCCCTCCGCCTATAAATACAGCCCCCTCTAGCCTCTCCGAGCATCTTAACCCACTCACACAACCACCATGACGTAGTAGATAAGCCGTAGCCCGGCCGGACAGGCCTCTGGCCACCGCTCCCGACCCGAGCTCGCCGGCGATCCCCTCTGCTGCTCCCCACCCCTCCAGAGCCTCTCAAGCTTGGCCGACTCCTCTGGCGACTCCCTGGTGATCCACTAGTGCTCGCTGAACCCGTTGGAGCCCCTGGAACAGCCCTCTCTCGCCGTCTTCTTCATCTCCAACGAACTCCTCCGCAACCACCTCTGGAGACGTCGTTTCCGAGCTACTCCGGCCATCCCTCGCCAAGCTACGGGTACAGGAAGGTGCACCAGGGCCTCCTCTACCCATCCCTCCCTCTCAAAATGGCCACCGAGCCCTCCTCGCCGGAGAGAGTCCCGGCCAAGCACCGCCGTCCTCTGTTTCTCTCCTCCTCCCCTCAAAACCCAATAGGTGGGGCCCACTGTCAGCCTCTCCACTCGCGCCCGAAGCGGTACGAGTGGAGGTGTATTCTCTGAATACGTCTTCGACGTCACCCCCTGGTTTTCTTTAATTCAAATTTACTTCAAATTTTGACCAGAAATTTTGACCAGTCTTAACTCCTAAACCATAAGTCCAAATGAATTGATTCTTTTTGCATTGTGTTTGTATTGAAAAATTCTAGCAGCACACCAAATTTGAGATTTTTCTCTGCTGTCTAGAATTCCTGGTGAATTTCAAAAGTGTTCTTGATGTTTTCTTTTTGCTATTTTATTTATTTTCAGAAGGAGAAGCTTGCCTAGAGGAGAACCAGGAGGAGTGTGACCCTCCTCTGTGTTAAGGCAAGCCACACAAATATTTGCATGATGTCATTTCAATAATTATGATTTTTCCAACTTGAGTATGGTTTATTTCATGCATTTAATCATTTAATAAATATTGTTTATGCTAGTTTACTTTGTCATGATTGAAGTGCTTAGTTTGTAGTAGTGTTTGAGTGCATGGACTAGTGTGAGGCAGTAGAAGTACTTTGGTAGTATGGCTATGGTTTGATTATGGTTGGTATCATTTTCATATATGAGTTATTGATTTTACTATGTTAATAGCATAACTTAAAAATGATGGGATTGAAAACCAGTGAAGTTGAAACCAGTGAGTTAAAGTGATTAGTAGTGCAAGTAGAATGATTTTATGATGTTGATCCGTTCCAGTTCGGTGATATGTGCTTATAGTTGCACGTCATATAGTTGCATGATCATGGCATACTATGGCTTGAGTTCTTTTATTTTCAAGTTAAACCTGATGATAATCCAACTTGAACATAATTGTTGATCGAGTCATCGTGCCACCGAATCGAGCTTCCCAGTGCAACCACATTTGCCTTTATGGGATGGCCCTTATTCGGTCCGTTGTCATGCCTCTGGTCGGTGCCTCCAACGAGGGAAGGTTATGGGCGTGCGGTACCCTGGCCTGGTAAGCAGACATAACCTTGTGTTCCCGTTGTTGTTATGGTACCTTGTCCCCGTTTGGGACCGTTGATTGTTTTGCCACGACGGTGGCCGTTGTATGTCATTGGTTGACATCGGGGCCACCCAGGACTTAGCCCAGAGGGGAGTTGGTCGGAGTGGCCGAGAGAGTGTCATGGCAATGGGTTGGTTTTGTCGGAATGCCATTGGTCCACCCGAATGGGAGTGTGAGGCCATGGGTTCCGTGGTGTGGGTACAGTGCACTAACCTCTGCAGAGTGTTTATTAAATCTATCGATAGCCGTGTCCTTGGTTACGGACACAGCTCGTAAGTAGGTCACACCATGGATCAACATAATTAAGTTAATCTTGCACACTAAAGTTACGTGATTGGCACTGGTCATGTGATGAGATTGTTGAGACCATGAAGATGGTCGTTGTTGTGGGAACCAAAGTGTTGGTTTCGTTTGTGATCCGGGATTGATCACCGTATTGATGATGATGGTTACGAGGTAACCCATTTGGTAAGAGAGTCCGAGGGACTCGGTGCACAAGCATGATCCACTTCATGACTAGCCTGTTATAGACTTGCATTTAACCTGCTTAATAATCATGTTATTGTTTGCCATTATGCTTTTACTTGTTGTGAGCTTGCAAGTACATTCAATGTACTGACCTGGCGTGTCATGCCAGTTTTCAGGAAAGTCTTACCGGATCAGAGTGCTTCTCGTGTCTAGACCGTGTCCACATCGGTGTCCTTGTGCTATGGAGTTCCTCTTCATCGTTGTTCCACTGCCGCGTAGTTGTCGTGATTGAGGCCCCTTCATGTTCATTAAATAATGTACATACTATTTAGCCGCACCCTGTGTGCCGCTTGGCCTCGCTACTTGATGTAATATCGAACCTATGTTTCCGCTAGCATCAATAAAGCGGTTGTTTTCTGTACCAAGTTGTTGTGTGTTGCCAGAAGACTAGATCTCTGTGCTGGCAATGCAAGGTAAACCGGTTGCTCTGAGCCGGGGTGGCACAACACTTGGTATCAGAGCCACGCTGACTGTATTACATGCTAGACAGCCGACGCGTTAGTTGAACAGTAGCTAGATGGTTTTTGAGTGCCGGTAGTGTTTGCACCTGCTTGTTGCATTGCATGCATTTGATGTATTGTTATTGCTAACCGACTAATGGTTGTGAGTGTAGATGGCTCTAGTGCCGTATGCGTGTCAGGTGGAGCTGGCACAGTACACTTCACCGCACCTTCTTCGGCATGTATGGCGTCGACTCTACCCTCACGGTGATGACCCAGTGTATCGGGTGTACCGGGAGCGCCTAGCAGACTCAGTATACGAGTATCACGCAGTGGTTACCTTGCACACCAGTTCGGCATTGGGCTCTTACACTCGTTCTTCTAGGAGTGGTTTTTCTTCTACCCCCACTCAGGCTGTTCAGTTTGTTGTGTTTGAGATCCTCTTTGAGCTACGCTATAATGAGATCCAGATGCAGACCCACCCAGGTTTTTATTACTATCCATCCCTGGATGATGATGGTCGTGTCCGCTTTCCTATGATTGATCCGGCAGCCGATAGTGCTACTAGCTACCTTTCCCGCTATATCACTGCTAGTTATCTTCTGATTCACGAGCTGGCTCAAGAGCTGACTCATGCTTGCACTGCTTTAGTGGCCACTAGGTCCTATCCCACTCCACCTTCCATGGGGTTTACCCCTTATATTTCACCGGTTTCTAGCTCGCCAGTTACCCCGGTTGCTCCTTCGAGTAGCTCGGGCACCTCGACCGTGACTCCCCACAGTGCCCCTGTCAAGTGGGCTTCACTTCTCGCTACTCCCGTAGCCCCTATGCTCCAGCCTCATCCCGCACCTGCACCTGAGGGAGAGCCCCGAGGAAGCGTCGTCGTGTTACCTTTAACCCGGAGGTTTCCGTTAACGTTGTCGGTTCAGGATCAGAGTCCGGTTTAGGAGAGGACCCAGCAGGACCAGCAGAGCACTAGATCGTTAGAGTATTCGCAGTTGTCATGATGCTCGATGTACGGATGTAGTCATACTTGTCATGATGTTTCGTATCATGTATGAGCGTAGTCAAACCCGTCATGATGTTCCCTTTCATGTATGATTCTATGTATAATTATGTTGGAACTTTCTTTATTCACCCTGGTTTTATCGCTTTTCTTTGGTTTTGTCATTCGCTTTTCCCATTTCTGGATGTTTCTCATCTCGGTTGCTTCATATTGGGAAAAACAAATAATAGGATGACGCTTGGAGGCAGCAGCAGTCACGCTGGTGAGGATGTCCCTGTTCATCGCTCGGCAAGACATGTAGGACATTCCCCCGAACTGTATCCGCAACCACCGCCTCCACCGCCACATCCACCAACCACTGAACAGATTATGCGTATGTTCGAAGAAAGAAGAAACAATGATCTGCTTGAGCTATTGAGAAGTGTGCAAGCTATGGTTGGGCAGAATGGAAATCAGAATGGCCATCACTCCAAACTATCAGATTTTCAAAGGACTAAGCCACCAAGTTTCACTCAAGTTGCTGATCCCATGGAAGCCGATGATTGGCTGAGGACCATTGAGAAGAAATTGGATATTGCTCACACAGAAGAAGGTGATACGGTTCCATTTGCAACCCACTATCTGGAAGGAGCCGCAGCTATTTGGTGGGACAATACTAAAGCTATGTGGCCAGCCAATGAAGAAATCACATGGGATAAGTTTAAGGATCAGTTCCGCAAATATCACATCCCCACCGGTATCCTGAAAGTTAAACAGCGTGAGTTCCTAGCCCTCACGCAAGGTAACTTATCCATCACTGAGTATTTGAACAAGTTCAACCATTTGGCTCGCTATTCCCTATATGATGTGGCCAAAGAAGAAAGAAAGATCGACAGATTCCTTAGAGGACTGAATCAACACCTCAGATGCACTCTCAGTATGCTTGATTTTCCAGATTTCTAGACTCTGGTAAACAAGGCCCTGATTGCAGAAAGGGAGCACAAGCTCGTTCAGGACAATAAGCCAGTCTATAATGACCATAAACGCAAGTTCGAGCCTAAGAAGGATGGACAGCCAGTGCAGAAGGCCCGTACCTGGCAGCAGACTCAGGTTGAGTACAAGCCCAATTGGTAGCAGAACGTTAACAAGACTACTACTCAAGTCAAGAATGTCGTGACCAGCCCGGTTCGTGAAGAGTGTTAGCACAACAATTCATGCTTTTCTTGTGGGCAAACCGGGCATTACGCCAGACAGTGCCCCAAGAGCGGCAAGTCAAATGCTCCATTTAAGCCGCAAGTCAACCACATGGGGCCATACCCTAGACAGAAGACCATCCAAGGGCAAGTTCACCACCTCTCCACATACGAAGCCCAAGAGAACCCGGAAGTCGTCATTGGTATGTTTCCTGTTAATAGCATACCTGCAATAATTTTGTTTGACTCTGGGGCTTCCCACTCTTTTATTTCGCGGAGTTTTGTTGCCTAAAACAAGTTTTCTTGCTCGATTTTGGGAAAACGTATGATGGTACAATCCCCGGGATTCGTGCTCAAAAGCAATCTGGCCTGCCGCAATTTGGAGATTGACATCAAGGGAGTCATCTTCCCAGCTTCTTTGATAGTCATCGAGTCTGCCAAGTTGGATATTATTTTGGGAATGAACTTGTTGACCCAACATCAAGTATGCATCAACTGTGCGACCAGAGAAGTCACATTAACCTGTCAGGAAGGCCAAACTATACAATTCTTTGCTCGAAGGAGCATACCCAAGAAAGAAATGGTCTTCGCAGCTCAAGCTGAAGAGTTGGATCTAATTCCTGTGGTCAGTGAATTTCCAGATGTATTCCCTGAGGAGCTACCAAGGATGCCACCAGATCGTGAGCTTGAGTTTGCAATTGATCTTGTGCCTAGGACCGCACCAATATACAAGAAGTATTACCAAATGCCTTCATCTGAGCTAGTGGAGCTGAAGAAACAGCTTGATGAGATGCTTCAGAAAGGATACATTCGTACGAGCTCATCACCATGGGGATCACCCGCAATCTTTGTGGACAAGAAGGATGGTAGTCTTTGGATGTGTGTGGATTACCGTCAGTTGAATGCTGTCACTATCAAGAACAAGTACCCACTTCCGAGAATTGATGACTTGTTCGACCAACTCAGTGGGGCACAGGTATTCTCCAAAATTGATTTGAGGACCGGATATCATCAGCTCAAAATTAAGAAGGAGGATATTCCTAAGACCGCATTCACCACTCGATATGGTCTTTATGAATATACCGTCATGTCTTTTGGCCTCACCAATGCCCCTGCTTTCTTCATGCATACGATGAAGAAAGTATTCATGGACTTCTTGGATAAGTTTGTGGTGCTCTTCATTGATGACATCCTCATATAGTCGAAGAATGAGGAAGAGCACAAGGGACAACTCAGGGAAGTCTTGGAAAGGCTCCGTGACCATCAGTTATATGCGAAATTCAGCAAGTGTGAATTTTGGCTCAAGCAAGTTGGATTTTTGGGGCATGTTCTTTCAGCAGAAGGTATAGCCGTGGATCCCAGCAAAGTAATGGAAGTACTAAACTGGCTAGCGCCCATGACCATGACTGAGATCCGAAGTTTTCTTGGATTAGCCGGGTATTACCGATGGTTCATTGAAGGCTTCTCTAAGATTGCCAAGCCCATGACAGAACTCCTCAATAAGGATCAGAAATTTGTATGGTCTGAGGACTGCGAGAAGAGTTTCAATGAGTTGAAGACCCGATTGACATCAGCACCTGTGTTAACTCTCCCAGATATCTATCGCAGCTTTGATGTATACTGTGACGCATCCAGGAGAGGTATTGGATGTGTACTCATGCAAGATGGCAAGGTTGTAGCCTCCGCATCCAGACAGCTACGACCCCATGAAGGGAATTACCCAGCGCATGATTTGGAATTGGCCGCAGTCGCCTTGAAAATTTGGAGGCACTACCTCATTGCAAAAGATGTCAGATATTTACAGACCACAAGAGTCTCAAGTATATATTCACCCAACCCGACTTGAACCTCCGACAGCGAAGATGGCTCAAATTGGTCAAGGATTATGATCTTGGAATAAATTATCATCTCGGTAAGGCCAATGTGGTTGCCGATGCCCTCAGCCGCAAGCCCGCCAGTCTGAACACACTGATGGAGTCCTTGCCTCCCGAACTCTAAGAAGAAATCGCTCAGCTTAACCTGGTTATTGTTGAAGCTGACCTTGCCAATATATTGGAAGTTACACCTACTCTCGAAGAAGAAATCCGCATGGCCCAGCAAGATGACTCAGTCCTGCAACACCATGTCAAGCGTATGCAAGAAGGCAAGACCCAGGATTTCTCGAAGGATGAGCAAGGTACTCTAAGGTTTTGAGTACGGATTTGCGTACCTGAGTAAGCAGACCTGAGAAAGAAGATCTTGACAGAAGCGCATGAATCTTCGTACCCGATTCATCTAGGAGGTACCAAGATGTATGAAGATCTTCGTCAGGCATTTTGGTGGGATGGAATGAAGAAGGACATCGCCTATTTTGTCGCTTGCTGCAATATATGTAACAAAGTGAAGGCGGAACATCAGAAACCCGCCGGACTTCTCCAACCTCTACCTGTTCCGCAATGGAAGTGGGACGATGTCTGCATGGATTTCGTCACAGGCCTGCCGAAGACTCACCGAGGCAATGATGTAGTATGGGTTGTGGTGGACACGCTGACAAAGGTAGCTCACTTCATTCCCATCCGAAGCACCTACTGAGCCGATCAACTCGCACAGCTATATGTGTCCAGAATCGTCAGTTTACATGGAGTACCCAGAACCATCACTTCCGACCGAGGTTCTCTCTTTACCTTAGCATTCTGGTCACGTCTCCATCAAGCTCTGGGGATCGCACTAAAGTACAGCACCACCTATCATCCTCAGACAGACGGGCAGACTGAGTGAGTAAATCAAATACTTGAAGATATGCTCCGAGCATGTGCATTGGCCCAAGGGCCCAAGTGGGAAGATTGTCTGCCGTATGCTGAGTTCTCCTACAACAACAGCTTCCAGACCAGCCTCAAGATGTCACCCTATGAAGCTCTGTATGGCCGTAAGTGCCGCACTCCGCTCAACTGGTCTCAAATCGGAGATAGCCGCATTTTCGGAACCGACTTAATGATGGAGGTTGAAAAGCAAGTCAAGGAGATCTGAGATAGACTGCAATTGGCTAAGTCCCGACAAAAGAGCTACTATGACTCAAGGCACCGTCAGATCAGTTTTGAACCCGGAGAGTATGTTTACCTCTGAGTCACACCCATGAAAGGAGTCAAGAGGTTTTAGACCCGAGGAAAACTTGCACCCAGATATATTGGTCCGTTCCCAGTTATGTCCAGAGTTGGTACAGTTGCTTATTAGTTGGAACTACCACCGGAATTGTCAGAAGTGCACAATGTGTTCCATGTCTCACAATTGAGAAGGTGTATCTCGCCACCCGAGAAAAGGACTGCAATGGCAGAGATAGAGCTTGCTAAGGATTTAACCTATGAGAAGAAACCGTTCCGAATATTGGATGAAACAGAAAGAGTCACTCGCAGTAAGGTGATAAAATTTTATAAGGTACAGTGGGAGCATCACATAGAGGAAGAAGCAACTTGAGAAAGAGAGGACTTTTTAAGAGCATCCTATCCAGAATTGTTTTCCTGAGCAACCGAATCTCGAGGACGAGATTCATCCTACGTGGGGGAGGTTTGTGACACCCTGGTTTTTTTGCTCTTTTTCTTTTTCTGGATTTCTTTGCCTTTTTGTTTGAATTTGGAGTTTTGAATCAACTCAGTTGGACTTAACCACTTGGGCATTTCCTTGATTTTCACACAAGTGACTCACCTCCCTCTCAAACACCTCAATTCCTCTCTGATATATCAGAATATGACCATAGGAATATTTTTCATAAATGAAAAATATTCATTTCTTCTCTGAAATCACACTTCAGTCACTTATGCTCCAAAGCAACCCTCATTTTTCTTGCCACAAAAATCTGAGAATATTCCTAAATATTCTTTGGACCTTGGCACACCTCCCTATGCAAAAATATTTCATAGTTATTTGGAATATTTTTGCTATAGAAAATATTTTCCGTTCTGGACATAAAATGCAGTTTCTACAGGAAGTGCATTTTTCCTTGATCCAATGAAGCTGAAATTTTTAGGGCTTCAGTACCTTCCTAAGAAACCCTTAACCTCCAAAGCTTAGCCCTAAACTACTTCTAGATTTCTCTCTATTAACCTGACAAGTTTCTATTCAGAAACTTGCCAGGATGCTACACTCCCACCCAATCGACCTGTGCTCAACTCAAGAGCTTGGATCAACCCAACCTAGCAAGGACTACACGCCAGACATGATTTTAATGCGCTGCGTGGCGTGATGCCAGAGTTCACGCGGTGACCATGCTTGTGCACGATGCCAGGCAGCTAGTCGACGCGCTCTGGATGCCGCTGACGTCTCTATGGCGCTCGTGCTCGCTTCCCCGCTCGCCACAGCTTGCCAAACTGCGCGACCCTCCTCGTCCCAAAGCCATTAACTCCCCCTGGCGCTTGCTGACGCCAGAGCTCACCGTAGCGAGCACGGGCACGACGTGGCCAAGCGTACAGTGCGCCCGTGCCCCTGTGCTCGTCGCCACCCAAGCCCCTGTGCTCGTCTCCTCCCTCCCACAGTGGCCGCGTGAACCCCGGCCTCTTCTCCCCCTATCACTGGAGCTCTTCGTCACCGTGCGCCGTCTCCAGAGAGCTCCACAACAATCACGACACAATAGATAAGCCGCTGCCCGGCCGGGCAGGCCTCTGGCCGCCGCTCCCGGCCCGAGCTTGCCGGCGATCCCCTCTGCTGCTCCCCACCCCTCCAAAGGCTCTCGAGCTCGACCGACTCCTCTGGCGACTCCCTGGTGATCCACTGGTGCTCGCTGAACCCATTGGAGCCCCTGGAACAGCCCTCTCTCGCCGTCTTCTTCATCTCCGGCGAACTCCGTCCGCAACCGCCGCTGGAGAAGTCGTTTCCAAGCTACTCCGGCCATCCCTCGCCAAGCTACGGGTACAGGCAGGTGCGCCAGGGCCTCCTCTATCCATCCCTCCCTCTCAAAATGGTCGCCGAGCCCTCCTCGCCGGAGAGAGCCCCGGCAAAGCGCCGCCGTCCTCTGTTTCTCTCCTCCTCCCATCAAAACCCGACAGGCGGGGCCCACTGTCAGCCTCTCCACTCATGCCCGAAGCGGTACGAGTGGAGGCATATTCTCTGAATACGTCTTCGACGTCACCCCCTGGTTTTCTTTTATTCAAATTTACTTCAAAGTTTGACAAGAAACTTTGACCAGTCATAACTCCTAAACCATAAGTCCAAATGAATTTATTCTTTTTGCATTGTGTTTGTATTGAAAAATTCTAGCAGCACACCAAATTTGAGATTTTTCTCTGTTGTCTAGAGTTTCTGGTGAATTTCAGAAGTGTTCTTGATGTTTTCTTTTTGCTGTTTTATTTATTTTCAGAAGGAGAAGCTTGCCTAGAGGAGAACCAAGAGGAGTGTGACCCTCCTATGTGATAAGGCAAGCCACACAAATATTTGCATGATGTCATTTCAATAATTATGATTTTTCCAACTTGAATATGGTTTATTTTATGCATTTAATCATTTAATAAATATTGTTTATGCTAGTTTACTTTGTCATGATTGAAGTGCTTAGTTTGCAGTAGTGTTTGAGTGCATGGACTAGTGTGAGGCAATAGAAGTACTTTGGTAGTATGGCTTTGGTTTGGTTATGGTCGGTATCATTTTCATATATGAGTTATTGATTTTACTATGTTAATGGCATAACTTAAAAATGATGGGATTGAAAACCAGTGAAGTTAAAACCAGTGAGTTAAAGTGATTAGTAGTGCAAGTAGAATGATTTTATGATGTTGATCCGTTCCAGTTCGGTGATATGTGCTTACAATTGCACGTCATATAGTTGCAAGATCATGGCATACTATGGCTCGAGTTCTTTTATTTTGAAGTTAAACCTGATGATAATCCAACTTGAACCTTATTGTTGATAGAGTCATGGTGCCACCGAATCGAGCTTCCCAGTGCAACCACATTTGCCTTTATGGGAAGGCCCTTAGTCGGTCCGTTGTCATGCCTCTGGTCGGTGCCTCCAACGAGGGAAGGTTATGGGCGTGCGGTACCCTGGCCCGGTAAGCAGACATAACCTTGTGTGCCCGTTGTTGTTATGGTACCTTGTCCCCGTTTGGGACCGTTGATTGCTTTGCCACGACGGTGGCCGTTGGATGTCATTGGTTGACATCGGGGCCACCCAGGACTTAGCCCAGAGGGGAGTTGGTCGGAGTGGCCGAGAGAGTGTCATGGCAATGGGTTGGTTTTGTCAGAATGCCGTTGGTCCACCCGAATGGGAGTGCGAGGCCATGGGTTCTGTGGTGTGGGTACAGTATACTAACCTCTGCAGAGTGTTTATTAAATCTATCGATAGTCGCGTCCTCAGTTACAGACACAACTCGTAAGTAGGTCACACCATGGATCAACATAATTAAGTTAATCTTGCACACTAAAGTTACGTGATTGGCACTAGTCATGTGATGAGATTGTTGAGACCATGAAGATGGTCGTTGTTGTGGGAACCAAAGTGTTGGTTTCGTTTGTGATCCGGGAGTGATCACCGTATTGATGATGATGGTTACGAGGTAACCCATTTGGTAAGAGAGTCCAAGGGACTCGGTGCACAAGCATGATCCACTTCATGAGTAGTCTGTTATAGACTTGCATTTAACCTGCTTAATAATCATGTTATTGTTTGCCATTATGCTTTTACTTGTTGTGAGCTTGCAAGTACATTCAATGTACTGACCTGGCATGTCATGCCAGTTTTCAGCAAAGTCTTACCGGATCGGAGTGCTTCTCATGTCTAGACCGTGTCCACATCGGTGTCCCTGTGCTATGGAGTTCCGCTTCATTGTTGTTCCACTGCCACGTAGTTGTCGTGATTGAGGCCCCGTCATGTTCATTAAATAATGTACATACTGTTCAGCCGCACCGTGTTTGCCGCTTGGCCTCACTACTTGATGTAATATCGAACCTATGTTTCCGCTAGCATCAATAAAGCGGTTGTTTTTTGTACCAAGTTGTTGTGTGTTGCCAGAAGCCTAAATCTCTGGGCTGGCAATGCAAGGTAAACCGGTTGCTCTGAGCCGGGGTGCCACAGCAAGAAGAACCAATCTAGTTGGCCAAACCAAACCGATAATTAGAAGAGAAATACAAAGATATCAAATCATGCATATAAGAATTCAGAGAAGATTCAATTAATATTCATAGATAATCTGATCATAAATCCACAATTCATTGGATCTCGACAAACACACCGCAAAAGAATATTACATCAGATAGATCTCCAAGAACATCAAGGAGAACATGGTATTGAGAATCAAAGAGAGAGAAGAAGCCATCTAGCTACTAGCTATGGACCCGTAGGTCTATGGTAAACTACTCATGCTTCATCGAAAGGGCAATAGAGTTGATGTAGAAGCCCTCCATGATCGAATCCCCCTCCGGCAGGATGCCAAAAAAGGCCCCAAGATGGGATCTCCCGGGTACAGAAGGTTACGGCGGCGGAAAAGTATTTTGGTGGACACTTCTAGTCGTTTAGGAATATTTCTGAATTTATAGGCCAAAGATTAGGGTTGGAGGACTCCCGTGGGGCCCACAAGCCAGGGGGTGCGCCCCCCTAGGGTGTGCCCTGAGGGCTTGTGGAGCCCTCGGGACTCTTCTGACTTCCTCTCCAAGTCCTACGTGTGTCTTCTGGTCCAAGAAAAATCATCGTAAAGTTTTATTCCGTTTGGACTCCGTTTGATATTCCTTTTCTGTAAAACTCAAAAACAAGGAAAAAATAGAAACTGGCACTGGGCTCTAGGTTAATAAGTTAGTCCAAAAAATAATATAAAATAGCATATTAATGCATATAAAACATCCAAAACAGATAATATAATAGCATGGAACAATAAAAAATTATAGATACGTTGGAGACGTATCAGAGCCCGTCCGGACAGCTGGTCCGGAGACACTGTGGCCCAATCCGTGCAGGAGGGGGAGGAGGACGAGGAGGAAAGTGCCTCCTCGCACTCTAAGAAAAGGGAGGCGTCCAGTGATGTCGAGGAGGTTCAACCTTCTCGGACCCGGAAGAGACAGTGCCGGCCTAAGCTGGTCCTGTCCGACAGCTCGGACTCTGACGAGGAGTCTGAAGCATCCGAAAAGGTTCCATAGAGGGAACCCAGGGTCAAGCCCCATGCGACCAGGTACATATTGCGACATTTTCAATTGCTATACTCTTTTAGTAGTCCCTAGTAGAACGTAGATTGATCGTTTTTTGGTGGTGCAGCCCTCCGCGTGGCCATCCCGCCGAGGAGACCTCTTCAGGGACATCCCTGCCTGCCGAACTGGCGGACAGTGGCTCATGTTCCGCACCTTCTCTAATCCCCGAAGAAGTTGGGGAGGTGCTGCCGCGAAAGACCCCTCCTCCTCTGAACACAGGGGAGGAGGTCGATGCAACCATGGCCGATGTTGTCACCTCGGTCGTTGAAGACCAGGGGATGCATCTCTCCTAGCCAACACGGGGAGGGGATCCGGATCATCCGAACCCCTACCGCATTCGGCTCCTGAGACCCCAAGGGAGCCAATTCCTCCTTTCGATGGGGAAGGTGCTGGGGGCCCGACGCCCGCGCCGAATACCTCGACTAGGGCGGCGGTGGGCTGGCCGGATGCACTGGCGGAGTTGGTGAACAACTCTGCCATCGTCGACGAGCATCGTACTCTTATGGGTGCGGTTATACAGGGTGTTCGGTCCATTCATTCCGGACTGAACGACGCTGTTCGGGGCCTGCTAACAGGCTTTGAGGTGAGTCAAGTAATGCTCTTTTCTCATAAATTGGATTTAGTCCTTTGTTTGAGTATGCCATATCTGTAGTAGCCCCCGAGACTCTGCAAGGTTTGCGAAGAAAACCTGCGGAGGATCTCGTTCTACAGGCCATTATCTGAAAATGGTGTGAATTTTTTAATGTCACATGCATCTTCTCTGGCCGCAACTGCTAATGCTGCGGCGCTAGAGGAGATGGATCGGAAGCTCAAGCATTCCGATAAAGAGCTTGACCTTGTCAACAAACAGCTTGACAAGGCGCAAGGTAAGCCCTTTGATAAGATGTAGAACTACTTGATGCCGAATATTGATGATCCAGACTGTATGCTGATCTTTTATTGTGAAGATCTTGCAGCTGCCACCGCCAAAGTCGAGGGCTTGAGGGAGGCCTTGAGGAAAGCCGAGGCAGAGGCGGCTGCCAAGAAAACGGCCGCTGACAAGGCGGTGGCCGAGCTCGAGAAGGCCAAGCTTGCTGGTGAGCAGCATGAGGCTCGAGTAATCAAGGTGCAAGTGGAGCTCCAGGATGCTGTCAAGAAGCTTGAAGCAGCTATCGTAGGTGGAGAAGGAGCTCTAGGAGGCGAGGGCCAAAGCGCAAGGTGTCCGGGAAGAGCTCCGCCAAGTCGGGCGAATTGCAAATGGTAAGAAATACTTACTGTAGAGTGTGTTCGGAGGCAACAGGTTCGCCCTGCTGACGCGGGTCTGGTGCTCCGCAGGCGTCTTCGCCGAGCTTCCGAAGAATGTGGCGGCCGCCATGGAGCATTATGCCGCTCACGAGGAGGACTCCGAGTAGCGGCTGTTCTGGTCATAGTTTCCGGCCTCCGAGCATCCTCCCCTCCTCAGCAACCAGATGAAACAGCTGATGGAGCTGCATCGGATGTCCGAGCTGGCCATGAAGGACCTCTGTGTGTCAGTCTGTAGCCCGCTGATCCCATTCCGGACACCAACTTCGGCCTTGTGTAGAAACTGCGGGAGGCGCCACTCCAGATTGATGCCATGAAGCGCTCAGCATGCCTTGAGGGGGCGAGGCTTGCGTTTGCAAAGACCATGGTGCATTGGCCGAAGATTAATCCAATGGACATGTCCACTGGTCCTCTGCCCAAGGGAAAAGAGCATCGCTGCCCTGAGCAATACTTTGCACAGGTGATGAATGATGCGCGGGAAATAGAGGGCCAGTGTTCAAAAGATGTAATGCTTGAATGACTGTATTAAGATTTTACCAATTGGACCTTATGCTTTATGATGCGTCCGCCTGACTTATTTTATATTGTCATGATTTTAATTTTGACTCCTATTCGGCCATATGTTTATTCTGAAAGCTACCGGTCGTCGGCTTCAGCCCCCAGGTGAATGTCACGAGGGGTGTTTTGTCTCCGCGCTGTTACCCCTGTCTCCCCAGAGGCGGTAGCACGTGAGCAAAACTAGGCAATCAGACTATTTGGTTTTACTGCTTTCACTTAGTCTTAGGAGATTGACGGTGGGGGCTAAGGACTAGCCCCTGTGTTTTGTAATGTACTTGGAGGCAAATGCCTGCCCTTTCTGATCACGTGGTTTGTGTTAAGACGAACCCTTCGTGTGACACGGCAAAATCGCCAATGATTTTTAGAGTCAAACCTCGTCATCGGATCGCTGATCAGTTCGCGCTTACTATGACGGTCAGTTTTCGGCTTTCTCCTCCGGAGGTACTTGACCGGGCGAGCCAGAAGTACAATCGCATGGGTTCTCCCTTTGCCCTCTTAGCCGAACATGCGGAACATAAGGGGGCAAGCACAGGAGCCGGGCAACCCAACTATTGACCTAAGACATAGTTCGGAACTTGATGCATATAGTGCAATATCCGAGATGCCGAACACTCAGCGGAAAGCAGTGTTGGACTTGGAGTGCCGAGCTGATAGGGAAATCGAGCTCTAGGTTAGTTAACCGATCATGTTTTCATGTCGGGCTGTTCGAAGAGTGAGGGGAGAATCAGAAAGGAAATAGACAATCGCAAGATGTGGATATCTGAACACCATAAAGGGCGTTTTTATTGTTTCTCGTAGGCTCAAGACGTCTAACCGTACAATTCGAACTGCGAAGGCATTATTTGTAAAAGGAAAAGGTTTTATAGAGTAAAGGTTTACGCATGGCCTTGACGCGTGAGTCGAAGCCTCCACTTTGCCCTGCTACACGTCTGCGCCTTTGCTTCTGAGAGGTGGTGGTTGGGACCTTCGATGAGACCTTGAGAGGCGAGGATCATGCCGATGAAGCTTTGTGCTTGGGGAGGGGGGTTCTGGAATTGGCCCTCCGGTCGTCCGAAGACAAGGTAATTCCGAAGTTCGGGTTAGCCGAACATATGCTTCAGATTTATTGATATATGCCTCATGGCTGCCCATGGTATTTTGAGTGTGAAATTGTGCTGACGAGGCATGTGGAGCGCGAAGAAAGTGGGCGTGCCGTGGGGCGCACATCCCTAGTTGCGGCGAACGCATGCGGGTTCCCATGACGGGGAACGGGTTCAAACCCATTTACTGTTGTCGCCAGCCTTTACGGCGGGTCGGCATCTCGACCTGTATGGGCTGGTTTGGTCTTCGGCCGCTAGGGCCGCGGTGTGCTCTTCGGTCCAAAGTGAGCGTTCTGTATTGCCGTTGATAGTTATGACGCCCGAAGGACCAGGCATGTTCAACTTGAGGTACGCGTAATGCGGAACGGCATTGAATTTGGCGAACGTCGTTCGGCCGAGGAGGGCGTGATAGCCGCTGCGGAAAGGTGCAATGTCGAAGATCAAGTCCTCACTTCAGAAATTGTCCGGAGAGCCGAACACTACTTCAAGCATCGTGTGCCTGTGCAGTGGGCCTCCACTCCCGGAATGACCCCCTTGAAGGTGGAGTTACTGGGTTTGATCCTTGACGGATCGATCCCCATCTTCCTCACTGTGTCTTCGTATATCAGATTGAGGCTACTGCCCCCGTCCATTAGGACTCTAGTGAGGTGGAATCCATTGATTATGGGGTCGAGTACTAAGGTTGCGGATCCTCTATGGCGTATGCTGGTCGGGTGATCCCTGCGATCGAAAGTGATCGGGCAGGCTGACCATGGATTGAACTTCGGCGCTACGGGCTCGACGGAATATACGTCTCACAGCGCTCGCCTCCTTTCCTTCATTGGTATGTGCGTTGTGTAGATCATATTCACTGTCTTGACCTCGGAAGGGAAGGGTTTCTGGCCTCCACTATTCGGCCTGCGGGGCTCGTCATTGTCCTCGATTCATGGGCTTTTGCCCGAATCTTCGGCTGTAAGCTTACCGACCTACTTTATCACCCAACAGTTATGGTTGGAGTGGTTGGCGGGCTTCTCTGGATTGCCGTGGATCTGGCAAGTCCTGTCCAAGATTGCGTCTAGGCTGGATGGGCCGTCGCCGTTGCCTTTAGGGGCTTTCTTTTGGGGTCCGGACTTCTGATTTTGGAATCCGGCATTTACTGCCGTATCCTCGCCCTTGCCGTCATTGTGGAGACATTTACTCTTGCTGCATCAAGGCTTTCCATTTCCGTCCTAAACCTCGAAGGTACCAGGTGTGTCGGGGTTGGAGTTTTTTCGAGTGAGCCAACTGTCTTCGCCCACGCAAAACCGGGTCATGAGAGAAGTAAAGGGCTGCCATAGTTCTTGGTTTGTCCTGGCCGAGCTGTCTTACGAGCGATTCGTCCTTGACACTATGCTTGAAAGTGGCCAAGGCTACGGCATCCGGACAGTCAACTATCTGGTTTTTCTTTGTCAGGAATCGGTTCCAAAATTGTCGGGCAGATTCTCCGGGCTGTTGTGTGATGCGATTTAGGTCGTCAGCGTCCAGAGGTCGAACATAGGTGCCCTAAAAGTTTGCTCGAAAAGCGTCCTCAAGCTCTTCCCAACAACCTATAGAGTCTTTAGGAAGGCTGTTCAACCAGTGTCGAGCTGGTCCTTTAAGCTTTAGTGGTAGATATTTGATGGCGTTGAGGTCATCTCCTTCGCCATGTGAATGTGGAGGAGGAAATTCTCTATCCATACAGTCGGGTCTGTGGTTCCGTCGTATGACTCGATGTTCACAGGCTTAAAGCCTTCTGGAAATTGGTGTTGCATTACCCTCTCTGTGAAGCACAGGGGGTGTGTGGCGCCCCAAACTCGGGCTACATCACGTCCGAGGTCTTCGGCCATCCGAGTCCGCTGCTGCTCCTGGACTCTATCATTTTGGTTCTGCCAATCGTAATATCCTTCCCGGTGAGTGGGCGGATCTTCTCTGGGTCCGTAGATGGACCTGGTACGGCCTCCTCGAGCGTCTAGGTCATGGCGGAGGTCATACTTGTAGGTGGGCCGCACTTGATCCTTGCCGTAATGGCGAGGTGGGGCGGCGGGGTGCTCAGCCTTGTCAGCTTCTCTATCCCACCCTCTAGGGGGGCGGTCTGGCTGTTCGGCGCGTGTGGGCTCTACGGCCTCCTCGTTGAATTGTGGCAGCAATCTTTGCTTGGGATAACTTTTGATTGGTTGTTCATGGTCGTACCCTTCTTCGGCGGCTAGGACTTGGGTCCATCGATCGTTGAGGGTGTCCTGTTCGGCCTTGATTCTGCATTTTTGTTTCTTTAGAGTGCGGGTGGTGGCTAGAAGCCTTCGTTTAAACCGCTCCTGCTCCAGCGGGTCTTCGGGGACAATGAAATCGTCATCCCCGAGACTGGCCTCTTCTTCGGAGAGTGGGAGGTAGTTACTGTCTTCGTAGTCATCCGGGTTTTGTTGGTTGAGTGGGTCCTCCTGCCCCGCGGGGTCATCCTGATGATGTTCGTTGGCTGCGGCTCCGGCGAGGTCATCCGTATTATTCCTGGTGCCATTCTCCTCAGAGTCCATGTTGCTCACATGGCTTTGACGTGGCTTTGATCGACGATGTTGTCTTCGGCGTTTGGGTGGCTCATCTCCGGGCTTGTCTCGGTCCTGATTGGGAGTGCCATCGCCGTCCTTGGGGGTGTCCACCATGTAAATATCGTAGGTGGACGTGGCCGACTAGCGGCCGGTGACCGGGGGGGGGGGGGGGGCGACATCGGTGTTAGCCGTGGCTCCGCCATCCTCATCCATGTATTCGGCGTTTTCGGAATTATAATCTAGCATATCGGTTAAATCATCGACAACGGCTACAAAGTGGGTGGTGGGTGGGACGTAAAATTCCCTGTGGTACGCCTCAAAGGGTTGATGATTGTGGGCGGAGGGCAAGTCCTCCTGGATGGTCATTTTCTGGATTCGGTCTAGCGCCTCATTTAACATAGCGAGGGTTGCCGGATTCGAGGGCTCTAGGCCAAATTCTGTTGTAACGGGGTGGGGGGCAGTCAGTGCCCTGGCCGGTCCTTGGTTTCCACAGGCCGAGCTAAGCTCATGGTGCGGTGCCGAATACTTGAGGGGGCCCAGATCATCGCTGGAGGTCAAGGACGGGCCTTGGTTTTTGTGTGTGGTTTCCACACCAGGGTTCGAGATCGAGCTGCTTCGGGCCGGGGGTGACCCCTGGCCATTGGCTGCTGCTTCGTCGTAAAGGCCCAAGGCCAAAGGAGTGTCGTGAAGGAAAGGTTCGGCCGAGATTGACTATTGGCTTCCACCTCCTGATTCTGCCTCGAAGGCCGAGGATAGGCCCTCCTGGATCTGGCCGAAGGTGGAGTCTGGCCCCCGCTTGAAGCGGAGCCCTTTTGGCTCAGAGCTGTTCGGAGGGCAGGGGTTGATTTGTAGATCAGATCGGAGGGGGACACCAGAGCGGGCATGGCAAGGCCTGCGAGGGTGCAGAAGGGGGTAGTGAATCCGGCAAAGACCAGATCGCCCCGCGTGTCCGCAACGTATTCCAGATTACCGAATCGAATTCGGTGTTCGGGAGTGAAGTTGTCAATCTGATCAAAACGACCAGTCGGGTCGGCGTGCTGTATGATGCTGCCGAACGTGAAGAGTTGTCCAGGGACGAAGAAGTCCCCGAATCCGATGCCTTCTCCTATGATCAGGCGAGCCATCGATCCTTTGGGTGACCCCACAGCAGACCGCTCAATGAAAGCACCAATGTCGGTGTCAAAACCGGCAGTCCTCGGGGTAGGGGGTCTCGAGCTGTGGATCTAGGATCGATGGGGAACAGGGGACGATGGACATGATGTTTACCCAGGTTTGGGCCCTCTCGAAGAGGTAATACCCTACGTCCTACTTGATTGTATTGGATGTATAGTATAGTTATAGGGTAGATCTACCTCGAGATCAGCATGAGCTAGACCCTAAGGTGATGAGGTGATTCTAGCCCTAAAGACTACAACCCTCGGTTTATATAGACACCGGTAGGGTTAGGGTTACCAGAGATAGATTACAACATGGGATAAAGAGATCCTGCCTATCCTTGACTTGGAGGGCACACCACAGCTTCATAGATCTCCTGTCGCTATGCGGCTTCACCAGTTCGGCCCATATTCAATGGGCCGGCGCCCCGAGGACCCCTTAGTCCATAACTCCCTGACTAGGCGTATTTCAGTTCTAGATACATCCATTTTTATCCATTTCTGTGACATGTAATCCGGACAGAGGGAGTATGATGTAAGAGCTAGGGATACGGCAGGACAACAGAGTAAAAAAACACTAGTCGAATGTAAAACTGTATGATAGCGGAATAGGTACAGAAAAACACAAAGGCAACATAAGCGTGTATGATTGGGAAACTAAGATGGCATTGCAACAGACCAGAAGAACAACACTTCAATGTAAAATAAATGGTATGGTAGACAGATGGAGTACATACTCATGAATAACAATGCATAAGATATTCAGAAGCATGATGTCCAAACTAAGCAGATGGCATTGCGACAGAGTAGAATGGAATAGGTACTGAAAAATAGGAAGGCATGACATGTTTACATGTATGATCAGCAGGCTAAGCACATGGCATTGCAACATAGTAGATGTAGTCCAGGACGTTTTATGCATGATGTATCCATATCACGGGCCAAGTTAGAGCAAGGACCTTGTGGTGTGAATAGGATTCATCATATTTCTGCAAGTCTTCTAAAGAACTGCCTTTAACTGTTCCATCATATTGGGTATCATTGATGGCAAGTTTGTTGGTTGTTACATTGCTCCGCGGGGTTCTTGAGGATATATCAGTGTGTGAAATTATATCTGACATGCATGGAAGACAGCTAGTAGTTAGATTATGTAATGAGTGCCTGTAGGGGACGACATAAATAGTAGGACTAGACTTAACTAGTAGCAACAGGTCTCAAAAACTAAAGGGAGAACACAGATGAAAGCTATAGAATATGTATTGTTTGTACTCGAGATTAACTAGAGGGCACACAAAAGTGTTAAAGAACAACAACATAGGTAATACTAGAAGTGGTATAATCACCAGCCTGTGGGATAACATTGGCTAATGGATGATAACTATGGAACAATGTTAACTCCTAAACAAGTCTCTTATCTGAACTATGGAACAACGTTAACTCCTAAACAAGACTCTTAAGAGATCAGCATGAATATACAGTGACATGTGATAATCTATTTTCCATGCTTAGATGAATAACGAAGCCCTAAATGTTGCGCACAAGTAAGATGAGGGTACAACCTATCTGGCCGCCATCCATAGGAGTGAGCATCATCTGCTGACTTGTCGATGGCCCTGCGGTTGTTGTGGCTATCCATGTCAGGCACGCACATTCGAGGCAAAGAACTATTGAGTGGGTACTATAGCTCCCTTCTTGCGTATGCTTCCCTTGTTGGAGCAGCTGCGGTCAGAAGGAAGACGGTGTAGCTGAAGATGCAGAAAACACATAATGTTAAGAATGACACATATCTGTGATATGAAGAAATACCCTAAGAGATCAACACTCTGGCTGCGAGAGCTCCGACCAAAACCCTGCCCCCGCCCCACCGCACTGTCGTGGTTGTGTCGCCCCCAGCCAAACCACAAAGACTCACCGTGGCAGTACCTTCAACTCACGCAACTCTAAGATAGCCACCTAAGCGCTGCTTCCATGGCGAACTTGCGCCCCCGCACCCCTACGATAGACACCTAGGCACTGCTGCCCCAGCCAACCGGCAGCCTAGGAGCTCCGCCGCCTCAAGGGGTGCTACTTCCCATTGGGAATCGACTGGCCCAGAATAAGTATTCAGTCAACTAACGCCTAAATAAAGTTATTTAAGATGAGTGTATGACCTATCTTGCGGCCCGGTGAAGTAGGCAACTCCAGCTGCCGAGTCGGTGAGGCCGGCACGGTTGCGGTGGCTCCCGATGGCAGGAAAGCAGATATGCCATGACGGTCAATGGCTACGAGGAAGCAGCGCCGGGGCCCTGGACGCGTCCGAAGTTGGAGCCACTCTGGCTCCAAGCACAATGGCGCGGGTGAATTGTCTCCAGTATGGTTCACATGGTCGTCGTCGAGGCAGCTCCGGCTGCACGGAGTAAGAGGCACACGGCCCAGTGGATGACGGCAAACGGACAACAGCTCCGGCATTGGGGAGGAGTGCGGCGGTGAATTTGCTACGGTGGGTGGCACCATGGAGGAGGGGCTGAGGTTTCACGGCTGGGGAGAAGGTGATTTGGCGCCCACGGTGTATGAATGGGGAATTGGGAGGGCAAACCATGTCTTACGGACGCATTTGTCTGAAATGTGGGGGAAGTTACAGTTCTACCCCTGCCTTTCGGCTTCTGGGCTTGGGTCTGTATCTTGAGGGTCGGGGATAGTAGGGTAACTTTTCTTGTCCCAAATGGTGGGCGCCAGCAATTTCGGGCGAGGAGGGCGTGTTTTGAAATAGTGGGCGTGAGCGATTTCGGCCGAGGAGAGGGTGTTTTGCCGCCCATGGTTTATGAATTATCCGGCACCTGTCATTTCGGCCGAGGAGAGGGAGCGCTTGGATGAAGTTACAAACCTACCCTCGATATACAACGGGCCAATTGATGCATGTCCCACATAGGCCAGTAATTTCACGTCTCCCATTTATTTGCTCGGGGGAATTCCATCGAGCAGAGGGTGTTTAGCGGTTCGTTCAAATTTTGGGAGAACGAGCATCCACGTCTACCTTACCAAGTCTATTCGAATCAAAGTTTGAAATATTAGCTTGCCACTTCTTTTTTAGATGGTGAGATGATGCTAGGGACTAATGTGTTTTTACATGCTCGTTGCTACCGATTTACTATTTGGCAAATAGTTGACCCACTCAAAAACGGGAATCAAACCCAAAATGAAATATCTCGATTCAATGAAATAGCTCATTCACCCGGTCAAAATTGTGGACTAAATCCAAAATTGAACACCTCAATTGAGTAGCATGTTGTATTATAGTACTCCATGAACATGCTGAAAGTCAAACTAATGAACTTCTTTGATACGCATATCTCCGTTCATGTGTGGATTGCAAACACTATGTTCTCCAATTCAAAGATTTAAATGCACCACTCCGCCGTCTCGGGGCTCCTCCCTCACTCTCTCGAACTCTCCATCTCCCTAGGTCACACATACACATGCATATCTCACTCGCACTAGATAGCCCCATCTAAAACTCTCTCTCTCCCTCATTCTCTCCCCATCTCTCACACACAATCTCACACTTAGCTAAGTATGACTGTCTCTCACTCCATTGTAGGCACACGCAATCCCCCTAGGTATATGACTATTTCTCAGTCTCCATCACAAACATACACATTGCCTCTTTCCCTCACTTGGTCTATCTCGATTTCTCTCGGGGCATCTTTCTATCACACACACACCTCGTCCCTCGATCTCCCACCCATATAGTCCCCTCACGATCTCGAGGGGATCACTCTATCACAAACACGCCCTTTCTCCCTCCCCATGCGTCCATCTTCTCCATACATCCCTCTCGACCTCTGTCCCTTGTTGGCCAGACCTCTATTGGACACGTGCTATAGGGGGGTCTCTCTCCGTTGCAAACAACCACGCACTAGCTATCTCCATGTATGTCCTCACCTCGCTTTCTATCCCAGAGATGCATGCATGATATGTTTGCATAAGACACACACACACTCTCTCTCTCTCTATTTTATCGTTTGTTGTCCCCTTCTCTTTCACACACACACACACACACACTCTTTTTGCACACTCACTCTTTCTCCTTCACACGCACTTGATCTCTCTCGACTTAGGTACTCTCTTTGGTCCATAGTATATAGATTTATTAAAAAGTCAAACCTCACAAAGTTTGACCAGGTACATGGAGGAAAACATTTACATCTAGAACGGCTGACATATATCATTAGATTTATCACAAGATGTAGTTTCATATGATGTATCTTTGGTATTGTAGATATAAATAATTTTGTGTGCAAACCTGGTCAAAGTTTCCAAAGTTTGACTTCTAAAAAATTTATATGCACTGCATTATCGAACGGATGGAGTATCTCTTTCCCTCTCTCAACTCTGTGACGCACCACTCAACCGTATCGGGGATCCTCTATCTCTCTCAAACTTTATATCTCTCTGGTTCACACATACACATATCTCGCTCGCACTACATAGACACATCTAACACTCTCCGCCTTTGTTCTCTCTCTCTATGTGACATGCACCCCCCTAAGTACCATAATCTCTCACTCCATCATAGGCACATGCACTCCCCCCTAAGTATGACTATCTCTCATTATCCATCACGAACACGCGTATTGTCTCCTTCCATCCCTACGTCTATCTCAATCTCTCTCACGGTATCTTCTATCGCGCACACACCTTGTCACTCGATCTCCCACCCATGTAGTCCCATCACGATCTCCAGGGGATCTCTCTGTCACAAACACAGACTCTCTCCTCCCCATGCCTGCATTTTCTCCATACGTCTCTCTCGATCTCTCTCCCTTGTTTGCCACACCTCTCTTGGCCACGTGCTAGGGGTCTTTCTCTCTCGGTTGCAAACAACCACACACTATCTACTCACCTCGCTTCCGCTCTTGAAGATGCATGTGTGGTATGTTTGCATAAGACACACACACTTTGTCTCTACTTTATCGTGTGTTGTCCATGTCTCTTTCACGCACACACACACACACTTTTTGCACACTCACTCTTTCTATTTCACACTCTCTCTAGTCAAGTACTCTGTCACATCCATAACATATGGATGTTTTGAAAAGTCAAACCTCAGAAAAGTTTGACCAGGTATATGTGGAGAAAAACATTTACATCTGAAATGATCAATAGATTCATCACAACATGTACTTAGTTCATACTATCATTTATCTTTGGTATTGTAGATATAAGTAATTTCTTTATAAACTTGGTCAAAGTTTCAAAAGTTTGACTTCAAAAAAATTATAGGCACTACATTATCAAACGGAGGGAGTAGCTCTTTCTCTCTCTCTCTACTATCTCTCACGAGCCTCCCTTCTCACTCAATCTCTGTTTACCGAGGGATTATACGGTCATTGTATCAGCGTATAGCTCCGTATATTGTTTAGTTGACCAGTCCACCAGTCCACATGCTGCCTTGTCAGCTCGTGTTCTCTATCTTGGTGTGCTGGCCCATGTGGTAGTGGGTGAAAATAAATAAAATAGAGGCCCATATGACACGCGGTTGAGTAAACAAAGTTGAAACCGTTCGCGGTAGCACCCCGCATGCTAGTAAATTGAGGGCACACTTCTTCTGCGTGAAGGACGCACTCGCGCCCACTACACCACTGCGCGGCGGCATGCACACAAGGACGCAGTCGCGCACACCCAGCACACAGTACACACCAGCACATGTGTACACTGGCGTCGCCGCCGACTAAGATGGATGATGATGCAGCCAACAAGCGGAGGCGGCTCAAGCCAAAACCGCATCCGGCAAGCCTGGACTTCATCAGTAGGCTCCCCGATGACATGCTACTTGTCATCATCGCCCTTCTCCCCACCAAATCTGTCGTGCGGACCACCCTGCTCTCCCGGCGTTGGTGCCACTTCTGGCACTGCGTCCCCCTCAACCTCACCGTCAATAGCTGCCTTTGCAATGGGGATTGCAAACGCATGGCTGTAGTCTCCAAGATCCTTGCATCGCACCCTGGGCCAGCCAGACGCCTTGACATCCGCATGTTCAGTACCAACTGTAAGGTCCAAGCCAAGTTTGACGAGTGGTTCTTATCCCCCACCCTAGATCAGCTCGAGGAGCTCAGGTTTGAAGTTGGACGATGTCGCTCTCTGCCGCCGTCCGCGCTCCGCCTCACACCAACACTGCGCCATGCTAGGTTCAGCTCCTGCTATTTCCGTAGATTAATGTTGCACCCACCCTTCTTCTCCCTCAACTCAAGCAACTCGACCTCTTCGACATTGGCATCTCGAAGAATGCTATGGAGCACCTTCTCCGCGGCTGTACTGCGCTCGAGTACCTTCGTCGTCGGCAGATCCACGGGTTCATTAGCCTCCACATCACCTCGACGAATCTCCGATGGATTTATGTGTCTTGCTGGCCCTGCAACAAGACATTAATTGGGAAGAGATCACTTGAGCTGTTCCACGTTATGGTCATTGAGAATGCACATTTCCTTGAGAGATTGCTTGTATCTGATCTAGAAGGTCCAACAGAAATCAGGGTTATTGACACTCCGAAATTGACAGCGTTGGTCTACTCGCCTGCCAAATTCTCCGAACTCGTTATTGGATCCATAATCATTCAGGTACAACACTCATCTTCTTCTCCGTCTTCTTGAAATTCACATTTTTTTAATTTCTTCTTGATGTATTTATGACTGTCATCCAGAAAATGGTTCTCACAAGCTTGACCCAGTCTATGCGCGCAGTGAAGATCTTGGCAATAAAATCTATCGGCCCCAATCTAGATCAAGTTGTTGGATTCCTTAGATGCTTTCCGTGCACGGAGAAGCTACTCATCGAGGTGAAACTTATTCCCTATTAAATGGCAATCACAACAGAGCTCAATTTTTTCATATTTTTCCCAAATTACGATGACAAGTGTAGTGTTCAAAACTACAACTACGCATTGCACCGAAAGAAATGTTTTTAGTATTTTTTTTCTTACGTGATCACCTGCATCATTTTTTTGTTGTACTTGTAGCCAAGGCTAGTCATAGTGGCATGTAACTTAGACTAGTAACTCTATGGTTAGCCTAAGAGTAAGTAGTACCTCCGTCCTGGTTTACTCTTCGTATTTTGTAGTATCAAAGTTTGGTCATAGATTTAACTGACAAAATGTTAATGCATGTCACTAAAAATTATATCATTGGATTTGTATTTGAACATAGTTTCAAATGGTATAATTGTTGGTTACATGCATTGGCATTTTCTTAGGTAAATCTATGGTCAAAATTTTACACTAGATACAAGGTAGTACAAAAGTGGGCTATAACGACCCTCCACTATGTAGGCCAAAACACGTGCCAAATTCACTTTTGATGCATTTGGCATCGATGCCCTCCATTGCTCACCTAGTGCCCCAAAAAAAGTTTAGGGCATCGGAGCACCTACTTGCTCTGGTGCCAAATTCACTCGCGTAATGAAAAAACACTTGCGTGGGAGAGGGAGAGGACTGAGGCAATAAAAAACACTTTTTTGGGAGAGGGAGAGGCTAGTGTAGTTGGTTTGATTGATTTTTTTTATACATGTGGATCTATGTGCACAGTGGTGCCAACTCTCTGACATTGCTAGAGTGGTGCCAAAATCTTTTGATTTGACATCGATGCATATTATGTGGCATACTTTTGAGAAGTATGGCATCGGCCACATAGTGGATGGCAACAAATGCCCAAGCTCTTCATGTGCTCCTAGGTAAATAAGAGGAAAGAGAAAGAGAGAGAGTGAAAAATTATCACTCGCCTTAGAGCCAACCCTATCGTATGAGCGAATGATATTGGTAGCTCTTGATGACACGGCAATCTTATACAGCCAGCTGCTCTAATATGTTCTCTTCTTTTGTGGATGAAAAAGACCCGAGAGTGAAAAATGTGCTGCAATATAACAATCTCATCGAATGCCTTGATCTCCATCTGACAAAAATTGATTTGATCGACTACTGAGGCACCACATCTGAGATTAAATTGGCCAGGTTCTTTGTTCCGAAGGCAAGTGTGCTCAAGGTAATGAGGTTTGGCATTCTCTGGTGTAACAATGAATGGTGTGCTAATCACCGCAAGCGTCTAAACCTAAATGACAAAGGCTCTGCAGAAGCTGGATTTGTTTTTGAAACATCAAGTCGCAAGAGACTCAAAAGTTTATTTGCCCATTAGTGACTTGTCAAGGCGGTGGATTTTAGTTAGTACGATAATGCTGCATCCACCTAAAGTAACGAAAGTTCTTATGTAAACTTCCTAATAATTCCCTCTTCGTAGGTGCAACATTACTCCTAGCATTTGTATTATCAGTTTGAACCTTGTAATATTATGACTATCCAGCAAGAGGTACTACGTTACGATAAATGTTCGCGTGCATAGGTGCGGCAACAATATACCCATTACAATATTGATTATTACTCGTGGCAACGCACGGGAAATTATCTAGAACACGGCTAGTTGTAAGCAGGGTGGCTCTACAGCCTTGATGATAGTGACTGCACACGGTGAGGCTGACTTTGGTAACCCGAACACGCCGCCTGGACTAGTGTCACCTCGGGCGCAGGGTCTCGTCACTTCACTGTGAGGAGTAGCACATAATAATTTGACCAACGAGTAGTAGATTGGTAGTACTACCACTGTCTAGATTTAGTAGTACTACCACCTTCGTCTGGATTTAGTATTTGACTAGCAATATGTAGTAATTCATGTCACAAAAAATATACTACTCCCTCCATAAATAAATACATGGAGTATTGTGTTATTTCGTTTTGAATGTAGTTTCCGATGATATTATACACTCTCACTTCTGGTAGATGGCTCAAATCTAAAATCTCATCAATCAGACTACTATTGTACTACCTCCGTACTGGTGCATTAACTAAAAACCACAACAAATGAACCAAACATTAACTGAGCACCACATTGCACAATATAACATAGTCCTAATAGAAGATCAGACAGTTAACCAAACCAAGCATGCTTAACAACTAGGAAATGCTGTAATTGTATATGTTTCTCATGTATTTAGTACAGCCAAATTTGATTTATTCCTCACATGCATAACAATACAAAATTGTACCGACAACAATTGAACATCGCATTGTAGACTTGAACCAAACAGTTAACAAAACACCACAACAAATGAACCAAACATTAACTAAGCGCCACATTGCACAATATATAACATACTAGAAGATCAAACAGTTAAGCAAACCAAGCATGCTTGGCAACTTGGAAATATAGCAATTGTATTTGTTTCTCATGTATTTTGTACTGAGAAATTTGATTTATTTCTCACATGGAAGACAATACAAAATTGCACCCTCAAGAATTGAACATCAGATTGCAAAATTGAACCAAACAGTTAACTGAACACGACAACTAATTAACCAAACAGTTAATAAGTGAGCACCACATTGCACTACATATAGAACATATACACTAGAGCAACAGAGTGCATGGTAAAAGTAGATAGGACAATTCACTAGAATTTGTTCAGGAAAGGCAGGAGCAGCACATGCAACGGGTAAACCGAGCATGCTTAACCGGCGTAGCTAGCTAACTGAACATAGGTCCTTATAGTGAGCTAATAAGACAAGCTACTCCTCATCGTCGGAGATATCGATGATGATTGGCTCCTTGGACATGGAAGAGGGCGAGGCCTCCACATCGTGGGTGCCCTCCTCATAGTGGTGAGTTGCCTGAGCCGCTCCGGGCACCAACCTGCTGGCTCTCGAGTTGAGGTAAGCATCGGCACGCAGAGAAAACACCTCGTAGTCTTCGTTGAAGGAACCGACGATGGCCTCGAGAAAACGCCACGAACTATCATTTAAAGCAGCCAACCGCATCGCGGCATCAGTGCATGTGGCATTGACAGTGGCCTCGACGGCGAGGTGCTCCTCCGAGATCTGGGGGTCGGCACGAATGGCAGCCGTCGCGACCTCATCCGCGCTTGCGGCCGCGATTTGCTTCTCCGATGCCAAGTGCTACTTGAGCTCCTGGCTATACTGCGTGCACCATGGCTTAGGGTGGCGCTTATTTGGGGGAGGGGTCAGTGATGTGGGTAGAAGGTGTCGCGCCAGCGGTCGGGCCATGTGGGATGTGGAAGGAGGAGGAGGATGGGGGTCGGGTGTGGATTACCTGCCTGGATCAACGAGGCCGAGCAGCGTGAAGGAGGGTCGCCGGCGAGGAGGCGGCGCTGCAAGCAAGGAGTGAAGGTTTGAACTTGGAAAGGAAGGGTGAAACAGGGGAAATGTGGCTTTTGGTAAGGGGGAGGGGGCGGGCAGGTAGATATTTCCGCGGAAGCCAAATTTTTTGGATCGGTGCAGCGAAAAAACTGGCGCGCAAAGTGTCATCAGCGACGGTCCATTATTCAGCAATGTGTATGATATGTGAACATCACAAATGATTCATATAGCTTACCCCGTGTGTGATGAGTTTGAACATGCAAATTTTTGTCCAAATATCCCTGGTTACAGTGGTCATCCACGTCATTGCATAATTTGGGTACACAAAAGATCCTACAGCACACCCACACTTGTTAATCGAGCAAGGTCAGCAATTAAACAGAGCTAGCTGACCTAAACATTACCCTAACAAATTGAAGACCAGCGCTCTAAATTAAACAAAGAGTACTACTCTGGCTGGCGCTCGTCGATCTCCGTCGCCTCCTTCATGTCTAGCTTGCGCCCGATGATCTCCTCGGGAAGGGGCTCCATGGCATCAATCACACCATACTCGGCAAGAATCTCGCCATCCGTGTCTGCCATCTCTTTGGAAAAGGTGACCATGAGCTGGGCGTGGGCGGCCGCGATCTAGGCTTGGACAGGCCCCGTCGTGGCATGGTATGCTGCGAAGGAACGGACGGCTGCTCGAACGCTCTCGGTGATTGCCAACTCTTCGGCCGTGGGTTGCCGACCATTGTCAGAGAAGCTTCGTTTGATTTATGCGGTGACCGCCACGAGCTGGGCATGGGCGGCCTCCATCAAGTCTAAGGCCACCGCTGCAGAATGAATCACTGGAACATGAAAAAATTCTAAAATTTATACACGATACTTCTATGCAAATTTTTTATTATTTCCTATTTTTTCAAAAAAAATTGATTTACAAAATTATGGTGTTTGTTCAGATCATTACAGACTGTTCTATTTTTGACAGATTATGTTTTCGATGCATAGTTTGCTTGTTTTATAGTTTCTATAGCTTATATTGGTCAATATAAATTGTTGAAAAATAGGGTACGGTAGGAATTATGTGAGAACAATTATGAATCTTGTCTTGACACTACCAAAGTCAATGATTTGCTCTTTATCATACTAACCTATCTCACAAGTTCCGTTAAGTTTTGTGTGATTGATGTTTTCAAGTTATGGGTGAGATATCGATATGAGGAGAATAAGGCATGGAAAGACCCTAAGCTAGGGGATGCCCAAGGCACCCCAAGGTAATATTCAAGGAATACCCAAGCGTCCAAGTTTGGGGATGCCCCGGAAGGCATCCCCTCTTTCATCTTCAACATTATCGGTAACCTTACTTGGAGCTACATTTTTATTTATCACATGATATGTGTTTTGCTTGGTGCATCATTTTATTTTGTTAAGATTTGCTTGATGTTATTTAGAAAAAAATGTGTATCCTTTATTTCAATAAAAGTTTCAAGTATAGCATTTACCATGCTCAGTTTGCAAGTGTATGAGTTGTTGTTTCAAAATAGAAAGTTTTCTATTATTGTAAGAATTCTCCAAAACAGTCAGAATGTGATAAAATCTTGAAATTTTGACAAAGTAAGACATGATGAATTTTCTTCAATGTGGGAAATTTTCAGAATTTTTGTAGTTAAATAAGTATAAAATTTTCTTCATCCTTTACAAAATGTTCTGTTTAGACAGATTGATGTTATGTTTGCACTGTTTGCATATGTTTGCTTGTTTAATGATTCTATTTGAGGATAGGAGTATGAAATATGAAGTGACATTTAGTATGCAATGTTTAATTATAATTTTAGTAATTTGTTACAGTAGATAATGATGAGTTTTTGCATTGATTTATACTAACTTATCTCACGAGTTCTTGTTGAGTTTTGTGTGGATGAAGTTTTTAAGATTTAGGAGAAACCGAGATATGAGATGAATTAAGGAGACACAAGAGCTAAAGCTTGGGGATGCCCAATGCTCCCCAAGCTAATTTTCCAAGAAATCTCAAGCAACTAAGCTTGGGGATGCCCCGGTAGGCATCCCACCTTTCTTCATCAACGATTATCGGTTAGTTTTGGCTGAGCCTAAGTTTTTACTTGTTCACATGATATGTGCTATTCTGGTAGTGCCCAATTATTTTTGTTTGTTGCTTGAATAAAATTCTTAGATCTGAATGTTTTAAATGAGAGAGAGAGAGTCCTCACATATCTACTTAATTATTTGACTACTCATTGGTCTTCACTTATATCTTTTGGAGTAGTTTGTCATTTACTCTCGTTCTTCACTTATATCCTAAGAGTAAATTGTTAAAAGAATTGAATATCATAAAGTTGAAATTATATGTGCTTCATATGCATGTCCCATGGGAAGTAATGACTTCACATATAAGAAGTATAATTGGTAAAAATTATTGATAGTTAGCAAACACGGCATTGGTCACTTGAATAATACATGAAAGAAATATTAAAGGAAGAGAAATTTCACATATAAATATACTATCTTGGACATCTTCTATGATTGTGAGACCCCATTAATTATTTTCAAGCTTGATCAAGTAGTTGACATTGGACAAGGAAGACAACATAATGTGTTATGTTTTTTTTATATTCACATAGAAGTTATATTGTCATGGATCCTCTAACATGTGGTGCTTTCTTAGGATCTTTTGCTAGCCAAAAAATCATACTAAGTAGAGATACTACTTGTGCATCCAAAAACCCTTAAACCCAGTTTCTTGTCATGAGAGTCCACGTAATCTACCTATGGATTGAATAAGATCCTTCAAGTAAGTTGTCATCAGTGCAAACAGGAATAAAAATTGCTCCTAAATATGTATGATCTTTTATTGGATGGGAAAATAAGCTTTGTACGAACTTGTGATGCTTTACTTTCTTGTTTCAGTCTTAGCAATAAAAAGAATAAGATGATCATATGCTAATCCCATGGGAAGTGATGACTTCACATAAAATAAGTAGAATTGATAAAATTTGTTGAAATTTGACAAACATAGCATTGGTCATTGATGCAATTCATGGGAATTAATAAAGGAAGAGGGGTCTCACATATAAATACACTATCTTGGACATCTTTTATGATTGTGAGCCCCCATCAAATATTCTATGCTTGATCAAATAGTTGATGTTGGACAAGGAAGACAACGTAATAGATGATGTTTGCTTATATTCACACAGAAGTTATATTGTCATGGATCCTCTACCATGTGGTGCTTTCTCATAATCTTTTGCTAGCCAAAATTCATACTAAGTAGAGATACTACTTGTGCATCCAAAAACCCTTGAACTAAGTTTTTTGCCCTGAGAGCCCACCATATATACCTATGGATTGAATAAGATCCTTCAAGTAAGTAGTCATTGGTGCAAAAAGCAATAAAAATTGCTCCTAAATATGTATGATTTTTTATAATAAAGGAAAATAAGCTTTGTAGAATCTTGTGATGGTAAAGAAATAAAAGTGATGGACTGCATAATAAAGTTTGCTATCACAAGGGGCAATATAAAGTGACGTTCCTTTCCATTAAGAGTTTGCACATCCTAAAATAAAAATTGCATGACAACCTCTGCTTCCCTCTGCGAAGGGCCTATCTTTTACTTTCGGTATTTATTTTTATGCAACTTAATTATTCTCCACTTGGCAAGCATCATGTGGTAGGGAAAGATCCAGGCACATATATCCAGTTGGATGTAGGTAATCATGAGTTATTATTGTTGACATTACCCTCGAGATAAATAAATTGGGAGGTGAAAACTATAAACCCCCATCTTCCTATGTGTTTGACTGAAATTTTTGCTCCATAAATACACCATGAGTGTCAGCAATCATGGAAGACTAAATGATAGTTGAGTATGTGAACTTGCTAAACAATGCTCTTACATAGACTCTTTCTGAAAATATGATAGACTGTAATTGTTTCAATGACCGAGATCATAGTTTGTTAGTTCCAATGAAGTTTATGGTTCATACTTTAGCATGTGAATGAATTGTTACTTGATCATGAGAATTTTTATGATGATATATTTCTTCTATGATAATGATCATGATGCTTTCATGTCCGTATTTTGTTTTATCGACACCTCTCTCTATATGCATGTGGTCATGATTATCAAGTTCAGTATTCGCTTGAGGACAAGCGAGGTCTAAGCTTGGGGAGTTGATATGTCCATTTTGCATCATGTTTTCCTACTATTATTCATTATATTTTGGGTCATTATCTCACTTTATGATGCTATTCTAATGCATTTTCTCTCTTATTTTGCAAGTTTCACATGAAGAGGGAGATTGCCGGCAGCTGGAATTCTGGGCCTGAAAAAGCTACAACAGAGATAGATATTCTCCACAGCTCCAAATGACCTGAAAATTTACTGAGATATATTTTGGAATATAAAAAAATACTGGCGAAAGAAATACAAGGAGGGGGCCACCAGAGAGTCACTTGCTCAGGGGGCGCCCCCCTAGGGTGTGCCTGGTGAGCTTGTGGCTCCACTAATAGGCCTCTGGGGCCCATCTTATCCTATATGATGCTATTTTCCCTAGAAAAAAATCAGAAGAAGACTTTCGGGATGAAGCACCACCGTCTCGAGGCGAAACCTGGGCAGGAGCACTTTTGCTCTCCGGTGGAGCAATTCCGCTAGGGATACTTCCCTCTGTGAGGGGGAAATCGAAGCCATTGACATCACCAATGATCCTCTTATCATGGGAGGACCAATCTTCATCAACATATTCACCATCACCATCTCCTCTCAAACCTTAGTTCATCTCTTCTATTCAATCTTTGTCCCAAAACCTTAGATTGGTACCTATGGGTTGCTAGTAGTGTTGATTACATCTCGTAGTTGATGCTAGTTGGTTTATTTGGTGGAATATTATATGTTCATATCCTCCTTGAACATGAATAGGATTTGTGAGTAGTTACTTTTGTTCTTGAGGACATGGGAGAAGTCTTATTATAAGTAATCATGTGAAGTTGGTATTTGTTTGATATTTTGATGATCTGTATGTTGTTCTTCCTTTAGTGGTGTCATGTGAACATCGACTACATGACACATCACCATACTTGGGCCTAAGGGAAGGTATTGGGAAGTAATAAGTAGATAATGGGTTGCGAGAATGACAGAAGCTTAAACCCTAGTTTATGCATTATTCTGTAAGGGGCTAATTTGGATCCATGTGTTTCATGCTATGGTTAGATTTATCTTAATTCATCTTTTGTAGTTACGGATGCTTGTCAGAGGGGGTAATCATAATAGGGTTGCTTGTTCAAGTAAGAACAACACCCTAGCACAGGTCCACCCACATATCAAATTATCAAAGTAAGGAACCTGAATCAACTTAACATGGTGAACGTGACTAGACGACAATTCCCATGTGTCCTCGAGAACGCTTTGCTTACTATAAGAGAACTTTCCGGCTTATCCTTTGTAATAAAAAGGATTGGGACACCTTGCTTCACCTTGGTTACTATTGTTACTTGTCACTTGTTACAAATTACCTTGCTACAAAACTATCTACTACAACTACTTTTAGTACTTGCAAAGAATATCTTATTAAAAACCACTTGTGATTTCCTTCTGCTCCTCGTTGGGTTCGACACTCTTACTTATTGAAAGGACTATGATTGATCCCCTATACTTGTGGGTCATCAGGGCAGTGCTTGGTCATCTGACGTTGGTAGCTAGGCAGCTGGTGCTCCGGCGGGGCCGACGGCTAGTGGAGGCGCATGGGGCTGGGGCGCGAGGAGGCACTTCCTCGGGCGGTTGCGGACGCAAACAAGCGGGAGGCTCATGGGAAACTCCAGTGAGTTGGAGGAGCCCCTCGGGCGCGATAGGAAGGAGGTGCTCAGGAACCTCGGGCTCTTGATTTGGAGCTCAGGTGCGAGGATCGAGGTAGAGAACTGTGGCTGGTAAGTGGATGCAGGCGTGCTCTGTTTGGGTGGAAGTGGATTTCGATGGGGATTGGTCGGCGTTGAAAATTAGGAGGGAGGTGGCTACGCTACTACTGGATCAGGGGAGATCCTGATGGAGGAGATAACTGGTTGGCTGCTGTGATTTGGATCGGCAGGAGATCCCGAGGAACTAGGAGGTGGCGGTGGGATGGATTGGACAGCTCCCCTGGAAATTAGGGTTTTCCAAAATAGGTATGGGCTGAACTATAAATAGGGGAAGAGATATGATCCAGATCCTAGAATTGCAATCGGACGGCTTCGGTTCAGAGGGGAGGCTTAGGTAAGCTGGTTAGAGAGGGGCTTGGGCTGAGATGAGATGGAAGTTGTGTAGCTCGGCAAAAGTTTTACAAACATCTGCGATTTGACTGGCTATATTACCGCTATAGGTTAGTGGTTGGGGTATCAAACGACCTCCGAATGCAAAAAAAAATTGGCAGGCAGCCTACCTAAAATATAATAAGACCACAGGCCAACTTTCAACCCATTCCAAGATTGTTTTATTCCCACTTAGAAAATAATTATCTAATGATGCCGCGGGCATGTGCAAGTGTGGTTGCTCTTGGAACGGTCAATGAAGACAACGAAGAGAAGCATCAACTACGAACAGATGCAAGTTTTGAAAAATGATGGCAACGGAGTACGATGCAATGCGAATAGTGCCAAGATGAATGCAGCAAATAAATAATTAACATGGCTATCACGAAAAATATGGAAGACATCTGAAGCATCGGTCTCGGGCTGTCACAATAGCCGATGGACTTATTTAGCATTGTGTGTAGGTTCCAGAGGACGGACGGGAGCTCCTCCACCCAATTACCTTTGCCCGTATCAGGGGCGTGATGAGACCTGGCTTCAGGCCTCGTAAAATCAATTGGTTTGCCCGCTCGACCTGCCCATTGGACTGGGGGTGCGCTACGAATGCGTAATCGATGTGAGTTCTTCTCTTGTGGCAGAAATCCTTGAATATATTGGTGGTGAAGTTGGAGCCGTTGTCTGCGATAATGCTGTGGGGAACCTCGAATCTATGCATGAGCCCAGAAACAAATTTGACGGCCGTGTCGGCCTCCGCATTTGTCACTGGCTTTGCTTGTATCCACTTTGTAAACTTGTCAGTTATGACCAGACGAAACTTGTGTCCTCCCGGGGATGGTGATAGTTTTCCAACCATATCCAGTTCCTATACTGCAAAGGGCCATGTTAGAGGAATTGTCTTCAAAGTTGTTGCTGGCATGTGGGTTTTGTTGGTGACGTGTTGACACCTGTCACAGTTCCTGACAATGTCCTCTGCGTTGCACATAGCGTGAGGCCAGTAGAAGTCGTGGTGAAAGGCCTTACCCCCTATAGTCTTGGGGGCAGTGTGGTGTCCGCAAGCCCCCGAGTGTATTTCTTGTAGGAGCTTCTTCCCTTCCTCCTCTGTAACGCATCATTGAAAGATGTCCGTTTGGCTAGGCTTGTAGAGCTTGCCGCCGATCACTGTATATGCTTTTGATCTATAGACGATGCGACGGGCTTCTATTTAATCAGCTGGGAGCTCTCCGCTAATCATGTATGCAAGCAGTGGTTTAGTCCAATCCGGGATAACAGTGAAAACTACCTCCTCTGTGCTAGTTGCTCCCCTAAGCAGCCTGTTGTGTCTTTGTTTGAGGCACCGGCCTCCTGTGGGGCGGAGCCTGATATGACCTCGGCGGGGTCTTGAATTTTGACGGATGGCTTGTGCACTATTTCCACGGAGGTCTTGTCAGGTACTGGGTTGCGTGGCACCCCTATTCATGCTAGCTTGTTGGATGCAATGTTGTCGCTTCTCTTGACATGGTGCAACTCAGTTCCGTCGAACTTGCGCTCGAGCTCCCGGACGGCTGTCCAATAGTCCACCATTTTTTAATCTTTTGTGTTGAACGTCTTCATGACCTGCTGCATGATACGTCTCCATCGTCTCAATAATTTTTGCTTGTTTCATGCCAATATTCTACAACTTTCATATAATTTTGGCAACATTTTATATTATTTCTTGGGACTAACATATTGATCTAGTGCCTAGTGTCAGTTCCTTTTTGTTGCATGTTTTTTGTTTCGCGGAATATCCATATCAACCGAAGTCCAAATGCGATAAAAATTTACGGACATTTATTTTGGAATATATGCTATGTTTGGGAGGTGGAATAAATGCAAACGGAGGCCCACAGGCTCCACTACCAACCAGGGCATGGCCTCGCCCCTGGCACGGGGTGATGCCTAGTGGGCACACCGTAAGTCAGGTGGGGCTCTTCTTCGGCCACAAGGAAGCTTATATCCAGAAAAAATCATGTTAAAATTTCAGTGTAATCGGAGTTACAGATCTCCGAATATTTAAGAAACGGTTATCGGCCAGAAACAAGAACGCGAAACAGAAGAGAACAGAGAGAGAGAGAGAGAGAGAGAGAGAGAGAGAGATCCAATATCAGAGGGTCTCCTGCCCCTTCCCCGCCATGGCGTCCATGAACCATAGGGGAAACTCTCCTCCCATCTAGGGGGAGGCCAAGGAAGAAGAAGAAGGGTGGGGCTCTCTCCCCCTCTCTCCCGGTGGCGCCGGAGTGCCGCCGGGGCAAGGATCGTGACGGCAATCTACACCAACAACCTTGCTACCGTCAACACCAACTTTCTCCCCCTCTATGCAATGGTGTAACACCTCTTCGCCCCGTTGTAATCTCCACTTAAACATGGTGCTTAATGCTACATATTATTATCCAATGATGTGTTGCCATCCTATGATGTTTGAGTAGACTCATTTTGTCCTATGGGTTGATTTATGATCGTGATTGGTTTGAGTTGTATGCTTTATTTTGGTGTTGTCCTATGGTGCCTTCCATGTCGCGCAAGCGTGAGGGATCCCCGTTGTAAGGTGTTGCAATACGTTCATGAATCGCTTATGGTGGGTGGTTTGAGTGACGAAAACACATACCCGAGTAAGTAGGTTGTTGCGTATGGGATAAAGAGGACTTGATACTTAATGCTATGGTTGGGTTTTACCTTAATGATCTTGGGTAGTTGTGGATGCTGGCTAGAGTTCCAATCATAAGGACATATTATCCAAGTACGGAAAGTATGTTAGCTCATGCCTCTCCCTCATATAAAATTGCAATAATGATTATCGGTCTAGTTATCGATTGCCTAGGGACAAATAACTTTTTTGTGTGACAAAAACATTTCTACTAAACAACTAACTTTTATTATCTTGCAAATTATTTGTAGTTTTATTCTTGCTAAGTATATCTAGTTTTATTCTTGCAAACTTATCCTATCACACCTACAAAATAGTTTCATACTTGTTCTAGGTAAAGCGAACATTAAGTTTGCGTAGAGTTGTATCGGTGGTCAATGGAACTTGAAGGGAATATAAATCCTACCTTTAGCTCCTCGTTGGGTTCGACACTCTTATTTATCGAAAAAGCTACAATTGATCCCCTATACTTGTGAGTTATCAAAACCTTTTTCTAGAGCCATTGCCGGGGAGCAATAGCGTGGGGTAAATATTCTCGTGTGTGCTTGTTTGCTTTATCACTAAGTAGATTTTATTTTGTGATCTTGTTTTCTATCTTTAGTTATGGGTAGGAAACGTAAAATACCAAAAAAATAGTGGTACCTGCTAAACTAATGGTTGAAAAACCACCCAAAATATATCATACTGCTGAAGCTTTCTACTTGGATCATCTTCGATCCCTATGTGCTCGTGCTGAAACACCAACTAGCTTAGTTGAGGGAAAATCATTAAATGAGCATGCTTATTTTGTGCGACACCGCTTATCTCAAAAAGGAAAACTTTTATGGCATCATATTAATAATTTGTATTGCTATGCTTTGAATTTATGCGAAATACATGATTTTACTTGTTGTTCTGAAGACCCTAAAAAGCACCTTGCTTTCCAATGTGAGTTTAAGGATAATGGAATCTTATCTTCTTATGCCAATGGTGTTTATAATTACTATGATGTTGAACAAATTAAAGAATTTGTTACTTTTATGGGTGCTTATGTAATTGCTTCTTTGATTGAAAAGTATGATGTTACTCTTTACAAATCTGAAAATTTTGCCATACTTAAATATTGCTATGAAAACTATGCTTCTAATGCTTATGTTAAGCCATATATTGAGGACTCCTCGGCTGTCCAAGAGGAGACTAATATTTTGCAAGAATCTATGGAAAAAGAAATTGATGAAACTGTGAGCCCATTGGATGAAAAAGATGATGAGGAGAGCGAAGAACAAAAGGAGGAAGAGTGGATTAGCTACCCGTACCCACCTTCTAATGAGAGTAACTCTTCAACTCATACAATATTTAATTCCCCTTCGTGCTTACCGAACGATGAATGCTATGGTCCCTTTGATTCATTTGAAATATCCCTTTTTGATGAAATTGATGCTTTCTATGCTTGTGGGCATGATGCCTATATGAATTATGCTTATGGAGATGAACTTGATATAGTTCCTTATGTTAAAAATGGAATTATTGCTATTGCACCCACGCATGATAGTCCTATTATCTTTTTAAATTCTTCAAACTACACTATATCGAAGAAGTTTGCACTTATTAAGGATTATATGATGGGTTGTTTCTTACCATTGCACATGATGATTTGGATGAATACAATATGCATGTGCTTGCTGCTCGTACTTGCAATTATTATGAGAGAGGAACCACATCTCAACCTCTCTATGTTTCCAACACAATAAAATTGCAAGAAACTGTTTATACTATGCATGGGCCTTTACTTGATGTGCATGAATTTTTCTTTTATGACATGCTGATGCATAGGAAGAGAGTTAGACTTCATTGTTGTATGATATATATTGCTTTGTGCTCACTACAAAATTACAAATCATCGTTAATTAAAATTGGCTTTGATACACCTTGGGATCCGGGTGGATCCATTACTTGAGCACTATATGCCTAGCTTAATGGCTCTAAAGAAAGCGCTGCCAGGGAGACAACTCGGAAGTTTTAGAGAGTCATTTTATTCTGTTGTGTGCTTTTATAAAGTTTAAAAAATTATAGAGGGGAACTTAAAACTTTACAAAAAGAAAAGTGAAAGTGAGAAAGACAAGCACCGTGGAATCGGGAGCATGCCTTGAACTTTGTACATGCCCATGAAAACTTTGTGAATCTTAATTATAGAAAATTTATAAAAAAAATATCCCCTTGTACAAATTCATTGTATTATAAAAATAATGTGCCAAGATTTGCCTTTAGGATGTTTAGATTGCTTGTTTAGTATGTGCGGTGCAAAAACAGAAACTTTTACTGTAGTGCGTGAATTTACATTTTTTTACTAGAACATGCAAAAATTATGAAATTTTTACGAAGTACTGCTATACAATTTTTTTATTTTTTCCTAATTTTTTAGAATTTTGGGAGTTACGGAAGTATAGTCAATGTTTAGATTGCTACAGACTGTCCTATTTTTGACAGATTCTGTTTTTGATGCATTGTTTTGCTTGTTTTGATGGAAATATGGATTGTATCGGTGGTATAAGCTATGGAGAAGTTAGAATACAGTAGGTATAATGCAAAAATAAAATCTGAATGGGTTTGCAATAGTACTTAAAGTAGTGATTTGCTTTATTACACTAACGGATCTCACGAGGGTTTTGTTAAGTTTTGTGTGATTGAACTTTTCAAGTTTTGGGTGAGATCACGATGGATGAAGGAATAAGGAGTGGCAAGAGCCTAAGATTGGTGATGCCCGAGGCACCCCAAGGTAATATTCAAGGACTCCCAAGCAATTAAGCTTGGGGATGCCCCGGAAGGCATCCCCTCTTTCTTGTAACAACCATCACTAATTTTACTTGGAGCTATATTTTTGTTCGTCACATGATATGCGTAAATCTTGGAGCGTCTTTTTTGTTTATTTTCACTTTTCTTTTATGCACCATGCTGGTATGAGATAGTCCCTGTTTGATTTATAGAATGCTCTATGCACTTCATTTATATCTTTTGAGTAAGGCTTTATAGAATGCTTCATGTGCTTCGCTTATATCATTTGAAGTTTGGATTGAATGATTCTCTACATATAGAAAACCGTTATTTGTAGAATGCTCTTTAGCTTATACTTATTAGAGTGTGGGCAAGTCTTTTTTAGAAAGAATTAAACTCTCTTGCTTCACTTATATCTATTTAGAGAGTCAACGGGAATTGGTCATTCACATGGTTAGTCATAAAACCCTAGATAAAACTTGTAGATCACTGAATATGATATGTTTGATTCCTTGCAATAGTTTTGTGATATAGAGATGGTAATATGTGGGATGTACTAGTGAATGATTATGGTTTAGTAATAATATTGGTGTTAAGGTTTGTGATTCCCGAAGCATGCACGTATAGTCTCTCGTTATGCTAAGAAGTTGGAGCATGATTTATTATAGATTGTCTTCCTTATGAGTGGTGGTCGGGGATAAGCGATGGTATTTTCCTACCAATCTATCCCCCTAGGGGCATGCGTAGTAGTACTTTGCTTCGAGGGCTAGTAAACTTTCGCAATAAGTATGTGAGTTCTTTATGACTAATGTGAGTCCATGGATTTTACGCACTCTTACCTTTCCGCAAGTTGCTAGCCTCTTTGGTACCGTGCATTGCCCTTTCTCACCTCGAGAGTCGGTGCAAACTTCATCGGTACTTCCAAACCCTGTGATATGATACACTCTATATCACATAAGCCTTATTATATCTTCCTCAAAACAGCCACCATACCTACCTATTACGGCATTTCCATAGCCATTCCGAGATATATTGCCATGCAACTTCCACCGTTCTGTTTTTATGACTTGAGCATTCATTGTTATATTGCTTTGCATGATCATAAGATAGCTAGCATGATATTTTCATGGCTTGTCCATTTTTTGATATCTTTGCCACTCTAGATCATTGCACATCCTGGTACACCGCTAGAGGCATTCATATAGATTCATATTGTTCTAGATATCAAGTTGTAATATTGAGTTGTAAGTAAATAGAAGTGTGATGATCATTAGTATTCATTATTAGAGCATTGTCCCAGTGAGGACTGGATGATGGAGACTATGATTCCCCCACAAGTTAGGATGAGACTCCGGACGAAATTAAAAAAAGAAAAAAGGGCCCAAAAGAGCCCAAGAAAAAAAAAAGGAAAATAAAAGAAAAGAAAAAAATGAGAGAAAAGAGAGAAGGGGCATTGTTACTATCATTTCCACACTTGTGCTTCAAAGTAGCACCATGTTTTTCTTGTAGAGAGTCTCCTATGTTGTCACTTTCATATACTAGTGGGAATTTTTCTCTATAGAACTTGGCTTGTGTATTCCGATGATGGGCTTCCTCAAATGCTCGAGGTCTTCGAGCAAGCAAGTTGAATGCACACCCACTTAGTTTCAAGTTGAGCTTTCATAGACTTATAGCTCTTAGTGCATTCGTTGCATGGCAATCCCTACTCCTCGCATTGATATCAATTGATGGGCATCTCCATAGCCCGTTGATTAGCCGCGTCGATGTGAGACTTTCTTACTTTTTTGTCTTCTCTATGTTTACCCCTATCATCATTCTCTATTCCACCCATAGTGCTATGTCCATGGCTTGCTCTCATGTATTGTGTGGGGGTTGAAAAGGCTGAAGCGTGTTAAAAAGAATGAACCAATTGCTCGGCTTGTCATCGGGGTTGTGCATGATAAATACTTTTTGTTAAGAAGATGGAGCATGACAAGTCTATATGATTTGTTAGGGATAACATTCTTTAGCATTGATATTTTGAAACACATGATTTTTTGTTGGGATGCCTGAGTATTGATGTCTTTATGTCAAATTATAGACTATTTCTTTGAATCGCTTGTTTCTTAATATTCATGCCATGATTAGATTATATGATCAAGATTATGCTAGGTAGCATTCCACATCAAAAATTATCTTTTTTTATCCTTTACCTACTCGAGGACGAGCAAGAATTCAGCTTGGGGATGTTGATACGTCTCTGTCATATCTATAATTTTTGATTGTTTCATGCCAATATTCTACAACTTTCATATACTTTTGGCAACATTTTATATTATTTTTTGGGACTAACATATTGATCTAGTGCCCATGTCAGTTCCTGTTTGTTACATGTTTTTTGTTTTGTAGAATATCCATATCAAACGAAGTCCAAATGCCATAAAAATTTACGGACATTTATTTTGGAATATATGTGATTTTTGGAAGGTGGAATCAATGCAAACGAAGACCCACGGGCTCCACTACCCACCAGGGCGCGGCCTCCCCCCTGGCGCGGTGATGCCTAGTGGGCACACCATAAGTCGGTTGGGGCTCTTCTTAGGCCGCAAGGAAGCTTATATCTGGAAAAAAAATCGTGTTAAAATTTCAACTCAATCGGAGTTACGGATCTCCGGATATTTAAAAAAGGGTTTTTGGCCAGAAAATAGGAAGATGAAACAAAAGAGAACGGAGAGAGAGATCCAATCTCGTAGGGGCTCCTGCGCCTTCGCCGCCATGGTGGCCATGGACCAGAGGGGAACTCTCCTCCCATCTAGAGGGGATGCTAAGGAAGAAGAAGAAGGGTGGGGCTCTCTCCCCCTCTCTCCCGGTGGCGCCGGAGTGCCGCCGGGGCAAGGATCGTGACGGCAATCTACACCAACAACCTTGCTACCGTCAACACCAACTTTCTCCCGCTCTATGCAGCGGTGAAACACCTCTTCTCCCCGTTGTAATCTCTACTTAAACATGGTGGTTAATGCTACATATTATTATCCAATGATGTGTTGCCATCCTATGATGTTTGAGTAGATTCATTTTGTCCTATGGGTTGATTGATGATCGTGATTGGTTTGAGTTGTATGCTTTATTTTGGTGCTGTCCTACGGTGCCCTCTATGTCGCGCAAGCGTGAGGGATCCCTATTGTAGGGTGTTGTAATAAGTTCATGATTTGCTTAAGGTGGGTGGCGTGAGTGACGGAAGCACATACCCGAGTAAGTAGGTTGTTGCGTACGGGATAAAGAGGACTTGATACTTAATGTTATGGTTGGGTTTTACCTTAATGATCTTTGGTAGTTGCGGATGCTTGCTAGAGTTCCAATCATAAGTGCATATGATCCAAGTACGGAAAGTATGTTATAGCTCATGCCTCTCCCTCATATAAAATTGCAATAATGATTACCGGTCTAGTTATCGATTGCCTAGGGACAAATAACTTTCTTGTGTGACAAAAACCTTTCTACTAAACAACTAACTTTTATTATCTTGCAAATTATTAGTAGTTTTATTCTTGCTAAGTACATCTAGTTTTATTCTTGCAAACCTATCCAATCACACCTACAAAATAGTTTCATACTTGTTGTAGGTAAAGCGAACGTTAAGTGTTGGTAGAGTTGTATCGGTGGTCGATAGAACTTGAAGGGAATATAAATCCTATCTTTAGCTCCTCATTGGGTTCGACACTTTTATTTATCGAAAAAGCTACAATTGACCCCCTATACTTGTAGGTTATTAGTGCACAACGAGGTCGGAGTCGCCTCTGCATATAAGGTGAAGAATCCCAATGGACACCGCATTGCAGAGGCCATGGAGGTGGGCTTCATACTCGGCCGCGTTGTTGGAGTCCCAAAAGTGGAGCTGCAAGACATAGTTCATCTTGTAGCCTATAGGAGAGACGAGGACCACTCCGGCCACCAATCCCAGTACTGTCATCGATCCATCCTAATACATTGTCTAGTATTTGAGGTCGATGTTCTTGGGGACCTGATGGGCCTCGGTCCATTCTAGTAAGAAGTCGGCGATTGCTTGGGACTTGACTGTCGAGCGCGGTTTGTAGGAGATTTTGAACGGTAAAAGCTTGATCACCCACTTAGCCACCTAGCCTGTTGCGTCTTTGTTGTTGATGATGTCAGAGAGTGGTGCATAGCTGACCACCGTGATTGGGGTTGCCTGGAAGTAATGTTGTAGCTTTCTTGCGGCCATAAATATTCCATAGGTTATCGTATGATAGTGCGGGTACTATGTTTTGCACGGCGTTAATACCTCGCTGATGTAGTACACAGGGTGTGGTACCCGATGTGTCTTTTCGGCCTCCTCTCTTTCCACCGCTATGACCACGCTGACCACTTGGGTGGTCGCAGAGATGTTCAACAACATTGGTTTGGACTGAACTAGGGAAGCGAGGAATGGGTTGGACTGTAGTAGCCTTTTGAGGTCCTCAAATGCTGCTTTGGCTTCGTCGCTCCAATAAAACTTGTCTCCTTTCTTGAGGAGGCGGTACAGGGGGAGCGCTTTCTCTCCCAGCCGGGAGATGAACCTGCTGAGGGCTGCTACGTATCCAATGAGATTTTGTACCTCTTGCACCATTTCTGGAGGTTTTAGGTTGATTATTGCCTGGATTTTTTTTGGGTTTGCTATGCTCCCTTTTTGAGACACAATGAAACCTAGGAGTTGTCCTGCGGGGACCCCAAAAATGCATTTTTTTGGGGTTCAGCTTCGTACTGAAGCTACGGAGGTTGTCGAAGGCTTTTGGAGGTCTGCAAGTAAGCTCAAGCCCTAGCATGACTTGATGACAATATCATCGATGTAAACTTCTGCATTGACACCGATCTGCTTGTTGAAGCACTTCTGCATTGTTCGTTGGTATGTTGCCCCCATATTCTTGAGTCCAAAAGGCCCCGCGATATAATAGAATGGCCCGTAAGCCATGATCAAAGAGGTCATCTCTTGATCTGATTTCTTCAGTCTTATCTGATGGTATCCGGAGTATGCGTCGAGGAAGTACAATCACTCACAGCCCGTGGTGGAGTTGATTATTTGGTCAATTCTTTGAAGTGGAAATGGGTCCTTGGGGTAGACCTTGTTGAGGTCGGTGTAGTCGACACACATACGCTAGGACATGTTCTTTTTGTGCACCATGACTGGATTGGCCAACCATTCAGGTTGTTTGACTTTCTAATGAATCTGGTGGCTAGTAGCCAGGCTATTTCTTCTCCTATGGCCAAGCGGGACAAAGCCTACTTCACTAGTAATGCGTCCTGTCAAACATTTAGGCAATTCTTTGATTGTTTGGCTGGAACTCCTGGCATATCAGCGGGCTTCTAGGCGAATATGGTCTAGTTTGCTCACAGAAAGGCCAACAACTCAGCTTCTTCTTCTTCTGAGAGGTCCCTGATACGTCTCTAGGTGAATATAATTTATGTAGTATTCATGCCATGTTTAAAATAGTTTTATATGGTTTTGGTGCATATTTATGTAACTTTTATATGATTTTCATGGACAAACATATTAACCTAGTGCCCAGTGCGAGTGGTTGTTTTCTGCTTGTTTTTGGTTTTCCAAAAAATCCATATCAAATGAAGTCCAAATGCAGCGAAACAATTTGACTATTTTTTTGGAACAAAAGAGATCCCTGAAGCTTCGTGGGAGGAGCAGAAGAGCCACGAGGCCCCAGAAGCCACCAGGGCGCGCCCAGGGGGGTGGCTGTGGCCTGGTGGCTTGTGGGCCCATCTTAGCTCCTTTTTGCGTGATTCCAACTCTAAAAATTCAAATAAATAGGGAAACCCCAAGAAATAACCCTAGAACTTTGACTCCGCCACCGCAAGCCTCTATACCAAGGAGATCCCATCTGGAGCCCTGTTCCGGCACCCTGTCAGAGAGGGAAATCATCACCAAAGGCCATCTTCATCATCCCGACGGTCTCCATGACGAGGAGGGAGTGGTTCACCCTCGGGGCTAAGGGTATGTACCAATAGCTATGTGTTTGATCTCTCTCTCTCTCTCGTGTTCTTGATTTCGCATGATCTTGATGTACTGCGAGCTTTGTTAATATAGTTGGATCGTATGTGTTTCTCCCTCTCTATCTTGTTGTGATGAATTGAATTTTTACCTTTGAGGTTTCACTATTATCGAATTGAATATTTTGGATTTTAGAACACTTGATGTATGTATTGCATGTAGATACCCGTGGTGACAATGGGGTGTTCTATTGATTCACTTGATGTATGTTTTGGCACTCAACACGCGGATTCCTGAGGTGACATTGGGGTAATCTATGCATAGGGGTTGATGCATGTTTTTGTCCTACTTTCTCTGGTAGGAACTTTGGGGCACTCTTTGAAGTTCTTTGTGTTGGATTGAATATTATGAATCTGAGATTGTTTGATGCATATTGAATAATCAACTCATGGATACTTGTGCTCACATTGGAGTATCTAGGTGACATTAGAGTTAGTTGATGCGTACCATATGGTGTTATTTTAATACGAACTCTAGGGCTCTTTGTGAACTTATAGGGATGGATCAATAGATTGACCGGAAAAGATAACTTTGAGGTGGTTTTGTACCCTACAGCAATTTCATCTTATGTTCTCCACTAGATAAGAACTTTGGAGTGATTCTTTGCCGCACATTGAGGGATTGTTATATGATTCAATTATGTTAGCACTGGCGAGGGACTACACAAGTGCAAGTATGAACCCTAGGCCTTGTTTTCAAGCATTGTAATATCGTTTGTGCTCCGTTTTACCACTTGTTACCTTGCTGTTTTTTTATTTTCAGATTACAAAAACTTATATCTACTATCCATACTACACTCGTATCACCATCTCTTTGCTGAACTAGTGCACCTATACAATTTGCCATTGTATTGGGTGTGTTGGGGACACAAGAGATTTCTTGTATTTGGTTGCAGGGTTATTTGCGAGAGATCATCTTCATCCTACGCCTCCCACGGATTGATAAACTTTAGGTCATCCACTTGAGGGAAAATTGCTATTGTCCTACAAAACTCTGCGCTTGGAGGCCCAACACGAGTCTACAAGAATACGTTGTGTAGTAGACATCAAGCTCTTTTCTGGCGCCGTTGCCGGGGAGGTGAGTGCTTGAAGGTATATATTTAGATCTTGCAATTGAATCTTTTAGTTTCTTGTTTTATCACTAGTTTGGTTTATAAAATAAAACTACAAAAACTGGAAGTGAGGTTGTCTCATATTCTTCATCTTTATAATGTCTTTCTTGAAAATGATGGAGCAGAAAATTGTGCTCAATTGATAGAAGAAGAATTCAATGAAATGTTCGGCATAAAATCTTTAAATGATGAGCATGATTGCAATGTTGTTAGTATGAATTCTTTGAATATCCATGATGTTAATGATATACAAAGCCATAAGCTTCGGGATGCTATGTTTGATGAAGATGATCTTTTTAATCCCCCATGTTTTGATGAGAAAATTTATTATGATGATTGTACGCCTCCTATTTATGATGATTACAATGATGAAAGTGGGTTTGGAAGAGTGTCAGCTCTTGGTAATGATCCCACTATTTTGGAGGGTGTTGAATCTTATTGTAATAATTATGAAAGTGGATTTGGAGAGGTCATCACTTTATTTAATGACCGTTCCACTATTTTGGAAGAGGTTTCAATTGATTATGACAACAAATTTGCTATCTATGATAATTATTATGATGACATGTATGCTATAAAAATTAATGATAACCATGAAACTTGTCATCATGATTTTAATTTTCAATGTGATTATGCCAATCAAGTATCTCATGATAGTTATTTCATTGAATTTGCTCCCACTATTATTGATGAGAATAAATTTGCTTATGTGGAGAGTAATAAAAATTCTATGCTTGTGGATCATGAAACGAATGCTTTATGTGATAGTTATATTGTTGAATTCATTCATGATGCTACTAAAAATTATGATGAGAGAGGAACATATGATTTTACATATCTCAATAATATCAAGTTTCCTCTCTATGTGTGAAAAGTTTTGAAGTTATGCTTGTTTTGCCTTCCTATGCTAGTTGATTCTTGTTCGCAAAAATTGTTTGCTCAAAAAATCCATATGCATAGGAAGTTTGTTACGCTTAAATTTGCTTGTCATGTGATTCATCATGCTCTCTTTATGTTTCAATTACCATTCTTATGTGAGCATCATTAAAATCATCATGCCTAGCTAAAAAGGCATTAAAGAAAAACGCTTGTTGGGAGACAACCCAATATTTATACCTACTGTTTTTGCATGTTCACATGATTAGGCTACCGCAGTAATCATGTTTTATAGCTTTTGTTTCAATAAAGTGCCAAGTAAAGCCTTTGGGATAGTGTGGATGATAGTTGACTTGATTCTGTGCAAAAACAGAAATTTTTGCGCCCAGTTCTGTAATTACCATAATTCACTGGGATGTGATAAAATTCTTAAATTTTTACACATGATTGATATAAAAATTTCCTACGTTGTCCTAATTTTTCAAAAAATAGATTTACAGAAGTACGGTCATTATTCAGATCATTACAAACTGTTATGTTTTTGATAGATTCTGTTTTCAATGCATAATTTGCTTGGTTTATAGTTTCCATGGCTTATATTGGTCAATATAAATTGTAGAAATTGTAGGGTATAGTATGCATTGTGTGAGAAAAATTATGAATCTTGTATTGACAGTACCAAAGTGAATGATTTGCTCTTTATCATACTAACCCGTCTCACAAAGTTCCGTTAAGTTTTGTGTGAGATATCGATATGAGGAGAATAAGGAGTCGCAAGACCCTAAGATTGGGGATGCCCAAGGAACCCCAATGTAATATTCAAGGAAGACCCAAGCAACTAAGCTTGGGGATGCCCTGAAAGGCAACCCCTTTTTCGTCTTCAACATTATCGGTAACCTCACTTGGAGCTATATTTTTATTCATCACATGATATGTGTTTTGCTTGGAGCATCATTTTATTTTGTTGGGATTTGCTTGATGTTATTTAGAATAATTTTTTTATCTTTTATTTCAATAAAAGTGTCAAGTATAGCCTTTACCATGCTTATTTTGCAAGTCTATATGTTGGTGTTTGAAAATAGAAAGTTTTCTATTATTGTCTGAATTCTTCAGAAAAGTCAGAAATTGATAAAATCTTCAAATAGTAAGACATGATAAATTTTCTACAATGTGGTAAATTTTCAGAATTTTTTGAGTTAAATAAGTATGAATCTTCTTGCATCCTTTATAGACTGTCCTGTTTAGACAGATTGCTGTTATGTTTGCATTGTTTGCATATGTTTGCTTGTTTAATGATTCTATTTGAGGATAGGAGTATTAAATATGCAGAGGCATTTAGTATGCATTGTTAAATATTAATTTTAGTGATTTTTTGCAGTAGAGAATGATAAGGTTTTGCATTGATTTATACTAACTTATCTCACGAGTTCTTGTTGAGTTTTGTGTGGATAAAGTTCTTAAGATTTAAGCAAACCATGATATGAGAAGAATTAAGGAGACACACGAGCTCAAGCTTGGGGATGCCCAAGGCATCCCAAGATAATATTCCAACAAGTCTCAAGCATCGAAGCTTGGGGATGCCTCGATAGGCATCCCACCTTTCTTCATCAATGATTATCGGTTAGTATCGGTTGAGCCTAGGTTTTTGCTTCTTCGCATGAGGTGGGCTATTCTTGGAATGTCATTTTATTTTGTTTTGTTTTCTATTTGAATAAAATACTTAAGATCTGAATCTTTTAAAAGAGAGAGAGTCCTCACATAGCTACTTAATTATTTAACTACTCATCTGATCTTCACTTATACCCCTTTTGAGTAGCTTGTCGTTTACTCTTGTGCTTCAGTTATATCCTATGAGTAAATTGTTGAATGAATTGAATATCATAAAGTTCAAATTATATGAGCTTCATATGCTTGTATCTTGCCTATTAGTAGTTTCATTTGGGGTTTGTAAGGTAAAATTTATTGAAGTTTGACAATCACAATATTGGTCATACAAGCAATTCATGAATGATTAGTATAAGGAAGAGAAATTTCACATGTAAATATATTATCTTGGACATCTTTTATGATTGTGAATACCCATTAATTATTTTCAAACTTGAGAAAATTAGTTGAAGTTGGACAAGGAAGAACATAGGTTGTCAAGTTTCAAGAGAATGCATTGTTAGAACCATAACATGTGAATTGATTGCGACTTTATCATGAGGAGTTTTATGAGAAAGAGTTATTGTTATGATGCTAGGAAAAATGATTGAAATTATCATTGGTCAAACTTATGCACTATGCTAGCATTCAAACTTCATAAATTATTTCTTTTATCAGTTACCTACTAGAGGACGAGCAGGAATTAAGCTTGGGGATGCTGATACGTCTCCAACGTATCTATAATTTATGAAGTATTCATGCCATGTTTACAATAGTTTTATATGGTTTTGGTGCACTTTTTATGTAACTTTTATATGATTTTCATGGACTAACATATTGACCTAGTGCCCACTGCCAGTTGTTGTTTTCTTCTTGTTTTTGGTTTTTCGGAAAATCCATATCAAATGAAGTCCAAATACAGCGAAACTTTTTGATGATATTTTTGGAACAAAAGAGACCACCGAAGCTTCATGGGAGGACCAGAAGAGGCACGAGGCCGCCACAAGCCAACAGGGCGCGCCTAGGGGGTGGCCGTGGCCTGGTGGCTTGTGGGCCCATCTTAGCTCATTTTCATGTGATTCCAACTCTGAAAATGCTTATAAATAGGGAAACCCCGATAAATAATCCTAGAACTTTGACTCCGCCGCCGCAAGCCTATGTACCAAAGAGATCCCATCTGGAGCCCTATTTCGGTACCCTGCCGGAGAGGAAAATCATCACCGGAGGCTATCTTCATCATCCCAGTGGTCTCCATGACGAGGAAGGAGTAGTTCACCCTCGGGGCTGAGGGTATGTACCAGTAGCTATGTGTTTGATCTCTCTCTCTCTCTCTCTCATGTTCTGGATTTGGCACGATCTTGATGTACCGCGACCTTTTTAATATAGTTGGATCATATGGTGTTTCTCCCTCTCTATCTTGTTGTGATGAATTGAGTTTTTACCTTTGAGGTTTCACAATTATCGGATTGAATATTTTGGATTTCAGAACACTTGATGTATGTCTTGCATGTGGATACCCGTGGTGACAATGGGGTGTTATGTTGATTCACTTGATGTATGTTTTGGCACTCAACTCATGGATTCCCGAGGTGACATTGGGGTAATCTGTAACGCCCCGAGACCGATGCTCTGATTTCCTTCCATTTATTTTTCGTTGTTGCTGTGTGCTTCAATTGTTTGTTGCATTCATCATCACATCATTCGCATTGCATCGACACTCGCGTTGTCATTCTTTTCAAAACTTCCATCCGTTCGTAGTTGTCACTTCTTCCCGTCCTCTTCGTTGACCATTCTGAGTCCAAACACACTCGCACGCACCCATGGCACCTCCGAAATATTATTTTGTAAGTGGGATAAAAAAATTCTCTTAATGGGGTGAAACTTGGTGAGTGGTCTTGTAGGTAGACTGCCTTCCAAATTTTGTTGCATTCAGAGTCTGTCTGATAGCCCAAGCGTAAACTATTGCGGCACTATAGTCATACAATACGTAGGCCGTTTCGGTATTCTGAAACCCTATGCCGAGCCTGTTTGCTCTTCTCTCCCTTGGCCCAACCCACTCTACACAGCCCACTACCCCCTCACCCTAAACTCCTCTGTTTCGGACCATCCGATCGAGATCAAACGGTCTGAAAATGGCCTCAAACCCCCTACCATAGCCCCCATTTCCTATTTAAGCAGGCCTAGTCCTCCATATTTGGAAACCTACCCCTAGCCTCCTCCCTCGGAACCGGCACCGCCAGCCCACCGCTACCACTTGCCGCTCTGCCGCTGGCCGAGCCACCACCAGCACCGCCGCTCCCCTCCAACCGCCACGCACCACGTCTTCCCAGCCAGCCTCCCTCCATCATGGCCCTACAAGCCCATCGCCGGCCCGTCCCGGGTCGCATTTGGGCCAAGCGCCTCAACCCGCGCCCAAGCGCACCCCGCGCCTGCCTTCTATCGCCAGGGGCCTCACCCGACCCACGCGTCGTCGCCGGACTTTGGCCCATGCCACTCGCGACCTCGCCGCCCGCGACCTCCATCCCCTACACCGACGCCCGCTCACCCACGCCTCCTGCCACGCTCCACCTTCTCATCACCGAGCCTCACCTGTAGCTCGCCGGATCACCGATTTGGACCGGAGCCAGAGCTCCCCACACTGCGCCACCCTCTGCCATGGCCCCCACCTCGCCTCCGGCCAGATCCGGGTCAGCTGCACGGATCCGGTTGCCCTGTGCCGCCCCGCCACTACCGATTCTGCCCGTCAGAACCGCCTCGCCACCGAACCCCTCCGCCACCGCGCTCTGCCCCGACCTGCCCGGCTGCCCGAACTGGCGAACCAGAGGAACTGACCGAACCGACCGAACCGGTCCGGTCCACCCCGACCCACATGAACCGTGGCTCGAACCGCCTGAGCGGGCCCATGGGCCCGATGTGAGAACCTCTGTCTATCCCTTGCCCTGGGCACCTTTTAGCTATCCAACACCCACTGTTATATGTCTGCAATTTTACTATCCCTGATTCATATTATCATATTGCATTTTGAGTAGCATGTAACTTTGTGCAAGTTGACCCGATGGAGATGATTTATATATGTAAATTGATCTACTTTCTGTGCTCTAAATGTTGGTGACATTTGCATGCATAATAGGGTGCATATACATGTCATAATCTTCATTGCAAGAGTGCATCCTGATGTTAACTGCTAAAACTATTAAAACATTCAAACTTGGCATGATGATTGCCACTATTCCATAGCCCATATGCATGTGATTCCTTCGTGTGATTTGCTCTATGTAATGTGTACTTTGATGCAATGCCCTTGTTGTCCATGTAAAGTTGTTGTAGCATGTCTCTTTCTTGCTCTCAAGTTGCCATCATGCTAAATTTGTCAACCTGTTAACAACATGTTCCATTTTGCAAAAATCATAGTAATTAATCGGTGTATCATATGAACTCGTGCCAGTGGAGTAAGTTGGAGATTTCCATGTCTATTACAGGCCCATATCAATTTCATAAATGTTAAAATTGCTATGTTTGCTGTTATGTGCATCCCAAGGCAGCATCATGATATTACTGTCTTGCATTCCTGTCACACCCTAGCTAGTTCAGGCATTAGAGTGTTGCATCATGTTTAAGTTTTTCCAGAAACTTGAAATGGGGATGATAGAACCCCCAGCACCCCCTGGTAACAACTAGGGTTTACTAAAATCTTTTTCAATGAACCTGAAATGCCCTTCTAAAATGTCCATCATTTTTGTCTTGGGTTAGAACCTCTGCCAAAACTGGTTCACATTTTTCTAGGTCATCATAAGGTCATTGAATTAAATCATATGTAACCTGCATTTGGGCATTTAAATGCAAGTAAATATTTTAAATGTCCAAATAATCCCAAACTGAAATGTTCCATGTTGGATATACTCTATACAGTGGGCATGAGCAGTTTGGTGATTTTTGAAAGTGCCTAGGTATTTTTAGAAATGCCACAAACTTGCAGAAATTAGAAAACAGATATAAAAAAAGAAATAAACTTACCTGGCAAAGTCACCAGCCGGCCCACCTGGCGGCCCAGCACTGTGCTGGCCCATGCCAGCCAGCTGCTTCGTCCCCGCCAGGCAGGCAGGGAGGTGACGCCGGCGTGCGCGAGCCCGCCACGGCGCCAGCTGCTTGCCGCTCGAGCCGCTGGACGCCTGGACGTCCTCCACGTCGTCGCCTCGACCCCCTGGACACCTCATTCCCCCCCTGCGCCTCTCTCTCGCTCTCTCCCCACCATGGCCGACGTAGCAGCAGCCGCGCCACCGTGAAACCCGCGTCCACCGTCGTCCCCGAGCCGCGCTGCCGTGTCCACGTGCTCCGTCGTCGTCCTCTCCATCGAGCAGACCGAGCCCCGAGCGCTTGTTCACCTCGGAACCACCGCAACAGCCCCGCCCGACCTCGCCGTCGCCGGAGATCCCTTTCGCCGTCACCACCACAGCAGCTCATCCCCGACCTCGCCGTCTGCTCCGTCGTGACTGCCGTGAGCTCAGCTACCTCCCCATCCTTTCCGTTCTCGCTCTCGAGCCCTGCATCGACTGCACCGAGCTCGGCCGCACCCGCCGCCGCCTCAGCACGTCGCCGTCGTGGCCACAGCCACGTTGGCTCGATTCCGAGCACGCCATCGTCTTCGCCACACTCGCAGGAGTCCACAGAACCACTCCACGCACCTCGCCGTGCCTCCTAGCGACGAGCCCGAGCTCGCCCGAACTCCGGCAGCCGCACAGCTCGTTGCCGGCGTCGTTTCCGGCCACCCCAGCTCCACCCACTGCCACCACTCGACGCGGCTCACTCCCCGCATCACGTAGATGTGCTCCGCCGTCGTTTTGGTCGCCGGAGCATGAATCCCGCACTGCGCCGCCGTGTCTGGCCTCGCCGGCGGCTAAACGCCGGCGGGTTTGACCCCGCTGACCCAGTTTGACCCCCCCTGGGTCTATGACAGGTGGGACCCGCCTGCTAATTAACTTAGGATTAGGACTAACTAAAAATTAGTTAGACTAATGACACTGACACGCGGGACCCACTGGCCAGGTTTGACCTGGACCGGCCCCGTTGACCGCTGACGTCATCCTGACGCAATGCTGACGCAATAAGTATTTCTCTGGATTTATTTTTATTCAGGAAATTCCAGAAAATACTACAAACTTCAAAAATTCATAGAAATTAATCTGTAGCTCCAAATCAAACAAATTATATATGAATTTGGATCAGAAAAATCCAATCTTTCCATCTGTACTAGTTTCATGCATGTCAGAACACTTTAACCTTGCCGATTAGATGAAACAAGTTAATGCACTAATATGACCTCTTATTTTGGGTTTGCATTTGAATCCTTGATTCAAATGAACTCAAACCAACCTGTTCTAAGATGCATTAGCCAAAACACACTCATTTTGCCATGTCATAGCATGCATCATATTGTTGCATATTGCCATGTGATGATTGTGTTTCGATGTGTTCTTCGTGGTAGGTTCTGCCTCCGAGGATATTCACGAGTATCCAACTGAAGGGCAGTATTCCACTACCACTCTGCCAGGCAAGCAACCCCATTGATCATTTCGATACCAACCCATCTTCTCGCTTCTGCTCTCGTTTACTGCATTAAGACAACGCGTTTCAAACTGCTGTGTGTTGCGGTAGTTGAACCCATATCCTCTGCATGACCTGTCATTGCCACAATAACTAGATGAAACCCACTAGCATGTGTAGGAGTTGTTTGAGCCATGTCTGTGTTTCCTACCATGCTATGCCTGCTATGCTTAGAGTTGTGTCAGGTCTGGCTCATCAGGATGATGAACTAGAGTGAATGGTTGTGTCGGTAATGAGAGTGAAGTGTTGAACATGATTTGGTAAAGGTATCGATGGAAGGCCATGTAGGAGTACATGGTGGGTTGTTTCATTGAGGCCGTCCTTAAGAACTGAGATCTGTATGCGTGATTTAAGATTCAGCTACTACCACACGTTGGGCCCTGAAATATGACCCCGCTCGACTTACTGACCCCTCTCGTCCTCTGTCCAGGAGTTGCAAGTAGTTACTGGTGTTTGTAGTTGCTGGAGGCCGTGCTCAGCGCTGACCTTAGGGGTGGGCTGTGATGCGGTAGGCACGTGGCCGGTGTACCGAGTCGCCCGTTTGGTGTCTCGGGAACCCTGCACACATCGTTTGGGGCCGTTGAGGACACCCCGGCCGGATTTCCTTGCGGATGGAACCCGAATAGGCGATAAACCTGGACTAGAGACTTGTGTGGTTAGTCAGGTCGTGGTCTACACCCACGTCGGCTTTCGCTTGAAGTCTGCCGAGCACATGTCGTGTGCAGACGCTAAGTGGTGGAAACATGTGTGACGAAGTACACCCCTGCAGGGTATAAAACTATTCGAATAGCCGCGTCCGCGGTAAAGGACTACTTGGTCGCTTATGCAGTTCATAGACAAGTTAATGGTTACTACTAAAAGACTCAAGATAAGTGTGAGTACCGCGGATGGCCCTCTCGTAGGATTACGAGGGAGGATCCACGGTGGAGTATTGTGATGGTGATTAGTGGACTCGTGTGCGAAAGCTAATTTCTCAAGTGGTGTCTCGTAAGATAGTGTAGCCAAGAGTCAAAGCTGGCTTGCTGCAATAACTCCACCACCCTTCTTGAGAATGTGCATATATATTAGGATCTGTTGTAAGACTTGCTGAGTACCTTTGTACTCATGTTGCTTTAATAACTGTTGCAGACGAGAACACCGCCCCCTCCGATGGGTTCTATGTAGATCTCGACATTGACGAGTGACTTGCCACCCAGGTGGTGACCTAAGCTTGTGAAGGGCCTATGTAGATAGAAGGGCTTCGTCAAGCCTTCCTTCTTTCTAGTGTCTGTACTCAGACTAGTTGCTTCCGCATGTGCTTGTATGTTTGTATGACTTGAGTGTCGGGTCGTGTGACCCCTATCTGTATGAACATGTTATGTATGGCTCCCCAGAGCCTTTTAAATAAAGTACTTTGAGTTGTAGAGTTTTGTTGTGATGCCATGTTGTATTTACACATGTCGAGCATATTGTGTGTATGATTGAAATGCTTGGTATGTGTGGGATCCGACTATCTAGTTGTTTATCCTTGGCAGCCTCTCTTATGGGGAAATGTAGTCTGGTGTCTCCACTGAGCCTTGGTAGTCCGCTACAGCCCGGTTTACCGGAGTCCTGCTAGCCCAGCACTGCTGCTCCGGAACACCTAGACTGGCCGGCATGTGTTTCACTTCGTTCCTGTGTCTGTCCCTTCGGGGAAATGTCACGCGGTGATATCCGGAGTCCTGCCTAGCCTGCTACAGCCCGGTTTCCCGGAGTCCTGCTAGCCCAGTGCTACAGCCCGGATTCACACGCTGCTGACCGACATGCTCGATGTTGATTCATGTATGCCTGTCCCCGTAAGTTAGCGCCGCTTTGGGTTCACGACTAGCCATGTCGGCCCGGGTTCTCTGTCATATGGATGCTAGCAACACTATCATATACGTGAGCCAAAAGGCGCAAACGGTCCCGGGCCATGGTAAGGCGACACCCGTGGGAATACCGTGCGTGAGGCCGCAAAGTGATATGAGGTGTTACAGGCTAGATCGGTGTGATTAGAATCGGGGTCCTGACAGCGTTGGTATCAGAGCCGGACTGCCTGTAGGTTCGTTGAGCCAAACTGGTCGATGTCGAGTCTAGAAATGCTTTAGTTATATGTAGGGGAATTGATTGTGGGTGGGACGTAAGGCTCTTTTTACTCCTTTACCTTATGCCCTCTGATCTGAGTCATCCTTTTCTCTTTCTATGTGGATTAAGGACTAGGCTCTCTTCTCTCTATCAGGTTCACGTGTTACTAATCCTTAGTAACTTATAGGATTGTTGGTTACAAGCCTCAGTTCAGTTTCTACTACTTCTAGTATGTTGTCAGTTGAACCAGAACCTTGATATGATGTTGTTGAGTGGCTTGCAAACTGTTGTGAATGTCTCAAATCTTTTTCTGAGCATTTACAGCCGCTATGCTGTCCGATTTATCCTAGAAAATTCTAATGCCTTTGCCTTATTTCGTGTTTTCAGATGGCCACTCGCACCCAGAATCAAGTGGTTCGTCTGACTCGGTGCCTCGATGTACCTGGTCACACGGCCATGCTGGTCCGAGTGATGATCGAGACAGGCTATCGATGGTATCCAGAGTATACCGTCGAAGAGCAGTTTTTAGACTTTAATCAAAGCCAATACCTTTGTACAGTCAGGATATACCCTTCCTATCCTGGAGCTACTGAACCCCTCCATTGCTCATATGGACTTGGGGTTACCATCGAGATGTCCGTGTAGGACGCTGCTTATTCGATGATGACTGTCATGCGAGCCAGACTTGCCTTGCTTTGGAACACCGATTTCCGCTATATGCCAGCATCACTCCCTGGGGCACAAGGGTACTATCAGGCCCTTTACACTGACTCTATCCATGAGGATTCACTACTCCGCACCACCACCGAGTTGCTTGAGGACAAGGACCGTGAGAATCATGCCTTGCGAATGGAGCTCTTCAACACTCGTTCTGATCACTGGGCCACTCTGACACGGTTTGCACCCGCCGTGCAGGCTGGGTATATGGACATGAGGGACTTGTACCCCGTGCGGTCTGGTCTGCCAGATTGTATGGATTGGCGTGATGTAGGAGGCATCACCCCTCCCCGTGGACCCCGTCTGCCACCGTTTGTTGGACCAAGGCCACATCCGAGTCCTTTTGGACCGCAAGCTCCACAGGACCGACTGTTTCCAGATGATCATGTTCAGCTCCCAGGACATGGTCGTAATCTCTATGAAGATTACTACGGAGACGCCTGAGTTGGTAGCAGCTTCACTAGTATTGTAACAGTTGTATTTTCCACAGTCCTGCGTGACTTGTGGGATACGACTTGGTGTGTATCACGTTCCGGACGTGTAGAAAAATAATGTATAGGAGCTTGGAATGCCTTCGATGAGATGTAACGTCTTTCACCGTAGTTTTACTTTAGCCTGGGCTTGTACTAAACTATGTACGGTGTGTATGACCGATGGTATATATATGGCAGTTTCTATATTACCATGTCGTGCAAAGGACCATCTCAGCATTTCATGTCGTCCATTACATTCTGCACTTCCTTGCCAGCATTTTGCCATCCTTGTCTAAGCCGTTGTCTTGTCTCTCCTAGGATGGCTATTACCCGCAACAACCCTGCTGCCCCGGAGCAGGGTGAAGCCAGTGCAGCTAGGGATGGGAATCTGCCTCACCCGCCTTCTCTGGCCAAAGTTATGCTGGAGGCAGAAAGAAACAAGCATGAGACCAATCGCTTGCTAGCCCGCATTGAGGAGAATACTGCACGTCATCAGAGGAACGAATTGGTGTCAATCAATGACTTTATCAAGTTGTACCCACTGACATTTCATCATTCCGTCGAGCCCCTCGATGCGGATAATTGGCTTCGCAGCATCACCAATAAGCTACGTTCTGCCAATGTAGCCGAAGCTGATAAGGTTATCTACGCTGCCTATCACCTCGAAGGCCCTGCTAGCCTTTGGTGGGAAAACTATGAGGCCATGCGCCCGGCTGGCCAGATTACCACTTGGGCTGACTTCAGTGAGGCTTTCCGTGAGCATCACATCCCGGAAGGTCTCATGGATCGTAAGAGGGAGGAGTTCTGCAATTTCACCCAAGGTAGACTGACCGTGGATGCATACAGCCGTGAGTTTGGAAATCTAGCACGATATGCTCCTGAAGAGGTATCCACCGATGCCAAGAAACAGGCAAGGTTCCGCAAGGGACTTAGCCCCGAGCTTCGTCGTGATCTTCGTCTGCACGAGTGCACCTCTTTTCAGAAGTTGGTGAATAAGGCCATCAGTGCTGAGACAGGTCAGACTGACTATGACGCCTCACGCAAGCACTCCCGTGACTTTGGTTCGTCATCCGGTTTTGGACATCAGAAGCGCCGGGTGTGGATTCCAAACACAGCCCTGCCACCCAGGTTCACTCCGAGGCCATCCTTTGAGGCGCCTCGCCCCAATCAGCAGTTTGCACCGTCCAAAGCCTATGGTGGCCCCGCTGCTAATGCTGCTCCACGCCCCAATGTTGTGACATGCTTCAAGTGTGGAGAGACGGGTCATTACATACGTGAGTGTCCCCAGAACAACAACCCCAATCAGCCCGGCAAGTCCGTTGGTCGTGACAAGCCAGCGGGAAAGACATATTACGCTAAGCCAGCCACCACTGCACGTGGCCATGTCAACTATGTCTCAGCTGAAGAAACTCATGAGGATCCCAACGTCGTCCTTGGTACGCTCCTTATTAACTGCCATCCGGCAACTGTTCTTTTTGATACTGGAGCATCTCATTCTTTTATCTCTGAGAGCTATGCTCGATTGCACAACACCACATTTTGTGACATGCCCACCTCCATGGCAATTCAAACCCCTGGTTCTAGATGGCAAACCTCTAGAATAAGCCATGGAAATGAAATTCTTGTCGATAGATTGGTCTTCCTTGCATCACTGATAGCTCTCAAGTCCTCGGACATAAACATCATCTTGGGTATGGACTGGATGTCAGCCCATTATGCTAAGATAGATTGCTCTTCTAGAACTGTTCAACTCACCCATCCATCGGGCAAGACAGTCAATGTTTTGACCCGAGTGTCTAAGCGTCAGCTCTACTCCCTAAATGCCAACCCTCTTCCAGACCTTGAAGATATTCCGGTAGTCCGCGACTTCCCGGATGTCTTTCCAGAAGAACTGCTAGGTGTTCCACCTGACAGGGATGTCGAGTTCGTGATAGACCTTGTTCCAGGAACCGTCCCAATCTCTAGAAGACCCTATAAGATGGCACCCCTAGAACTAGCCGAGCTTAAGAAACAACTCGATGAGTCCTTGAAAAAGGGTTTCATCCGTCCTAGTTCATCTCCATGGGCTTGCCCCGTCCTCTTCGTCAAGAAGAAGGATGGAACGGATCGGATGGTTGTAGATTACCGACCTGTCAACTTGGTCACAATCAAGAACAAGTATCCGCTCCCCAGGATCAACGATCTGTATGATCAGCTCGCTGGATCCTCAGTCTTTTCCAAAATGGATTTGCGGTTGGGCTACCATCAAATCAAAATCAAGAACGGGGACATTCCTAAAACGGCCTTTGTTACTCGTTATGGCCAATACGAGTACACCATCATGTCCTTCGGTTTAACCAATGCTCCAGCCACCTTCTCTCGGTTAATGAACTCGATCTTCATGGAGTATTTGGATAAATTCGTCGTGGTATACCTCGATGATATACTCATCTACTCCAAGAATGAGGAAGAACATGCCGAGCATCTAAGGCTAGTATTGATGAAACTTCGAGAGCATCGTCTTTATGCCAAAATCTCCAAGTGTGAATTTTGGTTGCCAGAAGTGACCTATCTAGGCCACGTAATCTCTGGTAAGGGTATTGCTGTCAATCCCGAGCGAGTTCAAGCCGTCCTTGATTGGACTCCACCTGAAACAGTCAAGCAAGTTCGGAGTTTTCTTGGCTTAGCGAGCTACTGTCGCCGCTTCGTCGAGAATTTCTCCAAGGTTGCTAAACCTCTAACTGAACTTCTCAAGAAAGATAAAAAGTTCGAGTGGACCCCACAGTGCGAGTTCAGCTTTCAGGAACTGAAAAGATGCCTGACATCTGCTCCCGTACTTGTGCCACCAGATTTTTCTAAGGACTTTGTTATCTATTGCGACGCCTCGCGACAAGGACTAGGTTGCATACTCATGCAAGATCGTCATGTGATTGCCTACGCTTCTCGACAGTTGCGTCCACATGAGGATAATTATCCCACACATGATCTAGAGCTTGCAGCTGTGGTCCATGCACTCAAAACATGGCGACATTACCTTCTCGGTAATCGTTGCGAAATTTACACCGATCACCAAAGTCTGAAGTACATCTTCACCCAACCGGATTTGAATCTCAGGCAAAGACGTTGGGTCGAGTTGATTACGGATTATGACTTAGGAATAACTTACACCCCGGGCAAAGCCAATGTCATGGCTGATGCGCTAAGTCATAAATCCTATTGTAACAACTTGATGTTACAACAAAGTCAACCACTTCTCCATGAGGAATTTCGCAAGTTTAACCTTCACATTGCTCCTCGAGGATTCTTATCCACCCTGGTGGCGAAACCTAACCTTACGGATCAAATCATAGCTGCCCAGAAGCGTGATAAGGGCATATCCCGCATCCAGGAGAACATTGCTAGCGGAGCTGCTAAGTGTTTCTCTATGGACGATCGAGGTGTTGTCTTCTTTGAAAACCGTCTAGTGGTTCCCAAGAAACAACAGCTACGGCAATTGATCCTTAAGGAAGCTCATGAATCCCCTCTCACCATCTATCCCGGTAGTACTAAAATGTATCAAGACCTACGCCAGAGGTTTTGGTGGACTAGGATGAAGAGAGAAATCGCTCAATACATTGCTAACTGCGACGTTTGTCGTCGTGTTAAAGCAGAGCATCAACGGCCTGCTGGCACCCTTCAACCTTTGGTTATTCCTGAATGGAAATGGGATAAAATCGGTATGGATTTCATTACCGGGTTTCCCAGGACCAAGAGAGGGAATAATGCTATCTTCGTCGTTGTCGATCGTCTTTCCAAAGTAGCCCACTTCCTACCTGTTCGTGAGAGTATAACCGCTAGCCAGCTAGCTGATTTGTACATCTCCCGAATAGTGTCTCTTCATGGTGTTCCATTGGAGATTAACTCAGACCGTGGAAGTCTTTTCACCTCTCGATTTTGGGAAAGTTTCCAAAATGCTATGGGAACTCATCTCTCCTTTAGCACCGCCTTCCACCCTCAATCAAGTGGTCAAGTAGAACGAGTCAATCAAATTCTGGAAGATATGCTCCGAGCTTCTGTCATCTCTTTTGGTATGGATTGGGAGAAATGTCTTCCATTCGCCGAATTCGCTTATAACAACAGTTATCAAGCTAGCTTGGGCAAAGCCCCTTTCGAAGTTCTCTATGGACGAAAATGCCGAACGCCTCTTAACTAGTCAGAAACCGGGGAAAGACAACTCTTTGGCCCGGATATGATTCAGGAAGCAGAAGAGCAGGTTCGCATTATTCGTGAGAAATTGAAAACAGCCCAATCTCGTCAAAAGAGCCAATATGACCGCAAACATAAGCTCATGACTTATGAAGTTGGTGAGAAGGCTTACCTTCGGGTTACTCCTCTGAAGGGAACCCATCGATTCGGTATCAAGGGTAAATTGGCTCCTCGTTACATTGGACCCTTTCGTATTCTTGCCAAACGAGGAGAAGTTGCCTACCAATTGGAACTACCTCCGTATCTCTCCAGAGTTCATGATGTCTTCCATGTTTCTCAACTCAGGCGTTGCTTCTCGGACCCTATCCGTGAAGTGGACCACGAAACGCTTGATCTCCGAGATAATCTCACATATCGAGAATATCCCGTTCGTATCCTTGACCAAGCCGAACGTACCACTCGACGCCAGAATATCAAGTTTCTCAAGGTTCAATGGTCACACCATTCCGAGAAAGAAGCTACTTGGGAAAGGGAGGATCGTCTTCGACTTGAGTACCCCACCTTCTTCCCGGAGGATCCTAAATCTCGGGACGAGATTCTTTTGAGTGGGGATGAGTTGTCACACCCTAGCTAGTTCAGGCATTAGAGTGTTGCATCATGTTTAAGTTTTTCCAGAAACTTGAAATGGGGATGATAGAACCCCCAGCACCCCCTGGTAACAACTAGGGTTTACTAAAATCTTTTTCAATGAACCTGAAATGCCCTTCTAAATGTCCATCATTTTTGTCTTGGGTTAGAACCTCTGCCAAAACTGGTTCACATTTTTCTAGGTCATCATAAGGTCATTGAATTAAATCATATGTAACCTGCATTTGGGCATTTAAATGCTAGTAAATATTTTAAATGTCCAAATAATCCCAAACTGAAATGTTCCATGTTGGATATACTCTATACAGTGGGCATGAGCAGTTTGGTGATTTTTTAAAGTGCCTAGGTATTTTTAGAAATGCCACAAACTTGCAGAAATTAGAAAACAGATATAAAAAAAAGGAAATAAACTTACCTGGCAAAGTCACCAGCCGGCCCACCTGGCGGCCCAGCACTGTGCTGGCCCATGCCAGCCAGCTGCTTCGTCCCCGCCAGGCAGGCAGGGAGGTGACGCCGGCGTGCGCGAGCCCGCCACGGCGCCAGCTGCTTGCCGCTCGAGCCGCTGGACGCCTGGACGTCCTCCACGTCGTCGCCTCGACCCCCTGGACACCTCATTCCCCCCCCCCCCTGCGCCTCTCTCTCGCTCTCTCCCCACCATGGCCGACGCAGCCGCAGCCGCGCCACCGTGAAACTCGCGTCCACCGTCGTCCCCGAGCCGCGCTGCCGTGTCCACGAGCTCCGTCGTCGTCCTCTCCATCGAGCAGACCGTGCCCCGAGCGCTTGTTCGCCTCGGAACCACCGCAACAGCCCCGCCCGACCTCGCCGTCGCCGGAGATCCCTTTTGCCGTCACCACCGCAGCAGCTCGTCCCCGACCTCGCCGTCTGCTCCGTCGTGACCCTCGTGAGCTCAGCTACCTCCCCATCCTTTCCGTTCTCGCTCTCGAGCCCTGCATCGACTGCACCGAGCTCGGCCGCACCCGCCGCAGCCTCAGCACGTCGCCGTCGTGGCCACAGCCACGTTGGCTCGATTCCGAGCACGCCATCGTCTTCGCCGCACTCACAGGAGTCCACAGAACCACTCCACGCACCTCGCCGTGCCTCCTAGCGACGAGCCCGAGCTCGCCCGAACTCCGGCAGCCGCACAGCTCGTCGCCGGTGTCGTTTCCGGCCACCCCAGCTCCACCCACTGCCACCACTCGACGCGGCTCACTCCCCGCATCACGTAGATGTGCTCCGTCATCGTTTTGGTCGCCGGAGCACGAATCCCGCACTGCACCGCCGTGTCTGGCCTCGCCGGTGGCTAAACGCCGGCGGGTTTGACCCCGCTGACCCAGTTTGACCCCCCTGGGTCTATGACAGGTGGGACCCGCCTGCTAATTAACTTAGGATTAGGACTAACTAAAAATTAGTTAGACTAATGACACTGACACGCGGGACCCACTGGCCAGGTTTGACCTGGACCGGCCCCGTTGACCACTGACGTCATCCTGATGCAATGCTGACGCAATAAGTATTTCTCTGGATTTATTTTTATTCAGGAAATTCCAGAAAATACTACAAACTTCAAAAATTCATAGAAATTAATCTGTAGCTCCCAATCAAACAAATTATATATGAATTTGGATCAGAAAAATCCAATCTTTCCATCTGTACTAGTTTCATGCATGTCAGAACACTTTAACCTTGCCGATTAGATGAAACAAGTTAATGCACTAATATGACCTCTTATTTTGGGTTTGCATTTGAATCCTTGATTCAAATGAACTCAAACCAACCTGTTCTAAGATGCATTAGCGAAAACACACTCATTTTGCCATGTCATAGCATGCATCATATTGTTGCATATTGCCATGTGATGATTGTGTTTCGATGTGTTCTTCGTGGTAGGTTCTGCCTCCGAGGATATTCACGAGTATCCAACTGAAGGGCAGTATTCCACTACCACTCTGTCAGGCAAGCAACCCCATTGATCATTTCGATACCAACCCATCTTCTCGCTTCTGCTCTCGTTTACTGCATTAAGACAACGCGTTTCAAACTGCTGTGTGTTGCGGTAGTTGAACCCATATCCTCTGCATGACCTGTCATTGCCACAGTAACTAGATGAAACCCACTAGCATGTGTAGGAGTTGTTTGAGCCATGTCTGTGTTTCCTACCATGCTATGCCTGCTATGCTTAGAGTTGTGTCAGGTCTGGCTCATCAGGATGATGAACTAGAGTGAATGGTTGTGTCGGTAATGAGAGTGAAGTGTTGAACATGATTTGGTAAAGGTATCGATGGAAGGCCATGTAGGAGTACATGGTGGGTTGTTTCATTGAGGCCGTCCTTAAGAACTGAGATCTGTATGCGTGATTTAAGATTCAGCTACTACCACACGTTGGGCCCTGAAATATGACCCCGCTTGACTTACTGACCCCTCTCGTCCTCTGTCCAGGAGTTGCAAGTAGTTACTGGTGTTTGTAGTTGCTGGAGGCCGTGCGCAGCGCTGACCTTAGGGGTGGGCTGTGATGCGGTAGGCACGTGGCCGGTGTACCGAGTCGCCCGTTTGGTGTCTCGGGAACCCTGCACACATCGTTTGGGGCCGTTGAGGACACCCCGGCCGGATTTCCTTGCGGATGGAACCCGAATAGGCGATAAACCTGGACTAGAGACTTGTGTGGTTAGTCAGGTCGTGGTCTACACCCACGTCGGCTTTCGCTTGAAGTCTGCCGAGCACATGTCGTGTGCAGACGCTAAGTGGTGGAAACATGTGTGACGAAGTACACCCCTGCAGGGTATAAAACTATTCGAATAGCCGCGTCCGCGGTAAAGGACTACTTGGTCACTTATGCAGTTCATAGACAAGTTAATGGTTACTGCTAAAAGACTCAAGATAAGTGTGAGTACCGCGGATGGCCCTCTCGTAGGATTACGAGGGAGGATCCACGGTGGAGTATTGTGATGGTGATTAGTGGACTCGTGTGCGAAAGCTAATTTCTCAAGTGGTGTCTCGTAGGATAGTGTAGCCAAGAGTCAAAGCTGGCTTGCTGCAATAACTCCACCACCCTTCTTGAGAATGTGCATATATATTAGGATCTGTTGTAAGACTTGCTGAGTACCTTTGTACTCATGTTGCTTTAATAACTGTTGCAGACGAGAACACTGCCCCCTCCGATGGGTTCTATGTAGATCTCGACGTTGACGAGTGACTTGCCACCCAGGTGGTGACCTGAGCTTGTGAAGGGCCTATGTAGATAGAAGGGCTTCGTCAAGCCTTCCTTCTTTCTAGTGTCTGTACTCAGACTAGTTGCTTCCGCATGCGCTTGTATGTTTGTATGACTTGAGTGTCGGGTCGTGTGATCCCTATCTGTATGAACATGTTATGTATGGCTCCCCAGAGCCTTTTAAATAAAGTACTTTGAGTTGTAGAGTTTTGTTGTGATGTCATGTTGTATTTACACATGTCAAGCATATTGTGTGTATGATTGAAATGCTTGGTATGTGTGGGATCCGACTATCTAGTTGTTTATCCTTGGCAGCCTCTCTTATGGGGAAATGTAGTCTGGTGTCTCCACTGAGCCTTGGTAGTCCGCTACAGCCCGGTTTACCGGAGTCCTGCTAGCCCAGCACTGCTGCTCCGGAACACCTAGACTGGCCGGCATGTGTTTCACTTCGTTCCTGTGTCTGTCCCTTCGGGGAAATGTCACGCGGTGATATCCGGAGTCCTGCCTAGCCTGCTACAGCCCGGTTTCCCAGAGTCCTGCTAGCCCAGTGCTACAGCCTGGATTCACACGCTGCTGACCGACATGCTCGATGTTGATTCATGTATGCCTGTCCCCGTAAGTTAGCGCCGCTTTGGGTTCACGACTAGCCATGTCGGCCCGGGTTCTCTGTCATATGGATGCTAGCAACACTATCATATACGTGAGCCAAAAGGCGCAAACGGTCCCGGGCCATGGTAAGGCGACACCCGTGGGAATACCGTGCGTGAGGCCGCAAAGTGATATGAGGTGTTACAGGCTAGATCGGTGTGACTTAGAATCGGGGTCCTGACAATTCCCAATTTTTCACCGTCTGAGATCTAGTATATCATGAATGCTTATTGTTTTGATGATTGCCATGAACCTGTTGCTCCTATAGATATGCCATGTCGTATGATTTGAGCTCCATAATATGTAGTAGCATGCTATGCCATTTGATGCTGTAGGAATGAAGTATGTCTACCAGAGGGGGTGAATGGGAGTTTTAAAATTTCTTTGGAAATTTCAAAACTCTCGTAACCCAGCAGCGTAGCGAATGAAAATAAAGTACAGTTAGCGAATATAAATTACCGAATGGAAACTGATACAAGCATCAAAGCAAATCACATGATTGAGATAATACGAAAGGAAAGTGGGGAAACAGATGAAACCAGTGATGCTCGCGAGAGGGTATTTGTTTGACCAGTCCGTCCTTCTGCACAAGGACCACGTCTGGTTGGAGGGGTTATGACTTAACACAGAAGATAAACTCTCTTCACCCTATTCTCCTCGACAATTGGTTCGTCAACCAATGCCGATCACTCGTGGTAGATACTTGAGGTGATCTCCGAACCTTTACAGACTTCTTCTTCGAGAACCACAATTACTCTTGGTCTCGAAAGAAAATGACACCTAACCGTCTAGAGAGTTGGCAGCTCTCAAGAGTAATAGGTGGAGCGTACTAGACTTAGATTTGAGTGATGCTGAACCACTATCTAATTTTTTGGCTCTAGGGGTTTTCTCTCAGTGGATTTTAAACTCAAATCACTCGGAGAGGGGGTTGCTCAACAATCTTCTCAGAATCAAATGGAGCAGCCACAGGACAAAGCCGGTGCGGGGTGGCTATTTATAGCCGCAACCTTCCCTGGTGGGAAATGACCATTTTGAACACGCGGTCCAGCCAATGGCCAACCGACACGTTCTCAATGGTCGGATTTCAAAGAGCAAAGGTAATATTACTTGAGGAACAAGTAGTGCTAACTCCTTGGTCTGAGACAAATTTCTCGCAGCGAAGAAGATCACAGTCTCTTGTTGGCAAGTATTTGCTCGGAACACAAAGATATTTCTCTCGCAACTTACATAGGATTTAGGTTTAGCATCAAACAATCAAAGCTTTGAACGCTACACCCCTCTTAATAGTACGGTGGTCCTGTGACTCAATAAAGAGAGGAGAAACAACGAAATAAATGCTACATCTCCACTTCATCTTCATTTTATCAGATGCAGTCACTTCCTTCGGATAGCCACCGAACCAATTGCTTCACGTCAGCAATTTTTAAGGGGTCACTCTTGTCAACATAATCTTCAGTGATAACCATTCACTGCATCGCAGGGGATTATCTTCATCATTTGAACCAAACTCCTCTTGATTCCAGGGACCTGTTACTCTGTGTGCACTAGCAAACACATAAGTCCCATATTGTTTATGCCAACAAACTCCAAAACATAAGGAGGCAAATTATTGCACCAACAATCTCCCCCTTTTTCGATGATTGTTGACAAAACAGATAATCATCAAAGTGAAGATAGATAAGTGAAAAGTAATTCGAACAAGTGAATAAGTGTTACTTTGCTTGATGATGAAATAGACTCCCCCTAAGTGTATGTGCTACTTCTTGAGCTTGCATTGGTTTTTCCCTTGAAGAGGAAAGGGTGATGCAGCAAAGTAGAGATAAGCATTTCCCTTAGTTTGAGAACCAAGGTATCAATCCAGTAGGAGACAACGCGCAAATCACCGAATACCTGCACAAACAATCAAACAACTTGCACCCAAAGCGATAAAGGGGTTGTCAATCCCTTCACGGTTACTTGCAAAAGTGAGATCTGATAGATATAGATGAAACTAAATAAAAGATAAAGTAAATATTTTTGATATTTTTGGTTTACAGATCGGAAAGTAAAATATTGCAAAATAGTAGATCGAAAACTTATATAATGGAAAATAGTAGATCGGAAACTTATATGATGGAAAATAGACCCGGGGCCATAGGTTTCACTAGAGGCTTCTCGCAAGATAGCAAATGATACGGTGGGTGAACAAATTACTGCTGAGCAATTGATAGAAAAGCGCAACATTATGATGATATCTAAGGCAATGATCATGAATATATGCATCACGTCCGTGTCAAGTAGATCAAAACGATTCTGCATCTACTACTATTACTCCACACATCGACCAACTCCTGCCTGCATCTAGAGTATTAAGTTCATGAAGAACAGAGTAACGCATTAAGTAAGATGACATGATGTAGAGGAATAAACTCAAGAAATATGATGTAAACCCCATCTTTTTATCCTCGATGGCAACAATACAATATGTGCCTTGCTGCCCCTACTGTCACTGGGAAAGGAGACCGCAAGATTGAACCCAAAGCTAAGCACTTCTCCCATTGCAAGAAAAACTAATCTAGTTGGCCAAACCAAACCGATAGTTCGAAGAGAATTACAAAGATATCAAATCATGCATAAAAGAATTCAGAGAAGATTCAAATAATATTCATAGATAATCTGATCATAAATCCACAATTCATCGGATCTCGGCAAACACACCGCAAAAAAGTATTACATCGAATAGATCTCCAAGAACATCGAGGAGAACATGGTATTGAGAATCAAAGAGAGAGAAGAAGCCATCTAGCTACTAGCTATGGACCCGTAGGTCTGAGATAAACTACTCACGCTTCATTGGAAGGGCAATAGGGTTGATGTAGAAGCCCTCCATGATCGAATCCCCCTCCGGTAGGGTGCCAGAAAAGGTCCCTAGATGGGATCTCACGGGTACAGAAGGTTGCGGCTGTGGAAAAGTGTTTTCGTGGATGCTTCTGGTGGTTTGGGAATATATGTGAATATATAGCCGAAAGAATTAGGTCAGGAGGGTCACGGGGGGCCCACAAGGCAGGGGGCGCACCCTACCCCCTGGGCACGCCCTCCACCCTTGTGCCCGCCTCGTGGCTCCTCCGACTTCATCTCCAAGTCTCCTGGGTGTCTTCTGGTCCAAGAAAAATCATCGCGAAGATTTTATTCCATTTGGAGTCCATTTGGTATTCCTTCTCCATGAAGCTAAAAAACAAGGAAAAAACAAAAACTGGCACTGGGCTCTAGTTTAATATGTTAGTCCCAAAAATAATATAAAATAACATATTAATGCATACAAAACATCCAAAACAGATAATATAATAGCATGGAACAATAAAAAATTATAGATACATTGGAGACGTATCAGTATGCAGGTATAAATATGTGAGGTTAATTCTCTTGCAAGTATTGAAGTATACAGAGGAAATTTCAATCATTCGAGACAATTGATTTGCACTCATGAGATATAATCGATCGAGATCGTAGTGCAATCATTCATAACTTCCGATAATAATTCCACCTGCAAAACAAATGCTTCGAGAGGAATAGTGCAGTAGGCGGGGTTATTAACATTACATCACGGAAGTTTAACATCATAGGGCAGATAGTCTTCAAGGCATAAGTTTCAAACTCACACGAAGCCAAACCAAAGAAACACAGAAATAAAATCTATCGAAACTCGATGTAATTCTCCCACTTTTTGTCAACTAGTGTCAAAAAGGTGACAAATAACATAAGTGCAAAAGTGGCGAACTTGGTTCACTCGGCAGCATCTCTCGAAGAACTAACGGAGGAGAGTTCTGCTTCGGAAGTGACAGCATCATCTTCGGCTTCAGCAGCATTGGATTTCACTTTGGGAATGACAACATGATGCTGAGAAGACGAAGGCATATTGGGGTCAGCCACTTGAGCAAGACGTGAAAGCACATTTCCTTCAGCAAGTTTCTCTGTCAGTGAGGTAGCTTCAGATTCTTCGATCAGCTTGCGAAGCTTAAGATGCAGAAGATAAGTAGTCGGCTCTCGAGCTGGTAGCGAAGGAGTTTTGTGATCTTAAAAATCTTCAATAGAGAAGCCTTTGTCAATGTAATCATAAAGCTCTTTGAGGTGGACATTTAGGAGTTGTTTCTCGGTGAAGAACTTGTGAAGTATTTTCTAGAGACGCTTCTTGTTCTCATCCGCAATCATATGCACTATTTTTGTTCAGTTGTTGATTGCATTAAGCTCGGCGGCGAGGTGTTCTTTTTCTCTTCGATCCTTAACAATATGCTGCAGCAACAGTTGTTCAGTGCGCAAACTGACTTCAAGCTGCGATGGAGGTTGATGAGATATCGTTCGATCACGCTGCGAACTGGAGGAATGAAGCTTTTATGACTAACTTTCACCAAATACTCTGTGTGCATGGCATGATCAACCACTTTCTGGATCCATGGTGCACAAACTTTGAGGCATTTCGTATGCTGAGCAGAATCCTTCAAGATGCGCAGAAACATATCTTCAACATCAAAGACATATCGATTAGAGATTGCATAGATAGCATTTTGAAGAACATCTGAGATGGTATTGTCTGTATTCATCCCGGCCGAAGGGTAAATGGTGTAAGTGAGCATGTGATATAAAGTATGATTCTCGAAAGTTAAATGCTCATGCAGGGGAGGACCAGTGTAGTCACGAATCTTTTCTTCATCCATGGTGCACCGAAAGGTTTCATCAGAAATGATGTCAATGTTGTGCACGCGAATTTCATTGTTTCCATGCTCAAAGCGAGGGAAATTGCCCCCTCAATACCGTCTGTGCGGCATGCACACGTGTGGGCCATAGTAAGCGGGATTGTGCTAAGATTGCTATCGAACAGGGTTTATTTTGGAAGCCAAAATATCAGCCGCCTCCTCCGGTTCCCAATACCGGTCTCGAGTCTGCCGCTACCACCTCTGTCAGGGCCGCCCCATCTAGTTCAATTTCTCCCTCACCAAAAACACCAACATCCACACCTCCGGCGACTCCTCCACCTCCTGCGTCTGCTCCGGCCTCGGCTTGCTCTGCTGAACCCATGGCAGTCTTCGCCATTGATCCTCTGCGGTATGTGCCTGCGGGTCACCATATCATTGATGGTGGTGCCAATCGCGTGCCTCGGACCTTCGTTTCGCCGCCGTCCCCGATTGTGAAGCGGCATGAACAGTTCATGGTAGCGGAAGTGATGCCTCTGCCGCCGCCCAATCAGGTGGGGGTTGCTCAAGAGGCTGTGGTGGATTTCTTGGAGCACCGTGGAGTTCAGGTTCGATCTGCTCAGCCTTGGGCTTGTGGTGTAGGCCTGTTTTGAGCTGCGGGATGCTGGAGTTCGTTTTCCTCTGCTGCAATTGCCGCCTCAGCCTCTGGGCAATGACACTTTTGTTCGCTTCCATAAGCATGATGAGGGTGTTGGTTTTAGGGGGGCACATGGATTTCGTGATGGCTGCTTAATGTTTTTGGGTATTCCTCTTGATCTCCGTAACACGGAGAATATCCGCGCTGCTGTCAACACTTTTGGGAAGTTTCAGCATTGGGTCGAAGATGATCCTTATATGGTCAGATCGATTGTTTTTGCATCTTTTCCAGAAGATATCTTGGTCCCGAGGGATGTGGTTTTCGCTGACTATGCTGCGTATGGTGGAGCAAAAGTTTCATGGACTGCACCTTGTTACATTCTAGGTGCTAATTTTGCTGATCAGATGCCTGAAGACGAAGATCCTATGCCAATTGATGGTAACCCTCATCCTCTGCCAGGAGCTTTGTTCCTAGACAACCATAATTTTGTTCTACCTCCCTATCCAGCGATTGGCTGGAATGATCTCCCGCCTGTGCCTCCTCCAATGCTTAATCAGGCAGACCCGGATAACTGGGGACATGCACGCTGGGGCGATGATGATGATGATCTGCAAGGTGACCACAACCCGGAGCCTGAACCTGCACAGGATCAAGAATCAATTGTCATTGACAATTCGATGCAGTCTGAATCTGTAGTTCAGTTGTAGGAGTCCCCACAGCAGATTTTTGATGTTAACGAGTGGGCCATTGTGCCATATCAGCCGCCTGCTATTCAGTTTGATCGAATTGTCATTGCCTCTGTTAAGCTTGCTTATGGGCCTGTCTTGCCACCCGAGATGGCCTGGAAGCGCACTTTTGAATCGCTTATGCAGTTCTGTCCAACGTTTGATATCCCTCAGCAGATGCCTCTAGTTGATTTGCAGCCCATTGTTCTGTCTAAGAGGAGCTGGGCTTTTGCTTTTGATGATGTTCAAGTGCTCTCGCGGCTACTGTGGAAGGTGGCCCAGGTTGGCAGCAAGCCCACGCCCGTTGCCCGGGCTCTTTTCTCTGAACCTGTGGTTTTGGATAGTTCTATCTCTGAACCACTGGTGGATAGTCAGGTTTCGCTTTCTGCACCTCAGGTTGCTCAGTCTGATGAGGTTTTCTCGTTCTCAGTTCAGTGTGACAGAAAGAAGGCGTGACGTCGCAAAACCCTCGCCCCAACTCCTATTGTGGATACTGAAGTTCATCGTTGCACCCGGGGTTCAGTTAAGAGGGATGGTTTCAAGCCTGTTTTCCAGGAGCTTCAGCAGCAGCCGAAGAAAAAGAAGCCCAAATGCAAGCCTCTCACTGCGTCTCTGTCTGAAGAATCACCAGGGCCTGGTACTTCAAATGCTGGGCCACCTCCAACTCCTATCAGGTTGATTCAAGAGATTGGCCGTGATCTGCAGATACCTGAGGAGCAGCTCACAGTGGATAAGCTTATGGCTAATCCCAAGGATGACAAGGAGTCTGGTGGGGATGTTTAGTCTCTTTATGAGCTTTTGGGTTTACCCCGCCCTTATGGTGGCAGTGGTGCTTGGCCAACTGGCTTTTTATTATTCATGTAATAATTTAGGGCTGAAACCTTCTTGTTTGTTGGGTTTGAACTATCTGTGGTGCTACTATGTAGAGCTCTTTTGCTTCTTTCAACTCTATGGTTTATTATGAGTACTTATAATTGCAAGAAGTGGAGTGTGCTGTGTTGGAATGTGAGAGGTCTTAAGTCACCTGCTAGAAAACGTGTTGTTAAACAAAAAATTGAGGAGAGCCAATGTGTGGTAGCTTGCTTCCAAGAAACCAAATGTGAAAATTTGATATAAGGGCAATTAGGGCTTTCTGTCCCAAACAATTTGATACTTTTGCTTTTGCACCATCTGTGGGTGCCTCTCGAGGGATTCTTGTGGTATGGAATTCTACTGTGTTGTCTGGTTTGTTGGTGGAAGTTCAACCTTTTGCTGTGATTGTGTGTTTCACTTCAAAGCAGAACAATGAACAGTGGTCTTTGGTGTCTGTTTATGGGCCCTGTCAGGGGGAGGCCAGAGATAATTTGTGTCCTGGTTATACAATCTGAATATCCCAATTGATGATAACTGGTTAGTCATTGGGGACTTTAATTTCATCAGATCTTCTGAAAACAGAAATTTGCCAGGTGGAGATGTAAATGATATTTTTATCTTTAATGAAATCATTGGTCATCTGGGTCTGCTTGAGCTGCCTCTTAAGGGGAGATCTTATACCTGGTCCAACATGCAGGATTCTCCTTTGTTGGAATAGTTGGACTGGTTCTTTACTTCCACTAATTGGATTTCTATCTATCCTTTTACTGAGGCTCTTCCTTTAGCTAGGACTGCTTCAGATCATGTGCCCTGTGTTGTGGTAATCAAAACCTCTATTCCTAAGTGCAAAATCTTCAGATTTGAGAATTATTTGGTACAAATGGAAGGTTTTCTTGAGTGTGTGCAGAAATCTTGGAGCAAACCATCTCATAAATCACACTCCTCTGCAATCATTGTTGATAAGCTTAAAACACTCAGGCAAGACCTAAAGAGGTGGCAAACTGGTCTTTCCAAGATGAAGATGCTCATTTCTAACTGTAACAAAGTAATTTTGTTGTTGGATAACTTGGAGGAGCTCAGACCTCTCTTTAGGCAGGAATTTAATTTCAGGAAAATTGTCAAACTGCATTTGGAAAAGCTGCTGCATTTGCAGTTTTTATACTGGAAGAAGAGATGTACTATTAGATACATCAAAGTGGGAGAGGAAAACACCAAATTTTTTCATGCCATGGCTACAGAAAGATTCAGAAGGAATTCCATTGCTAGCTTGCAGCAGCCTGATGGTACAGTTATTTCTGAGCACTCTCAAATGGAAGAAATGATTTGGAGTGCTTTTAAAGGAAGGATGGGAGTTTCCAGAGGTATTGTCATGGGTTTTGATCTGTCTGTTCTGCTTAAGCATGTGCCTGGCCTTGAGGTTTTGACCAAACCTTTTACTATTGAGGAAATGGACCTGGTTGTCAAGCATATGCCCATTGATAAGGCCCCTGGACCAGATGGTTTCAATGGCCTATTCTTCAAAAAATGCTGGCACATTATTAAACATGAATTCTATGCCTTGGCTCAGGACTTTTATGATGGTAAAGTTAATTTGGAAAATATTAATGGGTCATTCATCACTCTCATTCCTAAGAAGCTCTCACCTGAAGTGGTTGTGGATTACATGCCAATTTCTTTGACTGGTATGGGTGTGAAGTTCCTATCCAAAATGGCTGCTAATAGATTTCAAGAATTGATAATGATGTGCATTCATAAAAATCAATATGGTTTTATTAAGTCCAGGACCATTCAAGATTGTATTGGATGGACTTTAGAGTATTTGCACCAATGCCATCAGTCTAAAAGGCCCATTTTGATTCTCAAGCTTGATTTTGAGAAGGCTTTTGACTCCATTGAGCATGAAGCTATCTTTCAGATTATGAAGCACAAGGGTTTCAATGCCAAATGGATTAGCTGGGTGAAAGCACTCTTGACATCTGGGACTTCTTCTGTTCTGCTGAATGGTGTGCTTGGCAAGAATTTTGTGTGTAAAAAAGGTGTCAGGCAAGGAGATCCTGTCTCACCTCTCCTTTTTGTTCTTGCTGCTGATCTTTTGCAATCTGTCGTTAATGATATGCATCTCAGAGGAGAGATTCAGCTTCCAATTCCTTGTCATGACAAGGACTACCCAATTGTGGAATATGCTGATGACACCCTGATTGTTGTCCCTACAGATGAAAAACAACTGTTGGCTCTTAAGAAAATGTTGATTGTTTTTTCTCAGTCAACGGGACTGGATGTTAACTACCACAAATCTTCTATGGTCCCAATCAATGTTTCCCCAGAGGAAACTCAGAGATTAGCCTCCATTTTTGGTTGTTAAGTGGGAAAGATGCCTTTCACTTACCTGGGTTTACCTGTAGGAACTACCATACCTACAATGTCTGATTTGCTGCCTCTGGTAACTTGCATGGAGAGGAGAATGTCTGCTAGTTCATCTTTTCTAGCTCAGGGTGGCAGATTGCAATACCTTAACTCTGCTTTATCCTCATTGCCAATCTTCTTCCTTTGCAGTTTGTTTATTGCTCCTGGTATTTTGAAGCAGCTCCAGAGAATTCAAAGGCAGTGCTTGTGGAGGAAAAACAGACAGGAACCTGCTCCATCTCTGGCTGCTTGGGATCTGATTTGTAGGCCCAAGAACAAAGGAGGGCTTGGCATTCTTGATCTTGGTTTTCAAAATGTGGCTCTATTACTGAAACATGTCAACAAGTTCCTCAACAGAGCTGATATCCCATGGGTCCAACTCATTTGGAATTCTTATTATCATGAGCTTGTTCCTCAAGGAACCTCTCCATGTGGGTCCTTTTGGTGGAAGGATATCCTTAAACTACTGGATCAATTCAGAGAAGCCACTTGGGTTAAGGTCAATGAGGGTGATACTGCCCTTTTCTGGCAGGATAAATGGCAGCTTGGTAATTCTGTTTTGCCTTTGCAGCACAGGTTCCCACGGTTGTTCTCTTATGTCAAAGATGCTCTGGTCTTAGTGAAGGATGGCTTTTCTGCCCCAAACCTGCTATCTTGGTTTCATTTGCCCCTTTCTGAGCAGGCTCACAACGATCTTCTGGTTCCGCAAACTCTGCTTCAGAGTCATGAGAGGAACCCTGAGTTGAGGGATGTTTGGTCTTGGCATGGATTTGACAAACCCTATACTCCTAAGCAGTTCAATGTATCCAGGTTCATTAACCATACATTCAACCCTCTTTTGACTTGGATTTGGAAGAGCTGCTGCACCATGAAGATCAAGGTCTTTGCCTGGATGCTCATCATGGATCGACTAAACACCAAGGATATGGTTGAAAGAAGGCATTGGCATATTGATGATGGAGTTAACTGTGTGCTCTGCCCCACACACACCAGGGAAGATAGGGATCATCTCTTCTTTAATTGCAACTTCAGCCAGAGGGTTTGGAATTTCTTACAGATTGATTGGGAGGCTGGTAATGACATGGGTCAGATTGTCCTCAATGCTAAGAGAAACTTTGCACACCCTTTCTTTGCTGAGGTGGTCTTCACTGCTTGCTGGAATATCTGGATCATCAGGAATGGGAAAGTCTTTAGGCAGGAAAGACCCAGTTTTAACAGATGGAGAGGGGCTTTTGTAAATGATATGCTTTTACTATCACACAGGATCAAGGTGAGATTTAAGGAGGACTTGGTTAGATGGGTCTCCTTTCTCCCTCCATAGATGTAATTTTTCTTTCCTTTTTCTAGTTGTACATTGTTAGATACTCCTTTCTTTGGGTACCACTGGTAGCCCTTGTAACCCTTGTAATTCTTTTTTTATATATCAATAAAAGGTTGTGGGGGCTTTCCCTATAGTGTTCAGTCAAAAAAAAGCGAGGGAAATGAAAGTGCGAGAGAAAATCAGTGGAGGTGCACTTGATGCGTTTGCCTTCGGTCATCCACTCCATGATCCATTTTCAACTATTAGATTCATCACCAAAGATGTACAAAGTGGCATAGAACTAAAGAATAATTTCTCTGTTCCAAGGATGTTCGAATATAAAAACATTGGTGAGGCAGAAATCCTCAAGACCTTGCAGCAATTGGTTGAAACAGCCAATGTTCTTCATAGCTGGGATGTCCGGATATTCATGAGGGAATATCTTCTTACTGTCATAGATGACCCGAGAGTAATAGATAGCCTGTTCTTTGGTCCAGAAACGAGGCAATTCAGACATGAGCGGCTTATCATACTGACTTTCTTTAAAGAATTGGAGCTGCGTGTTCCGATTGAAAAGCGGATCTTTCGCACCAGCACCTACCGAGAAAAAAGGCAGTGCTTCACGAGGATAAGGATATTTGAGTTCGTCTTTGACTGAAATCACTTCATCTCCATATACAACGGAGTCCGTATGTGCGGACGGACCAACATCTGAAATTATGATCGCTGTGTCGATGGATAGCTTGAGTGGTGATTTAACTGGTGGCACAATAGTGGGAGTTGCAGAGGGAGTAGGTAATGGATTAGATTCTTTTACAGATGGCACTGAAGACAAATCAGCCACTGGAGTGGTTGAGCTTGTTCTTCGGGAATCTGTTGTTGCTGAGCAGTGGGAGGAGCCGAAACATTTGATGTTTCACGAGCGGGAGAAGCTTGAGGTTCAGAGTGAGGGAGTTCACCTTCTTCAGAAACAAGTTGTTGAGATGGAATATCAGCTCTAACAGGGGAGGCCATAGGCACTAGTTCAGTTGGCCTTGGCGAGGGAGGAGCATCTGTGACTTGAGCAGTAGGTTGCGAAGGAATAGCTGGCTCAGGAGATTTTTCTTTCTGAGGCTGAGCTTCTAAGCATTCAGGTGAATTTTCTATCGGAGCAGGAGGAACATTCTTCTTCGCAGTTTTATTTCGCCTCTTCTTTTGCTTTGCAGATTGATCAATATGGTTGTTGACAACATCATCATAGCCAGTAACCTTAGATTGATGCTCAAGACAGATCTTGCGAACAATATCATCTAGATCTATGTGGAAACGCAACCTTCTATTGCGAATAAGAGCCAAAGCTTGATTGACATCCTTGTAGGAGTCTTCAAGTTGTCTAATAACAAACTTGGAAGAAGTGGTTTTCATTCGACCATCCAGGTCATTAAGTTTGGCAGTGAGGGTGTTGATTTCAACTGATTCTTCTCTCATGTCTTGCACAATAGTTGTGTCCTGTGAAATGACTTCAGGAGGGATTGGCAAATATGCCACTTCACCATTGAAAGGATTTTCCACAAATTTATCAAGCTGCTGCATGATGAACACATGATTATAGTAGTGAGGAGCATCAGTTGGAGCAGGTTGGGCAGTTGGAGCAGGTTGCACAGTAACTTGCTCAAATGGAGGCATAGAAGCCAACGACTGCATCAGTGTAGGGGCAAACTTAGCATCCTTTTCCTTCGAAGCTGTATCTTGAGGAGCCCTTGGCTCGGCAGTAGGGGCCTTGATTTTCTTCACTTCAGGCTTGGGAATTTGTTCGCCAGGCTTGGCAGTACTCGTAGGAGCATCAACAACCAAATCCTTCAGATTGATTGCTTCTGGATGAGGTGTTGTATCCACATGCTGCTTGATGGTGATAGTGGTAGGTGGAGTTTTCCCCAGAATGATCTTCTTCGGAGGTGCTTTTGGAATAATAGGGACTCGGAGATTAGGCAGCACCGTTGAAGTGGTGATGTTCACTTGCTCACTGAGAGTAGCAGCAATTTCTTCCTTTGTAAGCGGAGGATAATCTTTATTGGAAGATTCATCAGCAGATTAGCCTTTCTCTTCTTTGATACACTCTTCTTCTTTGATGCAGCAGTACTGGGATCATGCTTGCGCTTAGAACGACCTTCAGATTTTCCTTTGGCATTTTTCTTCTCTACGTTATGCTTGAGAAGATGACGATTTTCTTCTTCACGAGCCTTTTCCTTTTCATCCTTCTTGGCTCGCTTGAGGGCATTGCGCTTTCGCTTAGCAAGCTCACCAGGATAATTTTCCTGTGTGTGAAGGGAAGATTCATGAGCATTTGGAGGTGGCAGCGGCCTCTCTTGGGGATCATTTGGTCTGATGAGGCCAATTTCTCGGCAGTCACCCCAGGGTGGATGAAATGCAAAGTTCTGAGCAAATCGAGGATGAATCATTTCATAATTGAACCGCTTGCGCACCTAGTGGCGTCATATCCATTGCAGATGCTTATCTCTGTCATGTTTGGTTTCTCCTGGAATAGTGTTATACTTGTCATGGGAGATAAATTCAGTTGTGTTTGTGTATGGTTGCCTGCTTCCCTTCTTCTTCTTCGGTGCATCTTCTTCTTACTCGTCATCATTTTGCTCGGTTCTTTTTCTCTTGCTGGTTGTTGGGCCTACCGTTGGGCCCTTTGCATTCGGTGCTTTAGACTCATCTATTGTACCCAAGATAACATCTTCTGCATCAGCCATACTCACAGGTCGAGCAGAATCCTCAACTGACTGCATGTTCTTGTGAATAAGAATAGATACGAGGGAAAATGGGGACAGGGTTACGAGTGCTCAAAGCGAAGATTTTTCGAACAAAAATATTTTGAAGAAGAATTAGATGCAGACTTTGAGTAATGTTTCAGATGAAAGAAATGAGTAGAATGAACTAGTAGGTTCGAAGAAAATACTAGTTAGCATGATAAGCATTCCATTCGTACGAGACATAACACAAACCCTAGATCTAAAAAAAATTCGGATGCGAGGGACAACTACAAACCACATCTGCATAAGTTACCTAATCAGTAAGATCTAGGAAATGCGGTAAAAACTGATAATTTCAATCGCGGACGAACTCGAACGGGAAGGACGGAAGACCGAGTTCGCACTACCCATACCCTAGCTTGGTGATGTGCAACAGCTACAGCGGCGCGGGGAGAGAGATGATCCGCGCCGGCGAGGAAGGACTCTGGCGACCACTTTCCGGCAGCAAAGCGGTGAAGGGATCATTGGCGTCGAGCTGTAGGAGGAGCAGTGCAATAGGGCTTTGGAGGAGATGGTGGCGAAGAGGAGAAGAAGTGAATGAGGGAGCGACGGTGATGCGGTATTTATATGCGAGGGGAAATAACCGCATCGAGTGAATTCGATTGAACAACCACCGTTGAATGACTATTGCGATTCAACAGACGGGATAAGGTGGCAGTTGATGGATAGCACATGGCAACCATCATAAAAGATTGTGGTCCTGACTTGGGCGGGAAACCCCAACTTTTGGACGGCTTTCTCCAAAATGATTTAAGTTCGGCACAAACATTTAACATGATCAAGGACACCAGATAAAGATTCGATACCAGATGAAATTGAGCATTCATAGCTGAAAAGCATAGACTAGAAGAGATAGAATAGAGGGAAAACAGGGTCCTAGGCATTTCACTCAGACAAAGAAACACAGACACCCGAACAAAAAGCTATGAGTGAAATACACTCGGACTAACACAAAATCCTTCAAACGAAAGACAATCATAATGAAAGAAAATTGTGGTGGCGTTACCCACCGTATAAGAACTGTATGACCCCGAGCATCGCATAATTATCGTGGCACCCGGTTAGTCTAGTTCTTCATTAATGTATTCACTCTCAAAAAGAAAATTTCATTTTGTCGAAATTTTCAAACTCTTCGAGTGTTATGCACCCATTCCTTGTAAGATGTGGAAGTGTTGGCACAGGTGCCGAGTCCATCTTACTGCACGTTTGCGAATTCTAGGATATTTAGCTCACACCATAACGCATAGAATCTTTTCTCATCGAGAGGCTTGGTGAAGATATCAGCAAGATTGTCTTCGGTACTGACGTGATCAATAACAATATCTCCTCGAGCAACATGATCATGAATGAAATGATGTCTGATGGCAATATGCTTGGTGTGAGAATGCTGCACTGGATTGTGTGCAATTTTGATTGCACTCTCATTGTCGCAATATAGAGGAATATTTTTGACCTTGATGCCATAATCCTTCAGAGTCTACTTCATCCACAATAACTGAGTGCAACAAGCGCCAGCAGCAATATATTTGGCCTCAGCGGTAGAGAGAGATACACAATTATGCTTCCCTGACGACCAGCATACCAAAGATCTACCAAGGAAATGGCATGTCCTAGAAGTAGATTTCCTATCAACCAAGCCACCTGCGTAATCTGAGTCTGAATAGACAACGAGATCAAACTGTGCTCCCTTAGGATACCATAAACCTAAGGTGGGGGTGTGAGCCAAATATCTCAGAATACAATTGACCGCTTGGTGATGCGATTCTTTCGGTGCAGCTTGATAGCGGGCACACATACAAACACTCAACATAATGTCAGGTTTGGATGCACATAGGTAGAGCAAAGAACCAATCATCGAACGATAAGCCTTTTGATCGTAGTACTTACCATACACATCTGCATCCAGCTTACCATTTGTGGGCATTGGAGTTTTGTCGCCCTTTAGTTTGCAATCTTGCATTTTGAACTTCTTCAGGCAGTCTCTCAGGTATTTCTCCTCAGATATGAAAATTCCATTGTCCTGTTGATGTATTTGTAGTCCGAGAAAGAACTTAAGTTCACCCACCATAGACATTTGATATTTCTCGGACATCATTTTCCCGAACTCCAAGCTACAAGCATTATTAGTACAGCCGAAAATAATATCATCCACATAAATTTGACACACAAAAAGAACACCATCATACCACATGTGAATAGAGTGGAATCAGTGGATCCTGGCTTGAACCTTTTGTCGAGTAAAAACTTCTTCAGGGTATCATACCAAGCTCGAGGGGCTTGCTTCAGTCCTTATAGAGCCTTCTTCAACCTGAAAGCTTTGTTAGGATACTGAGGGTGTTCAAAGCCAGGTGGCTGCTTAATGTAGACTTCCTCATCAAGTTCACCATTAAGGAAAGCACTTTTCACATCCATTTGATAAAGCAGGATATCATCGTAATTGTCATAAGCAAGAAGAATAAGAATTGCCTCAAGGCGAGCAACATGAGCATATGTTTCACCGAAATCAATACCTTCTACCTGTGTATACCCTTGAGTGACAAGACGTGCTTTGTTTCTCACAACAATGCCATTTTCATCTTGCTTGTTTCGGAATATACATTTTGTGCCGATGATATTGTGCTTCTTAGGATTCGGTTTGTCAACCAACTCCCACACATCATTTAATTCGAATTGCACCAACTCTTCTTGCATTGCATTCATCCAATCGGGATCATTCATGGATTCTTCATACTTGGTAGGTTCTGCCAATGAGACAAAGGAGAAACTGCTACAGTAGTTACCCAAACGAGTGCGAGAACGAGTTGTGGGTCAATAACCTGGACTCTTGAGAACTTCGAGAATTAATGTAGGGTCAACTCAATTTTCCACTCGAGGGAGAGGATTTTCATCTTGATGATCATTTTCATTTTCCTCAGCATTAGCATCGGGATTGGCATTTGTATCACCATTTTCATCAGGATTGCCATTCGGATTGGCTTTAGCATTTTGGTTGCCATTTGTGTTTGGAGCTGCATTTTCTTCAGCAGTAGCTTGGCAAGTTCTGCTTCGAGTCATGGGGGCATCATCATCATCGGAAGAGTCAGGAGCATTTCCTTCGACTGGCTTGACACTCCCAATGTCCATTTGCCGAATAGCCACCAAAATCGATGGTTCATCTATCACATTAGGCAGGAGCTCCTTTTGGGAGCCGTTAGATTAATCAAACCACACATTTAACGTTTCCATAACTTTCCGGTGGTGAGAGTTATAGACACGATAAGTATGCGAGTTCGAGCCATAACCAAGAAGAAAACCTTCATGTGCCTTAGGTGCAAACTTGGAATTATGATTCATCTCACGAATGTAACACGGTGCACCAAAAACACATAAATAAGAAACATTTGGTTTCTTTCTAGTGATGAGCTCGTATGAAGTTGTCTTAAGGAACTTGTGAAGATAAACACGATTGATAACATGACAAGCTATGTTAATAGCATCAGCCCAGAAGCGAATGGGAGTTTTATACTCACTGAGTATTGTTCTCGCCCTTTCAATGAGAGTTCTATTCTTTCGCTCAACAACTCCATTTTGTTGGGGAGTGTATGTAGCTGAGAATTCATGGGTAATACCATTCTCATCGAGAAAATCTTCAATATGAGTATTTTTTGAACTCCGTGCCATTATCGCTTCTGACATGCTTAATTCACACATCATATTCATTCTGGGCCTTCTTGGCGAATCTTTTGAAGATATCTTGGGTGCAGGTCTTGTCTTCGAGAAAGAATACCCAAGTGTAGCGAGAGAAATCATCAACAATAACAAGATCATAATGACTGCCACCAAAACTTGCATAGTTTTGAGGTCCGAATAAATCCATATGAAGAATTTCCAGAGGTCTTGTTGTGGTCATGACAGTCTTTGATGAATGATGCTTCTTGGCCAATTTGCCAGCCTCACATGCAGCACAGAGACGATCCTTGTTGAATTTTACATCAAGAATGCCACGGAGATGATTTTTCTTCACTATAGTCTGTAAATTTCTCATACCTGCATGACCAAGTCTTCGGTGCCACAGCCAACCTTTGGTTGCTTTTGCAAGCAACACAAGTTTGGACTGAGGGACCCTTAGAGAAATCCACAATATATAAATCACCCTTTCTATTTCCCTCAAAGATGAAGGAATTGTCAGAGGCCATAAAGACAATGCATTTGGATATGGAAAATAAAACCACCATGCCTAGATCACAAAGCTTGCCAACTGACATAAGATTAAATCCAAGAGACTGAACAAGTAGAACATCATCAATAGTCTTGTCTCTGGACATAGCAATTTTACATAGCCCAATTACCTTTCCTTTGTTGTTGTCGCCAAAAGTAATGTACTTTAGAGATGAAGCAGTTAAGTTGGGGTCGACAAACAACTAGTTGTCTCCAGTCATATGACTAGTGCATCCACTATCCATTATCCATTCGGTACACCTGGAGACATAGTCTTGCAAAAGAATTAGGCTTTCTTAACCACCCACATCTTTGCAGGTGGCTTCGAAACAAATGAGCGAGCAGGATATGATTTCTTTTGATAATCATAATTGTTACTCGAAGAAGTACGAGCATAATTGAAAGAATAGGCATTGAACTTATTTCTAGACAAATGAGTATAGTGGTTGAATGAGGTACGCATGTACTCATTCTGTCGAGTGAAATAATGGCATTTTTTGCCTGCATGGTTAGCACTGGAGTAATAGGCAATGCATCAATAGTTTTCTTTGGCACCCAGATAGCTTTCTTTTGGGGGCCACTCCTGCTGGTTGGTCCAACATAGCGAGCAACAGCCTCACCACATTGGTTTTTGAACAGCTTATAGTTGTCCAGGGAATCATCATAAGAGTATTCGGGGATAGGAGAATCATATCCCTGAAGCAAAGCTGGATCGAGCATTTTACTCTTGGCAAGCGCCCACATAGTGCGAGGATATTGATCAGGTTCCCAGTAGGTGCCATTTTCATTCAGTTTCCTTTCGAAACCGATACCTTCCTTCCTGGGATTTTGTGAAGAATGGATTTCTTCAGAACATCACACAGGGTTTGATGCCCTTTGAGAGATTGAACACTCCTATCTGAATAAGATCCTTCAACCTAGCATTTTCATCAGACAAAGAACCATTTTCCTCGACAGAGGGGTTAGCATTTGACTCAGCATTACTGCGTTCAAGGCATTTTAAGCAAGGTGGTGTAAACACTTCAGGTTTCTCTTTGAGTTGTTGCGTGAGAAGAGAATTTTTTTCTCAAATCAAATCCTCATGAGCCTCTCTCAGCGACTCGAGTTCCTGTTTCCTTTTCAGGTAATCATAGGTTAATCTCTCATGATCAGCTCAGAGAAAATCATGACGAGTTGATAGTTCATCCATTCGTGACTAAAGAGAGGAATGCTCTTTGGTCAGAGACTGATTTTTCTCCATCTCCTCAACCAAAAACCCTTTAGATTTCCTGAGGGTTTTCTCAATTTTCTCAATAGAGTTTTGTTGAATATTAGCAATTTTGATCAGTTTAGCATGGTCATCCTCATCCGAAGAATATTGATCACTGGAGTGAACCTTGTGATGTTTGGAGGATACCTTTTCTCTCGAAGCCTTTCCATGAAGCAATAGGCAGGAGTTTCATTGTCGCTTGAGTATTTTTTTGAAGAAGCTTGAAGCAGGGGTCGAGGCACATGCTATCCCAGCCATGCCAGAATCAGAATCCTCATCGGATTCATCAACTTCTTCGGAGTCAGATGATTCTTCTTCATCAGAATCCATCTCCTTGCCGATGTATGCCTTGGCCATGCGAGAGGTATTCTTGCGGTTGGAGCAGGACTTGGAAGGGTTCCTTGAGGAAGATCTTGATGAAGACTTGGAGGTGGAGCTGTCCTTCTTCTTGAAGAACTTCTTCATTTTCTTCTCATCGTTAGAATCATGGTTCTTGCTCTTGGTTTTGCCTCGATAGTTTCCTAAATCATATCTTCCACTAGCACGGATTTTGGCTTCCCAGAGAGGACAGTCCGAGATGAAGTGTACTGGCTTTTTGCACCTGAAGCAGGTGTAATCTCCAGTGGTTTTTGATGAAGATTCTGAACTACCGGAGTTGCTGGATCCTTTCTTCTGGAACTGGTTCTTCCTATGAAGGCACTGGAATCTTTTCATGATAAATGCGAGATCTTTGATGATCCTTTCTGGATCATCAGAATCTTCTTCGGCATTTCCTTCGGAGGAAGAATCAGCCACGGCCTTGAGAGCATTGCCTTTGTGATGACATGAACCATAGAGATCTCTCTTCTCTTCTTCTTGTTCCTCGCGGGTGTTTAGCCTTTCCATGATATCAGCAGAGTCGAGATCTTTGAAGTCAGCTCGTTCCCTAATCATCAGAACTAGTGTGTCGAATGAACTGTCAAGTGATCAGAGCAGTTTCTTCACAACTTCATGGTCAGTGATGTCTTTGGTGCCGAGACCCTGCAGCTCATTTGCTATGTCACTCAGACGATCGAAAGTTCGCTGACAGCTTTCATTTCCAATACTCTTGAACCAATTGAATTTTGCCCGAAGAGTATCAATGCGAGCTTCCTTCTGGGTTGAAACACCCTCATTTATCTTCTCGAGAATGTCCCACAATTCCTTCGCAGTTTCACTCTGATGATAGCGAAGAAATTGAGCACGAGAGAGATGACCACCAATTTCATCTTTAGCTTGAGCGTCCATCTCAATGAGTTTCTTCTCAGCGTCAGTGGGGACCTGAGGTGTCGACGTGGAGCATGATCACCTATGGGGCAGGGGTTCCCCTTTGTGGTTCGGCATGGGGACGGCCACGTTGCACAAAGAGCAGAAACAGCAGGGGACATCACGGCAATGGACAGCTAGTTTTTACCCAAGTTCGGGCCGCTTTGCAGCGTAAAACCCTACTCCTGCTATGGTGGATTGATCGGGAGGAGGATGAAGGCGCAGACTGCACTATCCCGGCAAGGATGCCCCGGGAGTGCAATCACGCGTGTACAAGTGTAGGGCGTCAAAGTGTTCAAACCCTTTGCTAGGTTGCCTCAGGCCTCCTTTTATAGTTTAAGGGGCGACCACAGTGGCAAAACAGTCATTTGGGTGAGATTAGATAGCTAACAGTGCAATCATACCTAACTCTGGCGGTTAGGACAAAGTGCATTAAATGCATTGCTAGGTGTCGTGTCAAGGTTGAATCCCGGCAAGCCTGCCGCGCCGCTTATCTGCTTCTCCTTGTTAGCATGACACGTCTACTGGACGGGTGTCAATAAAGCTAATCACTTCTTGATCATGCTGCCACGTTCCTGACAGGATCCACCTGGTTGCTTGGTTCCTTGACACCGCACTGATAAATTACTTGGGTGCGTTGAGGTGGAGTGGTGGCGTCTCGATCGAAACCTACCGGCAAGAAGCCTGGAGTGTTTTGATCTTGGCGGCCCTGGCAACCCTGTCGGGGCAATCTGGACTTGTCCTCAGGTGCGGCTCCTGCCCGGCAAGGCTCTCCTCCCCTGCAAGGGAGGCCTTCCCAAGGTGATTTCTGGCTATCTTGTTCTTCTCAATGCTCCCCTTGATCTCACGAATAGTGGCTTCTCTGGCCTATTTTTATATGGAGTACTGGTGCTGGACGTACGATCGTCAGCATGCCCTTGCATGAGTTCGGTCTAGCAAACACCAATGTTTGCTGCACCGACAGGAGCCCCCGGGCCTAGTCCATATGTGCTAATGGGAATAGTTGGGGTAGGCCCCAAACAATGCACGGGCCTGCATCCTGACTTCACCGCGGTGGAACTCAACCCTTTGAGATTTTCCTTGTTTCTTCATTAACCTAGAGTTGAATAACCCCCTGGGTTCTCTATGAGTCGCGCGACGTCAAAATGACGTGGGCTCACCCACGTCATAGGTCAAAGGACGCCCATGTTCATGAGGGTGAATTAGGGCGCCCGCACATGAACCAGGGGTAACTGCCACTCCACTTTACCCACCACGCCTACCATTTCCACCACGCGCGCCGCATGCATTGCACGGGGTTGGTGGTGGATGCGCAGGGAGCGGGAATGTGTGCCATGGCTGAAAGTGTAGCGCCTAGGGTTGGTGCAGTGGGGCGGCCGGCGAATTTGGACGCCGTTAGTGCCGTAGATAAGCTGGATTGGAGGAGTGGGGTGGTTGCTCCATGGTAGTGGAGGACCAGCCCCTGCCTCACTCCACTATAAAAGGGACTGTGAGGAGGATGGAAATGTTCATCCATGCACCTTCTCCTTCTTCCCGGATTCTTCTTCCACCATGGTGAGAGGAAGAGGGCATGCTCAGGCTCTGGCGGCAGCGACGATGGCTTCCTCTCGACACCGTATCCCTGCCCCTCCTAGGGACGCTGGGGCAGGATCCAATGCGCAAGGTGGAGCCATGGGACGTGGCTGCGGCTGGCGAGGCACCCGAGGCCGAGGCGGGCGCGGTGGTGCGCTGGCTACGCCTCCTCCAGCCACTCTGATCCTGGTGGCAGGCCATGTAGGAGATACGGCGCTGGAGTTCATCATCAGGCTACGCGAGCCCCCGCGCAGCCGTCTGTGGCTGGCTCGCCTTTTGCTAGGATAATGGAGGTTGAACAGCCGCTCAGGCTGGGGTTGCGCATGAGCTGCTACTGCAATGGTGCGGCGTGGGCAGATGTTGAGTTCCCAGCACCGCACGTCATGCTTCTTAGGCGTGGCTGCAAAACCTTCGCCCGCGCCCACCACCTGGCGGAAGAACATGTCCACCGCTTCAAGTTGGTGGAGGCTAGTCTACTCTTCATCAAGGTCTTCGGACGCTCAGGTGCTCACTTAGGGTGCTGCGTAGAGAGCTCGACCAATGATGAAAGCTCCTCCTCGAGTGACAACGACGAAGAGGACACTGATGGCGAAGACGGCGACGCCGAGCCCCCGGTCCTCAAGCATGAGGACGATGGCTCAGACTCCGGCTGAGCGCCGATCGCACCGTCACCGTTAGCTAGGCGCCGGCAGCACCACCATCTGCATCTGGACCCTGGTAGAGCAATTTTGCCGGGGGTATTTGTCCTGGTCGACTCCGCTTCCACCAGCTGGACCCCGGCAGGCTTCCTCGTGGACTCCGGCTTCGTCTTCCCTGCCGGTGTCCCTACTACCGTGTTCCTCTGGTCCTGGCGGTGGTGACCAGAGCATCGCCTAGACGCTCTCTCTGTCCCTGGCCTCTTCTTCCTTGCTGGGGAGGCGCCCTCCCGATCTTGTCAGGCTGCGTCTCGCGAGCCCTGACGGGGTCGGGCTGGGCTTCTGCCTAGGCGCTCCTTTTGCCGCCTTTCTTTCTAGATGCAACTCCTAGGAGGAGAGGGACAAGAAAGGCATTACGGGGCACTTATCTTTTTTCAAATCAAAAGATGTAGGCACTTGCTAAGCTTTAGTTTAAATCATGTAATTTTCCATCCATGTTCGTACTTTGTATGGTCTGTACTTGTTTATCTATGTATTAATGGAAAAAAATGCTTGCCGGGTACTTGTGCGTGTGTCATTAACACGCTAAGGAAAGACTCCTTAATACTCCCAGGTAAACAAAGCTTTTCTGGCAAGACATCCTGCCAGCCCTCAACACAGCTACCATTGAACCTCGTCCGGTGGGTTAGGAGCATAGATGAGGGATGGCCCCCCGCTAGCTCCCCTCAAGTGCCACTGCAGCCGTCTTGACCGAAAAGATTTCGAATCAAAAAGATGGGAGCACAGATGATGGAAGCGACAGGGTTTCCCAACGTACAAGTTTTTCATATGTGAGTACGCCATGGATGGTGAGGCAAACTTATCTATGTTTGTTGTCCTTCTTATCGTTCCCGATAAGAATAGGCTGTCGAGGACCAATATGCGGGCTCGTTCTCACTCTTCTTCCCGGGGAGTCCATCCACAGTAGAACCCTGTTGCTAACTTCAAAAAAGAAAGACATGAGAGAGGTAGCAGCATATGATCCTTCCTAAGGGATTAGTCGCCTTATATTAAGATTATTGTAATCTCAATAAAGTCAAACTTAAATAAACATGCATGCAAGTTTTGTGCCAGCGCTTCGTTTCATTATCTTTGCACAGGGTCTGCGCCTGGCTTTGTACAAAGGGTTACAAGTCTTGGGGACTATGCTTGTACAAAACAGGTTACCGGGGCAAGGCCCGACAACCTCGCCTTACGGGTAGAACTTATGAAGATGCTCAATGTTCCATGAGTTTTGCATTGGGATGCCATCTTCGGTCTCCAGACGGACGGCACCACATCTGGTGACACGTGCTACCCGGTAAGGTCCTTCCCACTTTGGTGTCAACTTGTTTGAACCCTTGGCAAACTGAACACGCCTAAGGACAAGGTCACCTTCCTCAAGGCTTCGGGCTTGGACCCTGCGGCCATGGTAGCGGCGCAGGGCCTGCTGGTATCGTGCAACACGTACAGCCGCCCAGAGACGGTCCTCCTAGAGGAGCATGGCATCGTCATGCTGTAGCTACTCTTGCGCTACTTCATCGTAGGCAAGTACCCGAGGCGACCCGTATATGAGTTTCGTGGGGAGCACTGCTTCTGCCCCATATGTCAGGGAGAAGGGAGTCTGGCTAGTAGCTTGATTTGGTGTCATCCTGATTGACCAAAGAACCACAGGCAACTCATCAATCCAGCGCTTGCTGCATTTTTGCAGTCTATCAAAGGTTCTTGTCTTCACCCCTTGTAGCACTTCAGCATTCATCCTTTCTGCCTGCCCGTTGCTTCTTGGGTGGGCAACACAGGCGAAAGAGACCTTGCTCCCAAGGCTCTGGATGTATTGCATGAAGGCGCGGCTTGTAAACTGGGTGCCGTTGCCGGTGATTACCTTGTTGGGTACTCCAAAACGACACACCAGTCCTTGGAAGAACTTGATAGCTGACTGCATTATCACCTTTCTCACTGTTCCACTTCGGGCCACTTTGTAAACTTGTCGATTGTCATGTACAAGAATTCAAAGCCCCGGTAGCACGGGGAAAGGGGCCCAAGATGTCGAGCCCCCAGACCACGAAAGGCCAGGACAAAGGGATGGTCTGCAAGGCTTGAGCCGGCTGATGGATATTCTTGGAGTGGAAATGGCATGCTTCACACTTGGTGACGAGCTCAGTTGCATCTCGGAGGGCGGTGGGCCAGTAGAATCCTTGCCGGAAAGCTTTCCTGACAAGTGCTCTTGATCCCAGATGTGATCCACACACACCTCCATGTATCTCTGCCAACAGCTCTAGTCCATCTTCTTGACTGATACACTTATGCTTCACGCTGTTGGGCCTCTTTCTGTACAAAGTGTTGTCCACAAAGTGGTACATACTTAATTGCCAGGCCACTTTCTCAGATTCCTCTGGATCATCAGGAAGTTCTCCAGTTTGCGAGAATTGGACTATGGGTTGTGCCCATGTCGGAGCCTGAGGCTTGAAGACAAGGACTAAAGGCATTTCTTCAGTTGTGGGATCACTTTCTCCAATGGAAAGAACCTGGGATTCTGCTTGAGAGTGAGGCTCACCATTCATCGTAGGATCTCCCCCGGCAACCTTCTCACCAGCGGCTCCACGGAGCTCTGCCGGGAAATGTTTGCCAGTGTTGAGTTTTCTTCTTTTTTTGGCCAGGGCTGACGGCAAAACTGATGGTTGGGTGAGGTGGAGTACAAAAGTGCCTGGTTCTGCAGGGAGCTTCTGCGTAGCGCACTTTGACAGGTGATCAGCGATGCTATTTTCTGCATGAGGTATCTGCTCTGTTTGCAGCCCGTCGAAGTGTTCCTCCAGCTTCCTCACCTCTTCTCCACGTACGGATCCATCAGCGAGCTTTGATAATCATTATTCATCTGCTTCACAACAAGCTGGGAGTCACCTCATATGATCAACTTCTTGATTCCCAATTCAATAGCAACTCGGAGCCCGGCAAGGAGCCCTTCATATTCTACTATGTTGTTGGCGGCATCTTCCCTAGGAAAATGCATTTGGATGACATACTTGAGGTGTTCTCCGGTGGGCACAATGAGTAATACTCTCGCGCCAGCACCTTGGAGCGCGAAAGCACTGTCAAAGTACATGACCCATTCCTTAGGGGCCTCCTTGCCGGGGAGGGCAGTTTCCACAGTCTCTTCATTAGGAGTTGGCGTCCACTCTGCTAAGAATTCCGCTAGTGCTCTGCTTTTGGATAGTGCTGTGCTTTCAAACTTCAAAGCAAAACTTGATAGCTCCAGAGCCCATTCTACTATCCTGCCGGTGGCTTCGGGGTTCCTCAAGATTCGTTGTAGTGGGAGGCGAGTCACAACAGTGATCTCGTGGGCTTGAAAGTAATGGTGCAGCTTCCTTGAGGCCATGAGGAGGCCGAAGATCAGCTTTTGGACCCCAGAGTACCTTGATCTAGCCCCCTGCAAGAGGGAGCTGACAAAGTATACTGGTCGCTGCACCATTTTCTTTCTGGCCACCCCTTCTCGCCTACCAGGGCCGATCTGCGGTCCCCCTTCATCGCCGCCGGCAGGCTCTGCCGGGGACAAAGCTGGTCAAACACTGGTTGATTCTGCTGCAGTAGCTTCCCTACCATCCACTTCCCTCTGTGCCACAAGAGCAGCACTAACCACTTGATTTGTTGCCGCTAGATACAGCAACAACGGCTCTTGCGGTTTAGGTGCGACCAAGGTTGGAGCAAAGGAAAGGTCAACTTTCAAATCCTGCAGCACAGCCTCGGCTTCTGGAGTCCATTTCATTGGACCAGCCTTCTTCAATATTTTGAAAAACGGCAAGGCACGCTCGGCAGACTTGGAAATGAACCTACTTAGTGCAGCCACGCAGCCAGTCAAACGTCTCACATCTTTGACGGTCTTAGGAGCTTGAATCTGTTCTATTGCCTTGATCTTGCCGGGGTTGTCTTCTATCCCTTGCTGGGACACAAAGAACCCAAGAAGCTTGCCGGATGGAACGCCAAACACACATTTCTCTGGGTTGAGCTTCAAGTTAATCCTCCGCAAATTTGCAAAGGTTTCTTCTAAATCCTCAATGAGTGAAGACTTGTCCTTGGTTTTGACCACTATATCATCCATATACACTTCAATGTTTCTGTGCAGCTGAGGTTCGAAACCAATCTGCACGGCCCTTGCGAATGTGGATCCAGCACTTTTTAGCCCGAAAGGCATACATACAAAGTAGTACATGCCACATGGGGTGATAAAGGCGGTCTTTTCTTTGTCTTCCTTGGCCGTGAAGATCTGATGGTACCCAGAATACGCGTCCAAGAAGGAAAGCAAATCACATCCAGAGGTGGAATCAACAATCTGATCGATGCGCGGCAAGGGGAAGGGATCCTTTGGACAAGCCTTGTTCAGGTCAGTGAAGTCGATACAAAGCCTCCACTTCCCGTTAGCCTGGCGCACCACCATTGGATTAGCTAACCAAGTTGGATGCAGTACTCCTCGGACCAAACCCGCTGCTTCTAGCATCCTAATCTCCTCAGCAATGAACTGCTGCCTCTCCAAGTCCTGCTTCCTGACTTTTTGCTTGACGGGGCGGGCGTGAGGACAGATAGCAAGGTGGTGCTCAATTACCTCCCTAGGAACACTGGGGATGTCTGATGGTTGCCAGGCAAACACAGCAACATTCGCCCGCATGAAGGTAATGAGCACGCTTTCCTATTTGTCATCAAGGGTAGTACTAATGGTGAAAGTACCATCAGTGCCATCCTGCCGCGCCGGCACTTTCTTGGTTGCAGGAGGAGCAGCCCTGGATCTTTTGCTGGTCGAACTCTCCGGCAAGTCACTGCCGGGCGTAGCGCACTCCAAAGAGGCGCGCTTCCTGGGGTCCTTGTCGGTGTTCTTAACTTTCTTCCCTTCCTTGGCGGGAGCCGAGGCCTTGACGGCCTCCACCGCTATCCCGTCTCTATACATCTTATCCACACAGATGACTGCATCCCTCTTATCCAACGGGATAGTGATAACTCCCATAGGACCAAGCATCTTCAGAGTGTTATACACATAGTGGGACTCCGCCATGAAATTGGCCAGAGCTGGTCGACCAAGAATCCCGTTAAATGGCAGGGGAAGCTCAACGACATCAAACACAATCTTTTCAGTCCCGAAGTTGATTTCCCCACCAAACGTTACCGGCAAGGTGATATTTCCCTTTGGTTGGCCGTCAACCAACATCTTGGTGACCTTGAGGTTGCGGATTGTTGGTGAAACCAACAACGGCAAACATCCTACCGCAGTAGTGCGGTCTGGATGATCCTCAATGTCAAAGATGATGGGTGTGCGGGACCACTTAAGTGGTTCTCGAGCACTCGCTACTCGTTCTGCAGCATTAACCTCACGCGCCCACTGCTTGAGTTGGCGGTGAGAGGAGTGCAAAGATGCACCTCCGTCAATGCACATTGCCTCGGTAGCTTTCTGAAACTCATGTTCACTAGTTTCATCATCCTCTTCTTCGCTATCATCCTCATTTCCCTTCTTATCACGGCCTCTGGCGGGCTTATCTTTCTGTTGATCAAACTTGCCATGGTCTTCGTTATGACCACCACATCCTTTCCCGCCATTACCATTCTGATTTCTCTCCTTGTCATGCCTCTCATACTCAGCCTTTTGTTTTTCAACCAACTGCTCGAGTTGCTTGCAATCCTGAAGGTCATGGCCCTTGGTCCTATGGATCTTGCAATATGGCCCGTCAGACTTGCCGGTTTTCTCAGCAGCCGCTGCTGCTCGACAATCAGCGCATGTAGCAGCTTCCTTGCCGGGCATCTCAGTTTTTGCCTTCTTGCCGGTGCTAAGATCACCAGCGGTCTCAATGGCCAACATTGCTTTCTCCTTTCATTTCTTGTTGCGCTTCTTGTTTTTATTCCAGGGGTGGCAGGGTCGTCGTCGTCCTCCGAATCGGCTTCGGCGCCAACCTCTTCCCCTGGAAGTCTTCTCCCTTCTTCAGCACAAGCACACCTATCCACCAGCATGTAGAGCTCGCTGACGGTCTTGGGTAACTGAACATTCATCTTAGTCAACATTCTGCGGTTGCGCACATTCGTATGAAATGCAGCAATCACAGCTGCTGGGTGTATCTTTGGAATATTGAGGTGCACTCGACTGAACCTCTGCAGATACTTGCATAAACTCTCTCCCTCTTTCTGCAGGAGGGTTTGTAGATCACTAGGCCGCCCTGGTTCTTGATGGCCGCCCGTGAAGGCACCCACAAACTCATTGCGCAGGTCGGCCCAGGAGGAAATGGAATCCTCTGGCAGGTGCATCAGCCAGGACATCATGTTTGGCTTGAGAGCCAGCGGGAAGTAGTTGGCGAGCACTTTTTCATCCCTTCCCCCGGCAGCTTGAACGGAGATCGTATAGATGCCCACAAACTCTGCCGGGTTCAGCTTCCCGTCGTACTTCTCTGACAAGTCAGGTTTAAAGGTGCGAGATGATGGCCAATGGACTTGCCATAGTTCACGAGTGAAGGATGGGCATCCAACCTTGTAAGGCAGGTACCCGCCAGCACTGGGCACGGGTTCGTCAACATCAGCTATGTTGCGTCTGTTGGATTGACAGCGCATCTCGCGACGCCACTCAATGGTGACGTGGGAGTCTTCCTTCTTCCTTTCCTTCAACACTTGACGTTGGTCTCGTCGGAGTCGCGGATCGGATGAGGCCATTGATGCCTCATCACGATCATCGTCGTCTGGTGGTCGCTGAGCTCACCGTGGCTGCCCTTGGGAGGGTTGCCATGGAGGAGACTGCACTGTGGGTGCGGTCCTCTCATCTTGGCCACCGTTGTGAGCCGCTGGCATCGCCCGTGGGCACTGCGATGGCTCCGCACACGGTGACTTGTTGACCTTAGCAAACCCAAGGAGACTTTGGATGGTGGCTATCCATTCATCCATCCTGTCTGCTACTGAGGAAAGTCCAGCAACAGCTGAGCTCTTGCCACTGCTTCGGCCGCCGTTTCTGGCATGGCGTGGGAGGCAGAGCACAACACTGCTCGACTTCTGGACCAACCAGAAGGAGCACCGTCGGGCTATCGCCGCCTCGGGCCTGTTGCCAGAGGGACCTGATGTGACCGGATCTATTCTTGGTTACCAGGCTCTTGGTCAGCTGGGCTCTTCCCGTGCTGGAGTGGTCGCTGGGGGTCGATGATGCCACTCGGGGTGCGGTTGCGCTCGCCCGACGCGGGGCAGAGCACATGCCCTGTCTCCGCCCCCCCCGGGAGGCGCGGCCAGTGGATCCTAGCCCGCACCGGAGCGGACGTCGATGTTGTGTCGGTTGAGCACGCCGGTGGTGTGAGCAATAGGAATTTGAGCATCTCCATGACTCACACCGGTGGGAGCTTGCTCGGCGGCATGTTGAAGGGGCTGGGCCACGCCCGCGGCCCCAGTCCCTGCCCCAGCCGCGACGGGAGTTTTAGTAGCACCGCTCATCTCGCCGGCTCCGCCTGCCGCAGCTGCGGCGCATGTAGCGCTCGTAGCCACGGGTAACGAAGCCCTCGAGGTGGAAGGATGCGCTCCTGCTCCTCTTCTCTTCTTGGTAGCCATGGATGAGGAATATTGACGAAGATTGACCTGCTGGCTACTGCTTCAGGTTCGCACAAGCGACGCCCCCTACCCGGCGCGCCAAAGATGTTGGCGTGGAGCACGATCACCTATGGGGCAGGGGTGCCCCTTTGTGGTTCGGCATGGGGACGGCGGCATTGCACAAAGAGCAGAAATAGCAGGGGACAGCACGGCAATGGACAACTAGTTTTTACCCAGGTTTGGGCCGCTTTACAGCGTAAAACCCTACTCCTACTATGGTGGATTGATCGAGAGGAGAATGAAGGCGCAGAGTGCACTATCCCGGCAAGGCTGCCTCGAGAGTGCAATCATGCGCGTACAAGTGTAGGGGGTCGAAGTGTTTGAACCCTTTGCTAGGTTGCCTTGGGCCTCCTTTTATAGGTTAAGGGGCGACCACAGTGGCAAAACAGTCATTTGGGTGAGATTAGATAGCTAACAGTGCTATCATACCTAACTCTGGCAATTAGGACAAAGTGCATTAAATGCATTGCTAGGTGTCGTGTCGAGGTTGAATCCCGGCAAGCCTGCCGCGCCACTTATCTGCTTCTTGTTAGCGTGACACGTCTCCTGGACGGGTGTAAATAAAGCTAATCACTTCTTGATCATGCTGCCACGTGCCTGACAGGATCCACCTGGTTGCTTGGTTCCTTGACACCGCACTGATAAATGACTTGGGTGCGATGAGGTGGACCGGTAGCGTCTCGGTCGAAACCTACCAGCAAGAAGCCTGGCGGGTTTTGATCTTGGCGGCCCCGGCAACCCTTCGGGGCAATCTGGACTTGTCCTCAGGTGCGGCCTCGGCCTGGATAGGCTCTCCTACCCGGCAAGGGAGGCCTTCCCAAGGTGATTTTCGGCTATCTTGTTCTTCTCAATGCTCCCCTTGATCTCATGAAGAGTGGCTTCTCTGGCCTATCTTTATATGGTGTACTGGTGCTGGACGTACGATCATCAGCATGCGCGTGCATGAGTTCGGTCTAGCAAACGCGAATGTTTGCTGCACCGACATGAGGTATTTCAACCGTGAATCCTAACAGTACCACGTTCCACATGTCATCATCAATGGCTCGAAGACGGAACTTCACCTTCTCCTTCCAGAAGGGATAGTCCATCCCATCGAAGGTGGGAATCTTGAGATGCGACTTGTAGCTCATTGAAGACATACTTAAACTCCAAGGTGGTTAGACCAAAATAAGCAGAGTCAAGGAGTACCTTGCTCTGATACCAATTGTAGGAATGAAGTATGTCTACCAGAGGGGGGTGAATGGGAGTTTTAAAATTTCTTCAGAAATTTCAAAACTCTCATAACCCAGCAGCGGAGCGAATGAAAATGAAGTACAGTGAGCGAATATAAACTACCGAATGGAAACTGATACAAGCATCGAAGCAAATCACATGATTTAGATAATATGAAAGGAAAGTGGGGAAACAGATGAAACCAGTGATGCTCGATGGCGACAGGGTATTTGTTCGACCAGTTCATCCTTCTACACAAGGACTACATCTGGTTGGAGGGATTGTGACTTAACATGGAAGATAAACTCTCTTCACCCTATTCTCCTCGACAATTGGTCTGTTAACCAATGCCGATCACTCGTGGTAGATACTTGAGGTGATCTCCGAACCTTTACAGACTTCTTCTTCAAGAACCACAATTACTCTTGGTCTCTAAAGAACATGACACCTAACCGTCGAGTTTGCAGCTCTCAAGAGTAATAGGTGGAGCGTACTAGACTTAGATTCAAGTGATGTTGAACCACTATCTAATTTTTTGGCTCTAGGGATTTTCTTTCGGTGGATTTTAAACTCAAATCACTCGAAGAGGGGGTTGCTCAACAATCTTCTCAGAATCAAACGGGGGAGCCATAGGACAAAGCCAGTGCGCGGTGGCTATTTATAGCCTCAGCCTTCCCTGGTGGGAAATGACCATTTTGGACACGTGGTCCAGCCAATGGCCAACCGATGCATTCTCAACGGTCGGATTTCAAAGAGCAACGATAAAAATACTTGAGGAACAAGTAATGCTAACCCCTCGGTCTGAGACAAATCTCTCGCAATGAAGAAGATCACAGTCTCTTGCTGACAAGTATTTGCTCGGAACACAAAGAGATTATCTCGCAACTTACATAGGATTTGGATTCAGCATCAGAGAATAAAGTTTCGAACGCTACACCCCTCTAAATAGTATGTTGGTCTTGTGACTCGATAAAGAGAAGTGAAACAACGAAATAAATGCTACGTCTTCACTTCATCTTTATTCTTCTCGGATGCAGTCACTTCCTTCGGACAGCCACCGAACCAATTGCTTCACGTCAGCAATTTTTAAGGGTTCACTCTTGTCAACATAATCTTCGGTGATAATCTTCACTGCAATGCAGGGGATTATCTCTATCATTTGAACCAAACTCCTCTTGATTCCAGGGACCTGTTACTCTGTGTGCACTAGCAAACACATAAGTCCCATACTGTTTATGTCAACAAACTCCCAAACATAAGGAGGAAAATTATTGCACTTCAACTTGTTGTTTAACAACTTTAACATAATTTTTTATTCAGATCCGTACCTAATTCGAAATTTTCATATTGGGACTTCCCGGAATTGCTATGTGTCATTTTTTGCCTCATTTAAACTTGCTTTGATGTGGGGCTCTTTCATGCATCATGTCTTGCCATGAGTAAGAACACTTGATCTTGCCATGCATCATACTTGGTTGTGCATCATGCCATGTTTATACTTGTTTGTTTACCGTGTTGTTTGCTTCTTTTTGGTTGTGCTTCTTCTCGATAGTTCCTCGTTTCGTTGCGATTGTGAGGATTTGTTCGACTACGTTGGTTTGTCTAATTCATGGACTCGATCTTCTTCCAAACGGGATTGTAGGCAAGATGACCATTACCTTTGGGTATCACTACTCTCTTTGCTTTGCTAGTTGTCTCGATGCTATCGCTATGTCGCACTACCTACCACTTGTTTGTCAAGCCACCCAATTTGCCATGATAGCCTCTAACCTTTTCCACCATCCTAGCAAACTGTTGTTTGGCTATGTGACCACTTTGCTTAGCCCCTTTTATAGCGTTGCTAGTTGCAGGTGCAGTGCAGGTTGTTCCATGTTGGGACATGGATGTCATGGGATATCACAATATCTGTTTTTTAATTAATGCATCTATATACTTAGTATTGGGTGGAAGGCTCGGCCTTTTTCCTGGTGTTTTGTTCCACTCATGCCGCCCTAGTTTTCGTCATACCATTGTTATGTTCCTTGATGAGCTCTCCTAACACATGTGGGGTACTATGGGTCCCCCTGTCCATTCGCTTAGGTTTTAAACTCTTCCAGCAGGGCCGAACATTAGTTTTACTATTTGCCTAATTACAACTAAAACTTGCATAGGGACCTGTCGGCGCCCGTGGATAATTAATCAACAAACCAGGCCAGTGCTCCTCATGAGTGTTGGTCCTCCTACCCAGCAGTCGGTTGTGCCGCCTGGGGGCAACTCGATGGTATTCTCGCTATCGTCCAGTTCGCATAGACAGTTGTGTCCTGAGAATGAGATACGCGCGGCTCTTATCGGGGTGACAACACACTTGGTGGTCTTGCTGGTTTAGTTTTGCCTTTGCTGAGTGGCTTGTCCACTGGTATTCCTTATCGTAAGCATCATGTTATCATGGTGTGCAAATGTTCCATCAGATGCGCATGGTAATTTATAATGAACCACTTGGAGCACCCCCTGCAGGGTTAAATCTTTTCGGAAGTCATGCCCGCGGTTATGTGGTGTCTTCGAAATTTATAACATATGGTTGTAGAGAACTTGACACTAAACCCAAATTAAAATACACCAACCATATGCGTAACCGTGATCATCTCTTTTCGAGGGAGTTCGGGAAGAGAACACGGTTGGGTTATGTTTGACACGTAAGTAGTTCAGGTTCACTTCTTGATCATTACTAGTATGCGACATTATGCGTAGTTACTCTTCTTATTCTTGTACTCGTAAGTTAGCCACCATGCAATGTTAGTGCTTGCTGCAACCTCACCACTTATCCATTCCATACCCATTAAGCTTTGCTAGTCTTGATACCCATGGTAATGGGATTGCTGAGTCCTCGTGGCTCACAGATTATTACAACAACAGATGCAGGTACAGGTAATGCGATGATCTGATGTGAGAGTGATGCTTTCTTGCTTTTGGAGTTCTTTTGCTTCTTCTTCTTCGTCGATCTTGGGATAGGTTCCTTGTCAGCAGCCTGGGTTAGCAGGGTGGATGTCATTTGTGTTTTTTGTTTGATTTCATCTGTAGTCGGATGTTGCTCTTCTTTTTGATGTTTGATGTATTCATGTGGCAATTGTATGCCTTTGTATGTATCCCCATCTATTATGTATATGGTATGATGTAATGATATCCACCTTGGAAAGCGTCTTCAATATACGGCTCTATGCTTGGTGGGACCTCCGAGTTCCTCGAAGATAGGATCACATATTGGGCATGACAAGTTGGTATCACAGCCTCGACCGACCATAGGAGCCCCTTGATTGATTGTAGTCTGGCCGTTGTCGAGTCTAGAAGAAAAACTATTTTCAGATTCTAGTTATATTGGAAAGTATGAATTCTTTTTACTCCTTATCCCTTTGTCGCTCTGGTGAGGATTTGTGACGTAGGTATTTGATTCTACAAATCTTCCCCTTCAATTTTTTTAGGATCACATGGTTATTTTTTTATCATTGTGATGTCAGCTCTTTTTCAACTGGTGCATTTCTCTTCAAGTTATTCCATCCTCCTCATCTTTTGCAAGTTTAATTATCATTTCCCATCAGCGTTCGTTTCACCCGTCCCAAGTTGTTTTCTTTTCCCACCCGCCCAACCTTTTTCTTCATGGAGCTAGAATCCTTAGTCAAGTACCCATTCCATTTGTGTGAAGCCTCATCATCCTTTTGTTTTAAAGTTTCATCCGATAAATTCCTCGTGAAGATGTTCAGGAGTTTCTAGTTCGTCATTCGTCATTTCATTTTCTTTTCCGGTGGATTCAATTCAAGTTTCTTGGGTTGATCATATTCTTTTCCTTGGCTCAATTGTTTCCCCTTGCTCATTTACCTCTCGCCGTTTAATCATTCCGGAGTGCTGAAGACATCTCAGAAGATTCGTGTTTGCGTGCAAATTAATTCGAGGTTGTCACCTCATTCAAGTCTTTGAATCATTCCGCTGCATCATCTCTTCCTCAATCATTTTCAACGTTGTTTTCTTTTCAGTGGGCCCTAACCCACAGGTTTATCACCAGTATCTTACTTGGCTCTTCAAATTTTTCCGGAGTTATTTTCAAATTATTTCCAAGTTCGACATCAGGACGAGTCCTTTTAGTCGATTCTCTTCTTCGGGATTTCTGTTCGTTTCCTTTCGTTCTCATTTTCATCATCGTCTTTCTCTCCCGTTTCTTTCCTAAGATCTCGAGATGAGATCTTATGTTAGTAGGGGAGTGTTGTGACGCTCCGAGACCGATGCTCCAGTTGCCTTCCATTTATTTTTCGTTGTTGCTGTGTGCTTCAATTGTTTGTTGCATTCATCATTGCATCATCGCATTGCATCGGCACTTGTGTCGTCGTTTTGTTCAAAACTTGCATCCGTTCGTAGTTGTCGCTTCTCCCTATCCTCTTTGTTGACCGTTCTGAGTCCAAACAGAACACACACGCCCGCGGCACCTCTGAAATATTATTTTATAAGTAGGATAAAAATGTTTTCAGAATGGGGTGAAAGTTGGCGTGCGGTCCTGTTACATTGTAGGTAGACCGCCTGCCAAATTTTGTTGCATGCAGAGTCCATCTAATAACCCAACCGTTAACTATCGCGGCACTATAGCCGTACAATACATCGGATGTTTCGGTATTCCAAAACCCTATGCCGGTCCTCTACTCTTCTCTCCCTTGGCCCAACCCACTCTACACAGCCCACTACCCCCCCACCCTAAACTCCTCCATTTCGGACTGTCCGATCGAGATCAAACGGTCTGAAAACGGCCTCAAACCCCCAACCCTAGGCCCCATTTCCTATTTAAGCAGGCCTAGCCCTCCAGATTTGGGAACCTACCCCTAGCCTCCTCCCTCAGATCTAGCGCCGCCAGCCCACCGCCGCCACTTGGCGCTCAGCCGTTGACCGAGCTTCCACCAACACCGTCGCGCCCCTCCAAACGCCATGTGACACGTCGCCTCAGCCAGCCTCCCTCCAGCGCGGCCCTGCAAGCCCATCGTCGACCCGCCCCGGGCCGCAAATAGGCCGAGCACCTTGACCCACGCCCGAGCGCACCCCGCACCTACCTTCCACCGCCAGGGGCCTCGCCCGACCCAACGTGCCGTCACCAGACTTTGCCCCGTGCCACGCACGACCTCCCCGCCGGCGACCTCCATCCCCTACACCGACGCCCGCTCACCCACGGCTCCCGCGCCAAGCACACCATGCCCCTCCTTCTCATCGCCGAACCTCGCCCGCAGCTCATCGGAGCACCGATCTGCGCCAGTGCCAGACTCTCCGCGCCACACCGCCCTCTGCCATTGCCCCGCCTCACCTCCGGCCAGATCTAGGTCGCGCGCTGCCCAGATCTAGCTACCCTGCGCCACCCCGTCGCCGTCGATTCCACCTGTCAGAACCGTCATGCCGCCTCACCGCTGAACCCCTCCGGCACTTTACTCCGCCGCCGCACTCTGCCCCGACCTTCCCGGCCGACCGAGCCGGCGAACTGGAGGAACCGACCGAACTGGCCGGTTCATTCGAACCGGTCCGATCCACCCTGGCCCGCACAAACCGCGGCTCGAACTGCCCGAGCCGGCCCATGGGCCCGATGTGAGCACCTCTATCTATACCTCGCCCTAGGCGCCTTTTAGCTATCCAACGCCCATTGTTATGTCTACGATTTTACCGTCCCTGATTCATATTATCATATTGCATTTTGAGCAGCCTGTAATTTTGTGCAAGTTGACCCGATGGAGATGATTTATATATGTAAATTGATCTACTCTCTGTGCTCCAAATTTTGGTGCCATTTGCATGCATAATAGGGGGCATCTACATGTCATAATATTTATTACAACAGTGCATCCTAATGTTAACTGCTGAAAATGTTAAAACGTTCAAACTTGCCATGATGATGGCCACTATTCCATAGCTCATATGCATGTGATTCCTTCACGTGATTTGCTCTATGTAATGTGTACTTTGATGCCATGCCCTTGGTTGACATGTAAAGTTGCTATAGTATGTATCTTTCTGGCTCTCAAGTTGCCATCATGCTAAATCTGTTAACTTGTTAACAGCATGTTCCATTTTGCAAAAATCATAATAATTAATCTATGTATCATATGAACTTGTGCCAGTGGAGTAAGTTGGAGATTGCCATGTCTACTACATGCCCATATCAATTTCATAAATTATAAAAAATTTATGTTTGCTGTTATGTGCATCCCAAGGCAGCATCATGATATTACTATTTTGCATTCCCAGTTTTTCACCATCTGAGATCTGCTATATCACGGTTGCATATTATTTTGATGATTCCCATGAACTTGTTACTCCTATGGATATGACATGTTGTATGATTTGAGCTCCATGGTATGTTCTAGCATGCTATGCCATTTGATGCCATGTTCTATCACTGTAGCATACTTGTTTCTTGCCTCCAACATGCCATCATTTTAACTTTGCTGTCATATATGCACAGTTTTTCAACAAGTCCTAATCTATAACAGAACATTGCATTTTGCATGGATCATAGCAAATTAACCATGATTCTTATGAACCTGAACCTTAAAGATGAACTAAAGTATGTTAACTCTACTTTAAGTTCATATCAAGTTTTTGCCCATATAGGTCGAGTAGTATATTGATTTGTTGCTTGCAATATGCCTAGTTGTTGTTTTTGGCAGATAGTTGTAACTTGTGGTGATTGTAATTGTTGAACGGTTGCTCTGATTTGATCATGTCCTATATAAAACTTGCTTACAATTGCATGTACTTTTATACTATCATGTTGCATCCTTGATTTGAGTGTTTGTCGTTGATGTTTGCATGCATTTTGCATCAATGCCATGTTAAACTTATTTAGCTCATATCTCCTAGGCCATAGCTCCGAATTAACGATTTACATATGTAACTTGACTAGAAAAACAGGTAGATCATCATGGTGTACTTTAACTTTCTGTTTAACAACTCTAACATAATATTTTATTCCGATCAGTACCAAACTCGAAATTTGCATATGGGGAGTTTCCAGAATTGTTGTGTTGTTTGCGGCCTCACTTAAACTTGCTTTGATGTGGGGCTCTTTCATGCATCATCTCTTGCCATGAGTAACAACACTTGATCTTGCCAAGCATCATACTTGGTTCTGCATCATGCCATGTTTCTGCTTGTTCGTTTACCGTGTTGTTTACTTCTTTCCAATTGTGCTTCTTCTCGATTGTTCTCGGTTTCTTTACGATTGTGAGGATTCGTTGAACTACGTTGGTTCATCTACTTCATGGACTTGATCTTCTTCCAAGTGGGATTTCAAACAAGATGAGCATTACCCTTGGATATCACTACTATCTTTGCTTTGCTAATTGTCTCGATACTATTGCTATGTCACGCTACCTACCACTTATTTGTCAAGCCTCCCAATTTGCCATGATAGCCTCTAACCTTTTCCACCATCCTAGCAAACCATTGTTTGGCTATGTTACCGCTTTGCTCAGCCCCTCTTATAGCATCGCTAGTTGCAAGTGCAGTGCAGGTTGTTCCATGTTGGCACATGGATGTCATGGGATATCACAATATCTCTTATTTAATTAATGCATCTATATAATTGGTAATGGGTGGAAGGCTCGGCCTTTTGCCTGGTGTTTTGTTCCACTCATGTCGCCCTCGTTTCCATCATACCGGTTTTATGTTCCTCGATGAGCGCTCCTAACATGTGTGGGGTATTATGGCGCCCCTTGTCCATTCACTTAGGTTTTAAACTCTTCCAGCAAGGCCCAACATTGGTTTTACTATTTGCCTAATAACAACTAAAACTTGCATAGGGACCTGCCGGCCCCCGTGGACAATTAATCAACAAATCGGGCCAGTGCTCCTCATGAGTTTTGGTCCACCTAACTAGCAGTCGGCGGTGCCGCCTCAGGGCAACTCGATGGTATTATGGCTATCGTCCACTTCGCATAGACGGTTGTGTCCTAAGAACGAGATACGCGGCTCTTATCGGGGTGATGACACACTTGGCGGTCTTGCTGGTTTAGTTTTGACTTTGCTGAGTGGCTTGTCCACCGGGATTCCTTATCGTAAGCATCATGTTATCATGGTGTGAGGAAGTTCCATCAGATGCGCGTGGTAATTTATAATGAACCACTTGGAGCACCCCTGCAGGGTCAAATCTTTCGAAAGCCGTGCCCGTGGTTATGTCGTGACTTGGAAATTTATAATATCCGGTTGTAGAGAACTTGACACTAAACCCAAATTAAAATACACCAACTATGTCAAGGATATTTCCCTGACATCTTAACCCGGCAGGAGAATTAACCCGGCCCAGGACCTGTTGGTTCATGGGTCCCTTCATCTAGGAGGGTTGCTACTGAAGGCCCAGAAGAATATAGGTAAGAGTCGGCTTAACGGATGGGCCGGCTCAATAGGTCCTAGTAATGAAGGAGTACTTGGAAGATAAGTAGAATAGGCCACGGATTGTAATTTGACTCGGACTCTTTTGTGACCTCGGGGCCTCGACCTGTATATAAACAGGAGCCTCTGAGGCAGAGAGGACTAAGTTACATGCTCTCGAGTACTAGGTTAGCCAAGTCGCGCCCTTGTAATCGAGATCTCAAGCAATAATCAATCAAGCAGGAAGTACACTATTACCTCCACCATGAGGGGCCGAACCTGGGTAAACCCGTGTCTCTCGATTTTGATCAACCCCGTTCAAGCTACTACCTAGCTGCAATGGCCTCACGACTAAGTCCTTTTTCGAGGACATCTGCCACGACAAAACCATGACAGTTGGCACCCACTATGGGCCTACGCACGGTGGTGTTGAGTTCTTGGAGGGAGCTCTCCCAGGGATCGAGGGATATGCGATCAGTCAGATGACTAAGAGTCGTTGCAGCAAGCTCTACATCGATGATTCAGGCTGGGGCCCCGTGGCCGATTTAATCGAGTACGGGTACCAGGTCCCCTTTGGCAAGTTTCACGTCTTCATTGCCAAAATCAGTGAAACAGGTCCCGAGCCAGACATCTGCACTGACATCGTCGAGCCGGCTTGGCGCACCCAACCCGGCTGGGCTCAAGCCGGCCGGAAGCACGTCTTCATCAACTTTACTCAGGGAGTTGACCTCGTGGATAACTCCACGTCTGGTGAGGGCACCCTTGTCTACTCTGATGGCGAACCCTCGGTCAGTGATACCGAGTCGACCCTCCCGCTTGACGTTGGTAAGCTTGGGGGCTACTCCGATGATGAGTCAGCCCAGGACTCTTTTGAGCCGCCACTCTGGGCTACCGTCTACATGGCAAGCACCGCTTCGGCTCATAAATCCACAGTGGCAGGTGCCATGACGGTAAACGGCACATCAGCGCCAGCTCCGGGAGCGGCCGGCTCAGCTAAAATGTTTTCAAAGGCCAGAGGACGAACAACTCGGGAAGATCTTATAATGGGAACAAGCCCTGCAATTTCGAGGAGGCCCTCAAAGGCCTGTGTCCAAAACATAGCCTCCCTGATAAGCTGGCAAATCATTCCTAGGAAAATTGTTACATAATGCAAGCTTTCCGTAATTAGTCTTACAAGACTTATCAGGGCGGCGACGGAGGCAACCCGGGCAGCCTGGAGCAGGCGGCTCAGGATCTGGCTCCTCAGGAGCCGGCTCATCTGGTGGTTTCCAAAATCCAGTTTCCCATGGTCCGGGCGGCTCAGGAGCTGGCTACCAAGGTTCTGGCAATAATGGAGGTGGGAATCAGCGTTCTAGGCAAGTCAGTCAACAACGGGGTAACCGATCTGGTTTTCAGAGCAATCCCAAACAGTTGAATAGTGGGCAGTATCACATCTTCACAACTAATACCAGCAAGCGTGATCACAAGCTCCAAAAGCGAGTTGTCAGTATGGTCGAGCTGGCTGTCATGGAGTACTTACGCTAGTCAGAATAGCTGATTACATGGAGCAGAGAGGATCATCCTCCTTGGGTTGAGAATCCGAGTTGTCTAGATTTGGTTGTAGCACCTCAGGTCGGTGGTTATACGCTTACAAAGGTGCTCATGGATAGAGGGAGCAGCATCAACATCCTGTACTATGATACTTTCAGACGGATGAATCTATCTGAAAACAGCTCCAGCCTTCCTCAACCGTGTTTCACGGGATCGTTCTTGAAAAGTCTGCTTATCCCATTGGATGAATCAATCTGGAGGTTGCGTTTGGCATTGAAAATAACTACATATGCGAATCTTTGACGTTTGAGGTAGTCAACATCAAGAGCTCGTATCATGCCCTCTTTGGGCGATCGGCTTATGCACGCTTCATGGCGCGACCCTCTTATGTTTATCTCAAGCTCAAGATGCCTGGACCAGATGGCACCATCATAGTCGACGGAAACAAAAAAATCGCCCTCGAGTGTGAGGAAGGAGATGCAGCTTATGCTGAGTCGGCCTGCACAGAGGAGGAGTTAAAATTTTACACTGCCAATGTTGACCCGGCCGATATGATGCCCTTGGAGAAGCCCACTATAGAATTTGACCCTCTACTCGAGTTCAAGTCGGCTGAGGATACAAAGCAGGTTGATTTCACCCCTGGAGACTCATCCCAGCAGTTCACTATTGGGACTACCATGGATCCCAAATAGGAAAGTGTGCTCATCGAGTTCATCCATGAGAATCGGGACATCTTCGCATGGGAACCTTCCGACATGCCGGGTGTACCGAGAGAACTCGCTGAGCATCACCTTAATGTGGATCCTAAGATGAAACCTGTCAGACAATACCTTCATCGTTTTAACGAGGAGAGACGCAAGGCTATTGGCGAGGAAGTGGCCCGGCTCTTGGCTGCCAGGTTCATTGTTGAAGTTTTTCACCCCGAGTGGTTGGCAAATCCAGTGCTTGTTCTGAAGAAAAATGGCACTTGGCGCATGTGTATCGATTACACATCTTAACAGGCTTGTCCCAAGGACCCATTTGGCCTTCCCCGCATTGACCAGATCATCGATGCTACTGCTCGTTGTGAGTGCTTGTGTTTTCTGGATGCTTACTCTGGCTACCATCAGATCAAGATGGGCATTGAGGACCAGGAGAAGATGGCTTTCATCACACCCTTTGGGGCTTTCTGTTATGTATCTATGCCTTTCGGGCTTAAGAGCGCGGGGGCTACTTATCAACGTTGTGTGCAGAATTTTTTCCCCAAGCAGATTGGACACAATGTTCATCCTTATGTCGATGATATTGTGGTCAAATCTCAGAAGAAGGAAACTTTATTGGATGACCTCAAGGAGACTTTCGACAACCTTCGAGTTTACCAGATGAAGCTTAACCTGGCCGAATGTGTCTTTGGTGTCCCTGCAGGAAAGTTGCTGGGTTTTCTGGTGTCATAACAGAGCATCGAGGCTAACCCGAACAAAACCAAAGCGGTAACCTCGCTCGCTAAGTTGGCCAACATCAATGATGTTCAGCGTATGGCAGTTTGGATCGCGGCTTTAAGCCGGTTCACAAGCCGCCTTGGCGAGAAGGCAATTCCCCTGTACCAGTTGTTGAAAAAGATTGACAATTTTGTCTGGAGTGATGATGCAGATGAAGCCTTCGAAGCCCTTAAGAAGCAATTAGCTGAGCCACCTGTCCTTGCTACTCCTATTGACAAAGAGCCTATGCTCCTGTACATTGCTGCTAATAACAAAGCGGTGAGTGTGAAAGTTTTCGTGTAGCGAAAGGAGGCAGGGAAAGAATATCCAATCCAGAGGCCAGTTTATTATGTCAAGGAGGTTCTGACCGACTCCAAGCTGAGGTATCCACATTGGTAGAAACTGATGTTTCATGTCCTCATGGCTAGTCGCAAGTTGAAACATTACTTCCAAGAACGTCCTATTACTGTGGTCAGCTCGACCCCTCTAGGAGACATCATCCAGAAAAGGTAAGCCTCAGGCCAGGTTGCTAAGTGGGCAATTGAGCTTGGTCCACATCATCTTAAATATGTGCCTCGAACAGCCATCAATTCTATAGCACTGGTGGATTTCATCAATGATTGGACTGAACTTCAAGTGCCGGAGGAGAAGCCAGACAATACATATTGGACGATCCAGTTTGATGGTTCCAGACAATTGGAGGGCTCGGGGGATGGAGTCATTATATCTTCTCCATGAGGTGATAAATTTTGTTATGTTCTGAGGATCATGTTTCCCTGTACTAATAATGCAGTAGAGTATGAAGCTCTCCTCCCTGGTCTCCGTATAGCTAAGGAGATGAATCTCAGTCGGGTCAGGTTTCTGGGTGACTCTGATTTTGTTGCTAAACAGGTTTTAGGAAAATGGGACTCGAAGGACCCCCTTATGGTGGCTTATCGGCAGGCAGTGACTAATATTGCCGGACACTTTAGGGGCTATCAGGTCGATCATATTGATCACCAGCTCAACGAAGCGGCTAATGGTCTGTCACGACTAGGCTCCCAGCATAAGCCGGTTCCTCCCAACGTATTCCTTGACGTGCTCCATAATCCTTTTGTCAAGTTGCTGTCTGACGAAGATATTGCCATCCCTGACTCGGAAGCACAATTGGTGGCTGCTCTTCATGCTATAGCAGATTGGACGGTTCCTTATCTGGCTTATTTGACTTGAGGCGAGCTTCCTAAAGATGAACTTATTGCTCATCAGATTGTCAGATGCTCCAAGTCTATTACTATTGTCAATGGTGAGCTGCACAGGAGAAGCATCACCGGTGTTTTCTAGTGTTGTGTTTACCCTGAGGAGGGATGAGAAATTCTCAATGAGATTCATTCTGGTGACTATGGACATCATGTCGGCTCAAGATCCTTAGTGGCGAAGGCTTTTTGACACGGTTTTTACTGGCTCACAGCTCACGCATATGCTGAGGATATTGTGCGCAAGTGTGATGGTTGTCAGAAATTTCGCGTCAGGCTCATGTGCCGGCTCAAGAACTTCGGATGATCCCAGTCACTTGGCCCTTTGCAGTTTGGGGGCTCGATATGGTTGGTCCATTCAAGCCGTCCAAAGACAAGAAGACCCATCTTTTGGTTTTTGTTGATAAATTCACCAAGTGGGTCGAAGCAGAGCCGATTAGTAATTGTGATGCAGCGACAGCAGTCAAGTTTCTGAAAAATTTGATTTTTCATTTCGGTTACCCGCACAGCGTCATCACAGATAATGGCACTAAGTTGTCCGAAGGATCTATGGAGCAATTTTGTCAAAGAGAGCACATCCGGCTTGATGTAGCCTCAGTGGCACACCCTTAGTCCAATGGTCAAGCAGAACGTGCTAACCAAGAAATACTGGGGGGGATCAAGCCAAGACTCATGGTTCCCCTTGAACGCACCATGGGTTGTTGGGTTGAGGAGCTCCCTTCTGTCCTTTGGACCATACAGACTACCCCCCCCCCCCCAACAGATCAACAGGCCATACGCCCTTCTTCATGGTCTATGGTACAGAAGCCGTGTTACCTAGTGATATCCGTCATGATTCCCACAGGGTTGCAGCCTATGTCAAAGCAAATAATGAGCAAGCTCATCAGGACTTTTTGGATGCCTTGGAAGAGGAACGTGACTTCGCCGCAGCACGATCTACGATTTATCAGCAAGACCTATGTCCCTATCATACCTGTAGATTTCGCAGCCATACTTTCCAGGAGGGCGACTTATGCCCTGTTTGATACAAGAATAGAGAGGTATGCATAAGCTTTCACCTCCATGGGAAGGGCCCTTTGTCATCAGCAAGAATCTCAACAATGGGTCATACTATCTCATCAACATACATGAGCACCATAAATTACGTACCTTCAAGGAAGAGACAACAGGCCTTGGAACATTGCTCATCTTCGGCCTTATTATACTTAGAGCCACTAGCTCCAGTCTATTGTACATACCTCTGTGTATATATTTTTTATGATCAATATAATAAAGTTGGCATCCCCGAAACTCGGGGCCTCTGTCGTTTCATCTCAAAAATTGTGTATGAGTCTTTATTCTTTGATCATAGGTCACTTGGGCGCTTCCAACTCATCTAGTTTAGCTATTAACATTCCTCTTAACCCGGCATATGCCATTATAAATCTTGGTTAAACCTACCTGTCTGCTCGATGCTACTCTACCAACGTGACCCGGTGTACTCTTGACAGTTAATCAATCATGACCCTGAACTTGTCAAGGTTAAAAAACTGGCTTAAGTCACATGAGAGCCAGCTTACAGAAAGAAAACCTTGGGCTATCACGCCAGCTTCATTGAAGCAAGACTCGAGCCTCAAAAGTCGGTCTTTTTTTTCATGCCTCGAAAGCTGGCTAAACACTTATGCAATTTATTTGTTACAATTACATATCTATGTCTTTGTATTATATTCTGTTTTATGGGAATTATCAAAGAGTCGCCGGGTCATGAACACACTGGACTGTCCTGATCAAGTTAACCATTGAGTTGATATTGGCAAAACCGCCAGGCCTCATTATGTCGGCTTATCTGTTGATCAAAATTTTCAACAAAACCCGGGCTGTCTTTTCAAACCCCGGCTCATCTCTGAAGAAAGAAGAATACTATAAGTATATTTTCAAGGACTTTTAATTGGCGGGTCAGCAATCAAGACACCGGCTTGATTTCCATCACATGACATTACCAAGAGTATTACCAAAAGTATTAAGTGCACGATGGCACTACAGATCACAAAAGTACTTCAAATTCTATTACAAGCCATCATCAGGCCATGATATTCGCAAAGTATTTTTTTTGAATCATTCAGCACCAGCATTGGAGCTCCTTGGGTCGATGTGTCAATCTTCAGGACGAGCAGTGGCTGGGTCATCCTGCCGGCTCTCCTTGGCTTTTCTGAGAAGCCTTGTCGTCTGTCAGCCACTGAATTCCATCCAGAGCCTCAAAAACTGATTGTTGATGCATCAAAGTGGAAAAATTGATGCCAGGAGCGAAGTCTTGCTTATTTGGGAGATTCAAGGAAACAGGCTGTAGTGCAGGAGGACTAACACACTTGTCATCTTCGGTATAGGCGGCTTGAAATTTTGACAGCTTCGCCTCCTCTACAAGTTAAGTGGCCACCACGCGGTTTTCCCTAATACACGGAAGGAAGTCCTTTTCCTCAGGGGTCATCCCGTCCACATTGAATTTCGAAAGGCCACCCACAATTTGAGCCGGCACCAGCTCTGGGAAATATGCCTTTGCGCGACAAGGCAGTGAGCGCTCCTTGGCGGCAAGCCAATTTGGTGAGATCCTTTATCCACTTAGGATAGTTGACAACTCTTTCAACATCTCCATAATATATTGAGGAGGCACCTTGGTATTCTTCACAGCCATCACACAGTAAGAGACGCCAACATAGAGTTGCTCAAGAAATTTGTACAATGCCTTCAGCTTTGTCAGCGATTGTTCCATGGGATTGTGATTGCTTTTGTCTATCAAAGCACACATTAAACAGTATTAGCAATATGGCAACAATATCCACTCAAGTTAGCTATGACGGCTTAACAAAGAACCAAACTTACCAAAAACTGCCACGTAGATCTCATTGATGTGGCCTTTCAAGGTTGTCAACTCTTGCTTCACCGGCTCAAGTTGAGCCTCAACTTCTTCGGCTCTCTTCATTAAGTCAGCTCTTTCTTTCTCCCACATGACCTTGGCATCCTGAAAAGCATCAGCCGTCTGGGCTCTAGACCTCAGAAGGTCAGCAGCCAAGTTTTCTGTTTCTTTTCTCAATTTCTTCTCTTTGCTGAGCTCCTTCTTCAGGCCGGCTGCAGACGACTCGGCAAAGTCTAGCATTTCCTGTTTCCAAGAATGAACAATTAGTCCTATTATAAAAGTCCCCAGTTGCCACAAAGCATAGACCCAACACTTGGGGGCTATAACGAGCAATTTTCTATAATATGTTAAAGTCCCATGTAGATGCAAGCATTCTACATGACCCTTGGGGGCTAATGCGTCCTCGAGCTTTTTCTCAAATATGATAATATAAAGATCCGGCTCAACACAGGTTGATGAGCCGGTCCTTGGGGGCTACACGTCACTTTGCTTTTTTACAACATAGACAAGTCCCAACTCAATATGGTATATTGACCTGGCACTTGGGGGCTACACAACTATGGAACTATTATTGGCAAGACAAGGTTCATAAGACAATGATCAAGTAAGTTTCAAGTATTGTCACTGTTTGCAATTCTTTAAACTTGGGGGCTATTTACAGATATGTACAAAAGTAAGGAAACAAGGGAGTATACCTCATATTTTCTCATCAAGGTACCCACCATGATGGCCTCAGTTTCCCGGCTCTCAGACAGTCGGGTTAAATATGCCTGATGAAGGGACCCTACATCCAAATTTTCCAAGGGTGGCAGTTCAAGCTTGCCCTTGCCCTCTCCATCATGGGTGACTCCTTTTTGCTGATGATGTTGGCCAAGACATTCGACGCTTCAAGCGCCTTGAACACTTCTCCGGTAATGATAACTTCATCTTGAGCCGCCCTCAGAGGCGGCTCACTTATCATATTCTCCATCACTACAGGAGGGGCCACCCAGGCAGGGCTTGGAGGCACATCATTATGTGAGCCGGCTCATCTTCATGGGCCAGATCTGTTTCCCCACCATGAGCTCCCTCTGCTGGCTCGTCCTGGAGATTAGGACCATCCTTTGGAAGCAAAGGGTCAGATTCTGGAGCCATCTCCTCTCATTGTGGCTTTAGCTCTGCAAGGCAGGAAACAAAGTAAGCAGCAAAAAAGCAACAATGTAAAGGAAAAGTTCACCATCATTTACTTACCCACGGTTGACTGCAAAGTTTGGCAATTGGTTGGCACTTGACTCATCAGAAGATGGTGAGGTCAGTTGATACGCCGAGTCAGATGGATGGAGAGGTTCTTTAATCTGACCGGCTTGAGAATGGGAGCCAGTCGGACTGTGTGGTACTTCAATATGTGGCCTACGATGGACAAATGAGTATGATAAGCCGTCGCCGAGGTCGCTCGAGCTGTTCCGGGTCTTCCGCTTTGAGGTGCCAGCACACTAAGTTTTCTTCAAAAGAAATTGCGGATGTAGGTGAGCATCTGGATGTGAAAAGGGTACCTTTATGATGGCTCGCTGTTTCCTCTTCGGCATAAATGGCTCTAAGTTGGTATAAGAGGGGTTTACCTCCGCATCGCTGGCTTGACTGGTCTCGGTGTTCTCCTGTGAAGTGCTTGCGTAAGCGAGTTGGATAAATAGGCGACCAAGGGAATTAAGCTCTGTTACCTCAACTTCTTCATCACCATCAAGTGCCGGCTCTTCAATTTTGGAATCTTTCGGAGGAATAGGGACTTGTTCAGTATTCCACCTTGGCGAATTTTCCAGTGGACACAACAAGCCAGGTGATAAGTAAGATGGAAATTAAAATGAGTCAAAAGGAAACCAAGTACAGGACACAATACTTACTGAAGGAGCCGGGTTGCCTGTGCAGAAAGGGGCGAGCCCCATAGTTGCAATAGTATCATGAGTCTCGCTGAGCAACTTTTTGGTGGCGGATAATAATTCGCCCTCGATTAAGTTAAACCTGCTGAAGCAAAGGAAGTCATCAGGATGACCGGTGTAGGTGCACATGAGCCGGTTCCTCACGCTGAGCGGTTGAACCCGCCAGCTCATCCAACACCGGGTTAGATCCACACTGGTAAGGCCATGAGCCATCAAGACGTTAATCCTTGAGTATAAAGACTGAAACTTTTCCCTCTTAGAAGGAGAGGCAAAGCCAGGGAAGGCGATTGACGCATCGAGCCGGTCATGTCTGTAACCTGGCAGGCGATTCTCATCAGCAGGTGAGGTATCCTTGCAGTAGAACTATGTTTTATGCCATTGTTTAGGATGGCTCGCCGGCTTAACAGTTGGGAAGGCAGTGTTCTGCCTGTTCTGAATCATGACACCCCCAAGCACTAAGCTTGGGCCATCCTTATGCTTTGTCTGATGATTGAGGTAAAAGAACTCTTGAAAGAAACTGATGGACGGCTCAGTCTGCAAGTATACTTCGCAGAAGACTTGAAATTGGCTCAAGTTCAAGATAGAATTGGGAGGCAGATCTTGGGGTCTAATGTTGCAGTGGTGTAACATGTCTCGAAAGAATTTCGAGCCGGGAGGGCGAAACCCCCGCTCCAGATGATCAGTAAAAACAATGACTTCGCCCTGTTCTGGTTGAGGGGAAATCTCTTTTTCAGGAGCACGCCACTGGATGTCGGCTTGAGGTGGCAGCAGACTAGAATTCACTAATGATTGCAGTTTCAATGTAGTGGAAGTGGATTTTGTCCAGTTAACTATCTTGGTCTTGGGAGGCATTTTGTTTCTGGCAAAATTAACATTTCAACAAGTATAAAATAGATGTGAGTCGGCAAATTACGGAAGGTTGTCAAGACAACTGAAAATGCAATTGTTGGAATCAAACCGGCAAATGGCAGTCTACAGGTTCTAACAAGTGACCAGTGTCTGAACTACGAGCCGGCCAAAAAGAGTAAGCCGGCACATGATGGTCAACAAGTCCGCTAACTAGTGGCCAACAGTGAATACATGAGCCGGCATAAGATATTCATAAAGATTAGAGGTATGGAAAGGAAGATGGTAAAATTTTACGCATCAGCCATAAACAGGAATTACAAGATTCAGTTGTCACGCCAAATCTAAAAAATACTGAAAAAGAGGAAAATAAAGACCTAGCTATGGCGACCTTGACTAAACAGAGGGATTAGCGAGATCTGTCTATTGTTGGACAAGGGGATCTACATTGCTAAAACGCTATGGCGGAATCCTAACATACGCTTTTGGAAAGAATATGGATCTATTAAGATAAAGAGAACAAGCATTATGAAGGACTATGAAGAACACGATGTGGAAATCATGGTGGACGAGAGCGAGGAAATGCTTACAGATCTGAGGAGGTCAAAAGATGGGCGGCGCGACTAAAGCTTGATTGCTTGTATCTGCGTTGGTAATTCCCCAAAGAGGAGAGGATGATGCAGCACAGTAACGGTAAGTATTTCCCTCAGTTATGAAACCAAGGTTATCAATCCAGTAGGAGAACCAAGCAACACTATGTAGATAGCACCTGCACACAAACCACAAAAACTTGCAACCCAGCGCGTAAGAGGGGTTGTCAATCCCTCCTCGGTATTGAGATAGATTAAATTGTATGAGATTGGATAAATAGATCTAGCAAAAACACAAAATAAAATAAGTAAGGAAAAAGTGCAGCAAGGTATTTTTGGATTAATAGATCTGAAAACAATATGATAGGAAATAGACCCGGGCGCCGTAGATTTCACTAGAGGCTTCTCTCGAGAAAATAGCATACGGTGGGTAAACAAATTACTGTTGGGCAATTGATAGAAAAGAGAATAATCATGATGATATACAAGGCAATGATCATGTATATAGGCATCACGTCCAAGATTAGTAGAACGAAGTGATTCTGCATCTACTACCATTACTCCACACATCGACCGCTATCCAGCATGCATCTAGTGTATTAAATTCATGGAAAAACGGAGTAATGCAATAAGAACGATGACATGATGTAGACAAGTTCTATTCATGTAGGAATAGACCCCATCTTTTTATCCTTAATGGCAACGATACATGCATGTCATGTCTCCTTCTGTCACTGAGATTGAGCACCGCAAGATCGAACCCATCACAAAGCACCTCTTCCCATGGCAAGAAAAATCAATCTAGTTAGCCAAACCAAACCAAAGTTTCGAAGAAGAAATACGAGGCTATAACAATCATGCATAAGAGAATTCAACAAAAACTCAAATAATATTCATCGGATCCCAACAAACACACCGCAAAAAGTCATTACATCAAATTGATCTCCAAGAACATCGAGGGGAACATTTATTGAAGATCAAAAAGATAGAAGAAGCCATCTATCTACTGCCTACGGACTTGTAGGTCTGTGGTGAACTACTCACACATCATCGGAGGGGCAAGGGTGATGATGAAGAACCCCTCCGTGATTGTTCACCCCTCCGGCAGAGTGCCGGAGAAGCCCTCTCGATTGGATCTCGTGGTTCTAGAACTTGTCGGCGTCCTAGGACCGGGGGTACCCAGACCTGTCTGCCTGCGGCCCAGCGCGTGGCTCCGCCAAGGGCCCAGTATGGCCCAACCCCAAGGCTTCACAAGCAAGACCCTCGTGAGGGCCCCCTGCCTCATGAGGCGAATGACATCAAGCCCTCCCGAGGAGCGGCCTCCCGAGGCTGCCTCCCAAGAACCGGATATCTCTAGGCAAGCACCCCACCTCGTGAGGTGCGCGGTGACATGAGCCATGACGACCAAGGCCAGTAGGGCGCTAGCGGGCGCAGTCTAGGACAGTTTGCTCTTTGGTGCTAAGGAGGCAAGGACGTACGCGGATTCCCGAGGAATCCCCCAAAGGTTTCCATTCCAGTGCAACAAGACCAAGACCACGGGCTCGGCAGGACGGAGGTCATCACCGAGCCCATCGCTGCGTCATGGCCAGAAGCTTTGCAGACAAAGACCACCTTTAGTCAGGATAGGGTGTACTCCTGTCCCCCTTCAAATTGGTCGTTGTGGTATCCCTTCCCGCCTAAGCTATAAGGGAAGAGGACCAAGCCCACTATAAATGTAGGCTAGTCTCCACCGTAGAGAAGGATCAAATCTTTCTGCCATTGAGCTCTCCCAAGGCAGCTCACACTTGTACTAGTTCATCCTCATCCTCCTTGCGAGGCAATCCACCACAAAGCAGGAGTAGGGTTTTACAGCGCAAGGTGGCCCAAACCTGGGTAAATCACTGTGTCCACTTCTTCTGCCCGCTCGCTCGAGCTCGACGGAGCCAGGCCGTGAGGCGATGAGCACCAAGCCGTAGCTAGGCAAGATTTTTTGCACACGCCCCAGAGTTTGAACCTTGTTTGGGTCTGTGGAGCCCCGGTTCGAACATTTGGCGCGCCAGGTAGGGGCGTGTCGAGGTTCTTCCTTCCACTCCTCTCTGTCCTTGCTTCACCGCTGCCATGGCCGATGCTTGTCGAGTTCGTGTTGAGCGCCAGGCTGCCCGTGTCGCCCAGACAGCACCGGTGGGCCGTGGCGCACCCCGACGCTCTGCTTCTCCCGCAGCCAATGCCGCCACCGACCCTGCCGCCCACGAGCAGCAGACTCTTCGCTGCCGCCTTTCGTGCAGCGTGATGGCTGCAACGCCACACCTTCCCTCACTCCCGCCACGGCCTTGTCCTCCCATGCTCGTCGCGGGCCGGCGAACGCGCAGGCTGCGCTGCTCATGGTGCACGAGCTGCTGCACTACCATCCCACCAACAAAGGCTACGATGCATGGCTGGGCTGCATCACCGAGCTCCTCAACGTCACCGGCGAGGCCCCGGTGCCTTCCCACTCGCTCCGTCCACCACCATCTCGTGTGGGCAACGTGGCTCATGGCGTGCCTCTGCCTCCTCCTCTGCACAGTGCTGACATCGAGCCAAGGCGCGACGTGCGTCCGCATGACCCACCGCGTGGAGCGCCGGCCCGGGACGAGGCCAGCTGACAGGTTGTGCAGCAGCCATAGTACGACGTGCGTGCGCTCCCGGCACCGCCGCGCCAACAGCAAGACCGGGCCGCTCTGGAGGCCGCCGCACAAGGGTGTTAGGACCGTGCCCCCCTTGCGCGGGCCGTGCCCGTGAGCGCGGTGGGCTGCCGCGCCTTCACTCGTGAGCTGCACCGCGTTGTCTGGCCAGTCAAGTTCAAGCCAGATCTGCCCCCGCGCTACGACGGCATCTCTGACCCTACGGAGTTCCTCCAGCTCTACTCGCTGAGCATCAAAGCGGAAAATGGTGTCGGCGTCTTGGGACCAGGGGTGCCCAGACTTGCCTGCCTGCGGCCTGTTGCATGGCTCCATCGATGGCCTGGTACGGCCCAGCTTCAGCAACGGCAACTCAAGACCCTCGCGAGGCGGATGACACCAAGACCTCCACGAGGGGCGGCCTCCCCAGGCTGGCTCCCGAGGAGCGGAGATATCCATGCAAGCTGCACCTCGCGAGGTTCACCTGACGTGAGCCATGATGACCAGGACCAGGCGGGCGCCAGCGGGCACAGTGTACCAGTTTCCTCTTTGGTGCAAAGGAGGCAAGCGCAGGTGCGGAGTCCCGAGGAATCAAGCAAAGGTTTCCATATTGGTGCAACAAGACCAGGACCGCCAGGACGGCAGGACGGAGGTCATCGAGGAGCCCACTGCAGCGTCACCACCAGAGGCTTTTGCAGGCGAAGACTACTTTTGTCAGGATAACTTGTACTAGTTGTCTCCCTTCGAATTTGGCCATTGTGGGATCCCTTCCCGCCTACATTTGGGAAGAGGACCAAGGCCACTATAAATAGGACTTAGCCACCACCAAAGAGAGGGGGGCAAAGAGGGCAACGAGAGCTGGACCAGATCCATTCCACCCTCACCAGCTCATCGAGCTCAAGAACACCTCACCTCCTGAGGTCGTTCCACCTCTGTACTAGTTCATCCTCAGCCCTCCGAGGCAATCCACCACAAAGCTGGAGTAGGGTATTACACCGCAAGGTGGCCTGAACCAGGATAAACTACTGTGTCTCTTGTTCCTTGGGTTCATCGAGCTAGGCTGTGGAATCGTTGAGCAGGCAGACTGGGGAGAGAGAGTTCTTCGCATGCACCCCAGAGTTCGAACCTCTCAAGGGTCTGCAGAACCCCAAATCCGACATTTGGCGCGCCAGGTAGGGGTGCATCGGAGTTTCGCCTCTTCGTCCGCTTCGCTCCTCCATTCAGCTTCCATGGCGGGCGCCGCTCCACCAGCCGGATCGACGGGCGCGCATGGAGGCGCCATGGGCCTCCGGGCCTCCACCCCCGCCTTACGGCATGTGCGGTGGCCACCCAAGTTCAAGCCAGAGATGCCGCCTCGCTACGACGGTGCGGCAGGCCCAGCGGTGGCGGCGCCGTCCTAAACGTCCTCTCTGTGGAAACCTTCGAGAAGCTTCAAGTGCCTCACGACCAACTCATGCCCACCAAGCCATTCCCTAGAGTGACCGACGGCTCCACCACCCCCTGGAGCAGGTGCGCCTTCCAGTCACCTTCGGCAAGCGCGACAACTACCACACTGATCTCATCGACTTCGACGTGGCCCAAATCGGCCTCATGTACAATGCCATCCTGGGGTACCCGGCGCTCGCCAAGTTCATGGCGGCTACCCACCATGGCTACAACATCCTCAAGATGCCAGGGTGCAGTGGTGTCATCATTGTTGCCTGTGATGAGAAGGATGCGGTCTGCTCCATCGAGCATGCCTACCAGGCAGCGACGGCCGAGAACTCAGATGGCGAAGGTGACGCCGCGCCCCCTAAGGCTGCCCCTGCAAAGAAGAAGCAGCTCCTCCCCAAGAGCCATCCGGAGGCCAAGAAATCCGTCGGCGACGCCTCAGGCTCCATACCTGCTATCGGAGCGCCTCTTCCTTCCACATAGCAAGGCATGCCCGGCGCCTCCCTCAGGACGGGCTCGAGGGCTCCCATCTGGAGAGCGTCTGACCTGACCAGTGTGACGAGGGAGGTGCTTGGGCACCACTTGGAGGCGTGCCTAGACGCGCGCCCCCGCAAGCAAGGAACAAGGCGCGAGGCGCCAGGAGCACGAGAGTTCATCACCAAGGCGATCGAGGAACTAGGCACAAGCCATGCGCTGTGAGTGCTGCCCCGCGCGCCCCACCAGTGCAGCTGTGATACGTCTCCGTCGTATCTACTTTTCCTAATGCTTTTGCTCTTGTTTTGGACTCTAATTTGCATGATTTAAATGAAAACTAACCCGGACTGACGCTGTTCCCAGCAGAATTACCATGGTGTTGTTTTTATGCAGAAATAAAAGTTCTCGAATTTGGACGAAACTTTTCAGAGAATTATTTCAGAATATATAAAAAATACAGGAACCAAGAACCACCGGAGGGGGTGCCCTGGCTGGGCACGATACACCAGGGTGCACCCCCCCCTCTGGTGCGCCCTGGTGGGTTGTGCCCACCTCGTGGCCCCGTAGACCCTCATTCCAACACTATAAATTCTATTTTCGAAGAGAAAAATAGGAGAGGAAGTTTCATCATGTTTTACGATACGGAGCCGCCGCCACCTCCTGTTCTTCATTGGGAGGCCAGATCTGGAGCCCATTCGGGGCTCCGGAGAGGGGAATCTTCTGTCTTCGTCATCACCAACCCTCCTTCATCACCAATTCCATGATGCTCCCCATCGGGAATGAGTAATTCCTTCGTAGGCTCGCTGTTCGGTGAGGAGTTGGATGAGATTCATCATGTAATCGAGTTAGTTTTGTTAGGGCTTGATCCCTAGTATCCACTATGTTCTGAGATTGATGTTGTTATGACTTTGCTATGCCTAATGCTTGTCACTAGGGCCCGAGTGCCATGATTTCAGATCTGAACCGTTTATGTTTTCACCATTATATCTATGTTCTAGATACGATCTTGCAAGTCATATTCACCTATTACGTGTTATGATCCGTAAACCCCAGTGTGACAGTAATTGGGATACTTTCCGGTGATGACCGTAGTTTGAGAGTTCATGTATTCACTATGTGTTAATGCTTTGTTCCGGTTCTCTATTAAAAGGAGGCCTTAATACCCCTTAGTTTCCTTATGGACCCCACTGAAGAATCTGGCGGATACAAAAACCAAGATCGTTCCCTCTAGGATGAGGGGAGGTAAGGAACTGCCATCACACTCTGCACTTGCTTCACCTTCTATTTTGAGTAGACTTGCTACACCACCACATGCTATTAATCCTGATATGTCACAAGTTATTGATGATGCTACTTTTGATATGAATGATACTCATGATGAAGCTAGTATCTTGCTTGATGATAATGTGCCACTAGGAGAATTTCTTGATGAACAAATTGCTAGAGCTAGATATTGAAAATGCTGAAACTGATGAAGTACTTGAATCTGAAAATCTTGAAGCACCTATTAGACCTAGCTCTCCTATATATGAAATGCCTAAGATACCTAAAGGTTATGTTATGGATGAGGAGACAGCTAGAGATTTTCTTGCTTGCAATGATAGGGATGATCTTAAGAAATTATTATGCAAACTGAAAGAAAAATCTTTGAATGCTAGAATGAAATGTGATCGTAAGTTTGCTACTTCACCTATCTTTGTTACCGATAAGGATTATGAATTCTCTATCGACCGAGAGTTAATTACTTTGGTTGAATCTGATCCTTTCCATGGATATGAAACTGAAATTGTAGTGGCACATCTCACTAAATTAAATGATATAGCCACCCTTTTTGCTAATGATGAGGAAGATTCACTACTATTATATTCTAAAATTATTTCCTTTCTCATTAAAGGGTGATGCTAAGATATGGTACAATACTCTTGCTCCTAGTTGTGTGCGTAGTCCCCAGCATATGATTTATTACTTCTCTGAAAAATATTTTCCTGCTCATAAGAAACAAGCTGCCTTACAGGAAATATTTAAATTTGCACAAATTGAAGAAGAGAGTCTCCCACAATCTTGGGGGAGGCTTCTCCAACTGCTTAATGCTTTGCCTGATCATCCTCTTAAGAAAAATGAAATACTTGATATCTTCTATAATGGACTAACCGATGCTTCTAGGGACTTCCTAGATAGTTGTGCTGGCTGTGTTTTCAGGGAACGAACTATTGAACAAGCTGAGGAATTATTGAATAACATATTGAAAAATTATGATGATTGGACTCTTCCCGAACTACCACCTAAACCCACTCCAAAGAAGAGGGGTATCTTATTTCTCAGCCCCGAAGGCAAAGAAATGCATGAAGGAAAAAGGTGTTAAAGCTGACGATGTTAAGAATTTACCACCTATTGAAGAAATTCATGGTCTTGACACACCACCACCAAAGGTGGTAGAGGTAGATTCTTTATTAAAGTTTGATGAAGGTGACACCCCTTACAATAAACATCCTAGTCAATGCTTATATGAATTTGATAACTACATTAGGAAACAAGATCACTTCAATGCAAATGTTATGAAACAATTGAAATATAATTCTGATATGATTGCTTGCTTGAGTGACTTGTTACTTAGAATTACTAATGATGTCAGGGATGTAGGAAAACATGCTTCTATGGTTCAAACCCAAATAGAACAAGTTGCTAAATCTCAAAGAGAATTGCTTAGTGAAATGAATAATAATACGAATGATTTTGCTGTTAGAGTAGCAACTAGAGGAGGCAAAATGACTCGGGAACCACATTATCCTGAGGGACACCCTAAAAGAATTGAACAAGACTCTCAAAGAATTAACACTGATGCACCTAGTCCTTCTAAAAAGAAAAAGAAAAATGATAGGACTTTGCATACCTCTAGTGAACCTGAAATAGAAAAACCTCCTGAAGATAACAATGATGTCTCTATCTCTGATGCTGAAACTCAATCTGGTAATGAACACTCATCTAGTGATAATGAAAATGATAATGATGATGTTCAGGAAGACACTCAACCAAACAATGATAAACAACCTGATAATGATGTTGAGATAGAACTTACTGTTGATCTTGATAACCCACAACCTAAAAATAAATGATATGATAAAAGAGACTTTGTTGCTGGAAAATATGGTAAAGAAAGAGAACCATGGGTTCAGAAACCCATGCCCTTTCCACCTAAACCAACAAAGAGAAAGGATGATGAAGAATTTGAACGCTTTGCTGAAATGCTTAGGCCAGTCTTTTTGCGTACCCGCTTGACTGATATTTTAAAGATGGCCCCTTATGCAAAATACATGAAAGACATCATCACTAATAAAAGAAAGATACCTGAAGTTGAAATCTCCACCATGCTTGCTAATTACTCTTTTAAGGATGGAGTACCTAAAAAACTTGGAGATTCGGGAATACCAACTATACCTTGTTCCATCAAAAGAAATTATGTCAAAACTGCTTTGTGTGATTTAGGAGTTGGTGTTAGTGTTATGCCCTTCTCTTTATATAAAAGACTTGACTTGAATAAACTCACACCTACTGAGATATCTTTGCAAATGGCTGACAAATCAACTGCCATACCTATTGGTATTTGTGAGGATGTGCCCGTTGTTGTTGCAAATGGTACTATCTTAACAGACTTTGTTATACTTGAGATGCCTGAGGACGACAACATGTCGATTATCCTTGGTAGACCCTTTTTGAATATTGCAGGGGCTGTTATTGATTGCAATAAAAGCAAGGTCACTTTTCATATCAATGGTAATGAGCATACGGTGCACTTTCCGAAGAAACAATTCCAAGTGAATGGTATTAATGTTATTGAAAATCTCCGACATTGACTTTTGGAAGTTTTCAACTACCCTACCTACTACCAAAAAGAAATATGACATACTTATTGTTGGGGATATTCACATCCCCGTTGCGGTAACTTAGTGTTCTATGAAAGTTCTTTGGTTTCATGCTAATCAAAAGTGGTTGTTAATAAGGCTTGATCAACCTTGTTAATGGATCATTTTTTAGAGGTATGAAGTCGATGAATTTAGTGAGCACAACTTTCTATCCCTACCTTTTGTTTTCTGTTTTTCTTAGTCAAAATAAAATAAAATACCATGTGTTTGTCTGTTTTCTGAATTTCCCACGCAATAAAAAATGACCCAAAAATAAAAGTTCTGAGAATGCCCGGAAATTTTAACACGATTTTTTTCTAAATATTTCTGAATTTCTAGTGCAAATAACATCAGAGGGGTGGTGCACCTAGTGTCCACAAGACACCAGGGCGCGCCAGCAACCCCAGGCGCACCCTCGTGGGTTGTGGTCCCCATGTGGGTCTCCTCACTTACTTCTTCAGCCCATGTCATCTCCTACCTCCAGAAAAAAATCACCATAGCTCTCTCTCTCTCATGTTCTTGCTCTCAAACCCGCGGATTTCGATCTCTTTGCTCGAAGCTCCATTTCTGAAACTATTTTGGGGGATTGCTACTTAGTATGTGACTCCTCCATTGCTCCAATTAGTTTTTGCTTTAGTGGTTTATATTTTGAATAATTAGCTACTCTTGGTGCTACTGTAGATGGGATTGCATGTTGAATTCTTAGTGTTCTAAGTAGTTTGAATGCTTAATATAGCCTCTATGCATCCTTATGAGTAGTTGCTATCAATCTTATGAAGTTTTATTGACAAAAAAAATTTGTGTCCAATTTTTTTTTAGAAATTGTTCGCAAATAAAAATGCAATTCTTTAGGAGTTCTTCAAGGACGAGGTCTACTGAGGCATCATCTAGTAGTGGCTCGATACGTCGGTCTCATTGTTGGGGAACGTTGCATGGAAAACAAAAAATATTCTACGCACACGCAAGATCTATCCATGGAGATGCATAGCTATGAGAGGGGGAGAGCATCTTCATACCCTTGAAGATCGCTAAGCGAAAGCGTTTATCAACGCGGTTGATGTAGTCGTACACCTTCATGATCCGTCCTGATCAAGTCCCGAACGTACGGCAGCTCCACATTCAGCACACGTTCAGCTCGATGATGTCCTCGCCTTCTCGATCCAGCAAGAGAGGTGAAGTAGTAGATGAGTTCCGGCAGCACGACGGCGTGGTGACGGTGGTGGTGAAGAACAATCTCCACAGGGCTTCGCCAAGCATAACGAAAACTATGACGAAGGATAAACTAGAGGGGACAGGGTTGCCGGCACATGGCTTGGTGAATCTTGATGTCTTGGGTGCTAGCTCTGCCCTCTATTTATATGTTGAGCCCTGGGGTCGAAACTTGGAGTAAAAGTCTCCTCAAAGTCGGTTTTGCCCGAAAGGCAAGAGTCCTTATCGGACTCCAGGACCAGACGCTAGGGTTCCTGGCGTCTGGACCTAGACGCCAGGGTCCCTGGCATCTGGCCCCTGGCCTCCACAAAACTGCCTTTTGCACTTACCAAAAGCCCCGTGGGCATTACCGCTTGGCCCAAATGAAGTGTTCTTGTACCAGAACATTTCGGGAAACATCCGGAACCCCTTCCAGTGAATTCTGGAACCCTTCCGGGGACCAAACACTATTATCCCATATATTAATCTTTACCTCCGGACTATTTCGGAGCTCCTCGTCATGTCCGTGATCTCATCTAGGACTCCGAACAACATTCAATCATCAACATACATAACTCATATAATACTATATCGTCAATGAACGTTAAGCGTGCGGACCCTACGGGTTCGAGAATGATGTAGACATGACCGAGATGCCTCTCCGGTCAATAACCAATAGCGGGACCTAGATGCTCATATTGGTTCCTACATATTCTACGAAGATCTTTATCGGGCGAACCTTTATGACAACATACGTAATTCCCTTTGTCTGTTGGTATGTTACTTGCCCGAGATTCGATCGTCGGTATCTTCAAACCTAGTTCAATCTCATTACCGGCAAGTCTCTTTACTCATTCTGTAATACATCATCTCGTAACTAACTCCTTAGTCACTTTGCTTGCAAGCTTCTTGTGATGTTGTATTACCGAGAGGGCCCAGAGATACCTCTCCGATACACGGAGTGACAAATCCTAATCTCGATCCATGCCAACTCAACAAACACCTTTGGAGATACCTGTAGAGCATCTTTATGATCACCTATTTATGTTGTGACGTTTGATAGCACACAAGGTATTCCTCTGGTATCCGGGAGTTGCATGATCTCATAGTCGGAGGAATGTGTATTTGACATTAAGAAAGCAATAGCAATAAACTTGAACGATCATATGCTAAGCTAACGGATGGGTCTTGTCCATCACATCCTTCTCCTAATGACGTGATCCCATTATCAAGTGATAACACATGTCTATGGTTGGGAAACCTTAACCATCTTTGATCAATGAGCTAGTCTAGTAGAGGCTTACTAGGGACACGGTGTTTGTTTATGTATCCACACACATAATTAAGTTTCCAATCAATACAATTCTAGCATGAATAATAAACCTTTATCATGAATAAGGAAATATAATAATACCAAATTTATTATTGCCTCTAGGGCATATTTCCATCACTTATGTTGAACCAAGTGCAAGCTCAATGTGGGATGCCGCTATCAAATCATGCCTATGGCCATGTAACAATTTCATGGTGAGCGCACGCATTAAGGAGGAATTTGATCAATATGTTCACAACGCCGAGCTCGGCCCCTACATTGAAGATAAGTGCATTCAACATCTCAACCTCACAGAAACTTTTACTAAGAAATTTAAATATCTTCCTCGTGAGTCTAGAGTCTCATTTAGTCTTTATGACCATCCATTTACCATGCCTCTAAATGTGTTTTGTGATGCCCGTAAAATTCTATTACGGGGTTCGCTTGACGAACCGCCAAAATCTGAGTATGAGTCATTTTTTATTAATCTTTGTTATGGAAAGAATAGAGGAGTGACACAAGGTAGAATAAAAAGTATTCATTTCCCATCAATTCACTACTTTGCACTCTTTAATGGCAAATGCATCGTAGGCAAGCAAGATTGTAGCACATTATGTGCTCCTGACTTGAGCCTCATACACACAGCTTTGATCGGAATTAAACGTTACAATCTTGGAGCAATCATTGCACGGAGGTTGCAACATAATACCGAAAGTGGTCACTTTTATGGTGGGATTTATGCTTCTCGTTTAGCTAAAGAGGTTGGTGTGGCACCTCTGCCTGATGATCCCATCTTACCTACTCAGTACTTAGACTTTGATGCCATGAAACGTCATAAGTTCCTTACGGGCACAGTCGATAATTATACTTATAACTTAAGGTATAATAAGGAACCCATTGTACCTGTTGTTTTGCCTGCACCTGCTCTCTTTGCTTATCGCAGCAAGAGAAGATATCATGTTCCTGAGAGTGAGGCCCGCGCGTACAACGCGGAGGTCGAGGCTGCTCGGTGAGCTGAGGAGGTTGCACCAAGACCCTCCGTGAGCAATCATTCAGATTATTATCCAGGCTATGGATGGTGATAACCAAGCTAGGCCAAAAGTCTAAGCTTGGGGGAGTACGTATTTCCACCGACATTACATTCGTGTTCACACATTTCATTCCAGTTGTCGGTGTTCACACTTTTTCATTGTATTATCCATGCTAGATTTATTTTCTCGCTTTCTTCTTGTGTGTTTGAAAAACTTTGAGAAAACCCAAAAATATTTCTCGCTTCTTTTTAGTTTTTCTTTCTAGCTTAAATTAGTTGTAGTGTTAAAAGAAAACCCAAAAAGATTTCCATGTTCTTCTTTTGCCTGTTGGGAGCTTTCCCGTGTAAATAGTTTTTCTCGTTTTTGTTTTCCCTTATTTAATTTGCTTTCTTCAAGAAAAACTAAAAACTCCAAAAATATTTCAGTGTGTTTCTCTGAAATTCTTTTCTTTTTATTGAGTCGTACCAAGGTGAAGACCATGATGAAAATGTTGAGTGGCTCTCATATATATTTTTGTTGATCTAACAAAGAGCCCAAATTACCTTGTCTTCTCCTTTTGAATAAAATGTTTGCAGATTCTAGCTTAGTCCATGGCAATCTTGCACTATTATTATTTTCATATCATTCGGTCTTGCAAGTGAAAGGCAATAATGATGATATTTGATGAACTGAATGTGGCAGAGAGAAGCGGGTATGAACTCAACTTGTTATGTTTTTATAAATATGTTTAATCTAGTATCCATGATTCAGCATATTATGATCAAACATGTTTGCAATGACAATTAGAGATTATTGTTTCTCATGCCATGATTAAGTAGCTAGGAGTGGATAATGATTTATCTTAGGTGTAAACATGCATTAAAATGATTGTGATGTAGTATGATGATATGGTATCCTCCTCTGAATGTTTCGAGTGGCTTGACTTGGCACATGTTCATGCATGTAGTTGAATCAAAACCAACATAGCCTCTACGATATTTATGTTCGTGTTCATATCCTACTCATGCTAGTATTCAATGTTGATTATGCATAACGCATGTTCATGACCGTTTTCGCTCTCTAGTTGGCCGCTTCTCAACCTATTTGCTAGCCTATGCCTGTACTAAGCGGGAATACTACTTGTGCATCAAAATCCTTAAACCCAAGTTATTCCAGATGAGTCCACCATATCTACCTATATGCGGTATTACCCTGCCGTTCCAAGTAAATTTGCATGTGCCACCTCTAAAATTTCAAATGAACATCTGTTTTGTGTGCCTGGACCGCTCACGGAGCGACAGGGGGTGGTCAGTATCTTCCATGCTAAGCGGGTTATTCTCATGGTGAGTGATTATTCACTCATCCTTGCACGAGAGGGGTGGTAATAGGGTTACCCAGTCCTGAAATCAAAAATTGCAAATAATTAAACAAAGCTCCCCCAGGATTGTTGTTGGTATGGATGGTACTCATGGATTTGGCTAGCCATGGAGTGTGTTTGTTGGTGGAGGGGGGGTAAACCTTTACTTTTATCGCTTGGGAACCGCCGTTAATGTGTTTAGCATGGAAGATATTGATAACTCTTGGTCGTAACATTGACAGGAAAGGTGTACCTCCCAAAATTATATTTATCTCTGTTTTAAGCTTTGAGCTCTAGCACCTCTGCAAATCCCTGCTTCCCTCTACCAAGGGATTATCTATTTAATTTTATGTTGAGTCATCACCTTCTCAAACAAGCGCCAGACCTGAGAGCACTATTGTCATCCTCATGCATTGTGTATAGTTAATGTTGGATGCATCATGACTGGATCTTTTCTACCATGAATTACAATGTTTAGTTGCTGCTTGAACTTTGGAGGTGCTCTGCATTTATGTTTTGCGGTCTCAGAAAGGGCTAGCGAGATACCACTGTTGTCATATTATATCATGGTTGTTTTGACAAAGTGTTGTCATTTTAGATATTTTATTATTACTTGTTAGTTGCTTATGTCATTGATATGAGTTAATATAATTCCTAAGAGTTATTGTTGACATGGTTAGTCATCATCTTTGCTGAAAACCTGGGTGTTACTTAAGCTTATTTATGTAAACAAGAACAAAAGAGTTCGTAAAAGTTTTTCTTTATCACTTTCAGTTTGTCAACTGAATTGCTTGAGGACAAGCAAAGGTTTAAGCTTGGGGGAGTTGATACGTCTCCATCCTATCTACTTTTCCTAACATTTTTCCTCTTGTTTTGGACTCTAATTTGCAGGATTTGAATGAAACTAACCCGGACTGACGCTGTTTTTGGCAGATCTGGAGCCCATTCGGGGCTCCGGAGAGGGGTCGGTCTTCGTCATCACCAACCCTCCTCCATCGCCAATTGCATGATGCTCCCCACCGTGAGTGAGTAGTTCTTTCATAGGCTCGCTAGTTGGTGAGGAGTTGGATGAGATTCATCATGTAATCGAGTTAGTTTTGTTAGGGCTTGATCCCTAGTATCCACTATGTTTTGAGATTGATGTTGTTATGACTTTGCTATTCCTAATGCTTGTCACTAGGGCCCGAGTGCCATGATTTCAGATCTTAACCGTTTATGTTTTCACCATTATATCTATGTTCTAGATATGATCTTGCAAGTCATATTCACCTATTACATGTTATGATCCGTAAACCCCAGTGTGACAGTAATTGGGATACTTTTCGGTGATGACCGTAGTTTGAGGAGTTCATGTATTCACTATGTGTTAATGCATTGTTCCGGTTCTCTATTAAAAGGAGGCCTTAATATCCCTTAGTTTCCTTATGGACCCCGCTGCCATGGGAGGGTAGGACAAAAGATGTCATGCAAGTTCTTTTCCATAAGCACGTATGACTATTTACGGAATACATGCTTACATTATATTTATGAACTGGAGCTAGTTTTGTATCGCCCTAGATTATGACAGTTATATGATGAATATCATCCAACGAATTCACCGATCCAATGCCTACGAATTTTCCACATATTGTTCTTGCTAAGTTACTACTGCTGCTGTTACTGTTACACTTGCTACAAAACCATTGCTATCACTGTTACCGTTACTATTACTATTACGACTACTATCAAAACTATCATATTATTGTGCTACTGATCACTTTGCTGCAGATATTTAATCTCCAGGTGTGGTTTAATTGACAACTCAACTGCTAATACTTACAAATATTCTTTGGCTCCCCTTTTGTCAAATCTATAAATTTGGGTTGAATACTCTACCCTCGAAAACTGTTGCGATCCCCTATACTTGTGGGTTATCAAGCCACCACCCCTGACGCGGGCGACGGGCTCCACGTCTGCGTAAAATTTCCGGGCCTCAACCAGGCCGCCTCCCAGGACCTCTTTTGGCCATCCTGCATCGGCCGGAGTGGGGGCTTCCCCTACAACTACGTCTGCATGCCGTTCGGCCTGCTGAATGTTGGCGCCTCATACCAGCGCCTGGTGTAGCGCGCAATGGCGTCTCACGAGGCCCGACGCTCGGCGGTGGCATCTCAGGAGGCTCCGCACCCTCACGAGCCCCCTGGGCCTTGCGAGCCTCTCGAGCCTTCGGAGCCGTCCGGCTTGTGAGGAGCGAGCCTCCGCAACGTGCTTCATCGACTACTTCGACGCCTCTGCAGCATCATTGCCAAGTGACTTTTTGGTTTGTTCAATTAAGGGTGCCCCATGGGCTGCATTATCCCCAGGCTATAAGGGTACGCCCCTGCAGTGGTATCGCTTTTGCTCTTGTATCAGAACTAGCTATGCCTCGATGAGATTTCCTTGGTGTTTTAACCTGTGTGTCCGGTGCTTCGTCACCATGAATGTCGTTGTGCCCTCGCGGGCCTACTCTCGGCTGCCTCATGATTAAGGGCTGGCACGGCGTTTGTGCTCAGGTCCGTCCCTGCAGTGTTGTTAAATCCAAGCGACCGAGCTCTGTCTCATGGGCCAGCTCCCGTGCACGTCACCTCCCGAGGTCCTTGGTGCCTTGTCCTCGCGTGAGCTCATCGAGGGTAGGTGAGTAAGGGCGCGCAGCTCGGTTCGTACAACCACGATTTTGGTGCTTCGCCACCGCGGGAGCTGCCCGCCGAGTGTTCTTCCTTAGATTGTTGCATGAGAAGACTTCGCATGACGTCTGCGCTCGGGTCCATCCCTGCAGCGTTGATAAACCCAAGTGACCTAGCTATGTCTGGCGGGTTGGCCCCATACATGTCACCTCCTATGGGTCCTTGGTGTCTGGCCTTCTCATGCGATGATCTATGGACGCTCGTTCGGCGCAGGCCACCCTCCCAACTCTGGTCTCACAAGTGCGCTCCACGCCAAAAATCTAGGCGCAACCCGCCTTGAGGTAGGACCTCCTGAGCCCCGCGCTGGCTCACGAGTGTCTGGATACACCTCCTCAAAGTTCTGCCATGCCAGCCACGTGTACAAACGAAATAGGGCTATACACACCCGGAGACTATAGCACAGAGCTCCCTACCCACGCCCAGTGGAAGCCCCATGCTCAGCGCTGGCGGATGCGGTCGCAATATGACCATGCCCATGCCTAGTGGAAGCCCCATGCTTTGCGCTGGTGGATAAACAACCGGGGGCACCCAACAGTCGCGTCAACCTTAGGATGGCCTTTTGGCTCTTCGGCAATGCCGCTCGTACCCTTCCCCTAGGCCTCACGCGAGCGGGGGCTGGACACGGTGCATGTGCTCAGGTCAGTCACAGCAGCGCTGAAAAATCCACGAACCGGGCTCTAACTCGTGGGCCTGCTCTCGTGCATGTCACCCCACCAAGGTCCTTGGTGTCTAGTCTCCTCGCGCAACCCCCAGGTGCAGGCTGACGAGAGAAAGGTAGGAAGGACCCCGGGTTAACCTCGCTGTCGCCCACATTTCCTTCATGCGGGCCACTTGCGTGTCAAGGGGGACCCCTGAGCATCACGACTCAGGGGCCTCACTAGTCACGTAGCCCCTCGCCCCTTGGCTTTGTCCAGGCACCACAACCTGACATCCCAACGGCGGCCGAGGTATGCGCAGAGCTGGGCCCTACCGACACAGAGCACAAAGCCAAGCGGGAAGGAAATCAAGCACGAAAAGGAAATTACGGAGTTCAAACAGTTATTACAGGCACCAAATGTATCACAAATTCAAACAAAGTCTTATGCCTCCATGAGGCATGATCGGTTGCTGCAAGATAAATTCTAGGGGGAAGGGCCATCGCCGCCATTGCCATCGCCACCATCCGCCTCAGCTGCGACAGGCCCATCCTCAACGTCGTCATCACCACCGCTGCCGTCACCACCGCCGCCTGCCTCGGTCATGGCAGAACTATCATCGACATTGCAGGTGAACTTCCCCAGCAGTGCGGCCACGTGGCCTTCCACGGCATCTACCATGGTGGCGCGAGACTCGAGGGAGACGGGTCCTATCACCGCATTGAGGTCGAAGCTGGAGACACAGAGGTAATGGTGGTTGAAGACGCGCGTCGCTACCACAGAGAAGAGGTCGCGGCACTCCTCCAGGATGGAGTCCACCTTGGTGGCGACACCTTCGAGCTCCATGGCAAGCTTGGAGGAGAGCCCCGCATAGCCGTCCTCGGGGATCATGAGTGGATCCTCGAATCCTCCCCTGCAGATGGACTGCATTGCTTGGCGAGCCCTGAGCTCAAGGGAAGAGAAGGTGTCGCGGTCCGCCGCCGCTCTCCCCTCGACGTCGGCAAGGATCTTCTCCTTGGCGTCCAACCGGGCGTTGCCTCAGAGACATGCTTGGCGTGGGACGCTTGGGCTTTGTTCACCTCTTCCTGCAGCTTGGTCAGGCGCTCGCGCTCCGTGGCCTGCTCCACGACCACCTTCGCCAGCACGGAGTCACGGACCGCGAGCTTCGCCTCGCGAGCCTTGAGGTCATCCTCCCGCTGCTGAAGTTGCTGCGTGCGCGTGGCCTGTTCCTCCTGGAGCACCTTCAGGTCAGCCTCCGCCTCACTTCAGTGCTTGACGACCACCACCGCCTCAGCCAGCACACCATCGCGGCTGCCCTAGACTCCACGGCTTCCTTCTTGCTCTCTGCGATGGTGGCCTCGGCCTGGTTCCAAGCCTCTTTGGTCACCTTATCGACCTGGAGCCACGCTGAGGCGAGCCCCAGTTGCTCAATGGCAAGGCGCCTGTCAGCATCTCGGAGGTCCGCCTCGAACCGGCCAAGCACGGCATAAGTGTCAGCCAAGGCCCCCTACCTGATCAGGGTGCCACAGTTCAGAAGCGTGAGGACCTGACGAGGGAGCGGTGCTGGCGCATTAGCTGGGACCGTGGCCGATGAGGCCATGGTACGATCAACTTGGAGCGCCCGAGGCTCTAGGTCCTTCTCCGCGCCCGGTTCCTGTGACACGGCGAGAGTAACAGACGCCACGGCCTGCTGGATTACGGGGGTCGGCACTGCCTGAGGCTGCGCCGCCGCATGCCCTGAGTCGGATTCGGTTGGCAGGGGGTGGGGCGTCACCCTCTCACCCGGGACCGGGGCTGCTGCGACCGTGACAGAGAGCGCTGCTTGGCGAGCCCCCGCATCCTTGTTGGCCGGCCCTCCGGGCGGCACCGGCGAAGCACCAGGAGGGGGCAGCATGCCTGTACACCCTGTTGCATTGCTGCCCGTGCGCCCAAGGGTTGCGGCGAGTCGGCAATGCGCACCCCTGCGCTCGTCGAGGCCGCCCTCAGGACGATGGGTACCTCCGCGTCGGTGGTCAGCTTCTTCTTCTTCTTCGCATCGTTGCCCCTGTTCAGTGCAACGAGGGGCAGCATGAGCGTATGGATTACGAATGCGCGGTCAGGATGTAAGGCAAGGATACTCACTCATCTGGCGCAGCCCACTTCATTTTTGTCTCCTCCTCGGAGGCTGGTGCGCCCACTTTCTTCTTCGACGTGGCCCCAGTCTCGCCCTGGGGGCTGGCCGAGTGACCCCAATGGGCCCCGTTGCGGCACTGCTGACTGGAGGGGACGGGGGCTCCCCTGAGGGGTCTTGGCTGGCGAAACCATGGCGGCCTCGGTGGAGGCCATCACGACCATCGGCTGCGTACCCTGTGGGGACGAGCCCTTCTCCTCGGCCGCCCCGACAAGGAGCGGAGGGCCTTCCGAAGGGGGCTCGATTGTCCCCTCGCTTGGGGCCTCCTAGCCCAACGCTCGCGAGGCTAGGGATGCAGACTCCGACCTCCTCCCGGGCGCCCTGATGGAGCATGGGGAATCCGCGGCCGGGAGCTCTTCAGCGTCAGCATCGTCATCCTCGTAGTCGAGCAGGAGTCGGCGCCGTGACAACGGGGACGCCTCCCCAGGGTCATCATCCTCCGTTTCCTCCGAATCCTCGTCGCCGCCACTCTCGCGGGATGACAGCACCACGGGCGACTCAGGGTGGTCGCTCAGCTCGAGCCCCCACTCATTGAAAACGGGCATGGCCTCGAGTAACTCCTCCCTGTCGTTGCGGCTGTATAGCGGGGCAGCGGCCACAGGGATGTCTCCTGGGATCACGCCAAGCAAGGCGAATAAGGCTACGTCCAGCTCCTCACCGGTCAGGCCGGGGGCGCACAGCCTCACCGTGTCTTCCGCACCCGCAAACTCCCACAGGGGTTTTGTATGTGACTGGAGCGGCGTGATGCTGTGCGCCAAGAATTCCTTCACGATCATTGCCCCCGTCAGCAGCTTCACCTTCATGTCTGAGGCTATCTTCTTCAGGACGGACCTCGCCTAGGAGTCGGTGAGCTTCACGGAGCCCCATTCGGGGATTTGCTCGGGCAGCTCCGTCAGAGGCTCGAGGCGCGGGTCGTTGCCACGGGTGTCCATGAGGACCCAGCACTGTCGGTAGCCTTCCGCCTTCTTCCCCACCTTCTGGAGCGAGTTCCCGGTGGACACGGCGATGAAGGAGACGCTCACGGATAGAGTGGTCTTGGAGGTGAACCGCAGGCTGAAGAAGTGGCGGAAGAGTGCCACCGAGGGCTTCACGCCCATGAAGGCCTCGCAATAGAAGGCAAAGATGGATAAGAGCAGAATGGAGTTGGGCTGGAGGTGAAGGGCCTGGATCTTGTAGTGCTCGAGGATGGCGAGGAAGAACTTGGAGAAGGGCGGGACCAGCCCGATGAAGACGCTGTGGAAGAAGAAGGGGTAGACGGACCCAGCCAAGCTGCTCCATGCCATGGAGCTGGGCCAGATCTGCGTCTCACCCTACTTGTTCGTGTCACCGGCCGTCAGCAGGATCACCGGATTGAGGTCCTCCTCTTTAACAATGGAGGAAGCTGGGAACACCGACGCGAAGGAGGAGGAGTTCGCGGCCGGAGCCACAGGCTTCGCCTTCCCGGTGGGTGCCATTCGGGGATTGCCGGCGCTGGCAGGGGAGAAAGAAAAGCGGCGCTCTGTTTGGATCTGGAGAAGCCTCACGCGAGAGAAAGGGGATCGCGGTAGGAGGAAAGATACGCAAGGGAGGAGAGTAACGATGGCCCTGTGGCGCGCGCCAGGCTTTTGTCAGCCTGGGCAGTTGCCGAGGTGACATGGGGAAGTGTGGGCGTCCGCGTCCCGTCGTGTGCCACGTGTCAAGCCTAGCTCGCAGGCGGTTAGGGCCTGCGTCGATTTGCCCTCCCCTCTTTGCCTTCGCCTCGAAGCCAGGCCGAGCGCGCCATGGGCCCGGGGCTACTGTCGGCGTCCTGGGACCAGGGGTACCCAGACCCGTCTGCCTGCGGCCAAGTGCGTGGCTCCGCCAAGGGCCCAGTACGGCCCAACTCCAAGGCTTCATGAGTAGGACCCTCGCAAGGGCCCCCCGCCTCATGAGGTGAACGACATCAAGTCCTCCCAAGGAGTGGCCTCCCGAGGCTGCCTCCCGAGGAGCGAATATATCTAGGCAAGCACCCCACCTCACGAGGCGCATGGTGACGTGAGCCATGACGACCAAGGCCAGCAGGGCGTCAGCGAGCGCAGTCTAGGACAGTTTCCTCTTTGGTGCTAAGGAGGCAAGGCGTACGCGGGTTCCCGAGGAATCCCCCAAAGGTTTCCATTCCAGTGCAACAAGACCAAGACCACGGGCTCGGCAGGACGGAGGTCATCACCGAGCCCACCGCTGCGTCACGACCAGAAGCTTTGCAAACGAAGACCACCTTTAGTCAGGATAGGGTGTACTCCTGTCCCCCTTCAAATTGGTCATTGTGGTATCCCTTCCCGCCTAATCTATGAGGGAAGAGGACCAAGCCCACTATAAATATAGGCTAGTCTCCACCGTAGAGAAGGATCGAATCCTTCCGCCATTGAGCTCTCCCGAGGCAGCTCACACTTGTGCTAGTTCATCCTCATCCTCCTCGCGAGGCAATCCACCACAAAGCAGGAGTAGGGTTTTACACCGCAAGGTGGCCCGAACCTGGGTAAATCACTCTGTCCACTTCTTCTCCCCGCTCACTCGAGCTCAACGGAGCCAGGCCGTGAGGCTGTGAGCAGCAAGCCGTAGCTAGGCAAGATCCTTTGCACACGCCCCAGAGTTTGAACCTTGTTTGGGTCCACGGAGCCCCAGTTCTGATAGAACTTGCGGCGGCGGAAACTGTTTTCTCTCGACTCCCCTAGGGGTTTTGGGATTTCAGAGTATTTATAGAGTTGATAGTCGGTGGAAAAGCCTCCCGTGGGCCCCACTACCCACCAGGGCGCGTCTAGGCCTTCTGGCGTGCCCTGGTGCCTAGTGGGCCCCATGGGCCTCCTCTGGTGCACTTCCTTGGACCCCTGGGTGTCTTCCGTCTAGAAAAAAATATCCAAAAAGTTTCGTGGCATTTGGACTTTGTTTGGTATTGATATTCTGCAAAGTAAAAAAACAAGCAGAAAACAGCAACAGGCACTGGGCACTATGTCAATAGGTTAGTCCCAAAAAATGATATAAAGTTGCTAGTAAATGAGTATAAAACATCCAAGACTGATACTTTAATAGCCTGGAACAATCAAAACTTATAGATACGTTGGAGATGTATCAGCATCCCCAAGCTTAATTCCTGCTCGTCCTCGAGTAGGTAAATGATAAAAACAGAAATTTTGATGTGGAATGCTACCCATCATATTTATCACATATTCTTTTCTTTTGTAGCATGGACATTTGGACTTTAGATGATTCAAAGCAATAGTCTATAATTTGACATGAGGACCTCAATACTTAAGCATATCAACAAGCAACCTTGTCTTTCAAAATATCAACACTAAAAAAAGCTATCCCTAGCCCATTATGCTCAATCATTGATCCATTCATGAAAGACACTCAAATATTAGCTACATTCAATGCTCAAGTATGATAATAATGCTCCCTAGTTGGTGCTTTATAAGAGAAGATGGAGACTCAATAAATATAAAAATTGCATAAAAGTAAATAGATAGGCCCTTCGCAGAGGGAAGCAGAGATTTGTAGAGGTGCCAGAGCTCGAAGCTTAAATTGAGAGATAAAATTGATTTGAGAGGCATGCTTTTCCCGCCAACGAAAATGACTAAGAATTCCCAATATTTTCCATGCTAGATACATCATAGGTGGTTCCCAAACATAAAATAAAGTTTATTCCTTTTTCCACCATTCTTTCACAATCCATGGCTAGCCGTATCCACGGGTGCCTTCCATACCAACACTTTCCAAAGAATTTATTATTAACAACATAAAGTAAATTTCTTTTTCAATTTGGGACTGGGCATCCCTATTACCGGCCACACTCCCGTGCAATGACAAGTGAATAAACACTCATCTTGAGAATAACACATCTAGCATGAAAAAATATTGGCCACCCCCTGCCGCTTCATGAGCAGTACGGGCACACAAAAAGGAAATTCATTTTGAAAATTAGAGTTGGCACATACAAATTTACTTGGAACAGCATGGAAATGCCGCATATAGGTAGGTATGGTGGACTAATTTGGCACAACTTGGTTTAAGGACTTTGGATGCACAAGCAGTATTCCCACATAGTACAAAGGAAGGTCAACAAATAGATTGAGAAGCAACCAACCAAGAAACAAAAATGATCATAAACGAGCATTAAGCATAACTAACACCGAATAATGCACCACAAGTAGGATGTAACTTCATTGCATAACTATTGACTTTTGTGCTTGCATAGGGAATCACAAACCTTAACACCAATATTCTGTTGGGGAACGTTGCATGGAAAACAAAAAAATTCTACGCACACGCAAGATCTATCCATGGAGATGCATAGCAATGAGAGGGGAGAGTGTGTCTACGTACCCTCGTAGACCGTAAGCGGAAGTGTTTAGTAACGCGGTTGATGTAGTCGAACTTCTTCGCGATCCAACCGATCAAGTACTGAACGTACGACACCTCCGTGTTCAGCACACGTTCAGCTCGGTGACGTCCTCACCTTCTTGATCCAGTAAGACGAGCGAAGTAGTGGATGAGTTCCGGCAGCATGACGGCGTGGTCACGGTGGTGGTGATGCTATCTCCGTAGGGCTTCGCCTAAGCACTCCGAAAATATGATCGAGGGACAAAACTGTGGAGAGGGGCGCCGCACACGGCTAAGAGATTGTCGTTGTGTTGTGTGGCGCCCCCTCCCTCATATATATAGGTGGGGGAGAGGGGAGGCAGCCAGGAGGCGCCCCCAAGGAGGCTGAATCCTCCTTGGGCTCCTGCCCTAGCCCCCCCCCCCCCGTTTCCTTATTTGTGTGTGGGAGGAAGGCAGGGGGAGGTGGCGCCCCCCCCCCCCTTTTCCTTTCTCTTATGAGGAGGGAAAGGAAGGATGGGTCAACCTTCCCCCTTTCCTTCCCCTAGGGCCGGCGGACAGGTAGAGGGGCGCACAAGCACCTTGTGGGCTGGTGTGTTCCCCCCCTTTTGGCCCATTAAGCCCATATAGCCTCCCGGGGCTTCCTGGAACCCCTTCCGGTGATCCGATGACTACCCGGTACCCCCGAAACTCTTGCGGTGTCCAAACATCATTGTCCTATATATCAATCTTTACCTCCGGACCATTCCGGAGCTCCTTGTCATGTTCGTGATCTCATCCGAGACTTTGAACAATATTCGGTCACCAAATCACATAACTCATATAACACTATATCGTCAACGAACGTTAAGCGTGCGGACCCTACGGGTTCGAGAACTATGTAGACATGACCGAGACACCTCTCCGGTCAATAACCAATAGCGGAACCTGGATGCCCATATTGGTTCCTACATATTCTACGAAGATCTTTATCGGTCGAACCTTATGACAACATACGTAATTCCCTTTGTCTATCGGTATGTTACTTGCCCGAGATTAGATCGTCGGTATCTCTATACCTAGTTCAATCTCGTTACCGGCAAGTCTCTTTACTCGTTGCATAATACATCATCTCGTAACTAACTCCTTGGTCACTTTGCTTGCAAGCTTCTTGTGATGTGTATTACCGAGAGGGCCCAGAGATACCTCTCCGATACACGAAGTGACAAATCCTAATCTCCATCCATGCCAACTCAACAGACACCTGCGGAGATACCTGTAGAGCATCTTTATGATCACCCAATTACGTTGCGACGTTTGATAGCACACAAGGTATTCCTCCAGTATCCTGGAGTTGCATGATCTCCTAGTCAAAGGAATATGTATTTGACATTAAGAAAGCAATAGCAATAAACTGAACGATCATATGCTAAGCTAATGGATGGGTCTTGTCCATCACATCATTCTCCTAATGATGTGATTCCGTTATCAAGTGACAACACATGTCAATGGTTAGGAAACCTTAACCATCTTTGATCAACAAGCTAGTCTAGTAGAGGCTTACTAGAGACACGGTATTTGTTTATGTATCCACACATGTATTTAAGTTTCCAATCAATACAATTCTAGCATGAATAATAAATCTTTATCATGAATAAGGAAATATAAAATAACAAATTTATTATTGCCTCTAGGGCATATTTCCTTCAGTCTCCCACTTGCACTAGAGTTTATAATCTAGATTACATTGCAATGAATCGAACACCCATGGAGTCTTGGTGTTGATTATGTTTTGCTCGCGGAAGAGGCTTAATCAACAGGTCTGCTACATTCAGATCCGTATGTATTTTGCAAATCTCTATGTCTCCATCCTTGACCTTTTCACGAATGGAGTTGAAGCGTCTCTTGATGTATTTGGTTCTCTTGTGAAACCTGGATTCCTTTGCCAAGGCTATTGCTCCAGTGTTGTCACAAAAGATTTTCATTGGACCCGATGCACTGGGTATTACACCCAGATAGGATATGAACTCCTTCATCCAGACTCCTTCATGCATTGCTTCTGAAGCAGCTATGTACTCCGCTTCACATGTAGATCCCGCCATGACGCTCTGCTTGGAACTGCACCAACTGACAGCTCCACCATTCAATATAAATACGTATCCAGTTTGTGACTTAGAATCATCCTGATCAGTGTTGAAGCTAGCATCGATGTAACCATTTACGACGAGCTCTTTGTCACCTCCATAAATGAGAAACATATCCTTGGTCCTTTTCAGGTACTTTAGGATGTTCTTGACCACTGTCCAGTGATCCACTCCAAGATTACTTTGGTACCTCCCTGCCAAACTTATGGCAAGGCACACATCAGGTCTGGTACACAGCATAGCATACATGATAGAACCTATGGCTGAGGCATAGGGAATGACTTTCATTTTCTCTCTATCTTCTGCAGTGGTCCGGCTTTGAGTCTGACTCAATTTCACACCTTGTAACACAAGCAAGAACCCTTTCTTTGACTGATCCATTTTGAACTTCTTCAAAACTTTGTCAAGGTATGTGCTTTGTGAAAGTCCTATTAAGCGTCTCGATCTATCCCTATTGATCTTGATGCCCAATATATAAGCAGCTTCACCGAGGTCTTTCATTGAAAAATTCTTATTCAAGTATCCTTTTATGCTATCTAGAAATTCTGTATCATTTCCAATCAACAATGTCTCATCCACATATAATATCAGAAATGCTACAGAGCTCCCACTCACTTTCTTGTAAATACAGGATTCACCGTAAGTCTGTATAAAACCATATGCTTTGATCACCTCATCAAAGCTTATATTCCAACTCCGAGATGCTTGCACCAGTCCATAGATGGATCGCTGGAGCTTGCACACTTTGTTAGCACCTTTAGGATCGACAAAACCTTCTGGTTGCATCATATACAACTCTTCTTTAAGAAATCCATTAAGGAATGCAGTTTTGACGTCCATTTGCCAGATTTCATAATTATAAAATGCGGCAATTGCTAACTTGATTCAAACAAACTTAAGCATTGCTACGGGTGAGAAAGTCTCATCATAGTAAACTCCTTGAACTTGTCGAAAACCTTTCGCGACAAGTTGAGCTTTGTAGACTGTAACATTACCATCAGCGTCAGTCTTCTTCTTGAAGATCCATTTATTCTCAATGGCTTGCCGATCATCAGGCAAGTCCACCAAAGTCCACACTTTGTTCTCATACATGGATCCTATCTCAGATTTCATGGCCTCAAGCCATTTATCAAAATCTGGGCTCATCGTAGCTTCTTCATAGTTCGTAGGTTCGCCATGGTCTAATAACATAACTTCTAGGATAGGATTACCGTACCACTCTGGTGCGGAACGTACTCTGGTCGACCTACGTGGTCCAGTAGTAACTTGATCTGAAGTTTCATGATCATCATCATTAGCTTCCTCTCAAGCTGGTGTAGGCATCACGAGAACGGTTTTCTCTGATGTGCTACTTTCCAATTCGAGAGAAGGTACAATTACCTCATCAAGTTCTACTTTCCTCCTACTCACTTATTTCGAGAGAAACTCCTTATCTAGAAAGGATCCATTCTTGGCAACAAAGATCTTGCCTTTGGATCTGTGGTAGAAGGTGTACCCAATAGTTTCTTTAGGGTATCCTATGAAGATGCACTTCTCCGATTTAGGTTCAAGCTTATCAGGCTGAAGCCTTTTAACATAAGCGTCGCATCCCCAAACTTTAAGAAATGACAGCTTAGATTTCTTGCCAAACCACAGTTCATACGGTGTTGTCTCAACGGATTCAGACGGTGCCCTATTTAATGTGAAGGCGGCTATCTCTAATGCATAACCCCAAAACAATAGTGGTAAATCGGTAAGAGACATCATAGAGCGCACCATATCTAATAAAGTGCGGTTACGACATTTGGACACACCATTACGCTGTGGTGTTCCAGGTGGCATGAGTTGTGAAACAATTCCACATTGTTTTAAATGAAGGCCAAACTCGTAACTCAAATATTCTCCTCCGCGATCAGATCATAGAAACTTTTATTTTCTTGTTATGATGATTCTCCACTTCACTCTGAAATTCTTTGAACTTTTCAAATGTTTCAGACTTGTGTTTCATCAAGTAGATATACCCATACCTACTCAAATCATCTGTGAAGGTCAGAAAATAACGATACCCGCCGCGTGCCTCAACACTCATCGGACCGCATACTTCGGTATGTATTATTTCCAATAAGTCATTAGCTTGCTCCATTGTTCCAGAGAACAGAGTTTTAGTCATCTTGCCCATGAAGCATGGTTCGCAAGTATCAAATGATTCATAATCAAGTGATTCCAAAAGTCCATCTGCATGGAGTTTCTTCATGCGCTTTACACCAATATGACCTAAACGGCAGTGCCACAAGTATGTTGCACTATCATTATCAACTTTGCATCTTTTGGCATCAATATTATGTATATGTGTATCACTACGATCAAGATTCAACAAGAATAGACCATTCATCAAGGGTGCATGACCATAAAAGATATTACTCATATAAATAGAACAACCATTATTCTCCGATTTAAATGAATAACCGTCTCGCAATAAACAAGATCCAGATATAATGTTCATGCTCAACGTTGGCACCAAATAATAATTTTTGAGGTCTAAAACTAATCCCTAAGGTAGATGTAGAGGTAGCGTACCGACGATGATCACATCGACCTTGGAACCATTCCCAACGCGCATCGTCACCTCGTCCTTAGCCAATGTTCGTTTATTCCACAGCTCCTATTTTGAGTTACAAATATGAGCAACCGAACTAGTATCAAATACCCAGGCGCTACTACGAGCATTAATAAGGTACACATCAATTACATGTATATCAAATATACCTTTGTTCACTTTGCCATCCTTCTTATCTGCCAAGTATTTGGGGCAGTTCCGCTTCCAGTGACCATTCCCTTTGCAGTAGAAGCACTCAGTTTCAGGCTTGGGTCTAGCTTTGGGCTTCTTCCTGGGAGTGGCAACTTGTTTGCCATTCTTCTTGAAGTTCCCTTTCTTTCCCTTGCCCTTTTTCTTGAAACTAGTGGTCTTGTTAACCATCAACACTTGATGCTCCTTCTTGATTTCTACCTCCGCGGCGTTAAGCATTGCGAAGAGCTCGGGAATCATTTTCGTCATCCATTGCATATTATAGTTTATCACGAAGCCTTTATAGCTTGGTGGCAGTGATTGAAGAACTTTGTCAATAACACTATCAACTGGAAGTTCAACTCCCAGCTGAGTCAAGTGGTTATGATACCTAGACATTTTGAGTATGTGTTCACTGACAGAACTGTTCTCCACCATCTTGCAGCTATAGAACTTGTTGGAGACTTCATATCTCTCAACCCAGGCATTTGCTTGAAATATTAACTTCAACTCTTGGAACATCTCATATGCTCCATGACATTCAAAACATCTTTAAAGTCCCGGTTCTAAGCCATAAAGCATGGCACACTGAACTAAGTAGTCATCAGATCGAGCCTGCCAGATGTTCATAACATCTGCAGTAGCTCCTATAGCAGGTCTGTCACCTAGCGATGCATCAAGGACATAATTCTTCCGTGCAGCAATGAGGATAATCCTCAAGTTATGGACCCCGTCCGTGTAGTTGCTACCATCATTTTCAACTTAGCTTTCTCTAGGAACGCATTAAAATTCAGGGGAACGGTAGCACGGGCCATTGATCTAGAACATAGATATGCAAAAATATTAAGACTAAGTTCATGATAAATTAAGTTCAATTAATCAAATTACTAATGAACTCCCACTTAAATAAACATCCCTCAAGTTATCTAAGTGATACATGATCCAAATCAACTAACCCATGTCCGATCATCACGTGAGATGGGGTAGTCATCAATGGTGAACATCTCTATGTTGATCATATCTACTATATGACTCACGTTTGACCTTTCGGTCTCCAGTGTTCCGAGACCATGTCTGTACATGCTAGGCTCATCAAGTTTAACCCAAGTATTCTGCATGTGCAAAACTGTCTTACACCCGTTGTATGTGAACGTAGAGTCTATCACACCCGATCATCACAAGTTGCTTCGAAATGAAGAACTTTGGCAACGGTGCATACTCGGCGAGAACACCTTTATCTTGAAATTTAGTGAAGGGATCATCTTATAATGCTACTGCCGCTCTAAGCAAAATAAGATGCATAAAGGATAAACATCACATGCAATCAAAATATGTGACATGATATGGCCACCATCATCTTGTGCTTTTGATCTCCATCTCCAAAGCATCGTCATGATCTCCATCGTCACCGGCTCGACACCTTGATCTCCATCGTTGCGTCGGGGTCGTCTCACCAACTATTGCTAACTCATAGCGATAAAGTAAAGCAATTACATGGCATTTGCATTTCATACAATAATCAAGAGACAACCCTAAGGCTCCTGCCGGTTGTCGATATTACAAAACACGATCATCTCATACATCAACATATGTCACATCATATCTTGACCATATCACATCACAACATGCCCTGCAAAAACAAGTTAGACGTCCTCTACTTTGTTGTTGCAAGTTTTACGTGGCTGCTACGGGCTTCTAGCAAGAACTGTTCTTAACTACGCAAAAACCACAACGGTGATTATCAAGTTTGTTGTTTTAACCTTCTTCAAGGACCGGCCGTAGTCAAATTTGATTCAACTAAAGTAGGAGAAACAGACACCCGCCAGCCACCTTTATGCAAAACAAGTTGCATGTCAGTCGGTGGAATCGGTCTCATGTTCGTGGACATGTAAGGTTGGTCCGGGCCGCTTCATCCCACAATACCGCCGAATCAAAATAAGACGTTGGTGGTAAGCAGTATGACTATCACCGCCCACAACTCTTAGTGTTCTACTTGTGCATATCATCTACGCATAGACTTAGATCAGATGCCACTGTTGGGGAACGTTGCATGGGAAACAAAAAAAAATCTACGCACACGCAAGATCTATCCATGGAGATGCATAGCAACAAGAGGGGAGAGTGTGTCTACGTATCCTCGTAGACCGTAAGCGGAAGTGTTTAGTAACGCGGTTGATGTAGTCGAACTTCTTCGCGATCCAACTGATCAAGTACCGAACGTACGACACCTCCGCGTTTAGCACACGTTCATCTCGGTGACGTCCTCGCCTTCTTGATCCAGCAAGACGGGCGAAGTAGTGGATGAGTTCCGGCAGCACGACGGCATGGTGACGGTGGTGGTGATGCTATCTCCACAGGGCTTTGCCTAAGCACTCCAAAAATATGACCGAGGGACGAAACTATGGAGAGGGGCGCCGCACACGGCTAAGAGATTGTCGTTGTGTTGTGTGGCGCCCCCTCCCTCATCTACTATATCTAAATAGGAGCTCCCCACTACTTGATTTCTCTCCACATGCAGCCTATCCACATCAGTAAGCTGCCACATCATACTTTTTCCCCACCCATCGGTGATTCATGCAGCCTTTCAAAAGACTCGACAGCCTCCTGTGGGCAACAAATAATTAGCAAAAAAAATGGCTATCGGTAGACTTTGCTTGCAAATGTCCTATCCGCTAGCCATGCCCAATAAACGGCAACAAATACGCGCATGCAGTGGTTCCAGGAATATCCATAAATATAGGATCGCAATTTACTATGGGAATTAAGACGCGGGGTTCCTTCATCTCCCTCATCAACGAATAAATCTCGGACGATTCAAATCCCCACCAAGTCTTCTCATCTTCCCTCTATCTCTATATCTCTCTCCATACTGAGCTGCCGCCGGCCAAGCCTTCAAGGGTCATCGCTGTCGGAGACCGGCACACTGCTGCGGTGCTGCCATACTAATTGATTGTGCCACCAATTTGTTCAGATGTGCAGCTGAATGCCACGGCGAGTGGCGCCGCCGCCTCGAATGCGATGACTCGCATCCATTCGGCCCTCCGACAAGCACTATTCCCTTGGCACCTTGGCAAGTCGCTGACGCTGGTTGAGATCTTCCAGCTCGCGGCCGACGCGCTCTGAAAGAAAGGCGCCCTCGTGGTGGTGCTCACAGATCAGTGTGTTGTCATCAGGGCTTTTCTGCAGAGAGAACTACAGACAACGGCGCTGGGTACGCCTACATGCCGATTGGCGAGGGCCAGCACTTGGATACTTCATCGGATGGTTTTTCTGTTTTGATTTTTCAGAAAAGGAGCAAAAGATTCGAGACAAAGGATTGAACTAGGACATACCCAACATGTATCCGGATTTCCTTTCCTTTATTCTTAACCTATTTCTTCTCTGCTTAACCTATTTCATGTATCCGGTTTTCATGTAGATTACTCTTTTCTTTATCAATTGTTTGTTCATTTTCTATGAATCCCCTATGATACCTTTTGGATCTATAGGTCAGTCATTAGGATTAGGTAAGAGTTTGCTCTGGGTAATCATCGTTTGTTTCCTTCATTATACACGGTTAAAAGTTAAAAATGGTGTTGCTCCCTTCCTTATTGTCTTTATGGCAAGTCATTGATATGTGTTGTTCTACTTACTACCCTCCTCACTGTAACCCACAACGACTATATGTCAAAGCCTCTGAATTAGCTATAGTTGTACCCTGTAGTTTCAGTATAGTGATGAGCTTGGAATTGTGAAGAGGGATGATTGTTTACTTTCCTGCGCTGAAATGTGCCAATCTAATAAATATCACACATTACCAATTTCCATTTTTTTTCATATATCTTTAAATCATTGCTGAATTCCCCGCCGCAACGCGTGGGGTATCCTCTAGTATATATAGGTGGGGGGAGAGGGGAGGCAGCCAGGAGGCTCCCCCAAGGAAGCCGAATCCTCCTTGGGCTCCAGCCCTAGCCGCGCCCCCCTTTCCTTATTTGTCCGCGGGAGGAAGGCAGGGGGAGGTGGCGCCCCCCCTTTTCTTTCTATTATGAGGAGGGAAAGGCAGGAGGGGTCAACCCTCCCCTTTCCTTCCCCTAGGGCCGGCGGCCAGGGAGAGGAGCGCACCAACCCCTTGTGGGCTGGTGTGTTCCCCCCTTTTGGCCCATATAGCCTCCCGGGCCTTCCCGGAACCCCTTCCGATGATCTGATGAATACTCGGTGCCCCCGAAACTCTTTTGGTGTCCAAAACATCATCGTCCTATATATCAATCTTTACCTCCGGACCATTCCAGAGCTCCTTGTCATGTCCGTGATCTCATCCGGGACTCCGAACAACATTCGGTCACCAAATCACATAACTCATATAACACTATATCGTCAATGAACGTTAAGCGTGCAGACCCTACGGGTTCGAGAACTATGTAGACATGACCGAGACACCTCTCCGGTCAATAACCAATAGCAGAACCTGGATGCCCATATTGGTTCCTACATATTCTACGAAGATCTTTATCGGTCGAACCTTATGACAACATACGTAATTCCCTTTGTCTATCGGTATGTTACTTTCTCGAGATTCGATCGTCGGTATCTCTATACCTAGTTCAATCTCATTACCGGCAAGTCTCTTTACTCGTTGCGTAATACATCATCTCATAACTAAGTCCTTAGTCACTTTGCTTGCAAGCTTCTTGTGATGTGTATTACCGAGAGGGCCCAGAGATACCTCTCTGATACTCGGAGTGACAAATCCTAATCTCGATCCATGCCAACTCAACAGACACCTTTGGAGATACCTGTAGAGCATCTTTATGATCACCCAGTTACGTTGTGACATTTGATAGCACACAAGGTATTCCTCCGGTATCCGGGAGTTGCATGATCTCATAGTCGAAGGAATATGTATTTGACATTAAGAAAGCAATAGGAATAAGCTGAATGATCATATGCTAAGCTAACGGATGGGTCTTGTCCATCACATCATTCTCCTAATGATGTGATCCCATTATCAAGTGACAACACATGTCTATGGTTAGGAAACCTTAACCATCTTTGATCAACAAGCTAGTCTAGTAGAGGCTTACTAGGGACACGATATTTGTTTATGTATCCACACATGTATTTAAGTTTCCAATCAATACAATTCTAGTGTGAATAATAAACCTTTATCATGAATAAGGAAAATATAAAATAACAACTTTATTATTGCCTCTAGGGCATATTTCCTTCATATTCTTACTAAAGCATAATTACTCACCAACATGACTCACATATTACTATCTCCATATCGCAAAACTATTGCAAGGAATAAAGTTTCAATATCCAATGATCTTCATGATAGTTTTTATTATCCCTCTTGAATATCTATCACTTTGGGACTAGTTTCATATATTACCATTGCTTATAACAAGCTTTCAAACAAATTTAAGTGAAGAACAAGAGCATAAATATTTCTTCAAAATTTTCATCTCTCAAAATAATATAAATGAAGCACATGAGAGGATTTCTTCAAAAATTAAAGCACCACCGTGCTCAAAAAGATATAAGTGAAGCACTAGAGCAATTCCATAGCTAAAAAAAATTAAGTGAAGCACATAGAGAAATTCTAACAAATCATGGCTCTCTCAAATAGGTGTGTCCAGCAAGGATGATTGTGACAAACCACTGTTCAAGAAACCTTTTGATTCAGCGATTTATCGTCCGATTTATCGCTACTCATGGGGTGACCAATAAGATTATGCCTTATCTTCACCGTTTATCGTTTGGGCCGATTTATCACTCTGGCAAGCGATTTATCAGGATTCTACCAATAAATCGGTCCTATTCCTAACATTATGTTTGCAAAAACTTTGTTTATTTGTGTTTTGTGGACCTTGTTTTGCAATATGTACTATTGTCCTATTTTGTTTGTCATTATAAGCGGATTTAAAGGCTAGAAATCAAGCTAATACTTCTGTCCAATATTGTTTTGGTGTTGAATATAGCATATTTTAGTGTTGGGAACCTGGGATTTGCAAAAAATGGCCGATTAATAGTCGACCGATAAAATTGATTAATCGACCGATTTCTGATTAATGTCTAATCCCCAGCTGACCGAGACACTAATGATAAGTGATATCCTCAACATTGTGACAAACTAAAAAGCAAAACAAGCAAAGACTCATATAATACAAGACGCTCCAAGCAAAACTCATGATATGTGACGAATAAAAATATAGCTCCAAGTAAAATTACTGATGGTCGTTAGAAGAAAGAGGGGATGCCTTCCGGGGCATCCCCAAGCTTAGTTGCTTGGTTCTCCTTGAATATTACCTTGGGGTGCCATGCGCATCCCCAAGCTCAGGCTCTTTTCACTCCTTATTCCTTCATCCATTATGATCTCACCCAAAACTTGAAAACTTCAATCACACAAAACTCAACAAAAACCTTCGTGAGATCCGTTAGTATAAGAAAACCAATCTTTGCTTTAAGTACTATTGAAAACCCATTAATATTTTCTTATTGCATTATACCTACTGTATTCTAACTTTACAATGGCTAATACCCCCCAGTATAGTCCATAGATTCATCAAAATAAGCACACAATGCAACGAAAACAGAATCTATCAAAAACAGAACAGTCTGTAAAGACTCGAATTTGAATCATCCTTCTGTAAATCCAAATATTCAGAAAAATTAGGACAACAAAGGAAATTCATGTGTAAATCTTGTGTAAAAAATTCAGAGTTTTTTGTCGCTCCAGTGATTTTTCAAAATTCTGGTACTGGACGTAAAAGTTTCTGTTTTCCAATAAGATCAAATCAACTATCACCCAAGCCATCCTAAAGGCATTGCTTGGCACAAACACTAACTAAAACATAAAAAACACAATCATAACAGAGGCATAATTGTGCCAACACACAAAAACAGAAAGAGAAACAAAAATAATATTTTATTCATTGGGTTGCCTCCCAACAAGTGCTATCATTTTATGCCCCTAGCTAGGCATAATGCATAGATTCAAGTATTGTCATCTTTAGTTTTTGTTCCATAGGCTGCCCTCATGATTGATTCATATGGTGGCTTAATTCTAGTCCTAGGTAAGTGTTCCATACCCTTTCTTAAAGGAAACTGAAATTTTATATTCCCTTCTTTGATATCAATCACGGCACCTATAGTTCGTAAAAACGGTCTACCAAGTATTATAGGACAAGACGGATTGCGACCAATATCAAGAACAATAAAATCTATGGTCACATAGTTCCTATTTGCTAGAATAATAACATCATTCATTCTTCCCAAAGGCTTTTCAATAGTAGAATCCGCCAAGTGCAAATTAAGAGAACATTCTTCAATATTGGTAAAACCAAGCACATCACAAAGAGATTTCGGAATTGTGGAAACACAAGCACCCAAATCACACAAAGCATTACACTCATAATTTTTTATCTTGACTTTAATGGTGGGTTCCCATTCATCATATAATTTTCTAGGAATAGAAATCTCTAATTCTAGCTTTTCTTCTAAAGCTTTCATCATCGCTTCAACAATATGTTTAGTAAAAACTTTATTTTGTTCATAGGCATTGGGTGAATTTATCATGGATTGCAACAAAGAAATCCACTCAATCAAAGAACAACTATCATAATTGAAGTCTTTGTAATCCAAAAGAGTGGGCACATCACTGCTACTTCTTGAGCTTGCGTTGGTTTTTCCCTTGAAGATGAAAGGGTGATGCAGCAAAGTAGAGATAAGTATTTCCCTTAGTTAGAGAACCAAGGTATCAATCCAGTAGGAGGCACAAGCAAGTCTCCAATCTATGCACCTACACAAACAATCAAACACTTGCACCCAACGTGATAAAGGGGTTGTCAATCCCTTCACGGTCAATTGCAATGATGAGATCTGATAGAGATAGATATAAAGGATTACTAAAACGTAAAATAAAATAAAAGTAAATAAATTGCAGCAAGATATTTTTGGTATTTTTGGTTTATAGATCTGAAAATATATAAGGGAAAATAGACCCAGGGGCCATAGGTTTCACTAGAGGCTTCTCTCTTGAAGGAAAATAATACGGTGGGTGAACAAATTACTGTCGAGCAATTGATAGAAAAGCGCAAAGTTATGATGATATCCAAGGCAATGATTATGCATATAGGCATCACGACTGTTGTGACGCCCCCGATTTGGTCGTACACTAATCATGCACGCAAATGTGTACGACCAAGATTAGGGACTCACGGGAAGATATCACAACATAACTCTAGACACAAATTAAAATCATTCAAGCTTCATATTACAAGCCAGGGGCCTCGAGGGCTCGAATACATAAGCTCGAAAGCACAATAGTCAGTGGAAGCAACAATATCTGAGTACAGACATAAGTTAAGCAAGTTGCCATAAGATGGCTAGCACAAACTGGGATACAGATCGAAAGAGGCGTAGGCCTCCTGCCTGGGATCCTCCTAACTACTCCTGGTCGTCGGTGGCCTGCACGTAGTAGTAGGCACCCTCGGTGTAGTAGGACTCATCGTCGACGGTGGCATCTGGCTCCTGGGCTCCAGCATCTGGTTGCGACATCCGAGAAGAAAAGGAAAGGGGGAAAAGAGGGAGCAAAGCAACCATGAGTACTCATCCAAAGTACTCGCAAGCAAGGATCTACACTACATATGCATTGGTATCAATGAAATGGGTAGTATCTGCGGACTGAACTGCAGAATGCCAAAATAAGAGGGGGATAGCTAGTCCTATCAAATACTATGCTTCTGGCAGCCTCCATCTTGAAGCATGTAGAAGAGAGTAGTAAGTGCAGCATCAAGTAACATCGCATAGCATAATCCTACCCGGCGATCCTCTCCTCATCGCCCTGTGAGAGAGCGATCACCGGGTTGTATCTGAAACTTGTAAGGGGTGTGTTTTATTAAGTATCCGGTTCTAGTTGTCATAAGGTCGAAGTACAACTCCTGGTCATCCTTTTACCGAGGGACACGGCTATTTGAATAGATAAACTTCCCTGCAGGGGTGCACCACATTACCCAACACACTCGATCCCTCTGGCCAGACACACTTTCCTGGGTCATGCCCGGCCTTGGAAGATCAACATGTCGCAGCCCTACCTAGGCTCAACAGAGAGGTCAACACGCCAGTCTAAATCCTAAGCGTGCAGGGGTCTGGGCCCATCGCCCATTGCACTCCTGCATGTTGCGAGGGCGGCCGGTGAGCAGACCTAGCAACCTCCATTACAATGGAAGTTGCGTCACGTGGTCCAACCCGGCGCGCGCCGCTCAGTCGCTGACGTCTAAAAGAGCTTCGGCTGATACCATGACGTCGAGTGCCCATAACTGTTCCCGCGTGGTGGTTAGTGCATATAGGCTCCTAGCCAGACTCAGATCAAATACCAAGATCTCGTTAAGCGTGTTATTTTGAAGTAACCGCGGACGCTGGCCAGGGACTAGGCCCACCTGTCTCCTAGGTGGTCGCAACCTACCCTGTCACTCCGCCACAAAGTAACAATCAGGGGGCTGTCGGGAACCCAGGCCCACCACTACCTGGGTGGAACCACCTGCCCCTTCAGCCCCCATCTCTGAACAGTAACATAAGTAATGTAAAAGTATATAGTATATGTACCCGTGATCACCTCCCGAAGTGATCACGGCCTAGTAGTATAGCATGGCAGACGACAGTATGATTGCAGGTAAAGGTAACAACAGCAGTAGCAAAGACAGGCTATGCAGCACAATAGGATTAACCGAAAGTAGTAACAGCTACACTACTCTAATGCAAGCAGTAGAGGGAAAGAGTAGGTGATATCGGGATGAACAAGGGGGGTTGGCTTGCCTGGAAGCTTGGCAGAGAAGGACGGGTCATCAACACCATAGTCGATCGGGGCAGCAGCAGTGGCGTCAGTCACGAAGTCTAATGGAGAGAAGAGGGGGAAGAAACAATAAATACAATGCAAACAGATGCATGATGATGCATGACATGGCAATAAACAGCGCTAGGTGTGATCTAACGCGATACTAGGCGATACTGGCGAAGGGGACAAACATCCGGGAAAGTATTCCCGGTGTTTGGCTTTTTCGGACAGATGAAATGGAGGGGGACGGTTGTTTGTTCACTATGCTAGGGATGTGTGGCAGACGAACAGACTGCATATCCGGATTCGTCTCGTCGTTCTGAGCAACTTTCATGTACAAAGTATTTTCATCCGAGTTACGGATTATTTTATATTAATTTTCAAAGTTTTAATTCAATTTCTAGAACTAACAGATTTAATTTAATTCAAAAATATAATAACATTAATTGCTATGGGTACACAGAAGTGTACCCAGTTGTTTGCACATGTGGCTGACAGGTGGGGCCCTGTTGACTACCCAGTAAGCAGTCAACAGTTGACTGTTGACTGGACAATTGACGGGGGGCCCATGTGTCATTGACACATTTTCCTAACTACAGACTAGTTAAACTAACTAGGGTATTAGGCTAACTAAGTAAAACCAGTTTAATTAACCAAATTAATTATGTTAATTAACTCAACAATTAATTAACATATTTATTTATTTATTTTAATTCCTTTTTTTTAACTTTCATTTTTTTTCATTTCTTTTTCGTCCAGGGGGCTGGGCCCGTTCGGTCAGTGGCCCAGGGGCCTGATATGTCTCCAACGTATCTATAATTTATGAAGTATTCATGCTGCTATATTATCATTCTTGGATGTTTTACAATCATTTTATAGCAACTTTATATCATTTTTTGGGACTAACTTATTGACATAGTGCCCAGTGCCAGTTGCTGTTTTTTGCTTGTTTTTTACATCGCAGAAAATCAATACCAAACGGAGTCCAAATGCAGTGAAACTTTTTGTGGATTTTTTATGGACTAGAAGACATCCAATGGGCCAGAGCAGTACATGGGGGGTGCCCCGAGGGGGGCACAACCCACCAAGGCGCTCCTGGGCCCCCAGGCGCGCCCGGTAGGTTGTGCCCACCTCGGTCGCCTCCCGCACCACCTCTTCACCCTATAAATTGCCAAATATTCCAAAAACCCTCACAGAGACCCTAGATCAGAAGTTCCGCCACTGCAAGGCCTCTGTATCCACGAGATCCAATCTAGACCCCGTTCCAGCACCCTGCCGGAGGGGGAGATCATCATCGGTGGCCATCTTCATCATCCCGGCGACCACCACGATGAGGAGGGAGTAGTCCACCCTCGGGGCTGAGGGTTTGTACCAGTAGCTATGTGTTTAATCTCTCTCTCTCTTTCTCTCATGTTCTTGATATGTCACGATCTTGATGAATCGCGGGCTTTGTTAATATAGTCGGATCATATGGTGTTTTCCCCTCTCTATCTTGTTGTAATGAATTGAGTTTTCCCTTTGAGATTTCATTTTATCGGATTGAATACTTTTATGGATTTGAGAACACTTTATGTATGTCTTGCTATGAATACCCATGGTGACAATGGGGTATCGCATTGATTCACTTGATATATGTTTTGGCACTCAACTCGCGGATTCTCGAGGTGACATTGGGGTAATCTATGCATAGGGGTTGATGCACGTTCTTGTCTTTGTTTCTCCGATAGAAATCTTGGGGCACTCTTTGAGGTTCTTTGTGTTGGATTGAGTATTATGAATCTGAAATTATTTGGTGTTATTTTAGTACGAACTCTTGGATAGATCGATCGGAAAGAATAGCTTCGAGGTGGTTTTGTACACTACAAACAATTTCTTCTTTTGTTCTCCACTAGATAGGAACTTTGGAGTGATTCTTCATCGCACTTTGAGGGATGGTTATATGATCCAATTATATTAGCATTGTTGAGAGATTGCACTAGCGAAAGTACGGACCCTAGGCCTCATTTTCAAGCATTGCAATACCATTTGTGCTCCGTTTTATCAATTGCTACCTTGCTGTTTTTTATTGTTCCTATTACAAAAATCAATATCTACTATCATTACTACGCTTGTATCACCATCTCTTCGCCGAACTAGTGCACCTATACAAATTACCATTGTATTTGGTGTGTTGGGGACACAAGAGACTTTTTATTATTTGGTTGCAGGGTTGTTTGAGAGAGACCATCTTCATCCTACGCCTCCCACAGATTGATAAACCTTAGGTCATCCACTTGAGGGAAATTTGCTACTGTCCTACAAAACTCTGCGCTTGGAGGCCAAACACGAGTCTACAAGAACAAGTTGTGTAGTTGACATCAAGCTCTTTTCTGGCGCCGTTGCCGGGGAGGTGAGTGCTTGAAGGTATATCTTTAGATCTTGCAATCGAATCTTTTAGTTTCTTGTTTCATCACTAGTTTGGTTTTATAATAGAAAACAAAAAAATAAAATGGAGATTGGGTTACCTCGGGTTGTTCTTTATCTTTATAATGTCTATCTTGAGAATAAGGATTCCGATAATTGTGCTCAATTGCTAGAAAAGGAATTCAACAAAATTTATGGCATAAAAACGTTGGATGATGGGCATGATTGCAATATTTCTAGAATAAATTCTTTGAATATCCATGATGTTAATGATGATTGCATTAGTCATGATAATGATGTCTCCTATAAGAATGTCAATTTTTGTGGAGTGAATTGGGAGTGCAAATGCACACCAAAAAGGGAAGATAGATTTTGTAAGAAGCATAAATATTTAGAAACAAAAAAGTTGCAAGAGAGGCTAGATGATTGTGCTGAAAGATTTAATTTTTTTTGCCATCCTTGTGAACTTTGCAATGAACATGGTCATTTAAATCTCCAATGCAATTTGTTTCATGATCAAATCGTGTCCAAAAATTATGATATCTTGATTACCCTTGAGCATCATAAAGATCTTAGTCTTCTTTTGGGGTATGAAGAAATGAAACGTATAACTGAGGGTATTCCAAAATTTAATCTCGAGAGATTTCTTGATTTTGATCTAGAGGAAATTTATATGTTTTGTGCGGTAAATTGCATTGAGAATCCTTATATTGCCAACTATCTAAAGACAAGAAAACAAATAGAATATGAAGAGAGTACTAATGAAAGGGAAAATATTTCCCAATACCCTCCTAGTGTTTATTATGATGAATCAGGTAACGAGGAGGAGCTTCCTATCCAATCAATCTCTTCAACAAGAAGCTTGAAAAAATTAATTAAACCCACACATGATGTGGTGAAGAAGAAGAAAATAAGAAACAAAAGAGGTAAAAAGGTATCTCTCCCAAATAATGTTGCTCCTATTATTATTGTGCCTCACGAAAATGAATCAAAAATAATTGTAGAAGATGATGCATTTGATGATGACATTGCTTCTTTGTCTTATGGCACAATGTCTGAGAGCACTATTGATGATGATTTTGTTATGCCTATTGCTTGTTGTGATAATTATGATTGGGAAGATAATGATACTTCTTATAATCTTGGAAATCTTTTTGGCACCAACTTGGGAAATTATGATGATAGCAATTGTTATACCGTTGGTGCTATTCAAACTTTTAATGATGAGAATGACATGTTTGAGAATTTATTTGCTGCAATTAATGTTTGTCCCAAGCTTGGGGATGATATGCTTAATGAAGATGATCTTTTTAGTCCCCCTACTTTGAATGATCAAATTTGCTATGATGATTGCATGCCTCCTATCTATGATGAGAACGAAGTTGCTACTTATGATGATTATTGTGATGACACTTATGTTATAAAAAGTAGTGATAATTATTGTCATAATTTTGATTATCCTTTTTCTGAACATTACTCCTTTAATTTGGAAATAATTTTTAGTATTCGAGTTTCATATGATACCCCCACTATTGTGAATGAAAATAAAATGACTTATATGGAGAGTAATAAATTTTCTATGCTTTTGGATCATGAAAAGAATGCTTTATGTGATGGTTATATTGATGAATCTATTCATTATGCTACTGAAAATTATTATGAGAGAGGAACTTATGATTCATGATGCTCTTGTTATGTTTCAATCCTTATCTTTTATGCGAGCATCGTTGAACTCATCATGCCTATCTAAAAGGCATTAAAGAAAAGCGCTTGTTGGGAGACAATCCAACACTTTTACCTACTTTTTTTGTGTTACCATGATTATGCTACTGATGAGGACATCAATACCATTGTTACACCCACAGCCCCTGCTGCTATACATACTGGACCAATTACTAGAGCTCGCGCACGCCAATTAAATTATCAGGTACTTTCGTTTCTTGGTAATGATTCTAATGTTCATGAGAATATGATGCTGCCTAAATTGGATACATTTGTTTTGCTTACAAATGAAGGGCCTAGCTTGGACAAGAAAGAGGAACCTTGGAGCAAGTTCAAGCATGGAGATGATGGCATGCGCAAGGGGAACAAGAACGGAGTTACAAGTGATGATTTCAGGACTTTGAAGCCACCATAATGAGTGCAGGAAGCCTTGGACGAAATATACAAGATGCCACTTCATAAATTTCGTCCAGAGGCTATTATAGGTGCTGTGTCACCTTATTATTGGGCCAGGCCCATGTAATTTCGAAATACTTGAGTATAGGCTGTTTTTAGAGTCCGTATGTGTGGGGAAACAAGAGATAGGGTTGGTTTCGGACCCCTCCTTCAAGGGCCACGAAATTCCCCCCCTCTTCCTCCATATATACAGCCCTTAGGGCACCGTTTAGACTTTGGGTTTTGTTTAGATTAAAAGTTCGCCATAGCTGCAACTTCGCGTACTTCGTTTGTGTTCAACGACCAGACCAAGACGTCACAGAACCCCACCTTGACCAATAAAGCTTTCGTCTTATATTCGCAATATCCAGATTGCAAATCTTAGTTTCTTGCTTGTTCTTTGTTTGCTTGCAGGAGATAGACCCTCGTGGTCAGGTTGATTGTGCTCCGGCGTGGTCAATAACCTCTCGGAGTTGGTTTAGCGATTGCTAAGGCGTGACGTCCTCGCACGTTCGTAGTCGGATCGTCAAAGTCTACTCCACCAAAAACGATAGCTATCATCTCATCGAAAGATCGGGACACCCTCGCCTCTATCAAGTGGTATCAGATTTCCAGGTTGCTCGGTGAGATTTACAGTTTTTCGTAGTTTAGATCGAGTCTGTTCTTCATACCTACAGTCCAGGAAAAAACCAAAAAAAAAGTTAGGGTTAGTTCATCATATCCAAACCAATCTGAGCCATTGCATAATCTTTTCTGTATTTGCTTTGTTGAATTTGCGGTTGCATCGTCGTGTCAAGTTGCTGGTCTTAGCGTCTAGTTATTTAGAGTTTCGAGTTCTGTTCACAAGTTGTCACGCCGCCGCCGCACCATCATCATCGCCCCTACCATATACCACCACAGCTTATCTGCTATTTCTCTGAGTCCATATACCACCACCGATCCGAGTCCATATACCACCACCGATCCGAGTCCATATACCACCACCAATCCGAGCCCACATATACTACCGTCATATACCATCACCAGTCCGAGTTCCACCAGATTCATCTCCGCCACCAGTCCTAGTCCGAGTCCAGTATTTATTCCTTTATTTTCGAGTTCCAGATCACGTGATACTACGAGTCATGAACAAGTCGGATTCCCCAATTTTTGTGCTACCCGCAGAAGAAAAATAGTTCCATTTTCAAAAAAAAAACTAAGTCTAGAAAATTCTGGCTAGGCAGTTTTTAGACCATTTGTAGACTTTTTCGAAAAAAAAATGTTGCGGAGCAAAAAAAAAGTGCAAAAAAAAAAGAAAAAAAATTCAGAGAGTGTGCTCCTCCCTTGTTTACGTGCAGCGCCGTGATTTTTGTTAGTGTTCTAGGCTCGCGTCTCTAGCACGGTCTAGCCTAGGACCATCACAGTACCGTCGTTGAGAGTTTATTCAACATTGCATCTCTGAATTGATTATTGCTGACCCTTTTTGCTGCCATATCATAAGCCTTCCCAGCTCCACATACATCTACATCGTGCGTTTGACACCACCTGGCAATCGCTCTGTCCAAGCTCTGAGAGTTTTGACTACAAAGGTTGCCGATCACCACCTGCTGCTGGGTAAGAACTGGTAAGCATTTGAGATTCGCTTGACGGATTTGTGATACACCACCACCACCACTTCCTAGTAGTCTGTAGGATCATATTCTTGTGTGTTTCTATTGCTGCTAACCATGGCAGGATCACAAGCCGATGAGACTGATTGGGAGAACATGACGAACAAACAGCTACATGATAAATTTCAGCAAATGATGAGTGGACAGGTGCAAGATGTGCTAAACAGATTTGAAGAGGCCATGGAGAAGATAGATGGAATTGAGAAGACGTTCGAAACAAAGCTCGATAACAAGTTTAATGAATTGCTCGCGCGTCTTCCACAACCACCGCCGGCTGCACCTGTCGCACCTCTACAACAACAACAACGTCGCCTTCCAAATCAAGTGGGACGAGCACAGCGCGTTCCCCTTGAGCCTGGTCAAACTTCTGGTGCCGCTGCACCTACTGTTGATGCTTCTATGGCTCCCGCTGCCGCTGAAGAGGATGATTATGCGGGCGATTACGAGGATGAGGTTGATCAAAATCAAAACTATGTACCAGCACCAGGTCGTCCACATGCAAATAATCGCAATGGTAGGGCTGCATTCCCAGCTCAGGTACGAGATCATGACCATCTTCCTAAACTGAAATTGAATATTCCACCATTTGAGGGTAGATATGTTCCTGATATATATCTTACTTGGGAGTTAGAAACTGAACAACGTTTTACATGTTTACAATACCCCGAGGAGAGACGTGTTGCTGCTGCTGTTTGTGCTTTTACTAGTTTTGCATGTGTGTGGTGGTCTGAACATTGTAGATTACATCCTATTCCAACTACTTGGGCTGCTTTGAAAACTGCTATCTGTACTCGTTGGGTTCCACCATATTATCAACGTGAATTACTTCAAAAGTTGCAGCGCTTAAGACAAGGAAAAAATTATGTAGAAGAATATTATCAGGAATTACAAACTGGCATGATTAGATGTGGTATTGTTGAGGAGAATGAAGCTATGCTTGCAAGTTTTATGGGTGGATTAAATAGAGAGATTCAGACCATTCTAGAGTATAAGGAGTATAATAATATCACTCGTTTATTCCATCTTGCTTGTAAAGCTGAACGTGAAGTGCAGGATCGACAGGCATTGGCGCGGACTAACTTTTCTGCAGGTCGACCTTCATCGTGGACACCGCGTGCATCCTCTACTTCCACACATTCTATTGCACCGACACCTCCATCAGCTGCCACCTCCAGCCGTGATACAAGGAAGCAGGCACAACCACCACTATCTGCCAAGAGCACACCTACCGGGCCTGCATAGAGTTCTTCTTCTTCCATGGCATCAACAGGGCACACAAGTGATATTATTTGTCGTCGTTGTAAGGGAAGAGGTCATTATGCAAGAGAATGCAAATCTCAGCGTGTGATGATTGCTACCGAGGATGGTGGGTATGAGTCCGCTAGTGACTATGATGAGGACACTTTGGCTCTCATTACCCGTGAAGAACACGGTGGAGATGATTCTGAACAAGAGACGCAATACATGGCTCCTGAAGATGCTGACAGGTATGAATGTTTAGTTGCTCAACGTCTTTTGAGTGTGCAGGTCACACAAGCTGAGCAAAATCAGAGGCATAATTTGTTCCATACAAAGGGAGTTGTGAAGGAACGTTCTGTTCGCGTCATCATAGATGAAGGGAGCTGCAACAACTTGGCTAGCATGGAGATGGTGGAGAAGCTCTCTCTCACCACAAGACCACATCCACATCCTTACTATATCCAATGGTTCAACAACAGCGGCAAGGTTAAGGTAACACGTACTGTTCGTGTGCATTTTATTATCTCTACGTATGCTGATTTTGTTGATTGTGATGTGGTACCCATGCAAGCATGTTCATTATTACTTGGTAGACCATGGCAATTTGATAAAAATTCTGTACACCATGGTAGAAACAATCAGTATACTCTTGTTCATAAGGATAAACATATTACTTTGCTTCCTATGACTCCTGATTCTATTTTGAAAGATGATATTAATAGAGCTAGTAAAGCAAAACAGGAGAAAAATAAGAGTGAAAATCAGATTGTGGCAAAAGAATTTGAGCAACAAATGAAGCCTAATAATAAACCATCTAGTGTTGCTTCTGAAATTAAATTGAAAAGTGCATGTTTACTTGCCACCAAATCTGATATTGATGAGCTAGATTTCAGCAAATCTGTTTGCTATGCTTTTGTGTGCAAAGAGGCATTATTTTCATTCGAGGACGTGCCTTCCTCTTTGCCTCCTGCTGTCACTAACATTTTGCAGGAGTTCGCTGACGTCTTTCCACAAGACGTGCCACCGGGATTACCACCTATTCGCGGGATTGAGCATCAGATTGACTTAATTCCCGGTGCTTCGTTGCCAAACCATGCGCCATACCGTACCAATCCAGAGGAGACGAAGGAGATTATGCGTCAAGTACAGGAGCTGCTCGACAAAGGTTATATACGCGAATCTCTTAGTCCTTGTGCTGTTCCTATTATACTAGTGCCAAAAAAGGATGGTACGTCGCGTATGTGTGTTGATTGTAGAGGCATTAATAATATTACTATTCGTTATCGCCATCCTATTCCTAGGCTAGATGATATGCTTGATGAATTGAGTGGCTCTACAATATTCTCCAAAGTTGATTTGCGTAGTGGATACCATCAAATTCGTATGAAATTGGGAGATGAATGGAAAACAGCATTTAAAACTAAGTTCGGTTTATATGAGTGGTTAGTCATGCCTTTTGGGTTAACTAATGCACCTAGTACTTTCATGAGATTAATGAACAAAGTTTTACGTGCTTTCATTGGACGATTTGTGGTAGTTTACTTTGATGATATATTGATTTATAGCAGATCTTTGGAGGAACATTTGGAACATTTACGTGCTGTTTTTATTGCTCTACGTGATGCACGTTTGTTTGGTAACCTTGGGAAGTGCACCTTTTGCACCGACCGAGTATCTTTTCTTGGCTATGTTGTTACTCCACAGGGAATTGAAGTTGATAAAGCCAAGATTGAAGCTATTGAGAGATGGCCACAGCCCAAAACGGTCACACAAGTGAGGAGTTTCCTTGGCCTCACTGGTTTCTATAGGCGTTTTGTGAGAGATTTCAGTACCATTGCTGCACCTCTCAATGAGCTTACAAAGAAGGATGTGCCTTTTGTTTGGGGTACCGCACAGGAAGAAGCCTTCACGGTGTTGAAAGATAAGTTAACACATGCTCCTTTACTCCAACTTCCTGATTTTAATAAGACTTTTGAGCTTGAATGTGATGCTAGTGGAATTGGATTAGGTGGTGTGTAATTACAAGATGGCAAACCTGTTGCATACTTTTCTGAAAAATTGAGTGGGCCTAGTCTGAATTACTCTACTTATGATAAGGAATTATATGCTCTTGTTCGGACTTTGGAAACATGGCAACATTATTTATGGCCCAAAGAATTTGTTATTCATTCTGATCATGAATCTTTGAAACATATTAAAAGTCAAGCCAAACTGAACCGTAGACATGCTAAATGGGTTGAATTCATTGAGACTTTCCCTTATGTCATTAAACACAAGAAGGGTAAAGAAAATGTTATTGCTGATGCATTGTCTCGTCGTTATACTATGCTTTCACAACTTGACTTTAAAATATTTGGTTTGGAGACCATCAAAGATCAATATGTGCATGATGCTGAATTTAAAGGTGTATTGCAGAATTGTAAAGAAGGGAGAACATGGAACAAGTTCATCATTAACGATGGATTTGTGTTTCGTGCTAACAAGCTATGCATTCCAGCTAGCTCCGTTCGTCTTTTGTTGTTGCAGGAGGCGCATGGAGGAGGATTAATGGGACACTTTGGCGTAAAGAAGACGGAGGATGTACTTGCTACACATTTCTTTTGGCCAAAGATGAGACGGGATGTTGAGCGCTTTGTTGCTCGCTGCACTACATGTCAAAAAGCTAAGTCACGACTCAATCCTCATGGTTTATATATGCCTTTGCCTGTACCTAGTGTTCCATGGGAGGATATATCTATGAACTTTGTTTTGGGTTTACCTCGAACAAAGAAGGGGAGGGATAGCATATTTGTTGTCGTGGATAGGTTCTCGAAAATGGCACACTTTATACCATGTCATAAAACCGATGATGCTGCTAATGTTGCTGATTTGTTCTTTCGTGAAATTATTCGCTCGCATGGTGTGCCAAATACTATTGTTTCAGATCGTGATACCAAATTTCTTAGCCACTTTTGGAGATGTTTATGGGCTAAGTTGGGGACTAAACTGCTTTTTAGTACTACTTGTCACCCCCAAACGGATGGACAAACTGAAGTAGTCAATAGAACTTTGTCTACTATGCTTAGGGCTGTTTTGAAGAATAACAAGAAAATGTGGGAAGAATGCTTGCCTCACATTGAATTTGCTTATAATCGTTCGTTGCATTCTACTACTAAGATGTGCCCTTTTGAAATTGTATACGGTTTCCTACCTCGTGCACCTATTGATTTGTTGCCTCTTCCATCTTCGGAGAAGGTTAATTTTGATGCTAAACAACGTGCTGAATTGATCTTAAAAATGCATGAGTTAACTAAGGAGAACATTGAGCGTATGAATGCTAAATATAAACTTGCTGGAGATAAGGGTAGAAAACATGTTGTGTTTGCACCTGGAGATCTTGTTTGGTTACATTTGCGTAAGGATAGATTTCCTGATTTGCGCAAATCAAAGCTAATGCCACGTGCTGATGGTCCTTTTAAGGTGTTAGAGAAAATAAATGATAATGCATATAAACTTGAGCTGCCTGCAGATTTTGGGGTTAGTCCCACTTTTAACATTGCAGATCTGAAGCCTTATTTGGGTGAGGAAGATGAGCTTCCGTCGAGGACGACTTCATTTCAAGAAGGGGAGGATGATGAGGACATCAATACCATTGTTACACCCACAGCCCCTGCTTCTATACATACTGGACCAATTGCTAGAGCTCGCGCACGCCAATTAAATTATCAGGTACTTTCGTTTCTTGGTAATGATTCTAAAGTTCATGAGAATATGATGCTGCCTAAATTGGATACATTTGTTTTGCTTACAAATGAAGGCCCTAGCTTGGACAAGAAAGAGGAACCTTGGAGCAAGTTCAAGCATGGAGATGATGGCATGCACAAGGGGAACAAGAACGGAGTTACAAGTGATGATTTCAGGACTTTGAAGCCACCATAATGAGTGCAGGAAGCCTTGGACGAAATATACAAGATGTCACTTCATAAATTTCGTCCAGAGGCTATTATAGGTGCTGCGTCACCTTATTATTGGGCCAGGCCCATGTAATTTCGAAATACTTGAGTATAGGCTGTTTTTAGAGTCCGTATGTGTGGGGAACCAAGAGATAGGGTTGGTTTCGGACCCCTCCTTCAAGGGCCACGAAATCCCCTCCTCTTCCTCCATATATACAGCCCTTAGGGCACCGTTTAGACTTTGGGTTTTGTTTAGATTAAAAGTTCGCCATAGCTGCAACTTCGCGTACTTCGTTTGTGTTCAACGACCAGACCAAGACGTCACAGAACCCCACCTTGATCAATAAAGCTTTCATCTTATATTCGCAATATCCAGATTGCAAATCTTAGTTTCTTGCTTGTTCTTCGTTTGCTTGCAGGAGATAGACCCTCGTGGTCAGGTTGATTGTGCTCCGGCGTGGTCAATAACCTCTCAGAGTTGGTTTAGCGATTGCTAAGGCGCGACGTCCTCGCACGTTCGTAGTCGGATCGTCAAAGTCTACTCCACCAAAAACGATAGCTATCATCTCATCGAAAGATCGGGACACCCTCGCCCCAAACTGATGGACAAACTGAAGTAGTCAATAGAACATTGTCTACTATGCTTAGGGCTGTTTTGAAGAATAACAAGAAAATGTGGGAAGAATGCTTGCCTCATATTGAATTTGCTTATAATCGTTCATTGCATTCTACTACTAAGATGTGTCCTTTTGAAATTGTGTATGGTTTCCTTCCTCGTGCACCAATTGATTTGTTGCCTCTTCCATCTTCGGAGAAGGTTAATTTTGATGCTAAACAACGTGCTGAATTGATCTTAAAAATGCATGAGTTAACTAAGGAGAACATTGAGCGTATGAATGCTAAATATAAACTTGCTGGAGATAAGGGTAGAAAACATGTTGTGTTTGCACCTGGAGATCTTGTTTGGTTACATTTGCGTAAGGATAGATTTCCTGATTTGCGCAAATCAAAGCTAATGCCACGTGCTGATGGTCTTTTTAAGGTGTTAGAGAAAATAAATGATAATGCATATAAACTTGAGCTGCCTGCAGATTTTGGGGTTAGTCCCACTTTTAACATTGCAGATTTGAAGCCTTATTTGGGTGAGGAAGATGAGCTTCCGTCGAGGACGACTTCATTTCAAGAAGGGGAGGATGATGAGGACATCAATACCATTGTTACACCCACAGCCCCTGCTGCTATACATACTGGACCAATTACTAGAGCTCGCGCACGCCAATTAAATTATCAGGTACTTTCGTTTCTTGGTAATGATTCTAATGTTCATGAGAATATGATGCTGCCTAAATTGGATACATTTGTTTTGCTTACAAATGAAGGGCCTAGTTTGGACAAGAAAGAGGAACCTTGGAGCAAGTTCAAGCATGGAGATGATGGCATGCGCAAGGGGAACAAGAACGGAGTTACAAGTGATGATTTCAGGACTTTGAAGCCACCATAATGAGTGCAGGAAGTCTTGGACGAAATATACAAGATGCCACTTCATAAATTTCGTCCAGAGGCTATTATAGGTGCTGTGTCACCTTATTATTGGGCCAGGCCCATGTAATTTCGAAATACTTGAGTATAGGCTGTTTTTAGAGTCCGTATGTGTGGGGAAACAAGAGATAGGGTTGGTTTCGGACCCCTCCTTCAAGGGCCACGAAATTCCCCCCCTCTTCCTCCATATATACAGCCCTTAGGGCACCGTTTAGACTTTGGGTTTTGTTTAGATTAAAAGTTCGCCATAGCTGCAACTTCGCGTACTTCGTTTGTGTTCAACGACCAGACCAAGACGTCACAGAACCCCACCTTGATCAATAAAGCTTTCCTCTTATATTCGCAATATCCAGATTGCAAATCTTAGTTTCTTGCTTATTCTTCGTTTGCTTGTAGGAGATAGACCCTCGTGGTCAGGTTGATTGTGCTCCGGCGTGGTCAATAACCTCTCGGAGTTGGTTTAGCGATTGCTAAGGCGCGACGTCCTCGCACGTTCGTAGTCGGATCGTCAAAGTCTACTCCACCAAAAACGATAGCTATCATCTCATCGAAAGATCGGGACACCCTCGCCTCTATCAGCTACTGTAGTAATCATGTTTTATAGCTTTTATTTCAATAAAGTGCCAAGTAAAGCCTTTGGGATAGTGTGGATGATAGTTGACTTGATTCTGTGCAAAAACAGAAACTTTTGCGCTCAGTCCAGGAATTTTGAAAATTCACTGGAACTTTCTTTTGATATGAAATTTTTAAAGGTGATATATATACAAATTCCCTACGTTTTCCTAATTTTTCAGAATTTTTGGAGTAGCAGAAGTATGGTTGGAGTACAGATTATTACAGACTATTCTGTTTTTGACAGATTCTGTTTTCAATGCATAGTTTGCTTGTTTCCTAGTTTCTATGGCTTATATTGCTCAATATAAATTGTGGAAATGATATGCTACATTAGGTATTGTGTGGAAACAATTATGAATCTTGTCTTTGATAGTACCAAAGTTAAATGGTTTGCTCTTTATCATACTAACCTATCTCACGAAGTTCCGTTAAGTTTTGTGTGATTGAAGTTTTCAAGTTTTGGGTGAGATGTCGATATGAGGAGAATAAGGAGTGACAAGACCCTAAGATTGGGGATGCCCAAGGCACCCCCGAGGTAATATTCAAGGAAGATCCAAGCAACTAAGCTTGGGGATGCCCCGGAAGGCATCCCCTCTTTCGTCTCCAACATTATCGGTAACCTCACTTGGAGCTATATTTTCATTCATCACATGATATGAGTTTTGCTTGGAGCGTCATTTTATTTTGTTTTGATTTGATTTCTGATATTTATAATAATGTTTTGCATCTTTCTTTTCAATAAAAATGTCAAGGATAGACTTTACCATGCTTATTTTGCAAGTCTACATGTTGCTGTTTCAAAACAGAAAGTTTATCGCTGTTGCAAAAATTCTCTAGAAAAGTAAGAATGTGATAAAATGTTGAAACTTTTTGAAAAATAAGATCTGATAAATTTTCTACAGTGTGGTAAATTTTCATAATTTTTGGAGTTTAAGAAGTATTGATACTCTTGCATTCTTTACAGACTATGCTGTTTTGGCAGATTGCTATTATGTTTGCATAGTTTGCATATGTTTGCTTGTTTAATGATTCTATTTGAGGATAGGAGTATTAAATATGCAGAGGAATTTAGTATGCCATGTTGAATAATAATTTTAGTGATTTGCTACAGTATAGAATGATAAGGTTTTTGCATTGGTTTATACTAACTTATCTCACGAGTTCTTGTTGAGTTTTGTGTGGATGAAGTTTTTAAGATTTAGGGAAACCGTGATATAAAAGGAATTAAGGAGACACAAAAGCTCAAGCTTGGGGATGCCCAAGGCATACCAAGATAATATTTCAAGAAGTCTCAAGCATCTAAGCTTGGGGATGCCCCGGTAGGCATCCCACCTTTCTTCATCAACAATTATCGGTTAGTATCGGTTGAGCCTAAGTTTTTGCTTCTTCACATGAGTAGTACTATTCTTGGAATGTCATTTTGTCTTGTTTTGCTTGCTGTTTTAATAAAATACTTAGATCTAAAAGTTTTTAAATAAGAGAGAGTCCTCAAATTGCTACCCATTTACTTAACTACTTGTTTGATCTTCACTTATATCTTTTTGGAGTAGCTTGTCATTTACTCTTGTGCTTCACTTATATCCTATGAGTAAAATGTTGAATAAATTTAATATAATGAATTTGAAATTATATGTTCATATCATGCCTAGTGGTAGCTTCACATTGGGTTTAGAAAGTGAAATATTTTGAAGCTTGACAATCACAATATTGGTCATACAAGCAATTCATGAATGATTACTATAAGGAAGAGAACTTTCACATGCAAATACACTATCTTGGAAATCTTTTATGATTGTGAGCCCCCATCAAAATATTATATGCCAAAATTGTTGACGTTGTACAAGGAAGACAATGTAATGATTTATGTTTGTTCATATTCACATAGAAGTTATATTGTCATAGATCCTTCAACATGTGGTGCTTGCCTCCCATCTTTGCTAGCCAAAAATTCCGCACCAAGTAGAGATACTACTTGTGCATCCAAAAACCCTTAAACCCAAATCTTATTTTCAAGAGTCCACCATACCTACCTAAGGATTGAGTAAGATCCTTCAAGTAAGTTGTCATCGGTGCAATAAGGCAATAAAAATTGCTTCTAAAAGTGTTAGATCATTTAGTGTAAGAGAAAATTGAGCGTTGTACGAACTTGTGATGGCAAAGAATAAAAGCGACAGACTGCATAGTAAAGGTTGCTATCATAAGGGGCAATATAACGTGACGTTCTTTTGCACTAAGGGATTGAGCATACAAACAAAAAGCACATGGCAACCTCTGCTTCCCTCTGCGAAGGGCCTACCTTTTACTTTTATGTATTTACTTTCATGCAAGAGTCAAAGTTTTTCTCTCTATTCCTTTTTATTTTTCTCTTTTGGCAAGCATCATGTGGTGAGGAAAGATCTAGGCACATATATCCAGTTGGATATGGGTAGCATGAGTTATTATTGTTGACATCACCATTGAGGTGAATACGTTGGGAGGCGAAATTATAAGCCCCTATCTTTCTATGTGTCCGGTTGAAACGTTTTGCTCATGTGTATGCGGTGAGTGTTAGCAATCATAGAAGACTATATCATGGTTGGGTATGTGGAGCTCTTACTTAGACTCTGTTGAATAAGTTGAATTGCAATTGTTTGGTGACAAAGAATATAGGTTGTTGAGTTTCAAGAGAATTCATTGTTTGAACCTTAACATGTGAATTGGTTGCTACTTTAAAATGATGAGTTTTATGAGAAAGAGTTGTTGTTATGATGCTAGCAAAAGTGATTGAAATTACTATTGATCAAACTTATGCACTTTGCTAGCATTCACACTTCATAAATTATTTCTTTTATCATTTACCTACTCGAGGACGAGTAGGAATTAAGCTTGGGGATGCTGATACGTCTCCAACGTATCTATAACTTATGAAGTATTCATGCTGCTATATTATCATTCTTGGATGTTTTACAATCATTTTATAGCAACTTTATATCACTTTTTGGGACTAACTTATTAACATAGTGCCCAGTGCCAGTTGCTGTTTTTTGCTTGTTTTTTACATTGCAGAAAATCAATACCAAACGGAGTCCAGACGCAGCGAAACTTTTGTGGATTTTTTATGGACCAGAAGACATCCAATGGGCCAGAGCAGCACCTGGGGGGTGCCCCGAGGGGGGCACAACCCACCAGGGCGCGCCTGGGCCCCCAGGCGCGCCCCGGTGGGTTGTGCCCACCTCGGTGGCCTCCCGCGCCGCCTCTTCGCCCTATAAATTGCCAAATATTCCAAAAATCCTCGCAGAGACCCTAGATCAGAAGTTCCACCGCCGCAAGTCCTTTGTATCCACGAGATCCAATCTAGACCCCGTTCCGGCACCCTGCCGGAGGGGGAGATTATCACCGGTGGCCATCTTCATCATCCCGGTGACCACCACGATGAGGAGGGAGTAGTCCACCCTCGGGGCTGAGGTTTGTACCAGTAGCTATGTGTTTAATCTCTCTCTCTCTCATGTTCTTGAGATGTCACGATCTTGATGAATCGCGGGCTTTGTTAATATAGTCGGATCATATGGTGTTTTCCCCTCTCTATCTTGTTGTGATGAATTGAGATTTCCCTTTGAGATTTTGTTTTATCGGATTGAATACTTTTATGGATTTGAGAACACTTTATGTATGTCTTGCTATGAATACCCGTGGTGACAATGGGGTATCGTATTGATTCACTTGATATATGTTTTGGCACTCAACTCGCGGATTCCCGAGGTGACATTGGGGTAATCTATGCATAGGGGTTGATGCACGTTCTTGTCTTTGTTTCTCCGCTTCAGGTCATCATGATGAAGTCTGAAATTATTTGGTGTTATTTTAGTACGAACTCTTAGATAGATCGATCGGAAGGAATAGCTTCGAGGTGGTTTCATACCCTACAAACAATTTCTTCTTATGTTCTCCACTAGATAGGAACTTTGGAGTGATTCGTCATCGCACTTTGAGGGATGGTTATATGATCCAATTATATTAGCATTGTTGAGAGATTGCACTAGCGAAAGTATGGACCCTAGGCCTCATTTTCAAGCATTGCAATACCATTTGTGCTCCGTTTTATCAATTGCTACCTTGCTGTTTTATATTGTTCCTATTACAAAAATAAATATCTACTATCATTACTATGCTTGTATCACCATCTCTTCGCCGAACTAGTGCACCTATACAAATTACCATTGTATTTGGTGTGTTGGGGACACAAGAGACTTTTTATTATTTGGTTGCAGGGTTGTTTGAGAGAGACCATCTTCATCCTACGCCTCCCACGGATTGATAAACCTTAGGTCATCCACTTGAGGTAAATTTGCTACTGTCCTACAAAACTCTGAGCTTGGAGGCCCAATACGAGTTTACAAGAACAAGTTGTGTAGTAGACATCAGGGCCACAATGGGCGCTCGGCGGCAGGCGAAGACCGCGGCGGGCAGCACTGATGCAGGGCGCGCGCGGGCGGCCAGGGGAGAGCAGGGGGCCACGGTGGCGATGGCGAGCGCGGGGCAGGGGGTGGCCGGCGACAGCCTTTGCAGGCGGCCGCACGAGCGCAAGCGACAGCAGGGGCGGGACGGAGCAGCAGGCAGCGAGCAAGGAAGGCACGGCGGACGGGGTTGTGGTGGCGCGGAGCGGTGAAGAGCGCGGCGACGACGAGCGCAGGGCGCGACCCAGGGCAGGGGCAGTGCGGCCGGAGATGGCCGGGCGAGCCGAGCGGGCGCGTGGACACGGCAAGAGGGTGGAGCGCGCACGTGACTGGGAAGGTGCGGGGCACAGCCGTCGCGGGCGGGCGCGTGCGGTGGGCAGCGGTGAGCACGGACGGGCGCCGACGAGATGCGGACAGACGTCAGGGGCAGAAGGGGAGGGGGAGCGCAGCTCACAGCGTTGCCGAGGAGCAAGGGGTCGGCGAGGCCTGGTGTAGGCCGTCGGGGAGGAGGTCGGGGAGGCAACGTGGGTGGTGCCGGTGATGGCGAACGACGTCAGCGTCAGGGCGCTCAGGCGCGGCGTCTGCGGCGACGATGGCTGGAGCCAGACGCGGGGTAGGGGAGGTGACGAGGCGGTCCGGCAGGGAGGTGGCGCCGGCGAGGTGGTGGCGGGACGAGGCGGCGTCGGTGCGCGCCGGCGGCGTCGAGGGCGGGGCGCCGCCCAGATCGGGGAGAGGTGTGGCGCTAGGGAGAGTGGGGGGTCGGGGAGGATGTGGGGGTGGTTAGGGTTTGGCCAGGGGAGGCCATATAGGGGACAGGGTGGGCCGGCCTGGGTGGTGGCCTGGTGGGCCGAGGCCGTTTGGCCAAGTTGGGCCACGGCCCAGTGGGGGGTTTGTTTTATTTATTTATTTTCTATTTTGTTTTAATTTTGTTTTATAAAATATGTAACTAGTTCCTAATTTAGTTTTAATAATTATGCCACTGCCCCATAAGTTTTTGGCAACAGAATAATTAGTTCAATACTTTATAATTTATAAAAGGAATTTATTTAATTGTTTTGCTGCTTTTTTTATTATTTTAGTGCATTTAAACACTTTATAAAAATGTGGTTTCAACATGATAAATATCCAAAGAATATTTTCCACACTTTGAACATTTTTGTTTTCACGCTTGAAAAAAAAATGAATCTTGACTTTAAATTTGAATTTGAATTTGAATAGGATCTGAATCATCTCGAGTTTAACAACAATAATCGTGGTGATGTGGCTTCATTAGCAGGGAATTACTGTAGCTTAATTACCCGGGCGTCACAATTCTCCTCCACTATAAGAAATCTCGTCCCGAGATTTAAGAGGTGGAGTAAGGGAGAAAGTTCTGGTTACGAAATTCTAACGAATCTTCTCGGTCTTGGTTGCTCTTCTCGAAGAGGTCGATCCATTACATTGATGTCTTCATTTCTCCGCTTCAGGTCATCATGATGAAGTCGTCATCCTTTGTTCGGGGTCTTCATCATACGTACGAAGGGCTAGGGGTAACTTCGGAAGAACGGACCGCTACAATGTTGCTTATCTGGTAGATAACATCAGGAAAGGTGGCGGAAAGTAACTCTCGAATTGAAACTTAACAAATTATCGAGAGCAAAGTAAGAAGGTGCAAAATAGAAGTTTCAAGCGCATAGGCAATCGTTCGTTGCCTGAAATGAAGTGTGAAAGGGGTTTAGAGCAATGGGAATAAGCATTGCGTCTGATACCAGAATAGATCACTAGGCAGGTGGCCCGTGAATTACATACGAAGTCAAGCGTGAGGAATAACTTTGACAACATGGTGTACAGGAGAGTCAGGTTTCGATCCTGTGGAACTGTGGGTTATGGGGCCACCATGTGGGTTAAAAGTAGGAAAGGCGTTGACATCTTGCACGGTTATGATAGCAAGGCATGGCAGAGAATAGCCTATCAGTTATGTCGGCAACAACGTCAGTACCAAGGGCGAGGGACAAAGAGAACCATCTTCCTGCTCGTTGAACGAGGCGGACCAATAGGCAAAGTTCTCGTCCATCGGTGGCTACCGGAATGTCATCAACAATAGTAACATGGTCTTACTGACAGAGTGGTACAACGAGGTGCTTACCTAAGCAGGGAATTATCACTGCTTAGTTAAGTCAGAATACAAGAAAGGTTAAACAAAACAATGGAAAGGAAAAGTGATTAGTATACTAATCAGAACAATGGAAAGGAAAATGTGTCTAAACACATATTCCAGGGGTATATCCTTCGCAAGGACAAGCAGAGCATGATATCCATGACAGGATAGAAAGTAGAAAACCCTTTAAGGTGAGGGGAGAGAAATCTCATGACATTACCCATTCAATGGTGTTTGGATAAGTGATAAGGAAATTTTAGCATTGTGCTTCAAATGTTCTTATTGAAAATCTGAGTACCACAGACATGCTTCGAGATAGTATTGACATGGTCTTCAAGTAAAGGTCAGGCTTGGATACTAAAAGGATTCATCAGGAACAACTTATAGAATAAGTCTTACAATTTCCTCATGGAAGAATGGTTAACCTTGCTAAAAAGGAAGAACCATAAAAATAGGTCCTCCGGCCAGGTGTGCTAGGCATGACATCACCTTACCGGGTTACATAACGACCAATGCTATAATTCTTTGAAATATGTTTCCAACCATCATATCTAACCGAGATGTAGATCCGAGTGGTGTCAGGATACCTCAGACCCAGGATGTCTGAGAAGAAAGGGTGCAACACCAATTGACGAGATGACATTGTAAGATCTCGGGAATGAACTATGGAAGCGAGTTCCGAAACAAGAGTTCATCATTAAACCAAGGAGAGGATGAGGAGGTAGCTGATGGACTCAGCGACAATTCATCAAGATTTCCAAAAGGATGGATTTCCACAATTATGTGAACAAGGAGATAACATTAGTCAGATCAAATGATATAATGATGTATGTTCGTTGAAAACATACACGATTGAACAATGATAGAAAGGTGCACCCGAAAATCTGGACTAGGTAGCATGATCAATGTTCAAATGATGATTCAATAAGCAATAGACTTAGAATGAAGCTATCGACCATTAACATCAAAGCAATAGGGTTGCTAGAAGTTTTGAATTTACACATCACAGACCATTTGTCGGTATTCTGGTTAGAAACAACACGGGGACCAAGAAAAGAATGGTGATGGTAATAAGTATCACTTGTATCAAGAATCCTTAAGGGGTGGCGAAATTCTCGCGACATTCTTGACATAAAAGACGGTGGTACCCAAAGGTAGAACATAACATAATCTAGATAGCAAGGAGCTCCATAACATGAACAAGTATGTGTTGGAGGGAAGGCAATAATGTTGTTGATGATAACACAATTCATTGAGGGGCAAGGACGGTATTTCTCATCATGAATCCGATTGATATCCTAGAAGAGTTAAGAATGTTGATGATGATCACGACACTTTTGTCGAGAGATTTCATGAAGATGTAATCGATCGCCGTTGACATCAAGTCAAAGGAATGATGACGCAAAAGGTTATTGAAACCACGGGTACGACACAAACTCGAAATCAAGCTTGATGTTCGAGGTGTAACGATAAAACGAGGAAATTGACGAAGTCTTAGCTCATCGTCGAAAGTTGTGCTCCGGGAATAAGGTCTAGGTAGTACAGTTAAAATCACCACGATAATGATATAGCCAAACAGGCAAGGAATGGCGTGATCGGTTACAAACTCGTAAGTAAAGAAGATTACTAAGAGTTGTTGAATTGTAGTACGGAAATGATTCAGTTATCGGTGTCCTTGAGTGTTTAACCACTCAGAACCCGTGGAAAAATTGGAATCAGCGAGGATAGTAGTTGATGAAGAACTCATAAGAAGTTATGTAGTCCCGTGATATTCTCGAGATACCAGCGGGTATACTCGAAGGTAGAGTAGAATAGAGGTTGGTCAGGTGAAATGTTTTGCAGAAGGCAAGTACTTTAACTTGTCCGAGAAATGGGATCAAAGAAGAACAATATGGTCGAAACTACGATTGCAAAAGACCAAATCCCAGATATAAGATGAACTTACACTAAAGGAATAATAAATTTTAAGAGAAGCTTCCATGATAAGATCTACATCATGTCCATGGGCATGAACACAAGGTTCAAGGTCGACTCCCACTTCTCCAATGCATGACCATTCATTCACTGCTCTTATTAAAAATGATTTGAGTGTGAAAACCTACCTGGTGAATTACCAGAGGAGTATGACCCGTGAAAACTTTTCAGGTTCACACAGATTAAGGAAGGCATAGGTTCAACCCATCGAGGTACCTTAGAAACATATACCACAAGCTTCAAGAGTAAATATCACCAGCTCGAAAGCAGAGCATGGTTGGCTAGAATAGAGAATAGGATTTACCAATGGCATTGTGTATCAGGGAAAGAACTTCCAAAGTGATTGAATATGAAGGACGCTGTCGGATAAAATCCAACAAAGGATCCGGAGGTCCTCAAGGGATCTGATGTGAGCATCGGTACTCAACCAGAGGAAGAGAGAATGTAAGGAGATCAAATTATAGAAACAACTGACTAATTAAAAGCACAAATGCAAAAGGATTATGATTTACAAATCAAGGGATCAGAAGCAAATGCTCTGATTAAGGATGGATAAGCTGAGTAGGCTTAGAGGTACAATCGATGGCAATTTGATTGGTCGAGATCCAGCTCATGTTTAAAATGATGTTTGAGCCGGAAGGATGAAATCTAGGATCTGGTTGAGGATTGCGAGCATTCGCAAGTTATTGAATCAATGGACTCAAAATGATAGTGACAAAGGATGCCAATAAGATTACTATACTTATGGGATTAACCATAATGCAAGCAAGCAAGAAATTCAAGAACAAAAGGTTGTTGAGGATTTTCGAAAGATCGAATAGTATTTTGAAGACTTTTGTGAAACACATGAACAACTGGGGAGAAACAAACCCTCGGTATGTGTGAGGATTAAGTTGTAGGTGTATTCAGGCGACAAGGAACTGCAAGGCAGTAGGTACAAAGGATTCTCGAAACAACAACGAGTATTTCGGGGTATTTTGTAATAACAAGAGCAACTGGGGATGAATGTAAGAATGGCAAGGGCATGTAGTTATCTATAGGGGTTGACGGTGGAAGGGAATTGCACACGCGATGAGTACAAGTTCTCGGTATAACATCGGAGAGTATCTTCAGGGTCTGCTGATGAATCAAGCCATCATCTGGAATGAAGGGGCTCTCCGGGAGGAAGTAGTCACGAGAACCTAGAGTCAGAGTTAGTAAAATCATTTAACCCGAATAGAAGAGAGATCAGAGTCCCAGAGTACAGATGAGAAATAAAAGATCCTAATACCACCCAATGGCGACGTGGGCCCGTAAGCCACACAGCCATGTTAGTAAAAGTTTTTCAGTGACTAGACTCAACTTTGGCCAAGGAGTTGGAAGGGGGATTCCTACAGGCAGTCGGCTCTGATACCAACTTGTGACGCCCCCGATTTGACCGTACACTAATCATGCACGCAAATGTGTACGACCAAGATCAGGGACTAACGGGAAGATATCACAACACAACTCTAGACACAAATTAAAATCATTCAAGCTTCATATTACAAGCCAGGGGCCTCGAGGGCTCGAATACATAAGCTAAGCACAATAGTCAGTGGAAGCAACAATATCTGAGTACAGACATAAGTTAAACAAGTTGCCATAAGATGGCTAGCACAAACTGGGATACAGATCGAAAGAGGCGCAGGCCTCCTGCCTGGGATCCTCCTAACTACTCCTGGTCGTCGGCGGCCTACACGTAGTAGTAGGCACCCTCGGTGTAGTAGGACTCGTCGTCGACGGTGGCATCTGGCTCCTGGGCTCCAGCATCTGGTTGCGACATCCGAGAAGAAAAGGAAAGGGGGAAAAGAGGGAGCAAAGCAACCGTGAGTACTCATCCAAAGAACTCGCAAGCAAGGATCTACACTACACATGCATTGGTATCAATGAAATGGGTAGTATCTGTGGACTTAACTGCAGAATGCCAGAATAAGAGGGGGATAGCTAGTCCTATCCAAGACTACGCTTCTGGCAGCCTCCATCTTGAAGCATGTAGAAGAGAGTAGCAAGTGCAGCATCAAGTAACATCGCATAGCATAATCCTACCCGGCGATCCTCTCCTCGTCGCCCTGTGAGAGAGCGATCACCGGGTTGTATCTGAAACTTGTAAGGGGTGTGTTTTATTAAGTATCCGGTTCTAGTTGTCATAAGGTCGAAGTACAACTCCAGGTCATCCTTTTACCAAGGGACACGGCTATTTGAATAGATAAACTTCCCTGCAGGGGTGCACCACATTACCCAACACGCTCGATCCCTCTGGCAGGACACACTTTTCTAGGTCATGCCCGGCCTCGGAAGATCAACATGTCACAGCCCTACCTAGGCTCAACAGAGAGGTCAGCACGCCGGTCTAAATCCTAAGCACGCAGGGGTCTGGGGCCCATCGCCCATTTCACTCCTGCACGTTGCGAGGGCGGCCGGTGAGCAGACCTAGCAACCTCCATTACAAAGGAAGTTGCGTTACGCGGTCCAACCCGGCGCGCGCCGCTCAGTCGCTAACGTCTAAAAGAGCTTTGGCTGATACCACGATGTCGAGTGACCATAACTGTTCCCGCGTGGTGGTTAGTGCGTATAGGCTCATAGCCAGACTCAGATCAAATATCAAGATCTCGTTAAGCGTGTTATTTTGAAGTAACTGCGGACGCCGACCAGGGACTAGGCCCACCTGTCTCCTAGGTGGTCGCAACCTACCCTGTCGCTCTGCCACAAAGTAACAATCAAGGGGCTGTCGGGAACCCAGGCCCACCACTACCTGGGTGAGACCACCTGCCCCTTCAGCCCCCATCTCCGAACAGTAACATAAGTAATGTAAAAGTATATAGTATATGTACCCGTGATCACCTCCCGAAGTGATCACGACCCAGTAGTATAGCATGGCAGACGGACAAGAGTGTAAGGCCACTGATGATAAACTAGCAACCTATACTAAGCATGTAGGATTACAGGTAAAGGTAACAACACCAGTAGCAAAGACAGGCTATGCAGCAGAATAGGATTAACCGAAAGCAGTAACAGCTACACTACTCTAATGCAAGCAGTAGAGGGAAAGAGTAGGTGATATCGAGATGAACAATGGGGGTTGGCTTGCCTGGAAGCTCAGCAGAGAAGGACGGGTCGTCAACACCGTAGTCGATCGGGGCAGTAGCAGTGGCGTCAGTCACGAAGTCTAACGGAGAGAAGAGGGGGAAGAAACAATAAATACAATGCAAACAGATGCATGATGATGCATGACATGGCAATAAACAGCGCTAGGTGTGATCTAACGCGGTACTAGGCGATACTGGCGAAGGGGGAAAACATCCGGGAAAGTATTCCTGGTGTTTGGCTTTTTCGGACAGATGAAACGGATAGGGACGGTTGTATGTTCGCTATGCTACGGACGTGTGGCGGACGAACGGACTGCATATTCGGATTCGTCTCGTCGTTCTGAGCAACTTTCATGTACAAAGTATTTTCTTCCGAGTTACGGATTATTTTATATTAATTTTCAAAGTTTTAATTCAATTTCTAGAACTAACAGATTTAATTTAATTCAAAAATATAATAACATTAATTGCTATGGGTACACAGAAGTGTACCCAGTAGTTTGCACATGTGGCTGATAGGTGGGGCCCTGTTGACTGCCTAGTCAGCAGTCAACAGTTGACTGTTGACTGGACAATTAACGGGGGGCCCATGTGTCATTGACACATTTTCCTAACTACAGACTAGTTAAACTAACTAGGGTATTAGGCTAACTAAGTAAAACCAGTTTAATTAACCAAATTAATTATGTTAATTAACTCACTAATTAATTAACATATTTATTTATTTATTTTAATTCCTTTTTTTAACTTTCGTTTTTTTCATTTCTTTTTCATCCAGGGGGCTGGGCCCGTTCGGTCAGTGGCCCAGGGGCCACAGTGGGCGCTCGGCGGCAGGCGAAGACCGCGGCGGGCAGCACCGATGCGGGGCGCGTGCGGGTGGCCAGGGGTGAGCAGGGGGTCGCGGCAGCGATGGCGAGCGCGGGGCAGGGGGTGGCCGGCGACAGCCTTTGCAGGCGGCCGCACGAGCGCAAGCGACGGCAGGGGCGGGACGGAGCAGCGGGCGGCGAGCAGGGAAGGAGCGGCGGACGGGGCTGTGGTGGCGCGGAGCGGTAAAGAGCGCGACGACGACGAGCGCAGGGCGCGACCCAGGGCAGGGGCAGTGCGGTCGGAGATGGCCGGGCAAGCCGAGCGGGCGCGTGGATGCGCCGAGAGGGTGGAGCGCGCACGTGACTAGGAAGGTGCGGGGCGCGGCCGTCGCGGGCGGGCGCGTGCGGTGGGCGGCGGTGAGCACGGACGGGCGCCGGCGAGATGCGGACGGACGTCAGGGGCAGAAGGGGAGGGGGAGCGCAGCTCACAGCGTTGCCGAGGAGCAAGGGGTCGGCGAGGCCTGGTGTAGGCCGTCGGGGAGGAGGTCGGGGAGGCGACGTGGGTGGCGCCGGCGATGGCGAACGATGTTGGCGTCAGGGCGCTCGGGCGCGGCGTCTGCGGCGACGGTGGCTGGAGCCAGACGCGGGGTAGGGGAGGTGACGAGGCGGTCCGACGGGGATGTGGCGCCGGCAAGGTGGTGGCGGGACGAGGCGGCATCGGGGGCGGGGTGCCGCCCAGATCGGGGAGAGGAGTGGCGCCAGGGAGAGTGGGGGGTCGGGGAGGATGTGGGGGTGGTTAGGGTTTGGCCAGGGGAGGCCATATAGGGGACGGGGTGGGCTGGCCTGGGTGGTGGCCTGGTGGGCCGAGGCCATTTGGCCAAGTTGGGCCACGGCCCTAGGGGGTTGTTTTATTTATTTCTTTTCTGTTTTGTTTTAATTTTGTTTTATAAAATATGTAACTAGTTCCTAATTTAGTTTTAATAATTATGCCACTGCCCCATAAGTTTTTGGCAACAGAAAAATTAGTTCAATACTTTGTAATTTATAAAAGGAATTTATTTAATTGTTTTGCTGCTATTTTTATTATTTTAGTGCATTTAAACACTTTATAAAAATGTGGTTTCAACATGACAAATATACAGAGAATATTTGCCACACTTCGAACATTTTTGTTTTCACGCTTGAAAAAAAACTGAATCTTGACTTTAAATTTGAATTTGAATAGGATCTGAATTGTCACGAGTTTAACAACAGTAATCATGGTGACGTGGCATCATTAGCAGGGAAACTATAGCTTAATTACCCGAGCGTCACATCTGTGTCAAGTAGACCGAAACGATTCTGCATCTACTACTATTACTCCACACATCGACCGACTCCTGCCTGCATCTAGAGTATTAAGTTCAAGAGAACAGAGTAACGCACTAAGTAAGATGACATGATGTAGAGGGATAAACTCAAGCAATATGATGAAACCCCCATCTTTTTATCCTTGATGGCAACAATACAATACGTGTCTCGCTACCCCTACTATGTCACTGGGTGAGGACACCGCAAGATTGAACCCAAAACTAAGCACCTCTCCCATTGCAAGAAATACCAATCTAGTTGGCCAAACTAAACCGATAATTCGAAGAGAAATACAAAGATATCAAATCATGCATATAAGAATTCAGAGAAGATTCAAATAATATTCATAGATAATCTGATCATAAATCCACAATTCATCAGACCTCGACAAACACACCGCAAAAGAATATTACATCGGATAGAACTCCAAGAACATCGAGGAGAACATGGTATTGAAGATCATAGAGAGAGAAGAAGCCATCTAGCTACTAGCTATGGACCCGTAGGTCTGTGGTCAACTACTCACGCTTCATTGGAAGGGCAATAGGGTTGATGTAGATGTCCTCCATGATCGAATCCCCCTCCGGCAGATCGCCAAAAAAGGCCCCAAGATGGGATCTCACGGGAACAGAGGCTTGCGGCGGTGGAAAAGTATTTTCGTGGATGCCTTTGATGGTTTAGGAATATTTGGGAATTTACAGGCCGAAGATTAGGGTTAGAGGAGCTTCGAGGGACCCACAAGGCAGGGGCGCCCCCCCCCCCCCCCCCGGGGCATGCCCTGCACCCTTGTCGTCACCTCGGGACTCCTTTTCCTTGGTCTCCAAGTCCTACGTGTGTCTTCTAGTCCAAGAAAAATCATCGTAAAGTTTTATTCCGTTTGGACTCCGTTTGATATTCCTTTTCTGCGAAACTCAAAAACAAGGAAAAAACAGAAACAGGCACTGGGCTCTGGGTTAATAGGTTAGTCCCAAAAATAATATAAAATAGCATATTAATGCATATAAAACATCCAAAACAGATAATATAATAGCATGGAACAATAAAAAAATTATAGATACGTTGGAGACGTATCAAGCATCCCCAAGCTTAATTCCTGCTCGTCCTCGAGTAGGTAAATGATAAAAACAGAATTTTTTATGTGGAATGCTACCTAACATATTTATCCATGTAATTTTCTTTATTGTGGCATGAATATTCAGATCCATAAGATTCAAAACGAAAGTTTAATATTGATATAAAAACAATAATACTTCAAGCATACTAACAAAGCAATCATGTCTTCTCAAAATAACATGGCCAAAGAAAGTTATCCCTACAAAATCATATAGTCTGGCTATGCTCGATCTTCATCACACAAAGTATTAAATCATGCACAACCCCGATGACAAGCCAAGCAATTGTTTCATACTTTTGATGTTCTCAAACTTTTTCAACTTTCACGCAATACATGAGCGTGAGCCATGGATATAGCACTATAGGTGGAATAGAATATGATGGTTGTGGAGAAGACAAAAAGAAGGAGATAGTCTCACATCAACTAGGCGTATCAACGGGCTATGGAGATGCCCATCAATAGATATCAATGTGAGTGAGTAGGGATTGTCATGCAACGGATGCAATAGAGCTATAAGTGTATGAAAGCTCAAAAAGAAACTAAGTGGGTGTGCATCCAACTCGCTTGCTCACGAAGACCTAGGGAAATTCGAGGATGCCCATCATTGGAATATACAAGCCAAGTTCTATAATGAAAAATTCCCACTAGTATATGAAAGTGACAATATAGGAGACTCTCTATCATGAAGATCATGGTGCTACTTTGAAGCACAAGTGTGGAAAAAGGATAGTAGCATTGCCCCTTCTCTCTCTTCTCTCATTTTTTTATTTTGGGCTCTTTGGCCTCTCTTTTTTTCTCTTTTTTTATTTCCTTTTTTCCCCTTTTTTTAATTTTATTTTTTGTCCGGAGTCTCATCCCGACTTGTGGGGGAATCATAGTCTCCATCATCCTTTCCTCACATGGGACAATGCTCTAATAACGATGATCAACACACTTTTATTTACTTACAACTCAAGAATTACAACTCGATACTTAGAACAAAATATGACTCTATATGAATGCCTTCGGTGGTGTACCGGATGTGCAATGACTCAAGAGTGACATGTATAAAAAATATGAATGGTGGCTTTGCCACAAATACGATGTCAACTACATGATCTTGCAAAGCAATATGACAATGATGAAGCGTGTCATAATAAACGGAACGGTGGAAGTTGCATGACAATATATCTCAGAATTGCTATGGAAATGCCACAATAGGTAGGTATGGTGGCTGTTTTGAGGAAGGTATATGGTGGGTGTAATGCACCGGCGAAAGTTGTGTGGTACTAGAGAGGCTAGCAAAGGTGGAAGGGTGAGAGTGTGTATAATCCATGGACTCAACATTAGTCATAAAGAACTCACATACTTGTTGCAAAAGTCTATTAGCTATCGAAACAAAGCACTACATGAATGCTCCTAGGGGGATAGATTGGTAGGAAAAGACCATCGCTCGTCCCCGACCGCCACTCATAAGGAAGACAATCAATAAATAAATCATGCTCCGACTTCATCACATAACGATTCACCATACGTGCATGCTACGGGAATCACAAACTTTAACACAAGTATTTCTACCAATCCACAATTACTCACTAGCATGACTCTAATATCACCATCTTTATATCTCAAAACAATATGCAAGGAATCAAACTTCTCATAGTATTCAATGCACTTAATATGAAAGTTTTTATTATATCCCTCTTGGATGCCCATCATATTAGGACTAAATTCATAACCTAAGAAAATTACCATGTTGTTTAGAGAATCTCAAAATAATATAAGTGAAGCAAGAGATTTCAACAATTTCTATAAAATAAAGCCACCGCTGTGCTCCAAAAAGATATAAGTGAAGCACTAGAGCATATTGCCTAGCTCAAAAGATATAAGTGAAGCACATAGAGTATTCTAATAAATTCATGATTAATGTGTGTCCCTCTCAAAAGGTGTGTACAGCAAGGATGATTATGGCAAACTAGAAAGCAAAGACTCATATCATACAAGACGCTCCAAGCAAAACACATATCATGTGGTGAATAAAAATATAGCCTCAAGTAAATTTACCGATGGATTGAAGACGAAAGAGGGGATGCCTTCCGGGGCATCCCCAAGATTAGGCTCTTGGTTGTCCTTGAATATTACCTTCGGGTGCCTTGGGCATCCCCAATCTTAGGCTCTTGCCACTCCTTATTCCATAGTCCATCAAATCTTTACCCAAAACTTGAAAACTTCACAACACAAAACTCAACAGAAAACTCATGAGATCCGTTAGTATAAGAAAAATAAATCACCACTTTGGTACTGTTGTGAACTCATTCTTTATTTATATTGGTGTAATATCTACTGTATTCTAACTTTTCCATGGTTCATACCCCCCGATACTACCCATAGATTCATCAGAATAAGCAAACAAAACAAAGAAAACAGAATCTGTCAAAAAACAGAATAGTCTGTGAAGATCGGAATTGTTCTAATAATTTTGTAACTCCAAAAATTCTAAAAAATTTGGAAAACATAGTAAAATTGTATATAAACCTTGTGTAAAAAATTCAGAGTTTTTAGTCGCTTCTGTAAATTATTAAAATTCTGTAACTGGACGCAAAAGCTTCTGTTTTTCAGCAAGATCAAATCAACTATCACCGTAAGCCATCCCAACGGTCTTACTTGGCTCAAACACTAATTAAAACACCAAAACACAATTACTACAGAGGTAATAATGTCTATACTCATAAAAACAGAAAATAAAAATATTGGGTTGTCTCCCAACAAGCGCTTTTCTTTAAAGCCTTTTAGCTAGGCATTGATAATCCAAATGATGCTCACATAAAAGATAATAATTGGAACACAAAGAGAGCATCATAAAATATGTGACAAGCAAATTTAAGTCTAACATGCTTCCTATGCTTAGGCATTTTATAAGCAAACAAATTATCAAGGTAAGCAAAAACTAGCATATGCAAGGAAGAAGAAAGAAACAATAGCAATCTCAACATAACGAGAGGTAATTTAGTACCATGAAAATTTCTACAACCATATTTTCCTCTCTCATAATAATTACATGTAGGATCATAATAAAATTCAACAATATAACTATCACATACAATTTTCTCTTCATGATCCACATGCATGCAAAGTTGACACTCTTCCAAAATAGTGGGATTAACATATAACAAAGTCATTACTTCTCCAAGCCCACTTTTATCAAAAAATTCATAAGATTGATCAAACTCCAAAGTAGTGGGATTATTATTTCCTAAAGTTGACACTCTTCCAAACCCACTTTCAATATTATTGCAAACATTATTATCATGAGGCTTAAATAAATTTTCAAGATCATAAGAAACATTATCACCCCAATCATGATCATTGCAATAAGTAGTGGACATAGCAAAACCAGCATCCCCAAGCTTAGGGTTTTGCATATCATTGGCACAATTGACATTAATAGAATTTATAATAACATCATTGCAATCATGCTTTTCATCCAAGGAGCTATCGTGAATCACTTCATAAATTTCATCACAATTTTCAGATTCACGACTTTCAAGCAAAACTTCATAAAGATAATCTAGTGCACGCAACTCGCTAGCAATTTGTTCATCATAATTGGATCACTTAAAAAGATTAGCAAGTGAATGAGGATCCATAAACTTTTTGCTTTTTGATTTTCAATAAATACACAATTATTCCAAGCGAACAGGCAAACAAACCAAGTAAGACATAAAAGGCAAACGAAAAGAAGGCAAATAAAAAGGCAAATATTTTTGTGTTTTCCTGAAATCATTTTAGAAGTGGGGGAGAGGAAAACGAGAGGCAAATGGCGAATAATGTAATGCAAGAGATGAGAGTTTACGATGGGTACTTATTTGGCTTGATGTAGAACCTCCCGGGCAACGGCGCCAGAAATTCTTCCTGCTACTTCCTGAGCTTGCGTTGGTTTTTCCCTTGAAGAGGAAAGGGTGATGCAGCAAAGTAGAGATAAGTACTTCCCTCAGTTAGAGAACCAAGGTATCAATCCAGTAGGAGGCACAAGCAAGTCTCCAATCTATGCACCTACACAAACAATCAAACACTTGCACCCAACGCGATAAAGGGGTTGTCAATCCCTTCACGGTCAATTGCAATGGTGAGATCTGATAGATATAGATATGAAAGATTACTAAAACGTAAAATAAAATAAAAGTAAATAAATTGCAGCAAGATATTTTTGGTATTTTTGGTTTATAGATCTGAAAATATATAAGGGAAAATAGACCCGGGGGCCATAGGTTTCACTAGAGGCTTCTCTATTGAAGGAAAATAATACGGTGGGTGAACAAATTACTGTATAGCAATTGATAGAAAAGCGCAAAGTTATGACGATATCCAAGGCAATGATTATGCATATAGGCATCACGTCCGTGTCAAGTACATCGAAACGATTATGCATCTACTACTATTACTCCATACATCGACTGACTCCTGCCTGCATCTAGAGTGTTAAGTTCAAGAGAACAGAGTAACGCATTAAGTAAGATGACATGATGTAGAGGGATAAACTCAAGAAATATGATGAAAACCCCATCTTTTTATCCTTGATGGCAACAATACAATACATGCCTCGCTACCCCTACTATGTCACTGGGTGAGGACACCGCAAGATTGAACCCAAAACTAAGCACCTCTCCCATTGCAAGAAATACCAATCTAGTTGGCCAAACTAAACGATAATTCAAAGAGAAATACAAAGATATCAAATCATGCATATAAGAATTCAGAGAAGATTCAAATAATATTCATAGATAATCTGATCATAAATCCACAATTCATCGGATCTCGACAAACACACCGCAAAAGAATATTACATCGGATAGAACTCCAAGAACATCGATAAGAACATGGTATTGAAGATCATAGAGAGAGAAGAAGCCATATAGCTACTAGCTATGGACCCGTAGGTCTGAGGTAAACTACTCACGCTTCATCGGAAGGGCAATAGGGTTGATGTAGATGCCCTCCGTGATCGAATCCCCCTCCGGCAGATCGCCGGAAAAGGCCCCAAGATGGGATCTCATGGGAACAGAGGCTTGCGGTGGCGGAAAAGTATTTTCGTGGATGCCTCTAATGGTTTGGGAATATTTGGGAATTTATAGGCCGAAGATTAGGGTTAGAGGAGCTCCGAGGGACCCACAAGGCAGGGGGCCGCCCCCCTAGGGCGCGCCCTGCACCCTTGCCCTCGCCTCGGGACTCCTTTTCCTTGGTCTCCAAGTCCTACGTGTGTCTTCTGGTCCAAGAAAAATCATCGTAAAGTTTTATTCCGTTTGGACTCCGTTTGATATTCCTTTTCTGCGAAACTCAAAAACAAGGAAAAAACAGAAACTGGCACTGGGCTCTGGGTTAATAGGTTAGTCCCAAAAATAATATAAAATAGCATATTAATGCATATAAAACATCCAAAATAGATAATATAATAGCATGGAACAATCAAAAATTATAGATACGTTGGAGACGTATCAATCACTAGCTAAAGTTTTGACCTCTCCAAACCCACTTTTATCAATTTTTTCAACAAGATTTTCACCCTCCGGATTATGAGGATGCCTTCTAACTAAAGTTGACTCTTCTTCAGTCCTCTTATAATCAATTTTAATATTACTAAACAAGGAATCAATATAATAAACACCAATCATCTTAACATCTTCATCATTATTATGAAAGCAATCAGTCAAAAACGCTCTTTCTAAAAATTCTCTTTTAGCTCCAAGCATAGCGGTTCTTTTATTACTTTCATCCATAGAAACATGTAAAGCTTTAATTGATTCATTATTATCAACCTTAGGTGGAAAAATTTTAATCTTGAGATTTTCTACATCATGAGAAATTCTATCAATGCTTCTAGACATATCATCAATCTTATTCAATTTTTCTTCTATCGTAGTATTGAAAACTTTTTGCACATTGATAAATTATTTAATATTAATCTCAAGATCAGAGGGCATCCTATTATTATTATAAGAAGAATTACCATAGGAATTGCCATAATTACTAGAGGAAATTCCAGGAAAAGGCCTAGGATTAAAATTACCTCTATAAGCATTGTTATTAAAATTGTTTCACGAGACAAAATTCACATCTATGGGATCACTATTTTGCTCAATCAAAGTAGACAAAGGCACATCATTAAGATTAATAGGAGCATTTTTAGTAGCAACCAACTTCGTAAGAGCATCAACTTTTTCACTCAAAGTACTAATTTCTTCAACCGAATTAACTTTTTTACTAGTAGGTGATCTTTTGGTATGCCATTCTGAATAATTTGCCATGATATTATCTAGCAATTTAGTAGCTTCACCCAAAGTAATTTCCATAAAAGTACCACCTGTGGCGGAATCTAAAATATTTCTAGAAACAAAGTTCAATCCCGCATAAAAAATTTGTATAATCATACATAGATTTAAACCATGAGTAAGAAAATTTCTTAGCATTAATTTCATTCTTTCCCAAGATTGCGCAACATGTCCATGCTCAAGTTGCTTAAAATTCATGATTTGATTTCTAAGGGAAATAATTTTTGTGGGCGGAAAATACTTAGTAATAAAAGCATCCTTGCACTTATCCCACGAATCAATACTATTACGAAGCTAAGATGAAAAGCAAATTTTTGCACGATCCAGCAAAGAGAAAGGAAATAATTTTAATTTCACAATATCATTGTCCACATGTTTTTTCTGTTGCATATCACACAATTCTATGAAAGTGTTTAGATGGGGCGCGGTATCCTCATTAGGAGTACCGGAAAATTGCTTTTTCATAACAAGATTCAACAAAGCGACATTAATATCATAACTCCGCACTAGCGGTGGGAAGAGCAATCGGAGTACTAATAAAATCATTATTATTAGTATTGGAAAAATCACACAACTTGGTATTTTCTTGAGACATCATAACTACGCAAACAAGAACACACGCAAACAAAAGATCGAACGAGAAAAAGGCAAACAAAAAATATTATTGTATTTTTGCAAAAACATTTTAGAAGTGGGGAGATGAAAACTAGAGGCAAATGGCAAATAAAGTAATTGCAAGGAGATGAGAGTTTGTGCGTAGGAACCTGATAGATGTTGATGATGTCTCCCTGGCAACGGCGCCAGAAATTCTTCCTGGTTGCTTGTATCTGCGTTGGTAATTCCCTGAAGAGGAGAGGATGATGTAGCACAGCAACGGTAAGTATTTCCCTCAGTTATGAAACCAAGGTTATCAACCCAGTAGGAGAACCAAGCAACACTATGTAGACAACACCTGCACACAAACCACAAAAACTTGTAACCCAACGCGTAAGCAGGGTTGTCAATCCCTCCTCGGTATTGAGATAGATTAAATTGTATGAGATTGGATAAATAGATCTAGCAAAAACACAAAATAAAATAAGTAAGGAAAAAGTGCAGTAAGGTATTTTTGGATTAATAGATCTAAAAACAATATGATAGGAAATGGATCCGGGGGCTGTAGATTTTACTAGAGGCTTCTCTTGAGAAAATAGCATACGGTGGGTAAACAAATTACTGTTGGGCAATTGATAGAAAAGAGAATAATCATGACGATATCCAAGGCAATGATCATGTATATATGCATCACATCCAAGATTAGTAGAACGAAACGATTATGCATCTACTACTATTACTCCACACATCAACCGCTATCCAGCATGCATCTAGTGTATTAAGTTCATGGAAACACGGAGTAATGCCATAAGAACAATGACATGATGTAGACAAGATTTATTCATGTAGGAATAGACCCCATCTTTTTATCCTTAATGGCAAAGATACATGTGTGTCATGTCTCCTTCTTTCACTGAGATTGAGCACTGCAAGATCGAACCCATCACAAAGCACCTCTACCCATTGCAAGAAAAATCAATCTAGTTGGCCAAACCAAACCAAAGTTTCGGAGAAGAAATACGAGGCTATAACAATCATGCATAAGAGAGTTCAACAAAGACTCAAATAATATTCATGGATAGAACTGATCATAAACTCACAATTCATCGGATCCCAACAAACACACCGCAAAAAGTCATTACATCAAATAGATCTCCAAGAACATCGAGGAGAACATTGTATTTAAGATCAAAAAGAGAGAAGAAGCCATCTAGCTACTGCCTACGGACCCGTAGGTCTGTGGTGAACTACTCATGCATCATCGGAGGGGCAAGGGTGGTGATGAAAAACCCCTCCGTGATCGTTGACCCCTCCGGCAGAGTGCCGTAGAAGGCCTCTAGATTGGATCTTGTGGTTCTGGAACTTGCGGCGGCGGAACCTGTTTTCTCTCGACTCCTCTAGGGTTTTTGGGATTTTAGACTATTTATAGAGCTGATAGTCGATGGAGAAGCCTCCCATGGGCCCCACTACCCACCAGGGCACACCTGGTGCCTAGTGGCCCCACGGGCCTCCTCTGGTGCACTTCCTTGGCCCCCAGGTGTCTTCCGTCCAGAAAAAAATCTCCAAAAAGTTTCGTGGCATTTGGACTTCGTTTGGTATTGATATTTTGCAAAGTAAAAAACAAGCAGAAAACAGCAACTGTGACTGGGCACTATGTCAATAGGTTAGTCCCAAAAATGATATAAAGTTGCTAGTAAATGAGTATAAAACATCCAAGAATGATACTTTAATAGCATGGAACAATCAAAAATTATAGATACATTGGAGACGTATCACGGCTCCTTCGACGAAAGCTCCGGCGAGCTCCCCTTGCTGGTGCAGGCGATGGCCGAATGGGGGCGACAAGCTCGAGGTGGCGCGAGGCGTCAGCAGCGGGAGGAAGAAGATGAGAGCTGACTGAAGAGTAAAGGAAGACTTGAAGGGTTTGCCACATATTTATAAAGGGGACAGACACGTGGACCCAGGAGGCGCATTGAATATTGGCACAAAAAGGGATCCTCGATTTTCACACCTGACAGCACAGGGCATATCTTTTGAATGATTCATTGTGATGTCATGCCTTAAATAAAAAGAAAATAGTCAAAAATGACATCATGGTGAGAAACATGCCAAGAACACCAAGTGTGGAAAGTTTTCTACAAGCTGGTTAGAATGGTCAACCCGGCAAACAATATATGAAGATATGAAGTGGGAATGACAAAGGCGTTTTCCCCGGCTTGACAAAAAAAGATGCAATACATCCTTGAGCGATACACCCGGCAAAATTCTGTAAGATAATTTCCTTCGCGAGCTCATGATTGGGGCATGTATACATCATGTATTTAAGCCTCCCCCAAGCCTGAGCGATACTTTCTCCTTCACGAGGCCAAAAATTATATATGTAATTCCGATCACGATGAACTAGATGAATAGGATAAAACTTTTGATGAAATTCCAATTTCAATCAATTCCAGTCCCAAGCTCCAATATCATCACATAGCCTATACCATGTCAATTCTTTTCCCCCCAAAGATAAAGGGAAAACCTTCTTCTTAACTTCATCTCCGGGTAAACCTGCAAGCTTAAATAATCCACAAAATTTATCCACATATATTAGGTGCATATCAGGATGTAGTGTTCCATCTCCTGCATAAGGATTAGCTAGCAGTTTCTCTATCATACCCAAAGGAATCTCATAACCAATATTTTCAGTAGGTGTAGTAGGTTGGGGAGCAACTCTTTGTGCTTCCGATCGAGGTGAAGATACCCCAAACAAACCCCTCAAAGGATTGTTTTCCATAGTAACAAGTAATAATAAATTTCAGCACGTAATATAAAATTTTCCTTACCAAATTCCACTCACCAAAGGCGCTTCACTCCTAGGCAACGGTGCCAGAAAAGAGTCTTGATGACCCACAAGTATAGGGGATCAATCATAGTCCTTTAGATAAGTAAGAGTGTCGAACCCAATGAGGAGCAGAAGGAAGTTTTCAACAAGGTATTTTCTGCAGGCACTGAAATTGTCAGTAACAGATAGTTTGATAGCAAGATAATTTGTAACGAGAAAGTAATAGTAATGGTAACAAAAGTGCAGAAAGGGTGCCCAATCCTTTTTGTAGAAAAGGACAGGCTGGAACGGTCTCTTATAATAAGCAAAGCGTTCTTGAGGACACACGGGAATTTCATCTAGTCACTTTCATCATGTTTGTTTGATTTGTGTTCGCTACTTTGATAATATGATATGTGGGTGGACCGGTGCTTGGGTGCTGTTCTTACTTGAACAAGCCTCCCACTTATGATTAACCCCTCTCGCAAGCATCCACAACTACGAAAGAAGAATTAAGATAAAATCTAACCATAGCATTAAACTTATGGATCCAAATCAGCCCCTTACGGAATAGCGCATAAACTAGGGTTTAAGCTTCTGTCACTCTAGCAAACCATCATCTAATAACTACTCCACAATGCATTCCCTTAGGCCCAAAGATGGTGAAGTTTCATGTAGTCGACATTCACATAACACCACTAAGGGAATCAACAACATACATATCATCAAAATATCGAATGAATACCAAATTCACATGATTACTTATGACAAGACTTCTCCCATGTCCTCAAGAACAAAAGTAACTACTCACAAAAAATATTCATGCTCAAGATCAGAGGGGTATTGAATTGCATAATAGATCTGAACATATAATCTTCCACCAAATAAACCATCTAGCATCAACTACGAGATGTAATCGACACTATTAGTCACCCATAGGTACCAATCTGAGGTTTTGATACAATGATTGAACACAAGAGATGAACTAGGGTTTTGAGATGAGATGGTGCTGTTGAAAATGTTGATGAAGATTGGCCCTCCCACGATGAGAGGGTTGTTGGTGATGACGATGGCTTCGATTTCCCCCTCCCGGAGGGAAGTATCCCCGGCGGAATCGCTCCGCCGGAGAGCAAAAGTGCTCCTGCCCAGGTTCCGCCTCGAGATGGCGGTGCTCCATCCCGAAAGTCGTCTCTTTATTTCTTTTCTAGGGCAAATGACCTTATATACTAGAAGATGGGCACCGGAGGCTGGCCAGGGAGCCCACCAGGGCGCGCCAGGGGGGTTGGCGCGCCCTGGTGCCTAGTGGGCACCTGGGTGGCCCCTCTGGTATTTATTTTCTCCAATATTTTTTATATATTCCAAAATAAATCTCCATAAAATTTCAGCTCATTTGGAGATGTGCAGAATAGGTATCTTTGACGTAGCTTTTTCAGGTCCAGAATTCCAGCTGCCGGTATTCTCCCTCTTTGTGTAAACCTTGCATATTATGAGAGAAAAGGCATTAGAATTACTCCACAAAGTGTTATATTGAATGAAAACACTATAAATAACATTAGGAAAACATGATGCAAAATGGACGTATCAGATACCTCATGCGATGGATTACAATAGAGTTTAGGGTTTGCTACCAAGAGTTTCTATCTGAGTTAGATGGTCGTGAAGGTCCCCTGGCCTCGCCTTATATAGACGATGGAGGCCTAGGGTTTACAGGGGTGCAAATACGATCTAGGCTACCGCCCTTCTTCTCTTGGGGTGCAAGTCACCCCAAGGCCGGTTCCCATCCTTGTCGGGCCCTCCAGGCCCTTATGCTCCTCTAGGCTTGATCCGGCCCGGTGAACCACCCTCGGGTCATGGCCCCATCAGTACCCTGGTTGATTTCTTATCTGTAGTCATGCGTGTAGTTATGCTCCCACTGCATCCTTCTGCTTTGCATTTACCCATAAACCTTATAGGGTTAGATTTTGGTTATGTAAGTCAATTCCCCCATTGATAGCATATTGCCTAATGGCCAGCGTAATCTCTTTCATCGATGGATATAGACTATCTACTTCCATCTTAGGGTTGTATGATCAAAAGCAATGGACACCCCCTCAAGGGGAATATCCTTTATTAGAGTGGCTGCAATAAAAGTAGTGGGTTCGAGTTAGAAAAAAATGCAAATGTCCCATAATAAAAAAAACATATGACTTTTTACTACGAATGCTACCTTAAAATGAACGTGATTATCTGATGCAGGACCATAAAATTTTAACTCAAAACTGCACATTGAATGCAGGACCATTTGGGCCATCTTCAACAGGGAACAAAGGAAATGTTTCCTGGGGGTTTCCAGATTTTCTTCATTACTAACTGCCTTGGGCCGAGCATCATCAGATGCTGGCATATCTTCATCAATGGGTTTGAGTGGAGCAAGGGGTCTTTTCAACTTCTCTGGTGCAGACGACTTTGTGGCACATGACGGACTGTCACTCTTACTCGCTGGAACTCCTTCAGCGGCTTTCTAACTATCAGGCACTAGGGCCTTTCTTTTCGGTGCATTCTCATTGGTGGGAGGCATAATGAACTCTTCAAATGCCTGGGTCACAACAGCTTCTTTCTCGGTTTCTTGGGGTACAATGGGTGGAACAACTCCTTCGTGAGCCATGGGCTCTTCAGATTTCTTTTCTTCCTCTTCTAACTGCGAAGAAGTAGAACGAGGAGCAAGATCAACCTCCATCTGGGTAGGGGCGCCAGATGAGGTGGCTGGGGTGGTATTGTCTCAGGAAGCATTTAGCTCCCCCTCAATCTTGTCATCCTCCTCCTTGTTGGATCCGGAGGGCTCAACTTGCATTTCCTTCAGAGGTGATGAAACTGCCTTCTCAACCTCAATTTCTTCATTAGTTTTATCATCTTTGGCTTGCTGGTCAGGCTGAGCATTTTCTTCGTCAGATTTTTTCATAAAGATATCCACAACATCTGGTTCCACATGATCAGCAGCTGCAGGAATGTGAACTTGCACAGGGCTGGCTTGGGTTCATCCACATGAGGTGGGGATGGTGGAACTTGCTGCAATGGAGTGCTTGAATCAATCGGAGCATCAGCAGCTGTCTGAGGGCGAGGAGGCTTGATTCCTTTCGGCTTGCTAGCCCTAGCCCTAGCCTTTTGATGTTTCTCTTCCTTTATTCTCCTTTGAGCAAGTTCAGTGCGATCAGTTTCATTGTTCCTTCGGTCACACAGCTGAGACACTTCCATTTTTAGACACGAGTGCCATTCAATTTTGTCATTTCTCATGACACTTAGAGCTTTTGTGAGCTCAATAATCTCTTTATTCAGACCTTTCCTTTCAGATTCAGTACTGGCATCTTTCCTCATTTCTCGAGGGTTTTCTTATCCTCGACAGCCTGATTTAGCTTCTTGGTATTTTTTCTCAGCTCAGCGAAATGTTTCGTTACCAGTTTGGTAACATCATCAGGAAGTCCCAAACTGCTCAAATCAACTGATTTTGCATCGTAGGCAACACTGTCAATAACATCAATCATGTGATTGAAGTCATATTTCTGTTCCTCTGTGGAAGCAAGAACACTGGTTTTGGCTTTCTTGACGAAAGCAGCAGCTTTTTCTTCGGGCAGCAGCTTTCTCTTCACAGAACGGGCGGCGGAACCCGAAGGTTTGTCAGAGACTGGAGCGGGTGCAAGTCTTGGTGACATCCTTAGTGGGGGTGAAACTTTCACTGGTGAGGGAGTTTGGTATGGCTTGTTTAGAAGAGCTCGTTGATCATACATGGGTATTTCTTCGGGAGCATCTTCATCGGAGGACTCATTAGATGAGGCAGAAGTTGCCTTCTTGGATTTTCTGGCAACAGATTTCTTTCATGGAGCTCGAGGGGAAACTGACTTTCTTGCCTTGCTTTCCTTTCGAGCAGAGGCACGATCCTTCTTCTTTTGTACGTCTTGCTGGGTCAGCGTGATGTTTCTCTCTTCGACTTGATTTTTCTTCGCAGTCCTTGCTTCACACTTAGCTTTGGCCTTGGCTCTCTTTTCCACTTCTTCGGGAAAATTAGCAATTGTTTTGAGGGAGTCAGGATGAGCATTTTTAGTTGGAGCTGGCCTGACTTTTTGATCATCTGGGCCGAGGCAATTCTTAGCAATACAGTCATTCCAAGGTGGAGTGAATGCAAACAGAATTCGATATTTCCTTCCAACATTCTCATGATTAAACCATTTCTTCGCCCAGTGACGGTGAATCCTTTGCAGCCTGTTATTTCTCTCACTTGTGGTTTCAACTCCAGGAGGAGTTTTATAGCTTTCAGGATCAAACATTTCTAGCATTGTATTCTTCCCTCTGCCATGACCACCCTTCTTGGGATTTCCATCAGAGAATAGAGTCATAGCATATGTGACCAGTTCATCCTCGGGCTGACTATGAGCTGAGGGAATATCATCTTCTTCTTCTTCGGATTCTGACTCAGATTTCTTCTTCAGTATCTTGGGTGGCTTTGATGCTTTTACTCCACTAGTCAACTTCAATCGTTCAGACAAGGGAGGCAACTGAGGCATTTCTTCTTTAGAACTAGACTGCTCTTCCGAACTGTGAGCCATGACCAACCTGTGAAGCAGAATAGATGCGAGGGAAAATAGGGTAGGGTCATAAACATGCACAGATGCAATTTTGACTGAAAACAGAAAGTTTTTTGGAAGCAACAAAGGAATCCATGGTATACTTTGAGAAGATATCATCAATAGAATTGCAACATGCCATGAGGCAGAGTAACAACTATCTAATCTTTCAAAAGAAATACACATGAACCCTAGATCCATGATAACTAGTACGGGGGGGGGGACTACAAACCGTACCAGTCATAACCTAGTTAATCCTAAGGATCTACCGCAAGAAAATAAATCAAGAAAAATGCATCGGTATGAACTGCCCTAGAACAGAGAGGGGATAGGACCAGTTCTAGATCCAGGCGCCCTAACTTGGCAGCTAGGATCAACTACCGCAATCCGGAGGAGAGGATTTACCGCACTGGCGCGACCAATGATGGCGAGACTTCACTGGAGTTTCACAGCGAGGCACTTCGACGGCGTTGCTTCGAGCTCGGGGTCGGGAGGAGGTGGATGAAGAAATGACGAACTAGATAGGAAGAACACACCAAGAGGTGTATATATAGCAGGAGAGCAGAACCAACTCTCTGAGATCTATGGCCTACAGACGCGGGACGCTCCACATTCAAAGGACATGATAATGATCATGGGGATCATGGGCACGTGGCAACCGTTTCCAACAAAAAACTCGGAAACTGATTGGGAGGCCAAAAGGTATGAAGAAGGGCAAACGCCAAAAACAGATTAAGGTTCGAAGTTAATTTCATTCGCGACCAAGGACATCGGATTGGAATTTTCTTCAGATCAAATTGCATGTTTATGACAGACATCATAGATTGGACGAGAAAGAATAGAGGGATAATAGGGTCCAAATCAAAACACTCAGCCAAACAAGAGAAAACACAGAACCATGGAGCTCTGAGTGAGTTGATATACGGACAGAACACAAACACAACGAAAAGCAAAGAAAACAAATGAAAACACAGGGAACTAGCACCAACAATATAAATATGAGGATAAAGAATAAGCGAATGGAATCCCTGAGATAATATCTGCAAGAGAGGATTAGTTCTTTTTCGCAACCCACACTTGCGTGGGCAACGAGGATCTCATTTGCTTCGTCTGAGCAGGAGCATTCTTTCCGCAAGATCTGTAAAACACGTGTGTACCTCGAGAGTAATCATATGAATATGCATTGAAAAGTTATTTCCAGAGAGATGAGTATAATGATTTGAGGAGATACGCATGTATTCCTTCTGTCAAGGGTTTAATCGATGCTCATTCAAAAGTTTTCCTGCGCCATTCTGTGAATAATAATCATTGTCTCGAAGAGAATTACTCTGCATATTCAAGTTAGCAGTGACAGATAGATTTTCAATAAGTTCTGCATCCAGATTTGCCTTTTGGGAGAACCAGACCTGCAGTTAGTTCCAACATATCGAGCAAAAACCTTACCATTTTGTTGTTTGAAGAATTTGTAGTTCGAGTCATCACATTCATCAGAAACAACAGTAATGGGAGTATCATATCCTGGCAGAATTACAGGTTCGAGTGTTTTGCTTTTAGCAAGAACCCAACTCATTCGAGGATACTGTTCGGGAGTCCAGTAGGTTCCACCAACATTGAGTTTTCTTTCGAAACCCAATCCTTCCTCCTCAAGAGCACATCACAGAGAGTTTGATGCCCTTCTAGGCTCCTTAGCATTCCTGTCTCAAGCAACTCCTTTAGCCTGCAATTTTCCTCAGTAACAGTAGCAAATTCCTCGGAAGAGGGGTTAGAGTTGCCATTCGTAATATTTGCAATATTCTTGATGATAGAATTAGAAGTTTCAGCATGTGAATCATCATTACTATGTTCTAGGCATTTTAAGCAAGGAGGCACAAAATCATCAGGAAGTCGAACAGATTGCTCGGCGAAGAGAGAAGCTTTTTCTTTCGCAAGCGCGTTATGAGATTCTTTCAGAGACTCAAGTTCTTGATTCTTGTTAAGGAGTTCATCAGATAAACTCTCGAAGTCGACTGAAAAGGAATCATATTTGTTGGAAGGATCATCAATAGTTGAGGAAAAAAAGTGTCATGCTCTTCCATCAACTTTTGATTCTTCTCCATCTCTTCGACTAGTAATCCTTTAGTTTTCCTAAGATTCTTCTCAAGCATTTCAAGTTCATCATGTTGAGATTTTGCAATCTTGACCAGTTTGGCATAGGCAATATATTCAGGAGAATGTCCATTCATGGATTTTTGGTGTTTTGCTGATACCTGATCCTTAGATGTTTTTGCCATGAGACAGAATGCGATTGTTTCATCATCACTTGAGGCATCATCATTGGTATCTGATTCGAGTGATTTCTCCGATGATTCATAGGCAATGAAGGCATTGCTTCTTCCTATCCTTCTGTGAAATTCTTCATCATCTGATTCAGAGTCGGTAGCCTCTTCTTCAGAATCCAGGGTCATATTAGCACATGCTCTATTCAGCTCTGATATTCTCTTCATATTTGACTCGATGGTTGCTCTGGCTTTCACGTCAGAGACTATTCTCGTCGAAGAAGATGAGGAAGATTCACTTTTCTTTGAGAGCTTAGTATGACGATCCATATGTATGAATCCACTGCAGTGAAGATATTTCCATTTGTTGCTAGGTTTTCCTTCCCAGCAGGGACAGTCTGCTATGAGATGACTGAATTGTTTGCACTTGAAGCACTTCATTTCTTTCAGAGATAACCTTCTTGATGATTCAGGCAAGTCAAACTCGTCATCATTCATGAGGCACAAATTTTGTCTTTTGAGATCACTTAGCCTTTCTGTTAGCATTTCTAGTTCTCTCGTTATGGTGTGTTGATTCTCAACATCTTCTTCTTCGTGTGAACTACCATAGCTTGAAAGAATTTCTCCTTCACCTTCCGAAGAAGATTCTTGATCTGCATTTTCTAGTTCCATCTTTTCTTCGTGAGTTGACAGTAGCGTCGACCTCCACATAGTGAAGTTCTTCATAGTCTGGTCTTTGCTTGATTTCAGCTACGATGGGATCAAAGGTTGCATCAAGAGCACTCAGTAGCTTGTTGACCACATCTCTATCGGTGATATCCGTTACTCCTCGTTGATGAAGTCTATCGACAATGTTTATCAATTGATCAGTGAGTTCCATAGCACTTTCCTTACGAAGACTTCTGAATCCAGCAAACATGGCACAAAGCATTTGAGTGTGAGGATCCATTCTGGCGATGAATTCTTCATGAGCATTTTTTATTGCATCCCAAAGTTGCTTTGCAGTGTCGAGCTTTTAGAATCGAAAGAAAATGTCTTTTGAGAGATTGCTACAGATGATATCTTTCGCTTGAGCATTCATCCGCAGATTAGCTTTGTCATCGGAAGTGGGATCATCAGGTTGCTGAATGGTGTATCCATTTTCCACAATCTCCCATAAGTCTATGTTGGTGGCTTGAATTCTGATTCTCATTCTTTCTTTCTAGTAGAGATAATCATTTCCATCAAAGATAGGAAATCTCTCAGAGTGCGAGGATCGACCTGCATACGACATACTCAAAACTCCAAGGATGTTAGACCTTTAATAAACAGAGACAGGGAGTACCTGCTCTGATACCAATTGTTAGGACCGAGAGTATATCGACCAGGGGTGAATGGGAGATTCAAAAAATCTTGCGAATGTTTTGAACTAATCGCAAACACAGCAGCGGAAATAAGGTACGATATATATGAATTCAAACAAGCATACTATTGATGAACAAAACCTTCGATGTAGGATGCAATAATGGTTCGAGCATAGGATACAATGAGCTTGATGATAACGATGGTAATGCAATATGCCAACAGAAATAATATCATGACAGAGAGCTAGAAAAGAACTGCGATAGATAACTTCGAGGGATAGCTATAATGAGGTAAATGTTCATGATACAGAAAATAACAAGGACTAAGATAGCATAACAGAATGATGAGAGTGCAATAATGTGGACAACGAATGCTAACAGACGCAGTGAGAGTGGAGCCGAATGATATGCTACAGAGAATAACTGATCAGATTAGGTATCATCACAGAGCACAAATGAAAACTGCCGAAAGTAATGAAGTGAAGCAAATTGAACCAGTGGTGCTCGATGGCGACATAGAGATTTGGTAGACTAGTTCACCCTTCTGCCAAAGGGCTACGTCTGGTTGGAGGGGCTGTGACTTAACGCGGAAGATAAACTCTCTTCACCCTATTCTCCTTCAACTCGAAGCTGATCAGACTCTAGTTGATTTCACTCGTGGTAGATACCTGTCGGCGATCTCCAAACCTTCGGTCGACCTTCGCAAATCAGAATCGCTCTTGGTTGCTGACGATCTAGCTCGGTGAAGACAACAACTCTTCAACACTCGAGCCAAAACCTATCCATCTAGAGAGTGCACAGCTCTCAAGAGTAATAGGTACAAGAACTGTAACTCAAAACTACAGTGATGCTCAACCACTGTCTAAGTTTGGGCTCTTGATTTTTTCTCTCGGTGGATCTTAAACTCAAATCACTCGGAGAGGGGTTGCTCAAATCAATCTTCTCAGAAATCTTAAGCGGAGCAGCCACCGGACAAAGCCGGCGCGGGGTGGCTATTTATAGCCGCAGCCTTCCCAGGTGGGAAATGACCATTTTGGACACGTGGTCCAGCTAATGGCCAACCGACATGTTTACAACGGTCGAATTTTGGAGCAACTGTAACATTACTTGAGGAACAAGTAATGCTAACTCCTCGGTCTGATACAAATCTCTCGCAGCGAAGAAGATCACAGTCTCTTGCTGGCAAGTATTTGCTCGGAACACAAAGAGATTTCTCTCGCAACTTTCATAGGTTTTGGGCTAAGCATCACAACAGATCTAAGCTTCGAGAACCTATACCCCTCTTAATAGTACGGAGGTCCTATGACTCAATTGAACGAAAGAAGAACAACGAAAAGAATACTACGTCTTCACTTTGTCTTTGACTTCCGTTTGCTGTAGTCAATTTCTTCGGACAACAATCACCGAACCAAATGCTTCACTTCAGTAGTAAATTTCGAGGCGATAATTCCTTCACAGCAATCTTCTCGTCTACATATCTTCAACAGATGTAGCTCGTTCTTCTCTACAACGCAGATATACTTCGGTGAAGTTCCTCGAACTTGGCATCAGAGACAGCATTCTCTTCGGTTTCTGTATGGACTATTTCTCTCTGTATGCACTAGCAAACAAATCAATCCATACCTATTTCTGTCAACAATCTCCAAAACACAGGAAGGCAGATGTTGCACCAACATGGTGTGTTTGTTGAGATTCGATGAATTGTGGGTTTATGATTAGATTATCTATGAATATTATTTGAGTCTTCTCTGAACTTTTTTATGCATGATTTATATAGCTTTGTATTTCTCTCCGATCTATTGATTTGGTTTGGCCAACTAGATTGATTTTTCTTGCAATGGGAGAGGTGCTTTGTAATGGGTTCAATCTTGCGGTGCTCAATCCTAGTGACAGAAAGGGACATGACACGTATTTGTATTGTTGTCATTAAGGATAAAAAGATGGGGTTCGTTCATATTGATTGGATCTATCCCTCTACATCATGTCATCTTTCTTAAGGCGTTACTCCGTTCTTGTTAACTTAATACACTAGATGCATGCCGGATAGCGGTCGATGTGTGGAGTAATAGTAGTAGATGCAGGCAGGAGTCGGTCTACTTGTCTCGTATGTGATGCCTATATACATGATCATTGCCTTGGATATCGTCATAACTATGCACTTTTCTTTCAATTGCTCAACAGTAATTTGTTTACCCACCGTATGCTTTCTTTCAAGAGAGAAGCCTCTAGTGAAAACTATGCCCCCCAGGTTTATCTTTTATCATATTATTTTCAGGTCTACAAAATCAAAAACACAAAAATACCTTGCTGCAATTTATTTACTTTTATTTATCTTTTATATCTATCACTATCAGATCTCATCCTTGCAAATAACCGTGAAGGGATTGACAACCCCTTTATCGCATTGGGTGTAAGTATTTGTTTGTTCGTGCAAGTACAACTATTGGAGACTTGTCTGTTCCTCCCACTGGATTGATACCTTGGTTCTCAACTACGGGAAATACTTATCTCTACTTTGTTACATCACCCTTTCCTCTTCAAGGGAAAAACCAACACAAGCTCAAGAAGTACCAGGAAGAATTTCTGGCGCCGTTGCCGCGGAGGATCCACATCAAGCCTACCTAGTACCTATCATAAACTCTCATCTCTTGCATTTACATTATTTTCCGTTTGCCTCTTGTTTTCATGTCCCCCACTTCTAAAAAGTTTTACAAAATTACAAAAAATATTTTCCGTTTGCCTTTTTGCTTGTTTGCTACCTTTGCTTGTGTTGCCATGTGCCTTCTATTTGCTTGCATCTTCGCTTGCTAAAAATCTATTGATATGGATCCTCATCCACTTGCTAATCTTTTCAAAAGACCAAATTATGATGAACCAATTGCTAGTGGGTTGAGTGCACTTGATTATCTCTATGAATTTTTGCTTGAAAATTATGAATCTGAAAATTGTGATGAAGTGTTAAACGAAGAAATTTATAAAGTGATTCATGATAGCTCCTTGAATGAAAAGCATGACTACAATGATGTTATTATAAATTCTATTAATTTCAATTATGTTAATAATATGAAAAACTACAATCTTGGGGATGATAATTTTGTTATGTCCACTACTTATTGCAATGATCATGATTGGGGTGATAATGTTTCTTATGATCTTGAAAATATATTTAAGCCTCATGATGAATATGTCATTGATAATAATGTTTGCAATAATATTGAAAGTGGGTTTGGAAGAGCATAAACTTTAGGTAAAAATAATCCCACATATTTGGAGATTTTTCAATCTTATGAATTTTTTTATGAAAGTGGGTTTGGAGAGCTCATGACTTTAGTTGATGTTAATCCCACTATCTTGGAAGATTATAAAACTTTTATGCATATGGATCATGAAGAGAAAATTTTATATGATAGCTATATTGTTGAATTTTATTATGATCCTAAATGTAATTATTATGAGAGGGGAAAATATGGTTGTGGAGATCTTCATGCTACTAAATTACCTCTCGTTATGTTGAGATTGCTATTGTTTCTTTCTTCTTCTTTGCATATGCTAGTTTTTGCTTGCCTTGATAATTTGTTTGCTTATAAAATGTCTATTCATAGGAAGTATGTTAGACTTAGATGTGCTTTTTCAATGCATCATGATGCTCTCTTTGTGTTTCAACTATTATCTTTCATGTGAGCATCATTGAAATCTCAAGCCTATCTTAATGGCTATAAAGAACGAGCTTGTAGGGAGACAGCCCAATAATTATTATTTTCTGTTTTTTTTTGTGTTCACACAATTATGCTATTGTTATGATTGTGTTTTAATGTTTTAATTAGTGTTTGTGCCAAGTAAAGCCTTTAGGATGGTTTGGGTGATAGTTGATTTGATTCTGTGCATTAACAGAAATTTTTGCGTCCAGTAGCAGAATTGTTAAAATTTTCTGGAACATGGAAAAATTATGAATGTTTTATGAACAATTGATATACAAATTGCCTATGTCTTCCTAATTTTTTAGAATTTTTTTAGTTACAAAAGTATGTGCTTAATCCAGGTTTCTACAGACTGTTCTATTTTTGACAGATTCTGTTTTCATTGTGTTGTTCGCTTATTTTGATGAATCTATGGGTTGTATCGGGGGGTGAGCAATGGTGAAGTTAGAATACAGTATATATAATGCAAATATAAAATTGGAATGAGTTTAAAACAGTACCTAAAGTGGTGATTTGCTTTATTATACTAATGGATCTCACAAGTTTTCTGTTGAGTTTTGTGTTGTGAAGTTTTCAAGTTTTGACGGAAGTTTCGATGGGCTAAGGAATAAGGAGTGGCAAGAGCCTAAGCTTGGGGATGCCCAAGGCACCCAAAGGTAATATTCAAGGACAACCGAGCATCTAAGCTTGGGGATGCCCCAGATGGCATCCCCACTTTTGTCTACAATCCATCGGTAAATTACTTGAGGCTATATTTTTATTCGCTACATGATATGTGTTTTGCTTGGAGCATCGTGTATTATATGAGTCTTTGCTTGATTTTTAGTTTGCCACAATCATCCTTGCTGGACACACCTTTTTGAGAGGGACACACATTATTCGTGATTTGTTAGAATACTCTATGTGCTTCACTTATATCTTTTGAGTTAGGCAGTTGCTATAGTGCTTCACTTATATCTTTTAGAGCACGGTGGTAGTTATATTTTGAAGAAATTGATGAACTCTCATGCTTCACTTATATCATTTTGAGAGTCTTATAAATAGTATGGTAATTTTCTTGGGTTATGAATTTAGTCCTAATATGATGGGTATTCAAGAGGGATATAATAAAAACTTTCATGTAGATCACTGAATATGATAAGTTTGATTCCTTTCAATTGTTTTGCGATATAAAGGTGGTAATATGCAGGTTATGCTAATGAGTAATTGTGGTTTAGTAAGAATACTAGTGTTAAGGTTTGTGATTCCCGAAGCATGCACGTATGGTCCCTCGTTATGCTATGAAATTGGAGCATGATTTATTATTGATTGTCTTCCTTATGAGTGGCGGTCGGGGACAAGCGATGGTCTTTTCCAACCAATCTATCCCCCTAGGGGCATGCATAGTAGTACTTTGCTTCGAGGGCTAATAAAATTTTGCAATAAGTATGTGAGTTCTTTATGACAAATGTGAGTCCATGGATTATACGCACTCTTACCTTTCCGCAGTTTGCTAGCCTCTTTGGTACCGTGCATTGCCCCTTCTCACCTCGAGTTGTGGTGCAAACTTCGTCGATGCATCCAAACTACGTGATATGATACGCTCTATCACACATAAGCCTCCTTATATCTTCCTCAAAACAGCCACCATACCTACCTATTATGGCATTTCCATAGCCATACCAAGATATATTGTCATGCAACTTCCATCGTTCCGTTTTATTACAACACATATCATCATTGTCATATTGCTTTGCATAATCATATAGTTGACATAGTATTTGTAGCTCAGCCACCGTTCATATTTTTTATACATGTTACGCTAGACCATTGCACATCCCGGTACACCGCCAGAGTCATTCATATAGAGTCATATTTTTGTTCTAGTATCGAGTTGTAATTCTTGAATTGTAAGTAAATAAAAGTGTGATGATCATCAATATTAGAGCATTGTCCCATGTGAGGAATAAAATAAAAAGAGGCCAAATGAGCCCTAGAAAAAAAGACGCCAAAGTGCTCAACAAAAGAAAAAAAAGAAAAAATGAGAGAAAAAGATAGAAGGGACAATGTTACTATCCTTTTCCACACTTGTGCTTCAATGTAGCACCATGTTCTTCATGATAGAGAGTCTCCTATTTTGTCACTTTCACATATTACTAGTGGGAATTTTTCATTATAGAACTTGGCTTGTATATTCCAATGATGGGCTTCCTCAAATGCCTGAGGTCTTCATGAGCAAGCAAGTTGGATGCACAACCACTTAGTTTTCTTTTGAGCTTCCATACACTTATAGCTCTAGTGCATCCGTTGCATGGCAATCCCTACTCCTTGCATTGATATCAATTGATGGGCATCTCCATAGCCCATTGATTAGCCTCGTCAATGTGAGACTTTCTCCTTTTTTGTCTTCTCCACACAACCTCCAACATCATACTCTATTCCACCCATAGTGCTATATCCTTGTGTCACGCTCATGTATTGTGTGAGAGTTGAAAAAGCTGAAGCGAGTTAAAAAGTATGAACCAATTGCTCGGCTTGTCATCGGGGTTGTGAATGATAAATATTTTGTGTTAAGAAGATAGAGCATGACAAGACTATATGATTTTGTAGGGATAACTTTCTTTAGCCAGGATATTTTGAAAAGACATGATTGCTTTTTCGTATGCTTGAAGTATTATTGTTTTTCTGTCAATATTAAACTTTTGTTTTGAATCTTACGGATCTGAATATGCATACCACATAAAGAAAGATTACATGGTAAACATGTTAGGTAGCATTTCACATCAAAAATTCTGTTTTTATCATTTACCTACTCGAGGGCGAGCAGGAATTAAGCTTGGGGATACTTGATACGTATGCAACATATCTATAATTTTTTATTGTTCCATGCTCTTATATTATCAATCTTGGATATTTGATATGCATTATTATGATATTTTATATCATTTTTTGGGACTAACTTATTAACCTAGTGCCAAGTGCCAGTTGCTGTTTTTTTCCTTGTTTTTGTCTTTACAGAAAATCAATACCAAATGGAGTCCAAATGGAACGAAACTGTATGACAATTTTTCTTGGACCACAAGACACCTTGGAAGCTTCTGGAGGAGGCCAGATGGGCCACGAGGCGGCGACAAGCTCAGGGGGCGCGCCCCAGGGGGACACGCCCCCAAGCTTATGCCCCCCCCCCCCCCCCCCCCCCCCCCCCGTGGCTCATCTAACCCTAATTCTTCATATAGAAATTCCCAAATATTCCCCAAAGACCAAAGGGCACACCAAAAATACTTTTTCGCCGCCGCAAGTTTCTGTCTTCATGAGATCCCATCTGGGGACCTTTTTCGGTACTCTGTCGGAGGGGATTCGACCATGGAAGGCCTCTACATCAACCTTGCTGCCTTCCAATGATGTGTCAGTAGTTTACCATAGACCTACGGGTCCATAACTAGTAGCTAGATGGCTTCTTCTCTCTCTTTGATCTTCAATGCAATGTTCTCCTCGATGTCCTTGGAGATCTATTCGGTGTAATCTTCTTTTGCGGTGTGTTTGTTGAGATCTGATGAATTGTGGGTTGATGATTAGATTATCTATGAATATTATTTGAGTCTTCTCTGAACTCTTCTATGCATGATTTATATAGCTTTGTATTTCTCTCTGATCTATTGATTTGGTTTGGCCAAGTAGATTGATTTTTCTTGCAATGGGAGAGGTGCTTTGTAATGGGTTCAATCTTGTGGTGCTCAATCCCATTGACAGAAAGGGACATGACACGTATTTGTATTGTTGCCACTAAGGATAAAAAGATGGGGTTTGTTCATATTGATTGGATCTATCCCTCTACATCATGTCATCTTGCTTAAGGCGTTACTCCGTTCTTGTTAACTTAATACAATAGATGCTTGCTGGATAGCGGTCGATGTGTGGAGTAATAGTAGTAGATGCAGACAGGAGTTGGTGTACTAGTCTCAGACGTGATGCATATATACATGATCATTGCCTTGGATATCGTCATAACTATGCGCTGTTCTATCAATTGCTCAATAGTAATTTGTTTACCCACCATATGTTTTCTTTCAGAGAGAAGCCTCTAGTGAAAACTATGGCCCCTGGGTTTATCTTTTATCATATTATTTTCAGATCTACAAAATCAAAAACACAAAAATACCTTGTTGCAATTTATTTACTTTTATTTTATTTTGCACTTTTACCTATCTTTTATATGTATCACTATCAGATCTCATCCTTGCAAGTAACCGTGAAGGGATAGACAATCCCTTTATCATGTTGGGTGCAAGTATTTGTTTGTTCGTGCAGGTACAACTATTGGAGACTTGTGTGTTCCTCCTACTGGATTGATACCTTGGTTCTCAACTAAGGGAAAAACTTATCTCTACTTTGCTGCATCACCCTTTCCTCTTCAAGTGAAAAACCAACGCAAGCTCAAGAAGTAGCATGATCCGGTAGCAAATTGTCAATGTTCATTATGTTAGAGAGGTTTTTCATGCATGTGGATGACATATTCGGATTCATTATATTTTTTAATCATTTTTCATAGATAAATTATTTCCCTCTGACTTATGGTTTTTTATATGATTTCTCAAAGTTTAAATGAATTTCTGAATTTAATAATAATTCGATATTAAATGGACTAAATGCTAAGTGCACCCGATAGTGTACCCAGCAGTGTCTCTAACACGTGGGGCCTGTTGACTGCTGAATCACAGTCAAATGTTGACTGGTCAACGGGTCCAGCGGGTCCCATATGTCATTGACTGGGACTAGCCCAGTTAGTAGTTGACTCGTCAAAGTGAACAGTAGAAGTGGGTCCCCCATGTCATAGGCTATAGACTAATTAATTAATTAATCTAACCATTAAGGGGACCACTTGTCATAGGGTAGCAACGAACCTAATCACTAATTAACTTCAACAAACATAGGGCCGACCTCAAATGCAGAGAGCCAGCTGGCCTCATGATGGGCACGCACGCGCGTTTGGCGGCTGCGGCCAGGAGGCTGCACGGGGTGCAGGGGAGCGGCCGGCACGAGCATGCATCAGCAGTGGTAGCCGCTAAGAGCAGCAGTAGAGCAAAGTAGCGGCAGTAGTAGGCAGCAGTGAGCTACAGCATCAAGCGGCGGGTGCGAGCAAGCGGGAGCGACAGCAGCAGCCAGTGGCAATAGAAAGCGGTAACAGCAAGCAACAAATATAGCAGCGGTAGTGGCAAGGCAGCAGCAAAGAAGCAACAGGCAGCAGTGGAGGTTGAGCAGCGGGCGAGGCATGGCCGGGCGCAAGGCAGGGCACAGGCGGTCAGGGTGACCACGAGCTCGGCCGGAGTTCGCCGGAGCGGTGGTGGCACTCGGGCTCTGACGGGAATGGCGATGCGCAAGGCGAGCGGACGAACTAAGGGCACCGACGACACCTACGGGACTCGAAGAACGCGTTGATGCAATGTGTTTGAGTAGAGGGAGTCGGAGGCATGGAGCACATCAGCCATGGCGTCAGCCAGAGCTCGGGTTCAGGGATAGCTAGCTAGGGGAGGGGATCGTCACCGAAGAGAGGGGGAAAGGAGTGGAGGCTCACATTGAGCCTGCAGGGGTGCATAGGAAGCTCGGGGAGGGCTCGGTGACGATGAATCGGATGGTGAGGCCCGGTGGTGTCCGAGGAAGATGGAGCTCGATCCCGACAATGTAGTGGCACCGAGCTCCAATGGGTGGCACCAGAAGACACAATAGTCGATGGCGGAGTGGATTGACACGATGGCGCGGCGCGGGGAGGCAGGTGGCGACGCGAACGGTGGATCCATGGCTACAGGCTTGGTCGGGCGAGCGCGTGGGAGGAAGAGCAGGGCGAGGGAGAGGGGGAAATGGGGCTAGGGTTTGTCCATAGCGTCGAGGGCATCGGACTTATCCTCTCCCAGGCACACTATAGCGCCAGACGTCGACCATCGAGCCATGGAGACCATGGATGGCCGACACGCCATGGTTCTACCTCCTCTCTATACAGAGAAAGGAGAAAGGCTAGCTAGGTGGGCTGGGCTCTGCACTGTAGCAATGGGCTATAAGTGCATAGTGCAGTTTTACTTTACCTTTTTTGTTTTTGTATTTGTTTTAGCTTCTGTTTCACATTTAATTTAGGCACTAAATGATTTTAGTTACATGTGCAACTAGCACATAAATAGTAGGCAAGGTGTTGAGCTAGCCCACCAAGTCTCAATTTATTTTGAACAATTTATGTATTTGTTTAAATAGAAATGGCTCAATTTAATGCTGCTGGTACAGTTTTAAATATGTTAAGGCCACTTTAAATATTCAAAAGAGGTTAGTTGGTACATGAAAATTAATTAGCGAATATTTGCAACCTAACCTACAATTTTATTTTACGGTTTGAGGAATTAATAATTTTACTTGTTATTTGAATTTGAATTTGAATTTGAATATGGTTTTAATCAAGTGGCAATTTGGCTTAGTAAAACAATGATGTCATGGCATCATTAACAAGAGATCACTGTAGCTTGAGTATTGGGGTGTTACAGCCTCGACCCGGGCAAGGATGACCTCCGCGCGCGGACGGCTGCTCGAGCACTCTCTCCGTTTGTAGCCACCGTCGCAGCAATAACTGCACCCGTCTCGGCTATTGCAGCTGTCCTACCGGCTGCCGCAAACGCCCTCTCGGCGGATGCAGCCACGCTCTCGGCGGAGGCGGAGGTGCTTGGGGCGGATGCTGCGACCATATAGGCCCTCACGAAACATCTCCACAACATCATTCTTTGCAAGAAGGGGTTGGGGAATGGGGATCAGGGATTCGGAATTGACTGACACTTGAGAAGACGAAGTCGGCGAAGCTTATGGAGGAAGACATAAATTGACCCACGAATTTTCATCGCAAACAGTTCCTATAACCAATTGTGTGTGATGTAATTGATTTTTTGTATTAGCTGTGAAAGACAAGTACAGTGGCAGCGGATGGTGTTTTGAAAGCATGAGAAAAAAGTATCGTTAACATGCACTAATACAACTATCATGTTAAAATTTGGAAATTTTCAGGGTTCATTTGACCTTTTTAGACATTAAGTGAGTTTCTAGCCATTTAATGGCCGTAATTCAAATTTGAACTACATGTACATGCAACAACAAACCATCATGAGTTGGAAAATCATGTTTGTGTCCTTGTGTGCAAGTTAATGCCCTGTGCAGTAAATTGGAAGGAGTTTTCAAACATATTGGTGTCACGGCTTGGACACAAACATTGAGTACCATGGCTTTTAAATTCCAAAATAATCAAAAATGATCAGAACTACATGAAACTTTGCTTGATGTAATGGCATGGCATCAAAATGCTGTGGTGAAACAATTGGTATGTTTGATGAAAGTTTGGAAACACACTTCTCACAAACCGGAGCATCTCACAAGAAGACTCGTGGTTCCGAGAGGGAGCAATGCATGTTTGATGATGAACCGGCGGTCGCTTCCTCGCATGGCCATTAAATTTTTTCTACCGCTAACATGCACTAATACAACTGTCATGTTAAAATTTGGAAATTTCTAGGGGTCATTTGACCTTTTTAAGAATTAAAGTGAGTTTCTAGCCATTTAATGGTCGTAATTCAAATTTGAACTACATGTACATGCAACAGCAAAACATCATGGGTTGGAAAATCATATTTGTGTCCTTGTGTGCAAGTTAATACCCTGTGCAGTAAATTGGAAGGATTTTTTAAAAAGATTGGTGTCACGGCTTGGACACATTGAGTGCCATGGCTTTTAAATTCCAGAAAATTCAAAAATGATCAAAAATACATGAAACCTTGCTTGATGTAATGGCATGGCACCAAGATGTTGTGGTAAGAAAATTGACCTATTTGACGAAAGTTTGGACACACACCTCTCACAAACCAGAGCATCTCATGAGAGAACTTATGGTTCCGAGAGGGAACAATGCATGTTTGATGATGAACCGGCGGTCGCTACCTCGCATGGCCTTGAAATTTTTCTACCGTTAACAAGCACAAATACAATTGTCATGTTAAAATTTGGAAATTTTCAGGGGTCATTTGACCTTTTTAAGACATTTAAGTGAGTTTCTAACCATTTAATGGCCGTAATTCAAATTTGAACTAAATGTACATGCAACAGCAAACCATCATGGGTTGAAAAATCATATTTGTGTCCTTGTGTGCAAGTTAATGCCCTGTGCAATAAATTGGAAGGAATTTCAAACATATTGGTGTCACGGCTTGGACACAAACATTGAGTACCATGGCTTTTAAATTCCAAAAAATTCAAAAATGATCGGAAATACATGAAAGCTTGTTTGATGTAATGGCATGGCACCAAGATGCTGTGGTCAAAATATTGGTTTGTTTGACAAAATTTTGGACACACACCTCTCACAAACCGAAGCATCTCACGAAAAGACTCGTGGTTCCGAGAGGGAACAATGCATGTTTGAAGACAAACTGGCGGTCGCTTCCTCGTATGGCCTTGAAATTTTTTCTACCATTACATGCACTACCACAACAGTCATGTAAAAATTTGGAAAATTTCAGGGGTCATTTGACCTTTTTAAGACATTCAAGTGAGTTTCTAGCCATTTAATGGCCGTAATCCAAATTTGAACTACATGTACATGCAAGAGCAAACCATCATGGGTTGAAAAATCATATTTGTGTCCTTGTGTGCAAGTTAATGCCCTGTGCAGTAAATTGGAAGGAATTTTCAAACATATTGGTGTCACAACTTGGACACAAACATTGAGTACCATGGCTTTTAAATTCCAAAAAAAATAAAAAATGATAGGAAATACATGAAACCTTGTTTGATGTAATGGCATGGCACCAAGATGTTGTGGTAAAAAAATTGGTCTGTTTGACAAAATTTTGGACACACACCTCTCACAAACCGAAGCATCTCGCGAAAAGACTCGTGGTTCCAAGAGGGAACAATGCATGTTTGATGACGAACTGGCGGTCGCTTCCTCGTATGGCCTTGACATTTTTTCTACCGTTACATGCACTAACACAACTGTCATGTTAAAATTTGGAAATTTTCAGGGGTCATTTGACTTTTTAAGACATTTAAGTGAGTTTCTAGCCATTTAATGGCCGTGATCCAAATTTGAACTACATGTACATGCAACAACAAACCATCATGGATTGAAAAATCATATTTGTGTCTTGTGTGCAAGTTAATGCCCTGTGCAGTAAATTGGAAGGAATTTTCAAACATATTAGTGTCACGGCTTGGACACAAACATTGAGTACCATGGATTTTAAATTCCAAAAAATTCAAAAATAATCAGGAATACATGAAACCTTGCTTGATGTAATGGCATGGCACCAAGATGTTGTGGTAAAAAATGTCTTGTTTGACGAAAGTTTGGACACACACCTCTCACAAGCCGGAGCATCTCACGAGAAGACTCGTGGTTCCAAGAGGGAACAATGCATGTTTAATGACGAACCGACTGTCACTTCCACGCATGGCGTTGAAATTTTTTCTACCGTTAACATGCACTAATACAACTGTCATGTTAAAATTCAGAAATTTTCAGGGGTCATTTGACCTTTTTAAAACATTTAAGTGAGTTTCTAGCCATTTAATGACCATCATTCAAATTTGAACTAAATGTACATGCAACAACAAACAATCATGGGTTGGAAAAATAATTTATGTATTACATTTTACAATAATATCATGGTAACACAAAATAAGCATTCATGCCTTACATTTGGAAAGAAAATATAAATATCTGGCAAGACAACCGGACCCCACACGATTGGCACCCTATTTCGTGCCTCGAGGTTTGGAAGGTGAGTAGCGCGTGTTATTGATTAGACGTGGTTATGTATTGGAATCCGTCAGTGATTTATTTCACACACGACTTTTGCTGCAGGAATCATGTGTAATTCAAGCTACAGTACTCATAAATTCGGGCGACCGGTGCGTATACTACTCCAGTCAATCTAGATTCTAGCCGCCAATAAATACTACCCTGCCCACGTCATCCCGCCTGCATTCTCATCTACATTCTCTCCTCGCTCGCCCCCCTCTCTCACAAAATTCTGCCATGGCATCGTCGATCTTCCCAAGTGCTGAGGAGGATGCCCGCCCCGCAAGGAGGTCAAGGTGCAGAGCAGAGACGAGGGGGACCCCTACGCACCACCAGACGAGGTTGCACCGGACCCCATAACTTTGGAGTGGTTTTGGGGCCACTACGATCCTTGTGTGTGGAAGGCGCTGCCGCCGGCTGAGAAAGCCAGGCAAGTGGCGTTCAAGAAGGAGTTGGCGGAGGAGCATGCTAGGTACCAGGCGGCCCGTGAAGCCCGTGAGGCCGCCTGGGAAAAGGAGGTGCTGGAGCTTTCGCGGCGGGCGCGTCGACCTGTGGAGGAGGTGTACGAAGACGGTGGGTACTTCGCCAGGAAGGTCAAAGGCACTAGGTGCCTCATTGCTGCATGGAGGTTGGACGATAAGCTCTGACGTGGTACTGACGAGGAACTCCGGTGGGCGCCCAACCAAATGGCAAGATCGTTTGTGCGCATCCGCCAGCAAGAAGCAGATCGGCACGTCAAGCGTTACGAGGCAGAGTACTCCCTCCGCGCTAGGAAGCCACCAAGCACCAGGGAGCTACGAGCAAGGGGATGCCAGAATACTGGGCCCCTAAGGAGGGATTATTAGTTTTAGTATTGTTCGTTTTCAATTTTTATGCATTGTACCTAGTAGTAAAGTATCATCACGTATATGTGATGATATTATATATATGTGCGATGAACTACTGAATAATAATATATATTTTTATATTATAAATTTCATATTACTGTCTGTTTTGTACTAATTTATGTCTAGCTGTTACCATCCACATGTACAGAATGGAAAGCATAGACACATTGAAACAGAACAATATAAAAGAACGGAAAAAAGAGTACACACATTGAAACAGAGCAATATTATGATTGGTGTGAATACATAGCGATCAACGTCGAAATGACTCAACAAAATAAAATGCGTCCATGACCACCACCCTTGCCTATGGAAGTTCTTGGCTCTGCCTGAACTCGTGCATGCATTAGTCCAAGCGGTTGATACGCTCGCGGTACATTTGGAGCGCGATCTCGAGCTCCAAGTTAGCTATTTCATCGGAGATCACCAGCTCGAGGATGCGAAGACCATGCTCCTCTACTGCGCCTAGGTGGACACCTGGGCCAAGGAGGCGCTCGAGCCTAGCGACCAGCGCGTTGGCATCGAGCGGGCCACGAACAAGGCGAACGGCGCGGTCGGCGTCCAGTGCAAGTATGGCACGGCTAGCCTCTGGTCCAAGTATGGCGCAGGCGGCCTCTGCCCACCCCTGGCGAGGAATGGGGCTACTGACGGGCCATGTACCCAGCTACAACGCCCTGTTGACAGCAGGCAAGCGTCGATGGATCCGCTCTTGCTGTGTGGCGTGTCGCGCCTCTCGCTCTGCGGTGCTCCATCGATCTCGTTGGGTGGCGTGCCGCAGCCTATCGGCGTGGACGCACTTATATTGCACTGCGGCGGACCACCAATCATGTTGTGCGGCGAGCTGCAGCCTCTCGGTGCTGACGCACCTATCTTGATGGGTGCTGCTGCGCCCTACGCCAAGGGTATGCGCAACACTGGCGATGAGGCACAGCACGACATCATCCATCACGTTGCCAGGCACGCCCTCGGCCTCGATGGGTCGTGGCCCTTGCACTGGCCGGCTCATTTTCTTCATTGAGGAGGTTGATGGCAGAGCGCTTCGGTGGTTGGCATGCTTGGAAAGGTAGAGGGGCTATAGGTTATGCTTGTGCCTTCGTGTGCCACACGCCGCCTAGGCTTGTGCGCAATCGCTGGTGGCGGAATCCGATAGGAAGTGGCGGGAAATAGTGGCATGTTCACAAAATGCCATCAATTGACGGAAAACTTAGCAAAGAAGGAAGCGCGAGCTAGCACAACGCGTGTGCCGAACTAAGAAAATCACATCGCACACGGACAGAACTGCGGAACCCATCGACAATGATTTCATCGATCACTGATAATTGTATACCATCAAGCGTTTGCCCACAACACACATGGCTTATTAGCAGGAATCGTCTATGCTATTATCGGTCTTCCCACACAATTATGATTACTGACATGTTTGCCGCATATCACACACATCTTGTTAAGCTGAATCATTTCTGTTGTTTTGGCTCATCGCAAACAGTTCATCTGAGTGAACTGTATGCCGTCTATCGCACGCCTTGATCTGGCTGACCGTTTCTGTTCTTTTGGCTCCTCACAAACAGTTCATATGGATCAACTGTATGCCATGATTCGCACACGCAACACTATCTGAATCGTATTTGATGGATCCGCCATCGCACACAGTTCACTTTATTGGTGACGGTTTTATTACCACACCGTTTACGATTGATGCAACACACACAGTTTGGTCAAAGAGTCTCCGATACATGTATCGCGTAGGACCATCCTGCAGTAGTGTAAGCCTCTTTTCGAGAGCCAAAGTTTTCTTTTCGTCACATTCTTGACAACTTCTAGTTCTTCGTGCTGCTCTACAAGGGCATTGTTGATATATTCAAGACGGTTATGCATATCTAACCGACCCATTTTCAGATCTTCAATTTCATCTTGCTGCTCTGGCAGTGCCTTATTGAGACCTTCAAGTAGTTTTTGGTGCTCTACAAGGATCTTCACACATTGAAGTTCATGCTCCGCATCCTTCACAACTTCATGTTCTTGCTGGTGCTCTGTCATGGCCTTCTCGACAGCTTCAAGTTCTAGCCGTTGCCATGCCAGAGCCTTCTTCATAACATCAAGTTCGTCATGCTGGTTTGCCATGGCGTTCTAGACAACTTCTGGATCTTCCCGCTGCAGTGCCAAAGCATTGACAACTGGTTGTTGTTTATGGGCCCCAAGACTTGTAGTAAGGTCAACATTTGAGAATCCTAACTTTCCTACTGAAAAACGATTATAGGCGTCTAACTTGTTTTTGCAGGATTTACATGTTATGTGCTATAGCCTTCTTTATCTCAATGAGATTTTATAAGCTGCCATATGATGTAATTTATCAATTGCATGACCTGCGTGTCACAGGCATGATGAAAGAGTCATATTTTTCTTTTGCATGGCAACTCCACTCAATTCAATTTTCCCCCAGAATTTGCCTTGCTTCCATAAGGAATTTGCCATCTTCGCGACAACTAAAATTTCCATAAAAAACATTCATATTGCCATGCCTTTCCAGAAAAGGTTAACACAGTAACATTCTCCTCAAACAAGTATACTCTCGCAGTATAGAGCAGTCTGCTGGAATGCACTTAAATGTTGAGTCAAAATCATTACAATCTTGAGCGGCGTATACATTTTGTTGGATTGAAAGTACGATGCTGACGAGCAGTAAAATGCATACGCTGCCCATCTATTGATGCAAGCTTGAAGTCCCAGCCTTCCACGTTCTTCGGGACACATACATCATAGAGCATCTTCCCCAACACGCCATCAGGGCTCTTCGCGCTTTCAACACTCGGCATGTTGAACAACTCGGGTTTTAGCGCTTCACTCCTGCTTTCGTGGTACTCCATGGAACTCGGTAAGAAGAAATGATCGAATGGATCAGCTGAAACCCTCACTAGCCTATCACTAGAGCTCGCAGCAGTCTTATGTAGATTGCGAGACGAATAAGGTGTGTCACTGTACTCACTCGTGTTGACACTGTAGTCATTGAGTTGTTGTCTGCTTGTGTAGAGCGCTGAAGCCTTCATGAGCAGCTCAGTCACTGCAGCCCGGTATTCCTCAGTGTGATGCTTGTAATGTCCTGCATAACAAATGGAGAAGAGATAGTTGTAGACAGATAAAATAGGGTGTGAGGGTGTTATATTCTTTCATACAGGCAGAGTCAAGATAAAATTGGTAATCCTCTCAACTATCTCGTGGACAAAACAGGGTGCTTTAGGTAGACAAAACAGGGTGTAAGGGTGTGCTGTATTCTTTTGCTAAAAAAGGGTGTCATATTCTTTCATAGGGAAAACTAAAGATAAATGGATAATTCACCGATGGTATTAATGGGGAGTATCACATACTAGTATCATGCGTAATGTTGATTGGCTCAAAACATGGTTGTGTGTGTGGCTCCTGCAGCTTGTACATTTGTTATGTATTTTCTTCCGCATTCATGATGTGGTGATGATTTGTTGGTGCCTATTGTTTGCAGAGATTAGCCAGTACTTGGGAGATGAGGTTGCTTGTTGGACTAGAATAGAAAGAGAAGGTGCTTAAGTAGGGAACATAAACAGTTTTTCATTCTAGAAAGGTAATTCTTGCCCATATAGAGGGACCATGCCAAGCATGCCATCACAGCCTAGATAGGTTCATTTTCTTTGAATATTTGTGTTCTTAATCTTGGTTTACACTAGCATGTGCTCTGCCTTCCAGGCTAGATTCAAATTTGTTGTCAGAGAAACGAAACCTTCAGCAAACATATATGTGCATATGAAACGAGAATTGAATGTCAAGGAAAGCATCTTTCAGGAGATATGCTGGCTCCTGCATATAAATGATTTATAGTTTCTTATTTATTTGTACTTTCAAATGGGTGAGGTGGATGGAGCGCAGTCTCTCCCCAATCAGGTTGTTTTTTTGTGTGTGGGGAAAACTTCTGATCTATTCATCAACTGTCAAGGTAGTACAAAGAACACCAGAAGTAAAAAACACATCTAGGTCCGTAGACCACCTAACGACTACAAGCACTGGATTTGACTTAATATGTGTGACATCGTTGCAACACACGAGCAATTACCTAGTTAAGATAAAAGAGTGGTAATCATCCATGTAAAGACTTATCATATACTTATGAGCAGTGTAACAAACCATGCTCCAGGCTAGCAAGATACTAGCTAAATACCCGTGCGTTGCTACGGGATGAAACGATATCTAAAGAGTGGTGGTGCGTGACCGATTGTCCTCGGACGCAGTGGCGTCGACTATGATGTGATTGACTACATGCCTAATTAATTGCATGCAATCATGGGCAAGGCAGCTCTAGCCGAACCCAACTTGTTTGGGACTGGAAGCTTCACCAAATACACGACCAACTCCCTTCAATAGTAGAGATGATTGTTGATGACAACTGACAATAGTTGGCCATTAACAAGTTATTGCAAGGAGTATTATTTTGCATATGCAAGACATTGGTTGCTTCTATCATCCTTCTCGCATTTCATGTGTCCCATACAGTCAAATAAGACCTTCTTTCTTAGATTATGGATTTACTACCTTTACCGATAAGTCATACAGAAAATTAGGAAAAAAGGGTAAGAACGATAGTAGTATACCATATGAATCATGTTAGTTCTTAGTTTCTTACTAAGCCTCGCATTTGTTATTCAGCTCAAAATTCTCCAACGAAGTCAAAGGTACATGTTTAAGAACAAATTTTTACTAAGCCTAGCACTAGCATTCAGCTCAAAATTCTCAATGCAAGTCAAATTCTTACTAAGCCTAGCACTTGTTATTCAGCTCAGAAGTCTCCATCAAAGTGTGCACGAAACATGCACAGAACCTTATCTTCGCGCTAGGAATGAGGCCCTTGCACAGTGACAGCCTGATGGGTTCAAAATGAAATTGTCGACACGGTCATACGGATTAGCTGCATTTGACATTTTCTCTTTCAGTATAGGTCACTCCAAATTCATCTAAATCTGTCTAACTTCAAGTTCAACATAGGCCTTATCCAGGATAGCCGAACACGAAACAGAAGTCCAAACATAGTCCAACTCAACGACGTTCATGCTATTTGACTGGTCCAACAATGCTTGGTCAATTAGGCAGTTACAGTTTATGTAATGTCCATGGATGTGGTTCACTGATTGATCATGGTTTGCGCACAGTTCTATATTAAAAAAATGAATTTTAATGGGTAAAATGAACTCCACGTGATAGGGACAATAGGAATAGCACATAATTAAGGCTTCCTAGGAATTTTAAATTCATAGGAAGAGTGACAACAGTCTTGTTCTGCTTGCTGAAACCAGAAACTGCAATGTGGCTAACTGGCAAGCCATTAGTACAAGAGAGTACATTTATGGCTGGGAAGGGTGACCCCAGGATGAGTTGGGATATTCTTCATGAACTTAGATTTATGTTTAACTTCAATTAGCATATAATCAAATTCATTGAGAAAGTTGCAGAAGAAGTGAACAATTGAACGCTACGGCTTTGGCAAGCTCATGTATTAAAAAACTGATCAGTTGTGGATCTGAATTGGAACCACCAGTAGTAGTCTTGCACTATGATGAGTGGTAACTGGTAAATTGTCCAGTTTCAGCGTGTAGTCATTATGCATTCACGCATAGAGTTGTGCATGCCTATTTTAACTAGCATGAATCACCACTTTTTGTCAGTGCTATGTAATGGATAGCACATTTAGCCTTTGTATTAATAGCTTCCACATGACTTGGAAGATTGTAGCAGTAACAAAGAGCGTACCTACATGCGGAGAACTGTGCCATTTAACTAAATTCACATCACCACCCAGCTCCAGCAGACGCCGAACATGGAGCAAGTTCATCGTCCTCTGAACAGAATATGAGTATTGGGCCAACATGCTGCACATATAATGGATGAAGGTCACATATCTCTGCAAAATGTCTACCTGCAATCATGTTATAAGACATTTTAGTCTATGGAGTGGCATACCACTGATGAGTATAGTGTGTCCCAATATTCTTTGCGCTGTGCTTCAAACTTGCCAATGAAAAGAGTGTCCAGACCCAAGGCAATGCCTCTAGTCATCCATGATAAGGCGCGTGGAGGTTCAGGCATCTTCAGGACACTTGGGTGAAGGAGAAAGCGGGTGCCTAAATCACTCCCAAAATCTACAGGGCTCAAGTCATATATTTGTCCACATACGCAATCCCGTACAAGTTGATAGTCATCATGTAACAAGAAAAAAGCATTAAATTTTCAGCAACATGAGTAAATACAAACTAAAATAACGCCCATTGGTAGGCTGCAACTTGTTTTCTTGAATAAAAATTTCATGACACCCGCGTGCAAACAGAAGGGGCGAACAGCAAAAATGACCATCATACCAAACTCAGCTGCCCTTTGCACCTTCTCTTGACCAGCTGCCAGTGAACAAAGATAGCTTTAGCCTATAGATCCTAGACCAGGCATCAAGAGATCACTGTTCCCTTTAAAGGCTTACAGAGGCTTCTATCTTCTTACCTGAAGAACCTTGTATGTGCAACCTTTTGGTCCTCCCGAAAAGGATGCAAACACAACAAGTACTGGTCTAATCTTTAGTTCCTGGATTTTGAAGATTAAATCATCAATGGTCGATGATTACAACAAGTAATCAGAGGTACCAAAACAATTAATAATCCACACAGTAATGGACCCAAGCCAGGTGGAGATAGCAATAACGTGGGATGCACAGTTGCGCGGACCTTAACGAGCTCCGTGAGCACCCGGTCAGCAAGCACAACAGCCTTCTCCGGCATAAACCTGGGCAAACATGCAAATGAGATCAAAAAAGGATTACATTGTATAGGCTATCAAATCACACTACAAACAACTGAAAGTTGCAACCATCCAACAGAATCCACATATCCTCGCACATCCAACCTACCTATGTTAAGTTCTGGATTTCCTGATCAAGTTGGAAGTTTCCAAAAAAAACGCATACCAAGTCTAGCATCAGCCGCGTGCCCCCAAATATCCCAACCTAGCAAGAACCGAATATATACTCTAGTAAAGTTTGCATCAGCTATCCAATCAGACAAAACACCCCTGGAACCTAAAATTTTCGCTTCCTGAACATGGGAGTGGAGAGGCGCACGTACAGGGTGATGATGTCGGAGTGGCAGACGAGGCACGCCCACCCAAGGGCCGCGTACAGGTCCACGTATGCCCGCACATGCCGCTCCGGACTCGACAGCCACGCGAACATCACCACCACGCCGCCACCGGCCTCCGCACCCGCGGCGCCGCTGCTCGGCCGCCGGCCGCCCCAGTAGTGCCGTCCCCACATGCCTCTTGCCTCAGGCCGGACGTCCCTGCTTGAAGTTTCTAGAAGCCTCAGTGCTCCTCCTCCTCCTCTGCTTGAATTTGAGGCTAGAAGAAACCGTGAGGACGGGCTCCGAGGCGTGTGCCAATTGTTGGGTGTATCTTTCTGAGGCCGTGCGGCGTTGAGATGGTAATCGCTTGTTACTACCCCTGTACCCTGTAAAAGGAAGGGAGAGGTCAGATCCAAACAATCGGATCCATCCATTAACAAGATCTAATGACCCTTAATTCTTTTGTGTTTAACGCTACCAACCAGGCACTTACGAAACGCTAATCCCTTCATCTCTCTCCGCACGTCCTCTGTCGCCCCCAATAACCGCTCACACATATCGTGCTCCTTCTCTCCCCCGCACCCGCTCCTTCGCTCCCCCGCACCCGCCGCTCGTCCCCGCCGTCCCTTCTCGCCGCCAGCCCCGCCGCGCTCCTTCACTCCGCCACCCGCTCGGCTCCGCCGCCCCTTCACTCCTGCGCATGGACGGGGGAGGCCGCACGCACGCACGCACCAGAGACCGGACAGCGACGGGGAGGCCGGACGGCGGAGGTCGCACGCACCTGAGGCCGGACAGCGACGACGGAGGCCGCACGCACCCGAGGGGAGGCCGGACGGCGGAGGTCGCACGCACCTGAGGCCGGATAGCGACGACGGAGGCTACACGCACCCGACGGGGAGGCCGGATGGGGACGGCGGGAGGCCGCACCCAGCCGACGGGGAGGCCAGCACGGTGACGGCGGGAGGCCGCACGCACCGGACGGGGAGGCCAGAAGGCGACGGCGCGAGGAGGCGGCACGCACCGGACGGGGAGGCTGGAAGGCGACGGCGCGCGGAGGCCGCACGCACCCGACGGCGATGGCGGAGGTCGATTTGGATTATCCGCTGGTATTCCAATTATCCTTCCTTACAAATTTCGTTTGCAAATTTCTGACTTTTAGGTATGTGCGTGCAAACCAGGAGGTGTTTGCACATCCTGCAATTTGATGCAAACCAGGAGGTGTTACCACTGTGGCTGCTTCCAGGGAGATAGATGCTTGGAGGTCATCATCGGTGAACCTGAAGGACGCGGTCTCCAAGTTGTTGGAATCAAGGTGCCTCTGTCATGACTCACGAGAGAGCCTTGTTGTTGTTAAATTGCTTCGGTTGGCGAGCCATGCTCCCCTGGAAACTGGAATTGCTGACTCTTAATGCAATTTTGGTTGTTGTGTGCAGCACTTCTGCTCCAGGAGCTGACATTACCGCGAGCAACGAGCAAGGTAGCTGCATCTTTGTTTGTTATGAGTTGTCCTGGTTTGGTGTAGACCTTGTATTCCCTTTTGATTGGTGCTCACCTGAATTTGTTGATGCAGAGAAAACAGATGATGCCGTAGCAGAAGAGAAAGGTGCGGGCAAGAAAAAGAAGAACTAGAAAGGCGGTGCCGAAGCTCACGAGTCCGAGAGCAAGGCAAGTGAGCCCTCTGCCCCTGAAAAGCCCAGCGAAAAGGCGGATGATGAGACTAAAGAAAAGAAACGGAAGAAGAAGAAGGATAGCTCATCGGCGGGGGATGATGGCGAGGCAAATGCAGTAGTGAAGACTGATGATCAGAAGACTGATGGCAAGAAAAAGAAAAGCAAGAAACAGGAAAATGATGAGGATGTTGAAGCTAGGCTGGAAAAGGTGGAATTAGCAGTAAAAGCCAAGTTTGAGGCGGCGGGGAAACTCAAGGATCATGACAAGAAATCTGGTGAGGATGAACCTAAGACTCAGAATGATGAGGCTTACGAGAACGGTTTGAGTGATGGTGCTCCTCTGGATAAGGGGAAGAAAAAGAAGAAGAGTAAATCAACTTCAGAGACCTCAGATAAGACTGATGCAGGAACTGCACCTGCCGAGGCAGAGGTGAAATCTAATGGTGCCAGTGAAAATAATAATGCTGTAGGAGAAGGGAAAGATGTCAATGAGAAGAAAATTAAGAAGAAGAAAAATAAGTCAGGTTCTGAAGAAAATGTTCAAGTAGAAGATAAACAAGTTGCAGGGAAAGATTCAGCTCCCAAACCAGATGATGAAAACAAGACTGCGATGGACATTGAGAACGGAGAAGATGGAAAGGCTTCGGCTGATGATGCAGTTGTTAGCAAGAAGAGGAAACTACAAGAAGTTGAAGGAAGCAAACCCCCTGCCAAAGAAGATATCACTACCACCGAAGATGATGAGAAGGAGCCCAGCACCACATCGAAACCGAATAAACGACAGAAACTTTCTGAGGTATGATGTTTGCTTCCTCTCCAATTGCTTACGATGTTTAATATCTCTCCAATTTCTTCGGGTATTGCTTGTTGGTCACATTACAGTTAATCACCCTGACAGCTGAATGTCTCAACCATATTTTCTAGTAGCTTCTTACATTCTGATACATGAAGCCTTATTTAGTCTTCTTATATACTCCCTCCGTAAAGAAATATAAGAGCGTTTAGATCACTACTTTAATTATCTAAATGCTCTTATATTTGTTTACAGAGGAAGTACTATGTAGTTAATTTTATATGTTAATATTATCATGCTAAGTCTGTATGTATTGTGTTATTATTTGCAATATATTGCTAATACAGAAACTACTTATTATTGTTGTTGTTGTTCCTGTTATTATTATTGTTGTTGTTGTTGTTTTTATTTTGTACTTAGAAAATATGTTTCAGTTAGAAGCTACTTGTAAGTAAAAGTTCACTACCCAAGAGGCTGATGTGACCACTGTGGTACTTACCAAATTATATATACCGAGGCAAGCAGACCGATGCCGTCGCCCCGTCTCGCAGCCGCCACCTATCCCTGGGCCTACTCCATGCGGATTCCATATCATGGACTAACGCCGCTGCGACGCCTGGCCCGATTAGGTAATATATGTTATTTTTTGTTTAATCCTATAGGAACTGCAAGTTTGCAGCCACATGTTGACATCTTGATTCAACCCATGATATTGTCTTCGATGTCTATTTCTTTTTGTAATGCAACTTTTCACCCTGCATAAATGGCTATCAGGAGAGCACGATGTCAGCTGCACCGACGCTCATGCCGATGTAACTGAATGTGCAAATTGTTTCTTCAACACAAAGCTGCAATGTGATTTGAAAGTACCAGTTTATACACTGGAGGATCCTGAATTGATGCATATATTGGTTCATAAAGTAACTAGGCTCTGAATTGTAGAATGAGGAGACGTGTGCTTATTGTTGTGTGTTAGTCTCTCTACTCACTCACCTTCATATGAAAGGGTACTGAAGTACATCAGAATTTTTTATCCCAGTGCATCAGAATTATTTCTTTGTTGCAGGGTTTCTCCTGCTATTGTTAAATCTTAAAGAACCATCTGTTCCTGGTTCAGATGTTTACAAGTTACCTTTGTTCAAACATGGAAATGATTTATTTGCAAACTTCAATGCAAAATAGTTAGTTAGTCTTGAAACTGCATCTATATATACTTTCCAGCCGTGCTATTGATGCCGCATCCAGACTATTGTTATCTTCTCTTTTTCTTTTCTTGGGAGAGGTAACAACTAAGGTTTTCACTCAAGGATCGAGCAAATGCAGCTCTAATGCTTGTTTCTTCTAATTCTAAGCCTGAGTGAGGACTTTAACTGTCCATGAAATATTTCTCCTCTTATATCTAAAAAACTAATATATGGAACGACGAAAAATTAGATTTACTGGATTTTATCAAATTCTATTTGGTGCATAATTTATTGCATATTAGACGTAATGAAGCCGATCTATTATATTTATTAGGTGGGTGTACCATGTACCATATACAATATTTTTCAACTAGGTTAGAATTTGACATTTCTGTCATGCGAGCTTTAGAGAAGGATTGATCTGATTATCCATTGATGTTCTAGAGTTTAGTTTGTTGGTTGCTTCAGTTACGATGCTGTTATTTGGAATAAGAATGACTTCAGGTGCTTAATGGTGTAATGCTAGGGCCACGCATTAGTTTCAGTTTCTGTATAAGAGATACGATCAGACTATTATTAGTGAGCTTGTATTCTTTTACGGAGTGCATATCAATCAAAAACATAAATTGTACATGCAAGATTAATAAAATTGTGAATTTTATATCAAAGACATGCATTGCACTTCTTTTTCTTGGGCACACCAAGAGATCAATTATGCTTAAACTGTGGTTTAGTATGACATAGAACTACCCTTATGTGCCAACAGCCTTTCGTGTGTCGCACAGTGTTGAGTTCTGCCACTTCAAGTTAAGCCAAATGACGGTTTGGTCGGCATGTGAAATGCAAGTACATAAATAATTTCTTTCTTGGAAGATCATATGTACGTATGTCAAGAGGACAGATTTTTCGTCGCTATCACACCGGCAAAACCTATGAAGTTTGTCATGGTGGCATGATTGCCCCAACTAACTAGATGTTACTATTGTTTTAAGACACCGCCATATAATTTTTCACTCCTTTTGATCTTTGGAAAGATGTGTTTTGTGTTACCATGTCCCCTTTAAAAAATTGTTACATCAGAAATCAATAAGTTTCATTAGTCTACACGTCCATTGTTTTACGAGGTTTCTTCTATGCTTGTTCCGACCACTGGAATTTTCAATGACCACCGCCGCAAGAACATGTCACTGGAGGCTCAAGATAAAATGCCCAGCTGGAAGACATCTTCCCAAGGTGTGCTCGCAGGTATGATATGTTTCTTTTTCTCCGTGTTTACGCCTCCCTTGCTCCAGGGCTGGCTATCCGATTCTAAAAGAGGAGCTTGCTACGGCCATCCAGGGGTCAGGGCGATTACATACGTGGCGAGCTCCGTGTCGACATGACGAACCAGCACCAGTTGGGAGCCCGGATGAAGAAGTCTGCCGATGGGAGAAAGAGGAGAAGCGATGAGATGTTTATGGCAGCTTATGGATGATGTTATCTTAGTTTGTGGATTCTGTTTCGGTCGACTCAGAAACCTTGTTTGGTGTCTGAAGATCCCTTTTTGCCCACTGTTCAAACCATCATAAATGGTCAAACAATGCACTTCAAATAACTAAGTTAGGCCTCCCATGAATATTTTACAAAAAGATGTACTTATCGTCTAAATTTAGACGTGCATTGCACGTGCAAGCTTACTAGTTTTAACAAAGTACAGACCCAGCCGCTATACATGTCCTATAAACACACATACACCTTATAGCTGATTGATGACCATAACATGTTGCCATGTCATTTATATTCAATGTAATAGCCAACATGTATAGTAATGGGCTATAACGAAGTACTGCTTTTTTACCACATGTCTCATCATACACTCTCAAATTCTTTGGAGGCACGACACTGTTGGTTGAGAGAGAGCGTGAGCGCGTGCCCCCCTCCCCGCCGCTGGTCACTCCGGCCACGGCGGCCACCAGACCTAGCGCTATGGCCGGCCGCATCTCCCCCGGTCGCTCCCCTGCGCCCTCTCGACGCCTCTCGCCGTCCGCTGGCGCCCCGCCTCGACCCGCTGGTCCTTCGCCTCCCCCCTCCCCTTGGTCAGCAGCATCGACGACCGCGGCTTCAGATCCGGCCTCGACGCCGCGAATCCTGCAGCGCGGGGGCGGGGCTGCGGATGCGCCCTGCTTCGCTCCACCGGGCCAAGGGCTGTCCCCAGATTGTGGGCAGGGCTGCCTTAAATCCGTTGTGGTACGCCCCTCCCCCACGTCTGGGCTTGCCTCTTCGGGCGCGACAGAGCAGGATGGAGATGGATGGACGGAGGTCCACTCCTGGAAGAACAGGAAGGCGGCTCCGAGCCCGCTGGTCCGTGGGGCGTGCCCCGCTGCTCCGCGCTCGGGCCGGCGAGGTGCCTTCAATGCGGGATCCGGGCGGGAGGCCTTCTTAAGCCAGTTCAAGGGCAAGTGTTTCCTGTGCCTCAGCCAACGCCACCGCCGCCCCTCCACTGCATCATCTGCAAGCGCGCGAGGCATTTTGGCAAGCAGTGTACGCAAAATCCAAAGAACGGGGGCCCAGGCGGGGCTGCCCATGCTCGGCTCGGCCTGATCGTGAATCCCTCACCGCCGGCGCGTGGCCGTCAGGTCCCTCCTCCCCCGCCCCCTCCCCCCGGCGCCGATGGAGCGCCTCCTCCACTGCGACCCGGCCAGGCGCCCGCGGGTCATCCACAAGGTGATCATGTCTTCCCCAGCCCTGGAGCATGAAGAGTTCATCCTCCGCCAGCACGCCGTCTCCCTCACCGCCGCAGTTCGCGGCCGCTCCTCCAACCCCATGGCGGTCAGCAGGGCCATCCACGAGCAGCTCGGCACCCCGCCACACCTGCTTCGCATCACCGCTCACCACCCGGAAAACTTCCTTGTCTACTTCGACCTCCCTGCGCATCGGGACGACACTGTGCGCCGCCGTGTGCTCAAGGCTGACGGCGGCAAGTTCTTCATTCGGGCCTGGAGCGAAGATGACCATGCGGCGATCCTCAAGTGCAACCTTCACGTCCACGTCGTCATCGAGGATCTGCCGATGCAGTTCTGGTCCCTGCCGGGGGCCGAGGAGGCGCTCGGCGACGTTGGCCGCGTCGATCGGCTTGACTCACGCACCGTGGAGAGGGGCCACACCAAGACCTTCGCCTGCTGGCTCTGGGTCTGGGATGTGGCGCACATCCCGACGAAGCGGGCGCTGTGGGTGCTCAAGCGCGGCGTCGGCCGGGCAGCTGAGATCCTCGATCTTGTCCCCCCGATCGTCGTGTTCCGCTGCCGCCGGGGGCCCGCCGTTTCGACATCCTGGTTCACGTTGACTTGGTGGAGGACTGGACCCCTCTCTCCCCGCGCTCGTCTTGCTCGGGGCAGAGTGGGCTCCCCTCCTCTGATGAAGATGACGACCGCCCCCTCCCCCGCACCGAGCCTGGCACCTGTGTTGCTAGGGTGGAGGATGGACAGGGTGGGGGCCGTCGGTCCGCGCCCCGTGGAGATGCCACTGGTTGCGGCGGCCGCCTCCTGGGCCGTGGCGGCCGCGACAGGGATGAGGAGGATGGCAACGGGGGCTCGGGCCGGTCTTGGAGGGACCGCCTGCTCGGCCACGGTTGCCACGGCAAGAGAAGCTCCGCGGACGTCGTCGAGGGCGCGTTGCGCAGGCGCAGCAGGTCCCCTATGGGGCGGCGCCATGGTATGAATGGTCGCGGGCGCCCCACGCCGGAGGAAGGAGGGAGCTCTCCCGTCCTGCGTGCCACCCCTCCCCTCCCGCTGCGCCAGGCTCCCGCCCCGCCGCCGAAGGAAGACCCGGTCGCCCGCTTCTTCTCCTTCTCCGACTCGGGGCACGCGCTCTCCCCTCAGCCCCGCATAGACTGCATGCAACTAGAGATGGAGAATGCCATGCTGGAAGCCCTTAGCACACCGCTTGCGTTTGAAGACGGAGGCCCTTCCCCACCACGCCAGCCCGCGGCTGGGTCTGGGCTGGAGAGCCCGGAAATGCTGCCGTGCCTGCTCCCCTGCATCAACACCCCGGCGGCCTCCGACATCAGCTTCCAGATGGCCGCAGTCACCCAGCAAGTCAGCGCGATTCAGATCAGCGGAGCACAGGAGATGGACCGCACCTCAGAGTTGTTCGCCGTGGTGCCCACCCCGATCGTCCACAACGAGCCACCGCGTCCTCGCCTCTCTGCTCCGCCCAAGTCCGGGCCACCTCTGCGCCGTCCCGCCGAAGTGCCCGCCAGGCTGCTGCAGCAAACCCAACTCCGGTGGCGCAGCGTGCAGTTCTCCGCCTGGTCCAGGAGCTTGGCGAGCTTGGCCCAAGCGATAAGATGACCCCAAAGGCGGCGGCCAAGCTCATGAAGCGGTTCCAGGAGCCGCTCTCCGACAGTGACATCGCAGCCATCGCCAAGCTCACTCGGCTGGACCCGATCGCCCTCAAGATCGTTGCTGGCATGGCTAGACTTGCCGGCACCGAGGAGGCCGTCCATGGTTGATCATGTTAGTGCTTATGTTAGTTAATCTCCGCCGGCGGCTGGTCTTAAAACAGCTTGAGTTAGGTTTAGTTGTGATGTTTAGTGCTTCGGGCTCGCGGTTAGCTAGTCGACGACGGGGTTTTGGGCCTAAGGGTGGCCGTCGTTGCTCCCTGGTCGGTTGTATGGTGTTATCATGTGCTTCATGTAGTTGCTTTCAGTTGGCAGAGTATCTCTTGTTTTCTGATGTGTGACAACAACATGCGATTCATGTCCTGGAATGTTCGGGGTTTAAACTGCCCTGCGAAGCGTACTGCGATTAGAGAGGTAGTCTCCGCGCATCGAGTAGCAGTTCTTAGTCTTCAGGAAACCAAGATCGACACATGGATGACGGCGTTAGCGGTAGAGATAGGGGGGCAGTGGCTTCAGGGCTGTGCGGTGCTGCCGGCGTTGGGCACACGGGGCGGCGCGACAATCTTCTGGGACACCGACCTTGTTAGTGTAGTCACCAGTAGACTGGGCAGCTTCTCCATCACGGCCAAAGTGCAGGATCTGCGCTTCGGGGATAGTTACTGTTTGACCACGGTGTACGGGCCGACGGATGACGCGAAAAAGACGCCTTCCTCGTTGAATTGTCGGCCGCTGCACCTCCTGCAGGAGAAGCCTGGTTAATCAACGGAGACTTCAACATGATCTATCAGGCCAGGGAAAAGAACAGCACAAATCTGAACAGGAGGATGACGGGCAAATTCAGAAGGGCACTGGATCTGGCGGGGCTGAAAGAAATCAAATGCAAGAACCGATGATACACCTAGAGCAATGAAAGGGAGGACCCAACTCTTTGCAGCATAGACAAGTTTTTCTACAACACGCATTGGGAAGAGGATCACTCAGATTTTATGCTTGTGGCGGCCTCCACCTCCTTCTCTGATCACTGCCCGCTGCTACTAGCAAAGGCCGTTGCTCCGTTCAGGCAAGCGCGGCTCAGATTCGAGAACTTATGACCCAAGTTTCCCCACTTCAATGAGACGGTGTTGCACGCCTGGGAAAGACTGATGCAGCACGACTGCCCGTTCGTCAGAATTAAGGTGAAGCTGGCCAGGGTAGCGGCAGACCTCAAGATCTGGAGCAAGGCCATCTTTGGCAAGCACAAGCTACAGTTTCACATTGCAAATGAGGTTATCCTCAGGCTGGACACGACGCAGGAAGCAAGGTAGCTCTCCGCTGCTGAATTCACTCTAAGGAAACGACTCAAGCTCAAAGTGTTGGGCATAGCCGCAATTGAGAGAGCCAGGAAAAGGCAGGCATCAAGGATTGGATGGCTTCGCGCAGGTGACGCAAACACAAAGCTTTTCCACGCCAAGATGAAATCCCGCAGAAGAAAAAACTTCATCTACTCAATAAAGGTGGGCAACAGAGAGGTCTCTGAACATGCAGAGAAGGAGAAGATCATCCATGAACATTTTGTTGCAGCCCTAGAGCAGCGCGAGCAAAGACAGAAGACGCTCAACTAGAGTGCGCTCAACATCCCAAGGGCGGAGCAATCGGGTCTCGACGCCCCGTTCACAATGGCCGAGGTGTGGGCGGTGATCATTGCTTCACCTTCTGAAAAAGCACCAGGCTCCGACGGCTTCACGGGCCAGTTCTTCAGATCATGTTGGCAAATCATTCAGGAGGATATCATGTCGGTTTTCCACAATTTCTACCAGATAGCCGGGCAAAACTTCGCCGAGATCAACACTGCCCACATCGCGCTTTCACCTAAGAAGGATGGGGCCACTGAGATAAGGCACTTCAGGCCCATCAGCCTAATTCATTCCGTGGCAAAACTGATTTCCAAAGTTCTCTCAATCAGACTTGCCCCAGCTTTGGGAGGTTTGATCTCGCCCGCTCAAACCGCATTTCAGAAAGGAAAGTGCATCCATGATAGCTATCACTATGTGCAAAGTTGTGTCAAAATGCTCCACAGAGAGAAGCAGCATGCACTTTTCTTCAAGCTCGACATCGCCAAAGCTTTTGACTCGGTTTCCTGGGAGTATCTGTTTGAGCTGATGCTTCGGATGGGCTTCCCCGCGCGGTGGAGGGACTAGATTGCAGTGCTGCTCTCCTCTGCGTCCTCCTCATGCTTGTTGAACGGGACTCAGGGCCCAAGCTTCCTCCTTAGCCGCAGTTTCCGGCAGGGAGACCCCCCTTTCCCCCTTGTTGTTCATCATGGCAATCGAGCCGCTCTTCAGAGTGTTGGAGGCTGCGACTGAACGAGAGATGATCGCTCCATTACCTAGCCGCGGCATCAGCATGAGAATCAGTCTGTACGCGGATGACGCTGTGATCTTTGCCAATCCAGTCAAGGAGGAGGTTGATGCACTGCTAAACATCCTCGAGTGTTTCGGGGAGGCCACGGGCTACACCTAAGCCAGGAGAAATCTTCAGTGTTACCAATAAACTGCGCGGATCTGCCGTTGTCGGATGTGCTACAGGGTTTTGGAGGGCAGACTGCAAGCTTCCCAACAACCTACCTGGGATTGCCAATCACGCTGCGCAAGCTGCGCCTCGTGCACCTGCAGTTTCTCATAGACAAAATCAGATCGCGGCTCGCCGGATGGAAGGGCAAACTGATGACACTGGCTGGTCGGAGAGTTCTTGTGCGCGCGGTCCTCATAGCGCTGCCCACCTTCGCTCTGACAGTTCTCAAAGTGCCCAAGAAAATCCTAAAGGAGGTGGACAAGGCACGTAGGAAGTTTCTCAGGGCGCAGGATGAGGAGCTGTCAGGTGGAAAATGCAAGGTTGCATGGAGCACAGTTTGTTCTCCGATCACCAACGGAGGGCTCGGCATCCTGGATCTGCAACGATTCAGCTCGGCGCTTCGGCTGCACTAGTTATGGCTCGCCTGGCAACAACCGAGGCGTCCATGGATGGTCTTCCCTGCCCCCTTTGACAAAGGAGATCAAGAGCTGTTCGCGAAGGCCACATCCGTGCAGATCGGCAATGAAAAGACAACTAGTTTCTGGCAAAGCCCGTGGCTGGGAGCCACCCCGCTGTGCGTTGCATTTCCCGGCCTCTTTCAGCACTCTAGGAGGAAGAACAGAACGGTGGCAGCCGCACTGACAAATGACCAGTGGATCCGTGATCTGCGTCATGGCGAGCCGGCTCTCATCGTGCAAGAATTCCTGCAGCTGTGGCAGAAGATCCAAGATGAAAACCTGACGCTATCGGAGACTGAAGATGACAAAATCACTTGGGTGGCCGGGAGAGGGCAGTCATATTCTGCGGGCGCGGCCTATACCATGCAATTCCAGTCCGCGACCAAGACTGATCACAAAGCAGCCATCTGGAAGGCTTGGGCCCCAAGCAGTGTGAAGATCTTCGCCTGGCTATTGCACCATGACCGGCTTTGGTGCAACGACAGGCTGCAACGGTGCGGCTGGATCAACGGGTATTTTTGCCCGCTTTGCGTCAGATATCTTGAAAGTTCAATTCACCTGCTTTGGGACTGCCCCTTCTCCACCGCGATTTGGCAGAAGAGCTTGAAAAGGGAGGGCTGGCAGCGTTAAGCCGCAGGCGGGAAGCAACGCACGGCTCCCTCAGGCACTGTCAACTGATGATCAGCCGGACGCCCTCTAGGTACAGAGCTGGAGTTAAATCGATGCTGCTGATGATCGCCTGGGAAATATGGAAGGAGAGAAATGCCTGCTGAAAGCACAAGTGCTCCCTGGGTGATTTTGGTAATTAATGTCAACATATCTCTTGTTGGACTAATACTTTCACCTAGTGTATTTTAGATGAGTTCAACCATGGCGTGGTAAGGACAAGAGGATGTGGAACCCCTTCAAAATGCTAAGGACAAAGATCGGCAAAAGCTCAAGACTCTTCATTTCTATTTTAGTGATTCAAGATCACATTGAGTCCATAGGAAAGCCTATACTATTAAAAGGGGATGAGGTGTTGCTTAATCTCAAAGTGCTTCGTGATATTGCTTCAAAACCCTTAGCCACTTTCTCATTTCCACATATGTCCAAAACTCAAAGTCAAACTCGGCCCCACCGATTTGATCTATCCGGCGCCACCGAGTTCAGTTGACATAGCCACTGCCAGAAACCCTAAACGATTCGGTCACACCGATACGGATCTCGGTCTCACCGAGATGGCCCTGCAAACTCTCTGTTTCCCTTTGTAACATTTCGGTCTCACCGAAATGAGCGATCGGTCCAACCGAGTTTGCTTGACCAACTCTCTGTTTGCTCTTTGCTGAAATCGGTCTCACCGAGTTCATGCAATCGGCTTCACAGAGATGAGGTTTTGCCCTAGCCCTTGCACATCGGTCCCACTGAGTTGTTCCAGTCGGTCCCACCGAGATTCCTAAAGTTCACATTTTGAACTGAATCGGTCTCACCGAGTTCTTCCATTCGGTCTGACCGAGTTGAGTCAAATGTGTGTAACGGTTGGATTTTGTGTGGAGGCTATATATACCCCTCCACCCCCTTCTCAATTCAAGAGAGAGCCATCAGAACGTGCATACACTTTCACTACTCATTTTCTGAGAGAGAACCACCTACTCATGTGTTGAGACCAAGATATTCCAATCCTACCACAAGAATCTTGATCTCTAGCCTTCCCAAGTTGCTTTCCACTCAAATAATCTTTCCACCATAGCCAAATCTGTGAGAGAGAGTTGAGTATTGGGGAGACTATCATTTGAAGCACAAGAACAAGGAGTTCATCATCAACACACCATTTATTACCTTTTGGAGAGTGGTGTCTCCTAGATTGGTTAGGCGTCGCTTGGGAGCCTCCGATAAGATTGTGGAGTTGAACCAAGAAGTTTGTAAGGGCAAGGAGATCGCCTACTTCGTGAAGATCTACCCGAGTGAGGCAAGTCCTTCGTGGGTGATGGACATGGTGGGATAGACAAGGTTGCTTCTTCGTGGACCCTTTGTGGGTGGAGCCCTCCATGGACTCGCGCAACCGTTACCCTTCGTGGGTTGAAGTCTCCATCAATGTGGACGTACGATAGCACCACCTATCGGAACCACGCCAAAAATCTCCGAGTCTACATTGCGCTTGCACACTCCAATCCCATCCCTTTAATTTCTTGCAATTAGCATGCTTTATCTTTTCCGCTGCATATACTCTTGCCATGCTTGCTTGAAATGTATTGTGAATGCTTAATCTTGTGCTAAATCTCCACCTCAACTTGAAGAACTTAAAAACTGCTACTTTTGCTTGTTGAGGGTCTAATCACCCCCCTCTAGCCACCTCTTCTCGATCCTTTCACCTGCGTCTTCAGGGCAAAGTTGCGGCGGATGGATGATGTTCTGCGCGCCATTTGCAACAACTTGGAGCAATGGAGGCTGGCGGGAGCAGCATGCTTAGAGCCCCCTTTTGGGGTAGAACACGCGAGATAATCAGCTGTCGTAGCTCTTGTTTTTCTTCTCATTTCCTATTTTGCTTATGATCACTTGATCGCCTATGTTTTCCCGCTTGCTTCCTTCTAAATCAATGAAGCCGGACGCCCCGGATCTTAAAAAAAAAATCATACACTCTCACATAGTAATTTGGAGCCCATGCTATAGCCGGCTGTAAATCTACAACCCGCTTCCCTTCTCTCTCCTCTTCTCTCTCATCCAAATCAGCAAAGATATAATATTTAAGGTCTTACAGCCCGCCTACGTCACCTTATTATACCTACTCTTAGACTACTTCCACTGCTCGTAGTCGATGGAACGTCTCCTTCCACTTAACGTGCATCGCCGCAAATCCTGAAATAAATGCGAGCACCGGGACTTGAACTCTAGTGGGCTGGGAATATCACTGTCCACCTAACCATCCAACCACATGTTTCATACTTGAAATCACTATAGCCTATATGTAGAGTGCTTTGGATCTATCATTCAATGAAAATTATAGTATAACTTCTACAACTATCACTAGCCTAAAAAACATCTTATATTTTGAGATGGAGGTAACGTTATGTAATGGTAACATATTATATTATCATAACCATCACTTTCCTGTTTGCCATGTAAACAAATTTGCCTTAGAATGTGTTATGTTATTAGTTAAGTTACTCCCACTATGGCTGGCCTTAGGTATATCTTCTCTATAGTATCACTCTTTGCAAGACCAAAAAACTGCGAAAACTTCAATAAAGAATCTACATTTGGACTGAAGCAATGATACTGCGACTTGTTCACTTGCACGAAATTGATTACCAATAAATATTTCTGAAATCCCCTTGAGTCACTCATCCAAAAAATGGGAAGTCGTAAACAATGAGCGTACTTGGCCAAGGAGGATCCTCTAACGGTGCAGACGTCGAACCATAGAATCTTCACTATAACGTTGAGGAAAGATTTTAACTCCACATAGAATCAAACCAACAAGAGAAACATGAAGCATAAACTCCTCAAATATGAATAATCGGATCCGTGAGGACACATACCTCTCTTCCTCCATGACACCCCCACAACGAACCTGAGTATTTTTATTCGTAAAACACCACGACACTAGATGTTTACGGAGACTTCTAATTTCTTGAAGGTATGAGGTCCCCACATCTCAGCGGCAAGATGGTAGCCAGAGGCGAAGGGACGAGAAATTTTGCTCTGGCGGCGGCTAAGGGTCCAGCTCTCTAGGATGGTCCGCTCTACCTGCATCGTGTTTGGTTGGTGGCCTAAGCAGGCAGGCAATGGGCTGGGTGGCAATCTCAAGCCTGAAATCGGACGCCTGAGATAGTTGCCTGGTTCAAGGAGCTCTTTTAAGCAGGCAATCAAACATGTCCAAATCGATGCTGTCGTGTAACAATAGGCTGGTAAGAGTGGAAGGTTGGTTTGTAGTCATCCCCATAGCAAGCTATGATGATCCAAGAAAACCCAAAATGATGTTTGAAAACCTTTTTTTAACAAACTTAGGTCTTTCAAATGTTGAATCTAACATTAATGCCTAGTTCTTTTGGCGGTTTCTAAAATAAGCTGCCCCTCCCCAGCTTATTTTAGAAGTCGGCCCCCATATTTGGCAGTTTCATACACTATTTGGGACCTTCTGTTATAGAACTTGGATTTGTATATCCCAGTGATGAGCGTTCTCAAATAATATAGGTCTTCATGAGCAAGCAAATTGGATGCACACCCCACTAATCCATAGAAGAGATTTCATACACTCATAGCTCTGGTGCATCTGTTGCATGGCAATCCTTACTCTTGCATTAACATCAAGTATAAGGACTCTACATTTCCTAATGATCAGTTGTTTTGATGCAAGACTAGCTTGTTTTTTGACTTCTAATAACCCCCTGTCATTATTCTCTTTGTACCATGGATGTTAAGGCCTAGACTTGCACTTGAGCATTGCGTAAGTAATTTAAGTGGGTTGTGTAATTATTGTACTTGGTCGACCATGGGTTGGTTTATGATAAGATTTCCATCATACATGATGAAAGATAGAAATCAGAGTTTATTTCCCAACATAATACTGACATTATGTCTATACCTTTGGCAAGGGGGACGTTGACTTAAGCCTTGATTCAGGAAAGATAAGTGAAGTTATTTAAGTGCTTAGTTATTACTTACTTGTTATCAATTGCAGACAATTGCTTTGCATCGCTATTCTTCACCTCTCGAAGTTAGCATTCTTTGGGACCAGCCCGTATGAGGGAGAAAGGACTTCGCTGTCACCCAATTTCTGGACAAAAGAACAAGCTGTATATTATGCTCGGATCCTATTTGTCAAGAATCGAGTTTTCAGTCACAAGATTCTGAACTTCGCTGAGCTCGAAGAATTACCCTGTTTCCATCACGCCATCAAACATATTGAACATGCTTTCCTGAAGGGTTTTCTTCGCTTCAATCATGGATGGAATCGAGAAGTTATCCTTCAGTTCTATGCCACTCTGTACATATTAGGAGAAATTGGGGATAGATCTACATGGATCCTCGAATGGAAAACGGGAGAGGAGAAGATCAAATGCTCGGCAGATCAGTTTTTAGCTCTGCTAAATCTTCCTTGGTGTGAATTTGATAAAGATCGAGAACACAGGCTGCACTACTAGGAAGTATCCGAAGCACAAATTCATTTGCTAATGGATCCCAAACTGGTTGGAGATGAATGCATTGATATAGATCCTAAGAAGTTGGCCTATGAGAACAAAGTGATGTTCTACGTCCTCTGCAATTCTTTCATGCCAACGAACAAACCAGAAACTATCAATGGCATCATGGGAAATGCTCTTCTAGCCATTTGTCAAGGAATTTGTTTTGATGTTCCAGATCTATTCATTCGCAACTTGGCTTGTGCTGCTGATATCCCTCAATCATTGAAGCCATATGCCCCTTGGATCATGTTTGCAATTGAGCAGCTCATTCATGAATTTTTTTCTGCCCTCATGTTTCGAAGGTTTTCATGCCACCAGTTCATGACACTCTCCGTATGGTGAAGGATATTGGCAAAGGAAAGGCACCTGTTGATGCTGCTGGCGCTGCTTCTGCTTCTGAGACTACTCTGAAAGTTAAGAAAGCCAAGGTTGAAATCCCTCGTGAAGAAAATCTATCTCTGTATGAGATTTGCATTCGCACACAACAAGCTCTAGAAAAACACATCAAGCTCGATCGAAAAGAAAAGCTAGAATTGATGACTGAATTGAACTCGCTTCATAATTATGCTCGCCAAACCCTTCTGCATGAGAAGGAGCAAAAGAAGCGCTCTTGGGCTCTTCTGAGGCAGCATTATTCTCGGAAACAGCTAGCTGCCAAGGGCATCAAGAAAGAATATGACTACCTGGAATTATTTGCAGTTCCTCGCATCCGAAGGCAAACCTCTGTGCTCCCTCAGTGTTCTGCGTCAACTAACCTGCTGTTTGTCGAACCAGATGATGAAATCGAAGAAACTGCTGGTACCCTCATCTACAAGCCTGATGCACCTCGCACCACTTCCTCCAAAGAAATTCCCGAAGCTCATGCTGCAACACCTGCTTCGGCCTTGACCATCCTCGCTCTGCTTTGTCAAGCAGTGCTAATTCTGATTCTGAGGGTTCTTCGTACGAGTAGTTCCTCGTATGCATTCTATTTCCTTTTTGACACTTGTTGACAAAAAGGGGGAGAAGTACATCGAGTGATAGATGAACGGGGTATTTGCAGGGTGTTTTCTTTTGCCAGTTGCTTTTCGCAGTCGAACGTTTTGGTGTTTCTTGAACAATTTGCTTGTTGAACTCAACACACCGCCTATGGTGTTGAAATACTCGATCGCCATGTACTGTTAATAACCCCCCGCCCGCAATGCTACTTGCTTCCCAATATTTGTTTGCAGGTGCTATCGAAAGTTTACTCCTGTCGGTGCAACAAACCCTGGTATATGTTACCCGGACTGTACACAGGCTCAAGAGCAAGGCTATAGCATCCAAGACAAGGCCAAGCAGAAGATATGGCTCTTTGAGAAATCAAAGGGCGGATCAAGAAGACCAAGACAAACCAAAGAAGCAAGGAATCACTAAGGAAAAACCTCCCTTGCTGGGCAGGCGAGCCTAGCAAGGTCGAGGTCACCCCGAAGACAAGTCTCAAGACTCCCCCGGCAAGCTTGCCGGGGATGCCAAGGGCGGATCACCCCGCCAGGGCACCATCGCTCCACCTCACAGCAACGCAAGTCACCTATCAGTGCGGTGTCGAGCCCCCAAGTGATTAAGTGGCTATTATTTAGCACGTGGCAGCCATTTCTGAGGAAGATCACCCCCAGACAACACCCGTCCAGAGGCATGTCACGCAGGCAGGCGAGAAGGTGGATGAATATCACGACAAGGCTTGCCGGGCTCCCATGCGATGTGACACTAAGCGGTGCATTTATTGCACCCTGTCCTGTCTGCAGAGTTAGGTATGATAGCACTGTGGCTATCTAACCACTGGATAATGACTATTTTGCCATTGTGGTAACCCCTTGACCTATAAAAGGAGGGTTGTGGCAACCTTAGAAAGGATTCAGACCCTTGTACACTCATACGCGCGTAGCTACTCCCGTCCTGAGGCAACCTTGCCGGGCTCGAGCGTTGCATCTCCACCATGGTCCTTTCATCAATCCACCAAAGCAGGAGTAGGGTTTTATGTCTCGCGGCGGCCCGAACCTGGGTAAAAACTGCTTGTGTCATCACTGCCGTGCTGCTATATGGTCTCTGCTCTTTGTGCAACGCGCCCTTCCCCCTTGCTGAACCACAAGGGGCCGATGGTCCCATAGGTGGCCGTGTTGAACCACGACATCTTTGGCGCGCCAGGTAGGGGAAGACGCGCTTGTGCGAACCGGAGGGTGTAAGCAGCACATCATCTTCATCATTGTCTTCTTCATCGACGGCTTCATCATCCATGGTGCCCAAGAAAAAGTCCGGCACTACAGCTCACCTGTCCGCCTCAAAGGCCCCCTCGCATGCAGCCACTGATGCCATGGGGGCTACGGGGACGTGGACGCCGCGGGGGACGTGACCGGCGCAGGCGGCGTCATCGTCGTTCCCCCTCTGGCCGAAGCGAGAGCGGGGGCGCCGAGGGAGGACAACGTCAACAGCATCCTAGCAGCCATGCTCCACAAGGTGCGGGTGGAGAGAATATCCCATCTCCGCCTCTCCACCTCCCTGAAGGACGCAGCCGCAGCGATGGTGCTCGCTCTGGTGCGAATCGCAACCTTCTAGCTGCCCCCGTTGCGGGTGCGGCTACAGTGCACGCGCCATCCCCAGGGCAAGCTGGCCAATACGATGCACCGAATGGGGTCATCAATCCCCAAGCACATCCGCCTCGTCGCCACGCCACCCTGGTGATCGGCTCGCGGCGACGAGAGCACGGCGCCGCCACTACCGGCACCGTCAGAAGTCAGGCGACGTCGCGATCTGCGTTATCGTCTATGCTGAGCACCGCTTCGGAAACCATGGCGCGGGCCCAACTCCTGTTGAGATTTCTACTAGCGGCCAATCAAATGGATGAGTGGAGAGCCACCATTCAGAGCCTGATTGGTTTCGCTGAGGCGGGAGGATCACAATGAGCAGGCCCGTCATGGCCTCCATAGGCAGCAACAACGGCCCGAGCCGCTGGCTGTACCAAAGGGGTCACTCCTACGGTGCAGTCCCCTCCACGGCAGCCAGCGCAGGGGCCGTGGACAGAGCCACACAATCAAGAACCCGACGAGGTATCAATGGCTTCGTCTGATCCTCGAGCCCGTCGAGATCAGTGGCGGGTCCTGGAAGACAGGCGAGGGGAAGATGAGCGCGTCACCATAGAACGGCGCCGCGACACCTGCCGCCAGTCTGATAGGCGCAATGGTCCCGACGTCGACGAGCCCGCGCCCAGTGGAGACGGATACCTGCCTTTCGAGGTTGAGTGTCCTGCCTTCACTCGCGAGCTGCGGCAAGTCCGTTGGCGGTCTGCCCGTACGTTCAAGCGAGAGATACCAGAGAAGTACGATGGAAGACTGAACCCGGCAGAGTTCTTGAGCATCTACACCATCGCTGTTCAAGCTGCCGGAGGAAGATATGAGAAGGTATTCGCCAACTACTTCCCTTTGGCACTCATGCCAAACGTGAGGTCATGGCTGATGCACTTACCGGAGAACTCCATCTCGACCTGGGCTGACCTATGCAATGAGTTTGTTGGCGTCTTTACGGGCGGCCTTTAAGAACTAGGGCAGCCCAACAACTTGCAGCTCCTCCCATAGAGGGAAGGAGAGATTTTGCGGAAGTATATGCAGAGATTCAGCTGGGTGCACAGGAACATTCCGAACATCCACCCGGCAGCTGTGATAGCTGTGTTCCAGTCCAACGTACGCAACCGCAGGATACGTTCCAAGATGAACGTCCGGTTGCCCAAGACTATGAATGAGCTATACACTTTGGCGGATAAGTGTGCCCGAACAGAGGAGGGGAGGCGACTCCCCAGAGAAGAAGACGGCGTCGGCGTTGACTCGGAGGACGACGATGATGCTACCAACCAGAAGAAGAAGAACAAGAAACGCAACAAGAAGCACAAGGAGAAGACAGTTCTGGCTGTCGAAGGGTCTGGCATTCCTGGTACCGGCAAGAAGGCCAAGACCGAAGCTCCCGGCAACGAAGTCGCCGCGTGCAATGACTGCCGGGAGGCTGCGGCGGCCGAGAAGGCTGGGAGGGCTGATGGGCCGTACTGCAAGATCCATCAGACCAAGGGCCATGATCTCCAAGAGTGTCATCAAGTTGAGCAACTAGCCAAGAAGCAGAAGGCTGAATATGAGAAGCGTGACAAAGAGAGAGACCAAGATGGCGTTGGCGGGAAGGGCCGAGGTGGTAGAGGAAGTCGCCCCGGCAAGGTCCCTCAACATCAAGGAAAGCCTGCCAGAGGTCCTGGGAAGAAAGAATGCGATGACGAGAGCGATGAAGGGGATGGAGAGGAAACCAGTGAGCAAGAATTCCAGAAGGCCAATGACGCCCTGTGCATTGACGGAGGTGCGTCCTTGCACTCCTCTCACCGCCAGCTTAAATAGTGGGCGCGCGAGTGAAAGCACAAGTGCTCCCTGTGAAAGCACAAGTGCTCCCTGGGTGGTTTTGATAATTAATGTCAACATATCTCTTGTTGGACTAATATTTTCATCTAGTATATTTCAGAAAGTTCAACAATGGCGTGGCATGGACAAGAGGATGTGGAACCCCTTCAAAATGCTAAGGACAAAGATTGGCACAAGCTCAAGACTCTACGTTTCTATTTTAGTGATCCAAGATCATATTGAGTCCATAGGAAAAGCCAATACTATTAAAAGGGGATGAGGTGTTGCTTAATGGTCTACTTGCTCAAAGTGCTTAGTGATATGCTCCAAAGCCCTCAACCACTTTCTCAAATCCATATATGTCCTAAACCTAAAGTCAAACTCAGCCCCACCGATTTGATCTATCCGGCGCCACCGAGTTCCTTTGACATAGCCACTGCCAGAAACCCTAATCAGTTTGGTCTCACTGATAGGGATTTCGGTCTCACCGAGATGGCAATGCAAACTCTCTGTTTCCCTTCGTAACATTTCGGTCTCACCGAAACGAGCGATCGGTCTCACCGAGTTAGCCTTGCAAACTCTCTGTTGCCTGTTGCAATTATTTTGGTCTCACCAAAATGTGCAACCGGTCACACCGAGTTTGCCTGACCAATTCTTTGTTTGCTCATTGCTGAAATCGGTCTCACCGAGTTCATGCAATCGGTCACACCGAGATGAGGTTTTGCCCTAACCCTAGCACATCGGTCCCACCGAGTTGATCATGTCAGTCCCACCGAATTTCCTAACGTTCACATTTTGAATTGAATCGGTCTCGCCGAGTTCTTCCATTCGGTCTGACCGGGTTGAGTCAAATGTGTGTAACAGTTGGATTTTGTGTGGAGGCTATGTATACCCCTCCACCCCCTTCTCTATTCAAGAGAGAGCCATCAGAACGTACCTACACTTCCACTACTCATTTTCTAAGAGAGAACCACCTACTCATGTGTTGAGACCAAGACATTCCAATCCAACCACAAGAATCTCGATCTCTAGCCTTCCCCAAGTTGCTTTCCACTCAAATCATCTTTCCACCATATCCAAATCTGTGAGAGAGAGTTGAGTGTTGGGGAGACTATCATTTGAAGCACAAGAGCAAGGAGTTCATCATCATCACACCGTCTATTACCTTTTGGAGAGTGGTGTCTCCTAGATTGGTTAGGTGTCGCTTGGGAGCCTCCGACAAGATTGTGGAGTTGAACCAAGGAGTTTGTAAGGGCAAGGAGATCGCCTACTTCGTGAAGATCTACCCGAGTGAGGCAAGTCCTTCGTGGGCGATGGCCATGGTGGGATAGACAAGGTTGCTTCTTCGTGGACCCTTCGTGGGCGGATCCCTCCATGGACTCGCGCAACCGTTACCCTTCATGGGTTGAAGTCTCCATCAACGTGGATGTACGATAGCACCACCTATCGGAACCACGCCAAAAATCTCAGTGTCTTCATTGCGTTTGCACACTCCAATCCCATCTCTTTACTTTCTTGCAAATTGCATGCTTTACTCTTTCCGCTGCTCATACTCTTGTCATGCTTGCTTGAAATGTATTGTGAATGCTTAAACTTGTGCTAGAACTCCACCTCAACTTTAAGAAATTAAAAACTGCTACTTTTGCTTGTTAAGGGTCTAATCACCCCCCACTAGACACCTCTTCTCGATCCTTTCAATTGGTATCAGAGCTTTGGTCTCCATTGCTTTGGTTTAATCACCATTGGAGGAAGATGGATGAGTCTACGATTGGGAGTATTAGACGTAGAGTACCTTTACTTGATGGAGAGTTATATCATGCTTGGAAAAATGAGATGCTTGTGATTTTCAATGAATATAATTTCAACAAGTATATTACTTGCCCTTGTGCACCTCCTATTGATCCTTTGCATCCTACCCCCGATGAGTCTCTTGACATGATCCGCAATCTTAGAACTGTTAATCTTATCATTAGAAGATTGCCTAGAAACTTGATTGTGTGCTTGCCTACACTTGAATGTGCTTACACTATATGGAGATATCTCGAGAAACGCTTTCCAAACTATTCCTTGAAAAATCTGGATGCGATTCTTCAAAAGTCCATTGCTTTAAATAAGATGAATTCTAGTGATCCTAAGTTTGGTGATTGTTTATTTGAGCTTCGTTACCTCATGCAAGCCAAAGGAGATGTTGGAATCATTAGTGACATCATCTCTCAAGTTATTAGAATTCATAAATATGAACATTGTCATGGTCATAAATCTAATGAGTTACCTTCTCTAGGTAATGATCATTCATATGATGATGATGTTGAACATGGATATTATGACGAGGATGAGGATAGTGACTTTGATCTTGATGAGTCTATGAGACATCTTGGTCTAATGGCTAACCTTCGTGGTTACATGGCTGGAGAAAAGGAATGGGTTCTTGATAGTGGATGTACCGATCACATGACCGGAGACAAGGATATGTTTCGTGAGCTTGCTGAAAACGACGACCCTCGAAAGTATGTCACCTTCGGTGATAACTCAAAGGGTAAGGTGGTTGGCCTTGGTAAGGTGGCCATCTCACATGACAGCTCCATCCAAAACGTTATGCTCGTTGAATCTCTTGGTTATAATCTACTTTCCGTATCTAGACTAGCCGATTTCGGTCTTAATGTTTTATTCACTGAAGTAGACTGCCAAGTGTTTCGTAGAGATAATCATAATATGGTCTTTACCGGTATACGTAGAGGTGATCTTTACATTGTTGACTTCTCTAAAAGAGCTCAACCTAGAACATGCTTTATTGCTAAATCTTCCAAAGGTTGGTTGTGGCATAGAAGGTTAGGTCATGTGGGCATGCGAAATCTTGATAAGCTTATTAAAGGTGATCATATCCTTGGTGTTAAAGATGTTATATTTGACAAGGATAGACTTTGCAGCGCTTGTCAAGCAGGAAAACAAGTTGGAGGAAGTCATCCGTGAAAAACATTATTACCACGAGAAGACCGCTTGAGCTACTTTATATGGATCTTTTTGGTCCCAATGCCTACAAGAGTCTCGGTGGTAACTCATTTGGTTTAGTCATTGTTGACGATTTTTCCAGATTTACGTTGGTGTTCTTTCTTGATGATAAATCGCAGGTCCAAAAGATCTTCAAGAACTTCGCTAGGAAGGCCCAAAATCAATTTGAAGTGAAGATCAAGAAGGTTCAGAGCGACAATGGAATGGAGTTCAAGAACGCAAATGTGGATACCTTTCTTGATGAAGAAGGGATTTCACATGAGTTCTCGGCTACGTACACAACTCAACAAAATGGAGTTGTTGAGAGGAAGAACTGAACACTCATTGAGATGGCGAGAACGATGCTTGATGAATACAAGACGCCAAAACACTTTTGGGCAGAAGCGGCTGAGACAGCTTGTCATGCAACAAACCGACTATATCTTCACAAGCTACTCGGCAAGACGGCATATGAGCTTCTCACCGGTAACAAACCCCAAGTTGGATACTTTCGAGTATTTGGCTCAAAGTGCTACATTCTTGATAAGCATCGTCGTTCGAAATTTGCTCCTAAATCTCATGAAGGATTCCTACTCGGTTATGGCTCAAACTCTCACACTTACCGTGTCTACAACAATTTCACCCGAAAGGTTGAAGAGACGGTAGATGCGAAGTTTGATGAATCTAACGGCTCGCAAGTAGAGCAATTGCCAATTGATGTAGGAGACAAAGATCCTTCGGAAGCGATTCAAGACTTGTCTCTTGGGAAGATTCGCCCAACAAAGGTGAAGGAGAGTACCTCGTCCGTTCAAGTGGAAGCCTGAACTTCACACCAAGGTGAACCACAAGTTGACTTGGAGGCATCCACAAGTGGAACACGTCAAGATAAAGGAAACGAGTAAGTACAACAAGATGAACCTCATCGACCTCCTTCTCCACCTCCACAAGAGAACATCAACACCAACAACTATGAAGAAGGACAAGAGGAAGAACAAGATGATGAAGAGGATGTTCCACCCCGACCCAAACAAAAGCTCTCATGAGTTAGAGCAAGAGTTTCAAGAGATCATCCCGTTGAACAAATCTTTGATGATATTCAAACCGGGAGAATTACTCGCTCTAAGTCTCATTTAGCTAACTTTTGTGAACATTATTCTTTCATTTCTAACATTGAACCTATGAAGGTGGAAGAAGCTCTTGATGATCCAGATTGGGTGAACGCTATGCACGAAGAGCTACACAATTTCGAGAGGAATCAAGTATGGACGCTTGTTGAACAGCCCGATGAAAAGCACAATGTCATTGGAACCAAATGGGTGTTTCGGAATAAGCAAGATTAAGATGGACAAGTTGTACACAACAAGGCCTGTCTCGTCGCCCAAGGCTACACTCAAGTCGAAGGTATGGACTATGGTGAGACATATGCCCCCGTTGCTAGACTTGAGTCCATACGCATCTTACTTGCTTATGCCAATCACCATGATATCACTCCATACCAAATGGACATTAAAAGTGCCTTTCTTAATGGAGAAATTGAGGAGGAAGTCTATGTTAAACAACCTCCTGGCTTTGTTAATCCCAAGAAACCTAATCATGTTTACAAACTTCACAAAGCTTTTTATGGTCTCAAACAAGCTCCTCGAGCATGGTATAAATGCTCGACAAAGTTTCTTATTGAAAAAGGGTTTGAGATTGGAAAGATTGATTCTACACTTTTTACTAAAAGGGTTAATGGTGAATTATTTGTGTGCCAAATTTATGTGGATGATATCATATTTGGTTCGACTAACCCTCATTTTAGTGAAAAGTTCGGAAGGCTAATGTCGAAGAAGTTTGAGATGTCTATGATGAGTGAACTCAAATTCTTTCTTGGTTTGCAAATCAAGCAAACTAAGGAGGGTACCTTTGTTTCCCAAACAAAGTATACCAAGGACTTATTCAAGAAGTTCAACATGCAAGAGAGCAAAGGTATGAAAACACCCATGCCTACTAGTGGACATCTTGACTTGATAAAGGATGGCAAACCGGTTGACCAAAAGGTTTATCGCTCTATGATTGGTCCATTATTATATCTTTGTGCCTCCCGTCCCGATATTATGCTTAGTGTGTGCATGTGTGCACGATATCAAGCGGCCCTAAAAGAATGTCATCTTAAGGCTGTGAAAAGGATAGTGAGATACTTAATTCATACACCAAACTTTGGCATTTGGTATCCTAAGAGGTCTTCTTTTGATCTTGTTGGCTACTCCGATTCGGACTATGCCGGTGACAAGGTTGATAGAAAGTCCACTTCGGGTACGTGTCAATTTCTTGGTAGATCTCTTGTGTCTTGGTCCTCCAAGAAACAAAACTCGGTATCCTTATCCACCGCCGAAGCGGAATACATTGCCGCTGGTTCATGTTGTGCTTAATTACTTTGGATGACCCAAACTCTTAAAGATTATGGGATAAATGTGAAACATGTTCCATTGCTTTGTGATAATGAAAGTGCAATTAAGATTGCTCACAATCCCATGCAACATTCTCGAACTAAGCATATTGAAGTTCGTCATCATTTCATTCGAGATCATGTTGCAAAAGGAGACATCGATCTTAAGCATGTTCGTACCGATAAGCAATTAGCCTATATATTCACCAAACTGCTTGATGAGAAAGTATTTTTCTGTTTGAGAGGTGAATTGAACATCATTGATGCCTCTAACTTGGAGTAGAAACTCCATGTGGATACATGCAAGACATGAGCCTTTTTGACTAATCCTTGAAATTTCTCTTATGATGATGATCATATGTCTTGGATCTATACATGTACCCTTGCATGCTATCTAACCCTTGTAGGTACTTGGATGAGCTCAAATCTATGAGATTGCAAATCACTCACATCTAGAACAATCTCTACATCACCAAGTCTCTACAATATGGTGGATGAAGACAAGGAAGCTTGAATCCACACAACATATCCTTTGACAATTTCTATATATCAAATTTCATTTGGTACCAAGTTTCATGATTGTCATTTTTGATACACAAGTGCTCTTCCTTGCAAGTCTAACCCATGTAGGAAGATGAACTCAAACTAAAAGAGGTGCTCCCAACTCTTGATGAACTACATCAACCTTGAGCATCCACCACAAGTTCGACTACATGATCAAGATCAACACCACCACTCAAGGTATGTTATTCCATCTTAGAGAAGCTTTACTCCAAGACATGGGTCAAAGCAACTCAACAAGATGAGAATACATCAAAATGCTTAAACAAAAAATGGCAACCCCATTTTGAGCTTAAACGATGAGTATGACCTACGATCAAGTGTTATCCCTTGACTCCTCAGTCAATATACTCTAACATAGGTGACTTTGTCGCCGACCCATTCTAGATGAAGTTCTCCATTGTTTCTTAGTGTTCTTGCATATGGTTCTTGCTTGTTCCCCTTTAAAAAAAACTTCATCTAGATTTCTTTTTGGTATGTTATTCTTTACATTTTTCTACATCTAATTCATTGCAAATCCTTTAGATAATTCCTTGCAAATCTTTGTGAGATCTTATTTGCCAAGTGAGCTGAGGTGACAAATTGTTTCCTAAGTATTGAACTCGGCCTCACCGACTTCACTGCTGAGAAAACTTTTTGTCATTACAAATATCAATTCTTCTCCAGCTCCACTCGATGATTCTTAACCTCTAGCATCTTACACTACATGCTGCTTTGTAATGTGTTTCAAGGATCAAACCTATTTGACTCATGCTCCAGAAGGACCCTTCTTGGAAATTGATGTCAAAGGGGGAGAGAGAGAACATCAAAGCTTATCACATGGGATGCTTATTAACAATAGAGGAGAGAAGTCACATGTCTTTAAGAGGGGAAAGACATGTTAATGTATGTTTGTTTTGCTCTGATTTCGGTTGCTCTGAGTTTCTTTTACCCTACCTTCTCCCATTATCCAATATCAGATTCAGGGGGAGAAAGAGTTCATATCTAAGGGAAGAAAATCTTTGGAATTCATTGCATATCTTTAATCTTTGGGGACATGTGTATACCCAAATAGAGTACTAAGTACTCACTCACTACATGTCATCCCAGTCTTGGTACTCTTGTGGTTTTCTGAACTTGCTTTGTTTAGTGGTGTTTCTGTGTTATCTAACCCTGTTTTCTCAGAGTCATCTCTTCCAAAGCCAGCTCAAGATCACAAGGTAAGTATATGCATCACACTCATGTGCATGATGATCTCTTGCTGATGTACATATTGTTTGCAAGAAGGACTCATGAACATGAAGGTACATTCCCTGTATCTACATCATTTGCTCTGATGCACATAGCCAAGATACATGTAGCTCATTGCTTGCTCTGACATGCACACGCATTCACATGTTATCATATTCTATCTTTGCATGATTGCATACATGTAGGGGGAGCCTATGCATGTTACATGTCCTTCCAAAGCTTTACTTGTTACCTTTCATATCCTTATCTAAAGCTTTGATGTATGTTGTCATCAATTACCAAAAAGGGGGAGATTGAAAGCACAAGTGCTCCCTGGGTGGTTTTGGTAATTAATGTCAACATATCTCTTGTTGGACTAATATTTTCATCTAGTATATTTCAGAAAGTTCAACAATGGCGTGGCATGGACAAGAGGATGTGGAACCCCTTCAAAATGCTAAGGACAAAGATTGGCACAAGCTCAAGACTCTACATTTCTATTTTAGTGATCCAAGATCACATTGAGTCCATAGGAAAAGCCAATACTATTAAAAGGGGATGAGCTGTTTCTTAATGGTCTACTTGCTCAAAGTGCTTAGTGATATGCTCCAATGCCCTCAACCGCTTTCTCAAATCCATATATGTCCTAAACCTAAAGTCAAACTCGGCCCCACCGATTTGATCTATCCGGCGCCACCAAGTTCCTTTGACATAGCCACTGCCAGAAACCCTAATCAGTTCGATCTCACCTATAGGGATTTCGGTCTCACCGAGATGGCAATGCAAACTCTCTGTTTCCCTTCGTAACATTTTGGTCTCACCGAAACGAGCGATCGGTCTCACCGAGTTAGCCTTGCAAACTCTCTGTTGCCTGTTGCAATTATTTCGGTCTCACCGAAATGTGCAACCGGTCACACCGAGTTTGCCTGACCAATTCTTTGTTTGCTCATTGCTGAAATCGGTCTCACCAAGTTCATGCAATCGGTCACACTGAGATGAGGTTTTGCCCTAACCCTAGCACATCGGTCCCACCGAGTTGATCATGTCGGTCCCACCGAATTTCCTAACGTTCACATTTTGAATTGAATCGGTCTCACCGAGTTCTTCCATTCGGTCTGACCGAGTTGAGTCAAATGTGTGTAACGGTTGGATTTTGTGTGGAGGCTATATACACCCCTCCACCCCCTTCTCTATTCAAGAGAGAGCCATCAGAACGTACCTACACTTCCACTACTCATTTTCTAAGAGAGAACCACCTACTCATGTGTTGAGGCCAAGACATTCCAATCCAACCACAAGAATCTTGATCTCTAGCCTTCCCCAAGTTGCTTTCCACTCAAATCATCTTTCCACCATATCCAAATCTGTGAGAGAGAGTTGAGTGTTGGGGAGACTATCATTTGAAGCACAAGAGCAAGGAGTTCATCATCATCACACCGTCTATTACCTTTTGGAGAGTGGTGTCTCCTAGATTGGTTAGGTGTCACTTGGGAGCCTCCGACAAGATTGTGGAGTTGAACCAAGGAGTTTGTAAGGGCAAGGAGATCGCCTACTTCGTGAAGATCTACCCGAGTGAGGCAAGTCCTTCGTGGGAGATGGCCATGGTGGGATAGACAAGGTTGCTTCTTCGTGGACCCTTCGTGGGCGGAGCCCTCCATGGACTCGCGCAACCGTTACCCTTCGTGGGTTGAAGTCTCCATCAACGTGGATGTACGATAGCACCACCTATCGGAACCACGCCAAAAATCTCAGTGTCTTCATTGCGTTTGCACACTCCAATCCCATCTCTTTACTTTCTTGCAAATTGCATGCTTTACTCTTTCCGCTGCTCATACTCTTGTCATGTTTGCTTGAAATGTATTGTGAATGCTTAAACTTGTGCTAGAACTCCACCTCAACTTCAAGAAATTAAAAACTACTACTTTTTCTTGTTGAGGGTCTAATCACCCCCCCTCTAGACACCTCTTCTTGATCCTTTCAGCGAGGTCAATACTGTGGAGCCAGCGGCAGATTCTCGGAAACCACTCAAATGGTCCCGCACGCCCATCATCTTTGATGAAGAGGACCACCCTGACCGTACCACCGCGGTAGGGTGCTTGCCATTGTTTGTTTCACCAACGATCAGCAACCTCAAGGTCACAAAGATGTTGGTTGACGGCGGGGCCAGGTTGAATCTGATTTCTCCCAAGGTCATCAGCAAGCTGCAGATAACAGAAGAAGAGCTCAAGGTTACTGGCACCTTTCAAGGAATCAACCCCGGCCAGATCACGCTGCTAGTGACATTTGGAGGTGAATTGAACTACCGGACTGAGAAGATTTTGTTCGATGTGGTTGAGCTTCCGTTGCCGTACAATGGGATACTTGGACGACCTGCTCTGTCAAAGTTCATGGCGGCATCCCACTATGCCTACAACACCCTGAAGATGCCAGGACCAATGGGCGTTATATCTATCCCATCAGACAAGAAGGACACAATTATATGCATGGACAAGATGTACCGGGACACGGTCGCTGCCGAGGCTACGGAAGCCGCAGTCCCCGCCAAGGAAAACAAGCAAGGGATAAAAGCTGACAAAGATACCGGCAAGGAATCCGGGAAGCGCGCTCTCCGGAGTGTGCTGCGCCTATCGATGACTTGCCGGAGAGTTCCACTAGCAAGAGATCAAAGGTTGTTGCGCCTACTGTGAAGAAGGTCCCGACAGTGCTGGGTGGCACTGATGGTACATTTACTATCAACTCCATCCTGGATGACAAATAGGAAAGCACGCTCATTGCCTTCCTGCGGGCGAATGTCGATGTGTTTGCTTGGCAACCATCTGACATCCCCGGTGTTCCCAGGGAGGTAATCGAGCACCACCTTGCTGTCTGCCCTCATGCCCGGCCCGTTAAGCAAAAGGTCCGGAAGCAAGCCTTGGAGCGGCAGCAATTCATTGCTGATGAGATCAAGAAACTTGAAGCTGCTAGTTTGGTTAGAGGGGTATTGCATCCAACATGGTTGGCAAATCCAGTGGTAGTGCGCAAGGCGAATGGGAAGTGGAGGCTTTGCATAGATTTCATAGATCTTAATAAAGCATGCCCAAAGGACCCATTCCCCTTGCCGCGCATCAATCAGATTGTGGATTCCACCTCCGGGTGTGACCTGCTTTCCTTCTTGGATGCCTACTCCGGGTACCACCAGATTTTTATGTCCAAGAAAGACGAAGAGAAGACCGCGTTCATAACCCCATGCGGTACGTACTGTTTTGTACGGATGCCCTTTGGGCTGAAGAGCGCTGGATCCACTTTTGCAAGAGCAGTGCAAAACGGTTTTGAGCCCCAGCTGCATAGGAATATTGAAGCTTATATGGATTACATAGTGGTCAAAACCAAGCACAAATCAACTCTCATTCAGGACATGGAAGAGACCTTTGCAAATTTGCTCAAGATCAACTTGAAGCTGAACCCAGAGAAGTGTGTGTTTGGTGTTCCTTCCGGCAAGCTACTTGGCTTCTTTGTATCCCACCGGGGGATAGAGGCCAACCCCGACAAGATCAAGGCGATCGAGTAGATTCAAGCACCCAAGACAGTCAAATATGTGAGACGTTTGACTAGATGTGTTGTTGTGCTGAGCAGGTTCATTTCCAAGTCTATTGAGCACGCCTTGCCATTCTTCAAAATCCTGAAGAAGGCAGGGCCCGTGGAGTGGACCCCGGAGGCGGACACTGCTGTCACACCCTGATTTTCATGCCACAACACTTAAGCTAATAAGTCATGATAAAATGTGGTTTGACAAAAACTTTTGAGTGCTTTGGACTCTGCTTGATTGGATTTTTGTCTGCTGTTTGCAAGTGCTCTAAAAATCAAATAAATCCTCCAACTCTTATACTCCTTCTCCTTGATCCTAAAATTTGCCCAATGATCATACCATGTGTACAAGACATAAAAATATTTTCTTGCAAAAATAATTTGGCCAAAGAGTATTTTCTAAATTAGGTTTTCCAAAAACCCCTAAATTGAGGCTTGAACTACAAGTACTCAATTTAGGGCATGAAAATCTTTAAAAAAGTATATTTGACTCCTATTATATATAGGACTCCCAAAAACTACAAAAATATTATTTTAAAAGTTATTTTTATATTTTATTTAAAGGCTTTTTCTTTAGGCCAGAAATGGTCTTTAATAGGTTAAAATTATTTTAGTGTTTCAAAAATATTTGAGAAAATTTAGGGAAACTCAGTGGGCATATATTGTCCATATATATGAGTTTCAACACATGGTAATGTTCAAAATATTGGACAAAACTCTCCAAAACAATTTCTGTTCATTTCAAGTATTTGAAATATTTCTATAAGAAATATTTTCAAATAAATCGAGGAAAATTCAATCAAGTCACATACGAATAATGGGATTATATTGCAAAGTTTCATTTCAATCAATATAGTTTTGGTACATAAAAGTTCCCCAAAACCCTCTCTGACCAGAACCAAATTTGAGCAACTCTACATTGCCAAATGTCTCCTTTTGATCTCAATTTTTGTGTACATGCTCAAATCCCCAAATGATGACACTACACCAAGTGGTGCATCAAGGATAAAAGATTTGTATGACTAAATCTTGGAAAATCTATTTCTGTTGATTTCTAGTGTTTGCCAAAGTTACATTGGCAACTTTCTTCAAATGAACTCAAACTTGGTTATCATCCTCAATTATATATGCCATTTGATCCTGTTAATTCTCATGTCAATTGGAATCCATTTGCTTGACCAAACTAGCATCAAACACCTTCTGGTACTTTGCCAAAACCACTGTTTTGACCCCTTCCACTATTCTCCTTTGCCTCAAATTTTTACCAGAGGTGTGCCTGATCATCACTTACCTCCAGTAACACCCATTCATCCAGAGCTCAATGATTGAGGGGTGAAAACCCTCACTTTACCCCTCTGGACAACACTGTTTCCTCTTCTTCTCCACCCCTCTCTCACTCCAGTGCCCCTCCATGGCATCCAATGCTTCCTCCCCTTTCTTTACTACCCCTAGCACTACTGGACACAAGTGGCCGCACCCACTTCCCCTTTTTTTATGCCATGGCATGCCAAAGGCGTGCTCCAGAGCACGCTACAGTGCTCCCACACACTGTAGCTGCTCTCTGCCCGAGCCGCCCGACCACCTTGAGCCTCTCCCTCGCGCCAGTCGAGGTGCCTCGACGTCTGCAACACGCCACGCCCCTATCCTCCTCCCCACTCTTCCTCCTACTGCCTCCTCTCGCACGCGCACCGGCCGCCCGAGAGCTCAAATGGGCAGCCTCACACGCGCGACGTCTTTGACCCTTCCCCGCTCCCTCTCTCTCTCTCTAGCGCCCTACTCCACCCCCACGAGCGCCGCAGACAGCCACTAGCCCCCTCCCGTGGCCACCACGACCATTTTCACGGGCGCCCGTAGGCCACGTCCACGGTGCACCATCGCCCCGCCATAAAAGGCCACCCCCGAGCCCTCTCTAGCCTCAATTCGCTCTCTCTCTCTCCTGTGCATCACCCCGACCGGCTCACTCCTCTCCTTGCGCCCTCCTTGCACCTCTATGGCCGGAGCCGAGCCGCCGGCCTCCTCCAAAATTTCCATGAACCAGGGCTCCTCCTCCCCTCCTTTCTGCACCAGGAAAACCCCCAGGCCACGGCGGAACCTTTCCCCTCTTCTTCCTCTACTCCGGTACCCCGTAGCGCCGATGCCACCATCACCGTCGGCCTCGTCCGCCGTGACCAACGCCCTACTCGACCCCGTACTCCTCGGCGACCGTGCCACCCTCGGATGGATGCGGCTTGGCCCCTTGAGCACGCCGGTGGGCCGAGCGCCGCGGGAGGTGGACGGGGTCGCTGGCAATCATCGCCGGAGTCGTTGGCCGCGGCAGCCACTCGAGGTTGAAGACGACCGCGGCGACCTGCGGGCAGGCCCTGCACGTCAGCGAGTTAGCGCCCGGGCCCACGGGGTTTAAGTGAAGACGGCTTCCCGCTTCCCCGTGAGAGAAACGCCCTGCTGAGATTACGCCTTCGACGTCGCCCAAGTGCCCGCGCAGCTGAGCTAGTGGGCCGGCCCAGTGGCTATTCTGTGCCCTGTGCACACTTTAGGTATATCCTAAATTCCTCCCTTTTTCTTTTCCAGTGAGCTCCTAAAATCCATAATCAATTCAAATGAAGTCCAAATTTGATGAATCAAATTTCTAGTGTCTCCATAAATCATGCTTTATCACATGATGCAAGTTGCACATTTTTCCAAAAGTATTTCCTTCACAAATATTTATGAAATCCCATTTCTCCATTTCTGTGATAAACTTTAGAAAATCACAGAGAGCCCATTTTTGATCCAAATTCCATGAATCAAATTCCTAGATACTTATTAGTTCAGAACTTAGTTTTTGAACATTTTTTCCAATACTTTCTATGCCACATGAAATATTGGTCCATTTCTCCATATATTGCCAACTTTGCAAATTCATAGGAAAATCATTTGAACTCCAAATCCAGTGAAACCAAGTCCTAGATGCTTCTAAAATCTTTCCTTGTTAAATGAGCGCCTTTGATCATTTTTCAAAATAATATTTATGTATACTTCTTGCCAATCCATAAATCCCTTGAATCCTTCACATTGTAATGCTCAAAAGTATCCATTGATCCACTTCCAATAAAACCACTTTGGTCATTTTTCATATGACCAGAGGTATCCTAGAAAAGTCCAACTCACATTTGTTTAGAGCACTTTTTTTTGCCTTGTTGTGTTGCTTATTGTGATTGTTTCCGACGTTAGTTGACGAGGTAGATGGAATACCTGGAGATGGACCAGAAGGATTGAAGACCTTGAGGAGCCAGGCAAGAAGCCCTTTGACCATGTCTATGAAACCCTTTTTATGCATTTCATATAGCACCTTATTATTGTTGCATCGGAATCATGATGAGATGGTAACCACTTTAGTGGGTTGCCTTCGTTACTTCTTCATTGCAACTTGCATTGTGCATGACCCTCCCTTCCTATGAGGGTTATGCGGGTGGGAGTAGATAGGATGCTAAAGTAGTTGCTACGCAAGTGGGACAGGGTATATGCATGGTGATGGAGACAAAAGTATTCTCAGAGACTTTTCGAAAACCCCGTCGGGTGCCACTAATGCCCGAGGGAGATGTTGAGCTAGGTAACCACTTGATAAGGAAGTGGTGTACCGAGGCAAGTGAGTGTGTTGTTTTTGAAAACGGATTGGTTTAAGTTGCGACCGTTACTCCAACCTTACATGCGCAACCACTTTACCCTTATATGGGAAAGGGCATTATTGATTACCTAGTTCATGCTAACATGGATGCCCGCATTACTAGTGACAGGAGTGGTGTGGTCACTCTCGGGACGGGGTCGTGCCAGGTAGGGCGGCCATGACTGTTTTTACAGGGCACCGGACACACCGTTGGTACCCCGTGCTTGTGATATGTGATGAATATGGGAGCATGGCTCCACAAAAAAAATTATTATGTGACAATGTTTGGCACGGGGGCTGCTACCAATCGAGTGGACTCCTTGTTAGTCACGGCTAGGGAAAGGTAGTGATCGGGTGCTTACCCCGGGTACTTGAGGTACCGCGGGTCGTGGATGACATGGAAGTTCCCCGGATCTTGTGGGTAAAGTGTGCAACCTCTGCAGAGTGTCAAACTATTCAAATAGCCGTGTCCACGGTCAAGGACAGTTGGGTAACCGCTCTTGGGCTACGTCCATTGTTTACAAAACCCGGTGTGTATCTGAGGCAAACAACACGGTTTGGTAGTATTGTTGATATGATTCATGAGGAAGTCACAATGAGCTTGAGCATGAGTTGTTCATAACTCTTTCTCGATGTTGATGTCTGTAACCTCCTGATACTTGTTGCAGACACATTCATGTCCTTGATAAATGTTGATCATACTTGCATGAGAAAAACTAGCTTTCCGCAAAAATGCCAATTTAGCAGTAGAGCCTTGCATAATTATTCTGTTATTACTCTTGGGTTGCTTGCGAGTACATTCAAAGTACTCATTGGCTTGCCACTGGTTATTTTATTGGCCAGGCATGAAAGAACATGATATAATGAAGAGTACCTTGGTGACGAGCATGCGAGCTAGGACGCTTCCTAGTCAGAATGCCTGTAGGGTTAAGGAAGATGGCATGGGTTCACGCTATCGTTGAAGATTTTCGCTGCGATGATATGCTCAAGACTTGACCCTAATGGTCCTACTTGTGTAAGACGGTATGTATGGATGTAAGACTCTTGTTATTCAGCTTCTGTGTGTTCAGTGAGCATTGATCTCTGGGATCACTGTACACGTGCATTCGGTGATCACGACTTATGAGTCGAGGTCCCCACAGCTGCGCTGCAAGATTTGAAGACCTACTTATCCTCTGTTCCCACCCTAGTCACTCCTAAACCTCAAGAGCCGTTGCTGCTGTACCTAGTGGCAACCAATCAAGTGGTTAGCGCAGCGCTAGTGACCCAGCGGGAAGTAGATGAAGGAGCAGCCGTAGCTGCCATCCCCTCCGGAGAGGAAAGTGAACTCCTCCCGGCAAGATCAGGTGCAAGTCAGTACGAAGAGGAGCGGGGCAATGGAGACAATTCCAGGATCACGACAAGGAAGAAGGTGGTGCAGCGGCCAGTGTACTTTGTCAGCTCCCTACTGCAGGGGGCTAGATCGAGGTACTCTCGCATGCAAAAGTTGATCTTTGGCCTCATCATGGCCTCAAGGAAACTGTGCCACTACTTCCAAGCCCACGAGATCACGGTTGTCACCCGTTTCCCCTTGCAACGCATACTGAGGAACCCTGAGGCCACTGGCAGAATAGTGGAATGGACTCTGGAGTTATCAAGCTTTGGCTTGAAGTTTGAGAGCACATCAATTGTTCAGAGCAGGGCTTTGGCGAAGTTTATTGCAGAATGGACACCAACTCCAGATGAAGAAACACCGGAGACAGTTATCCCCAGCAAGGAAGCACCGCAGGAATGGATCATGTACTTTGATGGTGCCTTCTCCCTACAAGGTGCAGGAGCTGGCGTGCTTCTCGTCGCACCCACTGGGGAGCACCTCAAGTACGTGGTTCAGATGCATTTCCCTAGGGAAGAGGGAACCAACAACACTGCAGAATATGAAGGACTCCTTGCCGGGCTCAGGATTGCAACATAACTGGGAATCAAGAAGTTAATCATTCATGGAGACTCATAGCTTGTGGTGAGGCAAGTGAACAAGGATTATCATAGTCCATTGATGGAGGCATACGTGGAGGAAGTGAGAAAGTTGGAGGAGCGCTTTGACGGATTGCAAATAGAGCACGTACCCTGCGCAGAAAACAGCATTGCTGATCATTTGTCAAAGTGCGCTGCGCAAAAGCTTCCTGTGGAACTAGGGACTTTTGTTCTCCATCTGACTCAGCCCTCTGTATCACCAGCAACAATGGCCATAAAGAGGAGGAAACTGGATTCCGGCAAACCTCTCCCGGCAGAGCTTCCAGAAGCCCCCGATAGAGAGGTTGGCGGGAACAACTCCACTTCGCTTGACGGGCAGCACCCTCCCGCTGAACTATCAAACCTCGTGGTTGAGGCGTGCGCTCCTGCGAACGAGGAGGTGCCGCTGGTCCTTTTTGTCGAGCCTCAGGCTCCAACTTGGGCGAGGCACATAGTCCATTACCTCAAGATAGGAGAACTTCTCGAAGAGCAAGAAGAAGCTGAAAGAGTAGCCCGGAGGGCCAGTATGTATCAGTTCATCGACAACACGCTATACAAAAGAAGGCCCAACAGTGTGAAATTGAGGTGCATCAGTTGAGAAGAAGGGAAGGAATTGTTGGCAGAGATACACAAAGGCATGTGCGGCTCCGACATTGGATCAAGGGCCCTGGTTGGAAAAGCTTTTCGGCAAGGTTTCTACTGGCCCACGGCCCTCCAAGATGCAATTGAGCTAGTCACCAGATGTGAAGCCTACCAGTTCCACTCCAAGAATATCCATTAGCCTGCTCAAGCTCTCCAGACGATCCCTTTGTCATGGCCATTTTTGGTCTGGGGGCTCGACAACTTGGGCCCCTTCCCCCGTGCTACCGGGGGATTTGAATTCTTGTACGTTGCAATTGACAAGTTTACAAAGTGGCCGGAAGTGGAGCCCATGAGAAAGGTGACAACACAATCAGCTATCAAGTTCTTGAAAGGATTGGTGTGCCGCTTCGGAGTACCCGCCAGAGTCATCACCGACAATGGCACCCAATTCACAAGCCGCGCCTTCATGCAATACGTTCATGCCCTCAGAAGCAAGGTCTCGTTCACTTCTGTTGCCCATCCCAGAAGCAACAGACAAGCTAAGAGGGCGAACGCTGAAGTGTTGCGAGGACTCAAGACAAGAACGTTTGATAGGCTGCAAAAGTGTGGCGGGCGATGGATCGAGCTGCCAGTGGTTCTTTGGTCCCTCAGAATGACACCAAATCGAGCTACCGGCCAGACTCCCTTCTCCCTAGTCTATGGGGCAGAAGCAGTGATCCCCACGGAACTCATATACGGGTCACCTCGAGTACTTGCCTACGATGAAGTAGTGCAAGAACAACATCGGCATGACGATGCTGTGCTACTTGAGGAGAACTGTCTCCGGGCTGCTACGCATGCTGCACGCTACCAGCAAGCCCTGCATCGCTATCATAGCCGCAGGGTTCATGCCCGGAGCCTTGAGGAAGGCGACCTTGTCCTTAGGCGCGTTCAGTCCGCCAAGGGTGCAAACAAGTTGACGCTGAAGTGGGAAGGCCCTTACCGGGTAGTACGAGTCACCAGACCTGGCGCAGTCCGTCTGGAGACCGGAGATGGCATTCAGTTGCAGAACTCATGGAACATTGAGCATCTCCGTAAGTTCTACCCGTAAGGCGCGGCTGTCGGGCCCTGCCCGGCAACCACCCTTTTGTACAAGCCTTGCCGATGTTGCATGTAGCCCTTTGTACAAAGCTAGGCACAGACCCTGAGCAGCAGATAAATAAACGAAGCGCTGGGGGTCCCCAAAAACTTGCATGCATGCATAAGCATAACATGAGCATCGCATGATCATGTAGATCAGGGCGCATGTAGAATTCTTTTCCTCTGCACTAAGCTGCAGGGTTCTTGCCGTGGACCCAGTCCCGAAGAGAAGAAATGAAGAAAAGCCTACATATCAGTCCCCGACAAGCCAAACAGATAAGTTCTTTCTTATCCATACTTGTTTTGTAAGGTGAAAACTTGTGCATATGAAAACCTCGTCACCTTCGAAGCATAGGTGCTCCCATTCTATGTCCCAAACGTTGCTTCGGTCAAGGTGGTTGTAGTGGCCTTTGACGGAGGAGGTTCGATGAGGAGCTGGTCCCTTTCCATAGTTTTGTGCCCGGTAGGCCAAGCTCCGCAGCTACAAACGAAAGGCACCAACAAGATAGCTTGCCGGAGAAAACTTGTTTACTTAAACGTATAGAGTCATCCCACCTCTGCATGGACATAGTACATGCACAAGTACTCGGCAAGGCTTGTCTCTTTTTTCATTAATATGCGGATAAGCAAGTACAGATCATACAGGACACAAGCATGGATAAAGAAGATTACATATTTTAGACTAAAGTTTGGCAAGTGCTGCATATTTTAGACTGAAAAAAGATAAGTGCCCCGTAATCCCCTTCTTGTCCCTCTCCTCCTAGAAACTACGGTGGAAGGTGAAAAGGGCAAAAGGAGTTCCTAGGCAGAAGCCTAGCCTGACCTCGTCAGAACCCACGAGGTGGAGTCTGACAAGATTGAGAGGGCGCGGGCGAAGGTGATGGTGAAGAGAGTGGTGGAGACGACCCCCTGGTCACCACCACCAGGGCCAGGAGGACGCGGCAGGGTGAATGAAGCCGGAGCCCACGAGGAAGCCTGCCGGGGCCCAGCGGGAAGGCTGCTGGAGGAGTCGGAGACACCATCCACACCTCCACATCCAACTCCCCGGCAAATCGCCTTGTCGGAGAGTAGATGCAGGTGCAGATGGTGGTGCCGCCGCCTGACGGTGATGGTGCGGCTGGTGTTCAGCTGGAGTCAGAGCTGTCGTCCTTCCCGTCGGCGTCATCGTCATCGCCGTCACTATCCTCCTCGTCGCTATCGCTCGAGGAGGAGCTTTCGTCGTCGGTCGAGCTCTCCGCGCAACACCCTAAGCGAGCACCCGAGCATCCGAAGACTTTGACGGAAAGCAGCGTGGCATCCATTAACTTGAAATGGAGGACATGCCCGGCTGCCAAGCTGTGGGCACGAGTGAAGGTCTTCCAACTATACCGGATAAGCATAACATGGGGAGCAGGGAACTCCACGTCTGCCCGCATGCTGCCATTATAGCAGCCCCTCATGTGCAGCCTCTGTCCCGGCGGCTGCTCAACTTCCATCACTCTTGCAAATGGAGTTGGAGCCGAAGCCGGCTACGCGGAGGCCCTCGCAAGTTGACAATAAACTCCAGCGGCTGGTTCCCGACGTGGCCTTCGTTCGGGTCCTAGACGGCCGGAGGGGGTGCGATTAGCGCAACGCCCCGTCCTCCTCGACCCCGAGCGCCGCGACAACTACGTCCCCGTCCTCTCCCGCCTTCCCTCACGGCGGGCTCCGCTTCTGCGTCCCCAATGGGAGGAGGGAGGCGCTGTCGAGCAGAAGCCCTCGTCGCCGCTACTGGGGTACCCCTACGCCCTGTTCCCCTCACCATGATGAAGAAAAAAGATTAGAAGAAAGAAGGAGGAGATAGGTGTGAGCTAGCACCTCGCTCGCGTCCCCTTTTATAGGCAAACGGGGCCGGGGGTGGCTCCTCACTCGGGGGAGGCAACCACCCCGCTCTACCAATCTGACTCCCCCGCGCCATCAACGGCTCATGGAATCAAGGCCGACCCCCTGTGCCAATCCATGGCATCTGGCTTTCTGCCATGGCACACATTTCTGCGCCCTCCGCGCCCGCCACCAACCCTGTGCAATGCATGCAGCAAACGTGGCAGAAACGCTAGAAGTGGAGAAGCTAGTGGAGTTGCAGTTACCGCCCCATGAATGTGGGACGTGGGTACCCCATGGATCGTGGCTTGCAACTCCCTCATAACATCGTGCACGACGCGCGAAAAAACTGGAAACTGACTCAAGCACATGTTAATGAAGAAGTAAAGAAAATCTCAAGGATGAGCGACCACAAGCTCTTCGCCTGTGTAATGGATAGGGCCTACGCCGACGACGCTCGGCAGCGCGTTCAGACCAGGCCCGGGGGCTCCTGTCGGTGCAATAAACCCTGGTATATGTTGCCCGGACTGTACACAGGCTCAAGAGCAAGGTTACAGCATCCACGACAAGGCCAAGCAGAAGATATGGCTCTTTGAGAAATCAAAGGGCAGATCAAGAAGACCAAGACAAACCAAAGAAGCAAGGTATCACTAAAGAAAAACCTCCCTTGCCGGGCAGGCGAGCCTGGCAAGGTCAAGGTCACCCTGAAGACAAGTCTCAAGACTCCCCCGACAAGCTTGCCGGGGATGCCAGGGGCGGATCACCCCGCCAGGGCGCCACCGCTCCACCTCACAGCAAGGCAAGTCACGTATCGGTGCGGTGTCGAGTCCCCAAGTGATTAAGTGGCTGTTATTTGGCACGTGGCAGCCATTTCTGAGGAAGATCACCTCTAGACGACACCCGTCCAGAGGCGTGTCACGCAGGCAGGCGAGAAGGTGGATGAATAGCATGACAAGGCTTTCCGGGCTCCCACGCGATGTGACACTAAGCGATGCATTTAATGCACCCTGTCCTGTCTACAGAGTTAGGTATGATACCACTGTGGCTATCTAATCACTGGATAATGACTGTTTTGCCATTGTCGTAACCCCTTGACCTATAAAAGGAGGGCCCTGGCAAACTTAGAAAGGATTTAGACCCTTGTACACTCATACGCGCGTAGCTGCTCCCGTCCCGAGGCAACCTTGTCGGGCTCGAGTGCTGCGTCTCCACCACGGTCCTTTCATCAATCGAACAAAGCAGGAGTAGGGTTTTACGCCTCGCAGTGGCCCGAACCTGGGTAAAAACTGCCCGTGTCATCACTGTCGTGCTGCTCTACGGTCTCCGCTCTTTGTGCAATGCGCCCTTCCCCCTTGCCGAACCACAAGGGGCCGATGGTCCCATAGGTGGCCGTGTTGAACCACGACAACTCCTAAGCAATGATTATCCTCGATAATTATATTTTGCGCATGGAAAGTAAAAGTTTGCCAAGGAGGACAGGAATTCATGCTTCTCTAATCAGAGACATTTTTACTCCTTGAAACTATGTGTTATGGTTGGATATGCTATGATTATTATCTCTTGTTATCTAACCTTGCAGGAGAAGAAAGTCAGCTTTAGTTTTTAAATCTCTTGAGACTTATCTATATGACTGACAAAGTGTTTTTCCTCGCATATATTCTTCGTATCAACTTTGTTGCAGGAAAACTTCGTCTGAAACTTAACTCCTCCAAGCAATATCCTTTATTTCCCTTGCTTTGACAATTCTCGAGTATCTATCTTGCAGGGAACTTACATCTCGTGTGGATTCAAATCGTGTTCTGAGAAAACTTTCATGACATATCCCTCATCACAAATCATTTCAAAGTATTCATTATATCTAATTCTTTTCAAAGATTGTGTGACAGGAATCATCTCAGGCATTGTCGAGTGTATTGAACGAGACCACGAATGAGATCTTATGTCAATGACACTCATAAGAAGATTCACCTTGCTTCCTTCCGATTTAACTACGCACTCAAATGATGCATATGAAGGAAATATGCCCTAGAGGCAATAATAAAGTTGTTATTTTATATTTCCTTATTCATGATAAATGTTTATTATTCATGCTAGAATTGTATTGATCGAAAACCTAAATACATGTGTGAATACATAGACAAACATTGTGTCCCTAGTGAGCCTCTACTTGACTAGCTCGTTGATCAAAGATGGTTAAGGTTTCCTGACCATGGACATGAGTTGTCATTTGATAATGGGATCACATCATTAGGAGAATGATGTGATGGACAAGACCCATCCATTAGCTTAGCATAATGATTGTTTAGTTTTGTTGCTATTGCTTTCTTCATGTCAAATACATATTCCTTCGACTATGAGATTAAGCAACTCCCGAATATCGGAGGAATACCTTGTGTGCTATCAAACGTCACAATGTAACTGGGTGATTATAAAGATGCTCTACAGGTATCTCTGAAGGTGTTTGTTGAGTTGGCATAGATCGAGATTGGGAATTGTCACTCCGAGTTTCGGACAGGTATCTCTGGGCCCTCTCGGTAATACACATCATAAGAAGCCTTGCAAGCAAATGACTAATGAGTTAGTTACGAGATGATGTATTATGGAACGAGTAAAGAGACTTGCCGGTAATGAGATTGAACTAGGTATAGATATACGAACGATCAAATCTCGGGTAAGTAACATACCGATGGACAAAGGGAATTACGTATGCTGTCAAAAGGTTCGACCGATAAAGATCTTCGTAGAATATGTAGGAGCCAATATGGGCATCCAGGTTCCGCTATTGGTTATTGACCAGAGAGGTGTCTCGGTCATGTCTACATAGTTCTCGAACCCATAGGGTCCGCATGCTTAACGTTCGTTGACGATATAGTACTATATGAGTTATGTATGTTGGTGACCGAATGTTGTTCGGAGTCCCGGATGAGATCACGGACATGACGAGGAGCTCCGAAATGGTCCGGAGGTAAAGATTGATATATAGGATGATATGGTTCGGCCAAGGGGTAAAGCCCACGGGGCTTTAGGTCAGTGCAAAAGGAGTTTTGCGGAGGCCAGGGGGCCAAACGCCGAAGACCCTGGCGTCTGGCCCTGGGCCAGACGCCGAGGCTCATGGCGTTTGGGCCAGGCGCCAAGGATTATGGCATCTGGTCCTGGAAGTCCGAGAAGGACTCTTCCTTGCGGGCAAAACCGACTTTGAGGAGGCTTTTACTCCAAGTTTCGACCCCAAGGCTCAACATATAAATAGAGGGGCAGAGCTAGCACCTAAGACGCACCAAGAAACACCAAGCTGTGTGCCGGCAACCCCGTCCCTCTAGTTTATCCTCCATCATAGTTTCCGTTGTGCTTGGCGAAGCCCTGCGGAAATTGTTCTTCACCAACACTGTCACCACACTATCGTGCTGCCAGAACTCATCTACTACTTCACCCCTCTTGCTGGATCAAGAAGGCGAGGACGTCATCGAGCTGAACGTGTGCTGAACACGGAGGTTCCGTATGTTCGGTACTTGATCGGGACAGATCGTGAAGGTGTACGACTACATCAACCGCGTTGTCAAACGCTTCCGCTTTCGGTCTACGAGGGTACGTAGACATACTCTCCCCTCTCGTTGCTATGCATCTCCATGGATAGATCTTGCGTGAGTGTAGGAAATTTTTTAAATTGCATGCTACGTTTCCCAACAGCATATCTTCAGGGGGAGCGTGCATTATCTTTGTAATTATCTCTCGTCGTTCATTATCCTTCGCATTACATTTCATTCATTATCTATCCTTCGATGTGTTCTATTTTGTCAACAATCATCCAAAAAGGGGGAGATTGTTGGTGCAATATCTGCCTTCTTGTGTTTTGGAGATTGTTAACAGAAACATGTATGGACTGATTTGTTTGCTAGTGCACACAGAGAGAAATAGTCCATACAAAAACCAAAGAGAATGTTGTCTCTGGTGCCAAGTTTGAGGAACTTCACCGAAGTATATCTGCGTTGCAGAGAAGAACGAGCTACATCTGTTGAAGATATGTAGACGAGAAGATTGCTGTGAAGGAATTATCCCCTTGAAATTTATTGCTGAAGCGAAGCATTTGGTTCGGTGATTGTTGTCCGAAGAAATTGACTGCAGCGAACGGAAGTCGAAGACAAAGTGAAGACATAGTATTCTTTTGTTTGTTCTTCTATCATTCAATTGAGTCATAGGACCTCCGTACTATTAAGAGGGGTATAGGTTCTCGAAGCTTAGATCTGCTGCGATGCTTAACCCAAAACCTATGAAAGTTGCGAGAGAAATCTCTTTGTGTTCCGAGCAAATACTTGCCAGCAAGAGACTGTGATCTTCTTTGCTGCGAGAGATTTGTCTCAGACGGAGGAGTTAGCACTACTTGTTCCTCAAGTAATGTTACCGTTGCTCCAGAATCCGACCGTTGTAAACGTTTCGGTTGGCCATTGGCTGGACCATGTGTCCAAAATGGTCATTTCCCACCTGGGAAGGCTGTGGCTATAAATAGCCACCCTGCACCGGCTTTGTCCGGTGGGTGCTCCGCTTAAGATTTCTGAGAAGATTGATTTGAGCAACCCCTCTCCGAGTGATTTGAGTTTAAGATCCACCGAGAGAAAAATCAAGAGCCCAAACTTAGAAAGTGGTTGAGCATCACAGTAGTTTTGAGTTAGAGTTCTTGTACCTATAACTCTTGAGAGCTGCGCACTCTCTAGACGGATAGGTTTCGGCTCGAGTGTTGAAGAGTTGTTGTCTTCACCGAGCTAGATCATCAACAACCAAGAGTGATTATGGTTTGCGAAGGTCGACTGAAGGTTTGGAGATCGCCGACAAGTATCTACCACGAGTGAAATCAACTGGAGTCTGATCAGCTTCGAGTTGAAGGAGAATAGGGTGAAGAGAGTTTATCTTCCGCGTTAAGTCACAGCCCCTCCAACCAGACGTAGCCCTTTGGCAGAAGGGTGAACTAGTATACCAAATCTCTCTGTCGCCATCGAGCACCACTGGTTCAATTTGCTTCACTTCATTACTTTCGGCAGTTTTCATTTGTGCTCTGTGATGATAGCTAATCCGATTAGTTATTCTCTGTAGCATATCATTCAGCTCCACTCTCACTACGTCTGTTAGCTTTCGTTGTCCACGTTGTTGCACTCTCATCATTCTATTATGCTATCTTAGTCCTTGTCATTTTTCGTGTTGTGAACATTTACCTCATTATAGCTATCCCTTGAAGTTATCTATCACAGCTCTTTTCTAGCTCTCTATCATGATATTATTTCTGTTGGCATATTGCATTACCATCGTTATCATCAAGCCTGTTGTATCCTATGCTTGAACCATTATTGCATCCTACATCGAAGGTTTTGTTCCTCAATAGTATGCTTGTTTGAATTCATATCTACCGTACCTTATTTCCGCTGCTTTGTTTGGGATCAGTTCAAAACATTCGCAAGATTTTTTGAATCTCCCATTCACCCCCCTCTAGTCGATATCCTCTCGGTCCTAACACACCGCAAAAGAATATTACACCAAATAGATCTCCAAGAACACCGAGGACAAAATTGTATTGTAGTTCAAAGAGAGATAAGAAGCCATCTAGCTACTATCTATGGACCCGTAGGTCTACGGTAAACTACTCACACAACATTGGAAGGGCAGCAAGGTTGATGTTGAGGCCTTCCATGGTCGAATCCCCCTCCGGCAGAGTACCAGAAAAGGTCCCCAGATGGGATCTCACGAAGATAGAAACTTGCGGTGGCGGAAAAGTATTTTTGGTGTGCCCTCTGGTCTTTGGAGAATACTTGGGAATTTATAGATGAAGAATTAGGGTTATAGGAGCCATGGGGGGCCTAGAAGCTTGGGGGGCGCCCCCCTGGGGCGCGCCCTTTGAGCTTGTCGCCGCCTCGTGGCCTCCTCCCATAGCTTCCAGGGTGTCTTGTGGCCCAAGAAAAATCATCAGAAAGTTCCATTCCATCTGGACTCCATTTGGTATTGATTTTCTCTAAAGGCAAAAACAAGTAAAAAATAGCAACTAGCACTAGGCACTAGGTTAATAAGTTAGTCCCAAAAAAATGATATAAAGTAGCATAATAATGCATATAAAACATCCAAGACTGATAATATAATAGCACTGAACAATCAAAAAATATAGATACGTTGGAGACGTATCAGATCAATATACCAAAAAATACCTGGAGCTGTGAAAATATTACCAGATATTTTCCCTCTTCTTTTAAAATGTTAGTTTGCATTAGGTCACATCAACACCACATTTTTCCATGGCATGCATTGTGTTGCATTTGATTTCTCTGTTATTTATCTATTTCCCCCCTCTTCTCTATTCTTTCGGTAGACCCCGAGACTGCCGGTGACCCCGAGTATGACTACGTCGATGACGACTCGTCCTTCTCGGCAGAGCTTTCTGATAAGCAAAACCCCCTTGATCATCCAGATATCGCCCATTCTTTCTCTCTTATTCTTGCATTAGATTTTGCTACCGTTGTTGTTCCGGTAGCTCCTATTCTGATGCATAGCCTGTTTCTGATAACTTGCTATTGATACTTTATTTGTTAGCCTATATGCTTAGTATAGGTGAGTTAGTGTACCATCACTAGTCCTACTCCCTTATTCGTGTTGCCATGCCATACTATCTGGGTTGACCGAGATGTTGGATCACTGTACAGAGACCAGAACACCCCTAAAGGCCCTTACAATTTTACGACTCTACTGAGCCGCATCAAGTGTGATCTACCGAGGGTGATTCCTTGTATTTCACTCTCGATGATGACTCTGTAGTGTAGCACATCTAGTGTGATATACAGAGGGTGATTCCTCATATTTCACTCTAGGTGATGACTCTGTCGTGCAGTATATCAAGGTAAACCGAGCGCGATTCCTCTGGTTTCACCTTGATGGTATGGACCGAAACTCTGACTGTTACAATGATAAAGGCGGGTCGACCCCAAGGGTACCCGTGATAGATAATGTGGCGGAACGATAGGGTAGGCGGAGACCACCTAGGAGAGAGGTGGGTTTGGTCCCTAGTCGTGGTCCATGAGTTACCTAGTCGGAGCGACGGCCCTGGTCGTCTCCGCGAGATGCTAATAATACACTAATGGATTTGGGTATTTGATGTTAGTTGGGCTATGTGCATTTATACACTAACCACCATGCAAGATAATGTATGGGACCCTCGGCGTTGTACGTTCTTTCCGAAAGCGATCCAGATGTCATAGTTCGGAGATGCGGGCTGATTGTTGGGGTGATCTGTAAGCGCCTACTTTGTATAAAGAGGTACCAGGATTGGTCCCCAGCCAGTCACGCAACATGCGTGAGTGCTTAGGGCGATCGGTCCATGACCCCTTTGCACTTAGGATTTATACCGACATGTTGACCTCTCTGGAGAGTCTAGGTTGGTCTACGGTGTGTCGATCAGCCGGGGCCGGGCATTACCCAGAAAAGTGTGTCCGGCCAGACATAATCGAGCGTGTTGGGTAATGTGGTGCACCCCTGCAGGAAAGTAATCTATTTGAATAGCCGTTTCCATGGTAACAAGACGCTTGGAGTTGTATCCTGATCTTCTACGACTAGAACTGGATACTCATATGTTACTTAACTGTTATACTGTCCCAGACCACTTTCTTGCAGGGTAGTCGAGGAAGGTTCTCAGGGCATTGCTGATATATACATGTTACTAAATTCTACATATACGCTACTCTCTTATGATGCTTCAAGATGCTAGTCTTCGCTAGGATAGGCTTTTCTTCCTCTAGGCTGGCATTTCTGTAGTTTAGTCCAAAGATATAGCCCCATTCCTTTGGCACTGATGCATACTTAGCATAGTTCTGAAGTAAGTCTTGCGATTACTTTGGATGAGTACTCATGGTTGCTTTGCTACCTCTTTTCTTTTTCCTGGTTGTTGCAATCAGATGTTGGAGCCCAGGAGCTAGAGGATCCCGAGCTTCGCTACTACATGGAGATTTAGGACCAGGAGTAGTTCAGAGGTCCCAGGCAGGAGGCCTTGCCTTTTGATCTAGTGTCGTTGTTTTGGTCAGCCTTCTTAAGGAAAAACTTGTCTAACTATGTGTGTACTCAGATAATATTTTCTTTGATGACTTATGTATTTTGGGTCCTCGTGACCCGTACTTGTAATACAAAGATTTATGTTTATCTTTGTGTCGTAGAGTTGTGTTGTGATATTAACGTGAGTCATCATTCATGATCGTTCATGATGCGTGTATGGCTAGTGCTCGATTATAAATGGGGGCGTCACAAGTTGGTATCAGAGCCAACTGCCTGTAGGAACCCCTTCCAAACTCCTTGGTCGATGTTGAGTCTAGACTTGAGAACCTATTTTGTAAACTACTGACTATGTTGTGTGGCTTATGGGCCCAAATCACCTATGGGTGGGATTATGATCTTTTATTCCGCTCCTTTACTCTAGAATTCGGATCTCTCTTCTCTTTGGGTTATAAACTCTAGCTAACTGTAAGGACTTCATTTCGGAGAGCCACTCAATGCTGATCATCCCTTGGCATATCAGGACATGCCGGTGCACTCTTCAATGTTCTCCTGAGACCTTGTCCCCATCGCTTTTGCAATTCCCTTCCATTGATAAAACCCTATGTATAACTACATACACTTGCCATTCATACATTCATTCCCAGTTCCTTTTGTTATTAAAAGATACCTCGAAATACTCTCCAATGTTCCGAGAATCCATTGTGTCTACTGCCTTGCAGCTCCTAATTGCATGAATACACCTATGAATAATTCCCCACACTTATCTGGGATTTGTTCATCCCCAATTCTCCATGTGTTACACAAAAAACTTCGTAATGCTATCCGATCTTCCTAGAATCCCCTACAGCTTACTACTTTTGAGATTCTTCTTGCCTGCCTGCACTATGGTTAATTACATATGTCTAGCAATTTTCATTAAACATCCTTTGTCATTGTCATTTTGAGCCTAATGGTTTAATATATCTACGAATACTCGCAATCATCAATCGAAACTAGAATTCGTCTGTCCGGCTCAGACGTCATTCCGAAAATGAGCTGGTTCTCGGCAAATCAAGCCTTGATTAATTGCCCATCTAATTCAATTCAACTTACTCCTATTTTGATCAGAGCATATGCTTCTGATTCTCCGATTTGGAAATTGTAATTCCTTTGTAAATAAGCTTCGAATTATTCATGATAATTCCATAAACCGATGCGCTTGCATTCTTCTGGTTGAGTACCGATAATCACACCAGATTATTCATGGACCACCTAATCTTTTAGTGGATTACTACCTACTATCCCTTCCTGTTTTAAACCATTGACGAATTTCACCTGATATAAAATGCCTCTAGCGAATTGTATCATCTACTCCACATCATTAGCCCTCTACTTTCGAGCTTGTATCTGTTGCTTCTATAAATGTGTTGTATTGGTTCCTAAAATGCCCCGATGGGTTGTATCTATGCTTTCTGCAATCAGTGTGAACACGGAAACTTCTATGGGTCATACTCTACTGGTATTATGCCAGATAAATTTTCAACACTACAACATCTTTGAAAACGAGAAGTGAATGAAAGGTTATGCATTGGAGAAGTGGGCGTCGACCCTAAACTTTGCGTTCATGCCCATGGACACGATGTAGATCTTATCATGGAAGCTTCTCATACAAATGATTATCCTCTTGATATAAGATCATCTTGTATTTGAGATTTTATCATTTGCAATCGTGGTTCTGACCATATTTTCTCCTTTGATTCATTTCTCAGACAAGTTAAACACTTGTCTTCCGCATATCAATACACCAGTCCTACCCCTATTTTGATCTTCCTTTGAGTATTACCCTCTGGTATCTCTAGAATATCACGGAACTATGTTGCTTCTTATGAATCTTCATCAATTGTTGCTTCTCACGGATTTCAGTTTTTTCCCCCGGGTTCTGAGTTGGTTGCCACCCGATAACACCGATTAGTGAATCGAGTCTGCACTGCAATTCAATAATTCTTAATAATCTTTGTTGCTTGTGAGTTAGTACTCAATTATGTCATTCTTAGTCGATTGGCTACATCATCATCGTCGCGCTAGAGCTTGACCATGCTATCTGGTCCTTCATCTCTGGAACACAATTCAGACAGGGCACTAAGCTTAGTTCGAGCTTTCAATATCATATTGTTTGTCTTCAAGGCAACTCTGATTCTAAGATTGCATCTTATCTGTGATTCCAATAACCTTTCGCTTCACCATTCCTTTTGCATGATGTCGTCGCTAATAGATTACATCTTCATGAAACCTCTCGATAAAATATGTCATGATCATCGTCAACATTTTGACTTCTTCCGAGATGTGATTTGAATTCATGATGGGAAATACCATCCTTGCCCCTTAATGATTTGTGTTATCATGGACAACATCCTTGACTTCCTGCCAACACAGACTTGGTCATGTTTTGGTTATATCTTAGGTTCCTTGCTATTCTTGAAATTGTTCCTTGGTATCTCTTGTGATCTTCAAACCCAATCTTTACTTTAACACCCTATCATGCTACCCCGAAGCATGAATGTGGTACTCCAAATGTCAATAAGAACCATGGAAGCACAATGCTATGTGTTTCTTGATCAATTATCCAAGCACCGATGTATGGGTAAACATCATGATTCTCCTTGCCCCTTTTATCTAAAGGTTACGTATTTGCTACCCTATCATGTATATCATGCTCTATTTTTCCTTGGGAAGGATATACTCCTAATAATTGTTAATAATCAAATTTTCCTTTCCATTGGTCTGTTTAACCTTTCTTGTGATCTATATGATCTAAGCAGTAATAATTCCCTGCTTATGTAAGCACCTTGGTGTACAACTCTGTCAGTAAGACCCTGTTACTATTGTTGATGACATTCCGGTAACCACAGGTGGAAGACAACTTTGCCTATTGGTCCGCCTCGTTTCAACAAACAAGAAACTGATTCTCTTCGTCCCCCACCCTTGGTAATGACGTTGTTAGCTGGCAAACTATTCTCTGAAGACCCTTGTATCGTGAGTACACACGATGCCACCACCCTTCTTATATCATGGTGGTATGTATGTTGATCACTTCGATTTTGATCATCCTAATGATTCAAAAATGCTCGACTCCTCAAGTTCATACTGGTGTAGTATGCTTTGGCTTTCTGTAGCACTTGTGACTGTATATTCTAGTTGCCCGTGTGATCGATTATCACTCTACCTCGAGCCTTGCCTTCCTTTGAATTCCTTACAAAAACTCTCTCATTAATTGCAAAGTTTCATGTAAATGGTATGTGATCTTTGTATCCGAATTTACCCTTGCACTTGGTATGTGTTTCCGCGAGCCACCTCCCTTGAGATGATCCATTTCGGTATTAGACATAAGATTCATTCTTCGTCACTCTGAACCTTTCTTACATCCTGCTTTAGGCATTAAATGTTTTCCTATTCAAATGAAACTATTCGAATCTTCTTAAGTCACTCTCGATATGGTTCCTGTTTTTGAAAACTCAAGTGATACTTATGTATTCCATTCATGAGATAAACCAAGATGATTATACCTAGTAAAATTCCATCATTGTCGAGTTACCCCTTATCCTTTTCATAAGTTTGATGAATATCCTCAAGGAAGAATGAAAAATTTGTCATGATGCAGTGATGCAGAGAAATAAAGGCTGGAATGCCATGGACCGACCTCTTCGGGAAGAGCAACCAAGACCGAGAAGATTTGTAGCCACCCCCTTTCTCGCTTACATCTACCTCCTGAATCTCGGGACGACATTTCTTATAGTGGAGGAGAATTGTAACACCCCAATACTCAAGCTAAAGTGATCTCTTGTTCATGATGCCATGTCATCATTGTTTTACTAAGCCAAATTGCCACTTGATTGAAACCCTAGTCAAATTCAAATTCAAAGAACAAGTAAAATTATTAATTCTTCAAACCGTAAAATAAAATTGTAGGTTGGGTTGCAAATCTATACCTACTAATAAAGCAAGGTGCGTTTCACCAATTTTTTCATCCGTTCACCGCCGAAAAGAATTTTTTTCTATCCGAGGTGGTACTAAATTCTTATGCGTTTGTCTGCTAGAAAAATAATTTTCGTACATGGGCCGCGCGCTGTGGCCCAGCGAAGCGAGCCCACTTCTTTTTTTGCCCACGTAGCTGGGAAAATTCTATTTTCCCCACTGGGCGACAAATAGTCGGAGTTTCGCACAGGACAACCAATAATGGGATGACCCATTTTTCTTTTTTTCTGTCTTTTACTTCTATTTTTATTCTCCTTTCCCTATCTCTTTTTTCCCTTACAAGTTTATTTTTCTTTTAGAATTTATTTCGTAAATTAAAAATTCTCAAAAAACGTTCAGAACTAAAAAAGAAAATTTTGGAAAATGTTCAAGATTCCAAATTTTTGTTGCTATTTTGAAAAATATTCGGAACTTGCAAAAAGTTGCCCATTTTTTTTAAAAAATATTGTTTTTCAAAATTATTTGAGATTTCTAAAAATAAAATGGAATTTCAAAAAATGCTCGAAATTCGAAATGTATTCTTGTTTTAGTGAAATTTTCAAAATTAAAAATAATGTTCGTGTATAAAAGATACAAATCTTCTAAAAATCTTATGAATTTTCAACACATGTTTCCGTTTTAAAAAATGTTCACAAGTTCAAATAATATTCATGTTTTTATAAAAAAGTTAGTGTTTTCAGAAAATGATTGTGAATTTTAGAAGATGTTCCCTTTCATATTTTGTACGTGTTTTTTTGAAAGTGTACATAAGTTTCAAAAAACTGTTCATGATTTAAAAAATTGTTCATGTTTCCTAGAATATTCAGAAACTTCATACCTTAAAATCCCCTCGATTGAAAGAATTGAAAGAAAGAGTAGATTGAATAACTCATGGGCCTTCTATGTCGTACGATGACGTAACAATACTCTTAAATGGCCCGATCAATGAATGGAGAAATAGCGGATTGATTCCTTCACACGTGGCGAAACCGAGAAGCTAAATGTTCCTTTTTCTGTGCACACAGGGTTTTGCTGGCACATATAATTCTCACTGATTTTAAATGCATACTATTTTATATCCCATTGCAACGCACGGGCATATGTGCTAGTATTCACTAATTTATTTTCATGTACGAACTAATCTCTTTTGAATATTTAAAGTGGCCTTAACATATTTAAAACTGTACCAACATCATTAAATTGAGCCATTTCAATTTAAACAAATACTTAAACTGTTCAAAATAAATTGAGACTTGGTGGGCTAGCTCAACACCTTGCCTACTATTTATGAGCTAAGTTGCACATGTAACTAAAATCATTTAGTGCCTAAATTAAATGTGAAACAGAAGCTAAAACAAATACAGAATTGAAAAAGGTAAAGTAAATTTGCACTGTACGTGCACTTGTAGCCCATTAGTACAGTGCACAGCCTAGCCCACCTAGCCAGCCTTTCTCTTTTATCTGTACAGAGAGGAGGCAGAACCATGGCGTGTCGGCCATCCATGGTCTCCATGGATCGATGATCGACGTCTGGCGTTACAATGTGCTTGGGAGAGGATAAGTCCGATGCCGTCGACCCTATGGACAAACCCTAGCCCCATTTCCCCCTCTCCCTTGTGCTGCTCTTCCTCCCGCATGCTCGCCCGACTAAGCCCGTCACCATGGATCCGCCGTTCGCGCAGCCACCTGCCTCCCCGCGCCGCCGAACCATGTCCATCCACTCCGCCATCGATTGTTGCGTCGTCTGGTGCCACCCGTTGGAGCTCGGTGCCACTACATTGTCGGGATCAAGCTTCATCTTCCTCGGACACCGTCGGACCTCACCGTCCGATTCATCATCACCGATGTTGGGGCAACTCTCTCTCTCTAGACGGAGGTAGAAGAAGCACATTTTTTTTTCCGGCCGCACGTACAACCTTTTCCTTTATCTCAAACTGGCTAGCACTTGCCCACTCAACAGACTACAATACGGGGGTTTAAATCCCTGGCTCACTCACACACAAGGCCTTGCCCACCCTCCTACTCAGCCGCATCCATGATCTGCATGGCGCGCGTGCTCACAACACAACTAACGCGCAAACCGCGGCCGCTCCAACAAATCACCAACGACCTAGCCTACCTACCATGGCCACTACGCCACACACGCCACGCTTTCGCTGCGTCCCGCACGCCCCGCGCGCATCGGACGCGCCCGACGAGCCCGACCGCACCAGTGCGTCCTGCACGTCCCGCGCGCACCCGACGCGCCTGACCGCACCAGATGCCGTGGCTTATTCCAACACACACCCCCTAAGCCACAGCCTAGAGGAGTCCGTCGTCGTCGACGTTGGCGTCGGCCAGGAGAGCCTGCTCCGCCGCCGGTCCTTTCTGCAGCTGCGGGCACTCGTGCCAGAAGTGCCCGTGCTCACCGCATTTGTAGCAGCATCCACGGTGCTTCCCTCCATTACCCGACGCTGTGCTCGCCGCACAGTCATCGTCGTGGTCGCCGAAGCCGTGTCCGCCTCGCCGTCGCTCTCGAGCCGCCCACTGTGCCGCCATCATCATCAGATGCCCGTCCGCGCGCTCGCCGCCGGCCTGCACGCGCCGCCGCTTCCTTTCCTCGAACGCCTTGAGCCGTCCAAGCGCCTCCTCGAACGCCATCTCCTCCACGTTGCAGAACTGCTCGATGCCGGCGACCGCGGCATACAGCCGGTCCGGCACGGTGTCGAGTAGCTTCTTCACCATGGCGCTGTCGTCGAGCATCGATCCGAGCACCGCGTACCTCATCACCATGCCGCTGACCTTCCCGGCGTAGTCGTCCAGCTCGTCGCCATCGTCCATCCGGAGGCAATGGAACTCGCCGCGCAGCGTCGCGAGCCTCGCCGCCTGCACCCGATCGGCGCCGATGAAGCGAACCTTGAGGGAGTCCCATACCTCCTTTGTGGTTGGCTTCGTCGCCACCTGCATCAGCAAGTCCTCCGGCAGCGCCCCCAGCATCGCCGCCCTCGCCGTCTTGCTCTTCCCGGCATCGACCGCCGCGCCCTCCGCCGGAGCCACCGCACTCCACAGCCCCTGGGCGTCAAGGATAGCCTCCGACTTGATCGCCCAAGCGGTGTAGTTCGTCGTCGTCAATGGCGGCAGCTGCAACGACATCGCGCCCGCACCACCGGCATGAGGAACGAGCGTCATGGCCGCCGGTAGGATCGCACCGAAGCTCTGTATACCAAATGTTGGGGCAACTTTCTTTCTCCAGACGGAGGTAGAAGATGCACAGTTTTTTTTCCGGCCGCACGTACAGCCTTTTCCTTTATCTCAAACTGGCTAGCACTTGCCCACTCAACAAACTACAGTACGGGGGTTTAAATCCCTGGCTCACTCACGCACAGGACCTTGCCCACCCTCCTACTCAGCCGCATCCATGATCTGCATGGCGCGCGTGCTCACAACACAACTAATGTGCACACCGCGGCCACTCCAACAGATCACCAACGACCTAGCCTACCTACCGTGGCCACTATGCCACACACATGCGCACACACACACGCCACACACGCCACGCTTCCGCTGCGTCCCGCACGTCCCACGCGCACCCGACGCGCCCGACCGCACCAGACGCCGTGGCTTATTCCAACAACCAAGCCATCACCGAGCCCGCTACGCACCCCTGCAGGCTCAACCTGAGCCTCCACTCCTTTCCCCTGTCTCTTCGGTGACGATCCTGGCCTCCACTCTGAGCTCGTGGTCACTTTGACCGCCTGCGCCCTGCCCTGTGCCCGGATGTGCCTCGCCCGCTGCTCACCCCCGCTGCTGCCTGTTGCTTCTTTGCTACTGCCTTGCCACTGCCGCTGCTACCTTTGCTGTTTCTGCTGCCGCTGGCTGCTCCTGCCACCACCGCTTGCTCGCACCTGCCGCTGTTGCTGCAGCTTGATGCTACCTACAATTGTCGTTGCTTTTGCTTTGCTGCTGATGTACACTCGCCCCGGCCTCTCCCCTGCACCCCGCGCAGCCTCCTGGCCGCAGTCGCCACGCGCGCGTGCGTGCCTACCGTGAGGCCGACTGGCTCTCTACATCTGAGGCCGGCCGTATGTTTGTTGAAGTTAATTAGTGATTAGGTTAGTTGCTACCCTATGACAAGTAGGCCCCTTAATTGTTAGATTAGTTAATTAATCAGTTAGTCTATAGCCTATGACATGGGGGACCCACTTCTACTGTTCACTTTGACCAGTCAACTGCTGACTGGGCCAGTCCTAGTCAATGACATATGGGCCCTGCTGGACCCGTTGACCAGTCAATATTTGACTGTTGACTGCTAAGTCAGCAGTCAACATGCCCCACGTGGTAGAGATACTGCTGGGTACACTTTTGGGTGCACTTAGCATTTAGTTTATTTAATTTTGAATTATTATTAAATTCAAAAATTCATTTAAACTTTGAAAAATAATATAATATAAACCATAAGTCGGATGGAAATAATTTATATATGAAAAATGATCAGAAAAATATAACGAATCCGAATATGTCATCCACATGCATGAAAAACCTCTCTAACCTAATGAACATTCATAATTTGCTATCGGATCAATATAGCGAAAAATTCCTGGATCTGGGAAAATATTACCAGATATTTTCCCTCTTCTTTTAAAATGCCTAGTTTTGCATTAGGTCACATAAACACCACATTTTGCCATGGCATGTATTGTGTTGCATTTGATTTCTCGCTTATTTATCTGTTTACCCCTCTCCTCTATTCTTTCGATAGACCCCGAGATTGCCGCTGACCCCGAGTACGACTCTGTCGATGATGACCCATCCTTCTCGACAGAGCTTTCAGGCAAGCAAAACCCCCTTGACCATCTAGAAATCGCCCATTCTTTGTCTCATATTCTTGCTCTAGATTTTGCTACTGTTGTTGTTCTGGTAGCTCCTATTCTGATGCATAGCCTGTTTTTGATAATCTGCTATTGATACTTTATTTGTTAACCTATATGCTTAGTATAGGTGAGTTAGTGTACCATCAGTGGCCCTACTCCGTTGTCCGTGTCACCATGCCATACTATATGGGTTGTCCGAGATGATGGATAACTGTGCCGAGACCAGAACACCCCTAAAGGCCCTTACAATTGTACGACTCTACTGAGCTGTATCAAGTGTGATCTACCAAGGGTGATTCCTTGTATTTCACTCTCGATGACGACGCTGTAGTGTAGCACATCTAGTATGATCTACTGAGGGTGATTCCTTGTATTTCACTCTAGGTGATGACTCTGCCGTGTAGTATATCGAGGTAAACCTATCGAGGGTGATTCCTCAGGTTTCACCTTGATGGTATGGACCTGAACCCCGACTGTTACGATGATAAAGGCGGGTCGGCCCCAAGGGTACCCATGAGAGATAATGTGGTGGAACGATAGTGCAGGTGGAGACCACCTAGGAGAGAGGTGGGCCTGGTCCCTGGTCGTGGTCCGCGGGTTACCTAGTCGGAGCGATGACCCTGGTTGTCTCCGCGAGATGCTAATAATACACTAACGGATTTGGGTATTTGATCTGAGTTAGGCTACGTGCCTTTACGCACTAACCACCAGGCGGGATAATGGTATATGGGACCCTTGGTGTTGTACATTCCTTCCAAAAGCGATCCAGATGTCATAGTTCATATTTGCGTGCTGATTGTTGGGGTGATCTGTAACCGCCTGCTTTGTATAAAGAGGTAGCCAGGATTGGTCCCCAGCAAGTCACGCAATGTGCAGGAGTGCTTAGGGAGACCGATCCATGACCCCTTTGGACTTAGGATTTAGACCTACGTGTTGACCTCTCTAGAGAGTCGAGGTTGGTCTACCGCATGTCGATCAGCCAAGGCCGGGCATTACCCAGAAAAGTGTGTCCGGCCAGAGATAATTGAGCGTGTTGGGTAATGTGGTACACCCCTGCAGGGAAGTAATCTCTTCGAATAGCCGTGTACATGGTAACAGGATGCTTGGAGTTGTATCTTGATCTTCTACAACTAGAACTGGATACTCATATGTTGTTTAACTTTTGTACTGTCCCGAGACCACTTTCTCGCAGGATAGTCGAGGAACGTTCTCAGGGCATTGCCGATATATACATTTTACTAAATTATGTATATACGCTACTCTCTTCTAATGCTGCAAGATGCTAGTCTTCGCTAGGATAGGCTTTTCTCCCTCTACTCTGGCATTTCTACTGTTTAGTCCGAAGATATAGCCCCATTCCTTTGACACCGATGCATACTTAGCATAGTTCTGATGGAAGTCTTGCGAGTACTTTGGATGAGTACTCATGGTTGCTTTGCGACCTCTTTTCTTCTTCCCGATTTTTGCAATCAGATGTTGGAGCCCAGGCGCCAGAGGATCCCGAGCTTGGCTACTACATGGAGATCTAGGACCAGGAGTAGTTCGGAGGTCCCAGGCAGGAGGCCTTGCCTTTTGATCTAGAGTCGTTGTTTTGCTCAGCCTTCTTAAGGCAAAACTTGTCTAACTATGTGTGTACTCAGATAATATTTTCTTTGATGACTTATGTATTTTGGGTCCTCGTGACCCGGGCTTGTAATACAAAGATTTATGTTTATCTTTGTGCCGTAGAGTTGTGTCATGATATTAACGTTAGTCATTGTTCGTGATCGTGCATGATGCGTGTATGATTAGTGCATGATTATAAATGGGGGTGTCACAGTGGCCATCCACGCTCAGATCAAAGACGCCCACACCAAGATATTCTAGGCCTCCACATAATCTAGCATGCACCCCATGTCCGAAGAGGCGGCGGAGATGCTTGTCGATGATGCGGTGGTGGAGGCCATGGAGCCCCTACTTCCTCATGAGATCACCGAGCGGGAGCTGGAGACGTAGGAGCCGACGAAAATCAAGGAGCACCGGGAGGAGTAGTTGCTCCTGGCTAAGGAGGTATAGAAACACCTGTCCATTGAGGAATCGGTGGTGGAATACCAACACGAGCTCTAGCGCCGCCACTACTACGAGTGCGACAACCTTGAGGGCGGCGCCGATGAAGAGGACGAGGACAACCACGTGGTTGAGTTCAGCCTCGGGGATGCAGAGTCCACCAACGGCGGAATGTCGCCAGGACAAGTCATCGACATCTCATCTTACAACGACAAAGCATAGGGCAGCATGTCGATGGCTTTGTGAAAATTATGCGTACTTAGCCTTTGTTTAGAATGTTGCTCCTTAGTTAGAGCAATGTTTAGGTCAACTGGCTCTGTTTAATTACTAAAATTTGCTCGATTCAGTAAGTGTGGTCTGTGTGCTGTAGGCTCTTTTGTGTACCCAAATTAGCAAGTGATGTTAAATTATGCAATGACATGGATGAGAACTGTACCCAGGGAAATTTAGATACTAAAACTCATCGCACGCGCGTAAAGTAGAAGAATTGTTTGCGATTGTCGGAATCGGGGCTCCGGGGACCCAAGAAGGTCCGAACTTTGGGGTGCGCATGCTGTCTACTGCCCTACTCTACCTCGCGGCCTCGCGGTTGTGCTTCGGCGTGCTCGAGCTAAGGAAGAAGAACAGTGGACACAACCATTTACCCAGGTTCAGGCCACCTTGCGGTGTAAAACCCTACTCCTGCTTGGTTGGGATTCCTTGAGGAGATGAAGTACAAGCGTGTAGCTCTAGCTACTCAAAGATGAGTCGATCCTCTCTACAGTGTCACCCTGCCATCTCTTATATTGGCCTCGGTCCTCTTCCCCCGAAAACACTTGGCGGGAAGGGTAGCCACAACGACCAGTTTGAAGGGGGACAGGGGCGCAGCTTATCCTGACCAAAGGTGGTCTTCGCCTGCAAGAGCCTCATGCCGTGACGCGTCTGTGGGCTCGGTGATGACCTCCGTCCTGGCGTGCCCGCCGTCTTGGTCTTCTTGCATCGAACGGGTAACCTTTGGGGATTATTTTGGGAACCTGTGCGCTTTCCTTGCTCCCGTAGCACGAAAGAGGAAAGCCTTCATATGCGCGCCTGCTGGCACGGCCTCTAGTGCCGCCAGACATCGTGCGCGTCACCCACATGGGGACGCGGTGCCGCGCGATCCGCTAAGCCGCACCTGACTCACTTGCCCCGCGAGGGGCCTTAGGAGGCGACCTCGGGAGACCGCCCCGTGAGGGGGCCTCGCGAGGCCATTGATGATGTCTGCCGATGTGTGCCTCGTGAGGCGGGGGCCCTCGTGAGGGTCTTGCCCGTGAAGTTTGGTAGTGGCCAGCCGCTGGGCCATGGGCATGCACCGCGTCTTGGGCCGTAGGCAGACGGGTTGGGGTACCCCCAGTCCCACGAGCCCAACAGTAGCCCTCGGGCCCGTGGCGTGCACGACTCAGCCTATTGGGGGGGGGGGGGCGAAACGGTGCGGGCCCTATCCGCCTGTGGGCCAGGCTCAATGCGTGGCACACGATGGGACATGGGGCGCCCCCACCTCTCCCATGATGCCTCGGCAACTGCTCGGGCTGACATAAAACCTACTCGTGCGCAGTGCGTGGCCATCATCGCATCCTTGTGCAGCCGCCTCTCAATGCCTTCCTTCTTGCATATGGCTTCGCCCTACCGACGCGACTTCGCCACTCCGGATCTCATCCGTGCTGCCATGGCTCCCCCAATAGGAAGAAGAGAGCGGCGGTGGCGGTCCCTATGGGCGCCTCGCCGGAGCCCGCCTTGGGCCGTTCCACCATCGTTAACACAAAGGGGCTCGCCAAGGTCATCCCGATGACCGCGACTGCTTCCAACGAGTGGGGGGCTACTCGGATCTGGCCGGCTTCGCGCCCAGCTCGCAAGTTCAACGCCACCGTCATCACCATCCACCTTCCCGCGCTCTTCGCTGGCCTGCTGCCGCCGTTCTCCGATTTCTTCAACGCACTGCTCTCACACTTCCAAGTCCGCGCGCTGCACCTGGACCCAAAGTCCATCGTTCTCCTCTCGGCCTTCGCCTTCTTATGTGAGGCCTTCATGGGCGTGCCCCCATCGGTGGCACTGCTTCACCATTTCTTCTATCTATGATTAACCGTTGTGAACCAACGCTCGGGGTGCGCCTCACTCTGAACCGTGGACGGTATGGCCAGCGAGGGCATCGACATGAGGCTCGACTATGAAATAGAAGGCTTCTGGCGGCAATGGGCATACGTGGATGTTGTCCAATTCAGCCCCCTGTTACAACCTCCGACGCACCCGGCGGAATGGAGCTCTGGGTGGGAGCACGACAGACTTGCCGACGCGAGGCTGACAAAGGTGTGGAAGAGGATGTCCAACCTGAGGGCGTCGGGGGTCACGGCGGCCATTATTGTGAGGGAGTTCCTTCGTCGGCACATCGCCCCTCTTCAGCGCCACTCTTGCCCGATGTGGGCATTCACCGGCCCTGAGGACCCCATGCGGCTCGGCAGGGGCACTCTGCCCCCTGAAGTGCTGCAGGAGGTGCTTCGTATTTTAACCGGCAAGGATGTGGGAGAGCCTACCAAGGCGGGGCTCCCCCTGTATCATTATAAGGGCAAGGAGGCCTTCATCGCCATGATGCTGCGCTTCGACCAATGGGGGCCACTTCCAGAAGGCCACGTGGGGCCCCGTGACAACCCCCTCTTAGTGACTCCTGGTCCGGGGAGCCTTGGTGCCAGCGGGACGCCGACCGACGTTGTGGGGGGCGACGACGGCCCTCCTAGGGAACCCACTCATCAACCTTCCCCCACACTCGTGGGAGCCAGTAACTCCGCCCCGCTCGAAGCCTCGCCAGACGCGGGCGGTCGCCGGGCAGCGGCTCCCGAGCCTCAAGCCCCTAGGGACGATGCCATGGGCGACTCCCACGGCCTCTCCGCGAGGGTTGTTGACGCTGGAGCCGGGGCCACGGGTCCACTGGGTCTCCTCTCTGCGGCCAGTTGCAGAGAAGGGTCCTGCACAGGTGGCGGCGACGGCGTGCTGCCGAGAGTGTTGAATAAGAGGAAATGGGTGGCCATGGACGAGTAAGCGCCATCCGCCTCGCTCCCCTTGCATCCCATGGGCCCCCTAAGTATGAACCTTCTCTTCGCACAGGTCATCCTCAAGCAAAAAATAGAAGGAGTCGCGACGCCCATCCATGCCGGCGCCAGGGGCGGCCTCGGGAGCTGGTCGCCTCTGAGAGGGCTTTGAGCTCGCAGGGTGTGTTGCCTCGCACAGGAGGGACGGAGGGGGCGCCGGCCAGCTCTCATCCATCGTCGGGCGAGGCGGGGGCCTAGCAGGTTACTGCAGCAGGCGGCAATGAGGGGCCTAGCCGGAACCATGGTCAGGCACGACCTACTACAGAACGCTGCGAGCATGCTAGACCAGCTCGGGGCGGAGCTTCAAGGCGCCGAGGCATGCCTTGCCATGGAGCGCCTGCGCTTGGCCAACGGGTGGCACTAGCTTGAAGTCGCGGTCTGCTACTTCTTGAGCTTGCGTTGGTTTTTCCCTTGAAGAGGAAAGGGTGATGCAGCAAAGTAGAGATAAGTATTTCCCTCAGTTTGAGAACCAAGATATCAATCCAGTAAGAGGTACACGCAAGTCTCCAATCTATGCACCTGCACAAACAATCAAACACTTGCACCCAACGCGATAAAGGGGTTGTCAATCCCTTCACGGTCACTTGCAAGGATGAGATCTGATAGAGATAGATATAAAAGATTACTAAAACATAAAACAAAGTAAAAAACAAATAAATTGCAGCAAGGTATTTTTGGTTTATAGATCTGAAAATATATGATGGAAAATAGACCCGGGGGCCATAGGTTTCACTAGAGGCTTCTCTCTTGAAAGAAGACATACGGTGGGTGAACAAATTACAGTCGAGCAATTGATAGAAAAGTGCAAAGTTATGATGATATCCAAGGCAATGATTATGAATATAGGCATCACGTCCGTGTCAAGTAGACCGACTCCAGCGTGCATCTACTACTATTACTCCACACATCGACCGCTATCCAGCATGCATCTAGAGTATTAAGTTCATAAGAATGGAGTAATGCCATAAGTAAGATGACATGATGTAGAGGGATAAACTCAAGCAATATGATGAAACCCCTATCTTTTTACCCTTGATGGCAACAATACATTACGTGCCTCGCTACCCCTACTTTGTCACTGGGTGAGGACACCGCAAGATTGAACCCAAAACTAAGCACCTCTCCCATTGCAAGAAGAACCAATCTAGTTGGCCAAACCAAACTGATAATTGGAAGAGAAATACAAAGATATCAAATCATGCATATAAGAAATCAGAGAAGATTCAAATAATATTCATAGATAATCTGATCATAAATCCACAACTTATCGAATCTCGACAAACACACCGTAAAAGAATATTACATCAGATAGATCTCCAAGAACATCGAGGAGAACATTGTATTGAAGATCAAAGAGAGAGAATAAGCCATCTAGCTACTAGCTATGGACCCGTAGGTCTGTGGTAAACTACTCACGATTCATCGGAAGGGCAATAAAGTTGATGTAGAAGCCCTCCATGATCGAATGCCCCTCCGACAGGGTGTCGGAAAAGGCCCCAAGATGGGATCTCATGGGTACAGAAGGTTGCGGCGGCGGAAAAGTATTTTGGTGGACGCTTCTGGTCGTTTGGGAATATTTGTGAATTTATAGGCCAAAGATTAGGGTTGGAGGAACTCCGAGGGGCCCACAAGCCCTCAGGGCGCCCCCCTAGGGTGCACCCCTGAGGCTTGTGGCCGCCTCGGGACTCCTCTGACTTCATCTTCAAGTCCTACGGGAGTCTTCTGATCCAAGAAAAATCATCACGAAAGTTTTATTCCGTTTGGACTCCGTTTGGTATTCCTTTTCTGTAAAACTCAAAAACAAGGAAAAACAGAAACTGGCACTGGGCTCTAGGTTAATAAGTTAGTCCCAAAAATAATATAAAATATCATATTAATGCATATAAAACATCCAAAACAGATAATACGTTGGAGACGTATCAAGCATCCCCAAGCTTAATTTCTGCTCATCCTCGAGTAGGTAAATGATAAAAACAGAATTTTTGATGTGGAATGCTACCTAACATATTTATCCATGTAATTTTCTTTATTGTGGCATGAATATTCAGATCCTTAAGTTTCAAAACAAAAGTTTAATATTGACATAAAAACAATAATACTTTAAGCATACTAATAAAGCAATCGTGTCTTCTCAAAATAACATGGCCAAAGAAAGTTATCCCTACAAAATCATATAGTCTGGCTATGCTCCATCTTCATCACACAAAGTATTAAATCATGCACAACCCCGATGACAAGCTAAGCAATTGTTTCATACTTATGATGTTCTCAAACTTTTTCAACTTTCACGCAATACATGAGCGTGAGCCATGGATATAGCACTATAGGTGGAATAGAATATGGTGGTTGTGGAAAAGACAAAAAGAAGGAGAAAGTCTCACATCAACTAGGCGTATTAACGGTCTATGGAGATGCCCATCAATAGATATCAATGTGAGTGAGTAGGGATTTCCATGCAATGGATGCACTAGAGCTATAAGTGTATGAAAGCTCAAAAAGAAACTAAGTGGGTGTGCATCCAACTCGCTTGCTCACCAAGACCTAGGGCAATTTGAGGAAGCCCATCATTGGAATATACAAGCCAAGTTCTATAATGAAAAATTCCCACTAGTATATGAAAGTGACAACATAGGAGACTCTCTATAATGAAGATCATGGTGCTACTTTGAAGCACAAGTGTGGTAAAAGGATAGTAGCATTGCCCCTTCTCTCTTTTCTCTCATTTTTTTGGGCTTCTTTTGGCCTCTTTTATTTTTTTGCAAAGTCCGGAGACTCATCCAAACTTGTGAGGGAATCATAGCTTGCATCATCCTTTCCTCACATGGGACAATGCTCTAATAATGATGATCATCACACTTTTATTTACTTACAACTCAGAAATTACAACTCGATTCTAGAACAAAATAGGACTCTATATGAATGCCTCTGGCGGTGTACCGGGATGTGCAATGATCAAGAGTGACATGTATAAAAAATATGAACTGTGACCTTGCCACAAATACTATGTCAACTACATGATCATGCAAAACAATATGACAATGATGAAGTGTGTCATAATAAACGGAACGGTGGAAGTTGCATGGCAATATATCTCGGAATGGCTATGGAAATGCCATAATAGGTAGGTATGGTGGCTGTTTTGAGGAATGTATATGGTGGGTTTAATGCACCGGCAAAAATTGCGCGGTACTAGAGAGGCTAGCAATGGTGGAAGGGTGAGAGTGCATATAATCCATGGACTCAACATTAGTCATAAAGAACGCACATACTTATTACAAAAGTCTATTAGCTATCGAAACAAAGTACTACATGCATGCTCCTAGGGGTATAGATTGGTAGGAAAAGACCATCGCTCGTCCCCGACCGCCACTCATAAGGAAGACAATCAATAAATAAATCATGCTCCGACTTCATCACATAGCGGTTCACCATACGTGCATGCTACGGGAATCACAAACTTTAGCACAAGTATTTCTACCAATCCACAATTACTGACTAGCATGACTTTAATATCACCATCTTCATATCTCAAAACAAATGCAAGGAATCAAACTTCTCATAGTATTCAACGCTCTTTATATGAAAGTTTTTATTATATCCCTCTTGGATGCCCATCATATTAGGACTAAATTCATAACCTAAGCAAATTACCATGCTGTTTAGAGACTCTCAAAATAATATAAGTGAAGCATGAGAGTTCAACAGTTTCTATAAAATAAAGCCACCGTCGTGCTCTAAAAAGATATAAGTGAAGCACTAGAGCAAATTGCCTAGCTCAAAAGATATACGTGAAGCACATAGATTATTCTAATAAATTCATGATTCATGCATGTCCCTCTCGACAGGTGTGTACAGAAGGGATGATTGTGGCAAACTAAAAAGCAAAGACTCATATCATACAAGACGCTCCAAGCAAAACACATATCATGTGGTGAATAAAAATATAGCCTCAAGTAAATTTACCGATGGATTGAAGACGAAAGAGGGGATGCCATCCGGGGCATCCCCAAGCTTAGATGCTTGGTTGTGCTTGAATATTACCTTGGGGTGACTTGGGCATCCCTGAGCTTAGGCTCTTGCCACTCCTTATTCCATAGTCCATCAAATCTCTACCCAAAACTTGAAAACTTCACAACACAAAACTCAACAGAAAACTCATGAGATCCGTTAGTATAAGAAAATAAATCACCACCTTTTCGTACTGTTGTGAACTCATTCTTTATTTATATTTGCGTAATATATAATGTATTCCAACTTTTCCATGGTTCATACCCCCCGATACTACCCATGGAATCATCAAAATAAGCAAACAACACATAGAAAATAGAATCTGTCAAAAACCGAACAGTCTGTAGCAATCTGTAAACTTCATATACTTATGTAACTCCAAAAATTCTTAGAAATTAGGAAAACCTGGTAAATTTGTATAACAATCTTGTGTAAAAAATTCAGATCAAATTCACGCTTCTGTGATTTTTAAAAATTGTTTTACTGAGCGCAAAAGTTTCTGTTTTTCAGCAAGATCAAATCAACTATCACCGTAAGCCATCCCAAAGGTCTGACTTGGCTCAAACACTAATTAAAACACCAAAACACAATTAATACAGAGGTAATAATTTGTATTTTCATAAAAACAGAAAATAAAAATATTGGGTTTTCTCCCAACAAGCGCTTTTCTTTAAAACCTTTTAGCTAGGCATTTGATATATTGATGATGCTCACGTAAAAGATAGCAATTGAAACACGAATAGAGCATCATATGGCATGTGAAAAACAACTTTAAGTCTAACATACTTCCTATGCATAGGCATCTTATAGGGAAAAGATTCATCAAGACAAGCAAAAATTAGCATATGGAAGGAAGAAGAAAGAAACAATAGCAATCTCAACATAACGAGAGGTAATTTAGTAACATGAACATTTCTACAACCATATTTTCCCCTCTCATAATAATTACATGTAGGATCATAATCAAATTCAACAATATAAATATCACATAAAATATTCTCTTCATGATCCACATGCATGCAAAGTTGACACTCTTCCAAAATAGTGGGATTATCATCAAATAAAGTTCTGACTTCTCCAAGCCCACTTTTATAAAAAAAATCATAAGATTGATCATACTCCAAAGTAGTGGGATCATTATTACCTAGAGTTGACACTCTTCCAAACCCACTTTCAATATTATTGCAAACATATTTATCATGAGGCTTAAATAAATTTTCAAGATAATAAGAAGAATCACCCCAATCATGATCATTGCAATAAGTAGTGGACATATCAAAATTAGCTTCCCCAAGCTTAGGGTTTTGCATATTATTAGCACAATTGACATTAATAGAATTTCTAATAACATCATTGCAATCATGCTTTTCATTCAAGGAGCTATCGTGAATCACTTCATAAATTTCTTCTTTTAACACTTCATCACGATTTTCAGATTCATGAATTTCAAGCAAAACTTCATAAAGATAATCTATTGCATGCAACTCACTAGCAATTGGTTCATCATAATTGGATCTCTTAAAAAGATTAGCAAGTGGATGAGGATCCATAAACTTTTTTATTCCTGATTTTCAATAAATACACAATTATTCCAAGCGAACAAGCAAACAAACCAAGTAAGACATAAAGGCAAACGAAAAGACGAACGAAAAGAAGGCGAATAAAAAGGCAAATATTTTTGTGTTTTTCTAAAAAATGTTTTAGAAGTGGGGGAGAGGAAAACGAGAGGCAACTGGCAAATAATGTAATGCAAGAGATGAGAGTTTATGATGGGTACTTGGTAGGCTTGATGTAGAACCTCCCCGGCAACGGCGCCAGAAATTCTTCCTGCTACTTCTTGAGCTTGCGTTGGTTTTTCCCTTGAAGAGGAAACAGTGATGCAGCAAACTAGAGATAAGTATTCCCCTCAGTTTGAGAACCAAGGTATCAATCCAGTAGGAGGTACACCCAAGTCTCCAATCTAGGCACCTGCACAAACAATCAAACACTTGCACCCAACGCGATAAAGGGGTTGTCAATCCCTTCATGTTCACTTGCAAGGATGAGATCTGATAGAGATAGATATAAAGATTACTAAAACGTAAAACAAAGTAAAAGCAAATAAATTGCAGCAAGGTATTTTTGGGTTTTTTGGTTTATAGATCTGAAAATACATGATGGAAAATAGATCCGGGGGCCATAGGTTTCACTAGAGGCTTCTCTCTTGAAAGAAGACATACGGCGGGTGAACAAATTACTGTCGAGCAATTGATAGAAAAGCGCAAAGTTATGACGATATCCAAGGCAATGATTATGAATATAGGCATCACGTCTGTGTCAAGTAGACCGACTCTTGCCTGCATCTACTACTATTACTCCACACATCGACCGCTATCCAGCATGCATCTAGAGTATTAAGTTCATAAGAACGGAGTAACACCTTAAGTAAGATGACATGACGTAGAGGGATAAACTCAAGCAATATGATGAAAACCCCATCTTTTTACCCTTGATGGCAACAATACAATACGTGCCTCGCTACCCCTACTTTGTCACTGGGTGAGGACACCGCAAGATTGAACCCAAAACTAAGCACCTCTCCCATTGCAAGAAGAACCAATCTAGTTGGCCAAACCAAGCCGATAATTCGAAGAGAAATAGAAAGATATCAGATCATGCATATAAGAATTTAGAGAAGATTTAAATAATATTCATAGATAATCTGATCATAAATCCACAATTCATCGGATCTCGACAAACACACCGCAAAATAATATTACATCGGATAGATCTCCAAGAACATCGAGGAGAACATTGTATTGAAGATCAAAGAGAGATAATAAGCCATCTAGCTACTAGCTATGGACCCGTAGGTCTGTGGTAAACTACTCACGCTTCATCGGAAGGGCAATAGAGTTGATGTAGAAGCCCTTCGTGATCGAATCCCCCTCCGGCAGGGTGCCGGAAAAGGCCCCAAGATGGGATCTCACGGGTACAGAAGGTTGCGGCGGCGGAAAAGTATTTTGGTGGACGCTTCTAGTCGTTTGGGAATATTTGTGAATTTATAAGCCAAAGATTAGGGTTGGAGGAGCTTCGAGGGGCCCACAAGCCCTCAGGGCGCCCCCCTAGGGCGCGCCCCTGAGGCTTGTGGCTGCCTCGGGACTCCTCTGACTTCATCAAGTCCTACGGGTGTCTTCTGGTCCAAGAAAAATCATCGTGAAAGTTTTATTCCGTTTGGACTCTGTTTTGCATTCTTTTTCTGTAAAACTCAAAAACAAGGAAAAAACAGAAACTGGCACTGGCTCTAGGTTAATAAGTTAGTCCCAAAAATAATATAAAATAGCATATTAATGCATATAAAACATCCAAAACAAATAATATAATAGCATGGAACAATCAAAAATTATAGATACGTTGGAGACGTATCACGGTCAAGTCGGGCCACCGCCAAAACGAGGATGCCCACGCGAAGAACAACAAGTCAGCCGCCGAGGCAAAGGAAACCAGCAAGCGCACTCTTGAAGAGGCTGAAGCAGCGGACTCGCGCTGTGAGGCAGCAAAGGCCCACACACGGTAGGTCCAGGCCCTGAATGCAGCGCTCGAGCAGCAGCTCCAAGAGCGCAAGGTCGTGATGTCGGAATTGGTGCTCCGGGGACCCAAGCAAAGGTTCGAACTCTAGGGTGTGCACGAGGAACTTAGCTAAGCTATGCCTTGCTGCTCACTGCCTCACGACGATGCTCCGGTGTGGTCGAGCGAGAGGAAAGGAAGACACAACATGAAGATTTACCCAGGTTTGGGACACCTTGCGGTGTAAGACCCTACTCCCTCTTTGTGGTGAATTGCCTCGCGAGGGATGATGGGTATGAACTTGTACAAGGATGAACTACCTCGGGAGGGCTCAGGACTCGACCTCGGCTCCCCATTCTCCACGATGGAGACTAGCCTATACTTATACTGGCCCTCTCTTCCCCCGAAAACTCTAGGCAGGCAGGGATACCACAACGACCAATTTGAAGGGGAACACGAGTATAGCTTATCCCGACAAAAGCAGTCTCCGCCTGCTAAAGCTTCTGGACATGACACGTAGGTGGGCTCAGCGATGACCTCTGTCCTGGCGAGCCCGAGGTCCTGGTCTTCTAGCACCGGAACGGCAACCTTTGGGGATTGCTTTGGGAACCCGCGTGCCGTCCTTGCTCCCTTAACACCAAAGAGGAAGGCGTCCTTATCTGCGCCCGCTGGCACACTTCTGGCTCCGCTCGTCATGGTTCGCATCACCCACATGCTATGCGAGGCAGGGTGGCGAGCATAGAGATGTCCGCCCCGTGAGGGGCCTCAAGGGGCGGCTTCGGGAGGCCGCCAGGCCCTCGGGAGCTCTCGATGATCCTTGTAGACGCTCACCTCGCGAGGCGGTGGCCCTCGCGAGGGTCTTGCTTGTGAAGCCTTGGCGTTGGGCCGCATCGGGCCTTATGACAATGCTGCACCACGAGCCGTAGGCAGACGGGCCTGGGTACCCCCAGTCCCATGGGCCCGACAGTAGCCCCTAGGCCCGCGGTGCGCACGACTCTGCTCGCGGCGTAGGAGAAGAGAGGGGTCCAAGCGACCGGGCCCCAACCGCCTACGGGCCAGGATCGATGCATGGCGTGCGCCGGGGCATGGGTCGGCCCCACTTCCCCACGACGCCTCGGCAACTGCTCCACCTGACATAAAGCTGGCAAGTGTAGGTCACACAACCATTATTACCTTCCCACACGCCCTTTTTTCAGCTCTTTCCTTCTCTAGCAAGCTTGCACTTCCTTCGCAGGACCATCACCGCTCTCACCACATTGTGCCAACATGGCTCCTTCGAGCAAGAAGGGCAAGGCAGTGGCGGACAGCCGAGCGGGGCTGGAGGCCGCCCTGGGCCGGTCTACATTGCTCAATCTCGAAGGGCTCGACAAGGTCCGCCCGATGATTGCAGATGATTCCAATGAGTCGGGGGCGACAACAGTTTGGCCCGCTTCACGACCTCTCGCCGATCTGGATGCCACCACCATCGCCATTCATCTTCCTGCGATCTTCTCTGGCCTGCTGCCCCCATTCTCAGACTTCTTCAATGTCGTGCTTTCGCACTATCAGGTGCATGTGCCTCACCTAGACCCGAGATCCATTCTCCTCCTTTCAGCCTTCACCTTCCTATGCGAAGCCTTTGTGGGTGTGGCTCCTTCGGTGGCCCTGCTCCGCCATTTCTTCTGCCTCTGGCTCACCGCCGCCAACCAACACTCTGGGTGTGTGACGCTCTATGCCATGGCCGCGACAACGGGTGACGGCGTCGACATGGAGATCAACCACGAAGCGGATGGCTTCAGGCGGCAATGGGTATACATGGAGGTGGCCGAGTACAGCCCCCTGCTGCTGATCCCATCATCCCCGACCATGGTGAGTTTCGGATGTGGGCATGAGAGGCTTGACGACCCAAGGCCTTCGCGGGTCCTAGCGAGAATGGCCGACCTGAGGGCGGCGGGAGTGACAGTGAAGATGGTGGTGAAGGAATTCCTCCGCCGACGGATTGCCCCTCTTCAGCGCCACTCCCGCGCCATGTGGGCCTTCACCGGCCCAGAAGACAGGATGCGGCTCCAAACGGGCCGCCTGCCTCCCAACGTGTTTAGCGGGATTCTCCAAGTCTTGACTGGCGAAGATGCAAGCGGGCTACCCGAGAAAGGGTACCCTCTGTAAAACTACATGAGCAAGGAGGACTTTGCCAGGAGGATGCCATGATTCGATCAGTGGGGGCTGCTCCACGAAGGTCACGAGGGGCCTCGGGACAACCCCTTCCTGGTGGTCCCAGGGCTTGAGAGCTCCGCGAGCATGACACCCCTGGCCGCCACGTTGGGGGGTGGTGGCAGCCCGCCTCCTCGGGCCGCCCTGCAACATCCTCCTCCATCATTAGGCATCAGTGGCGTCGCCCCATGAGGGGGCAGGGTCACCACCCCAAGTACGACAGGCGGCGCGCAGGGCCTTAGGGCGATGGTCCCCGGGTCGCACGACCCCGGGAGGAGGATCCGATCGGAAGGCGGCTCCAGCGTGCTATAGAGGACCTTGAAGAAGAGGAAATGGGTCGCAATGGACGAGTGAGCACTTCCCCCTTTTTGCCCCTTGCGCGGCAGGCATCCCTAACACTACAAAAAAAGACACATCCGTGACATTTTGGCCCGAACGAATTTTTTTCTGTCATGCTTATGACACTTCTATGACGATAATTGTGACAAAACCCGGTATCATCATAGATGTGGTGGGCTCCTACTTCTATGATAGAAAATGGGCTTTTCGTCCTGGGCGGGCCGGGGACGCACCAGCATGACATTCTTTGGGCCGTCCATGATGGAAAAAATCATGGTAGAAGCGAGGGCGAGGAAAATTTCGGGGAGTTCCCGGTTACGGTGGGTGGTCGGGGCCGAGCGATGCACGGAGGTTTGCGCGTTTCTCTCGTACACGTACGCGCGTGTGTGCAAGGCGTTGGGCTCTAACTGAACCCGAGCGAGGCGTTGGGCTCTAATTGAACCCGAGCGATTGCACTAGCTACGTTACTGAACCCCGATCGATCCCTTGGCTGTTAACTGAACCCGAGTGATTCCTTCGCTACTGCTGCTAACTGAAGCCGATCGAAGCTGCCTCTTGATGAACAGCCCCCGATGGGGGTTGGATGAACAGTTCCTGGTGGGGGTTGGATGAACAGGACCCTGTGGTAGTAGAGGCTGTTGCCGCTGGATGAACAGGACCCCAATCGAGGAGGTGGGGGTGGATGAACAGTAGCCGGTGGAGGGACCCTGTGGAGGGCTGGTTGAACAGGACCCCATGGAGGGCTGGTTGAACAGTAGCCGGTGGAGGCTGGATGAACATGACCCTGTGGAGGGCTGGTTGAATAGGACCCCATGGAGGGCTGGTTGAACAGTACCCCGTCGATGAATAGTAGCTGGTGGAGGCAGGAGGAAGTCGACGGTGGATGAACAGTAGCAGGTGGAGGCTAGAGGAAGTCGGCGGTGGATGAACAGTAGCCCGTGGAGTTCCGTGTTGCGGTACGCCACACCCCTCTCGATGAACAGGACACCCGTTTCGATCGTAGCGCTCCAACACAAGTTCATTTCCTCCGTTTTGCGGTACGCCACACCCCTCCTGATCAACAGGACCCAGTTTTGACCGTAGGCACTCAAACAGAAGTCTGTTTCCTCCATTTTGCGGTACGCCAGATCCTTCCCGATGAACAGGACCCCGTTTTGACCATACGCGGTCGAACAGAAAAGCCATTTCCTCCATTCTGCGGTATGCCAGACCTCGTTTCGGCTGTTCCGTCCAAGCCGGTTGGCTCCCGATGAACACGACGCCGTTGCTGCCGTCCGCTACCTCTCCATGTACACGAGCCCTGGCCATACATATGCGCGAGTAGGCGTTCGAGACCCCGCCCGTATGTACGTATGTGGCCATATTTTTTGCGATCCGGCTGTACGTACGTGTACATAGTTTAGAAGGGACTGCCTGAACTGCTACGTCGGGGGCTCTACTACTACACGTGCCGCTGCTTGCTTGGCCACGGTTCATCGTTGCAGAGAGACCGATCGACCAGTATGTACGTACACGTTCACGACCAGAATGACAACGCTACGTACACTTCGACCGGGTGGGGCCTGGCTGTCAGGGAGGATAAGGAGGCACTTCCTTGCGTGCGAAGTTATTGATGGTGGGTCCGAGCTGTCAGGGGGAGGATTCAATTTTTTTCGCGCCTAATATGGAGGCACTTCCTTGCATCCGAAGATATAGCTGGTGGGTCCCAACTGTCAGGGGAAACGTTTTTTCGCAAAATACGGTCCTTCCGGTAGGTCCCCGCTATCAGGTGGAGGAATCATTATTTTGCGCGTAATAAGGAGGCACTTCCTTGCTACAGCCTTGGACCCAGCTGTCAGCCTCTCCATGTACAGTCCTCTTTTGATGTAAGTCGTTCCTTGACCACGTTGACCACGCCGTGGCAAGAGTACCAAGGCGGTGGACGATGGCGAGGCCTAGGAAGGGAATGACCCAGAGCCGGGGAAGACTCAGCAGTTGTTTCCCACGCGGAGGGGAGTAGAGGGTTTAGTGGTTGGGCTGCAGTGTGAGGCTGCCATCGCCGGAGAATAACAAGAGGTCTGGGTGAGTACAGGGATGCCCAGTCCAGCGATGGGAGTAGGGTGGGGTGGTGAGGCCTGCGTGGCAGCAGAGCCGGCCACGAGAGGCAAGAGCAGGCGGCACGATCAGCGCTGGTTTGGGCGGCTGGAGCAAGAAGACCAGAGGTTGAAGAAGCAGTACGGCCATTGGATGGACATCGTACGGTCACTGGAGCTAGAATCGTTCATATTGACTAAGTTGACAAAGCCCTCCATCCGCGTCAACTTAGTAGGCCCACAAGTCAGCCTCCAACTATGGTGGGTCCCAGATAGCAGGGGGAGTATTCATTTTTGTGTGCGTAATAAGGAGGCACTTCCTTGCATGCGAAGATATAGCTGGTGGGTCCGAGCTGTCAGCGGGAGGAACGTTTTGTTCACGAAATACAGAGGCCCTTCCGGTGGGTCCCTGCTGTCAGGTGGAGGAATCATTATTTTGCACGTAATAAGGAGGCACTTCCTTGCGGCGTGCGGCCGTGGACCCAGCTGTCAGCCTCTCCACGTACAGTCCTCTTCCGATGGATGTCGTTCATTGACCATGTTGACCACGCCGCGCCGAGAGCACCAGGGCGGTGGACGACGGCGAGGCCTAGGAAGGGAACGACCCGGAGCCGGGGAAGACTCAGCAGTGGTTGCCCACGCGGTGGGGAGTACGAGGGTTTACTGGTTCAGCTGCCGTCGCTGGAAAATAACAGGAGGTGTGGGTGAGTAGAGGAATGGCCTGGCTAGCGATGGAGTAGGGTGGGGCGGTGCGGCCTGTGCGGTAGCATAGCCGGCCATGGGAGGCGGGAGCAGGCAGTCCCACCGGCGCTGGTTTGGGCGGCTGGAGCAAGAAAATCAGATATTGAAGAAGCAGCATGACCGTTGGATTAACATCCAACGGTCACTGCTGCTAGAATCGTTTGTGCTTCGTACACGTCAACCTAGTAGACCCACAAGTCAGCCTCCAAATCTGTCTCAAACAGCATACAACCCGAAATTTCTAGCCAGATTCAAATTAATTTAAAAACTAAACATACCTTAATTTAAATCCAATGAAATTTTACCCGCACAAAAACAATGAAATTTAAAATATCAAAATCCGAAAGAAAAAAGTAATTTGGAACTAATTGCCTGTTTGCTGTAATTTTTTCATTTTATAGCCTATTTCTTATTACTTATAGCCCATTTCTTATTACTTATAGCCCATTTTCTGTGCAAGCCCGAATGCATCCCTCCTCGTTTTGAAAGATTTCCGACCCAGCAGGGCGTAGAAAAGCAAGTAGGCCTACGTTGGTTATTCTGCAAAAAACAAAATAGCTGGGCTAGCCATTTTTAGAAAGGAAAAAAACACTGGGCTGGTCATGTGGTAAACATATGAAATAAAAGCCTGAGCTAGACGGGCCACAACTCCTGCACAACCCAGTTGATACCCTTCTCCATCCCAAAAAAAAGAAAATAATGCGCGCGCTGCTGGGTCCCGGGTGTCTGCCGCTCCTTGTGCAGTTATCTCGCTTATTGACTACGTTGACAGTGGCGTGCGACCCAGATGTCAGGAAACCATCAGGAGGAACCCTTTTTTTTCTTGTAATAAAGGAGGCACTTGCTTACCTACTGCCATGATCCCGGTGGGTCCCTACTGTCATCCTCACCATGTACAGTCATCTCCTTATTCCTCTCGGTTGTTGACCATGTTGACAACACCGGAGGGCGGCGCCGCGACGAGCGAACCAAGGCGGAGGATGATGGTGAGGCCTCGGATGGGAATGAGCAGGAGCCGGGGAAGATGCGCAGAGTTTTAGGGTGCGATGTGGCCATGATGCGTGCGCGGCAGCACAGCCAGCCGTGGGAGGCAGGAGCAGGCGGTCCCGTCAGCGCTGTTTTGGCTTTGGCGGCTGGAGGAAGAAGAGACTGAGGAAACATGACAGACGTTGAATGTTAATCCAACGGTCAAGGTTGGCACAATCATTTGTTGACTAAGCCGACACCAAGTAGCATACTTTTTTATATATAGGAAGAAAAGAAAAACTAGGCTTTTTCGCCAGATAACATTCCTGAAACTGCAACCGTTTGATCTTGCGTCGCAACTAAAACTGCGAGGAAAATATGTTCGTTTGCCGTCCTCCTCCCAGGGAACGTTCACCACATAAGTGACTAGCACCCTTGGTTTTCAACCGAGAGGTCTTGGGTATATGTCCCAGGAACCCTCAATTTTCTCCTCCTTCCTTCCTTGCAAAAAAAAGAAAACCAAAGACTTGAGAAAGCGTACAGAACAAGCTAGTGTACCAGTAAAGAGACGTTGTTGAGTTTTAGAAAAAAGAGAGACGTGCTCCTGTAGCTGGTTTGAATCCAGACCTAGATTATGACTATATATGGTGCTATGCTACTCTCCAAATAATGAAACTGACATATCCAATGTTCACTTCTCCTCTTCTCTACTTACTCTGCCTAGCATCAAAAGCTCTGGCCACAGCAACCATGTCCGCTGGCGGCTCGTCCACCTGCTCTTCAGCAGGCAATAACCAAATATGCGCCAGGTCGCCACCCGTACCATCGCCTGTGGGTCTCATCACACCCCCATCGGAACACGCACCGTAGCTGGTTGCTCATCGCAACCCGCTGCCGTTGGTGTGGTGCCACTGCTGCAAATCACGCAGAGTCATCCGTCGCGTCTCAACCACAATCCTCAACCCTGGCCAAGTCTTCTACAAATGCCCGAATCATGGGGTAATAATATGTTTAAGTGTTGTTCCGCTGCTTTCAGTTGCTGATTTTTTAATAGTTTGGTTAATGATCTTCCAATTTGATTCATGCAGAAAAGGGAAGATTCGTGTGATTTGTATTTCTAGGAAGTTGCTGATGTGGGGGAATGGAAGTACACTGATTATTTGGTTAGCCAAGGAATCCCAACACCAGCAGGTTGGGGTGTTGGACAAGTAGCTGAAGGAACGGCAGAAGAGGAAGATGCAGAGCAGAAGGTTAAAGATGAAGTTCCTCTGATCATGGCCAAGCAACAGCTGTTGAACGACCTTGACAGCAATGAGGAGATGAAAGAGCTTGTGAAGATAATGGGAAAAATCGATGTGCTATGTAGGATGATTGTCTCTTTATTTGCAGTGTATGTAGCACTCGTGATGTATTCAGTGGCTATGACATGAGCACTTTGCTGAAACTAGTAATGAATGAAACCTGTTTAGCAGGCTGGGCGTAGTGTTGTGAACATCTAATGATTTCTATTATTGGAAATCGGGGGGTATCCCCTTTTGCTCATAAATAAATAAATAGTAGAGGCCCTTTTGCTGATAAATAAATAAATTAGCAGAGGCCCTGTCAGGTCAGCTTCGTTCCCATTCGAAGACGTAGAGCAAATTGCAGTCCAACAGCAAACTATGTCATCAAATACAAGTTTCACAGCCAAATATGAGTACAACTAAACAACAATGTCATCATGTTTTAGTCGTCATACAATCACCAAACACAACTCAACATACATAATAAGTGATGTTCTCACAGCAAAATACTAAACAACAACTTCATCAGGTTTCAGTTGTCATAGCAAACACAATTTCACATAGTAGATAAAAAGTCATCTTCTGACAGGCAAATACGACAAAAGCAATCTAATCATCATCCGCAGCAGCAGCGTCAACATCTTCGCCATGTGTATCAGTCTGAATCATAATTCCCCCCAGTGTCATCTTCTTCTTCATCCTCAATGTCCTCGAACATTGGCGTCTTATTGATCAACTCTCGTATGTCCATATCCCAACAGGCAATCTTTTCGCCAGCGTCATTGACGTGATTGTTCTCAAAGATATTAGGAACATCTGTGGAATCTTCTACATCAGGAGCAGTGTAAGCATCATCTTGTTGTGCAACTTCATTAAACAAATTCCTCTGCTCAAACCTGTCGGGGTACACAAACAGGGATGTATGTTTTCCCCTGACTTGTGCACGGACAGCAAGCCACGAACCCGGCAAGATTGCAACATCCAGGACCAGACCAAGCACGAGAGATCTGCTCTTTGGAAAACCAGGGTGCAGACCAAGGAAACCAAGTCAAGCCAAGGAGCAAGACACCGCTAAGGGAAAACCTCCCTTGCAAGGCAGGAGAGCCCGGTGAGGTCAAGGTTGCCCCGGAAGTAAGCTTCAAGACCGCCCTGGTAGGCTTGCCGGGTCCTATGAAGGCAAAACACCCCGCCAAGGCTTCACCACCCCACCTCGCAGCGACGCAAGTCATCGATCGGGGCGGTGTCAAGCCCCAAAGTGACTAAGTGGCTGCCTTTTGCCACATGGCTGCCATTTCCTACAGGAATCGCCTCCAAATGACACCCGTCCAGCGACGTGTCATGTAGACAGGATAGAAGGTGGCCTAACAGCCCGGCAAGGCATGCCGGGTAGGCCATGATGTGACGCTGAGCGGCGCATTTAATGCGCACTGCTCTGTCTGCAGAGTAGATATGATAGCACTATTTGCTATCTAATCAGTACACAATGACTGATTTGCCACTGTGGTGACCCCTTGGTCTATAAAAGGAGGCCCATGGCAACCATAGAAAGGATTTGGATCCTTGTACACTCGTACACGCGTAGCTGCTCTCGCCCCGAGGCAACCCTACCGGGCAAGAGCGTTGCGTTTCCACCACCATCCACCATCAATCCACCAAAGCAGGAGTAGGGTTTTACGCCTCGCGGCGGCCCGAACCTAGGTAAAACTGCCCATGTGATCTCTGCCGTGCTGCGCTGCGCTCCTCAGCTCTTTGTGCAACGTCCTCAGTCCCCCTGCCGAACCAAAAGGGGATCATGGCCCCATAGGTGGACGTGGTTTCCCTTGACATCTTTGGCGCGCCAGGTAGGGGGAAGGCGCTTGTGCGAACTCGAGAAGCATATGCAGTGCGTCATCTTCATCACCGTCTTCATCAACGGCGTCACCACTTGTGACGCCTGAAGGAATGGCGGGGATGGAGCGGGAGAGTGACGTTGCTCCCCCGCCGACCTCGTCCAGCCTCCACCACCTCCGTACGCCATGGTCACAGCGGCGGCGGAAGCTAGCGACAAGGGCGACAGTACCGCCCCTAACGGATCAGACAGCAGGAACGCCCTGCGAGCCCCGTTCGAGAAAAGGAGCGATGTGCAAGGGTACCAGATTTCTCTCTCTACCACTCTCGCTTATTGACAATCGAGCTACTCTGGGTTTTAGCATCATCAACATCGATGAGCCCGCACGATACTCGGTCCAGCATTTACCCTGCTTGGGGAAATCCTGAGTAGAACGCCGGTGCAAATCCGTTGGTTGACACCCCGGCAAGTATGCTCCGGCAAGGCCGTCCACGCTGGCGTGACTTTCATGCCAACTGCTGTTGGATTGATCAAAAAGTGTGAGGAGGAGGAGAGAGGAACCGGCCATGCCTAACGTCGCGTCTTGCCGCCCACAAGATACATATACTTCTAGCCGACCCTTGCCGGGAGCTAGAAGTCGATATACGTGCAGCACCAACTCACACTTTTCGGAGCATGCGAGCTCAGCAAGTGGCCGCAGTCGGGAGGAGTAGATGGAAGCACGGATAAGAGCTAAGTCTACACAATCTTTGCTTTACTTAAGAATCTAGAATTTGCGTTTGTTTATCCATTGAATGCCGGAGTGTTCATGTGAAGAAATCTTTCACAAGATGGTACCTTTGCTAGATTCTTGTCTGCACCCTCATTCTGTTCAGAGCCTGCTTGCGAAATGGGTGGCTGCGTTTGAAACTACTAAGGAAAAACCTGCCGGGACGCATCCACGCTAAGATAAATGTTAAGGGCCAGACCCTTACGACTTTCGCGGCAATATGATACCGGCAGGCAACCAGAGCGTGCATAGAGATTAATCATGCGAACACCAATGGGGTAACATTCAAAAGGGATAAAACACGTAATTCAGATTTAATAAAGACATCAAGTTTCACGCAAGCGTAAATAGTACGATGTCTAAACACACGACATGCATCATGTTTTGATTACAGAACAACACATCAGCGGACATGATTCAAGACCGGTCCTTGCGACCTCGGGGAGCAACATGAACGCCAAGGACCCTGTCGGCGAAAGGGGCGGCCTTCTCCTCGGCAGCAGAAACGTCCGTGCCATGCGGCGGCTTCCTGAAGCCATCGGCAAGGTCGAGATCTGGGTGGCGGCAGGCGATGTTGCTCAGGACCATGAAGAGGGAATTATGAGCAAGCCTCCGGGATTCAGCCTCGAAGCGACCAGCTCTTCCCTCCTCATGCACCTTCAGCTTTTCGATCAGCTCGTTGAAGAAGGCCCCTAGCTTAGCACTGGGGGCCTCCTGCTTGCTTGCCAAGTAGACTGACCCCTCCATGCCCATCGCTGCGGTCTGGGCAGTGAGGCACTCAGCAAAGTCAATTAAGCTCTTAATCCAGAGGTCGACCTGCTCAGACTGGTTCACCAGTTTGTCCTCTGCATCCTTCTGGAGGCGCTTCGCGGTGTCCAGGTCTTTCGTTAGCTGCTGCTCACGGACCCTGCTGGATTCTGCCGAGCTCTCCAAGGTGCCGATCCTAGCCTTCAGATCTTCGATGGTACCGTTGGCGCCCTCGAGGCCTTGGCTCTTGGAGGAGAGCTGCGATTGCACATCCTTTAGGACGACCTCTACTTTCCACGTCTCCTCCTTGAGAGTCTTGACCTCCTTGGCGCTCCCGGCAAACTTTTCCATCAGCTCGGCCACCTGCTGGTCAAGGTCCACCTTGGCGGTAGAGGTAGGGGCAAGGTCATCGGCAAGCTTCTTCAGCCGAGTGGCAGAATCGGCAGTAAGGGCATCCAGGGCGGCCTTGTGCTTGTCCTCCAGCTCTTTGGTGCGCTGCTGCGCAAGGACCTCTAGATCATCGTCCTTAGCACGGAGAGCAGCCTCGAGCCTATCCTCCCAGAGAGAGATATCCTGCTCCCTGGCATCCAGAAGCACTTTGCGGTCCACCCAGCGCGCCTCTTGAGCGATGACATCCTCCCTCGCCATCGAAACTGTCTCTTGCTGCCTCAAGAGGACCTGGAACTGCTTGCCGTGCCAATCGCACAGCTCGGCGCCCTTGTCCTTCAGCTTCTGATCCACCTTATTGGCGGACTTACGCTGCTCCTTGAGCTCCTGCTATTTCTGGCTATGCCAATCCCGCATCTCTTTGATGCCCGTCGCCACAGACTCCATGAAGGACAAATCCAGAGCGATGGCGACGGAGTCATGCACCTCTTCGACCCCTTGGTATAGCGACGTCAAAATGCGCTGAAGCTCTTCATCAAGTTCCGTGCTCGTTGCCATTGACAAGCCGGGGCTCCAAGCCCAGGCTGCGCGAGCACCAGCGCCAGATGGCTCGAAGATGATGGCGGGACCCCCGTCGGGGTGCCAAATACAGGAAGGGGACCCATGGTTTGGAGAGGTATATTCTCTTCAATCACAACCCCTAATCCAGATGTGCTACCAGGGGTTTTCTCGGACTTCTTCAGGGGTCCCAGGGCACCCACGACAGCATGTTCCTGCCCTTCCGTGGCAGCGATCTTGGCGGCCTCCTCTGCGACGTCCTTCCCTATGCTGGCCACCTCATCCAGTAAATCTGGCTCCTCACTTAAAGGGGCTGCAGGCAGATCTAGCAATCAATGGCGGAAATATAGAATTGTTAACAAGCCAGAAGTACGAAGCAAGATGATAATAGGGAACAGGGAAAGAAGAGCGAATAAGTTACCTGGAGAGGTCTGCCGGGCGGAAGCTTCAGTTTCTCCAGCAATATTAGTTGCCGGGCCGAGGCTGGACTCTTTCGTGGAGACCCTTGGCGGGGATCCCTCGACCCGATCAATGGGTAGAGTGGGCCCCTCCTGGAAAGGCTCGCTCGGGGTGGTTCCTTCTCCTCCTTTAGCTTCGGTGGTGGGGAGCTCTCCTCCATCGCTCCCGACGGGAGGAACCACCCCTACACGTTCAAGCTGGGGGCTTGGTGCCGGGGTTGATGGTGCTCCCGTCGTCGGCCGCCAGCGTGGCCACCGCTTGTGCGGTCGCGTCCGTGTCCGGCTATGCCGCTATTGCGTTGCGAGCAGCGACTTGAGCGAGGGCGGCGACCTCGAGCTTCATCTCTGAAGACAAGCTATCCCGCAGAGCGTTCGCGCTCGCGGTCATGGTGGATGTGGTGCCAGGTAGCAGGATGATGCGCTATGGTGTGGAGTTTAGCTGGGCGTTGCCGCTTTAAGTAGTGCATTCCGGTGAGGCCAAGCGTCCGGGTGCGTCATTAAGTCGCCGGAGTTGGTTCCTCGGGCACCGAGCCTCTTAATGACGGCATATAGATGGACGACATGAATGTGGGCAGCTGGCGCAGCTGGGAACGCACGCGCGTGACGGTGTGAGGGACGAGGGTTTTTGGTGTGCCAGGGTAGTCAGCTGTGGTCGTGGCAACGTTGGAGATGCCCTTTGCTCACTTGCGATCCCCACATGTCATTGAAAAAGCAAGATGACCCGGCATGGTCCCAGGTCCTGGGGATGTAGTTGGCCACGCTAGAACACTCTGTGGACGCATCGCGGCGCGCGCGCACTTCGGCGCCCCGTGCATCCTCGACCAGCCGGGTGTTGATCTGCTGGTCATGCCACAGCGCTAACGCCACCCTCGGCACCCTGAGGCCGAGCGTGTCCAGCAACGATGAGCTTGTCGCTCACCGCGATTGCCATGTCCAGAGGCGGTGCGGGAGCTGCGCCACGCTGCTGGCCCCCATGACCCACATGAACGGTTGCCAGTGGCGAGGAGGGTGTGGGCCAGCTCCTCCATTTGACCATGTTCCGGCAGTAGTAACTAAACTAGTCCCTGTGTACTCCCTTAGTTTTCATTTACTCCGCATTTTTGCTTTGCTCAAAGTCAAACTTTGTAAACTTTGACAAAGTTTATAGACAAAAATAATAGCATATACAATAACAAATCAATACCATTAGATTCATTATTGAATATACCCTCTTCTCCATCGATCATGCCGCCCTCCGGTCGAGTCCATCCTCCCCCATGCCTCATTTGAACATTCCGCCGAGTGTCATTCGCATGTGGGCCTAGACCATGCTTGTATTTCCAATGTTGTAATTTGTCCGACATGCATACAGAGAAACGGTTCGTTTAAAGTTTCACTTTGCCTCCACTACGTGCCGCTTCCCATCTTAGTTTTGACATCCCATTCGGTTCATGCCCCAACACATCTTGACGAGATCGATTGATGTTGAGAGATCAAGTGCGTGTCGTGCAAGGAGATAAAGGTTTGCTGTGTTTCTATGATAGAAATGACCCGGGGGGGGGGGGTCTGTGTGTGCGCATCGGTCATGTACCATCTAGCTAGATCGATTGAAAGAGGACTAGGGTGGGTCCGGAGATCGACCGATCTAGAGAGGGGTGGAGAGGATGAATGTATGCTTAAAAAAAGATAGATGAAAGGCTTGGTTACAATTAATGCATGGTAGAGTGACCTAGGCGTATGTCGAAGAGCGACCTGACGACGAGCGAGATACAATCCCGATACCTTGGGAGATCAATTAGGTTTGACAAGCACAAGGAGGAAGAGAGGTGGTATATGTGTGTGCAAGAGAGAGAGAGAGAGAGAGAGAGAGAGAGGGAGGGAGGGAGGGAGGGAGGGAGAGAGACCCCAAGATGAAACCGAGAGAGAATGAGTGGGTGCATGTGTGATATACCTAAGGCGGATTCAAAATTTTGAACCGGTGATCATAGCATCAGCAAATCATATATAAAGGGTATTCAATGTTCGTTTCGCTTTTGAACGTACAATATACTCCCTCCGATCCTTTCTAGTTTACATATAAGTTTTATGTGTAGTCAAAGTATCTCTACTTTGATCAAACTTACAGAAAAAAGTATCAACATTCAACAACGCCCAATCAATATTGTTAGATTCGTACGTACTCCTAGATTTGTATTCAAACAGAGATGGTTTCCAATTTGTCTTCAAACACGTGAATGCTTGTTCTCGCGCATGCTCTTCCTACTAGGATTTCACCACGTATAGCCAGTCCAATAGTAACTTTTTTTAAGCTCCCTGTCCAATAGTAGTAGAAGTAGTAGTACTAGTGGAGTACTGAGGGTGACACTCGGCCGACCTCTCTCTCTTCTAGTAGTATAAATGATGCGGGCGAGGGAGGGGGAGGGACGTCGGTTTGCTCTCAATTGCGGTCCCACAAGCGAGCGAAAACGCAAGACGAAGCGCGTTCCATTCGGTGAGCGACATGGAGGGTCCAGCGTGCCGGGGTGCAACGCGAACGCGACGAGTGATGTACATCATCCGTTCCTTATGAACTTGCATACTTCGAGTACTCCTTTTTTTAATGCAGTACAGACGCAAGCGCTCATACATGTGTGCATACACTCACCCCTATGAACGCACACACGCACACCCTACCCCTATGAGCACCTTCGAGAGACTGAGTCGTCATACCTCTACTAGCAAGATGCCCGTGCATTGCACGTAACATCAAGATGCATTTGTATGAGTAGTTTATGTTGTGAGAGAAAAGGATGAATGAGGGAAGGCCTTATTTGCAAATGTGGAGAGGGGTGTGGGTATCTTTTTGCAAAATTGCCATAGTTTCCTTCCTATCCGTCAGATATAAATCGGACGGCCTATATTGTAGGATGGCAGGCACACCATCATCACCAACTCTGTTTTTTATAAGAGCTAGCAAGATGCCCATGCATTGCACGGAACATCAAGATGCATTTTTTTACAAAACACCTATTGTGATTGACCCATGCAGGAGTAATCCCATGTGCAAAAACTAATGATATCTCAAGAATTTCATCAGAAAAATGGTATCTCGAGAATTTCATCGAAAAATGATATCTCGAGAAAGATGAGAGATAAGGCGAGGAGGAGTGGTGCGTGGTGGTGACTGGTGGTCGGACTGGGCGGAGGCATGGGGATGGACGGCGCCGGCAGTGGCCACCATGCCAGATTGTTCTAGAGGCTTCCTTTTTTAATTACTCAACAATGAAGTTGTGGGAGATAAGGATGAATGATAGAGGTGGGGGTATCCCTTTGCAAAATTGCCATAGTTTGCTTTCTACTCTTATCTCTACTCTCGGTGATGATGGTGTGCCTTCCATCTTGCAATATAGACCGTCCGATCTATATCTGACGGATAGAAAGCAAACTATGGCAATTTTGCAAAGGGATACCCGCACCTCTATAATTCATCCTTATCTCCCACAACTTCATTGTTGAGTAATTAAAAAAGGAAGCCTCTAGAACAATCTGGCATGGTGGCTGCTGCCGGCGTCATCCATCCACATGCCTCCGCTAAGTTCGACCACCAATCACCACCGCGCCCCACTCCTCCTCACCTTATCTCTCATCTTTCTCGAGATATCATTTTTTGATGAAATTCTCGAGATACCATTTTTCGATGAAATTCTTGAGATATCATAAAAAAATGCATCCTGATGTTCCGTGCAATGCACGGGCATCTTGCTAGTCATCTTGAGATTTACGAAGTCACCGCCTCGTCGTCGACAGGAACGGTGGGGAGGTCCAGACGTCTGCCACATGAATCTCTGAAACTTTGGTCCCATCCCACCCCACAACTCTCCAGGCTCCGACCGTCCGACTTTGCAAACTCCGCACAGTCAAAACCGATTGACCGGTCGTCACCGGAACCACTATTCACACCAGAACCTTCGCTGCTCAGCCTACGCCAGCTACTTGCCGGCCGGTCACCACTGCCCCAAAACCACACCTCCTCTCTAGCCCATTCCCCCACCTTTCGATCCCCTAGCCCGCATCAACCGTCCCCTAGTTCACCGAAAAGCCATGGTGCACCGCAAGATCACGTACTACAAGATGCTGACACCGGAGCGCCGTGCAGAAATCGCGGCGGCGGTCTTCGTTCCCAAGCTCGCTTTGCGGCGGGCCAATCCCTGAGTTCTCTGGAGCCAAGCTCCGAGGAGGAGGAAGCTGATCTAATGTTCATGGAGGAGGTCGCGGCGCAGAAGGCCCCCGATGCGTATGAGACGATGGACGTCGACTTCGTGCCGGCATCTGGGTCCCCCATGGTGCAGGCGGACCAGCAGTTCAACCTGGCGATTCTAAAGGAGGACCGGGAGGCGGAGGCTCAACTCGACGCAGAGCGCGCGGATGCTGCTGCCATCGAGGCCCTTCTGCATGCGGAACCGGATGTCGTGGATGTGAATCGGGCGGCGGACGCTCAACTAGATGCGGAGCGCGTGGATGCCGCTGCCATCGAGGCCCTCCTGCAGGCGGAACCGGATGTCCTGGACTTGAACCAGGCGGCAGAGGCTCAACTTGACGTGGAGCGCACGGATGCCGCTGCCATCGAGGCCCTCCTGCAGCCGGAACCGGACGTCCTGGACTTGAACCGGGCGGCGGAGGCTCAACTCGACGCGGAGCGCGCGGATGCCGCTGCCATCAAGGCCCTCCTACAGGCGGAACCAAATGTCGTGGATGTGAACCGGGCGGTGCTCGCGTCCGTGCGGAGCGCCCGCACGCTCCGCGTGAATGAGTAGCTAGAGGCCGAGGACAACCACGGTGCGGAGACACACGTCGGCAGCTATGACTGGTTCGCGCCGGCAGCCAAAGACGATGAGTCCCTCTCGTTCTACGAGCAGTGATAGTTTTTCTTTATGTTGTTGTTCTTAGGGATCTTTTGCTGTGTAAAAACATATATTTATGCAAGTTGCCTGACTTTCATCATTTGGGTCAGTCGACCATTTCAGGCGGTTGGATGAATATCCTACGTCTCCTAACCCTTCTTCTTCCTCACCTCTTCTTCTTCCCCAACAGACTACCGCACGGGCCGTACGGATCTTCCCCAACATGCGGTTGGATAAACATACTGTATGAATGAAAATTATGTGTCAGCGGTAGGATGGCTGAGTTTGGTTTGAGCACATGCGGTAGCACGTGTCAGTGAGGGTGCGTTCCCTTGGTTGGGTTTGCGGCGTGCAGGAGCGACTGTGTGAGGGTGCGGTGCAACCGCGACAGCCGTGCGCAAGTGTACCTCCTTTTCATTTTGAAAACTTTAGGCAAGCTTGGCAAAAATGTGTGGCGAAGTATGGCAATGCAAGGCCTAGACCCAAACAGGATACAAGTACGTACGTACTACTTGTGTTAAAAAAGAAAGGCGGGGTTTTCCTTCGCGGAATTGATCGATACAAATCCTCGTTTGACGTGTCAATTTATGCGTATTTTTTTCTCCAACGCCCAAAGAGCTAACCATCTCACTCCTCATTGCTTGATTAATGCAGCGCCATGCAAACCAACCTTCTCACTTCCGCATGCATGCAAGGGTATATTAATGTCCTTGGTTGCTAGTACGAGGCAAACCCCATCAATTTTGCCTCGATTAGTGTTAGTGGCCTTCTGCAAATTGTAATTTTGATACTGGCCTTATATACAAAAAAATGGAGGTAGTAACTATTTGACTTCCTTCCCCATTGCGGTGATGTCGACGATATCTCGAACGTTGTGGCTTTGGCGAAGTGCGTTCAACAAAGCACACCATTGAGGGAGACCACGGTAAGTCGTTCGCAAGTGCCGTCTGCAAGCCGAGACAACCGCCTTCTTTGCATCCAGGAAGTCCGTTGAACCAAAGGACGCGTAAATGTACTAGTACTACACAATAGCGTCGTCCGTCCAACTTAGTGCGGTAAGGTGGTTTCTCGAAGAAGACGATGGAGAAGCGGAGTCAGCACAGATGGAAATGATGGTTGCTTCATCCGTGCTTTGTGATTTGATGCCTCACTGCTTTGTGATTTGTGATAGAAGGGACAGGGAGTAGACTCTATGCTCTATACTATACATGCGTCCAAGCACGGGAGAAAGAGGAGAGAGGTTGCATTTTTCTATTCCTTCAATCAATCAATTAGGGAGCTTCGGTTCCATCTTTTTGGCTTTGGCAGCACCATCCACAATGGTTCCCATCGATGCCAAAAGCTATTTTCACATTTGGCTACACATTGTGGATGCCCTTAACCGTACCACCCGGTTTTGCTCCTGTGTGCTATCTATACAAATCTCGATTATATTGATCTAAAAAATTATAGTATCAAGATTAGTAAAAAGGAGGTGATTTTGCTGCGCGGAAGGCGGGGGAGGTTTCTTATTTTTAGAGGACGTTGGACTGGCGGTTTGCTAACATGCGGTCCCACATGTCAGTGCTTTAGCAAGCCGATCCGCGTCCCACATGAGGCAGAACAACGGCAGAAGCAACACGTGCTTAACTTGAAGAAGATGAGGGAGAAGCAGGTTCAGCAACAAGTGAAATGATGGTTGCTTCGTCCCTCCAACTTCTTTTTTTTAGCATTACTTTGTCCCTCCAACTTAACTGTTGGAAAGGTACAGCTTTGTGATTTGACACCTCATTGCTCATTACTACGCTGGCACCATGACTGGGGTGCTTCACCCCTGCTGCTCTGCACTGTTATTTCGGTATGGCACGTGGACCCGGTTGCTTGATGTCCCACATGTCGGCGAAAGGGACTAGAACATTTATGAAAGCGAGCGCTCCACTCTTAGGACGGAGGAGTACACGACACGGCGGCCCAGTGAACTGTTACTTGTACTGTAGTACTACTATAGTTTTGCTGTTTCGCACGATCCATCGATACAAACCTAATTAAACAGGCAAGGGTGGGATTTTTCCCGCGCGGTAGATGATACTAGCCATACATTTCAAAGGCAATTTTAATGTATGCAAACTGAATAATTAAGTAACAATATGAAATCTAGTAAAACTAAAAACACATATGATTTATTGTGTTAGAGTGTAGTAGTACTGCTGTATTGCATAGTTGTTAGATGTAACATGCGAGAACGTGTAGAGATGTACTTTTGGAGGGCCTACAGAGAGAAATTGGGCATAAAGTGGATTCAAATATTTGTATTCGTCTTCATAGCATTTGTAACTCATATCTACAGTTTGTACAGTAGACGTGAATGCTTGTTTGCTCTTACGACAATAATGGGGTGGCGTGCGCCAATTTAGGCACTGGCACATTGGCCTACTCAGCTCCACAGAGAGAGCGAGAGAAGAGATAAATACACGGGCAGTCAGTGTATTTCAAGCGAAAAGCGTAATAGGGTCACCAGACTTCAGAATACGCTCATTACGGTCACTATATACATTTTGCGGTGATTATACAGTCACTTGCTCACTGTTCAGCATCGGATTGCACTCTGTTGACCGGCCAAATAGTCTGCGTGGCACTATGTTGACTGGTTAAATTGACCACGTTCCTTGTGGGTCCCACCTGTCAGTTCGCATAGGAAAAAGGTAAGATAAACACAAATTTACGCAGGCACGACAAGACTCCAACCCGTGTGTAGGAACCACCTGGTTGTGTATGTGTCTGTCAGGGCCTGATGTGTGCGCATGCACGTGTAGGTTGAGCACTTGAGCGTGAGAGTGTGTGTTGGTCATGTGGTGTGTGCATGCATGCGTGCGTATGTGCGTTAGAGTGTTGCATGTGTGCGTGGCTGCGTGGCAACGTGTGTATGTGTGAGTGTTGCGTGCATGCAGTTCGTGTGCATGCGTGCATGTGTGTATAATCACCACATGAGCTCCTGTGTGTTAAAACAGATGGCTCAGCATACCAATACAAGGCCACCTTGTCCGCTATGCCTGCGGTCATGACTTCGAACCACCGTCCAATATTTTTTTATTGTTTGTTTTCATTCTTATACACGCTAACAGGTGGGCCCAATGGTAGTGAGATAATGTGATGCAACACTAGAGGTGCCACATGGAGCGTTTAACTGGTCAACTAGTCGTGTCTTGAGCAAATACAGAGCTGTACGGTGAGCCCGTGATTGTATAATAACCACAAAACATAAATGGTGACCGTAATGAGTGGATTCTGTGGATTCTGAAGTCCAATGTATGTATCGTGCTTTCGCTTCAAATACAATGATCATCACTATATATATCACGAGAGAAAGATGAAACATGCGTGAATGTGCTGGGGGCGTACTTTTAGAGGACCTGGAGATACTTTGTGTGCGTACGTGAAAGGGGCGTAGAGGGGGTGTATGCGATGGAGAGAGAGATGCTCTTCGTTTCTCTTTATTATGACTAACTTTATATATAGTATAAAAATATTCAAATTCACAGTGCGGAATAAATATCATTGGGTGCACCATGCAATGCAAATTAACGTTCATACTCCTCCATATAACTTTGTAATGTTGTATATATGTAGAAATTCTAAGATAATTTTTGGCCACACTTTGTGTGGTTTTATTCAAAAGGAATGTTGTATGCGAAATAAACATGAAGAGAGGGCCTTTTAGATCAATGGGGTACGTGATGTAACATGTGTGAATGTGTAGTTGACGTATTTGGCAGGGCCTAGAGAGGTATGTGTATGTATTACGTATTCGAGAGAGGCATGGATGGAGGGGCCGGCAGGGGGGGGGCATGGGAGAGATAGCACGAGAAATGAGAGAGGTCTAGAGAGAGAGAGAGAAGAATAGGATGTCATGGTGAGAGATGCCCTTGATCGAGTGTGTATATGCAAGGGGGCGGGGATAGAGGCACGAGGAGAAAAAATTTTGTGTGGTGTGTATGTTGGTATGTGTGGGTGTGAGAAGATAACGAGACCTGGGGACAGAGGGTGTGTCACCGCGTGAGGTCCGGTGGGCTGAGGTGAGGCCCTTGGTTTGGTTCCTTCCTGCGCCACATTGGTCAGCCCATGACGCATTCAGGGAGACCCATGGAGGACTAGTCGTACAAGACAAAGATACTAGAGTCGTGAAGGACTCTGTGTCCATTGACAAAGCCAGCTAGGATTTGTAACCCTAGGTCCTCGGACTAAGGTAGCCCCTTATCTTTGATATTACCATTCATCCAACCTAACTTTAAGGGGCATCCTAAAGAATGCTCTGCTAGAATCATACTCGTCAATTAGGAAGAGAGGTGGAGACAATGCGTGCGAGATATGCCTAAAGATAATGTGCGTGCGGGAGACATGTAGGCAGGTCTATGTATATAGAAAGGGTCGATGGGGATTGTGTGTGTGTATGCGTGTGAGAGGAAGAGTGCTTGTGATAAAGGTTAGTGAAAATAGTCGTAAATGGTTGCGAGAGGGAGGGAGGGTGATATCGAGAGCATGTCTGGGAGAAAGACACCTCGGGAGAGAGTGTGTGAGCATGTCTGAGAGACCACCGATGGATATACACCGTGTGCGCATATGTGTGAGAGAGAAAGTCAGCACGTGTGTGAGGAGGGGACTATGGAGAGTGAAACTACACGTAAAGACTGATGTACACATTGATTAAAAATATAAATTGTATCCAAATATTAGGATGGGATCATGATATTTGCAATTCGCGTAAGGAACGGTCATTCATCCATCAGACATCTATATTCTATCAAATTTGAGCATGTCTATGTTATTATTCGACATAATTGATCCACAGAGTTAGTATTTTGAACTCCAGACAATGCATCGCTTTAGCAATTCGAATATAAACGTGAGTATAGTTCATGTTGTGTGTGTAAAGCACATTATACATACAAAAGTTACACAATGAACATTAAAAATAGCTAGCTATGAACTAGCATACATTTGAATTCAACTTAAGGTGGTTTAAAAAATTCGAATTCAACATGAAGTCCATTCAATTATTTGAATTCGAGATCATGGCATTTGTAAATCATACCTAAATTATGGGGGCACCAATCTTTGCTCTGCTTTTGTACATAATAGCATATATAGTCGTGTACAAAATAGATTCAAATTTACCTCCTCCATTCCAAAATAATCGTAGTTATAGGATTTTCAAGTGTCAAAATTTCAAAAAGAAGCGCATAATTTAATGAGGTTTTCAAACATACAAGGTCAAATTTAACGTTGTCTATTTTGGTCAATCCTCAAAGTTCAAGAGTACTCTAAACGTGAATGCTTTTGTTTCAAAATTTCCAACGAAGCGCCAAAAGAGCCTCTACTCGCCCGAAACCGCGTGAGACCAATGTTTGGTAGAAGGAAATTACTTTTCTAACTCCGACCCGTGAAGCCGACCGGCCCGACGTCTATAGGTCTAAACCGGGGTAGGTTTGTAACTTCATCTAGACGCCACGCAACCGCCTCCGAAAAACATTCATACACCGTGGCCGCCTAAACACACATTCGCTCGGCCGAAATCGTTCCCGCCCACTATTTGGGACACCTGGGATTACCGTCCTATCCCCGACCCGCAGTAGGTTCGAAATTTAAGAGGGGGGCAAAGTTTGTACTTTCCCCAAATTTCAAACAAGCGTGTCCCCTCTGTTCAAAAAAAAAACAAGCGCGTCCCAGACCGAAACATGGCTCCCCCTTAGCTCCCCCCGCCACCCCCGCCCCCCGTCCGATTCCCCATTCGTACTCCGTGGGCACCAAAACTACCTGTCCACCAGCCACGAAACCCCGGCGTCCTCCGTCCGCCACCCCATCCCACCCATCAACCGCCGCCCTCCTCCATCACGCCGGAGCCGATACCCCGAGGTCATCGTCCACCACAGGCGCAACTGCAATGCCCTCCACGGCTAGTAGTTGAAGCCAAGGCCGAGCTGCCTCCAGGACGCCGATGTGCGCCGTACCCAAGCCAGTTCAACCATGTCGTCCTGCGCCTCACCGCTGCCGCTCCAACGTCGCCATCGTCCACCGCACTAGAGCTGTTCCCGCCATGCCGTCCTTCGCCGCCTCGGATCTGCTTCCCCTCTGCCGACAGACGGCCACCGCAACATAGTCAACAATTTGGCCATGGGTTCGTCCAAGGCTCCACCCTCCTCCAAAACATCGGTTCCCATGGTAAAAAGAAGAACATCGCCGCGATATCAGGAGTACACAACACTTGCAACCGGATCTGGTACTCCTCTTCCCTTATTCGTGCAAATCTTACGTGTCTGCTTGCACGGTATTCATCCCATAGAAGACACTATGTCAGTGCAACAGACCCTGGGTCCATTGCATAGACTGTGCACAGGCCAGAGACAAGATTACAAGACCAAGATCAGAACAAACAAGGAGGATCAATTCCTTTGAAGGATCCAAGTGCAAGTCGAGAAGCCAAGGTGAGCCAGAGGAACAAGGCATCGCTAAGGGAAGGACCTACCTTGCCAGGCAGGCGAGCCCGGCAGGGTTGGGTTTTGCCCCGGAAGCAAGCACCCAGATCATCCCGGCAGGCCTGCCGGGGCTGGCGGAGGCAAGCCACTCCACCGCTCCACCTCACAAGCGACGCAAGTAATTAATCAAAGTGGTGTCGAGCTCCAAGGTGACTAAGTGGCTGCTTTTTGCCACATGGCAGCCACTTCCTACAGCAAACACCTCCACATGACACCCGTCCTGAGACGTGTCAAACGAGCAGGCGCGAAGCTGGCAAAACAGCCCGGCAGGGCTTGCCGGGCGGGCTGTGATGTGACACTGAGCGGCGCATTTAATGCGCTCTGTTAGTCTGCAGAGTTAGGTATGATAGCACTGTTAGCTATCTAATCAGTACGCAAAGACTGATTTGCCACTGTGGTGACCCCTTAATCTATAAAAGGAGGCCCATGGCGACCGTAGAAAGGGTTGGACCCTCCCATATTCATACGCTCATAGCCACTCTCGCCCCTAGAGCGACCTTGCCGGGCAAGTGTGCTACGTCCACCACCATTATCCACCATCAATCCACCAAAGTAGGAGTAGGGTTTTACACCTCACGGCGGCCCGAACCTGGGTAAAGACTACCCGTGTGATCTCTGCCGTGCTGCGCGACGCTTCTCCGCTCTTTGTGCAACGTGCCCATCCCCTCGCCAAACCAAAAGGGGCTCATGGCCCCATAGGTGGCCGTGGTTTCCCATGACATCTTTGGCGTTCCAGTTAGGGGGATCACTTGCGCGAAACCGAGAGCGTACACTGCGCGTCATCTTCATCGACATTTTCATCGTCGGCGGCGTCATCGACTATGGCGCCCAAGAGGAAGCCCGGAGCTGCAAATCACCCATCCACCACGAAGGCTCCGCCGCCCGAGACCGCCGACGTCGCGGGGAATGCAGGGGCTCGCGAGGGTGTGGATGCTGCGGGGGACGTGGTCGGTGTCGGTGTACTAAGTATTGGGCCTTTAGTACCCCATACTTGTGCACGGGTAGTTGTAGCCAAGCCTGCGGCAAGGCTTGTCAGGGAAAACAATTGGAGATTAGTTCAAGGTTGTCAAAGGACACTCAAGCCGAGAATCAGAGGATCAGGAGATAAGAAGAGCTGAAGACCAAAGACTAGGTCCCCCAGCAAGATCTTGCCGGGGTGGCTTGCAAAGCCCGGCAAGATTTACGCCCGGCAAGGTTCTGTCACTGTGCCACCGCTTCAGCACAGCAACCAGCCTGACATTCTGGGCCCTTCACTGGATGCGTGGCAAGGCACCAGTGGAGGAGAGCTTAAGCGGTGCTGATGGGATGGCCCCTTTTTTCATCCCCAAGAAAATGAGGACACCTAAACGGACACCTCACGGTGCATTAAATGCATTTGTCCTAAACCGTCAGTGGTTAGGTATGATAACCCTGTAACTACTTTACACCTCAATGTATGTACATTTTGCCACTGTGGTGACCCCTTTGAGCATATAAAAGGAGGCCCAAGGCAACTGCTACAGGGGAGAGAACACTTCTGGCCCATTCTGCATGTGTAGCTGCTGCACGAACACACTGTTCATCGCAAGCGCTCCAAGAACTAGGATGAAAACACTGATAATAAATCAAGGCAGGAGTAGGGTTTTATGCTGATTAGCGGCCCGAACCTAGGTAAAAATCCCCTCGCGTCGATCGTTGGTTCTGCTCTTTGTGCATACCTCTCCTCTTGCCGAACTGAAAAAGGGATCCCCGCGATCCCATAGGTGTCGCACGCCGACATCTTTGGCACGCCAGGTAGGGGGAGAGGGGTTGCGCAAACCTGATCCAATGATCGGCGCCTCAGTTTCTTCATCATCTTTATTACCATGCCACTCAAGAAGAAGAGTGCCGCAACGGTGCTACCATCTACATCCGTTTTGCCCGTGCCCTCGCGTAAGTGTGACGGCGTGGATGCAGAAGGTAGAGGTTTAGAGCCTCCATGGCGCTCTGGTGATCCGAGCCAGGCGAGCGGCGTTGTTCGCAGCGGCAACAGCAACCTGCACGCCGCTGGATCCAGAGATGGGGCTGTGCTGCTTACGGGCGGCGCAGCGAACTCCAGAGATAGGAGGACGCCTCCTAGGACTCCTGCGCCGGCGCACGCGTCGCGGCCTTCACAGGTTGCACACGACGAGCAGCGCCATGGCGCTGGTGGTTCAGGACGCCCCCATGAAAGGACTTCTGCGCATCGATCCCAAGGTGCGCAGGCCCAGCATGCACGCCAAGCTGCCGGTGGATGTGGCGCGCGGTAGCGCGATCGTGAAGGTGCTCCTTCTAACATTGTTAGGAGTTAGAGCACCTCACGTACCTCGCACCTGTCGCCGCCATCTACACCAACCGAAGCTTTGGCACGTGCGCAGCTGCTCCTCAATTTCCCTCCTGCTCCGGAGAAGATGGAGGAGTGGCGATCTACCATCCAGAGCCTCATCGGCTTCGTCAACAAGGATGGGCCACAGTAGGCAGGGCCCTCGCGGCAGCGGTCTATCGATCCGGTGTGAGCCGATGGAGAGAAGACTGGAGGCGGTGTGGCCACGGTGCACTCCCCTCCATGACAGCAGCGGCGACCGACAACCCGGTGGACCGATGGTCATGATGATGATTCCACGGCGTCGTCTGATCTGCGGATGCACCGCGATCAGCGTCAAGTTCTTCGGGAACGAAGCAAAGAGGACGCTCGAACTACCATCGAGCAGCGACGGGAGGCGCGCCATCAATCTGATAAACACGCAGGACCTGCTGACGACAAGCCTGCGCTAGGGTACGCAGGCGACTTGCCTTACGAGGTAGGTTGTCCAGCGTTTACCCGTGCGCTGCGGTGAGTCCAGTGGCCCAATTCCCGAACCTTCAAGCCAGAGGTCCCGGAGAAATATGACGGCAAGACCCACCCGTCGGAGTTCCTGAGCATCTACACCATTGCGGTGCAGGTTGCCGGGGGCCGAGACTACAAGATACTTGCCAACTACTTCCCATTGGTACTCAAACCCAACGTCAGGTCATGGTTGATGCATCTGCCAGAGAATTCCATTTCTTCTTGGTCAGATCTATGCCACCAGTTTGTTGGCGCCTTTGTTGGAGGCCATCAAACTCCTGGCCAGGAAAGTGATTTGCATCTCATCCCCCAGAAGGAGGGCGAGCCTCTGCGCAAGTATATCAAAAGGTTCAGCCGTGTGCAATATAGCATTCCGGATGTTCATCCTGCCGCCATTATCGGCGCGTTCTGTCAGAATGTGCGTAACCGCAAGATGCGGGAAGAGATGGCGATGAACAAGATCAGGGATATCGCCGAGCTTTATGCTCTGGCTGATAAATGTGCTCAGGCTGAAGAGGGGAGGAGACTTCCCAGGGAGGATGTTGGTGCAGGGGGCGACTCTGAAGGCAAAGATGCTACCGCCCCGACAAAGAAGGGCCGACGGCGAAACAAGAAGCGTAAAGGCAAGGCCGTGCTTGCTGTCAAGGGATCCGGCGACCTTGGCACCGCCAAGAAGGCCAAAGTTGGCCACCCCGGCAAGGAAGTTGCCGGGTGCACCTCCTATTTGGCCTTGGCAGCTGCCGACAAGCCGGAAGGCTCCGGCAAACAGTATTGCCAGATCCATCGCACCAAGGGCCATGATCTCCAAAATTGCTGGCAAGTCGAACAACTTGTCGAGAAGCAGAGAGCTGAGTATGAGAGGCGAGACAAAGAGAAGGCCCAAGATAGTGCTGAGGGGTCCGGCAAGAAGCGTGGTGGCCGGGGGGGGGGGTCGCCGCGGCAAGGCCAAGCAACAGAAGGAGAGGCCCGCTCGAGGCCGTGACAAGGAAGAGGGTGATGATGATGATGAAGAAGATGATGAGTCCAGTGAGCACGAATTTCAGAAAGCTACAGAGGCCATGTGTATCAACGGAGGCGCCTCGTTGCATTCTTCCCACCGTCGACTTAAACAGTGGGTGCGTGAGGTTAATGCAACAGAGCCATCATTTGATGCACGTAAACCCCTGAAGTGGTCCAACACGCCTATCATTTTTGACGCCGAGGATCACCCTGATCGCACAACTGTGGTCGGGTGCTTGCCATTGTTGGTTTCACCGACAATCCATAACCTCAAGGTGATAAAAATGCTAGTTGACGGTGGGGCCGGACTGAACCTGATCTCACCAGACGTGCTCAAGAAGCTGCAAATTCCTGATGAAGATCTCGAGGAAACGGGCACGTTTCAAGGGATCAATCCAGGAAGGACCCAGCAAAAAGGCAAGATAACGCTACCAGTAACATTTGGTAGTGAGCTCAACTACAGGACAGAGAAGGTGGTGTTCAATGTCGCCAAGATCCCCATGTCATACAATGGGATCCTTGGCCGCCCAGCGTTGGCCAAGTTCATGGCGGCATCACACTATGCATATAATGTGCTGAAAATGCCCGGGCCGTTGAGCGTCATCACTGTCCACTCTGACAAAAAGGATGTGCTCATCTGCGCCGACCAACTCTACCAGGAAGCAGTTGCAGCACCTGCCATCAAGGCATCTGCTCCTGCCGTTGGAACTCCCGGGGAGAAGAAGAAGAACGGCAGGAACCTTGGCGCAAACTCCGGCAAGCGCACCTCCTCGGAGTGCTGCGCTCCAGTTGAGGATGTACCAGGAAGTTCCACCGGCAAGAACAAGAAATCCAAGGCTACTCCACCAGAGACCAAGAAAGTGCCCGTCAAAGAGGATGGAACGGGAGGAACTTTCACCATAAGTTCCACCCTTGATGACAAATAGGAAAGCGCGCTCATTGCATTCCTGCGGGCGAATGTCGATGTGTTTGCATGGCGACCATCTGACGTCCCCGGTGTTCCCAGGGAGGTAATTGAGCACCACCTTGCTGTCTATCCTCACGCGCGGCCCGTCAAGTAGAGGGTGAGAAAGCAAGCCTTAGAGCGGCAAGAATTTATTGCCGAAGAGATCAGGAAGTTAGAAGCGGCAGGTTTGGTCAGAGGGGTGCTTCACCCAATGTGGTTAGCCAATCCAGTTGTAGTGCGCAAGGCGAATGGAAAATGGAGGCTGTGTATTAATTATACAGATATCAATAAAGCCTGTCCAAAAGATTCTTTCCCCTTGCCGCGCATCGACCAGATTGTGGACTCCACTGCTGGTTGTGACCTACTGTCGTTCCTTGATGCCTACTCAGGGTATCATCAGATCTTCATGGCAAAAGAAGATGAAGAAAAGACCGCATTTATCACCCCATGTGGTACATATTGTTTTATACGAATGCCTTTTGGGTTGAAAAGTGCTGGTTCTACATTTGCGAGAGCGGTCCAAATTGGTTTTGAGCCTCAGCTACATAGAAACATGGAAGCATACATGGATGACATAGTGGTCAAAACCAAGGACAAAGCGACGCTCATACAAGATCTAGAAGAAACATTTACAAATCTGCGCAAGATTAATTTAAAGCTCAATCCTGAGAAGTGCGTGTTTGGCGTTCCTTCCGGCAAGCTTCTCGGGTTCTTTGTGTCTCAGCGAGGGATCGAGGTGAACCCCGACAAGATCAAAGCTATTGAGCAGATTGAGGCACCAAGATGCGTCAAGGATGTACGTCGTCTTGCCGGCTGCGTTGCTGCCTTAAGCAGGTTTATCTCCAAATCTGCTGAGCGCGCCCTGCCCTTTTTCAAAATTTTGAAGAAGGTAGGTCCAATGAAATGGACTCCGGAAGCGGAGGCTGCACTGCAAGATTTGAAGAGGTACCTCTCTTCTCCGCCGACGCTAGTCGCGCCTAGGCCACAAGAGCCGTTGCTGCTATACCTGGCAGTGACAAATCAAGTGGTTAGTGCTGCATTAGTGGCGCAGAGAGAAGCTGATGAGGAGGCAACGCCAGCGGCAGGACCGCCAAGTGATGCGCCGGGATCATCCCCGGCAAGGACTGGTGCCGACAAGACAGGATCTGCGCAGTCAGAAGAACCAGTGCAAAAGAAAAAGAAGGTGCAGCGCCCAGTTTATTTTGTTAGCTCCCTTTTGCAAGGAGCTAGGTCAAGATACTCTGGTGTGCAGAAGTTGCTCTTCAGCCTTCTTATGGCCTCGAGGAAGATGCGCCATTATTTTCAAGCACATGAAATCACCGTCGTCACTCGCTTTCCGTTGCAGCGGATTTTGCGAAATCCAGAGGCAACCGACAGGATCGTGGAGTGGGCATTGGAATTGTCAAGCTTTGGTCTCAAGTTTGAAAGTACTTCAACAATTCAGAGCAGAGCCTTGGCGGAGTTCATTGCGGAATGGACCCCGACACCAGACGAGGAAATTCAAGAAACGACTCTCCCCAGCAAGGAAACTGATCGAGAATGGGTTATGTACTTTGACGGGGCTTTCTCGTTGCAAGGCGCCGGTGCTGGCGTGCTGCTTGTCGCGCCCACCGGAGAGCACCTCAAGTATGTAATCCAAATGCATTTCCCCCGGGAGAGTTCGATGAACAACACTGCGGAGTACGAGGGGCTGCTTGCCGGTCTCAGGATCGCGGCAGACCTTGGTATCAAGAAGCTCATCATCAGAGGCGATTCGCAGCTTGTTGTCAGGCAAGTTAACAAAAATTACCGAAGTCCATTGATGCAAGCTTATGTGGATGAAGTGAGAAAAATGGAAGAGCGCTTTGATGGTCTGCAAATGAAGCACATTCCTCGTGCCGAGAACAGTATTGCTGATGGCCTGTCAAAGCGCGCTGCCCTCAAGTTGCCTGTGGAACCAGGAACTTTTGTGCTCCATTTGACTCAACCATCTGTGGCACCATCAATGAGGCAAGAAAAGAGAAGAAAGTTGAATTCGGGACAGTACTTTCCGGCAGAGCTCCCTGGAGCCACCGGCAAGGAACTTGCCGGGATCAGCGACAAGCCTGTCGGGGAACGACAGACTCTGGCGGAGCCTCAGGCTTTCGCCGTCGAGACAAATGTTCCCCCAGCAGAAGAGATGCCTTTAGTCCTAGTTGTTGAGCCCCAGGCTCCAGCATGGGCACAGCACATTGTCCATTTCCTTCAGACAGGAGAACTCCCCGAGGAGCAGGAAGGAGCGGAAAAAGTAGCCCGTCAGTCTACTATGTACCAGTTCGTCGATGATGTTCTGTACAGAAAGAGATCGAACGGTGTGAAATTGAAGTGTATTCCTCGGGAGGATGGACTAGAGCTGTTGGCAGAGATACATGGAGGCATATGTGGCTCTCACATAGGATCAAGAGCACTTGTTGGAAAGGCATTCCGACAAGGTTTCTTTTGGCCCACTGCTCTCCGGGATGCAACTGCACTAGTAACCAAGTGTGAAGCGTGCTAGTTTCATTTGAAGAAATTGCATCAGCCAGCTCAAGCTCTTCAGACAGTCCCTCTCTCCTGGCCATTTTTGGTCCGGGGGCTTGACATACTGGGCCCCTTTCCCTGTGCTGCCGGGGGCTTTGAGTACTTGTACGTTGTGATCGACAAGTTCACAAAGTGGCCGGAAGTGGAAGCAGTGAGAAAGGTGACAGCACAATCAGTCGTCAAGTTCTTTAAGGGAATAGTTTGCCGTTTCAGTGTGCCCAACAGGATCATCACCGATAATGGCACGCAATTCACAAGTCGCACCTTCATGCAGTACGTCCAAGACCTTGGCGGCAAAATTTGTTTTGCCTCTGTTGCTCATTCGAGAAGCAACGGCCAAGCGGAGAGGGCTAATGCTGAAGTGCTGTGTGGTCTCAGGACCAGAACTTTTAACAAGCTGAAAAAGTGCGGAAGGCGCTGGATTGATGAGTTGCCGGCGGTTCTTTGGTCATTCAGAACGACACCGAATCGAGCCACTGGCGAGACGCCCTTCGCTCTGGTCTACGGAGCGGAAGCAGTTCTCCCCACGGAACTCATATACGGGTCACCTCGAGTGCTCGCTTATGATGAGCTTGAGCAAGAGCAGCTGCGCCAAGATGACGCTGTGCTCCTTGAGGAGGATCATCTTCAGGCTGCTGTGCAAGCTGCTTGCTACCAGCAAGCTTTGCGCCGCTACCATAGCCGCAAAGTTCATGCCCGAAGCCTTGAGGAAGGCGACCTTGTTCTTCGACGGATTCAGTCCACCAAGAATTCAAACAAGTTGACGCCGAAGTGGGAAGGCCCTTATCGGGTAGTATGAGTCACCAGGCCCGGCACTGTCCGCCTGGAGACCGAGGATGGCGTTCCAGTGAGCAACTCCTGGAATATCGAGCATCTTCACAAGTTTTACCCGTGAGGCGCGGTTGCCGGGGGCCTCCGGCAACTACCTTTTGTACATGTCTTGCCGGTAAGGCATGTAATCCTTTGTACAAAGCCAGGCGTAGACCCTATGCACAGATGAATAAGATTAAGTGTTGTACATTTTCTTATCGATTTCCATGTTTATATATATATATATGCATGCTTGTCTGAGATATTGTATGACACTCGTTCCCGGTAAGCATTAACGAACCACCAAGGTTCCATATTTCTATTTTCTCTTCTTTCTTTTTCTCAAAAGATAGAAGGTTTCCTCGCGCGCACATTTGCCGGGGGGGGGGGAGGAAGATATGGATACCAGTGGGCGACGTTCAGAATTGACATCTTACCGGAATAAGTACGACGACGGAAAGCTAAGATAAAAAACTTTGAGCAAGTTTCTTTTATTATGAAATTATTTTCCTTAGACGATTTCGGTCTTTGTATGGAAAACCTGCACACGAAGGAACCCTTGTCGTAATCGGTTGCGCCCTTATTTTGTTTCGAGTCCGCTCAACAGTTTATGTGGCTGCACTGAGAATGCCAAGGTGTCTTGCCGGCCGCTGCACCTCCAGCAGGCTGCTGAAGTTCCGCACCCAGCGCTCGTGGCAGGTCGCGCGCCGGCAAGCTTTCAATAAGCATAGGGTGTGCTCCATATAGAAAGAAATCAGACAAGGGAAATAGCATGCATGTACCCAAACATAAGCAAGTTATATTACACCAATAAATTGCTGTAGTTCTAACTTAAGACTTAATTGTCTTTGGCATGGAATGGTGGCGACAAGGGAAAATGAGGCAGCTAGTCCCTGCGCTGGCCTTCGACCCTCTTGATTGAATCTACTATTTCAAGGATGGGCGCGACAAGCTCCTCAAGTACCTTGAGATCTGCATCCTTTGGCAAGCGATCAAGCACGTTGGTGAGATCGACTCCAGGGTTCTTGTGCACCACCTTGATGAGCACCTTGCGAAGGACGGCCTGGCAAAGCTTGTGGGATTCATCGGCTAGTTGGGTCGCTCGGTTGGACTGGAGTAGCTTCAGAGCATCGATGATTCTTTCAAAGAACATGGTCAACCTGGCACTCGGAGATACCCTTTCTTCGGAAGAATACTTGAAGTTTGGCAGGCCCATGGTTGACAGCTGTGCTGTGAGCTTCTCCGCAGTGTCGACAAGGCGTTCAGTCCAGATTTTCACCCCCTTCTCATAGTCGATTTGGGTGGCGGCAGCACTCTTAAGTAAGTTCCTCTCATCTTGGAGATCCCTGCTCAGAGCCTTCTCGCGGGCCCTGCCATCCTCAAGAGACTTCTCCAGCGTGGCCAACTTCAGCCTCAGATCGGCAATGATATCGTTGGCTGAAGAGAGCTGCTTGGTCTTGTCGGATATGGATCCTTGCATCTCCGCTAGGCTGTGGAGAGTTTTCTCCCTGTCACCTTTGAGCGTCGAGAGCTCCTTGCTGTGTTCTTCAAGATCCACCTCCAGCTTCTTCACTTTGTCGCTCAGCTCGTTCTTGGCGGCTTCTGCAGCATCGGCAGCATCGATGGCTTCCTTGAGCTTGCCGGCGTGATCTACAGTTAGAGCTTCGAGCGCCTCTTTGTGCTTCTGCTCCAGCTCCTGGGTCCGCTGCGCGACAAGCTTCTCGATTTCTTCATCTTTGCTGCGAAGCTTGGCGGCGAGCGCCCGCTCACGTGTGGCAAGATCCTCCTCGTGAGCGTCAAGCCCAATGCGACACTCCGTCAGGAGAGCATCTTCAGCGGCAACTCTTTGTGCAGCTTCCTCTTGCGCCTTCTCTATGTCATATTGTCTCAAGAGGACCTCCGTCCAGCTTTGGCTCACTTGTTCCCGGTTGGCAGTCAACTCCTGAAAGGCCTCGGCGTACCAGATTTGCATTTGCTCAACGCGCTTTTGAAAATCTGCCTCAGTTGCTTCAACAACTGCAGCTCTGGAGTCTACCTTCTCCTTTCGAGCACGGTGGAGCACCTGGAGCTTGCGGAAGTTATCGCCCATGGCCTGAAGTAGCTGATCTTCCTCAGATTTGCTGCTGCTGGCACTTGGTTCGTTGATGATCTCGAGCCCGGCAGCAGTGATGATTTCTTCATCAAAAGTTTCCCCTTCGGTCGGTGCCCCAATGCTTGCCGTCCCCAGCAAGTTGACGAACAGGTTTTCGCCAACTTTGAGATATTTGCTTGATGAAGGGACTTCGGATGTTGACGGTTGATCCTCAGCAACCGCCTCACCGGCAGCTGGGGGCTCCGTGGCCGGTGTAGCGCCTGGCGCTCCTGAGGCAGGAATGCCGTCAGTACGGTCACCAGCCTCCTTGCCGGCCCTTTCGGCAGATTCCTTGGCGGTTTCCTCCTGTGCAGCCTTGGCGGCCTCGTCGGCAGAGGTACCGCCGGCCTTGGCGGTGGCATCCTTGGTGGCCTCGCTAGCAGCGATCTTGTCGGCTTCAGTGGCAGCATCCCTGGTGGTCTCCTCGATGACAGCATCGACGTCCATGTGTTCCATCACAGGGAATTCTAAAGGACGAAGGAGGGAAACAAGATGAGATCAAGATCAAAGTTCAAGAAGACAAAAGAAAGAGAGATAAAGGAAAGGATAGCAAGCGCTCTAAGGCAATCAGTTACCTGCGTCGAGCTGTTGAGAGGTGGCCTCGCCCCTCCCGGCAACCTTGGTTGCCGGGGAAAGGTTGCCGGTGCCCATGCTCACCGGCTCCTCCTCAATCAAGATAGGCTCGTCGGTAGGATCTCTTGCCGGGGATGCGCTTGTGCCCGGCGTGGTCGACGGAGGTGGCACGACGGGGGCGTCTTCCAATAACTCTCCCTGTTGCCGTTCTTCTCCTACAAGCCCAAAGATATCAGCGGCAAGGATAGAAACCTCAGCGCCCGCCAACGGAAAATGAGTAATGGACTCACGCTGGGGGCTGTGCTGGGGGCTGCGTCGAGGGCTAAGCTCCGGGTTGATGACGATAGTTTCTGGCGCACTTGTGAAACATGCCAGAGGCTCGTCGCCCGTGGAAGTCTTCGCCCTCTTCGCCATCCTTTCTGCCAAGGTTTCTGCATCGCTGCGGAGACAAGACAGAACAAGGCTATGAGATTAATCCGAAATTTAGGAGATAAAGGTTGTGACAGTATACTTACTCTTCCTCTTCTCATTCCGGGCTGAAACCGGAGATGTCAAAATCGACCTCCATTGCAGTGTCCGTATGGGGAGGCGGAGAAGGGGTCCTGGGTCGCTTGGCTGTAGCAAGTGCAGGGGGTTGGTGTGGCTCCGCCGCCTCAGCCTCCGGTGCGGTTGTGTGAGACGCCCCTGCCGCCCCAGCAGTTGCCGCAGGTGTGTGTCTCGCGCGCCGCGTAGGTTGCTGTCGAACTCCTTGCCGCGGTGCAGTCTTGCCGGCCGCCTTCTTGCTGGGAGCCTCGCTGCTCGAAGAGGGTTGGCTTGCCGGGATGCCAGAAATGGCCTTTCGAAGAACACGCTTTGTCTTCTTCAGAGCTGGGGGCTCCTCCTGCGGCTCTTCTTCGACTGCGTCTTCGTCGGACGAGCTCTCAGTGGCTACGCTGCTTTGTTCCCTGGTAGCCTTATCTGCCCCGACAGGATTTTCTTCCATCACGACTTCTGCGTCACTGGTTTCCCATTCTGTGAAAAACCGACACTGCCGGTCTCCGCGGCAAGATTCGCCTCTTCCACCCTAGTGGCAATGTACGCCACTTCTTCATCAGTGGTGGCACGAATGAGGTTCGTCTCTTCCCGGATGGCCCTCTCCGACAAGTTGTCGAAGAACTTTTGTGCTTCCTCCTTAGATGGCTCGGCCCAAGTCGCATCAAGACCATGGGCGTTGAACATTGGCATTATGGCGATGATCGACCCCAAGGCGGAGTTGTTGCACAAAGGGACAATTCTTGCCGGCAACCGATGTTTGTCCTCGCGCTGGAATAGCTTGTGGCAGAGAGCGCCAAGCTGCATGGCAGTCAAGTTGTTGTTCAGCCCGGGGCGCAGCCTCATGATATCTGCAGCGTTCCGGTACTCCCAAGCTGGTCTTCCCTTGTTCTGTAGGAGGGCGATGCGGCGGCGAAGGAAATCAAAGCCAATCATCTCCATTGTGAGCCCGACAGCTTTCAGACAAAGGATTCTGGTGGTGGCGATCGTGAGCCTCTCGTCTTTCGCGGCGAAATCGCTCCAGTCATTGCCGCGGACCGCCTTCTGCTGTCGGGGCAAACAGGACAGATGGGGATCTCTCTCCTTGATCCAGCACCACTCGGACCGCCATTCATCCCACTTCTCGCGGTAAACCCCATCTGGGTATATCTCCTTATTCCAAGCCCTTGGAATCCAGGTGATAGAACCAGAAAGGGCCTCCCCTTTTTGGATGCGAGGAATAAAGTAATGACGGAAGAGGGCAGTGTTGGGAACTACTCCAGCAAAGTTTTCGCAAAGATGGGCAAAGATGGACATACACATTACGGCATTCGGTGTCAAATCAAGAAGATGGAAGCCGTATGTGTACATAATGTCATTGAAGAAATCAGAGAATGGAGGACAGAGCCCGCAATAGAAATAAGCGACGAAGAAGGGATATCTGTCTGGGCTGCTTTTGGAACAAGAACCTGGAACCACGTGAGTCGCGGGGTGAGCCTTCGTCTCCCTCGCCCACATGCACTGGTACCGGTTCTTCAAAGCTTTCGCGTCGAGCGTCGGGGCAAAGACAACATACTTCTTCCGCATCTTCACCAGCTCGCTCTCCGGGACATCGGCTTTCATCTCCTTGCTCTTGCCTTTGCTGGCCTTGAGTGGCATGGCGGATGTGAGGGTGGAAACCGAGGATGGAGCGGGTGCGGAGGCGGAGAGCGGATGAGGAGAAGCTTTACTCTGGGCTTGAGAGAAGGAAGGCAATGGCGAATTCCAGATTGGAAAGAAGAGGGGGGGGGGTAAATGGGCAACGTCTCTGCGGTTTCCTCTTTATGGGGAAGGAGCGAGGCCGCCTCTTTTACTACCCAATGTAAATACGCCTCTACAAGCGCGCTGCAGCTGCAGCCTTTTAGCACACGCTTCCCACGTCGCGCATTCAACGCGTGCAATGGAGGGGCACAGCAAGCAGGATAATTGCAAGCAGTTAACCCCAGCCATGCGTGCTCATGCACTGTTTGGGCCTAGCCCAACAACGCCTCGCACTCGTGTGTGGCCTAGGCCGGGGGGCTCCTGTCGGTGTACTAAGTATTGGGCCTTTAGTACCCCATACTTGTGCACGGGCAGTTGTAGCCAAGCCTGCGGCAAGGCTTGTCGGGGAAAACAGTTGGAGATTAGTTCAAGGTTGTCAAAGGGACACTCAAGCCGAGAATTAGAGGATCAGGAGATAAGAAGAGCTGAAGACCAAAGACTAGGCCCCTCGGCAAGATCTTGCTGGGGTGGCTTGCAAAGCCCGGCAAGATTTGCGCCCGGCAAGGTTCTGTCACTGTGCCACCACTTCAGCACAGCAACCAGCCTGGCATTCTGGGCCCTTCACTAGATGCATGGCAAGGCACCAGTGGAGGAGAGCTTAAGCGGTGCTGATGGGATGGCCCCTTTTTCCATCCCCAAGAAAATGAGGACACCTAAACGGACACCTCACGGTGCATTAAATGCATTTGTCCTAAACCGTCAGTGGTTAGGTATGATAACCCTGTAGCTACTTTACACCTCAATGTATGTACATTTTGCCACTGTGGTGACCCCTTTGAGCATATAAAAGGAGGCCCAAGGCAACTGCTACAGGGGAGAGAACACTTCCGGCCCATTCTGCATGTGTAGCTGCTGCACGAACACACTGTTCATCACAAGCGCTCCAAGAACTGGGACGAAAACACTGATAATAAATCAAGGCAGGAGTAGTGTTTTACGCTGATTAGCGGCCCGAACCTGGGTAAAAATCCCCTCGCGTCGATCGTTGGTTCTGCTCTTTGTGCATACCTCTCTCCTTGCCGAACCGAAAAAGGGATCCCCGCGATCCCATAGGTGTCGCACGCCGACAGTCGGCCCAGGCGGCGCCGTCACCACCTCCCCCACGGCTGAAGCAGGAATGGGAGGTACCAGGGAAGGACAACATCAGCAACATCCCAACGGCCATGCTCCATGAGGTACGGATGGAGGGATCATTCCGCTTGAACCCCTTCTCCTCACCAACGGGCACAACCGCAGTGATGATGCTCGTTCTGGGGCGAATCGCAACCCTCCGGCCACCCCCGCTGCGGGCGCGACCGCAGGGCACGCGCCACCCCCGGGGCGGGCTGACCCAGCTACTGTGCCCAACGGAGCCGCTGGCCCTCAGGTGCCTCCGCCGCATCACCATGTCGTCCAAACGGCTGGTTCGCACCAGCAAGGGCGCGGCACGGTCGCCACCGACAATGTTAGGAGCCGAGCGACACTACGATCTACATCATCATCACCTATGCCAAGCACTGCCTCAGAGGCCATGGCGCGAGCCCAACTGCTGTTGAGATTTCCACCGGCGGCAGACCAGATTGATGAGTGGCGAGCCACCATCCAAAGTCTGATTGGTTTTGCCGAGGTGGAAGGATCACAGCGGGCCGAACCGCCATGACCTTCCTAGGCAGCAATGACGGCTCGTGTGGCTGGTCATGCGGGAGGGGCCACCCTCACGTTGCAATCCCCACCACGGCAAGCCACCCGGGAGCCGCAAAACCAAGCACCCGATGACGTCTCGATGGCCTCGTCAGACCCTCGAGCGCGTCAAGGCCGACAGCGTGCCCCGGAGGGCAGGCGAAGGGAAAGCGCGCGCGTCATCAACGAGCGGCGCCGCGACAACCCCCGCCGGTCCAATGGGTGCGATGGCCCCGATGTCGACGAGCCCGCGCTCAGAGATGGCGGGTGCCTGCCTTTCGAGGTTGAGTGCCCTGCCTTCACCCGTGAGCTGCGGCAAGTGCGTTGGCCGTCCACTTGCACGTTCAAGCCAGAGATACGAGAGAAGTATGATGGGAGACTAAACCCGGCAGAGTTCTTGAGCATCTACACCATCGCTGTTCAAGCTGCCGGGGGAAGAGATGAGAAGATGTTCGCCAACTACTTCCCTTTGGCCCTCAAGTCAAATGTGAGGTCTTGGCTGATGCATCTGCCGGAGAACTCCATTTTGACCTGGGCTGACCTATGCCACGAGTTCATTGGTGCCTTCACGGGCGGCCATCAAGAACCAGGGCAGCCCAGCGACTTGCAGCTTCTCCAGCAGAAAGAGGGAGAAACTCTACAGAAGTACTTGCAGAGATTCAGCCAAGTCCACAGAAATATCCAAGTTATCGACCCAGCTACCGTGATAGCTGCCTTCCAATCCAACATGCGCAACCGTAGGATACGTTCCAAGATGAACGTTCGGTTGCCCAAGACTGTGAAGGAGCTCTACACTTTGGTGGACAAATGTGCTCGGGTGGAGGAGGGGAGGAAACTTCCTAGAGAGGAAGATTGCGTCGACATCGACTCAGAAGATGATGACGAGACCATCAGTAAGAAGAAGAAGAACAAGAAGCACAACAAGAAGCGCAAGGATAAGACAGTGATGACTGTTGAGGGGTCAGGCACGCCTAGTACCAGCAAGAAGGCCAAGGCTGAAGCCCCCGGCAAGGAGGCTACCGCATGCGCTGACTGCCGAGAGGCGGCGGCTGTCGAGAAAGCTAGGAAAAGTGATGGGCCGTACTGTCAGATTCATTAGACCAAGGGCCATGATCTCCAGGAGTGTCATCAGGTTGAGCAGCTTGTCAAGAGGGAGAAGGCTGAGTATGAGAAGCGCGATAAGGAAAAAGGTCAGAATGGCTCTAGCGGGAAGGGCCTGGGTGGTGAAGCAAATCGCCCCGGCAAGGCTCCTTGGAACCAAGGGAAACCCGCCAAAAGCTGAGAGAAGGAGGATCACAGTAATGAGAGTGATGGAGGGGCTGAAGAGGAAACCAGCGAGCAGGAATTCCAGAAGGCCACTAACGCCCTGTGCATTGACGGGGGTGCATCTTTGCACTCCTCTCGCCGCCAACTTAAACAGTGGGCGCATGTAAGTCAATGCCGTGGAGCCAGCGGCAGATTCTCGGAAGCCGCTCAAGTGGTCACGCACGCCCATCATCTTTGATGAAGAGGACCACCCCGACCGCATTACTGCAGTAGGGTGCTTGCCGTTGTTGGACTCACCAACAATTCGCAACCTCAAGGTCACAAAGATGTTGGTTGACGGCGGGGCCGGGTTGAATCTGATTTCCCCAAAGGTTATCAGCAATCTCCAGATAGCAGAGGAAGAACTTAAGTCCACAGGCACGTTTCAAGGAGTCAATCCCGGTAGGAGCCGTCCTAAGGGAAAGGTTACGTTGCCAGTTACATTTGGAGGAGAATTGAACTACATGACTGAGAAAGTTGTGTTTGATGTGGTTGACCTCCCCCTGCCGTACAACGGGATCCTTGGGCGCCCGGCCCTGGCCAAATTCATGGCAGCATCCCACTATGCCTACAACACCTTGAAGATGCCAGGGCCGATGGGCGTCATTTATGTTCTGTTGGACAAGAAAGACGCAATTATTAGCGTGGATAAGATGTACCGGGACACGGTCATGGCAGAGGTCACGGAAGCCACAGTTCCTGCCAAGGAAAAGCATAGCAGAGGCACTGGCAAGGAATCCGGGAAGCGTACCTCTGTGGAATGTGCCGCGCCCGTTGATGACATGCCAGAGAGTTCCAACAGCAAAAGATCCATGGCTGCTCCACCCCAAGTGAAAAAGGTCACGGCAGGGCTGGCTGGCGCTGATGGTACTTTCACTATCAGCGCCACCCTTGATGACAAATAGGAAAGCGCGCTCGTTGCCTTCCTGCGGGCGAATATCGATGTGTTTGCGTGACAACCGTCTGATATCACTGGTGTTCCCAGAGAGGTAACCGAGCACCACCTTGCTGTCTGCCCACACGCCTGGCCCGTCAAGCAGAAGGTTCGAAAGCAGGCCTTGGAGCGGCAGCAGTTTATTGCCAAGGAAATCAAGAAACTTGAAGCAGCTGGTTTGGTCAGAGGAGTACTGCATCCAACATGGTTAGCAAACCCAGTGGTTGTGCGCAAGGCTAATGGAAAATGGAGGCTTTGCATAGATTTCATGGATCTGAACAAGGCATGCCCAAAGGACCCATTTCCCTTGCCGCGCATCAACCAGATCGTGGATTCTACTTCCGGATGTGAGTTGCTCTCTTTTCTGGAGGCATACTTTGGATACCATCAGATTTTTATGTCCAAGGAAGACGAAGAAAAGACCTCATTCATCACCTCATGCGGCACATACTGCTTTGTGCGCATGCCTTTCAGGTTGAAGAGTGCCGGGTCTACTTTTTCACGAGCAGTCCAGATTGGCTTTGAACCACAGTTGCACAGGAACATTGAAGCCTATATGGATGATATTGTGGTCAAGACCAAGGACAGATCAACCCTCATCCAGGATTTAGAAGAGACATTTTGCTAATCTGCGCAAGATCAACTTGAAACTGTCCGGAGAAATGCGTGATTGGCGTTCCCTCCGGCAAGCTACTTGGTTTCTTGTGTCCCACCGTGGGATAGAGGCCACCCCCAATAAGATCAAGGCCATTGAGCAGATACAGGCACCCAAGACAGTTAAGGATGTGAGGCATTTGACAGGATGCGTTGCCGCGCTTAGCAGATTCATCTCCAAGTCTGCCGAGCGCGCCTTGCCGTTCTTCAAGATTTTGAAGAGGGCAGGACCCATGAAATGGACCCCGGAAGCAGATGCAGCGCTGCAGGATTTGAAGGCCTACTTGTCTTCTGTGCCTACTTTGGTCGCACCCAAACCACAAGAGCCGTTGCTGCTATATCTGGCAGCAACTAATCAAGTGGTTAGTGCGGCCCTAGTAGCCCAACGGGAAGTAGAAGAAGCAGCCACCTCAGCAAGTATCCCGCCTGGGGAAGAGAAAGAGAGCGGCCCGGTAAGGCTAGATACGGATCAGGAAAAAGAGGAGCACGGTAGCGAAAGCAACCCCAAGGACACGGCAAGGAAGAAGGTGGTGCAGCGCCCAGTATACTTCGTCAGCTCCCTGTTGCAGGGGGCTAGATCCAGGTATTCTGGCGTGCAAACATTGATCTTTGGCCTTGTCATGGCCTCAAGAAAACTGTGCCACTACTTCCAAACCCATGAGACCATGGTTGTCACCCGCATCCCGTTGCAAAGGATACTTCGAAACCCAGAGGCCACCGGCAGGATAGTTGATGCGGAGCATCCAATGGACATCACCATGTCAAGAGTCCGTTTGGCAAGTGACACGTGCGACATCTACTTCATGTATACAAAGGTGAATCATCTCCTTTACACGTGTCCACTTGTACCCTTCGAGGATGGTATACTACTTGACCCCTCTCTCGTGTGCATACTTAGGTGTGAGCGGAGCTACACATTCATCGAGGAGGAGTCCAAGAAGAAGAGAACATCTACACCATCCAGGAGGGATGCCTGGAAGCGGAGAAGGAAGCGCCAAGAAGAAGGCAGCAGCTCCCAGGCGACCCCGTGTGCACAGGCCCCTCCGACCCTGTGCCCATGGGCCTCCCAGGCTGGTGGTCCTGAAGACCCCGTGCGCACGGGCGTGTACCGTGCCCACGGGACCCCCGTGTCCACGGGCCTCACGGACCCCGTGCGCACGGGCTCATGCGTCAGGTCTCTGGAGACCCCGTGCGCACGGGCTCCACTTACCCCGTGCGCACGGGGCCCCCTGTGTGTTGTTGCGGGCTTTGCCCATGTAATGTCTATTTCGCCCCTGCTTACCCCTTCATCCCCTATGACTATATATACTCCACCTCATCCTCCATTTAGACTTAGCTAAGAATAGATCTAGACATTAGAGCTTAGCTCATGTACCTCCCCTTGTGGGATTCCTCCTCTTGAGAGAGAGAGAGAGAGACACTCCATTGGAGTTCAAGGCCTCCTTTGGAGATGATCCCTAGTGGATTCAAGACCCCATCTAGGGAAGGATCTCTTTAGATCTCAAGACCTCATCTTCCTTTGGATTTGAGATGAACTCTACCTTGTATCTTTCCTTTTGTTGTTCTTGTACCTTTATGGATCTTGTGTGGATGTGTGATTGGACTTGTTCTTGAGTGTTCCTCTTATGTTTTCCCCTTTGTGTTCATCTTGTTCTTGGGGATTTCCCCTCCAATTCATGAACGATCCATCTTAGGGTTCCACCCTACAACATCTTGGTATCATGAGCCATGGTTTCTCACGAAATTGGAGCCCCCCTCTTTGTTTCTAGCCTAATTTTGCTTGTTCTTGCCCAATTTCGAAAATCCCCACAAAAAGAGCCATACCAATTTTTTTTGTGATTTGAAGTTTCTTGTGAGTTTTTATTGATTTCAATCCATGGATCTGGTGTCTAGAGGGTAGATCTACCTCCAATTGCGTCCCCATAGCCTAATTTTTCTTTTCCCCCTTCAATTTTGACCTAGAAATTTTCCGCCTACCCCGTGCCCACGGGCCCCAGACCCCATGCGCACGGGCCCCCAAAAAGTCCCTGGAGACCCCGTGTCCATGGGCCTGGACCATGCGCACGGAACCCCGTGTCCACGGGCCTTGGACCCCGTGCGCACGGCCCCCCTACAACAGCCGTCGGGACTTCACCGTTTTGGCCGTAACTTTCGCATCCGGAGTCCGTTTTTTACGTTCTTTAGCTCGTTGAGTAGCTATTGACATCCCCCATCCATCTAGATAGGTTTTACCACCATTTGACTCCATCAAATTTTGTCCATTTCTGCATCTTCTGCATAGGCCCTACGCCATAACTTCCGTACCACCACATACAACTTCCGCAAACTAACCCATTTTGGTTCTTATTGCATTTGTGGTTGTTTGAGTTGTGATTTGAGTCTCCTAAGGTGTTTTAGCTACTTAGGGATGGTTACATCTTCATCAACCATCGGCGACTTGTATTGTTCCATCGACTACATCCACCACGACATTCCGCATCGACGACGACCATCCATCCTTTGAGACCATCTTCAACCGGAAGCAAGGCCGGTTACCCCCTACTTCGTGAAAGGTTAAGTGTGACGAAGGTATCCATTCCATCATAAAATTTTCCTTCCTTGCCATTACATCTTGATAGCCCCACCATCTTTGCGAATACCTTCATACCTATTGAGACTAGCTATCCGAGTATTGCCGGGCTTCGCAAAAACTTGTGCACCATAGTGATACGATATCATATTGTTGCATCCTTGCATATATCATATTGTGCAATTGCTTTCTTCCGTGCATATCTTGTGATACTTATCTCATGTGATTGGTTGAGGCTCAATAAGAAAAGTGGAAAGGAAGAGAAAAGCAAAAAAAAAAGCTTTTAAGCAAGAAAAGAAAGATCATAAGCTTATAAGCAAAAGAGAGTTGAGCATGAAAAGAGATACTTGTGCATGAGGATACATGGAATAGGACACTTTCTTGTTGCATACATATAGGTTGGTGCCAAGTGGTGCATCGTGCCCAAGTGTGCAATCACGCTAGTGCTCTCCTAGTGTTTGTGCAACACGAGCTTAGTCTTTGTTAGGCAATTTTGTATTGCTCATCCCTATAGTTGCACAAGCCCCATTATCCCACCGTGTGTGTTTCTTTATTGCCCTCCTCTATATTTGTGATCATTTGCTTTGCATTTTGAGTCCTTTGGATTTATCTCAACATTTACAATATCTTGGACTTCAATTTGCATGAAATTTGTGCCACTTGTCCTAACCAAGCCACTCGATAAGCTTTTACTTCTAGGTGTGAGTGAACAAATCCGGTACCAATTCCACTATTCTTTCATTTCACATTGAGTGATACGAGATACATCCTCAACTTTGGGAATAGGTAGCTTGGTATTGTTTATCTCATTTCCTACTCACCTTTGCTCGAGTCTTATGATGGATAGGCAAAGCACATCATCTCCGGTCTACAACCACGATGACGAGTTCGATGCTATGAAGAACTTCATCGATACCAAGATGGACAAGCACATGGAGGAGCTCAAGGTCCTCATCAACAACCGCAAGCGGTCTTCCTCATCTTCGAGAAGATGATCAAGTGCAAAGACTCCCGAGCTTCCATCTTCTTCAAGTACACCACGGCATCGACACCGACAAGACCAGGCCGCTCAAGATCATCAAGGGCGTGCCACAAGAACGGAAGAACGACCTTCTGGACACGTGTTGGCCTCTCTGCCAACCCCGTGCACATGGGCCATCGACCCCCGTGCACACGGCCTTCTACACCCCCATGCGCACGGGCTACACAGAGCCACGACATCAACCCCAAGGATGCGGCTTCTTCAACACCTTTGGCATCTTCGCCAAGTGACTTCAAGGCATCTTTGCCGTCGGACGTACGGCATCTTCGCCTACTCCACGAGCTCAAGTCCACTACTTCCATGAGCTACTACGACTTCGACATCGCCGATGAGATTCCATTCTTTGGGACTAATGACCCCGACGAATATCTCGAGTGGGAGTGCAAGATGGACGACTACCTCAAGCTACACCAAGTCCCTCCGAAGATCAAGTGAAGTGCACCATAGTGGCTTCATAGACCTTCGACAAGCTTCACCATGACTTGGCCCACGATGAAGAAAGCGATGAGGCAAGAATTTGTGTCTTCCACCTACACAAAACATCTTCAACGCCAATTGGAGAACACCATACAACGATCCAAGCCCCTCGATGAGTACTTCAAGAACATGAAGAAAGCCTTACGACGAGCCGGTGTGGACGACCCCATTTGGACGAAGTTCTACTTCATGATGGGATTGAACAACGACATCTCCAAGACTATCTTCCTCGAGAACTACAAGTCCCTCGACGACAACTACATTGGTGCTCTCAAGGCGGAGCAAGAACTCATGAAGGCCAAGTCTACTCGACCCCAAGCACACTTCGAGACAACCACACTTCAAGACGGCGAGCATGTGGCTAGTACCACCGAGATATCCAAGCCCGATGAGCTCCAAGATGATGCTTCCATCTTTGGAGGCGAGAGTGATGATGTGCCATCTTCGGCCTTCATCCACGGCGAGAGTGATGTTGTGCCATCTTCGGCCTTCATCCACGACAAGAGTGATGATGTGCCATCTTCGACCTTCATCCACGGTGACGAATACGAGATGGTTGAGCATGGGATTTTCCCTTCGACCACGGGGACGTATGATGAGTTTAGTTACTTTTGCCACCATATTGGGAGTGAGAGTGACTTCACCACTAGTCCCATATATGATGAGCTGCCCCAATTCCCATGTGAGGAGAGCCACCACCACCACCACTTGAGTGATTTGAGTGACTCCACCATATGTGACATTGAGTGCATCTACCTTTAGGGAGTGAGTGAGCCACCACCGCATAGAGAGAGTGAGGTAGTTGATAAGGCATGTGAGGCCATTTCAATTTCTAACAACTTAACCTCTACCTCTATTGTGTCTTCTCCTTTGGTGCTAGGTACCATATACGATGACGCCACGATCCTCGATGACTTAGTCCTTCCTTTGGACAAGACGATGGCCATGGTGGACTATGATGCACCCCCCACATGGTTCCATCACAATGACGTTGACCACGATTTGGTCTTTGCCACCTCACCTACACCACATGAGTGGAATGACAAATGTAACATGGGTGAAGGTGATGCTCTAGTCCCACTAGTGGACATTCTTGACATCGATTGCTTGCATGATGTTGATCCACCTATTATCATGCTTCATGCTAGTATGATTTCCCCATGCGATGATTTACCCATTTATGATGAGTTTGATGATTGCCATGTGGAGTCTATTAGTTGCGATGCCATGTTACATAGGATTTCTTGTGATAATTCTCTTGGTCACATCATGTTTGACAATCCGCTTGACTTTTCATATGCTATGCATGAGATCAATCATATGTCTAAGTTGCAATCTCATCGTAGTTACTATGCATATGCCATTAAAATGAACCCAATTTGCACATATGGCATAGATGACAAACCCATGGTTATTGGCATTTGTTTTTCTTGTGATGATATTGGTATGCTCCCTTTGCATCATTTATCTCATATGCCATGCCATGACCACCTAGCTTCGAATATGCATTGTTTGCCATGTTGTCCATTTTCTCCATATTATGCTTCCGATATTGCTCATGAGAAGACCCCCATAGTTTCCTCGTACCTATTAGGAGATTTTGACACATCCTATGATTTGCATGATTCCCATGATTGCGTGCACCATATGCATCCCATGAATAAATATGCTATTGTTGTGCCACACACTTGCTATAATTTGTGTCCCAATCATGTTGAACACAATAACTATCTGGATGATATATTTCTCTACCGTGCCTCAAATTTCTTTGAGCATTGCTTATCTTGTGCTAACTCACACTTGCACATACACATCATGATGGATGATGTGTACATTTACCACGCACACACTTTCTTTGGTTTGTGTCTCTTTTGTGTAGGTACCCGTGAATACTCGTCAACTTCACAATCCCATGAGTTGACGAAACGAGCTTTAGAGAGCAATGATGACTTGGGATTTCATGGATTTTCATTCCCACCTCTCCCTTCTCGCAAAGACTTCGCGCATCTCTTCTACATGGCCCTCACATGGTTATGGGTTATTTACCACTTCTCACTTTATGCCCATATTGCCATGTTCACTTTGCATGATATGCTCATTCCTATGCTTTTGCCATGCATTTGTGACCCATGCTTTGCATTACACATGATGATTGATTCTAGTACTCGTATGTGTATTTGCAAGCTTGATGGAGATATTACTTGTTATTGCCATGTTTGCTTTGTGCCCAATGCTTATGATGTTACTTTGGCCATGATTTGCTTTCGTGCTTGCGATATGTCATGTGCATTGCCTATACCTACTATTTGCTCATATGACATGATTGCCATGATTTCCTCTAGTGTATCACCCATGATTCATACTTGCTCATTTCATGCGGTTGATGACAACCATTGCCATGCTTTGCACTTGATTGCTATTGCTTCTTGTCATACATCTCCATATGTTGCCTCTCTCATGCTAGATGACTTGCCATGTATTGCATGCAACAACGCTTTTAGACTTGCTATTGAGATTGCCCCCATAGCATCCTCGCATATATTTGGAGATTTTGACATAATTCTTGTGAAGCATGTTTGTCTTACCTCTTTGCACCATATGCCTAGTGCCATGAGAATTGCCATTGTTGCATCATATTTCTCATGCACTTTTGCTTCTAATGGTTATGTGCAAGAGAACAGAACCATCATGATGGATGATGTGTTTATCTACCATGCGCATACGTTCTTTGTTTTGTTGTGTGCATGTGTAGGATACTTGGACTTCTTGTCAACTTCCACTTCACGTGAGTTGACCATTCGAGCTCTTGAGAGCGAGCCTCATACATTCGACCATGACTCGCTTCTACACCACATTTCCTAACACTTCGGCATTGTGAAGGACACACAAGGACATGCTTTCAAGGTTACGCTTCCAGCTTGCTCTAGAAAAATGGAAATTGGATCTCTCTCTGGTGGGAGCCTGGCAGCGGGGAAAACGGCAACTGCAGGGGTCCAGGTCTCCATGATGAACAACCACGACTTTGATCTTAACGAGCTGCCGCCTGAGCATGAGCAGCTCGTTCAGGAGCAGCCACTGTTGAAAATAGCGAGCCTCTAGAGGATGACGCTGATACATCATTTGATTTGTTTTGGGATGCAGAAGAACAGCCTGATGAGTACAATTATGATTATGATGACTATGTTGATGAATCCATGTGGGGAGATGAGGACTGGACAGAACAAGAACATGAGAAAGCGGAAGATTACGTGAGCATCTATGCTCACATCTTGTCCACCCCAGTAAGTGAACCTTTTGTATCCTTTTGCTTATATTTTGCTGTTCGTTCTGTAAATGACCTTGAGTTGTTTTTCACATTCTTTCTACAGGTAATTGCAGATATATCCTTCTCTTTTGAGAACCCCAAAACCATGAGCATGAATATTCTGGATCATACTACTTGTGTTGCTTGCACCACGACACTTTGCACACATGCTAGCGATCTTGCTTCGACTTATCATTGCCACATTGCCATGCCTCATGACATATATACCTTGTGTGTTGCATCCAACTTGTTTCCTACTTGCTCATATCACATGTTTGGTTGCACCAATGTCATCACTTCACATATGCCATGTCCCTTTTCTTGGCACTTGCTTGACTTGATTGCCTCACACATGATGAACAATTGATCTTTCCATTGTGTTGAGTGCCACACTATTTTCACTACACCATGTGCACATTATGCTCGGATTGTCTTGCACTTACCCCATGTGTTTAAACATCTCCTCTTATTTGGTGTTGTGAATGGTTCCTATGCATACCATAGACCATTTGTTGAGTGCTTTATGCATGCTTGCTATGATCTTGAGTTAGATGCTTGTTCACTTGTTACACATATTAGCATCTCTACCTCCCATTTGCATGCTTGTTTTTGTGATGCCCTTGATTGTGCTCAATTTATATGCTTAAATGCCATGCCACACTTCTTTGTCAAACCATATGCTATGCTTGATGACAACACTTGTTGGGTGAATCACCTCTTGAATGCTTGGTTTTGCTCTAACGCTAACCACATTTGTTTTTCCAAGTGCTTGTTATCTTTTCTCCTTTTGAAGGAATTACAAGATGGTGCGACATTGGAGAGTGCCTATTTCAAGCTTCAAGATGAAGAACGCTTGGTGATCGTCCACTTCTACACGATGACATCATCTCTTTCCCATGGTGATTTGGATTTCGATTCGAGGTCGGATCTTTCCCAAGGGGGAGGGGATGATGTGGAGCATCCTATGGACATCACCATGTCAAGAGTCCGTTTGGCAAGTGACATGTGCGACATCTACTTCATGCATACAAAGGTGAATCATCTCCTTTACACGTGTCCACTTGTACCCTTCGAGGATGGTATACTACTTGACCCCTCTCTCGTGTGCATACTTAGGTGTGAGCGGAGCTACACATTCATCGAGGAGGAGTCCAAGAAGAAGATAACATCTACACCATCCAAGAGGGAAGCCTGGAAGAGGAGAAGGAAGCGCCAAGAAGAAGGCAACAGCTCCCAGGCGACCCCGTGTGCACGGGCCCCTCTGACCCCGTGCCCACGGGCCTCCCAGGCTAGCGGTCCTGAAGACCCAGTGCGCATGAGCGTGTACCATGCCCACGGGACCCCCGTGTCCACGGGCCTCATGGACCTCGTGCGCACGGGCTCATGCGTCAGGTCTCTGGAGACCCCGTGCGCACGGGGCCCCCTGTTTGTTGCTGCGGGCTTTGCCCATGTAATGTCTATTTCGCCCTTGCTTACCCCTTCATCCCCTAGGACTATATATACTCCACCTCATCCTCCATTTAGACTTAGCTAAGAATAGATCTAGATATTAGAGCTTAGCTCATGTACCTCCCCTTGTGGGATTCCTCCTCTTGAGAGAGAGAGAGACACTCTATTGGAGTTCAAGGCCTCCTTTGGAGAAGATCCCTAGTGGATTCAAGACCCCATCTAGGGAAGGATCTCTTTAGATCTCAAGACCTCATCTTCCTTTGAATTTGAGATGAACTCTACCTTGTATCTTTCCTTTTATTGTTCTTGTACATTTGTGGATCTTGTGTGGATGTGAGTCTAGTGGATGTGTGATTGGACTTGTTCTTGAATGTTCCTCTTGTGTTTTCCCCTTTGTGTTCATCTTGTTCTTGGGGATTTCCCCTCCAATTCGTGAAAGATCCATCTTAGGGTTCCACCCTACAACAATAGTGGAGTGGGCATTGGAGTTGTCCAGCTTTGGCCTAAAGTTTGAAAGCACATCAACAATCCAGAGCAGGGCATTGGCAGAGTTTATTGCGGAATGGACGCCAACCCCTGATGAAGAAGTACTGGAAACAGTTATCCCCGGCAAGGAAGCGCCCCAAGAATGGATCATGTATTTCGATGGCGCCTTCTCCCTACAAGATGCAGGGGCTGGCGTGCTTCTCGTGGCTCCCACTGGAGAGCACATGAGGTACGTCATCCAGATGCACTTTCCCCAGGAGGAGGCGACCAACAATACAGCAGAATATGAAGGGCTTCTTGCCGGGCTTAGGATTGCCACAGAATTGGGAATCAAGAAGTTGATCATTCGAGGAGATTCACAACTGGTGGTGAGACAAGTCAACAAGGATTACCAAAGCCCATTGATGGAGGCATACGTCAAGGAAGTGAGTAGATTGGAGGAATGCTTTGACAGGTTGCAAACAAAGCACGTACCCCGTGCGGAAAACAGCATTGCTGATCACCTACCAAAGTGCGCTGCGCAGAAGCTTCCTGTGGAACCAGGAACTTTTGTTCTCCATCTTACTTAGCCTTCCGTATCCCCGACAACAATGGCCCGAAAGAGGAGGAAATTGGACTCCGGTAAGCCTCTTCTGGTAGAGCCTTTCGGGGCTACTGGCAGGGACCCTGCCGGAAACAACTCCCCTTTGATTGTTGGGCTGCACCCTCCTGCTGGGCCACTAGTCCCCGCGGTCGAGGGATGCGCCCCCACGAATGAGGAGGTGCCGCTAGTCCTCATTGCCGAGCCTCAGGCTCCAACTTGGGCAAGGCACATAGTCCATTTCCTCCAAACCGGAGAACTTCCCGAAGAGCAAGAAGAAGCTGAAAGAGTAGCCCAGAGGGCCAGTATGTATCAGTTTGTCGATGACACACTATACAGAAGAAGGCCCAACGGTGTGAAATTGAAGTGCATTAGCCGGGAAGGAGGAAAGGAACTGCTGGCAGAGATACACAAAGGCATGTGCGGCTCCCACATTGGATCAAGGGCTTTGGTTGGGAAAGCATTCCGGCAAGGATTCTATTGGCCCACAGCCCTCCAAGATGTGGTTGAGCTCGTCACCAAGTGTGAAGCCTGTCAGTTCCATTCCAAAAATATCCATCTGCCTGCCCAAGCACTCCAGACAATCCCTTTGTCATGGCCGTTTTCGATCTGGGGGCTCCATATCCTCGGCCCTTTCCCCTGAGCTGACGGGGGCTTTGAATTCTTGTTTGTTGCAATCGACAAGTTTACAAAGTGGCCGGAAGTAGATGCCGTGAGAAAGGTGACTGCTTAGTCAGCTATCAAATTCTTGAAAGGATTGGTGTGCCGCTTCGGGGTCCCTACCCGGATCATCACCGACAACGGCACCCAGTTCACCAACCGCGCCTTCACGCAATATGTTCATGCCCTCGGAAGCAAGATCTCATTTGACTCTGTCGCACATCCCAGAAGCAATGGACAAGCTGAGAGGGCGAACGCTGAAGTGCTGCGAGGACTTAAGACAAGAACATTTGATAAGCTGTGGAAGCACGGCAGGCGATGGATCGATGAGCTGCCGGTGGTTCTTTGGTCCCTCAGAACGACACCAAACCAAGCTACTGGGCAGACTCCCTTCTCCCTAGTCTATGGGGCAGAAGCAGTTATCCCCATGGAACACATTTACGGGTCACCTCGAGTGCTTGCCTATGATGAAGTAGCGTAGGAATAACACATGTGTGACGACGCCGTGCTTCTCGAGGAGAACCGTCTCCGGGCTGCTACGCGTGCTGCACGCTATCAGCAAGCCATGCGTCGCTATCATAGACGCAGGGTTCATGCCCGGTGTTTTGAGGAAGGCAACCTTGTCCTTAGGCGCGTTCAGTCCGCCAAGGGTACAAGCAAGCTGTCGCCGAAGTGGGAATGCCCTTACCAGGTAGTACGAGTCACCAGACCTAGCGCAGTCCGTCTGGAGACCAGAGATGGCATTCAATTGCAAAACTCATGGAATATTGCGCATCTCTGCAAGTTCTACCCATAAGGCGCGGCTGTCGGGCCCTGCCCGGTAGCCACCCTTTTGTACAGGCCTTGCCTCAGCTGCATGTAACCCCTTGTACAAAGCCAGGCGCATACCCTGAGCAGCAGAGAAATAAATGAAGCGTTGGGGGCCCCCGACAAGTTGCATGCATGCATAAGCATATCATAAGCATCGCATGATTCATGTAGATAGGTTGCATAATCATGTAGATAGATTGCATCTGGCATCATCTTCATTTGCATAAAACTGCAGGCTCCTGCCATGGACTTAGTCCTAGGAAGAGGATGCAAAGACAAGCCAGCACTGTGGTCTCCGGCAAGCCAAACGGATAAGTTCCATCTCTTATCCATACATGTTCCGTGAGTAGGACTTGTGCATATGAAAACCTCGCCGCCTCGGAAACAAAGGTACTCACATCTACTGGCACGAACAATGCTTCGGTCAGGATGGTCGAAGTGGCCTTTGGCTGAAAGGGGTTGGCGGGGGGCTAGTCTCTCCCAATGGGTTCTGTGCCCGGCAGGCTCAGCCTCACGGCCGCAGTCCTATGGGGTGCCGGCAAGGTAGCTTACCGGGATCTACTTGTTTACACAGAAGTATGGAGGCGTTTCACCTCTGCATGGATATCGTACATGCACAAGTGCCCGGCAAAGCTTATCTTTTTCATTAATATGCTGATCAACAGGTACAAATCTCACAGAACATAAACATGGATATGGGAGATTACATTATTTGAACTAAAATTTGGCAAGTGCCTACAGATTTAAGCTTAAAAAAAGATAAGTACCCGGTGATCTCCTCTTTTCGTTGTACTTCCGCCAGGTATTGCGGTGGGAGGAGAAGACGGCTAAAAGAGCACCCAAGCAGGAGCCCACCCCCGATCCCTTCATGGCCTGCCGGGCGCGGCCAAACAAGATTGGGAGTGGCGAGGCTGCGAAGGAGGGGCACAAAGAGCAGCTCGGCGGTGCCCGGGTCACCACCTCCAGGACCAGCAAGAAGCTCCAACTCGAGCACCGGAGGGATCAACCACCGACACCCAGCTAGAAGACTGCTGGAGGAGGGGGAAGGCGCCAAGGGAACATCCCTCCCCGGCTATCACCGGAAGAGGCTGGTGATGATGGTGCCGGGGAGGGCGGGGAAGAGCGGAAAGATGAGGCGGCAGGTCACCAATACGAGACGAAGGCGTCGGTGCCATCGTACTCCGACCTGACGCCCTGCCTCCCGCCTCCATCGTCTTCCCTCAATTTCTCTCCATCACCGTCACTCCAGGAAGACACCGGGCCCCCGGCCCGGCACCTCCCCCGAAGAGACGGCGGGTGACTGCGACGACCAGGACACTTGATGCGCGTCGCTCCCCACCTTGGCGGGCAGGAAGACGCCGCCGTCCTTAGCAAGAATGCAAGATCCACCAGAAGGAGTAGTGCTGGGATTACCAAGGACCCTATATACTACATCCCAGGCAAGCATCAAGAGCCCCGGACACCTCGCCAACAGGGTGGCGACCCCCGGCGACGCGCGGCACCAGACCAGGCTCACTCCCCAAGCATCCACACGAGCATTTGACATCGCCAGCAACTCCAAGCTAGGACCCGGGGCCTGGCCCCGGGCTCTTCCTTTCAGCATACCTAGAAGAAGCAGAAGGCGGAGGAGGAGAGGAATGTGGATGAATGCCTCCGCTCCTCCCCCGCTCCTCCTTTTATAGGCGAGCCGGGGCTGGGGGCTGATTCCCCGGCGAGTAACCGCCGTCCTCCTCCACCAATCCAAGAAGATCGGGCCCCTGCCTTGATGCTCTCCCCCACCACGAGCCTCCATTACCTACCCCACTCAATGCATGCGACATACGTGGCTAAGGATAAGGGCGCGGTGGGAAGAGTGAATTGGCAGTTATCCGCCCGTGCGTTAAAGTCATTCACGGGCCATTACAAGAATGGCCCCACCACAATTGGCGTTGCACGATGCGCGGGAAAACCAGAAACTAACCCGAGCTCAGGTTAATGAAGAAGCAAAGAAGATCTCAAAGGGCGGAGCCGCCCTTACATTTTTGCCTGTGCACTGGTTAGGGCCTAACCCGATGACGCCCAGCGGCGCATTCGTGCCAGGCCCGGGGGCTCCTGTCGGTGCAACAGACCCTGGGTCCATTGCACGGACTGTGCACAGGCCAGAGACAAGATTACAAGACCAAGATCAAACCAAACAAGGAGGATCAATTCCTTTGAAGGATCCAAGTACAAGTCGAGAAGGCCAAGGTGAGCCAGAGGAACAAGGCATCGCTAAGGGAAGGACCTACCTTGCTGGGCAGGCGAGCTCGGCAGGGTTGGGTTTTGCCCCGGAAGCAAGCTCCCAGATCGTCCTGACAGGCCTGCCGGGGCTGTCGGAGGCAAGCCACTCCACCGCTCCACCTCACAAGCGACGCAAGTCATTAACAAAGTGGTGTCGAGCTCCAAGGTGACTAAGTGGCTGCTTTTTGCCACATGGCAGCCACTTCCTACAGCAAACACCTCCATATGACACCCGTCCTGAGACGTGTCAAACGAGCAGGCGCGAAGCTAGCAAAACAGCCCAGCAGGGCCTGCCGGGCGGGCTGTGATGTGACACTGAGCGACGCATTTAATGCGATCTGTTAGCCTACAGAGTTAGGTATGATAGCACTGTTAGCTATCTAATCAGTACGCAAAGACTGATTTGCCACTGTGGTGACCCCTTAATCTATAAAAGGAGGCCCATGGTGACCGTAGAAAGGGTTGGACCCTCGCATATTCATATGTTCATAGCCACTCTTGCCCCCAGAGCGACCTTGCCGGGCGAGTGTGCTACGTCCACCACCATTATCAACCATCAATCCACCAAAGTAGGAGTAGGGTTTTATGCCTCACGGCGGCCTGAACCTGGGTAAAGACTGCCCGTGTGATCTCTGTCGTGCTGCGCGACACTTCTCCGCTCTTTGTGCAACGTGCCCATCCCCTCACCGAACAAAAAGGGGCTCATGGCCCCATAGGTGGCCGTGGTTTCCCACGACACACTAGTTGACCGCTTCTTCCTACACATTCTTCCAGATACTAGATGTTCCTAGTAACTCACGATGCAAGGTTTCTCCTCATATACTATTTCACCTTAGCTAGAGGTCCGTCGCCCCCTGGATTTCAATTCCTGGTCAGTTGATTCCCAATTAAAGGAAGCATTCCCCGGCGTAATAGGCGCTAGTCCGCCTATTATGTCAGGGAAGCAGCGCCTCGGTGTTTATCTTAGGGGTGTGTGGGGCCTAGGAGCTTCTGGCGCCCAATCTGGAGGTCGGCCGGGCTTAAAGGGATGGCCGGGGGGTGCTGCTAAGCATGGCGGTTGTGTGAGGTCGAGGGGAGGGCGGGGTGGCGGAGGCAGGGGTCTGGGCCGGTGGTCGCTGGCGATTCGAGAAAGATCGTCAACAGTGACTGGTGGGAGGTAGATGAAGGCCATCTGCCCGTTCCTTGTAGATCGGACGGTTCATAAAAAAATTGACTGACCTATTTATTTTCAGTCGACTGTTATTTTGATAGGACCACATGTGGTGTTGTGCTGGAGGAGTACCTGCATTTCCCAGCCATCCCTGTGCTCATATATTACAAAATCATACGCAGTAGAATCTAATTTTGTTTGCCATGCAATGATGTAGAGCTATCATATGTCTCCTGTCATTTATTTTTCAGCCACCTGCTATCTCCTACTTTTATAGTGCACTAGTTCTGCACACACTTCACCCATACTCTCACTATTATTTTTTTATGCATGGGTATTTCAGCCTGTGCCAACCGGTTGATAGAAGCACAAAATAAAAGAGAGAAGCAGCTCCAGCTTTCTTCGGGCTTAGGCAAGACACATTTTGGCACTATAAAGGGTGCAGTGTCAGCAGATGGAGACGGTAAACGTAGCTCTGGAGTTGATGATCTCGCTCGCCATGAACCACCATCCCAGGTGCTTGCTTTAACTTTGCGGTGTCATATGTGGTTGCATGTTGCATATGGTGTCTAGCTTCTATTCGAAAGGCCGAAGTCGGTCTTTATTAAGATAAGGAAAGATATTTTTTACATGAACCACCATCCCGGGAGCACCAGAAGCCAAATAGCTAGTCAGGGCACTGGCCGAGCCAGTGACAAGCCCAGCACAGATAGGCATCACCTGCAAGCCAACTAAAAAGCCACGGTGGTGGCGAAGCAGCCCGCCTCCCACCAGGCTCTCAGGTCCTCGATGATCATGCTCACCACTCCAGTCGGGTGCCTAGCTTGTATTGCTTCCAATTTGGTTAAATTGCATCTGCTTAGCTTACACATTATACCTTTGAATATGACATGCCTTCCTGTTTTTGGTACATAGTACTACATCTGTCTATTAACCATGTTCTTACATCAAACTAATTTCTTGTGTATCCCTCATCAATCACTTATGATGAGACAGTCAGGCTCGTGGACTGCTGTAAGAAAATATCCTCTTTTAAAGAATGCAGTGTCAGCCTCCCCACATGATTATCAAGAAACTGCAATGCTAGATGAAGATAGTCAATGAAGCTCTGTAGTTGATGACCGTATTTCCCCTACACCACCATCGCAGGTGCTTGCTCTAACTTGGCAGCATGATATGTGGTTGCATGTTGCATATAGTGTCTAGATTGTAATTCTTCCAATCTGGCTAAATTGCATGTGCTATTCTGCTTAGTTTATACATTATACCTGTTAATGTGACATGCCTTCCTGTTTTTGGAACATAGTACATCTGTCTATTAAGCATGTCCTTCCATAAAACTATTGTTTTTTTGTATCCTGCATCAATCAATTATGACGAGACACCTTTAGTATATGTAGAGTGATATTGGTTGCATCTTTCATATGATTTATAGCATGCACTGCTTCTAATTTGTTGAAATGCCATTTATGATGGGACGCTTTTAACTTGGCAGAGTCTTATTGGTTACATCTTTCATGTGGTGTCTAGCTTGCATTGCTTCTAGTTTGTTGAAATGGCTTCTGCTTAGTTTACACAAATAGTTGTGAATATGCCATGCTGTCCTATTTTTCGTACATATTCCATTCTCGTATCATGTGTTTGCCTTACATCAAAGTAGTGATTGTTAGTACCATGCATGGATGAGTTCTGAAGAGTGAATTTTATTGCTTTTTCTTGTTAGTTTTACTTGACAATGCAAAATCAATAAATCAGAAGGAAATTAGCAAGGCAGTGGATAAAGGTGCTCCTCCCAAACAACTGAAATGGAGGGCCTCTACAGATTCTACTCCGACATCCACCTAAGAAGATTTGCAACACAACACATCCATAGACACTCAACGTAGCTGTGTTGATGATGAGCACGTCTCCCCTAGTCGACCATCACAGGTGCTCCCTCTAACTTGGCACTGTTATATGTGGTTGCATGTTATGTATGATGTCTAGCTTGTATTGCTTCTAATTTTGTTGAATTCCATCTGCTTACTTTAGACATTATACTTGTGAATAAGACATGTGTTCCTGTTTCTAGAACATACAATATCTGTCTATCACACCATGTTCTTACATCAAAGTACTACTGTTGTGTAACCTGCAACAATCACTTCTCATAAGACATGTTTAACTTGGGAGTGTGATATAGGTTACATCTCGCATTCTTTTCTAGCTTGTACTAGGCACTTATGACGAGACCGTTTTAACTTAGTAGAGTGATATTCGTTGCATCTTTCATATGGTGTCTAGCTTTCATTGCTTCTAATTTGTTGAAATGCCTTCTACTTAGCTTACACATCATAGATGTGAATATGCAATGATGTCCTTTTTTCTTACACATTCAATCATCCTATCATGCGGTCGCCATACATTAAAGTAGTGCTCGTCAGCATCCTGCATCAATGAATTATGAAAAGTGAATTTTTATTCATTTTTCTTGCGGATTTGACTTGACAAGCCAATAAAATTAAGAAAGAGGAAGGAAAAAATAAGGCAGGGACTGATGGCGGTCTTCCGGCGAAACCGGCATCCCAGGTGCTTTCTCTAGCTTGGCAGTGTGATATTGTCTTGCATGTTGCATATGGTGTCTAGCTTGTATTTCTTGTAATTTGATTAAATTACTTCTGCTTAGTTTACACATCATAGCTGTGAATATGCAATGCTATGAATATGCAATGGCACTAATGACGAGAGACCTTTAACTTGGTAGTGTGATGTTGTTTGCATCTTGCATATGATTTATTTCTTGTACTGCTTCACATTTGTTTAAATGCCAGTTATGACGAGACACTGTTAACTTGGCAGAGCGATATTTGTAGAATCTTTCATATGGTGTCTACCTTCCATTGCATTGCTTCTAATTTATTGAAATGCCTTTTGCTTAGTTTACACATCATAGTTCTGATTATCTCATGTCGTCCTATTTTTCGTACATATTACATCCTCCTATCATGCGGTTGTCTAACATCAAAGTTCAGTTTGTCTATATAACGCATCAATTTGTTCTGAAGAACTAAATTTTTATTCCTTTTTCTTGTTGGCTTGACTTGACATGGCACAGAGAAAGAGGAAGGAACACATAATGGCAGGGGATGGTGTTAGTACTGAGGATGCACGGAAACGGAAGCGGAAGAATTATGCTAATTCTGCTGGTACTGATGGTGCAATAGAAGGTCAAAGTCCACCAAAAAATTGTACAAACACGGTATCCCATGCTACACTAGCTGCAAAACAACCCAAACAGAAACTAATAGCTACCACCAAACAAGCAGTGATAGCCCTAGTTGTTGCAACACCTTCCATAGTGCCACCAGCTGCACGAGATACTCGTTTGTCAACTCAGCTAGCAGCACGTTCCCAAGCTCCCTTGCCACCTGACACTACTTCCAAAGCACTCTTGACACTAGACGAGTTGGCAAGATCAGATGAACCTTGTGAGCTTCAACAGCCAGAAGGTAGTTGCTGGAGTCAAGTTATAGTTGCATGCTTCTTTATATGTAGTCTCACAGTTTGATGTACACTAACACTTCCTATGTTTGTTGTTGGACTAGCACCTAGGTGCAAGAGGAAACAGACATCAGGGATAATGCTCAATAGGTTAACTAAATCTAGAGGAGGAAGAATGGAGATCCGTTTTGAGGCAGGTTTAAAGAGGCCACGTGATGCTACAGAGTCAGCCAAGTTAGTATCAGAGGCAGTGGTTGCCGTTATGTGTCATGCACGTATCCTCCCAACATGGATTTAGTACAGGAATGACAAAGACGAAACCCAGTTCAACACCTTCCTCGACCATTTATCTGTAAGTATGGTTATGTATGGAAATTAGTAATATCGTCTTGGTCTGTCCCATACTTTCTAGGTTGCTGGTAATGAGACTCCCATAATTTTCAACAGATGAGGTTCAAGTTGGATAGCCAAGATGATGCAACCAGACAAGCATGCACCCATGTTTTCAAGTCTGCTCTGCGACAGTATTGGTATAACTTGAGGAAAACTCAATTTGAAGGCAAGGCTAACAGTGAACTTGCCCAAACATCTCCAGTGGAAAATATATCGGATGAAGACTAGGGAGGCCTCGTTAAACACTGGTCTGATCCAAAGTATCAAGTACATTATATATATATGTGATCAGATCACATGTTGAACTCCTATTTACGCATGTGCCTCACAAATCTATCTTCTTGTAGGTGAACTGTTCAAAGAACAAGGCCAACCATACGAAAGTGAAATTCCAACAGATGACAGGATCTCGTAGCTATATTGCACAGTGCGAGACTCTTGTAATTAGCTGTTGTTTCACTCTTTTCGCTGTGCCATATTATCATATCTATATTGACTTGTTCCAAATGCAGAGGAAAGCCCGCAAGGACCAAAAAGTACTTGAACCAAATGCTATGGAAATGTTCAAGGACTGTCACACCAGCAAGACGAAGGGGATGACTACACCAGTCAAAGCCACTGTTATAAGTCCTTAATCCTCATGCATTTTAACTACTACTTACTCTGACTTGTGCATTGAACTGCACGGTTTGCAGCCAATGTCTATTACTCTTTTCGATTTTATACACAATTGTCTTTGCGTATCATTGCACCTTACAAAGTTTAAAAGAGAGGAGTGATGTTCCTTTGATCTTGATCTGTAATCTAGTTCCGTGCTGGACTTGTCTACACAACGTTACAATTGCCTGTTTGTCTGTTCTCAGTTGTTTTGTGATATGAATGATGTCATACTATGCTTACCATATTATAAACTTTGTCTCTTTATCCTTAGCTGTTAATACAATGTGAAGTAGACAATACATTAGCCATGGTACATGGTCATATGTTTGGAACCTGGTTTTATTATGTACTTTGCAGTAAAATACAACTAATATTTTACACGGGTTCACCAGAATAAGTTCTGTATATAGACCAAAGCTATTTTGTTTGGTTTTTCTGCCTCCTTAATATCTTCTGTTCTGGTACTACTAATGTAAAAACTCAACTTTTCAGCAAGCTATGGAACAAATGGTGGAACCGCCACCTTCTGAAGGTGACGAGGCAACTATAACCGCAATGTCACCTCTTGCTGCAGTGGGTCAGTACCTGTCCACTAACAGTGCCAAAAGCACATTCCTGCGTAATACTGGGTTGGTTGTTAAGGCAATCTCATCCAAACTGCCTCATGATCAAGATATGCAAGCTCAAAACAATGTTATATCTGCGCTCCAGACACAAGTCCATTCCCTAACAGAGACCTTTTGTGAAACAAGGACAACCATTGTTCGATGTCGTCAAGATATGCATGGTTTTGAAACTAGACTATCAGACATTTGCTATGTTGTTCAGGAGCCTAGGAGAAATGAAGGCGAAGGTTATGGTGCTCCATCGGACAGTACAGCATGAAAACGTAATAGTTAGGTCAAATGAACTGAGCTTCTGAACTTCTGGTGGTGTATTTATCTATCGGACTGTTAACTTTTATGCCAACCTTCCTTTTGTTTTATGGTTGTAATTTGTTTTGTTGCGATACAAAATTTGTTCTTAACGTGCAGCGACCGGGTGAAGAAAACAGCAAGCCATTTTTGTATAGTGTAGGGTGTTCCCTATATTTGCACTGGTGGCAAACTTTGATGCCTAGTGGATGTAATCTGTGCAATCGCCTTAATAGCCTAGCGTTAGTTTCTGGCTTATTTATTTCCCTAGTCTTATTTTTCCTTGGTTTGCTAGTGGCTGCAACAACCATGGGCCATATACGGACCATGGTAACCTTCAGCATGCTACGGGCCGTAGGACCCATGGGCCTCCTACGGGCTGTCGGATAAATGGGCCTCCAACGGCCCGTAGATTCAGTGGGCCTCGGGCCGTCAGATAAATGGGACCACATGGGCCGTAAACGAGCGTAATTGGAATCGGGCCAGCACGGTAACGGGCCGTTAACAGGCCGAAAGACAGCAAAGGCTTAATTCTGTCACACGCATAACGGGTCGTTAATGGGCCAGAATATAGGATGGGCTAGAAATGGCGCAACGGGTTAACAGGCCACAAATGGGCCGATTCTAACCACGGGCCAAATTTGGCCCATTAGGGGAATAGGCCAGTAACGGGCCAGAAGTAATCGAGGGCCGGAAAGGAGCCCAAGAATCTATGGGCCGTTAGTAGGCCAAAATCTAACACGGGCTGGAAACGGCCCATGTGAATCATGGGCCATTGCTGGGCATAAAGAAATTTACTGTTTATTATGGGCCAGAGTCACCGTGGCCCATTAAAGGGCCCAAAGATACGAAAGCCCTCGTCTAGGCCAAAAGACATCGTGGTCCATACATGGGCCGAAAATGAAACGGGCTAGTATTATATTGGATGGCCCACATGACGCTGCTGGGCCGATTTCGGGAACACCATAACGGGCCATGAGCTATCAGGCCGTAAAATGGGCTATATGCGAACAGACCATTAACAGGCTTTTCATGGGCCGGCCTGCTATCTTTTGACCAAGTCAAACGGGACGGCCTTTGTAAGCTAAATGGGCCAGTGTTGGGCCGTCGCACGTGTCGACATATCATAGGCGCATATCTGACCCAATGACGAGCTGACACGTGTTTCCTTCGGCCAATGAGAATTTTACACGTGGAAAATCGCCATTGGTCGTTGCTGTTAATGGGTTATCGGATCCAAAACCGGACCCAGTAGATAAATGGCAACTCATTACGGTGGATGCCACGTGTCGGTTACCCTTGATGAAAGCACTTCCATGACGCGTCATTTATCGTCATGGAAGTGAACACTTCCGTGATGATAATTTTGGTATTGTCATGGAACACTTCTATGACAACACAGGTATGACTGTCTTGATTCTATCATAAAATCGTCATGGATGTACATGCATGACAGAAAACGTGACCTACTGTGACAAAGACGTATCATCCCGGAAGTGTATTTTTTTTATAGTGTAAGACTTCTCTTCCCGCAGGTCCTCTTCAGGCGAGAAGGTCAAGGAGCCCCCGAGCCGAGCGGCTGCCTATTCACGGCCTGCCATGATCGTAGGGCACGGTGAGGGCATGGTTCCCCAAACCACCGTGATTGTGTCGGGGTGACGGGGGGCCTCCCAGCGACCCACCGGAGGCGCGGAGCATGGTGCAACAACAACTCTCTCGGGGGAACCTCTAGCGAACGGCTCTGCCTCTCGGGCGCCCTCCGTCGGGGCCAGCACCAAGCATGCTCAGGCGGAGCCGTTGACCGCTAAGCCTGTCCACATCGGTGCCGGAAGCAGCCCAGGGCCGGTAGTTGCCTGTTGGGAGGCGTCGAGCCCGCGGGGCGCGCCACCCCTCCCAAGAGGGATGGATAAGGTGCTAGCTAGCTTCCAGCCTCCGACGAGTGTAAGCGAGCCCTCTCATGCTCCGATAGTAGGCAGGAGCGCCGGGCTTAAGCCTGGTCGGGCCTTGGTGGTTGCGAGCGGCCGGGCCACTGTCAGGCATGATCTCCTGCAGAACACAAAAGGCGCGCTGAGCCAGCTCGAAGCGGAGCTTCATGACATCGACGCGTGCCTCACGGGCGAGCACCTGCAGCTGGCGCACGGGTGGCGCCAACTTGAAGTCTCCGTGAAGCTTAGCCATCTCCAGCATGAGTCCTCCTGCTCGAAGGTCGAGGGGTCCGCCGCTGTGGCGAAGGAAGCCTGCGAGCGCGCCCTCCAGGAGGCCGAGACGGCGGACCGGCGGCGCGAGGCCGCGGAGGCTCGTGAGCAGGAGCTTCTGGCTTCAAACGCCGTCTCGGAGCAGCAACTCCGGGCGCGAAGAGATGCCCTCTCCACCCATGATGCAGGCTTGGTGTCGTGTGAGGCGGATCTCTGGACCCTTGAGCACGAGCTTACCTTGACATCATCCGAGCAGAGCCTGGAGCGTGAGCGGTTGGAGACGCTGGACCGCGATGTGACCACAGCCCTGGCCTCCTACGCCCAGCGCATGGAGAAAGCCAATGCCAACCTAGCGGCCAAGGAGAAGAGGATCCAGGAGGATGCTGACTCGAAGATCGAACAGAACCACAAGGCACTTGCCAAGGACTACAACGATAAGTTGGCGCTGCAGGAGGGCCACTTCAATACTCGGCGATAGGAGTTGCTGCATGAGATAGACGGCCTCAAGGAGGTGCTGACCGAGGCTGAAGGATGGCAAAAAGCCGCACTAGAAGCCCAGACCACCTTCGAGGCCAAGCTGGCATCGCTTCAAGAGCAGGTGGGAGGTGTCATGTCCCTCGTGGAGCGGGCGGAGGACGAAGTGAACCGGGCTCGGGGGTTACAGCATACCCGCTCCGAGATTTTCCGGGACCTCGAGATGAGGGCTCGCCACGCCTTGAGCTTCATCTGTAAGGAGGACGTTTCCAGCCCGCTCATGTCCAATGATGCCGGCTACCTTGCCTTCTTCACCAAGATCATGGAGTGGCTCGAAGGCGACAAAGAAGGTGGCCAAGCTCGTCAAAGAGGAGAGTCGTGACCTCCTCGCCCAAACCTCGACGCGTGTCTTCAGCCACCTCTTCCGCTTCGTCCTCGACTTCAATTTTGAGGCTGTGATAGCTCCCGTTCCTGAAGTGATCTGTGCCGCCCTCATGGAGTGGGTGGAGGACCACGTGGATGCGTTGAGCGCACGGTTCGCTCCTGACGGCCACGGAGACTGACGCGAAGACGATGAACATGAAGATGACGGCGAACATGAAGATGACAGTCACGAGGGCAGCGATGTCGCATCTCCTTGGGTCGCCCATCTCTTCTTTCCCGTTGATACCTGGTCATGACCCCGTGGGGACGTGAGGAATATTTTGCTAGAGCCCTTAATGATGCATCGAACAACATTTGTGTTCTCATGAGGCTTGTTTTTCCTTCGCGCCTGCTTTTGTGCTCTGTGTCGTTCAACATAGCCCTCGAGCGGGGGTCGACCGTCGCTGGTATGCCGAGTCGCGCTGCCCGGGCAAGGCCAGGAGGTGAATGCTCCTGATGCAAAAAGCGTTGGGAGCGACGTGTGCCCGCTGGCTCGGTCATGAGCGTCGCGCGAGGACTTAGACACCAAGGCCTTGGTGGGGCGGTGTGCACGGGGGCAGGCCTGCGGCCTGGGCCCCCTACTGCCTGGGCCCTTAAAGCCGTTGGGACTGATCCAAGCGCAAGAACCATGCCCAGCCCCCGCTTGCGTGACGTTCATGAGGGTGGCGCCAGGCGCGCGTGGCTGTCGAAAAACAAAATCCAACAAAACACCGCAACGAAAAGCCCATTCCCTTCTTTAGTGAAGACGCAAAAACTCTAAATCTTTAATCAAAGAAATTGCAAATTTGTTTACAAAAAATAAGAAGGCCATCGCGTCCGGCTCCTTCATTAGTCTTCCCACCAGCGCGGAGCATGGGGCCTCCACTTGGGCGTGGGCATGATCGCAGTTTGATCGTTCCACTAGCGCGGAGCATGGGGCTTCCACTTGGGCGTGGGTGGAAGCTCATGCGAGGCCATGGGGCGGCGCACCGGGAGGATCCGGGGCGTGTATAGCCCACTCATTCTTACGTGAGAGTGTCACGGGTAGAACTTATGAAGGTGCTGGATGTTCCATTCGTTCTGCATGGGAACCCCATCCTCCGTCTCCAGGCGTGCGGCGCCTAGCCTGGAGACGTGGGCGACCCTAAAAGGGCCTTCCCACATGGGAGAGAGCTTGTGGAGGCCCTCCCTGGAGAGGACCCACCTCAGGACGAGGTCCGCGACCTCGAGAGTTCGGGGGCGGATGTTGCGGCTGTGGTAGCGCTGGAAGGCCTGCTGGTACCATGCGACGCGGAGGACGGCCTCATGGCGAGCTTCCTCAAGGAGGACAAGGTCAGCCCTCCGCAAGTCATCCGGGCGCGCCTCGTCGATTGCCAGTACTCACCGGGAACCATGCTTGAGCTCGGACGGGAGGACCGCCTCGGCCTCGTAGATGAGGAAGAAGGGGGTCTCGCCGGTGGGCTTCGTCATGGTGGTGCGGATGGACCACAGCACGGACCTGAGCTCGTCGAGCTAGCTCTTGAGGCAAGCCTCGAGCTTCTTCTTGAAGCTCACACATATGATTTTTCAACCCAATTTGCTACACTGGAGCATGTGCATGTAGATCAAATTTGAATTATGCACTAAAATGCCTAGAAAACTCGGTTCATGTATAAACATGTCCAAACGAACCCCGAATAGTTCCAAAATTTAACATAACACTCCCGTCAATGTGTGTTGTATCTAGAAAAAAAATCAAGGCAAGAAGGGGCAACAGATGTTGTTTCATCCCGAAAGGTTACACACATTCCCTATCGGACCACAAGGCGTCTTGTGAGAAACTCTGGTTTGTGAGGAGCGTATACCATAACCTGCCCCAAATGGGGCAATTTTTTTACCACAGCATGTTGGTGCCATTCCATGATAGCATGACAATTTTCATCAATTTCAAACGAGTTTTGGATTTACTAGAATTTAAATACCAAGTATCTCAATGTTTGCCGGGAAGCAACGGTGCCGAGGTGTTTGAAATTCATTCCCATTTCCTGCATGGGTCCTGAGCATGCACCCAAGGACACAAATTTGATTTTTCAACCCATTTTCTACACTGGAGCAAGTGCATGTTGTCGGATTCAGGGTTCCGCAGACCCTTGAGAGGTTCAAACTCTGGGGTTCGTGCGAAGAACTCTCCCTCCCCAGTCTGCCTGCTCAACGATTCCACGGCCTAGCTCGACGAACCCAAGGGACAAGAGACACAGCAGTTTATCCTGGTTCGGGCCACCTTGCGGTGTAATACCCTACTCCAGCTTTGTGGTGGATTGCCTCGAAGGGCTGAGAATGAACTAGTACAGTGATGGAACGACCTCAGGAGGTGAGGTGTTCTTGAGCTCGATGAGCTAGTGAGGTGGTCAGCGTGGAATGGATCCGATCCCCCCACTATGGTGGTGGCTAAGTCCTATTTATAGTGGCCTTGGTCCTCTTCCCAAATATAGGCGGGAAGGGATCCCACAATGGCCAAATTCGAAGGGAGACAACTAGTACAAGTTATCCTGACAAAAGTAGTCTTCGCCTGCAAAAGCCTCTGGCGGTGACGCTGCAGTGGGCTCCGTGATGACCTTCGCCCTGCCGTCCTGGCGGTCGTGGTCTTGTTGCACCAATATGGAAACCTTTGCTTGATTCCTCGGGACTCCGCGCCTGCGCTTGCCTCCTTGGCACCAAAGGGGAAACTGGTACACCGCGCCCGCTGGCGCCCGCCTGGTCTTGGTCGTCATGGCTCACGTCAGGTGAACCTCGCGAGGTGCGGCTTGCATTGATATCTCTGCTCCTCGGGAGCCAGCCTGGGGAGGCCGCCCCTCGTGGAGGTCTTGGTGTCATCCGCCTCGCGAGGCTTGGCCCCTCGCGAGGGTCTTGAGTTGTTGTTGCTGAAGCTGGGCCATACCAAGCCATCGATGGAGCCATGCCATGGGCAGCAGGCAGGCAAGTCTGGGCACCACTGGTCCCAGGACGCCGATAGTAGCCCCCGGGCCCAAGGCGCGCTCGAACTTGGCTTCGAGGCGAAGCCAAAGGGCAAGTGCGGAGTGCCATGGGCCCTAACCGCCTGCGGCCTCTGTTGCCACATGGAGATTGATGGGACGTGGGCGCCTCCGCTTCCCCACGCTGCCTCGGCAACTGCTCGACTTGACGAGACCCTGCTGCATGCAAAGAAAAATCATCATTACGCGCGATCGTGGAGGCTGGCGGTCGGCCTCCCCTTGGCTATAGATGAGGAGAGGGCCGAAGCCCCCCTTGCTCGTCTCCGTCTTCTTGTCACCCGCTCCTTCTTCTTCTTCCTTCTTGCCTTGCCGTCTTGCCGTGGTGCTCATGGCGCCGACGAGGAAGTTCTCTGCTGCCGAGAAGGGGAAGGCCCCTAAGGAGGGGCCCGGCTCGCCGCCGCCCAAGAGGGGACGAGGTCGCTCCCGCAAGCATGCGGCGACCCCTATGGTGGCTCCTCGTGGACGTGGGCACGCCTTGAGTGGCCGCGGCGTGCCTCTTCTCACGGTGAGAGCCGCCAGAGGTGAGGCAGCCCCTGTGATGGAGGGAGGCGCGCCGTGGTCGCCCGGCCTCCTCGACCGCGCTTCCACTCGACGGAAGTGCTCCCAGAGTTTGTCGTGTGGTCGGAGGGGCCAACCGGCACCTGGCTCTCACTCCCCCGCTTCTTCGCGGGCGAGCTGCTGGTCGCTGGCCTTGACGACCTCTGGCTGCAAGCTGACGGCTGCTGCAGCAAGGCTTCATGGGTCGGGGTCGAAGTTTCCGCCGCCAGGAACGTGGCCCTGACCCGCGGCTGGCAGATGTTTGCCCGCGCGCGTGGCCTGAGCAGGAGGTGCATCCTCCACTTCAGGTACGACAGCATCACGACCCTCTACGTGAGGGTGTTTGGGGAAGATGGCCGCTGCGCAGGGTGCTGCCCCCGAAGACGACGGCGGCGATGATGAGCTTGGCCTTGGCGACGGTCGCGGCTCGTTCAGCAGCGGCGACTCTTCCTCCGGCGAGAGCACAAGCAGCGGTGGTTACGACCAGCCGCCACGCCGCCGGGCTTGCTTCGAGGGAGGTGGCGGGTCTTCTCGCCGCCGTGCCCCAGTGAAGCAGGAGGAGGGCTCAGGCTGATCCCGGAGAACCTCCGGAGCCGAGCCTCGGGAGCTGCTGCAGTCGCGCGGGCCGCTTCTGTTTAACCTTTCCTTTCTTCTGCATTTTGAAAAAGGTAGAGAGCCCTGCTAGGGCATGTAATGAACCATGGTACTTATGCCGCTATGCTATGTTTATTGTTCTTGTGTTATGCTATGGTGTTCATGTCCCGAGTAGGTGTGGTAGGATAACTTAGCTTGGTACACCCGCGGTAGCTTCCCTCCTCGCGAGGGCACGTCCTTCAGCACCTGGTGGGGCCCCCTTGCTGCCAACCTAGGAGCCGCTGGCCTCGGGAGGCATCGTAAAACTGCAGGGTTTGTTAGAAAACGTGTTGGGTGCGTTGTTCTTCCTTGCGTGAGCCCTCAGGCATGACTAGTCGTGGCTTAGTTCACCGCGTCGCGGTACCCGGGGGGCAAGGACTTAAGATGGTGCGCAAATCACGAGCTCAATCGAGGGCGCCTCGCGAAGATCAAGGAAGCCAAAGCTCTGGGGCAACAGGGCTTTGGCGAGGTGTGTTCGCGGCGTGGGCTAGCCCAACGCACGCACACACCTGTCCAGCCCCCGTGGGAGGCGCACGAGGGAGAGCGATGGGCAACTGCCGTTCTCCCTGACCTAGAAAAAAAAAGCAAGCGCGGCATGAAGAGAAAACCCAACTAGGCAATCGAGAAACGCTAGAGCTCCAAATTCCATTAAAAGGTTGCAAACCAGCTACAGAAAGCAAGCAAATGAACAGCTGCGTCCGGCACCTAGTCTAGTCTTCTCACCAGCGCGGAGCTAAGTGCTGCCACTAGGACGTGGGAGGGAGCCCCCGAGGCCGGAGGGCGGCACTCTGGAGACTCCGGGGCGTGTACAGCCCCACTCATTATTACATGAGAGTGTCACGAGCGGAGATCTTCACAGGCGCGGGGCCTTGCTTCACGTCACCTGACGAGGGCCCCGCCCTGCGCCTCCCCCGACCACCGTTGAGGCGTCCGGAAACCAGGACGAGACCAAGGAGCAAGGGGGACGCTAGCGGTGCCCTCGGTGACCGCATGTCATGAGCGGGGACCTTCACAGGCGCGGGGCCTTGCTCATGGGCGAGTTGAGGAACACTCCCCGCCCCCTGGGCAGGAACCCCACTTCACGCATCCCTCGGCCACCGTTGGGGCGTACGGAAACCAGGACAGGACCAAGGGGCAAGGGGCCACGGGAGCGGTGGCGAGGGGGCTGTGGGCCTCCTCCAGGGGAGAGGGCTCGCCGGCGCCTTCCCCAGGAGAAGACCCGCTTCTGGCTTGCACATACTGGGGTGGGGGTGGCGCCGCTCATAGCCTGACTCCGGAGGTTCCTGCGAGTTAGTCGAGGGAAGAGAACATAGCACGTAGACGCGCCTGCTGTCCTACCGTTGATCTTTCCGCAAGAAGATGAAGGCACTGAGGATCTGGTGAGATGCCGTGCGCAGGGCGGCCGCGAGCCAGAGCTCGATCTCTCAGATTTGTCAGTGTTGCAGGGACGGACCCGAGCACAAGCGCCGTGCTAGCATGTGTAGCCCCCATTGCGGGATGAGCAGGAGGCTGGTCAGCAACGCGGGGGGCCGCAAAAGGCAACGGTCAAGCAGGTGATAATCATAAAGCGATTGATGGCAAGAATAAGGCTAGTCCTGGTAGATGCAAAGCGGTACATGCCACAGGGACGGACCCACACGGCTTGGGGATGATGCAGCCCGAGGGGCGCCCCCAACGGAGTGAATCAAGATGCAAAAGGATACATGTCGTAGGGACAGGCCCAGACGATCTGGGGATAATGCTGCCCGAGGGGCGCCCCTAACTGAATAAACTGGAAAATGTCACCTGGTACCGTTGCTGAAGAGATGTTGGAGTAGCTGAAGATGTATGCTAAAGAAGTCGCTCCTCACGAGTCGCCTGGGTCCTGAACCTCAGGAGGCTCAGGGGGCTCACGGAGAACCGTCGCCATCTCCACCAGGACCGCCTGGTGCCTGGTCTCCTGAGCCGCCAGGACGCGCCGCAGGTGCCGCTGGAAGGTGCCAGCCGCGTTCGGCAGGCCGTATGGCATGCGAACGTAGCTGTGAGGGGGGCCCTCGCACCGACCAACACGCGATGGCCAGAAGTGCTCCTGAGACGTAGCCCTATTGAGCCCGAGGTAGTCGATGCAGACGCGCAGCTCACTGTCCTCGCCAGGACAAGGGGCCGAGCCGGGTGGTGGGCGGTGGTCGCCGCGCATGGCTCTTGCCTCTTGAAGCTCCTCGGTTGCCTTGATGACGAACTCCTGAGCACCAGGCACCTCATGCCTTGTGCCCTCTTGGCGGAAGCGCGCGCTGAAGCACGCCTCCACGTGGTGCCTGAGCACCTCCCTCGTGACGTTGGCTAGTTCAGAGGCCCTCCAGAGGAGAGCCCCCGAGCCCAGCCTGAGAGGGGCGTCGGGCGCACCTTCCTATGCGAGAGAGGGGGCGCCCCATCCGAGGGCGCTGGTCCTGAGGTGGTGCCGGTGGAGACGCTATTCTCCTGAGGCTCTTAGCGGAGCAGCTGTTTCTTCTTCTTGGGGATAGCCTCAGGAGGGTAGATGGGGCCTTCGTTGTCTGGGTCCTCAACCGCCGCGGCCTGGTAGGCGCGCTCGAGAGAGCACACCACGTCCTTTTCCTCGCAGGCAATCGTGATGATGTCGCGGTTCCCTGGCATCTTGAGAACATTGTAGCCATGACGAGTCACCGCCATGAACTTGGCCAGGGCTGGGTACCCAAGGATGGCATTGTACGGAAGGCGAATGTGGGCAACGTCGAAGTCGATGAGCTTGGTCCGGTAGTTGTCGAGCTGGCCGAAGGTGACAGGGAGGCGGATCTGCCCTATCGGGGTGGTGGAGCCGTCGGTCACTCCTGAGAAGGGCTTGGAGGGCTGCAGCTGATCATAGGGCATTTGGAGGCGATCGAACGTTTCAATGGAAAGGACATTGAGCCCTGCACCGCCATCAATGAGCGTCTTGGTGACGAGGACGTTGCTGATGATGGGAGAGCAGAGCATCGGGAGGGCGCCGGCGGTTGCCGCGCACTTGAGCTGGTCTGACGAGCTGAAGGTGATGATGCACTTGGACCACCTGAGCGGGCGTGTGGCCTCAAGCCTGGGGAGAGCCGCGTTCACCTCACGGGCGAACTGCTTGAAGATGCGCTGAGAGGCTGGGGCCTGAGCACCGCCCAGGATGCAAGCGACGGCGCGAGGCTCCTGGAAGCCCCCAGCCCCCTCATCCTGGTGGTGGTCGTCGTTCCTTCTTGGTGGCGGTGGCAGCGGAGGGAGGCCGGCGTTGCCCTGAGGATGGTCCTCACGAGGGTGATCTCTCCAGGCGCCCTCGCGAGGCTGGCCCTGCCAGCGGTCCTCACGAGGCTGGTCACGCCACTCCTGGCGAGGCCCACGGTCGTCCCAGCGTCCTCCGCCTCGGCCTCCTCCGCCGCCGTAGCCTCAATCATTGCGCTCAGGGCGTCGATCGAGGCAGCCGCGCGGATGGCCCTGAGCTCATGGTAGTCGTTGGTGTTGTGGTTGTGTACGTTGTGGAAGATGCAGAATGGACGGCTGCCCTTGGATGACTCTGGGTGGTCGCAGCCGCGCTTCATCTCTGGTTCAGCCGCAAGCACGGCCGCCCCCTTGCGTTTCACGTCCTTGGCCTTGGCCTTCTTGTCTTCTGGGTCGGCCGCTGGGAGCTCGAGGAGGGAGAGGTGTCCCTCGTCAGCTCTCGCGCACTTGGTTGCCATGTTGAACATCTCCAGAGCCGTGCACAGGTCTTCGTGTATGGCGAGCTCCTCCTTCATCTTGACATCGCGGACACCATCAGAGAATGCTGAGATGATGGCCTCATCCGACACCTTGGGGATCTTGAGACGGACGCTGTTGAAGCACTGGATGTACTTCTGCAGGGTTTCCCCTGGCTGCTGCCTGATGCGTCGCAGGTCACCCACGGCAGGCGGGTGGTCACGAGTGCCCTGGAAGTTGGCGACGAAACGCTCACGCATCTCGCCCTAGGAGGAGATCGATCCTGCGAGCAGGTTCAGGAGCCATGAGCGCATGCCATCCTTGAGAGCCATGGGGAACTAGTTTGCCATGACCTTATCGTCGCCGTTAGCCGCCTTGATGCTCAGCTCGTAGAGTTGCAGGAACTCAGCAGGGTCGGCGGTGCCGTCGTAGCATGGAGACAGGTCGGGCTTGAACTTCCCCGGCCAGACGACGCTGCATAGCTCGGGAGTGAAGGCTCGGCAGCCCGCGGTGGTTACGGGAGCCCGACATGGAGGTGGAGCTTGATCTTCGCACTCACGCACCACCACCACAGGCGGCGTGCGGTCTTGGCATGGGGGTGCTGGGAGTGCAGGAGCATGTTCTTGCGGCCGCTGGACCTCCTGGCAGCTTGCTTCTTCGCGTGCGGGCGCCCTGCGCGGCGGGTCACGCCACGGGGCCGCGTGCCTTGGCGCGAGGGCGACGTCTTGACGGGGAGGTGGTGGAGGCGCTCCGTGGGCTACGTCGCCCGCGGCAGGTGGCGGGCGAGGCAGCGAGAGAGACGGTGCAGGCGAGCCCCCTGCGGTGCTGACAAGCTCGGCGATGCGCTCGAGCCAGTCCTCGTAGAAGTCGTCGACGGGGTGGTAGCGCAAGAGCTCGCGCGCCATGAGCAACGCAGCTTGCGTGTCCGCCGGCCTGCGACGAGCGTGAGACGACGAACCAGCCAGAGTCATCGACGAAGTGGCCGTGCGCCCATCACGCCGCACGGAGGGGTGCATCGACGAAGCTTGCTGCTCGTGCCCCGCCGGGCTGGTGGCGGTGTTAGTAGCAGGCGATGGAGAACGGCGGGGAGGCCCGCCGACAGGCGCCGTCTGGGCGACGCGAGTGGCGAGGGCGGCCCGACGCTCAGCACGGGCTCGACGGGCGTCCGCCATGGAAGCGGTGGAGTAGCGGCGGGTCGACCAACGGGAGAAAGGCTCTGACGCACCCCTACCTGGCGCGCCAAATGTCAGATTCGGGGTTCCGCAGACCCTTGAGAGGTTCGAACTCTGGGGTGCATGCGAAGAACTCTCCCTCCCCAGTCTGCCTGCTCAACGATTCCATGACCTAGCTCGACGAACCCAAGGGACAAGAGACACAACAGTTTATCCTGGTTCGGGCCACCTTGCGGTGTAATATGCTACTCCAGCTTTGTGGTGGATTGCCTCGAAGGGCTGAGGATGAACTAGTACAGTGATGGAACGACCTCAGGAGGTGAGGTGTTCTTGAGCTCGATGAGCTGGTGAGGTGGTCAGCGTGGAATGGATCCGATCCCCCCTCTATGGTGGTGGCTAAGTCCTATTTATAGTGGCCTTGGTCCTCTTCCCAAATATAGGCGGGAGGGGATCCCACAACGGCCAAATTCGAAGGGAGACAACTAGTACAAGTTATCCTGACAAAAGTAGTCTTCGCCTTCAAAAGCCTCTGGCGGTGACACTGCAGTGGGCTCCGCGATGACCTCCTCCCTGCCGTCCTGGCGGTCCTGGTCTTATTGCACCAATATGGAAACCTTTGCTTGATTCCTTGGGACTCCGCGCCTGCGCTTGCCTCCTTGGCACCAAAGGGGGAACTGGTACACCGCGGCCGCTAGCGCCCGCCTGGTCTTGGTCGTCATGGCTCACGTCAGGTGAACCTCACTAGGTGCAGCTTGCATTGATATCTCCGCTCCTCGGGAGCCAGCCTGGGGAGGCCGCCCCTCGTGGAGGTCTTGGTGTCGTCCGCCTCACGAGGCTTGGCCCCTCGCAAGGGTCTTGAGTTGTTGTTGCTGAAGCTGGGCCATACCAGGCCATCGATGGAGCCACGCCATGGGCCGCAGGCAGGCAAGTCTGGGCACCCCCGGTCCCAGGACGCCGACACATGTATTTCAGATTTGAATTATGCACATAAACTGCCTACAAAACTCGGTTAATGTATAAAAATGTCCTAATGAACCCAGAAAAATTCCAAATTTTAACACGACACTCCTGCTGGTCTATGTTGACACTAGATAAAAATTGAAAGCAAGAAAGGCAATGAATATCGTTTCGTCCACAAAGGTGACATGTTCCCTACCGAAACCATGAGGCTTCTTGTGAGAAACTCTGGTTTGTGAGAAGCTTATACCCAAATCTGCCCCAAATGGGATTTATTTTTACCTCATCATGTTCATGCCATTCCATGATAGCATGCCAAGTTTCATGAATTTCGGACGAGTTTTGGAATTACTAGAATTCAGAAACCATGTATCTCAATGTTTGCGGCTGAGCGACGGTGCCGAGGTGTTTCAATTTCTTGCGTGGGACCTAAGCATGCTCCGAAGGACACACATTTGATTTTTCAACACATTTTTCTGCACTGGAGCATGTGCATGTAGTTCAAATTTGAATTATGCACATAAAATGCCTAGAAAACACAGCTAATTTATAAAAATGTCCAAACAAACCCCAAATAATTATAGAATTAAAATGATACTCCTGTTGTTCTATGTTGACACTAGAAAAAATTTGAAAGCAAAAAGAGGCAACGAATATTGTTTTGTCCACAAAGGTGACACGTTCCCCTACCGGAACCATGAGGCTCCTTGTGAGAAACTCTGGTTTGTGAGAAGCTTATACCCAAATCTGCCCCAAATGGTACAATTTTTTTACCACAACATTTTAGTGCCATTCCATGATAGCATGCCAAGTTTCATGAATTTCAGACGAGTTTTCGATTTAATGGAATTTTAAAACCAAGTATCTCAACGTTTGTCGGCGACCCACGGTGCTGAGGTGTTTGAAATTCATTCCCATTTCTTGCATTGTACGTAAGCATCCAGCCATGGACACATATATGATTTTACAACCCATTTTGGTGCGGCGGAGCATGTGCATATAGTTTAATTTTGAATTATGCACCTTAAATGCCTAAAAAACTTAGTTAATGTATAGAAATGTCCAAACGAACACCAAATAATTTTAAAAAAATTGACTACACTCACATAGTTGCATGTTCATTGCAGATAAAAGTTCTAGCAATTCAAACACCCTCCTTTGCCGCTATGACTCCATTATGTATTTCAAATCAAGACGAAAAATCAAGTTGGTCACACACAGTTTATTATCTCCAACCGTGTGTGATGCAGTATAAAATATCTTGGAGCGCCGTCGGAGTAGTATATGGCTTATGCGAGAAGGTTCATCGGCTATAGTCCACAGCCAGTGCGTCAATCACACTAATTCGCTCCCCAAATATCATTTCACTGTTCAATCATCGCTAGTCAAAGATGGGGATGTGGACCCGCGTCGTGAAGGCAACTTCAGTGGCCCACTCCAGCGAGAGCACGCTCGCAGCCGCCATGAGGGTGCTAACAACCTGCATGAGCACGACCGCAATCTGCGACCGGGCGGCCAAGGCAGCCCAAACGGCCGCTGTTGCTGCTCAGGTGGCAACAGCAACATCTGCGAGGGGGATATCAACTGTTGAGGGTGGCACAACAGCTGTCCATTTCGCAGCGGCCTCCTTAGCCCCGATGCAGGCCACCCATGACCATGTTGAGGCTGCCCACGCCCAGCTCTTGACAGTCACCGCACAAATCACACGAAGCTTCTCCGACAACGGTCGACAACCCATGACCGAAGAGTTGGCAATCGCCGAGAGTGTTCGAGCAGCTGTCCGTTCGTTTGAGGCATACCTTGCCACAATGGAGCCTGTCCAAGCCCAGACCACGGCCGCCCACGACCAGCTCATGGTGGCCTTTTCCAAAGAGATGGCGGACACAGATGGCGAGATGCTTGCCGAGTATGGTGCGATGGATGCCATGGAGCCCCTTCCCCAGGAGATCGTCGGGCGTGAGCTGGAAATGGCGGAGGCAGTGGAGATCGACTAGCGCCAGCCGGAGTAGTACTCTTTGTTTAATTAAGAGCATCAGTCTTTAATTTGTTAGAGTAATGTTTAGGCCAGCTAGCTTTGTTTAATTGTTGTACTTGCTCGATTAAGAAGTGTGGGTATGTTGTAGCCTCTTTTGTGTACCCAAATTATCCAATGACGTGGATGACCACTATAACCAGGGAAATTCATACAAAAATTTGCACGTTCAAACTCATCACACATGGGATAAGCTATATGAATTGTTTGTGATGTTCACATATCATACACAGTGCTGAATAAGGGACCGTGTCTGATGACACTTTGCGCGCTAGTTTTTGACTTCACCGAGCCAAAATTTTCGGCTTCCTCGGAAATATCTACCTCCCCACCCCCGCTTACCAAAAGCCACATTTCCCCTGTTTCCACCTTCCTTTCCAAGTTCAAAGCTTCACTCCTTGCTTGCAGCGCTGCCTCCTCACCGGCGACCCTCCTTCACGCTGCTCGGCCTCGTCGATCCAGGCAGGTAATCCAAACCCGACCCCCATCCTCCTCCTCCTTCTACATCCCACATGCCTCGACCACCGACGTGACACCTTCCACCCAAATCATCGACCCCTACACCAAATAAGTGCCGCCCTAAGCCATGGTGCACACAGTATAGCCAGGAGCTCATGGAGCATTTGGCAGCGGAGAAGCAAATCGCGGCCTCACGTGCGGATGAGGTCACGATGGGTACCATTCGTGCCGACCCCAAGATCTTGGAGGAGCAGTTAGCCATTGAGGCCACTGTCGACGCCTCGTGTGCCGACGCCACAACGCGGTTGACTGCTTCAATCAACAGTTCATGGCATTTCCTCGAGGCCTCCGTCGGTGCCTTCGACGAAGACTATGAGGTATTTTCTCAGTGTGCTCATGCTTACCTCAACTCAAGAGCCAGTAGGTTGGTGCCCGGAGTGGTTCAGGCAAGTCACCACTATGAGGAGGGCACCCATGATGTGGAGGCCTCACCCTCTTCCATGTCCAAGGAGCCAATCATCATCGATATCTCCGACGATGATGAGTAGCTTGTCTTATTAGCTCACTATAAGGACCTATGTTCAGTTAGCTAGCTATGCTGGTTAACCATGCTCGGTTTAGCTGTTGCATGTGCTGCTCCTACCTTTCCTTAGCAAATTCTAGTGACATGTCCTATCTACTTTTACCATGCAATATGTTCCTCTAGTGTATATGTTCTATATGTCGTGCAATGTGGTGCTCACTTATTAACTGTTTGGTTGTTGTCGTGTTCAATTAACTGTTTGGTTCAATACTGCAATGTGATGTTCAATTCTTTTGGGTGCAATTTTGTATTGTCTTCCATGTGCGAAATAAATTTAATTTGGCTGTATTTCCAAGTTGTCAAGCATGCTTGGTTTGCTTAACTGTCTGATCTTCTAGTATGTTATATATTGTGCAATGTGTTGCTCAATTAATGTTTGGTTCATTTGTTGTGGTGTTTAGTTAACTGTTTGGTTCAAGTCTGCAATGCGATGTTCAATTGTTGTGGGTACAATTTTGTATTGTTAGGCATGTGAGGAATAAATCGAATTTGGATGTACTAAATACATGAGAAACATATACAATTGCAGCATTTCCTAGTTCTTAATCATGCTTGGTTTCGATAAATGGCTTTTCCAAGTGGCTCGAATTAATCTGCTAAATTTGCAATGTGTTTTTTTTCATCAACATATTTTACTGATAGTTTGCCAACCCTGGCTTAACCTGATCAATAACTACCTTATATGTGTTGCAGGGAAACAATGGGAAGCACTGAGGTTTACAATCGAGGTGTGCACATGCATGGTCCTTGTCTAATAGAACATTATTGTGCAATTGCAGGAACCATTCTAACATTTAGTTTTTTAACAATTTGGTCTTGCACATGTAGGTCCTATTGTCAGAGGTTTTGACCCACTGTTCGACCCATTTTGCATATGGGGAAATGAGTTGTCCATGAATATCAGCCAAGTCAAGAAACTCAGAAAGATTGTTAGGATAAAGAAACTAGCGACGAGAAACAACAAGATCTTTGTCTGCATAATGAAGAAGACATCAGTGCACCACAGGATGTTACTAACTATTATACCTTGTCTTTTTTATTCCTTTGCGCCATTTCTGAATTTAGAGAAGATATTTAAGCATATCTTTGTTTTCAGGCCTTTCCAAAGCAGTTCACTGATGATTACCTCTCAAACCACTTGTATGGTCAGGAGGCGAGGAAGGTATTCATACAACACCCACAGTACAATATTGAAGTCTTCCTCAAGAGGACAAAGCATGGACGGTCAATCATCCACAGGCACTGGCCTAAAGTTGCAAGGAGCTTCAACATCAGTGAAGGCTCAATATTCGCCTTCCGCTTCAGCAGTTTTCCAGATGAGATTCATCTGCCTATCTACCGTCTCTGATGCTAATTTCCAAAGGTTATAGATGTTGCATGTGAAACTTGGTGTTGTTGCAGTTGTGTAATGGGGTAGCTAGCTATATGCCTATATGGTGTAACTGCGTGCTGAAGCTATATGTACTCTGATGTATTTCAATTATGAAATCCTGGTTCTGTAATACGAAAATGAAATATATTATGTGCTTAATATGAAATGTCAATTTGATTATTAAATGGATTATTAATAATAGGCCAATTAGCATGCTTATTGGGTTTTCTATTGCAAACGTTATTTAGACAACACCATGGGCGATGACCTCTGACAACGCACACCGTTTCTAGGAAGAAAACGTGTTGGATCAATGAACAATCACACACGACTTCCTCTGGAAAACTATTTGCATTAGGCCACCTTGCGCAAACGCTTTCGACATAAAAAGTGTGTGTGATGGACAACCTATGCCACACAGTTTCCTCTATGCACCGTGCGTGATGCATTCAATAACGCAAATGATAAAATTGTTAATATCGTCTGCAATGGCAACACTATCACAAACGATTTAATGGGGAAAATTGTGTGTGATGTATGTGTGAACGGAAACGTTTTCCTTGGAGTGACTGTGTGGGATGTATATATGAATGGAAACGTACTTCTTGGATTGACTATGTGGGATGTACATACAAACGAAAATGTATTCCTTGGATTGACTGTGTGGAATGTACATACAAATGGAAACATTTGTCTGGGACTAACTGTGTGGGATGTACTTACGACCGAAAATGATTGGTCCTATATAATTGTATTTTTTTAACACACCTATACGTATAATCGTATTTGATCACTCGCCCATCGCACACGAGCTCATTTGGCCAAGCGTGTGTGACCAGACGGCCTATCCTCGACGGTTTCTGGGTCGTGTGGGAAGGACCCCCTATCGCCCACACTCACTAGGCGATGGTTCAAAATGCTGTCACAGAAAGGGGTTAAAAACCATTTGTATAGCACCTCGCTGTACCAGTGACACCCGAGAGTTTGAACCTTTCCGTGGGTCCCCGGAGCCCCGATTCCGACAACGCCGTCAATCTGAGAGGTGTGCAGGGTCCACTGTTGATGAGCCTGCACCAGGGAACAATGTTGGCATGCCTTACAAGGTAGGTTATCCTACATTTACCTGAGAACTGCGGCAAGTATAGTGGCCCAATTCCCAAAACTTAATGCAAGAGGTGGAGAAGTACGACGGCAAGATACACCCTTCAGAGTTCCTGAGCATTTACACCATCGCACTACAAGCTGCTGGAGCTAGGGAAGACAAGATTTTTGTCAACTACTTCCCGTTGGCGCTCAAACCCAACCTCAAGTTGTGGTTGATGAACTTGCTAGCAGACTCTATTTCCTGTCGGGTAGATTTGCGGCAGAAATTTGTTGGAGCCTTCACAGGCGGCCACAAAGTTCCAGGACAGGAAACTGATCTGTAGCTGATCCTGCAGAAGGATCATGAGTCACTCCGCAAGTACATTCAGGGGTTCAGTCATGTACAATGCAACATTCCCGGTATCCACCCCAGAGCAATCATTGCTGCATTCCGTCAGAATGTGAGGAACCGCAATATGCGTGAAGGGATGGCCATGACCAAGGAGAGGGATGTTGGTGAGCTTTATGCTCCGACCGACAAGTGTGCATGGGCTCAGGAAGGAAGGAAACTTCCTGGGGAGGAGGTTGCCGCAGAATTTGATTCAGAAGATGATGGTGCCACTAAAACCCCGAAGAAGAAAAATTGTAAGCGCAATAGGAAGCGCAAGGGCAAGCTGTGCTTGTTGTGGAGTGATCCCGCAACAGTGGCCCTGCCAAGAAGGCTAAGGCCGAGAGCTTTGGCGAGGAGGTTGTTGGGTGCGCCTCGTGCCAAGACTTGGCGGCTGCTGATCAGACCGGGGGCTCCTGCAAGCAGTACTACAAGATCCATCGCACCAAGAGCCATGACCTTCAAGACTGTCGGCAAGTTGAGTAGCTTGCCGAGAAGCAGAAGGTTGAATATGAGAAGAGAGATAAGGAGAAGGCTGACAGTGCGAATGGATCTGGCAAGATACATGGTGGCCGAGGAGGTCGCCACGGTAAGACCAAGCAACACAAGGGGAAGCCTACAAGAGGTCGAGATAAGAAAGGAGATGATGATGATGAACACGAAGAGGATGATGACGAGCCTAGTGAAGGCGACAAGAGCTCCCCGAAAGATGTTGTACGTACGACCATCTATGGGATCATGGCGATCCCTTTGCGGTTTGACTTGAGGGATCGACACGCACAAAGAGCAGAACCAGCAGAAAACACATAGTATTTACCCAGGTTCGGGCCACTTTGAAGCCTAAAACCCTACTCCTACTTTGTGTATTTAATGTATATGTATCTAGTTACAAGGAGCACACGTCCAACAAGGTGCTTGGGAAATACAGCTACGCGTGCAATGAACAGGGTTTTGACCTTTGTTAAGGTAGCCATGGGCCTCCTTTTATAGACTAAGGGGTCACCACAATGGTAAAATGGTAAGTCTACACTGTAAATAGTGGTTACAGTGCCAAATACCTAACTCTGATGGGTTAGGATAAATGCATTTAATGCACCATGAGGTGTCTTGTGGATGGAGCTCCTCGGCAAGGCTGGTCTCTCCTTCTGTGCCGTTCGCCCATCTACCTTCTATTCCTTTGACACATTACTTGGATGGGTGTCATTCAAGTTGTATTCTTCGGCGGTGAGCTACCACGTGCCTAGACAAGTATCACCTAACTACCTGCCTGCTCGACACATCACCGACAAGTGACAACTTGATCAATTAGGTGGAGCGGTGGCAAGGTAGTGGGGTTCTTGCCGGGCTCGAGGCTTGCCAGGCTTGAATATTGAGATGTCCTCCCCGGCAAGGATCTTGCTGGGTCCTCGATTTGTGTCTTTAGCATTTCTAATCTCCGTCTTCTGAGATCTTCTTTGCTTCTTATAATCTGATCTTGAGTTTGGCTTCTAGTAGTCCTCCGACAAGCCCTGCCGTCGGGAAGGCTACTACTGCCTGTGTATAAGTCTTGGGTATTAAGGACCACATTTTTAATACACTGATAGGAGCCCCCGGGCCTGGGCCACACACGCATGTGAGGCGTTGTTGGGCTAGGCCTAAACAATGCACATGCATGCATGGCAGAAGATAACTGCCAACTCTGTCATAATTTTCTCTTTTACTATGCCTCCCACCACGCATCTTACATGTGAGGCATTGGATTGGCGAAGTGGGGCAGTCACTTAAGTAGTGAGCCTGGCAATGTGCGATCATTTCAAACAGTAAAGAGCCCGCCCCCACGCCTTCCCCATGAAAGGAGGGGCACAGAGAGCGCTGCTCATTCACCTCCCCCTCTTCCAATATGCACACCACCATCATCTTCTACCTCCCTTCTCCCCTTCCCGTCTCTGTGCTTCCAAGAAGCACCACCACAATGGTAAGGGGAAAGGGTCGATCTTGTGCATCCGCCATCACTGCGAGGGCTTCTCCTCGGCACCACATGCGCGTCCTGGCCATGACCGCAGAGGTCGGCTCCAATGCCCAAGGAAAGGTTGTGGCCCATGAACGCGGAAAGCGTGGTGTCCGTGGTTGGATCAACCATGGACGAACACTCGCTATCTCATCCTCGGTCACTCCGCCCCAGGCTGAGGGCCACACGGAGGACACGACGCATGAATTCTTCGTGGAGCTGCACCATCGGCCACGGAGCTGGTTGCATGTCCCAAATCCCTTTGCCAGGGTAATGGAAGACGGTCATCTATCCGAACTATGGTTGCAGGTGGACAACTGCTGCAACGGCCCCGTCTGCATGGTTGTTGATACTTCTCCCAATGGCATCATGTATTTGACGTGGGGGTGGAAGTCATTCGTCTGTGCCCACAGCTTAGGCCATGTGCATTTCCTCCACTTCAGGTTGGTTGGATCTGACACGCTCTTCATGAAGTTATTTAGAGCTTTCGGCGCTTGCTTGGAGTGCTGCACGGAGTGCTCAAGTAGTAGCAATGCCGACTCCTCCAACAAAAGTGAAGACGACGAGAGCTCCCCAAGCATCAAGATCGAGGACAGCAATTCTGACTAAGTACATATAGTACTAAACTCGAGTCTTGAAGATGGATCATGCCCTGGTCAAGTTATTTTCTTTTGCTTTTGTACTGCACCCAATGTAACCCTGCGGGGAAATGTTTAGAAGAAATGTTGTCGGGCACTTCCGAATGAATATATACTCTTTGTTATGTTTCATGTGCGCAGTTTTTCCTTGTTCGATTCTGTTTTGCATCGTCTTATTCCCTACACTGTTTGGAAACTAGCTGGTGTGCACACTTGCCATGAGCGCTTGAGGAATGGATCCTTAGCAGCCTACTAGAAATGTCGCTGCCGGCAAGGTCCCTTGGCGGTCTTATTGCGGCTGCTTAGATTGTTGAGCGGATTTGAAACAAAATAAGAGTGCAGCTAATGGCGACAAGGTTCCCTCGCGTGCATGTTTTCCATACAAAAGCCAAAAACATTCAAGGAAGATAGCTCTACAACAAAGAAATTTGTTTGAAAGTTTTTCAACTTAGCTTTTCTTTGCTGTACTTCTTATCGTGGTGTATTAACTTGAACGTCTCTTACCAGTGTCCATACCATTATTCCTCCTGGCAAACTTGGCGCGAGGCAACCTTCTGTCTTTTGAGAAAAGAAAGAAGAGAAAATAATGATATGGAACCTTGACGGTTCGTTAATTATCCATACACGGCAAGCATATCACAACATCACAGAAAAACACATATAATTAAACATGTCAATTGACAAGAGTTGTCAAACAGTTAGTTTTATTTCATTTATGCACCGGGTCTACGCCTGGCTTTGTACAAAGGATTACATGTTTTTCCACCAAACTTGTACAAAAGGTGGTTGATGGGCAGCCCGACAACCCGGGCCTTATGGGTAAAACTTGCAAAGATGCTCAATATTCCATGAGTTATGCACTGGAGTGCCATCTTTGATTTCTAGGCAGACTGCGCCAGGCCTAGTGACTCGTATCACCTGGTAAGGGCCGCTTCGGCGTCAACTTGTTTGAATTCTTGGCAGACTGAACTCGTTGAGGAACAAGGTCGCCTTCCTCAAGGCTCCTGGCATTAACCTTGCGGTTGTGATAGCGGCGCAAGGCTTGCGGGTATCATGCAGCACGTACAGCAGTCTGGAGACGATCTTCCTCAAGGAGCATGGCATCATCTTAACGCAGCTGCTTTTGCTCAAGCTCATCATAAGCAAGCACTCGAGGTGACCCGTACATGAGTTCCGTGGGGAGCACTGCTTCTTCCCCATAAACTAGGGAGAATGGTGTCTGGCCAGTGGCTCGATTTGGTGTCGTTCTGATTGACCAAAGAACCGTCACCAACTCATTAATCCAGCATTTTCCACACTTGTGTGGCTTGTCAAAAGTTCTCGTCTTGAGCCTGCGCAACACTTCAGCATTTGCTTTTTCCGCCTGGCCATTGCTCCTTGGGTGAGCAACTGATGCAAAACAGATCTTGCTGCCAAGGTCGTCAAGGTACTGCATGAAGGTACAGCTCGTGAACTCTATGTCGTTGTCGGTGATGACCCCGTTGGGCACTCCAAAACAGCAAACTAGTCCTTTAAAGAACTTGACGGCTAACTGTGCAGTCACCTTGCTCATCGGCTCCACTCCTGGCCACTTTGTGAACTTGTCAACTGCAATGTACAAGTACTGAAAGCCCCCGACAGTGCGCGGGAAGGGGCCCATTATGTCGAGCCCCTAGACCGAGAAGGGCCAGGAGAGAGGGATTGTTTGAAGAGCTTGAGCTGGTTGATGTGACTGCTTTGAATGAAACTGGCAAGCTTCGCACTAGGTTACTAGCTCAATTGCATCCTAGAGGGCAGTGGGCCAAAAGAAACCTTACCGGAAAGCTTTACCCACAATAGCCCTTGATCCTATGTGTTAGCCACATATCCCCCCATGTATCTCTGCCCATAGCTTCTGTCCATCTTCCTGATAAATACACTTCAATTTCACCCCATTTGGTCTTTTCTGTACAGGTAATTACTGACAAACTGATACATACTTGATTGACGGGCTAGTCTTTCAGTTTCTTCTTGATCTTTAGGAAGTTCTCTTGTCTGAAGGAATTCGACAATCTGATGTGCCCATGCCAGAGCCTACGGCTCGACAGCAAGGACTAAAGGCATTTTTAGTTGCGGGAGCGCTTGTCTCGACGGCAAGAACTTGGTTTCTTTGCTTGCTCTGCACTTGACTTGTCGGCACCAAGACTTGCCGGAGAAGATTCCAGCTTGTCACTTGACGGGCTTGAATCTGCTACTTCTTCGCTTTCATCTTCTCTCTCCGCTACATGCGCAGCACTGACCACTTGATGCGTTGCCGCGAAGTATAATGACAACGGCTCTTGCAGTGTTGGCGCAACTAGCGTTGGCACAGAAGAGAGGTACTTCTTGAAATCTTGCAACACTGCCTCCACTTTTGGAGTCTATTTCATTGGACCTGCCTTTTCAAAATTTTGAAAAATGGTAGGGCATGCTCAGCAGACTTGGAGATGAACCTGCTTAATGCAGCAATGCGGCTGGCAAGGCGGTACACCTCCTTGATGCACTTTGGTGCTTCAATCTACTCAATTGCTTTGATCTTGTTGGGATTGGCTTCAATTCCACACTAAGAAACAAAGAATCCAAGAAGCTTGCCGGATGGAACAACAAACACACACTTCTCGGGGTTGAGCTTGAGATCGGTCTTGTGCAGATTAGCAAATGTTTCTTCTAAATCTCGAATGAGTGTTGCTCTATCCTTGGTTTTGACCACTATATCATTCGTATATGCTTCCAGATTTCTATGCAGCTGAGGCTCAAAACCAATTTGGATAACTCTTGCAAATGTTGAACTAGCACTCTTCAATCCGAAAGGCATACGTATGAAGCAATACGTGCCACATGGAGTGATGAACGCGGTCTTCTCTTCATCTTCTTTTGACATGAATATCTGATGATACCTAGAGTAAGCATCAAGGAACGACAACAGATCACTTCCGGTAGTGGAGTCAACAATCTGGTCGATGCACAGCAAGGGAAATGGGTCCTTTGGGCAAGCTTTATTGACGTTTGTATAATCAATGCAAAGCGACCACTTGCCATTCGCCTTGCGCAAAACAAATGGATTAGCCAACCACGTGGGATGGAGTACACCTCTGACCAAACCTGCCACTTCTAACTTCTTGATCTCTTCGGCAATGAATTGTTGCCGCTCGAAAGCTTGCTTCCTCACCTTCTGCTTTACAGGTCGCGCGTGAGGACAGACGGCAAGGTGGTGCTCAATTACCTCCCTGGGTACACCGGGGATGTCAGATAGTTGCCATGTAAACACATCGACATTCGCCTGTAGGAAGGCAACGAGCGCGCTTTCCTATTTATCATCTAGGGTGGAACTTATGGTGAAAGTTCCCCTAGAGCCATCCACTTTGGCGGACACCTTCTTGGTTTTTGGTGGAGCAGCTTTGTTCTTCTTGCTATGGCCGGCAGAGCTCTTTGGCACATCCTCGACGAGAACGCAACACTCCGTCGAGGCGTGCTTGCCGGAGTTAGTGGTCTTGCCGGTCTTCTTCCTCTTCTTCCCCCAGGAGCTCGGTCAGTAGGAGTAAGTGCCTTGGCGACAGATGCTGCAACTGCTTCCCGGTAAAGTTGATCAGCCCAAATTAACGCATCTTTCTTATCGGAGAGGATGGTGTTGACACTTATGTCGGGCCCGTGGGACTGGGGGTACCCAGGCCCGTCTGCCTGCGGCCCAAGGGACAACGCTCGGTGCGAGCCCAGTACGACACATCTTCAAGGCTTCAAGAGCAAGACCCACGCGAGGGCCCCTGCCTCGCGAGCCGCCCGACGACGAGCTATCCAAGAGCTCCCGAGGCCTCGTGCTAGGCGGCATCCCCAAGCTGCCTCCTGAGGCCCCCTCACGGGCGGGTATTCCGAGGGCGCCAAGACCCACCTCACGGTGCACGTGGGTGACGCGAGCCACGACGAGTGGCGCCAGCAAGCGCGGATGATGGAGCTTTCCTCTTTCGTGCTAAAGGGGCAGGACAGCCCGCCAGTTCCCAAAGCAATCTCTGAAGGTTGCCGTTCCGATGCTAGAAGACCAGGACTACGGGCTCACCAGGACGGAGGTCATCGCCGAGCCCACTGATGCATCATGCCCAGAAGCTTTAGCAGGCGGAGACTGCTTTTGCCAGGATAAGTGGTACTTCTGTCCTCCAAAATTGGCCGTTGTGGCATCCCTTCCCGCCTAGAGTTTTCGGGGGAAGAGGACCAAGGCCAGTATAAATATAGGCTAGTCTCCACCATAGAGAGGGGTTGGACCCTAAGCCCTCCCTAGGCAGTTCATCCTTGTACTCGTTCATACTCATCCTCCTCCGTGAGGCAATCCACACAAAGCAGGAGTAGGGTCTTACACCGCAAGGTGGCCCAAACCTGGGTAAATCGCCATGTTGTGTCTTCCTTTCCCCTCGCTCGACCACGCCGGAGCATTGTTGTGAGGTGGTGAGCAGTGAGGCAGAGCTTAGTGGAGTTCTTCGTGCACACCCTAGAGTTTGAACCTTTCCTTGGGTCCCCGTAGCCCCGATTCCGACATTTGGCGCACTAGGAGCATAATTGGTTTGATGCCAAAAGTTGGCAATGCCAAATTTGGGCAATTGCCAAATGTTGGCTAGAGATTGGTTGCTTGCCAATTTTCGCTGCCAATCTCACAAAACATTGCCAAATGTTGGCAACTTTGGATTTTGCCAAATGTTGGCTTGCCAAATATTGGCAATGCCAAATGTTGGTAGCAAACCAATTATGCTCTAGGTAGGGGTGTGTCGTAGTTCCTCCACTTTGTTCTGTCCCTGCTCCATCGTTTCCATGGCCATCGCCCGTCGTATTCGCACCACCCAGGCAGAGCCTGCAGGCCTCGGCGTCCATCGCCGCTCCGCCTCGGCCGCATCTGATGTTGTCTACCCGACCATTCTCTCGAACACCGCGGGCTGCCCAGCCTTCACCCACAGCCTGCGTTGGGTAAATTGGCCGGGGAGGTTCAGGCCGGTGCTGCCCCCGCGCTACAACGGCGCTGCTGACCCCGGCGAGTTTCTCTGGCTCTACACCCAGGGCATCCTAGCAGCGGGCGGCAACAGCAAGGCCATGGAGAACTGGTTTCCTCGTGGTCACCCCGCGTTTTTGGCTCCTCGGCCTCCCTAAGGCTTCGATCTCCTCCTGGAGCGAGCTTCATGATCGGTTCACCGCACGTTTCGCGCTCCCTGGGCCCCACGCGATCATGTGTATCCTCGGTGGCTCCTAGGCGCCAGCGCCCGGTCGCCACTCCAAGCAGTTCTTCCGCGGGGCGAACGCCGCGCGACCCCAGCCTGAGGCTTCGCGGCCTCTCGCGCGTCCTGAGTGCGCCATCAATTTTGACTTCCGGGACCACCCCAAGCCCGCGGCCGCCGCCGCCATGACCAAGACCCTCATCAAGGGCGGCGCCATCCTCAACATCCTCTCCATCGAGACCTTCGAGACACTGCAAGTGCCTTTCGACCAGCTCGCGCCCACCAGGCCCTTTTCGGGTGCGGCTGACGGTTCCACCACTCCCCTGGGGCCGGTGCGCCTCCCATTCACCTTCGGCACTCGCGACAACTACCGCACCGAGCTCATTGACTTCGACGTGGACCACATTGGGCTCCCGTAAAATGCCATCCAGGGGTACCCCGCACTCGCCAAAGTCATGGCGGCAACCCACCCCGGCTACAACATCATCAAGATGTCCGGCAGCGGCGGCGTCATTACAGTCATCGGAAATAAGGAGGACGTGGCTCGAGCCCTCAAGCGCACCTACAGGGCTCTGGCAGCCTCATGCCCAGACCCCAAAGATGGGGTCGAGCTTCCGGAGGTTGCTCCAGCAAGAAAGAAGCAGTTGTTCTCTCAAGACCGCACTGAAACAAAGAAGGTATCGGTTGACGGCAGCGGCGCAGAGCCTACCTTCACCATCGGTGCCGACCTTCCCCCTAAGTAGGAGTGAACGCTCATCGCTTTCCTCTGAGTGAACAAGGACGTGTTTGCCTGGAAGGCATCTGATCTGACCGACGTCCCGAGGGAAGTAATCGAGCACCATTTGGCGGTGTGTCCCAACGCTCGTCCCATCAAGTAGAAGGCGCGGAGCCAAGCGCCAGAGAAATAGGCATTCATCGTCCAAGAGGTGCACAAGCTACAGGAAGCTGGGTTCATTCAGGAGGTGTGTCATCCTGAGTGGCTCGCCAACCAGGTCATCGTCCCCAAGAAAGGTGGAATGGAGCGCATGTGTGTCAACTTCACGAGCCTCAACAAGGCCTGCCGCTAGGATCCCTTTCCACTCCCGCGCATCGACCAAATCATGGACTCCACCGCCGAGTGCGACCTGCTGTGTTTCTTGGATACTTTCTCCAGCTACCATCAAATCAATATGGCGAAGGGGGATATCGAAAAGACAGCCTTCATCTCCCCATGTGGTGTGTTCTGCTACACCTGCATGCCTTTTGGCTTGAGAAACATGGGTGCCACCTTCCAGCGGTTGATGCGCATCACGCTGGGGCCACAGTTGGGAAGGAACATAGAGGCTTATGTAGACGACATTGTGGTCAAATCGTGCGAAGAAAGAACGCTAATCAAAGACCTGGAAGAAACATTCGCCAACTTACGCGTGGTTAGGCTAAAGCTCAACCCTGACAAGTGCGTTTTTGGGGTCCCGTCTGGCAAGCTCCTCGGCTTCCTCATCTGCCACCGAGGGATTGAGGAAAACCCTGAGAAGATCATGGCCATAGAGAGGATGCGCCCCCAGACCCTCAAGGGAATGCAACGGCTGGCCGGGTGCGTCGCTTCCATGGGGTTCTTCATCTCCAAGCTAGGTGAGAGCACCTTGCCGTTCTTCAAGCTCATGAAGAGAACTGGTTCCTTTGAGTGGACCCCGGAGGCAGACGCGGCCTTTGAAGACCTCAAGAGGTACCTCACGAGCCCGCCCATAATGGTGGCATCGTGCTTTAGCGAGCCCTTGGTCCTGTATTTGGCTGCTACACTACAGACTGCCAGTGCTGCACTTGTGGTTGTATGGGAAGAGCGCATGAAGGCCAAGGAAAAGCTCCTAGAGCCCCGCGAGCCCGCCGGGTCCCCTGGAACCCCTGGGCCTCGTGGGCCGATGGATCCTCTCGATCCTTCGGCGCCTCAGGCTGGTGCCCCTGGGCCAACCCCACCCACGATGCCCCTCGAAGCCGCTGAGGTCTGCATGCCCCCGCAGGGGCAGGAACTTGTGGAGACCCTGTGCCTCGTCGAATACCTCGTGTACTTCGTTAGCACGGTCCTGAAGGACGCACGCGCACTACTCGATGCAGCAGAAGCTCCTTCTAGCACTTTTGGTCGCCTCCAGGAAGTTGCGCCACTACTTTCAAGGACATCCCATCAAGGTCGTCTCCGCGTACCCCTGGCGAAGGTGCTGCATAGCCCTAACACTGCGGGCCGAGTCACCGAGTGGAGCATCGAGCTGCAAGCATTCCAACTGGAATTTTGCACTCCCAGAGTCATCAAGGGGGTGGCCCTCACAGATTTCATGGTGGAGTGGACAGACACCAATGAGGAGGAGCGCCACGAGGACAAGTCCCTCCTGCCTGGGAGGAGCAGATCAGCTTCCCGCAGGCTGTCCTGTCGAGCCTCGTCGAAGACCAGGACTTGCGGAGACCCGTGCTTGAGCTCGGTGGGGAGGACCGCTTCCGCCTCGTAGACGAGGAAGAATGGTGTTTCGTAGGTAGGCTTGGTGGCAGTCGTGCGGATTGACCACAGCACTGAAGGGAGCTCATCGAGCCAGCCCTTGCCACAGGTTGTGAGCTTTTTCTTGAAGCTCCTTGTCTTGAGGCCCTTGAGGACCTCAGCGTTGGCACGCTTGGCCTGGCCGTTACTCCTTGGGTGTGCCACTAAGGCGTAGCAGATCTGCGTGCCGATGTTGGCGCAGTGTGACTTAAGAGACCGCTGGTGAACTGCAAGCCATTGTAGGTGATGATGCGGTTGGGGGGGCGAAGCGGCACACCAGGCTCTTGATGAACTTGACGGCTAAGCCTGCCGGGATGGTACGGATGGGCTCCACCTCTGCCCACTTGGTGAACTTGTTAATAGCGACGTATAGGTAGCGGTAGCCGCCAGTTGCACAAGGGAAGGGGCCCAGGATGTCCAGCCCCCAGACCACGAACGGCCATGAGAGGGGGATGGTCTGGAGGCCATTCGCCAGCTGGTGGATTTGCTTGATGTGGAACTGGAAAGCCTCACAGGACTAGACCAGCTCCTCGGCGTCGCGAAGCACAGTGGGCCAGTAGAAGCCGCTGCGGAAGACCTTGCCGGCGAGGGTGCGCGATGAAGAGTGGTGGTCGCAGTCTCCTTCGTGTACGTCAGCAAGCAGCTCGCGCCCTTGCTCTGCTGGGATGCAGCACAACGCGACTCCATTGGGGCGCTTGCGGTAGAGGTCGTCGTCCCTCAAGCAGTAAGGCCCAGCCTAGTAGGCCACACGCTCTGCCACTGTGTCATCCTAATGAAGGGTGTCATTCTCCAAGCAGGCCTTGACCTCCGCGGCCCAGCTATCAGTTTGTGGCTCGAGCGCCATCAGCAAGCGAGTGCCTAAAGGTGGGTGTAACACCCCAAAAATATTTCTTTTGGATTTCCAAAATCTTTCCCTTAAAATAAAATATTTTTGAATTATTCTTGTCATTATTCTCTTTATAGTTCTTTTATTCTGAAAAATTATTTTCAATTTTAATGGGATTTCAAATTTTCTTAGTAGTTCTGTTTTGTGAGGTTTAAAAAAATTATTTGAATATTTAATTTGGAGGTTTTCAAACAATTTTCATCCAGAAAAGTTTTGGGAATCATTAAGTTTTCAAAGGAAATAACCTTTTCACTTCCTTTTAGCCCATCTAAAATCCATCCAACAATTTTCTTCCATTCCAACTTTATCCCACAAGTCACTCACATCATCTAGGACAGAATCCAACTCTCAACTACCCCACAAAAATATTTTTCACAATTCAAATAAATTCCAAAGTTGGGATTCATTTTATCCATCATTCCTTTGGTTTACAAAGGAACCACAATTTCTACAAGGATTCCACCTCCACCACAATTATCCCATCAAATATATGGTACCCACAACCCATTTCTCAAAAAATATGGGGTACCACAGTTCAAAATTTTCAAATTCCACTCAATTCAAATTTGGACCAGATTCAATATTTCTGATCCAAACATATTTTTAATTGATCCAAAAATTCCCAAACTCTGCCAAACTCCTTTTTGAGCATCCACACATTACCACAAAAATCCCCACAAAATCCTAAAATCTCTAGCACCTTCTGTCATTTTATCAAACAGCTAATGTGCACACTGTTCATCGCTGTCCAAAATTCAGTTAACTGAATTTGGTTCAGTGGCAGAAATGACGGTGTCATGCACTCCACTCCATCCCCACTCCTTCTCATCCATGCCTCCTCCCTCGTAACTATGCCGCCCTGGACCCCTCCTCGTCAGTGCCTCACCGCCGACAGCACAGAAGGAGGCCGGTGCACCTGCCTCCGTCCTCGGCGGCGGCAAGCCGAACTGATCCACGCAGCGATCGCCATATTCACTCCCTCGCTGACCTCCCCCACCTAACTACTCACCACGCGGCACTTCCTCCGCATGCTCTCCACGCTGATCATGCCACCCTTGGCCCCCTGTCAGTCACCGGAGACGGACGATGTCCGCCACACCCGTACACCGACCACGCCGTGGATAAAGCCACCGAGCCCGAGCTCGTCCGCGCTGGCGCTTCGGGCAGCTTCCTCCACCCTCACAGACACTCACCGACCACGGCCACCGCCCAAACCAACCTCGCCAACCACCATAACTCCGGCGTGATCCGAACCTCGCCGGACCACCTCGGGGTCGCCTATATAAAGGCCCCCAAGCCCCGTTCTTCTCACCCATCGCCTCCACCACGTCCCAATCACCCTTCAGAACTCCTCCCCGACCTCGAGGAGGTCTTCTTCCCCCTCTCCGATCACCGCCCCGCCGCCACTGTCCCTGACCCTTTCGTCGTCATCACTTCACCACAACTGCCCAAATCTTGCCAGTAGTCATATACTCCACCAAATCATCGATTTCCCACTTCAATTTCACTCCCCGAGCTCTCTCCGGCGAGATCCCGCACCACCCGAGCCACCGTCCGCCGTCGTCGACCTCGCCGGTGTTCAGGTGCTCTCTGGCGACCACCACCACCTCCCTCCGACGCGGCACTCCTCCCTGGTCATGTTCCGACCATCGCCACCCTCCAAGACCCCGGCGATCACCGCCGGCGAACGCCGTCTCCTCTCTGTTTCCGCGCGCGGGTTCAAATATTTGAACCTGACGGGTGGACCCCACCTCGCGCTTTTCCTTTTCTTTTTCTCTGTCTAAAACGAAGGCGTAATCTCTACTTTTACGCCTTCCACGCTGAAAAGTGTATTTCTAGCCGAAGCGTTTTCTTTATAAAACGCACAGGGACTGGACTTTTTACAGAAAGGACCCTGGTTTTAAAACCTTTATAACTTTTTAACCACAAGTCTAAATGACTTGGTTCTTTTTCTGTTATTCTTATTTTTCTCTCTAGTTTTTTTAGTATTTATTTAAAAATGTTTTGAGACAACTTTTTGCACTGTTATAATTTTTTTTAATTTAAGTTGAATTTGAATTTTCAGAAAAAGAAGAAGGAAACTTTATCGAGAATTTTGACGGGTTTTCACCTGACTACTTTGGACAAGGCAAGCATTATTGAACTTGGGATATGGTGATTGCATTTTGCATTTGCATGTTTGCATCGATTGATATTGCACCATATGTGTAGTATGTCACTAGCACTTGCATGCATGGTCATATCTCTTTTGCTCATAGCTTGCACATCACTCAAGTAAGAGATTCTTCTGACATGGTAAAGTTGTGGAAATACGGGAGAGTGTCTCCTGCCTTGGACATGCTGGTGGGCATGGGCCGTTATTTGACACGGTGGTGTCATGTGGCTTAAGTGGAATATTCCGGTGATGTTAATTAACCCCTCCTGAGTCGGCCTAGATCGAGTCTTGTTCCGTTACATCTAGCTGGATACCGTGCTGCCACGGGTCCTTCCGCAAGGAAGGTGCGGCTGAGTAAGTTGTTAACCCCTATCCAGGTACACACCGTACAGAGGGCCACGATGAGGGTTTCCAAAGGCCTTGGACTAAATCCTGTCATCGGGTCAGGGGGCATGGGTGTTTCCGGTTGTGACTGAGAGGGGGGGCACCCCTTGGAATCCGCGCGTATTAATAGTGATCCCATGCTACTCGAGATTGTTGTCTCCCCGACTTAGAGTTTTTCTGTAATGATGCTTTGGGTGATTCCTGGCATCCGACGGTTAATCTGGTGTGTACGGGCCAGGTGTGTTTTCAACCCAAAGACCGTAGTGGGAATTAGCCAGTGCCACGGTGCTGACTAAAGGAACCCCATGCACGTGGGCAAAGAGTACACCCTCTGCAGAGTTAAACCTATTCGAATAGATGTGTCCTCGATCAAAGGGCGTAGCTGGGTGGGTCAAGTGTCGGTCACTGTGTCGGTCTCCGGAGGAAATAATTAAAATGTGTCTGACTTATTTTTGCAGGATAATTATTGATACCCTGCTGAATATATTTTGCTTGTTAAATAGTATTATGGCTATGCATAATATTGAGGACTAACCCGTTTCTCTCATTTTGTATTCTTCCTGAGTGTCTCAGGGGCTGGCTAGACTACCCCGGGCACTCAATTTTTATTTTCAAGACCTCTCGTGGCGTCTCTCGAGTTAACAGGCGGTTTATCTCGCCACTACTCTTGTAGACACCTGATTGGCATTTCTCTTCAAGTCCGACCGTGGCTTCACTTGACGCCCGACAGGCATTTCTTTTCAAGACCTCTCGTGGCGTCTCTCGAGTTAACAGGCGGTTTATCTCGCCACTACTCTTGTAGACACCCGACTGGCATTTCCCTTATTTTTCTGAATGTCACTTGGGCTGGCTAGACTACCCGTGGCATTCACTTGCTTTTACTTTCAAAAGACTGGTTATAGCTAACATGTTTTATTTACTTCCGCATCATTTTATAATTATGTCATGACCAGGATTTTAGTCCGCATGAGCATGTCTTTATTTTCCTACATGAGCATGTGCATCCATTATATCTTTTGTTCATAATGTTTGCGAGTACATTCCAACGTACTCACTAGCTTGTCCCTGGCTATTTACTTGGCCAGACTTGGAGGAGGACGAGCCTGTGGAGGAGGATTGCGCTAGCGAACCCGACGCTTAGAGGAGTCCTAGTCAGTCAACGTGTGAGATAAGAGTCTACCACATGTATCATCCGCCGAGCTTCCGCTACACCAATAAAATAGTCAAGCCTCACTCTGACGCTTGGTTTTACGTTATTGTATCAGAGATGTATCACCACCACACCACTGTCATATTCCGCCACTGCCATATATTGGCGAGTTTGTAATAATATTGTTGAGCTCTCAGACTCAACCCTGTGTAATATTATATTGTACTGGTTATCTGTATCAAGGAAGTCCACCAGTTGTGTTGATCTTGGGGCTGGTGTGACTTAGGGCTTTTTTTCTGTGATTTATCCCAGAAAGGGGCCCGACAGTGGGCCAAGTCTGGTGTGCCTGAGATGGGTGCGGGTGGGAGTACCTCATGAGGCCTCGTGCGGTTGGCTTCAGGAGGTGTTGCAGATGGCCTCAGGAGCCATTCCTCGAAGATGCCTTGTCAGTGCAACAGACCATGGATCCATTGCACGGACTGTGCACAGGCCAGAGACAAGATTTCAAGACCAATATCAGATCAAACAAGGAGGATCAATTCCTTTGAAGGATCCAAGTGCAGATCGAGAAGGCCAAGGTGAACCAGAGGAACAAGGCATCGCTAAGGGAAGGACCTACCTTGCCAGGCAGGTGAGCTCGGCAGGGTTGGGCTTTGCCCCGGAAGCAAGCTCCTTGATCGTCCCGGCAGGCCTGCTGGGGCTGGCAGAGGCAAGCCACTCCACTGCTCCACCTCACAAGCGACGCAAGTCATTAATCAAAGCGGTGTCGAGCTCCAAGGTGACTAAGTGGCTACTTTTTGCCACATGGCAGCCACTTCCTACAGCAAACACCTCCATATGACACACGTCCTGAGATGTGTCAAGCGAGTAGGCATGAAGCTGGCAAAACAGCCCGGCAGGGCCTGCCGGGCGAGCTGTGATGTGACACTGAGCGGCACATTTAATGCGCTCTGTCAGCCTGCAGAGTTAGATATGATAGCACTGTTAGCTATCTAATCAGTACGCAAAGACTGATTTGCCACTGTGGTGACCCCTTAATCTATAAAAGGAGGCCCATGGCGACCATAGAAAGGGGTTGGACCCTCACATATCCATATGCGCGTAGCCACTCTCGCCCCCGGAGCGACCTTGCCGGGTGAGTGTGCTACGTTCACCACCATTATCCACCATCAATCCACCAAAGCAGGAGTAGGGTTTTACGCCTCACGGCGGCCCGAACCTGGGTAAAGACTGCCCGTGTGATCTCTGTCGAGCTGCGCGACGCTTCTCCGCTCTTCGTGCAACGTGCCCATCCCCCCGCCGAACCAAAAGGGGCTCATGGCCCCATAGGTGGCCATGGTTTCCCACGACACGCCTGGATCTTGAGGCTCGCGACGAGAGGCCCGCTTGGTGTTGTCGTCCGAATCCTTGTTGTCATCACAAGGGATGTGCTGGAGCTCCATGCCTAGGAAGCGCTTCTTGATCTTGCGCACCTCCTCGAGGTAGGCGGCCATGTGCTCGTCCTTTGGCGTGTAGCTCTTGTTGGAGAAGTTGATGAGGAGCTGCGAGTCTCCATTGATAGTGATGCGCTTGTTGTCTACCTTGAGGCTGGCGATGAGGCCCTCGTACTCTGTGATAATGTTGGAGACCTTGCCACCGTGCTTGAAGTAGAACTGCACAGTGTAGTACAGTTTGTCTCTTGTAGGTGAAATGAGCATGACGCCAGCCCCCGCGCCCTACCGTGAGAATGCGTCATCAAAGTGCATAGTCCATCCTATGGGGGCGCCCTTCCCAGACAGCATGGATTCTTCCTTGCGAGACTCCTTTGGTGTGGATCCATCCATTCCGCCGTGAAGTCAGCCAAGGCCACGCCCTTGATCATCCTTATAGTGTGGAACTCCAGTTCGAAGGGCTGGAACTCGATGTTCCACTCAGCGAAACGGCCGGTGTTGTTGGGGTTGCGCAGGACTTGCTCCAGAGCATAAGATGTGACCACCTTGACGAGGTGGCCCTGGAAATGAGCAGCGAGAGGAGGAGCTTCTGCTGCATGGGATACAGCTCGCGCGCATCTCGCAGCACCGTACTGACGAAGTACACGGGGTGCTCGATGAGGCGCGTTGCTGCAGGGTCCGTGGCGTGGAGCTCGGGAGGCTCATCAGACGGCTCTCCAGGGGCCTCCAGAGGGGGGGACCTTTGCGGGGGCCTTTGGAGGGGGCCCTCGATAGGTGCCGGAGTAGCCTCAGCAGGCTCGGGTGCGACATCTGTAAGCGCGGGTGCAACAGTCTTCTTCTTGAAGTGGGCTTGCTCTTCGTCTTCCGTGACTAGGGCTACGCTAACCATCTAGGGGGTGGCTACCAAGTATAGGAGAAGAGGCTCGCATGGGGGTGGGGCGACCATGACTGGAGGGCTCGTGAGGTACTTCTTGAGGCCATCAAAGGCCGCGTCAGGCTCAGGGGTCCACTTGGAGGGGCCCGATTGAGCTTGAAGAAGGGCAGGGCATTCTCACCAAACTTGGAGATGAAGCGCCCGAGCGAGGCCATGCATGCTTCCAGGAGCTGCATTTCGTTGAGGTTTCAAGGAGGGCGCATCTCCTTAATGGCCTTGATCTTCTCAGGGTTAGCCTCGATGCCGTGGTGGGAGACCAGGAAGCCAAGTAGCTTGCCTGAAGGGAATCCAAAGACGCACTTGGGGGGTTGAGCTTGAGGTTGATCTTGCGCAAGTTGGCAAATGTTCTTCAAGGTCTGAGATGAGTGAGCTCGCCTTGCGGGTCTTGACGATGATGTCATCGATGTAGGTTTCTGCATTTCTTCCCATCTGGGGCCCTAGGCCGATGCGCATCAGCCTCATGAAGGTGGTTCCCGTACTCTTCAGGCCGAAGGGCTTGCGTATGTAGCAGTATATTCCAGGGGGTGATGAAGGCGGTCTTCTGCTTGTCCCCCTCTGCCATCTTGATCTGGTGATAGCCTGAGAAGGCGTCCAGGAAGCATAGCAACTCGCACCCAGTAGTGCAGTCCACGATCTGGTCGATCCGTGGGAGGGGGAAGGGGTCCTTGGGGCAGGCCTTGTTGAGGTTGGTGAAGTCAATGCACATGTTCTTGTTGCCATTCGGCTTGGGGATGACGACAGGGTTGGCGATCCACTCGGGGTGGAGCACCTCGCGGATGATCCCTGCCTCCTGAAGCTTCTCGACCTCTTGAACAATGAACTCTTGCTTCTCGGGCGCCTAGTGCTGTACCTTTTGCTTCATGGACCGTGTGTTGGGGCACATGGCTAAGTGGTGCTCGATCACCTCCCTCGGTACAGCGGACATGTGTGATGCTATCTAGGTGAACATATCAGCATTTGCCCGGAGGAAGGTGATGAGCTCGCTTTCCTATTTGCGGGATAGGCTGGTGCCGACAGTGAGGGAGGGCCCTAAGTCACTCCCGTCCAGCGACACCTTCTTCGTCTTCGCGCGGATATGTGAGAACTACGGCTTCTTCTTCATGGGGGCGGGCTTGGCAGGCCTTGCCTCGTCTTTGTCTGTGGGGTACGCGGTGGAAGCAACCTTGTAGGCATGCTCGAGGGTGCGCATCGCGTCCTTTTCATCGCAGCGGATGGTAATGGTCCCACTACAGCCCGGCAGCTTGACGGTGTTGTAGGTGTGGTGGGTTACTGCCATGAACTTGGCGAGCAAGGGGTAGCCCAAGATGGCATTGTAGGGCAGGCCAATGTGCGCCACGTCAAAGTCGATGAGCTCAATGTGGTAGTTCTTGCGGGAGCCGATGGTGACGGGAAGGCGCACTTGCCCCAAGGGAACTGTGGAGCTGTCAGTCATGCCCGAGAAGGGCCTTGTGGGCATCAAGCACTTGTAGGGCACTTGAAGCTGCTTGAAGGTCTCCACAGAGATCACGTTGATGCATGCACCACCATGGATGAGCGTCTTGGTGACAGCTACGTTCTTGATGGTGGGTGTGCACAACAGAGGGATGGTGCCCACTGATTTTGTTGACTTGGTGTGGCCAGCATAGTCGAAGGCGATTGGGTACTAGACCAATTGAGGGGCCTTGAGTCTGCAGGCTCCAGGAGGGCTGCATTCACCTCACGAGAGAACTTCTTGAAGTGGCGGTTGGATGGGGGAGCTTGGGCCCCACCAAGGATGTAGGCCACCATGTGAGGCTACTGATAGCCCCTGGCGTCCTCCTCAGGCAGGTTGTCATTGTTCCTCTTGGGGCGCGGCAGGGCCGCATTGGCCTGCTGAGGGTTGGCATGCTGAGGGTCGGCCTTCCGAGGCTGATTCTGCCACCACTGCCGTGAGTTGTTGTTGCCGTTGTTGTCGCCGTGATCCTTCTAGCGGCTATTGTTGCGATTGTCACCACGGCCTGAGCCACACTCGTTGCGGTCGCCACGCTTCTCTGGCCGCTCGTCGCAAAGCAGCTTGAGCTCGTGGCAGTCTTCGGTGGCATGAGAGTGCATGTTGCGGTACGCACAGAAGGGGCGCCCATCCTTCTTGGTCTTGTCATGATCACGGCTGCGCTTGCATTCAGGCTCAGCCGCAAGCACAGCGGGGCCCATGCGCTTGGTGTCCCTGGCCTTGGGCTTGGCGACATCAAGTCGGCATCAGGTTCATTGTGGGCGAAGAGACGGCCCTCCTCAGCTTGGCGCACTTGTTGCCGAGGTCAGACAGCTCAACCACAGAGTCAAGCTGGTCACTGATGGCGAGCTTCTTGCGCATCCAGACATCCTTGATGCATGAGGAGAACACGGCGATGACCGCAGCATCGGAGGCGCGAGGAATCTTGTTGCGCACTAGGCTGAAGCGCTGGATGTACTTGCCGAGGGTCTCATAAGGGCGCTGGCGTATGGTGCGCAGAGTGCTGAGCGTGATGGGGCAGTCGGGTGTGCCCTTGAAGTTGGAGACGAACTACCATCATAGTTCAGCCCACGAGGAGATGGAGGCCTCGGGGAGGTTCATCAGCCACGCGCGCACAACGTCCTTGAGGGCCATGGGGAACCAGTTTGCCATGACCCTGTAATTACCCTCTGTGGCCAGGATGCTCACGATGTAGAGCTGTAGGAACTCCACGGGGTTGTTGGTGCCGTTGTAGCGGGGAGGCAGCTCTGGCATGAACTTCGTGGGCCACACCACATGGCGCAGCTCATGAGTGAACGTGAGGCAGCCCCCAGCGAGGGCAGTGCGGTTCTGGCGACCAGCCGCTGCGACGTACTCGATGGTACGGTTCTGGCGGTTGCGCTAATTCTCGATGAGGAAGCGCACATCGGGTGGCGCATGCTGGATGATCTAGCAACTGGTGCCGCCATCGTGCGATAGAGACGATCCATGGGATGGCTCCGGTGCACACGCACTGCGATGATGTTCCGCACCGTTGTTGCTCGGAGGAGGTGGAGGGGGTGCATCGCATCCTGCCCGTGCGTCATGCAACGACAGAGGTGGCAAGGAGCGAGATGGTGCCGGGGCGTCACCGGCGATGTTGATGAGCTCGGAGATGTGGGCAAGCCAGGCGTCGTAGCCGTCCTCGGTGGGGCGGTAGCACAGCAGCTCCTGCGCCATGAGCAACGCTGCCTGTGGAGCCGGCAGGTTGCGGTGGGCGAGAGAAGTTGTTGTGGCCGTGCGGGCCAGTGGTGGCTTGTGCTGGTGCTCGTGCACCCCGACCGACGGGTGGTCGGAGGAGGCCCCCGCCTCCGGCTCCGCGCCCTCGGTAGCTGCGCGAGCTCGGGGGCGGTGGTTGCCAACGATGGGCTCTGTCTGGACCTGGGTGGCCCTGCGCAGGGCGCGCTCGCAACGTGTGTCGGCCATGGCGGTGGATTGATTCTGAGCTGCAGGAAATCCTCCAAAACACTGGTTCGAACTCTGGGGACTTGGCTGACAACCATGAGGCTATGAGCTAGGCACGAGGCACGACGGAGACACAGCGAGCTAACCTGGTTCGGGCCATCGTGCAATGTAAAACCCTACTCCTGTTTGGTGGAATTTCTTGTGGACATTTCTCTTGGAGCTACAAGGTGAGACAGAGCTCTTGGGAGTCAGCAATGGCGCAATGTACTGATCCCCTTCTACGGTGGCAGCTATGCCCCTTTTATAGGTGCCTCAGACCTCTTCCCCAAAAATATGAGCGAGAAAGGGTAACCACAGGGTGGCAATTTGAAAGGGGATAGGCGTCGGTGCTTATCCTGACAAAAGGTGGTCTTCGCCTGCTAAAGTGTTATCCATGATGCACAGGGGGATCCACGATGACCTCCATCATGCCGCATCGCCGTCCTGATCTTCTTTCACCAAAGTGGAAAGCTTTGGAAACTGCCCCGGCCGCACCGGCTAGCACCTGCCACGGTGACATCACCCATGTGATGGGCACGCGACCCACACCGTGAGGACTCCTCGGGAGGCCTCGCGGGATGGCGCCTCGCGAGGCCACTTGTTGGGGTGGTGGTCTTGAGTGAAGTCCTTCGTCGGGAAGCCCCTCACGGGGGAAGGCCCTCGCGAGGCTGTTGGCTTCGTGGCACCCGCTGCTGGGCCGCCTCTTGAGTTGGGCCAGTGGGCCCTTCCTGGGCCATAGGCAGATGGCCCGTGGTACCCTAGTTCCCACTGGGCCAACATATGCACACTATGCTAATTACATTGTTGCTAAATATACACCACCTAGTTTCACATACCAACAAAAGAAAAGGTTCATCTTTGATTTAAGACATTACTTTTGGCATGGCCCACATCTATATAAAGAAGGAGTAGATGGTGTTATTAGACATTGTGTACTTGAGCATGAATAGGAACAAATCCTACGGAAGTGTCACTTTGACGCATACGGAGGACACCATATTGGAGACAGAACCGCACATAAGGTACTACAGTCTGGTTTTTATTGGCCTACCCTTTTTAAGGATGCACGTAAGTTTGTCCTTTCTTGTGATGAACGTCAAAGAATTGGTAATATTGGTAGACATCAGGAAATGCCTATGAATTATTCACTTGTTATTGAACCATTTGATGTTTGAGGATTTGATTATGTGGGACCCTTTCCTTCCTCTAATGGGTATACACATATTCTAGTTGTTGTTGATTATGTTACTAAGTGGGTAGAAGCTATTCCAACTAGTAGTGTTGGTCATAACACTTCTATTAAAATGCTTAAAGAAGTTATTTTCCCTAGGTTTGGAGTCCCTAGATATTTAATGACTGATGGTGGTTCACATTTCATTCATGGAGCTTTTCGTAAACTTCTTGCTAAATATGATGTTAACCATAGAATTGCATCTCCTTGTCATCCTCAGTCTAGTGGTCAAGTTGAATTGAGCAATAGAGAAATCAAATTAATTTTGCAAAAGACCGTTAATAGATCTAGAAAGAATTGGTCTAAGAAACTAGATGATGCATTATGGGCTTATAGAACTGCTTATAAGAACCCTATGGGTGTGTCTCTGTATAAAATGGTTTATGGAAAAGCATGTCATTTACCTCTTGAGTTAGAACATAAAGCATATTGGGCAATTAAAGAACTTAACTATGATTTCAAACTTGCCTGTGCAAAGAAGTTATTTGATATTAGCTCGTTAGATGAGTGGAGAACCCAAGCTTATGAAAATGCCAAGTTGTTTAAAGAAAAAGTTAAAACATGGCATGATAAAAGAATTCAAAAACAGGAATTCAAAGTAGGTGAGCATGTTCTATTATACAACTCTCGTTTCAGATTCTTTGAAGGAAAACTTCTCTCTAAATGGGGAAGGACCATATATGATCGAAGAAGTTTATCGCTCCGGAGCTATCAAGATCAATAATGCCGAGGGCACTAATCCGAGGGTCGTCAATGGACAAAGAATTAAACATTATACCTCAGGTACACCTCCTAATGTTGAAACTAACATTGTTCAAACTATGACACCGGAGGAACAGATAAGAGAGACCTTTCGGAACACTCCAGACCCCTAAAAAAGAGTAGGTATGTGATACGGTAAGTAAACCGACTCCAAAAGTTCCATAAAAATAATTTCTATCCATTTTGGAGTATTACATAAAATACCAAAATAAGAAATAGCTGAGGGGACCCACGAGGTCACAACGCAGTAGGGTGTGCCCACCCCCCTCGGGCGTGCCCTAGTGCCTTGTGGTCCCCTCGTGTGCCTTTCCGACTCCCTTTTCTTCTTGAATACTTGTTTTGCAAGATAGAAATTCTTTATATATACTCTCGGATGTTTTGACCACCATATCACAAAATTCTCCTCTGTTCTTGTTTTGTGCTGTTTTTCTGACAGATCTAGATCATCATGACTCCACCAAGTTCGCCCAAGGACAAGTTCTATGAGAAGGTCATCAAACCTTACCTACCGGAAGTGACGAAACACCCTCAATCCATTGAGATGCGTGAGGGGGTGCTTCACATACGGGACGTCCAAGGGCCCAAGAGGACAGGAAGCATGGAGGCTAGGCTCGAAGTAGTGGAGCAGGAGATCTTCAAGTGCCAAGTGATGGTGGAACATGGACTTAACGCCAATCACTCAATGATCACGGAATTCACTCGTGAGCACAAGGTGGAAGGCAAGGAGATTGGAGACGCCATCTTCAAGATCAATGATCGAATTGACTATCTCCAGGCCCAAGCTTATGATCTCCAAAATCAAAATTTTGAGTATGACGCAAAATTTAAAGGTATGAGTTTAGCTGCAAGTTTCAGGACCCCGAAGACTCGTTCATCCTTTTATGATGGAGAACATATGCCGTGGAAGACAGAGGACAAGCCACCACATCATCACCATCATCACCGAAGAAAGAAACTCGAGTACACAGGTATGGGCACCACCCTAGGCTTGTGCCAAGCTTGGGGGAGGTTCCCTGGTATCGTATCACCATCACTTTTATTATCTTTACCTATCTTAGTTCGATCCTTAGTTATTTCGTGATTTAGAAGAACAAAAGTTTAGTATGATCTATTTTCGACTGCTAGTTTCGTGATCTATCTATCTATGTAATCGAGTTAAAAGTTATATAATAAAGAGTAGTTTGAGTTTTGCTTCTTTACTTTTATATTTCAATCTTAGAAATGAAAATAATAAAAAGATCATATGCTAATCCCATGGAAAGTAATGACTTTACATAAAGAAAAGTATAATTGATAAATTTGTTGGAAGTTAACAAACATAGTATTGGTCAATGATGCAATTCATGAAAGATTAATAAGGGAAGAGAAGATTCACATATAAATATACTATCTTGGACATCTTTTATGATTGTGAGCCCCCATTGAATATTCTATGTCAATTTGTTGACGTTGGACAAGGAAGACAACGTAATGAGTTATGATTGCTTATATTCACATCGAAGCTATATTGTCATGGATCCTCCAACATGTGGTGCTTGCTCAATATCCTTGCTAGCCAAAAATCCACACGAAGTAGAGATATACTTGTGCATCCAAAACCCTTAAACTCGGTTTCATGCCATGAGAGTCCACTATGTCTACCTATGGATTGAATAAGATCCTTCAGGTAAGTTGTCATCTGTGCATAATGCAATAAAAATTGCTCCTAAATATGTATGATCTTTTATTGTAAGGGAAACTAAGCTTTGTATGATCTTATGATGGTAAAGAAATAAAAACGACAGACTGCATAATAAAGGTTGCTATCACAAGGGGCAATATAATGTGACGTTCCTTTACATTAAGAACTTGCACATCCAAAAACAAAAAGCACATGACAACCTATGCTTCCCTCTAGAAAGGGCCTATTTTTTACTTTTCTGTATTTACTTTTTATGCAAGTGTCAATAGTGTTCTTGTTTATTCCCTTTTCATTATTTTCTCTTTGCAAGCATCATGTGGTGGGGAAAGATCTAGGCATATATATCCAGTTGCATATGAGTGATCATGAGTTATTATTGTTTACGGTACCCTTGAGGTAAATGAGTTGGGAGGCGAAACTGTCGGTGTTCTGGGATCGGGGGTACCCAGACTTGCCTGCCTGCGGCCCAGCACGCGGACTCATCGACAGCCTGGTACGGCCCAGCTGCAAGACCCCCAGGACAAGACCCTTGCTACGCCAAGACCCCCGGTGGAGCAGCTCCCCGAGCCTGCCTCTCGAGGAGCAGAGATTTCTAAGCAGGTACCCCGCCTCATGACGACCAAGGCCAAGTGGGCGCCAGCGGGCGCAGAGGGGACAGTTTCCTCTTCGGTGCTAAGGGAGCAAGGACAGGCGCAGGTTCCCGACGAAGGACCCAAAGCTTTCCATTCCGGTAAAATGAGACCAAGACCACGAGCTCGGCAGGACGGATGTCATCCTCGAGCCCACCACTGCGTCATAGCCAGAAGCTTTGCAGGCGAAGACCACCTTTCGTCAGGATAAGATGTACACCCTGTCCCCTTCCAAAATTGGCCACTGTGGGATCCCTTCCCACCTAAGCTATGGGGGAAGAGGACCATGTCCACCATAAATATGGGCTAGCCACCACCATAGAAGGGATCTGATCCCGGACTGATTCATCCTCACCACCCGAGCCCTCGCGAAGCAGCTCGGCCACTGTACTAGTTCATCGTCAACCTCCTCATGAGGCCAATCCACAAAAAGCAGGAGTAGGATTTTACACCGCAAGGTGGCCCGAACCTGGGTAAATCTCTGTGTTCATCCCTTCCCTACGACCCCGCGCACTCGACGAGATGAAGCCCTGGGCATGGCCAGCTGAGCATCGTTGTGAAGCAGGATCCTTCGTTCATGCCCCAGAGTTCAAACCTTCTTGGGTAAGCGGAGCCCTGATTCCGACATTTGGTGCACCAGGTAGGGGCGTGTCGAAGCTTCGCCTCTTCATCAATCGCACTCCGTTCTCGCTCCGCCGTGCCCATGGATGAAGCTCCCAGTGTCCGCGCCGAGCGCCAGGCCGCCCGCGTCGCTCAGACGGCCCCGGTGGGCCTTGGCGCCCCTCGTCGCTCCGCTTCCCTGGTGGTCAACGCTACTACTGACCCTGCTACCAATGAGTAGCAGGATTCTTCGCTACTGTGGCACCCCGGCTCAAAGAACCATTTTAACAGTGTTTCCAACCCAGAGATCATGTCTTCTGGAAACACTCAACAACTTGGAACAGAACAAAACTGAACTTTATTGATAATCTTGGGGTACAAGCTCATATTTTACATCAAAAGCGAGGCCGAAGGCACACTCGGTGCTATGATAGTATCTACATTATTTATGAAACATAACAGGGCCTCGGTACTACTGGATACTTATATGGCGTAGCGGAACATAGCGGAACTCCAACCACGGGGACACTGCCATGAACACAGCCTAGTTAGCGTAGCATGAGCCATCGGGACCTCCGGACTCGGCTTCTCATGCATCTGGCATGATACGCCAGGTGAGTTCTTTGAATGTACTCGCAAGCTCACGACAAACAAATAATGCAGCAAACAATAGCATGGCAAGTAACATGTGTAAGTTCTTAGGTGATTCACTTACTGTCTCCGGTTATCAACTTACTCTCTTTAGGGTTGTCCCACAACCCTCGGAATACTCATATGTCACCAAGTACTTCTGGTCGTAAGATGAGTTCTTCCATCATTATTACCACTGTTACGGTTAACCATCTAGTGAGGTCTGGACGGGCTGTCCAATACCGTGGACGCGGCTATTCGAATAGATTTGACACTCTGTAGAGGATGCGCACTTTACCCACACCATGGAGCACCTAACCTCATGATCCCATTCGGGTGGAGCAGCGTTGCTCCAACGAAACCCGCCTGACCCGTGACCCTCCCATCGTACCACCGGCAATCATCCTCCCACGGAGTCAAGCCCTGGGTGGCCCCTGTGTCACCTCGTGACACCTACCACCATCGTGGCCAAACTAAACTGTCCCAAACGGGGACACTGGCACAATACTCAACTGGGCTCATAGGGTTATCGCCGTCTACCTGATCAGGGCAGCACGCACGCATAACCCTCCCTAGATGGAGGTACTGGTGAAAGAGCATGGAGCCAGACCAAGTCAAGGCCGTCCCGTACCGGCAAATGTGGTTGCACGAATAAGCCCGGACAGGTGACTCAAGATCAACCGACTAAGTTCATTTAGCAGGCATAGTGGTTCATCACAATAACTTGAGTTGGCATCCACTAAGCATTTTAAATTATTTCACCATGAATTGTTATATAGCAAGTAAATGAAAATAATTACTTTAAATATGCAATGCTATTGAAATGCTCATGAAAAAGATGTCATGGCTTGCCTTGCTCTGTTGGGTTGCCCAAGAACTCCTGGTCTTCAAAATCACCAAAGTTTCCCTCTGAAAATATTTTCAAACAACAATTGGAAATGTCACATAACACTGTTTTAGTCACCAGAAATTCTGTGAGTGTGAGAAAAATACCAAATTTTACCAGAAATTAGAGGGGTTCAAGACAAACCAAATGCAAAAAGAATCAAGTGATTTGGACTTGTAGATAAAAAGTTATAACTGGTCAAAGTTATTGGTCAAAACTGAAATTTAAAATAAAAACCAGAAACCTGACAGGGGCCATGTCGAAGGCATAAAGTGGAGGGGCGCCTCCACTTACCGTTTCATGCACGCGCGCCCAAGCCACTAACGGGCGGGCCCCGCAGCTGGTTTGAACAGGAGGGGGAGAGGGAAACAGAGGGAGGCGGGGCTCCGGCTGTCGTCGCCGGTGATGTGGGCGGCGGCGAGGTCGGGCGACCGCAGGGATGGAACGAGCGCACGACGGCGAACACGTGCGTACCCGCAGATCAGCTAGGGATGGTCGGACGGTGTCGCCTCCTTCTTCTCCGGCGGCGGTGGCGCTCGGGGGTCGTCGGAGACGGCGGTTCAGGTAGCGATTTGCTCGGGCAAGAGGTCGGGTGTGGTCAGGAGGATGAGATGAGCTCAGTAGTGGAGTTAAAAGAGGTCAGGGAGGAGTGGAGCGGTGGGTCGGCTGAGCTCTGGTGGCGGTGGATCTCCGGCGAGGCTCGAGTCTAGAGGGCCTCTCGGCCGTGGCTCGCTGCTCGTTGAGGTAATTGGGGAATGGTGGAGTGGGTTGAGGAGCTTGGAGAGGCTGGCCATGGCTTTATATAGGCAGGGGCGAGCGCGGGCGAGCTCTCCCGAAGCGGCGAGACTCGGGCCATGTCGCCGGCGCAAGGACACCGCGCTGGCTGGCCGCTTGCGGGGTGAGGTGTTGGAGGAGGGCAAAGGCAGTAATGGCAGTTGGTGGCGGCTAGCGGAGAAGACAACGAGCACAGGGTTGCGGCGCCGCCACGGGCGACACAGTGCTCAAGTGCGTGGCAGCCGTCGAGGAGGTTTCCGGTGAGGGGAAGCTACAGGAGAGGGTTAGGTGGACGGCATCGGTGATGTCGGCACTCCAGGACACGGCCTGGCAACGCGAGGGCTCGAGAATGACCTTGATAGACACCGGCGGGATACAGCGCACGCGAAGTGGCATGCCAGTGCCACGCTCACCACGGTGCCCGGTGCGTGGAGGCCGACCTAGGCCAGCGCAGCATGTCTGGGGGCTTCTCTTTCGGTCATTTAGTCCACCTACACTCTTGGTTTGGCTAGATACAAGTAGACTCGAAGGGTAGCATCAACTGAAGTTTCTGACAAAGATATTGAGAGGGATCTGGAGAAATGATGAGTTGGGCATGGAGCCAATGGAGATGTCTAGGGTGATCTAGGATGGAGGGACTACAAACTGACAAAATTTGAGGGAGTTTGGATCATTTTATAATATAGTTCATGTGTAAACTGCCATACTGGTCCAGAAACTTGATTAGCTTGGTTCATTCACATGGTTGTTCTGGTGAAGCTGAATTTTGGTGTGTGGGAGTCATTTGGTGGGTAGGAGATTCCATAAAAGTTTCAGCTCAAGGCGAAAGCTCTAGATGGTACTTCCTTCACAGAGGTTCAAAATGAGCAGAAACTTGGCAGAATTTTGCTGCTAAAAAGTTGTATTGGCCAAGATGATATTTTTGGGTATTGTGGCTAGATAGGTTCTCTAGTACCTCAGAGAATTTATTTGGGGAGTTTCTGTGTTAGGAAAATAAGGGCTGCTTCACAAATGGACAATTCTGGCCAGAGAGAAAATAATTATTCTGGCCATTATTTAATATTGGGCGGTGGAATATTTTTGAAGATTATGAGGCTATATGATGATGAGAAGGTGTGGCATGAGTTTGGGACCTTTCTGATCATCAAAACTATAGGTTGCTTCACAACCATAGTGATGTCATAGCTTTCCCAAGGAAGAAAATAATTACTTGGAAAAGATTAAATATTGAAATTTGGTCCAAGAGGGATGTGACAGGGTTTTGGCAAGGTGGTGCTGGTTTTGGATCAAGAGGTTCAAGGATTTATAAGTCCAAAGTCACTTGAAAAGATTCAAAAACCATCCAAAATTCAAATAAAGCCAAAAAGATTTTGAAAATAAAAAATGTTGTCAAAACCAGGGTGTCACAAACCTACCCCCCTTAGGATGAATCTCATGCTCGAGATTCGGTTGCTCAGGGAACAAGTACGGGTATGTGGATCTTAGGAAGTCCTCTCTTTCCCAGGTAGCCTCTTCCTCAGTTTGGTGTTCCCACAGTACCTTATAAAACCTGATCACCTTACTCCGAGTAGTTCGTTCCATTTCATCCAAGATTCTGACAGGTTTCTCTTTGTAGGTTAGATCTTTAGCCAGCTCTATCTCACTCATATCCGCTTGCTTGATTGGTGGTGCAATGCACTTTCTTAACTGTGATATGTGAAACACATCGTGAACGTCAGACAACTCCGATGGTAGCTTCAGCTGATATGCCACCCTGCCTTTCCTCGCAATTACTGGAAAAGGACCGATGTATCTTGGTGCAAGTTTTCCCCGAGTATGAAACCTCTTCACTCCCTTCATGGGGGTTACTCGAAGGTAAGCATATTCTTCGGGCTCAAAGGTCACTTCTCGATGCTTTGGGTCGTAGTAACTCTTTTGACGGGACTTGGCTGCCCGAAGATGCTCCTGAATATCCTTAACTTGTCTCTCAGCCTCGAGCATCAAGTCTGTGCCAAAGATATGGCTATCTCCTGTCTGAGACCAGTTTAATGGGGTGCGGCATTTCCGCCCATATAGTGCTTCAAATGGTGACATCTTAAGACTTGACTGATAGCTATTGTTATAGGAAAATTCTGCATAGGGTAGACTATCTTCCCATTTGAGTCCATGAGTAAAGGCACATGACCGAAGCATATCCTCTAGTATCTGATTTACTCGTTCGGTCTGTCCATCTGTCTATGGATGATACGCTGTGCTATGCTTCAGCACAGTTCCCAAGGCTTGGTGCAACCGTAACCAGAATGCTGAGGTAAATAAGGAGCCTCTATCCGAGGTGATAGACTTGGGTACTCCATGAAGGCTGACTATCCGGGACATGTAGAGTTGTGCAAGCTGGTTTGCATTAAAAGTGGTCTTTACCGGAATAAAGTGAGCCACTTTCATAAGTATATCCATGATGACCCAGATAGCATCACGGCCTATTGTGGACTTGGGTAGTCCAACAATAAAGTCCATACATATGTCATCCCATTTCCACTGGGGAACTGGTAAAGGTTGCAGTAGCCCAGCGGGTTTCTGGTGTTCTCCCTTGACTTTGTTGCAAACATCGCAACAGGCGACATAGTATGCTATATCCCTTCGCATTCTTGGCCACCAAAAGGTTTCTCTTAGGTCTTGATACATCTTTGTGCCTCCTGGGTGAATGGAGTAAGCGGACTCATGAGCTTCCCTGAGTATTTTCTGTCTCAGGTTGTCCTGATCGGGCACACATATCCGCTTCTCAAACCATAAGGTGCCTTGGTCATCCACACGAAAAGACTTGGCCTTCCCTTGCTGCATCAACTCCTTGATCTCTTGTATCCCCTCATCTGGTCCTTGAGCCTTTTTAATCTCTTCCATAAGAGTTGGGGTAATTTCCAAGGTATCCGAGTTAATTGGGTCGCATAGCACCATATTGAGTTTGGCAAACTCTTCTTGCAACCTGGGGTGGATACTTGCGGTCAGTGTGTTCACGGTGCCTGGTTTTCTACTGAGAGCATCAGCAACCACATTGGCCTTTCTCGGATGATAATTTATTCCAAGATCATAATCCTTGACCAGTTCCAGCCATCATCGCTGTCTAAGATTCAGGTCAGGCTGAGTGAAAATATACTTGAGACTCTTATGGTCCGTGTATATTTCACAGCGCTGCCCAATGAGATAATGCCTCCAGATCTTTAAGGCATGTACCACTACTGCTAGTTCCAAATCATGCGTGGGATAGTTTTCTTCATGAGGTTGTAGCTGTCTAGATGCATATGCTACAACCTTTCCTTCTTGCATTAGCACGCAGCCGATTCCACGCCTGGAAGCGTCGCAATATATGTCAAAGCTTTTGTGGATGTCTAGAAGAACTAAGACAGTGGTTGTGGTTAGCCTTGTCTTTAGCTCCAAGAAGCTGCTCTCGCATTCTGCTGTCTAGACAAACCATTGATTTTTCTTCAGCAATTCTGTCAGTGGCTTGGCTATCTTAGAGAAGCCTTCTATGAAGCGACGGTAGTAGCCTGCCAGACCCAGGAAACTACGAACTTCAGTAACTGATGCTGATGTCTTCCAGTTCAAAACCGCAGTTACTTTGCTGGGGTCGATGGCTACTCCTTGTTCTGACAGAATGTGTCCCAGAAATCCCACCTCTTTGAGCCAGAATTCACATTTGCTGAATTTGGCATACAGACGATGGGTCCTTAATCTTTCCAAGACAGCACGGAGGTGTTGTTTGTGCTCTTCTTCATCCTTGGAGTATATCAGGATGTCATTGATGAACACCACCACAAATTTGTCCAGAAAATCCATGAAGACCTTGTTCATCATGCTCATAAAATAGGCTGGGGCGTTCGTCAGTCCAAACGCCATGATCGTAAATTCATACAGCCCATATCGGGTGGTGAAAGTTGTCTTGGGGATATCCTCCTTTCTGATTTTTAGCTGATGATATCCCGTTCGGAGGTCAATCATGGAGAATACCCGTGCTCCATTCAGCTGGTCAAATAAATCGTCAATGCGAGGGAGCGGGTACTTATTCTTGATAGTGACCTCATTCAGCTGGCGATAGTCTACACCCATTCGTAGACTTCCATCCTTCTTCTTGACAAACAATACGGGTGATACCCATGGCGAGACACTTGGACGAATGTACCCTTTCTGTTGTAATTCATCCAACTGCTTCTTTAATTCTACCAGCTCCGGACTCGGCATACGATAGTATTTCTTGTAAATCGGAGCAGTTCTGGGAATTACCTCAATTGCAAATTCTAATTCCCGGTCAGGTGGCATCCCTGGTAGTTCCTCAGGAAATACCTCCGGGAATTCGCAGACTACCGGAATCAAGTTCATATCCGTACCGGTAGCTTGGTATGCCATTCCCTTCCTTGATATCATTTTGCTGGCAAGAAATTTAACCGTCTGTCCTGCCAGGTTAACCAGTGTCACTGTCCTGGTAGCGCAGTTGATGCACACCTGGTGTGGTGTCAACCAGTCCACCCCTAGTATTATATCCAATCCAGGGGATTCAATGGCAACGAGTGTAGCTGGAAATTTAACTCCATGTATCAAGATTTCCAGACCCTTATATATTAGATTTGTTCTGAGCAGGGAGCCAGGGGATTGTACCACCATAATTTTATCCAAGAGCGAAGGGGAAAATTTGTGCAAGGTGGCAAAACTCCGCGAAATAAATGAATGGGAAGCTCCAGAATCAAATAAAATTACTGCAGGTATGTCATTAACAGAAAACATACCGATGACTACATCTGGTGCTTCACAGGCTTCTTCGGCGGAGATATGATGGGTGCGTCCATGGCAGAAATTGTGGTTGGGGCGGCGTCCAATAGTGTTGACCTGTGGCTTGAAGTCGGATGGTGGCTTCCCATTTCTGGCAGGGCACTGCTTGGAGTAGTGTCCGCTTTGGCCGCAAGTAAAGCAAGTGTTATTGCGGCGACAGTCCTCCATCACAGGCTGTTTGCCAAAGGTCTTGTCCTAGTTGACCGTCTTATTGGTGTTGTTGCCATTGTTCCATGCGGGCTTGTATTCAGATGAACCTGACTGCCAAATGCGTGGCTTATGCACAAACTGCTCACGGTTGTCTTTCTTGGGCTCAAACTTCCGCTTGTGGTCATCATACCCAGACTTGTGTTCTCTCTCTGCTATGAAAGCCTTGTTCACCAAAGTCTGGAAGTCCAGGAAATCCAGCATACAAAGCTGACAACGGAGGGCATGATTCAGTCCTCCTAGGAATCGGTCTATCTTCCTCTCTTCAGTGGATACATCATGGGCAGAGTATCGTGCCAGATTGTTAAACTTGTTCAGATACTCTCCCATGGACATATTTCCCTGTGTGAGAGCAAGAAATTCCCTTTGCTTCACCTTCATTATGCTAGTAGGGATATGATACTTGCGGAATGCCTCTTTGAACTTCTCCCAGGAAATATCTTCTCCAGAAGGCCATGTTATCTTTGTGTTGTCCCACCATATAGCTGCTGGCCCTTCTAGGTAATGGGTGACAAAAGGAACCTTGTCTGTCTCTTCACAATGGGCTATATCCAACTTCTTTTCCATGGTTCTCGGCCAATCATCAGCCTCCATCGGGTCCATAGCTTGACCAAAACTGGGTGGCTTAGTGCGTTGAAAGTCAGACAACTTAGAGTGTGTCCCATTGTTATTATTCTGGCCCACCATATTCTGCATACTCTTCAGGAATTCCATGAGATCCTGATTTGTTTTCTCTTCAAACATCCTCATGATCTGTTAAAGGGTCGGTGCCTGAGGCGATGGTGGTGGTAAATCTTCTGGTGGTTGTCCTGCTTGTCTGGCGGATCGACGAACGGGGGTTCCATCGCCGCCTTGGCTACTACCTCTCTTCATCCTAAATTTGTTCCCATTGCAAAATACTGATTCGATGAGCAACATCCATAAGGGAAACACAGTAATATGACAACAAAAGAGAATTCACGAAAAAGAGGCGAATTAAGTAAACAACATAATTATACAAGATAACCCAACATCATACATGGCAAGCTAGTAGGGGGAATATCATGGCTAGACTGCTCATACGGCAGTTGACATATGCAAAGATGCATGCACTAAGCCTCCACTCTAGTGGCGCGGGTGGCACAAGCACTGCCAAACGGAAGACTCCTCGTCATCTGATCCTGAGTCGGAATCAGAACTTGTGATGTGGATCACATCCTCCGGATCAAAGGAAACACGACGACGCTGCTGAGACGGTTCTCCATCCGCGGAAGTAGGGGCACGATGCCTCAACATCGGAGCAGCTGGAGTGGCTAGGAGTGAGGCCCACTCTGCCGGGGTCTCACGTCGGCTATCAGACGAAAGGCCTGGTGGGATGGTGGAGCTAGAGGGAGTATCAAACGTACGTGGAGGTGGAACGGGCGGTGGATGCACAGGTGGAAATGTAGGATGAGGCAGAGATGATGCGGTAGTCACAGCTGCAAGTGCCCCTTGGACATGAGACAGCTCCTCAGCTAAGGAAACGATCATACAGTAGCTGGTGTTCAGATAATGAGATAGAACACTAGTGGCATGATCACTCGCTGGATCAACAGGTGCGAAAATTACTCGCCCTGTCGCAGGCAACAGGGTGGGGTAGTGAAAGAAACCTGGATGAGTCTGCATCTCGACCTCGTGGAAGCGCAAGTTAGTGAGAGCCTCCATCGCGGCAAACTGGATCGCTAGCTCCGGAGTTGAAGTCGTTCCGCCCTTGGAAGAGCGAGAATAGCTACCAATGTCCGAGCTCGCGGTCAAAAAGGCCTCCGCATGATACTCATACACTGACTCGGCAAGCTGCTCTCAAAACACCTGGTACACTGGATCTTCGCCGTTGGGATACAGTCGAAGCCAGACGCTATGGAGCAGTATAGGAAAGTCGAATGGTGCTAGCTCATGATGGTAGTGGTACGGAACTGGTGCCATCTACACTCACAATGCCAATGGTTAGTAAAACAATGATGCATGATGCATGCCATGCAACAAGCAAATGCAGCAAGCAAGATGCACACTCAAACCCTACACTGATCGCAGTTTCTAGCGCAGGCTAACTAGGGTGTCCTACGGTCAGCATGGCTCTGATACCAAGCGTTGTGGCACCCCGTCTCAAAGAACCGGTTTACCAGTGTTTCCAACCCAGAGATCATGTCTTCTGGAAACACTCAACAACTTGGAATAGAACAGAACTGAACTTTATTGATAATCTTGGGGTACAAGCTCATATTTTACATCGAAAGCGAGGCCGAAGGCACACTCGGTGCTATGACAGTATCTACATTATTTATGAAACATAACAGGGCCTCGGTACTACTGGATACTTCTATGGCGTAGCGGAACATAGCAGAACTCCAACTACGGGGACACTGCCGTGGACACAGCCTAGTTAGCGTAGCCTGAGCCATCGGGACCTCCGTACTTGGCTTCTCCTGCATCTGGCATGAGACGCCAGGTGAGTACTTTGAATGTACTCGCAAGCTCACGACAACCAAATAATGCAACAAACAATAGCATGGCAAGTAACATGATAAGTTCTTAGGTGATTCACTTACTGTCTCCGGTTATCAACTTACTCTCTTTCGGGTTGTCCCACAACCCTCGGAATACTCATATGTCACCAAGTACTTCTGGTCGTAAGATGCGTTCTTCCATCATTATTACCACTATTATGGTTGACCATCTAGTGAGGTCTGGACAGGCTGTCCAATACCGTGGTCGCGGCTCTTCGAATAGATTTGACACTCTGCAGAGGTTGCGCACTTTACCCACACCATGGAGCACCTGACCTCGTGATCCCATTCGGGTGGACCAGCATTGCTCCAACGAAACCCGCCTGACCCATGACCCTCCCATCGTACCACCGGCAATCATCCTCCCCCGGAGTCAAGCCCTGGGTGGCCCCTGTGTCACCTCGTGACACCTGCCACCGTCGTGGCCAAACTAAACTGTCCCAAACGGGGACGCCGGCACAATACTCAACTGGGCTCACAGGGTTATCGCCGTCTACCTGATCAGGGCAGCACGCACGCATAACCCTCCCTAGATGGAGGTACCAGTGAAAGAGCAGGGAGCCAGACCAAGTCAAGGCCGTCCCATACCGACAAATGTGGTTGCACGAATAAGCCCGGAAAAGTGACTCAAGATCAACCGACTAAGTTCATTTAGCAGGCATAGTGGTTCATCACAATAACTTGAGTTGGCATCCACTAAGCATTTTAAATTATTTCACCATGAATTGTTATATAGCAAGTAAATAAAAATAATTACTTTAAATATGCAATGCTATTGAAATGCTCATGAAATGGATGTCATGGCTTGCCTTGCTCTGTTGGGTTGCCCAAGAACTCCTGGTCTTCAAAATCACCAAAGTTTCCCTCTGAAAATATTTTCAAACAACAATTGGAAATGTCACATAACACTGTTTTAGTCACCAGAAATTCTGTGAGTGTGAGAAAAATAACAAATTTTACCAGAAATTAGAGGGGTTCAAGACAAACCAAATGCAAAAAGAATCAAGTGATTTGGACTTGTAGATAAAAAGTTATAACTGGTCAAAGTTACAGGTCAAAACTTAAATTTAAAATAAAAACCAGAAACCTGACAGGGGCCACGTCGAAGGCGTAAAGTGGAGGGGCGCCTCCACTTACCGCTTCGCGCGCGCGTGCCCGAGCCGCTGACGGGTGGGCCCCGCAGCTGGTTTGAACAGGAGGGGTAGAGGGAAATAGAGGGAGGCGGGTCTCCGGCTATCGTCGCCGGCGATGTGGGCGGCGGCGAGGTCAGGCGACCGCGGGGATAGAACGAGCGCACGACGGCGAACACGTACGTACCCGCAGATCAGCTAGGGATGGCCGGACGGCATCGCCACCTTCTTCTCTGGCCGCGGTGGCACTCAGGGGTCATCGGAGATGGCAGTTCCGGCAGCGATTTGCTCGGGCAAGAGGTCGGGTGTGGTCAGGAGGATGAGCTGAGCTCAGTAGTGGAGTCAGAAGAGGTCGGGGAGGAGTGGAGCGGTGGGTCGGCTGAGCTCTGGTGGCGGCGGATCTCTGGCGAGGCTCGAGGCCAGAGGGCCTCTCGGCCATGGCTCACTGCTCGGGGAGGTAATTGGGGAATGGTGGAGTGGGTTGAGGAGCTTGGAGAGGCCGGCCATGGCTTTATATAGGCAGGGGCGAGCGCGGGCGAGCTCTCCTGAAGCGGTGAGACTCGGGCCACATCACCGGTGCAAGGACGCCGCGCTGGCTGGCCACTTGCGGGGTGAGGTGATGGAGGAGGGCAGAGGCAGCAATGGCGGTCGGTGGCGGCTAGCGGAGAAGACGATGAGCACAGGGTTGCGGCGCCGCCACGGACGACATAGTGCCCGAGTGCGTGGCGGCCGTCGGGGAGGTTTCCGGTGAGGGGAAGCTACGAGAGAGGGTTAGGTGGATGGCATCGGTGATGTCGGCACGCCAGGACACCGCCTGGCAACGCGAGGGCTCGAGAATGACCTTGACAGACGCCGACGGGATACAGAGCACGCGAATAGGCATGCCAGTGCCACGCTCACCACGGTGCCCGGCGCATGGAGGCTGACCCAGGCCAGCGCAACATGTCTGGGGGCTTCTCCTTTGGTCATTTAGTCCACCTACACTCTTGGTTTGGTTAGATACAACCTGACTCAAAGGGTAGCATCAACTGAAGTTTCTGACAAAGATATTGAGAGGGATCTGGAGAAATAATGAGTTAGGCATGGAGCCAATGGAGATGTCTAGGGTGATCTAGGATGGAGGGACTACAAACTGACCAAATTTGAGGGAGTTTGGATCATTTTTTAATATAGTTCATGTGTAAACTGCCATACTGGTCCAGAAACTTGATTAGCTTGGTTCACTCACATGGTTGTTCTGATGAAGCTGAATTTTGGTGTGTGGGAGTCATTTGGTGAGTAGGAGATGCCATAAAAGTTTCAGCTCATGGAAAACCTCTAGATGGTACTTCCTTCACAGAGGTTCAAAATGAGCAGAAACTTGGCAGAATTTTGCTGCTAAAAAGTTATATTGGCCAAGATGATATTTTTGGGTATTGTGGCTAGATAGGTTCTCTAGTACCTTAGATAATTTATTTGGGGAGTTTCTGAGTTAGGAAAATAAGGGCTGCTTCACAAATGGACAATTCTGGCCAGAGAGAAAATAATTATTCTGGCCATTATTTAATATTGGGCAGTGGAATATTTTTGAAGATTATGAGGCTATATGATGATGAGAAGGTGTGGCATGAGTTTGGGACCTTTCTGATCATCAAAACTATAAGTTGCTTCACAACCATAGTGATGTCATAGCTTTCCCAAGGAAGAAAATAATTACTTGGAAAAGATTAAATATTGAAATTTGGTCCAAGAGGGATGTGACAGGGTTTTGGCAAGGTGGTGATGGTTTTGGATCAAGAGGTTCAAGGATTTATAAGTCCAAAGTCACTTTAAAGGATTCAAAAACCATCCAAAATTCAAATAAAGCCAAAAAGATTTTGAAAAGAAAAAAGTTGTCAAAACCAGGGTGTCACAGCTACCTCCTTCGGTGCCACGCGACGGCCGCACTGCCACGCCTTCCCTCACCCCCATCACAGCATCGTCTTCCCATGCTTGCTGCGGGCCAGCGAACGCACATGTCGCACTCCTCATGGCGCGGGAGCTGCTGCGCTAACACCCCGCCGACGAGGTCTACGATGCCTAGCTGGGCCGCATCACCGAGCTCGTCAACGCCACCGGCGAGGCCCCGGTGCCCTCCCATTCGCTCCGCCCTCTGCCATCTCGTGCGGGTGAAGTGGCGCATGGTGCTCCTCCATCTCCGCCCCGGCGCAGTGCGGACATCGACATGGGACGTGATGCGCGTTAGCGCGACCCACCGCGCGCGGCCCCAGCTCTAGCGTGGGATCAGGCCAGCTGCCAGGTTATGCAGCAGCCACAGCACGACGCGCGCGCGCTCCCCACGACATCGCGCCAATGTCAGGACCGGGCCGTGCTGGAGGCCGCCCCACCAGGGCGTCAAGATCGTGCCCCTCTTGCGCAGGACATACCTGTGAGCGCAGTGGGCTGCCGTGCCTTCTCTCGCGAACTACGCCGTGTCGTCTAGCCGGTCAAGTTCAAGCTTGGCCTGCCCTCGCGCTATGATGGCACCCATGACCCCGCGGACTTCCTCCAGCTCTACGAGCTGAGCATCAAAGTGGCGAACGGCGACGACAAGGTCATGTCCCTCAAGGATGGCGCGTGTTCCTGGATCGTGCACCTCTCCGAGGGATCCATCTCTTCGTGGGACGAGCTCCCCAAGCATTTCATCACCAACTTCCAAGGGACCCGCGACCGTGCCCTCACCGTCAACGAATGTGGCGCGTGAAGCAACAGCCAGGCGAAACCCTCCGAAAGTACATGCAGTGCTTCAACCAAGTCCGCCTTAAGGTCCCGAAGGCGTCCGACGAGGCCATCATCTCCGCGTTTACAGAGGGCATAACCGACGTCAAGATGAGCGAGGAGCTCGCCATCCGTGATGACCTTTGCTCAGCTCTGGAGCTATTCAACCTGGCTGACAAGTGCGCCAAGGCCGAAGAAGGCCGCCTCTCCCTCCTCAAGCACCCTGAGGCCAACCTTGAAGACAAGAAGGCCAAGGCCAAGGCGGCAAAGCGCAAGGGCCCCGCCGTGCTGGCAGCAGAGCCTGAGCAGAAGCACAGCCGTGATCGCGACGAACCATCCAAGGACAACCGCCCATATTGCGTCTTCCACAACGTTTAGACCCACAACACCAACAACTGCCAGGAGCTCAGGGCGATCCATGACGAGCGCCTGGGTCGCCGCCCTGAGCGCAGCGACTAAGGCTACGGCTGTGGAGGAGGCCGCGGCGGAGGCCGCTGGGACAGCCGCAACCCCCATCAGGACTGGCGCGACCAGCCTCGCGAGGATCGCTGGCGTGATGAGACTCATGAGGGCCCATGGCGTGACCAGACTCGTGAGGCCCATCCTCAGGGGAACGCCAGCCTCCCTCCACTACCACCGCCTCCAAGAAGGAACGACGACAACCATCAGGACGATGGGGATGGGGGCTTCCAAGAATCTCGGGCGATTGCATGCATCCTCGGAGGTGCCCAGGCACCTGCCTCGAACTGCGTCTTCAAGTAGTTCTCTTGCGAGGTGAATGTGACCCTCCTGAAGCTTGAGACCGTGCGCCCCCTCAGGTGATCGCAGTACACCATAACCTTCGACTCCAAGGACCACCTCAACTGCTCGGCCACTGCCAGCGCGCTCCCCATGCTGTGCACGCCCACCATCAGCAACGTCGCAGTCACCAACACCCTCATCGATGGTGGCGCCGGCCTCAACGTCCCCTCTGTGGAAATGTTCGACATGCTCCAAGTGCCTTATGACCAGCTCCTGCCCACCAAGCCTTTCTAAGGAGTGACTGATGGCTCCACCACACCCCTAGGGCAGGTGCACCTCCCCGTCACCTTCGGCAAGCGCGACAACTACCACACCGAGCTTATCGACTTCGATGTCGCCCACATCAGCCTCCCGTACAATGCCATCCTCGGGTACCCTGCCCTCGCCAGGTTCATGGCAACAACCCACCATGGCTACAACGTCCTCAAGATGCCAGGGTGCAGTGGGGTCATCACGATCGCCTGTGATGAGAAAGACACGATTTGTTCTCTTAAGCATGCCTACCGTGCCGCTGCAGCCGAGAACTCTGACGACGAGGGCGGCATCCTGCCTCCCGAGTTCACCCCAGCGAAGAAGAAGCAGCTCCTCCCCAAGTGTCGTCCGGAGACCAAGAAGCCCTCTGGTGGCGCCTCAGGCCCCGCTCCTGCTGTCGGGGCACCCCTTCCTCCTGCATAGGAAGGCGCGCCCGGCGCTTCCCTCAGGACGGGCTCAGGGGCTTCCATCTGGAGAGCCTCTGACTTGACCAGTGTGACGAGGGAGGTGCTCGAGCACCACTTGGAGGCGTGCTTCAACGCGTGCCCCCACAAGCAAGGAGCAAGGCGCGAGGCACCAGGGACACAAGAATTCATCACTAAGGTGATCGAGGAGCTTCAGGAGGCGCAGGCCATGCGTGGCGAGCGTCGCCCCGCACCACCCAGTGCAGCTGCCGCCCACGACATGGGCGACAGGCTGCGCGTTTGCGCCAACATCCCGGGCCTCAATAGGGCCGCCTCTCAGGGCCTCTTCTGGCCATCGCGCGTCGGCCAGAGTGGGGGCTACCCATGCAGCTACGTCTGCATGCCTTTTGGCCTCGTGAACATGGGTGCTACGTACTAGCGCCTCGCGCAGGCCGCGCACGCGTCTCACGAGGCCCGACGTTAGGCGGTGATGGCTCAGGAGGCCCCGGACCCTCGCGAGCCCCCCGAGCCTCGCGGGCCTCTCGAGCCTTCAGAGCCCTCAGGTTCATGAGGATCAAGCTTCATCGACTGCCTTGATGCTTCAGCAGCATCATTGCCAGGTGACCTTTTGGTTTCACTACTAGGGAAAAGCTTATAGGCAGACGCTTACTAGTAGCGCGGGTTTATACCCCTCGCTACTGCTACTTACTAGTAGCGTGGGTTTTTACCCCTCGCTACTACTAAGTTGATAGTAGTAGCGCAGGTTTTTACCCCTCGCTACTACTAAGCGGTCTCTACTGTGTCCCCCCGGGACATGCCATAGTAGTAGCGAGGGGTATAAACCCGCGCTACTACTAAGTTCATAGTAGTAGCGAGGGCTATAAACCCACGCTGCTACTAACTACATGGTTTTTGAAGAGCCCTGAAATCCCCATCTCCTCCCCCAAATCCTTCCTCTCCCCCGTCACTCTCCCCCTCTCTCTCCATAGGCTCTCACATGGACCTCCTACACATGCGCGCCTCCTCCTCCATGGCACCAAAAGAGGCAGGCCGCCTCGCGCCGCCGGCATCCCAAAGCTCACCATTCTTCCCCGCATCTCCATGCCACCACGCCAGAGCACCTCACCACCGGCGACCAACCCCGCTGCTACCTCCATCTCCTTCCTCTCTCCCTCGTTTTTCTTTTTCTCTCTCTCCCTCTGGTTTGAATCACCCTCCCATGTCCTTGCCTGCGCAGGTCGTCGCCATGGACGACCAGGAGCTTGCTGCCTTGGTTGCGAAGAGGAGCCCCACGCCGCCGCCTTGCTCGGCCATGGATCCGAGCCCTCTGTACCAGTCGGTGCTGGATTTAGTCTGCCGCTGCCCTTCCGCAGCTCCGGTGACCCCTACCGTTGCTGGATCAAACCATTGCTGCCATTGACAGCACGCACGGCATCGAGAATTTTTTTGTTTTTAAAATTAATAGTAGTAGTGCGGGTGACACCCATGCTACTACTAACAGATGTAGTAGTAGCGCGGGTGCGCCCGCGCTACTACTATAAGTTAGCTGTAGCACCGTAGTAGTAGCATGGGCGCCCGCGCTACTACTAGCTATTTAACCCACGCTACTACTAGGCTTTTCCCTAGTGGTGTTTGTTCAATTGAGGGAGCCCCTCAGGCTGCATTATCCTCGAGCTGTCAGGGCCCGTCCCTGTAGCTGTATCGTTTTGCGCATGTATAAAAACCAGCTCTGCCTTTGATGAATTTCCTAAGTATTCCAACCTACCTTCCCGGTGTTTCACCACCATGAATGTCGTTGTGCCCTCACAACCCCGCCCTCGACCGCCTCATGATTAAGGGCTGGCACGGCATCTGTGCTCGGGTCCATCCCTGCAGTGTTGATAAATCCAAGCGATTGAGCTCTATCTCGCGGGCCAGTTCCCGTGCACGTCACCTCCCGGGGTCCTTGGTGCCTTATCCTCGCGTGAGCTAATCGAGAGTGGGTGAGTCAGGGCGCACGGCCCGGTTCGTACAACCGCAGTTCAGCGCTTCACCGTCGTGGGAGCCGCATGTCCTTCCTCGGGATTGTTGTATGAGAAGACTAGGCAGGGCGTCTGTGCTCGGGTCCGTCCCTGCAACCTCGATAAACCCAAGCGACTGAGCTTTGTCTGGTGGGCCGGCCCCGTTCACATCACCTCCTGGGGTCCTTGGTGTTCGGCCTTCTCATGCGATGGCCTCCGGAGGTTCATTCAGCGCAGGTCGCCCCCATCACACTGGTTTTGTAAGCGTGCTCCACGCCAGAAGATTCAAGCGCAACCCACCTTGAGGTAGGGCCTCGTGAGTCCCGCGCTGGCTCACGAGTGCCCAGATACACCTCCTCTAGTTCTGCCGTGCCAGTCATGCGTATGAACGAAATAGGGTTGTACACGCCCGGAGACAATAACACAGAGCTCCCTACCCATGCCAAGCGGAAGCCCCATGCTCCGTGCTGGCAGACGACACGGTCGAACAGCGACTATGCCCAGGCCCAAGTGGAAGCCCCATGCTCTGCGCTGGCGAACGACACGGTCGAGCAGCGACTATGCCCATGCCCAAGTGGAAGCCCCATGCTCCACGCTGGTGGATAAACAACTGAGGGCGCCCTAGGGGCTGCACCAACCTCAGGATGGCGTCTCGGCTCTTCACACGGCCCAGTCACGCAGCATTTCCCTGGGATGCGCGCGTGAGGGGGCTGGACACGGGGGCTACGCTCAAGCCAAGCCTGGCGCACGCCACCTCACCAGGTCCCTGGTACCTGGTCTTCTCGCGCCCCTCCTAGGCAAAGGCTGGTGAGGAAAGGTATGAAGGGCTCCGGATTAACCTCGCCGCCGCCCATGTTTCCTTCATGAGGGCTACTCGCACGTCAAGTGGGACCCCTGAGCATCGCGACTCAGGGGCCTCACTAGTCACGTAGCCCCTCGCCCCTTGGTTTCGTCCTGGCATCCGGACGCCCCAATGGCGGTCGAGGTATGCGCGGAGTTGGGCCCTGCCGATGCAGAGCACAAAGGCAAACAAGAAGGAAACCAAGCACGAAAAGGAAATCATGGAGTCCAAACGGTTATTACAGGCACCAAATGTTCTGCGAATTCAAACAAAGTCTTACGCCTCCATGAGGCATGATAAGTGTCGCAGAGTAAAATCTAGGAGGAGGGGTCATTGTCGCCATCGCTGCCACTTGTCCTAGTCGCGGCGAGCTCGTCGTCAACATTGTTGCCGCCGTCGTCACCGCCACTTGCCTCCACTGCAGGGGGCTCGTGTCAGGGATGCAGGTGAACTTCTTCAGCAGTGCTACCACATGGCCCTCGACGGCCAGCGCAGGGGCAGCACATGACTCAGGAGCAACCAGCCCAACCACCGCGTCGAAGTTGAAGCTGGGATCTTGGAGGTAGAGGTGGCTGAAGACACACGTCGCCGCCACGGAGAAGAGAGAGCGGCACTCGTCTTCTAGGATGGAGTCCACCTTGGCGGCAGCGCCCTCGAGCTCCTCGTCAAGCCTGGAGGAGAGCCCTGTGTAGCCGCCCTCGAGGGGCGCGAGCGGATCCTTGAAGCCTCCCTTGCAGACCGACTACAGCCCCCGGCGAGCCCTGAGCTCAACGGAGGGGAAGGCGTCGCGCTCCGCGGTCACCTTTCTTTTGGCAGTGACAACAGTCTTCTCCCTGGCATTCAACTGGGCCGTCACCTCGGAGGCGTGCTGGGCATGGCACGTCTGGGCTTCAACCACCTCCTCCTTCAGCTTGGTCAGATGCTCGTGTTCCGCTGCTTGATCAACAGTCACCTTGGACTGCACGGAATTGCGATCGGTGAGCTTCGCCTCACCGGCCTTGAGATCCTCCTCCCGCTGGTGAAGCTATTGTGCCTAACGTGGCTTGCTCCTCCTAAAGGGCCTTCAGATTGGCCTCCACCTTGCCTCAACGCTTCACGGCAGACACTGCCTCGGCTAGCGCCGTGTCGTGAGCTGCCTTGGCTTCGGCGGCCTCCTTCCTGCTTTCCGCGATGGTGGATTCGGCCCGGCCCCAGGCCATCCTGGTGGCTGTGTCAACCTGAAGCCAGCCCGAAACAAGCCCCAGGCGCTCCATCATGAGGCACCTGTCAGCGTCTTGGAGGTCAGCCCGGATCCGGCCGAGCACGGTGTAGGCTTCATCCAAGACCCCGGGCCTGATCAGGGGGGTGAAGTTCATGAGCATGAGGTCTTAACGAGGAGGCGGTGCTGGCATGTCGGCTGGCACTGTGGCCAAGGAAGCGGTGGCGTGGTCGGCTTGGGGCACCGGAGGCTCCAGGCTCTTCTCGGGCATGACGAGGGAGGATGACTTCTGGCCCACGAGGGCTAGCTCCTCCTGAAGCTGCGTCGTTGTGCCCTCAGGGGCGGATCCCGTCGGAGGGGGGCAAGGAGTCGCCCCCTCCACCAACGCCGGGGTTGCCACGGCCGTGACAAGGAGTATCGCCTCATGAACCCCCGCGTCCTCGGTGGTCGGCCCCCCAAGCGGCGTCGGCGAGGTGCCAGGGGCAGGCGGTACGCTCGTGTGCTCGGGCGCGATGCCGCCTGAGCGCCCAGAGATTGCGTTGGGCTGGCGCGACGAACTTCCGCGCCCGCCGTAGCCGTGACCGAAGGCTGATGGCGCCCTCAGGACAGGGGGCTCTTTCGGCTCAGTGCTCGCCTTCTTCTTCTTCGTCACGTCACCACTCCTGGTCATCAAGAGGGGAGTGCTATGAGCACAGTCGCAATATATGCTTTACCAAAAGCAAGGTAGGTTACTTACTCCTCAGGCGCGACCAACTTCCTCTTCTTCTCCTTCTCGGCGAAGGTTGGAGCGCCCCCGCTCTCCTTCGGTGTGGCCTTGGCCGCGTCCAGGGGGCAAGAAGGATGCTCCTCGTCGGGACCTCTCATAGCGCTGCCGCCTGGAGAGGTGAGGAGGTTGCCCTGAGCGGTCATGGCCGGTGGAGCCTTGTCTGCCCCAGCAGCGGCCACCTTGTCCTTTGGTTGCGATTCGGACGGGGATGGGACCGACGTCTCGACCGCCCCGCTGGAGCATGGGGATCCCTCCAGAGGGGGCGCAGCCGCGGCTTTTCCTGAGACCGCCCGGCCAGATGCTCGCGTGGTCTGGGAACCGGCCCTGACGACATGAGGATCTTGGCGGAGCGCGGGGAGTCCGCAACCGGAGAATCCACAGCGTCATCATCATCCTCGAGGTTGCGGCGAAGCTTGCGTTGCGATGGAGGGGACGCCCCCGTCAAGTCGTCATCCTCGGTCTCTTCAGAGTCCTCCTCGCCGCCGCTGTTTTCGGAGGACAGCTCCACGAGGGAATCAGGATCAACGGGCGGGTTTTGCCCTTGGTAATCGAAGGCGGGCATGGCAGCAACCAGGGCCTCCTGGTCATCGTGGTGGTACAACGAGGAGTGCGCCTCGGGTATGTCTGCCGGAATGCCGCCTAATAGGATGACCAAGGCCGCCTTAAGCAATCCACGCGTCAGGCTAGTGGGGCGTAGCCTTACATCGTCGCTCACGCCCTGGTACTCCCACAGGGGCTTCGAGTGCGACTGGAGCGCCGCCAGGCGCTGCGTTAAGAACTCCTTCACTATCATCGCCCCAGTCAGCTGCTTGGCCTCCATATCCGAGGCTATCCGCTCCAAGACAGGTCTCGCCCGTGGATCGGTGAGCTTCACAGAGCCCCATGCTGGGATCTTCTCGGGCAGCTCCTACGGAAGCTCTAGGAGCGGATTGAGGCCCTTGGTATCCAGGAAGACCCAACGGTGTCAGAAGCCTTCCACCTTCTTCCCGGCCTTCAGGAGCACATTCTCGCTCTGGACTGCGATGAAAGAGACACATGCGGACCGCTTCTCCCCGGTCGTGGAACTGCAGGCTAAAGTAGTGGCAGAAGAGGGCCACTGAGGGCCTCATGCCCACAAAGGCCTCGCAGTAGAAGGCGAAGACGGACAGGAGCAGGATGGAGTTGGGCTGAAGATGGAGGGCCTGGATCTTGTAGTGCTTGAGGACGACGGTGAAGAATTCCAAGAAGGGCAGGACGAACCCAGAGAAGAAGCTATGGAGGAAGAAGGGGTAGACCATTTTCGCCAAGGTGCTCTGCTCCGTAGAGCCGCACCAGATTATGGTCTGGCCCCATTCATTGGTGTCGCCCGCCGTCAGTGGGAGCATTGGGCGAGGTCCCCCTCCTTGGCAATGGTGGAGACCGTAAGCACCGGCGAAAGAGAATAGGAGGCTAAGACCTGGGCCTTAGACTTCGACTTCCCAGTGGGCGCCATCTGAGGAATCCTTCAGGTTGGGGGAGCAAGAGGAAGGACGATGCTCCGCCTGGATCTGGAGGAGTTTCTCACAAAGGAAAGGGGATCTCGGCAAGGGAGGAAAGGCGCAAGGAAGAAGAGCAATGATGGCTCTACAGTGTGTGCCAGGCTTTTGTTAGCCTGGGTAGTTGTCGAGGCAACATGGGGAGTGGAGGCGCCCGCATCCCGTCATACGCCACGCGTCAAGCCTGGCCCGCAGGTGATTGGGGCCCGCGAGCCTTCGCCCTTTGCTCCTATCCTTCGCTTTGAAGCCAGGCCAGGCACGCCTTGGGCCCGGGGGCTACTGTCGGCGTTCTGGGATCGGGGGTACCCAGACTTGCCTGCCTGCGGCCCAGCACGCGGACTCATCGATGGCCCGGTACGGCCCGGCTGCAAGACCCCCAGGACAAGACCCTCACGAGGGCCCCGGCCTCACGAGGCGAGCGACGCCAAGACCCCCCGTGGAGCAGCTCCCCGAGCCTGCCTCCCAATGAGTGGAGATTTCTATGCAGGTACCCCGCCTCATGAGGCCGCGATGACGTGAGCCATGATGACCAAGGCCAGGCGGGCGCCAGCGGGCACAGAGGGGATAGTTTCCTCTTCGGTGCTAAGGGAGCAAGGACAGGCGCAGGTTCCCAAGGAAGGCCCCAAAGCTTTCCATTCCGGTGCAACGAGACCAAGACCACGAGCTCAGCAGGACGGATGTCATCCTCGAGCCCACCGCTGCGTCATAGCCAGAAGCTTTGCAGGCGAAGACCACCTTTCTTCAGGATAAGATGAACTCCCTGTCCCCTTTCAAAATTGGCCACTGTGGGATCCCTTCCCGCCTAAGCTATGGGGAAGAGGACCAAGGCCACTATAAATATGGGCTAGCCACCACCGTAGAAGGGATCTGATCCCGGACTGATTCATCCTCACCACCCGAGCCCTCGCGAGGCAGCTCGGCCACTGTACTAGTTCATCCTCAACCTCCTCGTGAGGCCAATCCACAAAATGCAGGAGTAGGGTTTTACACCGCAAGGTGGCCCGAACCTGGGTAAATCTCTGTGTTCATCCCTTCCCTACGACCCCATGCACTCGGCGAGATCAAGCCCTGGGCATGGCGAGCTAAGCATCGTTGTGAAGCGGGATCCTTCATTCACGCCCTAGAGTTCGAACCTTCTTGGGTCTGCGGAGCCCTGATTCTGACAGAAACTATAAATCCTATCTTTCTATGTGCCTGACTGAAACTTTTGCTCCATATATATGTCATGTGTCAGCAATCATAGAAGACTAATTGATAGTTGAGTATGTGGACTTGCTAAACAAAAGCTCTTACATGAGACCCTTCCTGAGAATATGATGAATTGTAATTGTTGTGTTGACTAAGAACATAGTTTGTTAGTTTTCAAGAAAGTTTATGCTTTATACTTCATTATTGATGTGATGAATTGTTACTTGATCATGAGAAGTTTTATGATAATATATTTCTGCTATGATAATGATCATGATGCTACTTTGTCTGTATTTGGTTTTTATCGACACCACTCTCTCTAAACATGTGGTCATGATTATCGATTTTGGCTTTCGCTTGAGGACAAGCGAGGTCTAAGCTTGGGGGAGTTGATACGCCCATTTTGCATCATGTTTTCCTACTGTTATTTACAATGTTTTTATCATTATAATACTTTGTGGTGCAATTCTAATGCCTTTTCTCTCTTAATTTGCAAGAATTACATGAAGAGGGAGATTGCCAGCAGTTGAAATTCTGGACCTAAAAAAGCTATATCAGAGATACCTATTCTGCACAACTCCAAATAAGCTGAAATTTCATGGAAAATATTTATGGAATATATAAAAATACTGGAGCAAAGAAGTACCGAAGGGGACCCACCAGCTGCCCACACGGCAGTAGGGCGCGACCACCCCCTGGGCACGCCCTAGTGCCTTATGGGGCCCCTAGCCAGCCTCTGAGGCCCATCTTCTCCTATATGATGCCATTTTCCCTAGAAAAAATAAAGAGAAGACTTTCAGGACGAAGCACCGCCGTCTCGAGGCAGAACCTAGGCAAGAGCTCTTTTGCTCCCCGGCGGAGCGATTCAGCCGAGGAAACTTCCATCCGGGAGGGGGAAATCGAAGCCATCGACATCACCAACGATCCTCTCATCGTGGGAGGGCCAATCTTCATAAACATGTTCACCAGCACCATCTCATCTCAAACCCTAGATCATCTCTTGTATTCAATCTCTATCTCAAAACCTTAGATTGGTACCTATGGGTTGCAAGTAGTGTTGATTACATCTTGTAGTTGATGCTAGTTGGTTTATTTGGTGGAAGATTACATGTTCAGATCCTTGATGATATTCAATAGCCCTCTAATCTTGAACATGAATATGATTTTTTAGTAGTTACTTTTGTTCTTGAGGACATGGGAGAAGTCTTGTCATTATGTAATCATGTGATTTTGGTATTCGTTTGATATTTTGATGATATGCATGTTGTTGCTTCCTTTAGTGGTGTCACGTGAATGTCGACTACATGACACTTCACCATACTTGGGCCTAAGGGAAGGCATTGTGGAGTAATAAGTAGATGATGGGTTGCTAGAGTGACAGAAGCTTAAACCCTAGTTTATGTGTTATTCCGTGAGGGGTTGATTTGGATCCATATGTTTCATGCTATGGTTAGATTTATCTTAATTCTTCTTTCGTAGTCGCGGATGCTTGCGAGAGGGGGTAATCATAAGTGGGAGGCTTGTTCAAGTTAGAAAAGCACCCAAGCACTGGTCCACCCACATATCAAATTATCAAAGTAGCGAACGTGAATCAAACAAACATGACAAAAGTGACTAGATGAAATTCCCATGTGTCCTCGAGAATGCTTTGCTTACTATAAGAAACAATTCCAGCCTGCATCTTTTTTACAATTGCTACATGTTAATCGTTACAAATTACCTTGCTATCAAACTATTTGTTACCAATAATTTCAGTGCTTGCAGAGAATACCTTCCTAAAAACAGCTTGTCATTTCCTTCTGCTCCTCGTTGGGTTCGACACTCTTACTTATCGAAAGGACCATGATTGATCCCCTATACTTGTGGGTCATCAATCATCACTATTGAAATGAAGATACTCGGGGTGTGTACCTTGGGGCCTTTAGCCATGAAGCATCTTCCAATTCCTTCATTCGGTGAATCAAATATGTCATGGGAGTTGGAGGATAATAGAGCAAGTCTGGCAACACCTTCATCTTGACAATAGTCGGAGTCAAAGTGATAACTTCTCTCAGAGTTGTTGTCAGAGTCGGAGCCGGAAACCCATTCACCAACATGAGCTTGATGTCTTCTTCTAGAGTAGCTCTTGGGTGACTTGTATTTCCCTTTCGATTCCTTGTTTCTTTGAGAAGGTCTTCGCTCATAATGATCATCGCTACTCCTCCTCTCTCTATTAGGCGATTCATCTGTTGTACTCTTCCTTCTAGGTGAGTCTTCTTTTTTCTTGTGAGGTGCCGCACACTCATTGCAGTAGTGGTCAGGTCTTCCAAAATAGTAGCAATTACGGTCACGACTTGACGATCTTTGCTCATATTGCCTTGAGTTGGAGCTTCTCTCTTTGTTTATATTCTTGTAGAATTTTTTGAAGTTCTTCACCATTAGGCTTAATTCCTCATTGGATACTATCTTGTCACTTGAAGTTGTAGGAGCATCACTTGAAGCTTTGTATGCACCACTTGACTTGTTGTGCAGCTCCTCCTTGTCCTTGAGTGACATCTCATGAGCAACAATTCTTCCAATGACTTCCGTGGGCTTGAGATCTTTGTAAGTGGGCATCATTTGGATCAAAGTGCACATAGTATCATATTTTCCATCCAAGGCTCTAAGGATCTTCTTGATGATGAATTTGTCTATCATATCTTCACTTCCTAAGTCGGCAATCTCATTTGTGATGAGAGCAAGCCTAGAGTATATTTCGGTGACTCCTTGACCATCCTTAATCTTGAAATTATCAAGTTGACTTTGAAGCACATCAAACTTGTATTCTTTAACGGATTCGGTGCCTTCATGCATATCAACCAAGGTATCCCAAATTTCCTTTGTATTCTCGAGGCAGCTAATCTTGTTGAACTCCTCGGGGCACAAACCATTGAAGAGAATGTCACATGCTTCAGCGTTGAATTGCAACATCTTCAATTCTTCTGTGGCTGCTTCATGATCTAGTTCTTTACCATCCTCAAAGAAATCACCTTGGAAGCCAACACGAACAACAGACCAAACAGCAGGGTTATGACCAAGAATATGCATTTTCATCTTATACTTCCAACTAGCAAAGTTTGTACCATCAAAATATGGACCTCTACGGTGGTAGTTTCCCTCACTAGACACCATACTCTCCTATGTTGTGAAAGCAATGCAATGGAGACCAAAGCTCTGATACCACTTGTAGGATCGAAAGTATGTCTAAAGGGGGGTGATTAGACTACTTGACCGAATAAAAACTTATCCTTTTCCCAATTTTAGTTGTGGGCACGTTTTAGCAATTCTACCAAGTCAAATACACCCTACACATGCAAGTCTAAGATTTGTGCAGCGAAAAGTAAAGACTTTGCATATGAACATAAAGGAGGGATTGGAGATTTCAAACGCAATGAAAACATGATGATTTTTGGCGTGGTTCTGATAGTTGGTGCTATCGTACGTCCACATTGATGGAGACTTCAACCCACGGAGGGTAACGGTTGCGCGAGTACATGGAGGGCTCCACCCATGAAGGATCCATGAAGAAGCAACCTTGTCTATTCCACCATGGCTTATGTCCACGAAGGATTAGCCTCACTCACATAGATCTTCACGAATTAGGCGATCTCCTTGCCCTTACAAACTCCTTGGGTCAACACCACATGATCTTGGAGGCTCCCAAGTGACACCTAACCAATCTAGGAGACACCACTCTCCAAAAGGTAATAGATGTTGTGTTGGTGATGAACTCCTTGCTCTTGTGATTCAAATGATAGTCTCCTCAACACTCAATCTCTCTATCATAGATTTGGCTTGGGTAGGAGAAGGATCAGAGTGGAAAGCAACTTGAGGAGGCTAGAAATCAAGGTTCAAATGGTAGGAATGGAATCTCTTGATCTCAACACATGAGTAGGTGGTTTTCTCTTAGAAAATGAATGATGGAAGTTATGTTTCGTTCTGATGGCTCTCTTAGAGAGTAGGTTGGGGTGGAGGGGTATAAAAAGCCTTCACCCAAAATCCAACCATTACACACTTTTGACCCAAATTGGTGAGACCGAATGTAAATTCAGTGAGACCGATTAGTCTAAAAGATATGAATGTTGGGCTTCTCGGTGGGACCAAAGTGCAATGGCTAGGGCAGAACTCGGTCTTGGAATTTCTGATTGTTTCAACTCGGTAATTCCTTTCTATGGGACTCAAGACCCCGAGGAGTATCTCGAGTGGGAACGCAGGATGGACGCCTACCTCAAGCTACATCAAGTCCCCTCCGAAGATCAAGTGAAGTGTGCCACAAGTAACTTCCACGAATACGCGTCGATATGGTGGCTTCACACACCTTCGAAGAGCTTTGACATGAGTTGGCCCAAGATGAAGAAGGCTATGCAGCGAGAGTTTTGCCTTCCACCTACACAGAACATCTTCTACACCAATTGGAGAACACCATCCAAGGATCCAAGTCCGTTGACGAGTACTTCATGGAGATGAAGAAAGCCTTGCGATGAGCCAGCATGGACGACCCCATTTTTGATGAAGTTCCACTTCATGTTGGGATTGAACAGTGACATCTCCAAGACTATCTTCCTCGAGAACTACGAGTCTCTCGACGATGTCTACATTGGTGCTCTCAAGGCGCAACAAGAACTCATGAATGCCAAGGCTTCTCCACCCCAAGCACACTTCGCGACGACCAAGCTCCATGACAACGAGCAGGAGGATAGTACCACCAAGATGTCCAAGCCCAACGAGCTCCAAGACGACGCTCCCAAGTTCGACTTCACTATCATCCCTCTTTGTGGCATTGACAATGCCAAGTCTACCACGACTCTTTTTGAAGATGGTGTTGCAACGACTACGTAGCCAATCAAGGACCAAGTTTTGGAGGTGAGCGACATGGTGATGATCAAGGATGATGCTTCCATCTTTGGAGGCGAGATTGAGATGATCGAGCATGGGATGTTCCCTTCGGTCATGGAGAAGAGTGATGATGTGCCATCTTCGTCCTTCATGCACGACGACGGTGACGAGATGGTTGAGCACGGGATTTTCCCTTCAACCACAGCGGCGTATGGTGATGAGTTGAGAGACTTGTGCCACCATATTGAGAGTGAGAGTGACTTCACTACTAGCCCCATATATGATGAGATGCCACAATTCCCATATGAGGAGAGCCACGACCCCCACCACTTGAGTGAGATGAGTGACTCCACCATATGTGACATTGAGTGCACCTATTTTGAGGGAGTCAGTGAGCCACCACATAGAGAGAGTGAGGTAGTTGATAGGTCTTATGAGGCCATTTCGATTTCCAACAACTTAACCTCTACCTCTATTTTGTCTTCTCATTTGGTGCCAGGTCCCATATACGATGATGCCCCGATCCTAGACAACTTCGTCCCTCTTTTGGACAAGACGATGGCCATGGTGGAATATGATGCACCCCCACATGGTTCCATCATGATGAAGATGACCATGATTTGGTCTTTACCACCAAACCTACATCACTTGAGTGGAATGAAAAAGGTAACATAGGTCAAGGTGATGCTCTTGTCCCACTAGTGGACATTGATTGATTGCATGATGTTGATCCACCTACTGCCATGTCTCATGCTAGTATGATTTCCCCATCTATGATGAGTTTGTTGATTGCCATGTGGAGTCTATTAGTTGTGATGCCATGTTGCATAGGATTTCTTGTGATAATTATCTCGGTCACATCATGTTTGACAATCCACTTGACTTGTCATGTGCTATGCATGAGATCAACCATATCGCATCTTTGCAATCTCATCGTAGTAACCATGCATATCCAATTAAAATCAATCCAATTTGTACATATGGCATAGATGACAAGCCCATGGTTATTGGCATTTGTTTTCCTGTGATGATATTGATATGCTCCCTTTGCATCATTTCCATCATATGCCATGCCATGACCACCTAGCTTCGGACATGCATTGCTTGCCATGTTGTCAATTTTCTCCATGTTATGCTTCCGTTAATGCCCATGAGGAGACCCCCATAGTTTCCTCATACATGTTAGGAGATTTTGATCCATTCCATCCATTGCATGATCCCAATAATTATGTGCACAATATGCTCCCCATGAATGAAAATTCTATTGTTGTGCCATATACTTGCATGCTCAATTTGTGTCCCAACCGTGTTATGCATAACAACTATTCATTCGTGATGGATGACATGTTCTTATACCATGCCTCAAATTTCTTTGAGCATTGATTATCTTGTGCTAACTCTCACATGCACATACACATCATGATGGATGATGTGTACATTTACCATGCACACACATTGTTTCATTTGTGTCTTTGCTGTGTAGGTACCCACACTTACTCGTCAACCCCACAAGCGCACAAGTTGACGAAACAAGCTCTTAAGAGCAACGATGACTTGGGATCCCATGGATTGTTTTTCACACTATTTCCATTGCACAATGACTTCGTGCAATTCTTCTACATGGCCCTCACATGGTTATGGGTTATTGACCATTATATATCACTAGCAAAAGGGCCCATGCGTTGCAACGGAGGGAAAAAATTGAAACCTTCAACTTAAAGGTATTTCAATTATGAGCATGTATGTAAAGCCGATCATTTTATCACGACCGATGTCTTCGCATCTGCAAACCATGCCTATTTTTTATTTAGTAAGACACCATTATCACTGTTGAAAACTTAGGAGATTCACACGGTTAGTCAAAAATGCAATACATAAAAATGAACATACACAATGTGTGACGGCCCATCGGGGCGCACTGTTTCTGAATAAAGGCAGCCGCGGCTTGGCCTCGTGCGGTCTCGAAATATAAATTTGGAATAACGTCTATAAGGACCGAGTTAACCAGACCTTTCCTTGGAACATAGAGTTTTCTTATCCCCGATTCTTTACTTTTTTTCATAAGTGCAACATGTCTAGGCATCTTAGGCTTCTCTTGCGTTAGTACTACATATGATGAACTATAATGTTTGTTTCATATTATTTTTGCTGGTCATGTCATCATGCTTTAATTTGAAATGTGGTTATTTAAAAACACTCACTTGAATTTTATTAAATTTGCCAACCCAAAAGAAACTCAAACAAATAATTTGTATGGATCTTTGATCTATTTACATTGAGGGAATTCACATGGTGGTTCTGTTTATAACTCATGAACATAGCCTCCCAATAATATTAGGTAGCTAAAAACAAATCATTTCATTCATTTGGAATTAACCATAACCCACTTTCAATTTAAACCTCTTAACTAAATAGTTGGAATTATATTTATATAGCAGTGTAAATATAAGTTCCACGTGGAATAATTTATGTGAGTTGGTACAACCCAAAATAAAATAGTTTTTAAGTTCTTTTTTAGGCAAAGTTTTTAATTTCTTATAAAATAGCATATACCTCACCGCTCTCTCTGTGTGTTTCTTTTTGGCCCAAGCAATGCATAGCGGCACACAGCAACAGCAACCTAGTTTGCAGGCCCTTTTTCCTCAGCCCACCACCAACGACAGCCTCCCTCACTGGAACCCTATCCCGATTCCCAAATTCCTCCCGTATCTCTCGAATCTCGATCATGTGTGCGCCGCCACACTTGCACACTCACAGAGGTGAGGTGCCTTGCGCCCGATCCCCCACCGGGCCTCGCTGCACGGCCTCGTCGTCGCACCACCCGGCGACCGGCCCGGCCGCACACGCCGGTGAACCCCGCCGGACCGCCGTTGGCCTCGCTCTTCCTTGTCGCACCTGTGTGCTCCTCCTCTCCCGCTGTGCATCGCATCACCATGGTCGAGCTGCCGCCTCTGGCCATGGCAGCCATCGCCTAGCTGCGGCTCCCTCGCGCGCCCTTGCGCATCCGGCCGCCCCTTCTTCTCCTCTCGTTGCCCAACGCCTGGTCGCCCATGCCGCTCACCTCAACCACTTCTGATGCCCGCACTCACGCGCAAGGGCGCTAACCTCTCCATCGAGCATTGGCCCTGCCGCATCGTCCGCCGCTGATGCCGAGGGAAGCGGAGGGGAGGGAGAGCACGCTCGAATTTTCCATCAAAATCTCGCGGAGGAGTCCTCATGGTCGGAGGCGCAAGGCGAGCAAGTGGCGCTGGTGCAAGGCAAGGAGAAGGCCCACAGCGACGGAGCTGCTCATTGTTGTGGTGGCCGACGGTACTGCACCAGAGGACGGGCACAGCAGTGCGCTGCCCATGCGGAAGGAGGAGAGGCACGCCGGTGAGGGAAGGAGAGGAGGCGTAGACGCCATGGAAGGTGTGAGCTCGTGTTGCGTACAAGCTGGGAGACGGCGCGAAGCGGCTACGGGGGAGGAGGGCGAGGGACATGGATAGAGAAGAAGGAGCTGGCTGCGGCTAGAGTAGCGGCGCTCATGGCCAGTTTTTTTTACAAACGAAACATTCCGGATTGACTAAAATAGGGACGGCGGGTTTAATTCATAAAAACCACAGGGACCTTTGTGTAAAAATGTCACGACGGTGAACCCGAGAGAGTCAATCCGTGCTTTATTATTAGGGAAAGATTTGCCCATATTGCCATGTTCACTTTGCATGATATGTCCATTCCTATGCCTTTGCCATGCATTTGTGACCCATGCTTTCCATTTCACATGAACCATGATTCTCGTACTTGTATGTGCATTTGCAAGCTTGGTGGAGATATTGCTTGTTATTGCCATGTTTCATTTGTGATCTGTGCCTATGAGGATACCATGGCCATGCTTTGCGTTCGTGCTTGTGATATGTCATGTGCATTACCTATGCCTACTATTTGCTCACATTAAATGATTTCCATGATTTCCTCTAGTATGTTGCATCTTCGCGCAACTAGTTTGCACGACATGATTACTATGCTTGCCTATGTTGCATCACCGATTATTCATATTAGCTCATTTCATGCAGTTGATGACAACCATTTCCATGCTTTGCATATGATTGCTATTGAATATTGTCCAATTGCTTCATATGTTGCCTCTCTCATGCTAGAGGATTTGCCATGTATTGAGTGCAACAATGCTTTTAGTCTTGCTAATGAGATCGCCCCCATAGCTTTCTCCCATATATTTGGATCTTGTGACATATTTCTTGTGAAGCATACTTATCTTCCTTCTTGGCACCATATGCCTAGTGCCATGAATATACACATTGTTGCATCATATCATTCATGCACTTTTTCTAGTAATGGTTATGTGCAAGAGAAGAGAACCATCATGATAGATTATGTGTTTGTCTACCATGCACATACATTCTTTGCATTGTTGTGTTTATGTGTAGGATACTTCGACTGCATGTCAACTTCTGCTTCACGTGAGTTGACAACCCGAGCTCTTGAGAGCGAACCACTTGCGACCGACTCGCTTCTACATTGCACTTGCTTGTGCTTTGGCATTGTGAAGGACATACAAGGACACGCTTTTGATGTGACATCCTTCTTGAGCATGGATATTGTGGATCACACTTCATGTGTTGCTTGCACCATTCGCACACATGTTAGACATATTGCTTTCACTCATGATTGCCACATTGCCATGACTCATGACATATATACCTTGTATGTTGCATCCGATTTGTGGATTGCTCCTATCATATGTTTGGTTGCAACAATGTCGTCACTTCACACATGCCATGCCCCATTGATTTCTACATGCTTGCCTTGACTGCCTCACACATGACGAACAATTGCTCTTTCTATTGTGTTGAGTGCCACTCAATTTCCACTACACCCTATGCATATTATGCAAGGATTGTCTTGCACTTTGCATTGCCCCATGTGTTTAGACATATCATCTTGTTTGGTGTTGTGAATGGTTCATATGCACACCATAGACCATTTGTCAAGCACATTGTGCATGCTTGCTATTATCTTGAGGTAGATGCTTATTCGCTTGTCACACATATTAGCATCTCTACCTCCCATTTGCATGCTTGTTTCCATGATGCATTCTATCATGCTCAATCCATATGCTTACATGACATGAAACAATCATTTGTCACACCCTATGCTATGCATGATGACGACACTTGTTTGGTGAATCACCACTTGAATGCTTGGTTTTGCGCTAACGCTAACCACATTTGTTTTTCCAAGTGTTTGTTGTCCTTTCTCATTTTCAAGGAATCACGAGATGGTGCGACATTGGAGAGTACCCATTTCGAGCTTCAAGATTACAAGTACTTGGTGATCGTCCACTTCAATATGGTGTTGTCATCTCTTTCCCATGTTCATTTGGTTTTCGATCCGAGGTCGAATCTTTCCGAAGAGGGAGGGGATGATGCGGAGCATCCTACGGACATCACCATGTCAAGAGTCCGTTTGGCAAGTGACACATGTGACATCTACTTCACATACATAAAGGTGAATCATCTCCTTTACACATGTTCACTTGACCCCTTCGAGGATGGTATACTACTTGACACTCCTCTCGTGTGCATGCATAGGTATTACCGCAGCTTCACCATCGACGAGGAGGAGTGCGAATGCAAGAGTACGAATACATCATCCAAGAAGGAAGTGTGGAAGAGAAGACGAAATAAAGGAGAAGAAGACGGAGCGGCTACTGGAGCCAGGCCGGACGTCCGGACCTCCATCCAGATCATCCGGGCTAAGTCGGATCATCCGGACCCTCTCCCGGATCATACGGCTACAATGACCGAAGAAATCTGTAGCTTCACCATGAAGTCAAACCATCCGGGATCCCTCCCGGCTCATCTGGAAGATGCCCGGACCATCCGGACCCAGTCCCGGACGTCCGACCTCCCGTCTGTGGTTACGACCAAGTCGGAGCATCCGGGCGACCACCCAGATCCTCCGGATGATGCCTGGATTTTCCGGGCCACCACCCGGATCGTCCGGTCTTGCATGTGCACAATACAACCCAAGTGGCCTTCTATCCCCTTCTGACTTACCCCTTAGTGCTAGGACTATAAATAGACCTTCCCCTCCTCATTTCTAGGGTTAGCAAAGTAATAGCTCATTCTAGTTGAGCTTTTCTCCTTACCTCTAGTCCTCTTGAGAGAGAGAGACACTCCCATGGAGTTCAAGGCACTACAAAAAAAATACACATCCGTGACATTATAGCCCGATCAAAAAACTTTTTCTGTCATGGTTATGACACTTTTATGACGATAATTGTGACAAAAACACATATCATCATAGATGTGGTGGGATCCTACTTCTATGACAAAAAATTATGGCAGAAAATGGGATTTTCATCCTCGGTGGGCCGGAGATGCACTTGCATGACATTCTTTGGGCCGTCCATGACATAAAAAATCGTGGTAGAAGTGAGGGCGAGGAAATTTTTGCAGAGTTCCCGGTTATGGTGGGTGGTCGGGGCCGAGCGATGTAGTGTGGTTTGTGCATTTTTCTCCCGTACGTGTGCATGGTGTGAGCCATGTTCGCTATAACTGAACCTGAGCGAGGCGTTCGCTTACTGAACCTGAGTGATCGCACTACTACGTACCGAATCCGATCTATCGATCCCCTTGCTGCTAACTAAACCCGAGTGATTCTTCGTTGCTAACTGAACCCGAGTGACTCCTTCACTACTAACTGAACCCGATGGATCCTTGTTGCTGCTTATTGAAGCCGATCGAACCTCTATGCAAGACGTAGCTAGCCGATTGGGTTGCCTCTGCATGAACAGTGACCGTTGCTGCCGCGCGCGATACGTAGAACGAGCCGAGACGTGGTGAGTCCAGCTGGTTTGTTGGTTGTGGATGAATAGTTCCTAGTGGGGGTTGGATGAATAGGACCCCGGTCGTGTGTAGGCGGTTGTCGCTGGATGAATAGAACCCCATGGTAGTACGCGGTTGCCGCTAGATGAACAGGACCCCGAGGAGGCCGTGCCGGGGTACGCCACACCCAGCTGGTTCGGGTGGATGAACAGGACCCCGTGGAGGCTAGATGAATAGTAGCCGATGGAGGCTAGATGAACAGTGGCTCGTGGATGAACAGTGGCTCGTGGAGGCTGAAGGAAGTCGCGGTGGAGGAACAGTAGCAGGTGGAGGCTGGAGGAAGTCGACATTGGATGAACAGTAGCCCATGGAGTCCTGTTTCGCGGTACGCCACACCCCTCCCGATGAACAGGACCCCGTTTCGACCGTAGGCAGTTGGTGAGAAGTCTGTTTCCTCTATTTTGTGGTACGCCGAACCTCTCCCAATGAACAGGACCCCTTTTCGACCGTAGGTGGTTGGCCAGAAGTTCGTTTCCTCTGTTTTGTGGTACACCACACCCCTCTCGATGAACAGGACCCCGTTTCCACCGCAGGCGGTCGAACAGAAGTCCGTTACTCCATTTTGCGGTATGCCAGACCCCGTTTCGGCTGTTCCATCCAAGACGGTTGGCTCCCGATGAACAGGATGCGTTCTGACCCAGTCGGTTGCCTCCCGGTGAACACGACGTTGTTTCTCCATTCTGACCCAGCCAGTTGGCTGCCGATGAACTAGACGTTGTGGCTACTATCCATTGCCTCTCCATGTACACGAGCACTGGCCGTACGTATAAACGAGTACGCATTCGAGTCCCTGCCTGTATGTACATACATGCCCGTATTTTTTGCCGTGTGGTTGTACATATGTGCACATGATTTAGACAGGACTGCATGAACTGCTACGTCGGGGGCTCTACTACGACACGTGCCACTACTTACTTAGCCACGGTTCATCCTTGTAGAGACACCGATTGACCAGTGTGTACGTACACGTTCATGGCCAGACAAACAACGCTATGTACGCTTCGACCGGGTGGGTCCCAACTATCAGGGAGGATAAGGAGGCACTTCCTTGCGTGCAAAGATATAGCTGGTGGGTCCCAGCTGTCAGGCGGGAATCATTTTTTGCCCATAATAAGGAGGCACTTCTGCATGTGATGATGTAGCTGGTGGATACCAGCTGTCAAGGGGAGGAATAAGGAGGCACTTCCTTCCGTGCGAAGATATAGCTGGTGGGTCCCAGCTTTCACGGGGAGGAATGATTTTATTCTTGCGTAATAAGGAGGCAGTTGCATGCGTGTGTCCCCACTGTTAGCCTCTCCACATATAGTCCTCTTCTGATGATGCTCGTTTGTTGACCACACCGCACAGAGTGCACCAAGGCGGTGGACGACAACGAGGCCCCGGACAGGAACGAGCCGGAGATGGGAAGACGCGACAGTGGAGTCGCAGACGGAGAGGTGTACGAGGGTTAACTGGTTCTGGTGCGGCGTGGTGCTGTAGTCAGAGGAGAATAACAGGAGATGTGGAGGGGTGGAGGGATGGCCTGGTCAGCGGTGGGGTAGCGCTTCGTAGCGAGGCATGCTAAGCAGAGCTGCTAGTCGTCGGAGGCGGGAGCAGGTGGTCCCAGCGATGTTGGAGGAAGAACACGAGACATTGAAGATGGATGTCTGCCGTTGTATGTAAATCCAATGGCTATGGATGTCAGAATTATTTGTTGACTAAGTTGACAATGCCTTGCGTAGGCTTCAACCTACTGGCCCACATTTGAGCCTCCAAAAATGTGGCACATATTCAACCCATTTTTTAGAATTTACAGTCCATTTGGTGGGCTGGGTGAACAAATAATGTAGCGTCCATGCGGCCCATTTATTTTTTCCTAAGAAATTACAGCCCATTTGCACTTTCTCGAAATACACAATTTTGTTGGGCTGGTTGTAAATATAATGTTGGGTTGGGCGGAGCAATGTTATCAAAAAATAAACTATGGCTGGGCATTTTATTATAAATAAAATTAGATAATGAGCGCGTTATTATTACATTGGTCCTTAAATTTTACCAAGCTTTTGTATGCAATCATCAGGATTTTCGTTGCCTTAGAGTAAAAATACAGGATTTTCCATGCCAACTTATTGTTAAACATTTATTTTTATAAATTAATAAGACGTGGGATATTTTTCATATATATATATATATAAGTATCTATTAAATATATGATAATAATAATATCATATAAAATAATATAAATATATATAATATAGTTAGAAAGGAAGCATAAGTTGGACCTGGCGTTCTTATTCTTATATAGGAAAAATAGAACAGAGCTCTGCGTTTTCTTCGAAATAATACATAAGTTGGGCTGCAGATGTTTTATAAAAAATAACAGCTATGCTGGGAGGCCCATAGGCCGGTCGATACATGATGGGCCCCCAAAAAATAAGTTCAAACCACTGTGTCGGCATGTCCTGGGCTACGCATGTTAGAAAACAAAACCTAGACTGGGCAGGCCACAACACAGTTGATACAAGCTCGCCCTCTGATATAAAATGATACCTGCCAGCTCCCCGATGATAGTCTTCATTGTAAATTTATCTCGTTTATTAACTACATTGACAAACCCGTGGGCCCCAATGTCAGTATACCATTAGGAGGAAGCATTTTTTTCAATGAGGCACTTGCTTGCGTACGGCCATGGACCTGGTGGGTCCCGACTGTCCGCCTCTCCACGTACAGTCCTCTCCAGATTCCTCACGTTTGTTGAGCATGTTAACAATGGTAGATGGTGGCGCCATGACGAGTGTACAAAGGCGAAGGACGACGTCGATGCCTCAGACGGGAATGCACCGGAGCCGGGGAAGACGTGCTAGAGTAGTGGTAGAACCTGCACCTAATTTCTAGCGAAAGTACTGTAGTAGCCCAATGGCTAAATCCCACTTCCCAACCGCTGCTCCGCCCGGGTTCGATTCCACCTGATGCAGTGAAAATATCCCCAACTTTTCTGCCTCTGTTATTACTAACATGTGCGTCCCCCCTTGTCATCTACGCACACCACCTCCAACACTTCCCAAAACTTCGTCCCTAGTTTTCTATGTTTTTCACACACTCAACATTATGTGGCCATTTTGAAAATAGCATATCTTTTTGACAGTGCATCATTTGAAGATGTGTTGTGCATGAATGTTGATCAGCATGATGTTAAGTGGCTGCTAGTTCCATTTTCGACCATGAATAAAACCTCCAACATGTTGTTATCCCTATTTGAAAAGAGTGTGTTAATATAAATGCTCTGCCTCTGAACCTGAAACTTGCAGTTTCTTCTCTGAATAAAACTTTGTTTGCTCAATACTGCAACTCTCAAATTCAAAAGACATTCATATCTGAAAGTACTCAAAATACACAACACAAAACACAATTCACAACCTGCAAATACTAATAACCCTAAGCTCCTCCTCTGATTATTCGGGGCGGGGGGCACTCCCCTCCTATTCCTCGGCAGCAGACACCCACACCGTGAGAAGAGGTGAATGGTGAGGGAATCTTGGAGAATGGCAGGGAAGCGTCATGGTGCCAACTACTTTCCTCCTCTTGCAGTTGGGTACGGTCAACGAAGACTACACGGCTTGCTCTGCCACGACACCCTCACAAACGGCACCGTGTAGATGCTCGATCCTTGATCCTCAGGATGCTCCATCTTGGATCGATACTCCCACCACCTCGGCCTCACAATCGGATATAGTGAATCTGTCTGCTCCATGGCCCAGAGGAGTAGCTCTATGTACTCCCGTGCGACTCCCTCTGGGAGTATCACCGCATTTTTGCTCTGTTTCAGATATTTAGCCATCGTCGTCAGCGTTGCCGCTAATTGCCGCTGGTTGTCAAACCAAGACTGTATCTCCATCATTCCGCTCTAGCTTCACAGGGTCACCGTCTGTGATCGTCACGTATCGATTGTACCCCTCCATTGATCTACTTCTCAATAGCACCTTCACTCGCTGGCAGTGGTTTTGGAATGAAAGAGGAACGACATTGGTTTTGGATTGGAACAGAAGAGGAGCGGCAGTGGTTTTGAAATGGAAGAGGAGAGGAGCGGTGATGGCCTTGGAAGTTTTTTTTTAGGTGATGGTCTTGGAACTCAGAATGCAAGAGAAGCGGCGAGCATTGGTTTTGGATTGGACGAGAGCGGCGGCGTGATGTGAGTGGGTCCCTCCTACTACCTCCATGCTGGTTTACTAGCCCCATCGTATTTTGGGTCAAAGTTTGACCACGTACTGTATTTGACAAGCAAAATGTGAATGCAGGTCATCAAAAATTATATCGTTGGATTCGTATCTAAATATACTTTCCAATTATATTATTTTTGCAATGTTGAACATATATTTTATTCGTTAAAATCATGGTCAAAATATGACCTAGAATACAAGGGAGACTAGTAAACCAGGACGAAGGAAGTACTTACTAATTTACCCATCACTTAAGAAGCGACCCCACATTTTCTTAATGGGAAAAGATTGTGATACAATACCTTTATTTAAAAAATACAACAGTAGCACAGTATGCCATCCTGCGAGGGAGAGATGGGTCCTGCGACGCCTCAACGGTAGGCTTGATACTGGAAATCGACCCAATTCTCCCCGATACACCTTCAGCAAGTGATGAACATAAATGTCCAGCGGTAGTACAAGGAGGGGCCTTGAGCCATTCTAATCTCTATTTTTGTGCAGTTCAACTAAAATTAAGCATCCCTGTTTGCAGAAACACTTAAACATGTCATTACATTAACAATGGGACTAGTTGATGAAACATATACTAACAAAGAGAAGCACTTTCATTATCTACATTAGAAATGAAATGATAGAGAGGACAGTAGCTCTATTTTAACTGTATTATTACTTCATTTTATCAGTGGCACTAGCGGCGCCAAAACATGGCCTCAAATTAATAGTGGCATTAGATTAAGGTGCAAAATAATAACATTACTGCTTTATCATGGCAGTGCCAAAACAGTAGCACAAGAGCAGAGTCAACATGCAAGATCATTCTAGCAAACGGTAGTACCAAAAAGGAACATACCTCGTCATGGGAACCATATATGCAGTCAACGCCATCGTAGAAGTGTTGACACATCACCAACATGGATGATTCAATTAATGCAACCTTTTTGTGTAGATCACCTAAAATGAAGCAATGTTTGCATCATGCAGTTAGCAAGTACTTGGTCCCATGAGCTGGTAGCTTCTTCTTCATCGGTTGCAATAAAATTGAGCAACATCAAGGTTGGTCGTGAATCTCGTGGAATGTGCAACTATAATTTGGATATCCTTTTGTGCAGTTCAACTAAGACCAAGCGTCCATGTTCATGACACAAATATGTGGAAAGTGCCATTGTGGTGATGGTGAAATGTATATCTCTGTTTGCACAAAATGGTGGAAAGGAGGGTGACTATCAAGTGATGAAACATACATCAAATGAAAAGAAGCATGTTCCTTATCTTAATGGCAATCGTAGAAGGACAGTAGCAGTTTCTAAAGCAGCAGCATTGCTAGATATTAGTGGAGGCATTAAGATTAACTATGACAGCCGTTAAATACGACATGACTTTAATGGTGCCATTGCTTGATTTTACCAGCAACATTAGATTAACAGCTGCTAAAGAGTTGGTATAGGGCACGGGAGAGTAGGTGGACTAGGACAGTTGCATTTCTAATAAAAAGAAGCAACTTACTTATCTTAATGGGAAATATAGTAGGACATGAAAAACAGTGCCATTGATTCATATTACCGGAGGCATTACATTGAAAACAACATTGGTTTAACATGTCCTTACTTTAACAATGGGATTGCTACATTTTACCAGTGGCATTAGATTAGACGGGCTCAGGGCAAAAAACATCCAAACATGATATCTGGGTTGGTCCCATTTTTGTTCAGTATAGCCACATTTTACTCTGTGCGGGCAGCAAATCTAGTGTTGGACATACTCTGTTCACCTGTCCCCTAGTCCCCACTTCCTTTCCTTTTTCAACCAATAGATCGGTTCTATAATGAATTTGTATTGCGTTTCCCTTTATTTCCCTTTTAGACCAAGAGACCGGTTGGATAGCCAGCCTCTGCTACTTTTCGCCCCATTCTTTCCTCTTTCAACCAAGTACTAGATTCAGGCTACAACTCCCCCCCCCCTCCCTCTTTCTTCCCTGTTTTGACCAAGTACTAGATTTGACTACATGAAGTAGTTTTACCTCTTAATAGTAAAAATTTAGGTGGCTTTGGAACAGCCGATCAAGCCTATCTATGAGAGGGGCTGAGAAGTAGAAAAATATACACATGCACTGACATGAGGAGATGGGGTAGTAGAGCAAAGCCAGTTTCGAAGGAAGTTATACCTGAGGGTTATCGGGATGTGTCTAGGTGCGCGGCGGGAGGCCAGATCTTCCCACACTATGGCAGCAAGGAAGAAGGTGTCGGAGGCCCTCCCTAGCCAGCGCTGCATGGGAGAGAATGGCAAGGCACGCTGATCGGGATGCGCCGGTAGTGGGTCAGATCCGTCGACGACGACGACCACGTGAATGTTGGACCTTCTCACCTTCCCCTACTGAGGGGATCCGAAGAGTGTGCCCACCGCTGTCGTGTTTAGATCTGGAGGGGACGAGAGTGTGTGAAGAGAGAAACCCTAGCAAGCAAGCGCGAAGGCTCCTGCCTATATAGTGGAGTAGTTTTCTTTTCTCTCTCCATAAAAACAATCGTTTCAAATGGCATACGTGTCAGGTCACACTTTGTATTGTTCACTTCTGGTCACCAGCCCTCAACTAATCGAACAGCCACATGGGTCAAATTATCACGGGTGAAAATATAGAACGAACAAACTCGAACTCTTTTGAATTTGAGATGTGGATGGCAGCGTTTGAACACATTGCATCCATTGACAAAGTAGTTTGAATTTGAGGTAATGTGTGGCTTTTGCAATTCACATCTAAATGGAGGCACACCATACATTTTGTTTGATTACCATGTTATACATATAAAACATGCATAATTTACATTTTGAATAGCTAGCTAGAGCTTGAAATGTATTTGTTTTCAACAGAAAGTGAAATCAAAATTTTCAAAATTCATGATCTTAGCTTTTGCAAAAAAAAATGTAAAGGGGCGTCAATCTTTGTTCTGCTTTTGTACATAAACTACATGCAACCTTTTTTTAAATGATCGGGTCTATTATGAATGTTCGCCAGTGGTACAAAGCACCTTTGATGAAAAATACATCGAGATTCGAAGACCACCGAATGACTAACTGCAGTTAGAACAAGTCGTCGACGCGTTGTTATCGCTGCTATCCTACCGGAGCCGGCTTGACCTCGTCAATGACCGTCGAGGAGTCTTCATGCACATGACCCTAAGGAGCAGTGCCTCGGAGGCGCAGTTGTCATCATTGATCTGAAGTGCCTGGTTAACATAACACCAAAAATTGCCACATGACAAGAAACCCTAACCTCACTGCCCCAAGGAGACAACAGGAATCGATGCCGGAGTTCCATGGACTACGTCCCGACGGACAAACTAGATGAGGATCGAAGCTCAAATTAAAGACAAACTCGCATAAAAGGCATCAATCAATGTCACCGTTATCATAATTAACATAGATGGCTTGACCTTGATGGCAGCCGAGAAGTCTTCGTCCATGTGCCCCCAATGACCAGCGCATGGAGGAACGCAATTGTCGTTGTTTAATCCTCGCATTGATCCGAAGCACATGACACCTAATCTTGCCAGATGACAAGAAACCTTAACCTAATCACCCCAAAGGAGACTGCAAGAATCTACACTGGAGTTCCATCGACTATGTGTAGACGAACAAACTCAAGGAGGATCGGAGCCCAAACACAAACTCAGAGAAGAATCATCGATATCTGCGTGAGCTCTGCATGTGCGAGGACTAAAAACTCTAACATAAACTAATAACTAGAGCGGAGGGACCATGATTCCCCTCCCCGCCACCGGCCGACGGAGCGGTGGGAAGAGGGGAGGGGCGAATCCATGGGCTCACTGGTGAAGCATGGATGGGAGAGGTTGCCCTAGCCGCCTATGGTGACTGGAGTAGATTTGTATTCATACTGAAAATGGATTAAAATTTTATTGGTAATGTAATATACCTGGTGCTCCTTTTTTTTGAGATTTCTCAACAGAACTACAACCCGTATGTTTTGTACAACACAGCCTGCGTGATATGTAGACAATAGCCAATCTAGCCATCTGCTAGACTCTGGTCACATGCATGGACGAACTGATCTCCCCTGTTGTGCAAGGATCGTCCAGGCAATGATGTGTGTACATCACTGCTCCAGTACCATCGCTAGTCTCTCTCTTCTATTAATCCAGCTGATGTGTGGGTACGGGGGAGTGTGCCTATGTTTGGTTCCTCATTGCGGTCCCACATGTGAGTGCAAATGCAAGATGATGCGCGTTCCATTCAATGAGCGGTGTGCCAGGCCGACCGACCGTCTGGGGTGCGACACGAACGCGACGGGCATGCTGTATACATGTACCACAGTTTTCTTCTCGTATTGCTCCATGGCGCAATCCATCGATACAAAATTATATTTAAAAGTCAAGGGTGGGGCTTTTCCCTGGTGGTAGGCGGGGCAGTTTCGCCTAGTCGGTTCGACAGAGAAGCGAGGAGGATGAGGGAGTAGCGGATTCAACTTACTGTTGGAAACATAGGGCTGTGTGATTTGATGGCTCCTTACTACTGGAAAGGTGAGGCCCTGTGATTTGACTGCCCATTATCATTATTACGGCGGCGCTATGACCGGGGTGAGTCTCCCATCCATGGTATACAGGTGCTAAGAGCAAGTACTCTACAATAATGGTCTTATAGCCTGCTTACATGGCACTTTTGCTTATGTGGAGGAGAGAGAGATGGAAAATGGTGGGAGTGGGCTCTCATGCAAGACCCTAGCTATATACGTACTCCTTGGCAAATGCAATAAATAGTATGAAGAAAGAGATAGAAAGAAGTAAAAAAAATACTCTTATAGCTAACCTTGTTGTATGAGTGACTATAAGTGATGACTATATATGACATGGCAACATCACATAGCCTAACGCACCTGGACTGAGGAAGTAGTTTATGCATAGGCAAAACTATTGCTCATTTATAGCCATCCGAAATCTCAAAGGGTGCGACCGCGCGAGCGAGGTGATGGTCATGGTAGGCACGACCATGATACGGGCTAGTGAGAGCCCTTGGATCTGAGATCGAACGGTCGCATGCTGAGTTGCTAAAAATTGGCAAAAAAAGCCAGGATCTGATATTTACTCATAGGTCCAGAATCTCAGCATGCAACCGTTCGATCTCAGATCCAAGGGCTCTCAGAACCATATCATGGGAGCATGGAAAGCTTTGTATCACCTGAAATTTTCCCGATGCTTGACGTCTGAACACGCAGATGCTATACTATTAGGCCTACGAAGTGGGTATAGTAGACATGACATCTAGTGGGTCCCATAGTACGAGGCATGCAGCCGTTTATACACTAGGCAAGCCACTACCCCGCCATTCGCACGCCCTACTTAGCATTTTTATAATCGGTAAACCACTAGCAGTTCGCTCCTACTCGTCCCTGTCCTTTAACATTACAGCAGTTTGCTCCCAGTTGTCCCACCCTTTCACATTACAGCAGTTCCATGGCCTCCCAAATCACCATGATCAGTGATGAGTACAAGGTTAAAACCATCATCGGTGATGAGTTTGACATCATCTACACCCGTTCTTCCGCGATGGTGAAAAGATGCCTTGCTCGCTTCAAACGCATGGTCGAAAAGTCAAATGGTGATGAGTGGGTCGCTGGGCTAGATGTTGAGTACACTACAGTCCTGGGAAAAGAGAAGAATCTAAAGGAGGAAGAGAAGAAGAAGCCCATCATGATCCAAGTTTGCGTGCATAACTTGTGCTTGGTCTACCACATATGCCATGCCGACGTTAAATGCGAGGATTTGAGAACTTCCTCGCGGACGAAGGAGTCAAATTCATTATTGTAGACTTTAAGAACGACAAGGAAGTCCTTGATCGGATAAGCCTCGTTGTAGGCCAGCCCTTCAACCTCCAGAAGAAAAGTGTGGTGTCTTCCCATTGGCCTTCAATGTTGACCCTGGCAGGAGCCATGATTGATCCTTCATACGGTAAACTGCAGAAACCTCACTAAAAGTTTCATTGTGCATGGGAGTGGAAGATACTAGATAAAGATCACATCGATTATGCAGCAATGGATGCCTACTTTGTTTCAATATCTACAAGGGTTGAATGAAGAGGCAGAGCATAGAGTCCGGTTCAAGCAAAGAAGTATCATAGAAGAGGAAGAGGGAGAAGGATGAAGTTGAGGACATGGACGAGGACTCCAAGTAAGGTGGCAGTGTCGTTGCTCATGCTGGTTCTAATACAGTATCTACCAGATTAGTTGCTTAGTTTAATTTCAGGGTGCTTAGTTTTATTTTAGGGGTGTGTTGTGCTGAGCCCCTAGCAGAACTATGTTAGTATGTTCTTTCTCGTTACTTGAACTCTTTAGTACGTACTAGTTTCCAGCGGCGGTGATGGCCGGGGGAGCACGAGGAGGGGACTGGGCGAGGCTAGGGTTGGCGCCTCCAGAGCCGCCCGCGTGAGCGGCTCGGGAGGGAGGGAGGGGAAGTTTTTGATCTGGCTTTCTATGCTAATTCAAACTTGTGCACTATAGATGTAGAGATTTAAAAGGCGAGGGCGGGGCAGTCTCACCTGGTCGGTTTGACAGAGAGACGAGGAGGATGAGGGAGCAGCGGGCTTTGTGATTTGATGGCTCATTACTGTTGGAAGTTGGGGGCTTGTGATTTGACTGCTCGTTATAGTCATTATTACTATGGTACTACGACGGGGGTAAGTCTCCCCTTCCATTCCCCACTCTAATCTCATGCATGACACGTCAACCCAGATGCTGGTGGTCCCACATGTCGGCAAAAGGAAGTATAATTGTTGCCAATGACCTGAGGAGGAGCAAAGAACCATGTGGTACACTCTAGTTTCCACTAGAGTACTATTACAACGGAGGAGTGCGAAACACGGCAGCCCAGTGCGATATGGCGATAAAAAATGATCTAGTTTGCTTGTGATCCCACAGCCCCGCTCATCGTTAGCATTGTTCTATTCGTGCCTCGCAGAGAAGTGACACATGCGGCAACACCCAAAAGACACAGTGGCAAAAGAAGAAGACACAGGGGGCAAAAGAAGAAGGAAGATTACCCAAAAAAAGATGGAAGACGCAGACAACAGTCTGGGTCGCTGCTCTCTACTTCATGAAGGGTTGCTGGGTGCGGAGTTCTAACTGCTTCTTCATCACCTCCACGACCATCATCTCCTCTCTCCTCTCCTCCACCATCTTCTCCATTGCGTCCATGGCGCGGGATTTATTGAGGCGGGCGTGCATTATCTCTTTCACGTCCTCATGATGTTGCTTGACAGCAGCCAGGCGCTTGATGCGGAGCTTCTCCAAGTCCTCCCCCTGTTCCATGACGAGGGCGTTCATCATCTTCACTGAGGCCTTGCTCTTCTCACGTAGCTTCTTCTAGCCGGCGATCTCCTTCTTCAGGAAGTCGAGCTCGTGGTAGAGCTTCCCCTTGTCCTCCTTAACTTGCAGGATTTTGTCGGTCGCCTTCTTACCCGAGGCATTGCTCTCCTTAGCAGCTTCACCAAGCCGGCGATCAACTCCTTCTGCTTATTGAGCTGAGCGGGCATGTTGTCAAGGGATAATGACTTTAGCATTCCCAGCTCGGCATGTTTGCCTCCGTGGCGAATGCGCTTCTGAGAGCCCTCGCCTACCCGTGAAAGATCTTTCGAGGCCTCCACGGCACAGTAGGCTCTCTTTTATTCACGGCCTTGATCTTTGCTCCCTTGTTACTAGTAATTCTCGACCTAGACCTCTTCCCACCGGCCATGGCAGACGCAAGGAAGGACGAAGAAGAAAGACATATGAGGAGGAATGTACACTAATTTTTGATTAGGTAGTTTCCCCTTTTTATAACCTAGTACTAACTAGTACTAAAAGCTACAAAGTGGGAACATATTTATGTTTGCTAGGTGTGAACAGGTTTGCAATTAATTATAGCATGGTACTTTGGAATGTGATGGGAAACAACCTCAAGATTTATTGATGGTTTTGGTTTTGAAGCCTGAAATGGCTCCCGATGAGTTTTTTGGAACACAAATTTCGATTACTTCTCACATTCAATCGCACATATCAGTGGATGTACCAAGCCAATGTGTGTCCCTTCGGTGAGACGCGTGTCAGACCGACCGTCTATTGGTGCAACACGAACATGACAGGTTGCAAGTTTACGAATTTGAATTGCATTTTAAAAACTTATTACGCGATGGAGACTTGTGTTTATTGGGTGACTGTCACGACCAAGCATTCAAAAACTCATGATAAATCAATTACCATCTTTTTTCCAAACGACCAAGCATTTTCACAGAAATGGTAGTAAAATACATATAGATGGAGTGATTGTCAGGGTTGCAAACTGCCATGGCACCACAAGTTCACTGCAGCAGCAACCGAGTAGGTCACTACATTGCTGGCCGGGAAGGAGGGCAGCTCACCTCGCCTACTATGCATGCCCAGTGCCGCCACCATAGATGGTTCCGTTATTTGGCTTCTCCTACATCCCATTTGAACAGTTGCACTGGGTGCTCATCCTATTCCATAGGCATGCACATTCTCTCCTCTGGAGCCGACTCCGTGAATATGATCTCTGCCATTAGCCCCAGCTCAAAATCCATGCGACGCTGCCAGATGCTGACATCCCTTAGCATCTCTCCCCTGAGATCGACTTGCACCTCTGCCTTGTGCTTCGCCAGGCGCGGCTCCTTCGAACTTGTCTCCAATCGATGTGACGCTTCCTCAATCTGATTTGCCCTTGCTGTCCACCACCTACAACACAGCCCTCGCATGTCCTCAGGCGCCATCGATATGTGATTCTAGAGCAATGGATCGCCTCTTAATCACATGTGGGTTTCGCTCAAAGGTGGCAGTGCTGCGGGCCGCAGCAAGAGGGAAGCCCGCGGGGTGCTGGAATCTAAGGAATTATCCATGGCGGAATCCGATGGGTGAGGCGGGGAGGCGAGAGTAGGCGCTGGGAGAGCCCTACGAGGCTAAGATAAAGATACTACTCCACTCCATCGATTTTTAAATACAAAGGCCACCAACAGTAGCCGAGGCAAAAATTGATGATGTTGCCTCGTAGTACTCTAGTAGCAACCCATGATTTAACTACTCGCATGCATGCAGTGGAGTAGTAATGTCATTCTCAACTACTTCCTCCCTCCCGTCCACTCAATTTGCATGTGTTGTATTAATTTACCATTCATTAAGTGAATGACTCCACACGCGTCAAATTATCACGTGTGGTGGCTCTTCATACAAAAATGCATTCCACCCTGTACCTGCATGTGTGTGCAAGGGAATGAGTGCATGCGTGCACATCTTCTCTTCGTGCACATACTCCACGAGTGTGTGTTGGAGGGTGGGGTAGAGAGAGAGTGGTATACATAGACCTAGAGAGAGATGGTGTGTGTCGGAAAGAGTACCGCATGTGTGTGTGAGAGAGGACGAGTGCATGTTGTGTCTACATTCTTCTGGAACCAGCAGCATGTCATTGTGATCAATCCACACAAGAAGGTTGCAACAACACCTCCACATGTGCCACATGGCCTCATGGATGCCCCCACATCATTTTAATCATAATATATTGACTAAAAAAGAGACACTGTAGTGTGCCATTGGAATTCTACTTTACGTGCTTTGCACATACTGGAAGTACTAGTGCTAAAGCCTTTCTACACGCACATTTCTTATACAAATGTGCTCCACCGTGCACCCGCGCGGTTATATGTGGGAACAAGTGCGTGCGTGCGCCTCTTCTCTTTCGTACACCTAGTCCGTGTGTCTGAGAGAGAGAGAGATGGTGTGTGCAAGAAATCATGGGAGATTCATGAATTTATGTGTGTGGGGGAGGGAAATATAGATGGAATATGTGTCAATGCAATTTTTGTGAAATAGAGGCCTATATAAATACACATATGTGCATGGGGGAGATATACGAGAAGGGAGGGGAGGGGTCGTCTGCATGAGATATCAATAGAGACGGATAGAGGGAAGAACTCTATGAGCGTACAAGCACTGGGAAAGGGGGTGCTGGAAGATGGTGCGAGGGCCCAACTGGACGGGGACTGGGAAGGAGTGTACAAGTGCAAGATCGATATTTAAAGAGAGGGGGTGAGAACATGCGTCGTTGCGCGCGCAATGGCGAAGCCAGAAAAATTAAATGAGGGGGGCCAAGCATTGCTAATCCTTGTTGGGGAGGGTCAGTTCATCAGATTAAACCAATTTACCAGCAATTAATCTACTAATCACATGCATATTAGCCTCAATATAGTTATGTTAGGGGGGGCCAGGGCCCTTGCTGGTCCCCCTGTCTCCGACACTGTGTGCACATCTAAGAGATGAAGCGGAAGGCGTGGATGATGGGAGGGGAGACGATTGATAGGCTATGTGTGTGTATTATCTAGGCAGTCCTATCAAGAGAGGTAGATTGATCGATGTGTACGTGGGAAAGAGGGCGAGACCTAACTAGCGATATAGATCGATCGGTTTGTGTGGAAAACAGGGAAAGACCTAGATATATATATATACACACACAGAGAGGAATATCGATCGTTGCACATGCATGTGAGAGATAAAGAAGGCCCGAAGTGACAAAGAGGGGATGTGTGTGTGTGTGTGTGCATGCATGGGAGACCGACCTGAAGAAAAAGATTATGTGTGTGCGATGGATAATGTCGAGTGGGAGTGTGTGTGCATGCATGCACGAGAGAAAGTTAGTGGTACAACTATAAAGAGAAGACAAATGTGTGGGTGTAAAACACTTGGTGAGGTTATAATCAATATAAAAGTGAATTCAAATAACTAAATAAGAGATCATGATGTTTGAAACCCATGCATGCATGAATATAATTGAGATATGCGTGGTGTGGTTTTGAATCGAGCATGCTATACTATATACACATTGAACAAGGTCAAAATGATTTGAATTTGAGATACTGATGGCAGGCATCATTTGGCCACACTGCATCCATGCACAGACACAACTATTCAAATTGGAGTGGGTGGCTTTTGCAGCTCATATCTAAATATTGTGTGTGTGTGTTGTGCGTGTTAAACACATTATACATAGTATCAAACATGGTTTAGATTCCGAACATCGAGCTAGAGCATACATGTACTATGATTTGAATTCAACATAAAATGGATACACATATTTGAATTCGAGATCGTATGTACATGTAGTTCATATTTAAATGGGAATTTAACACTCCTATATTCATGTCATGTGTTGTGAAGATAATATTTAGATGGTGGTGTAACTAACCCCAGTACAATCCCATTCAAATACAGAAAATGGACTCAAACTTAGTCCATATGCTAGATGGTACGAATTTTTTTTTGTTTGTTGAGGGAAGTTCAAATTGATTTGGTATTGTAAATGTTAAGGTTGTTCTCCCGATTTTTTGTTTTTTGTTGTTGTTTTTGAATGGCATTTGTAGTAATATAGTAAAACGGGACATGACTCTCTCTAGTGTGGTGGGAATTGTCTTTTTTTTACACGTTAAACTTGTTCTCCCGAAATTTCAAGCCACGCCTTGTTATCCCGAAATTTCAAGCTAGTATCTCTTTGTCTATTGTGCTGCAAAACTCCCGCCTCTTCAACCCGCGCCTTGTTATCCCGAAATTTCAACGTGTGTGAAAACTCCCGCCTCCTCCGAAATCGATCGCATCGCCCCGACACGCGAAATCTCCCTTCTGTCCCTCAGCTGAAAATCCCGCCTCGACGTCCCATGGTTCAAATGGGTAAGGGTACTTTCGTAACTTACCCCACATTTTAGATAAGTGCATCCCTAAGCCATGGTTCCCCCCTCCCATCCTCTCTGCCCCCCATTCATACACCGAGGCCACAAAACCCGTGAAGCCCTACCCTCCTCAGTCCGCCACCCGACCACCGCCCAGCCGCAGCCTCTTCCCCGACGACATCGTCCACCGCAACAGCTCGACGTCCCTCGTCCACCACACCGAATGAGGGTCCGTTGTCGATCTTGTCGTCCCACCGGTTCAGCCACCCCATCCTTCACCTCCAAGGAGCTGTTCCGATGTTCGCCTTGTCTATCACACCACCTCCATTCCCACAGCACCGTCTTGACCTGCACCACTGGAAGAGCAGCACCGTCACCGATTCCTTGGATGAAGCTGAGGCCTAGTTGGCACCACCAAAGAGGTTCTACACTAATCGTTGTATTTTCTCCTTGATTCAATCTCATGGTGCTGCTGGTGCTCGATCCCGAGCCGCCATGGCATTGCTCCATCAACGGCGGGGTCGCCGGCCACTTCCTCCATGGCGTCTCTCCGCCATGGCATTGCACCCTCGCCGGTGACATCCACATCAACAGGAGCTAATGTTGTTGCTGCTCCGGCTCTTGCTGGCGCTGTTGCTGCTACTTCGGCTCTCGCTCGCACTGCTTCTCTGCTCTTGCTCTCGGTCGCATGCCTACTCTGCTCTTGCTCTTGCTCTCAGTCGTGTGCCTGCTCTGCTCTTGCTCTTGCTGCTATGTTCTTACTTTTGCTTGTGTTGTTGCTCTACTCTTACTCATGCTACTGCTGCACGAGCAGCAGCTCTGGCTCTCGCTCGCGCTCCTCCTGCTGCTACCCGAGATGCTGCTACATGACCAGCTGCCCCGGCTCCCACACGCGTTGCTGCTCCGAGCGCTGCTGCTGCACGACCAGCTGCCCCGGTTGCTCTCTAGTAGTACGTTCCCTGCTGGAGTGGCTACCAATTTAGATCACTGCTACTCTTCCACTAGTGCTCACGCGGCCAAAACTATTAGTGCACTAATTCTCTATTGCTAGTGTGTTCAGTTTTGACACTAAAATTCAATTTCGTCAGCAAAATTCAGTTTCGACAGTAAAATTCAGTTTCAACAGTTAAGTTCATTTTCGACAGTTAAGTTCAGAGATGAGGGGCTGATGTATTTTACATCTATCACTTTTTTGGTGATGTATTTTACATCATCTATTGGAGATGTTATCAGAATACCACTTCAGGTTAACGTTGTCTATCTTGTCCTGCTTCAACCTCGCCGCCGTACACCTCACCGGAGTTGCTCCAACGATGAAACTGTCCATCACAGCGGAGCAGTACCCTTGGCTCCATCTCCAGACGCCCAAGATCTTCTTCCCTGCCTCTGACAGGCACATCAGTCATAGCATCCTCAGCGACCAACCCAATGATGCTGAGATCGACATGGCTTCGCCAAAGAGGTTGTACACTTGTCACATCACTTTTTTACTCTACATGTAATATATATTGTCCACTGAGCACGCGTAGTAATGAGAAATATGAATAGTTTCTCCTATATGACAAGCAGTGAGGTACTAGGCAAGTTAGCTATCCATGATGGACTCTCTCGAAACCCATCATTATTATTTCTGCACGTTGGAGTTGTGCATGTGTAGATGGGCCTAGGAGTTGAGCTAGTAGGACAGTGGCCTGGGTCCAAAGTAGTAGAAGTAGTACAAAAACATTTTTGAAGTGTAGGCTTTTGCCTATTCAAGCCTGCCTACTAGAATCGCCGGTGGTTGAAAGGAAAAGTGAAGGAAAAACATAGGAATTGGAAAGTTTCCTATGGTACTACTATTCATGCATTTGGTTCAAAGGAATGGAGCAAGGGAAAATTGTAGGATTTTTTCCGTTAGTGTCTCTTTCAAAGAAAAACCGTATGAATTTTAATATCCACTTGGCCCTCCTTTTCAAATTCCTATTCATCATGAACATGACTAAGTGATAGTAGCATAATAGCATTATAACTGTACATTTTCTTGTGGTTTGACTTTCATTTGACCATGCTTCTTTGCATTCCTGTGATCTTCCAATTCCTGTGAACCAAACACCCAGATTGACAGAAATCATGTATTTGCAAATGCTCTGTTTTGCACGTGCATTCCTATCCTATTCATATGTATTTTATATCCCTGCATTGTTAAAATCTTCCAATTCAAATGAGCCCTTACAAAATTACTTCTATTAGAGATAGGTGTCAAAGAAAACCTTGTGTGGTTTGTCCTGCTCCTACCGCGCCATCGTCCACCCCAGCTGAGCTGCTCCAACAACAGCAGCATCCACCACAGCAGAGATACCCCCTCCAGACTATCTTTCGCCGCCTCAGATCTTCTTCCCGCTGACGGCAGCCACCACAACTACATTACCATCATCAACTAAATAGAAGACCTTGAGGACTACACAGGTCCGCAAGAGAGGTCGCACTCTTTCGTGTCTGCTTACGTTATGCATCACTTAATATTACTGATGTCTACTACGCAACTTTATTCTTGTAGACTCGTGTTGGGCCTCCAAGCACAGAGTTTTGTAGGACAGTAGCAATTTTCCCTCAAGTGGATGACCTAAGGTTTATCAATCCGTGGGAGGCGTAGGATGAAGATGGTCTCTCTCAAACAACCCTGCAACCAAATAACAAAGAGTCTCTTGTGTCCCCAACACACCAAATACAATGGTAATTTGTATAGGTGCAGTAGTTCGGCGAAGAGATGGTGATACACGTGTAATATGGATAGTAGATATTGATTTTTGTGATAGGAACAATAAAAAACAGCAAGGTAGCAATTGATAAAACAAAGCACAAACGGTATTGCAATGCTTGAAAATGAGGCCTAGGGTCCGTACTTTCGCTAGTGCAATCTCTCAACAATGCTAATATAATTGGATCATATAACCATCCCTCAACGTGCGATGAAGAATCACTCCAAAGTTCTTATCTAGCGGAGAACATAAGAAGGAATTGTTTGTAGGGTACGAAACCACCTCAAAGCTATTCTTTCCGATCAATCTATCCTAGAGTTCGTACTAAAATAACACCAAGCTATTCTTTCCAATCGATCTAACCAATAGTTCACACTAAAATAACACCATATGATACACATCAACCAACTCTAATGTCACCTAGATACTCCAATGTCACCGCGAGTATCCGTGAGTTGATTATACGATATGCATCAAACAATTTCAGATTCATAATACTCAATCCAACACAAAGAACCTGAAAGAGTGCCCCAAGATTTCTACCGGAGAAACAAAGACGACAACGTGCATCAACCCCTATGCATAGGTTACCCCAATGTCACCTCGGGAATCCGCGAGTTGAGTGCCAAAACACATATCAAGTGAATCAATATGATACCCCATTGTCACCACGGGTATTCATAGCAAGACATACATCAAGTGTTCTCAAATCCATAAAAGTATTCAATCCGATAAAAGTGAAATCTCAAAGGGAAAACTCAATTCACAACAAGATAGAGAAGGGAAAACACCATATGATCCAACTATATTAACAAAGCCCACGATACATCAAGATTGTGACATCTCAAGAACACGAGAGAGAGAGAGAGAGAGAGAGATTAAACACATAGCTAATGGTACAAACCCTCAGCCCCGAGGGTGGACTACTCCCTCCTCATCATGGTGGCTGCCAGGATGATGAAGATTGCCACCGGTGATGATTTCCCCCTCCGGCAAGGTGCCGGAACGGGGTCTAGATTGGTTTTTCATGGCTACAGAGGCTTGCAGTGGCGGAACTTCTGATCTTGGGTTACCCCGAGGGTTTTTGGAATATTTGGCAATTTATAGGGCGAAGAGGCAGTGCGGGAGGTCACCGAGGTGGGCACAACCCACCTGGGCGCGCCTGGGCCCCCAGGCGCGCCCTGGTGGGTTGTGCTCCCCTCGGAGCATCCCTCTGGTACTTCTTTGGCCCACCGGGTGTCTTCTGGTCCAGAAAAAATCTCCAAAAAGTTTCGCTGCGTTTGGACTCCGTTTGGTATTGATTTTCTGCGATGTAAAAAAAAGCAAAAAACAGCAACTGGCACTGGGCACTATGTCAATAGGTTAGTCCCAAAAAATGATATAAAGTTGCTATAAAATGATTTTAAACATCCAAGAATGATAATATAACAGCATGAATACTTCATCAATTATAGATACATTGGAGACGTATCAATTACCTGCTACTTTATCATCCTGTTCACCTCTTAGACTCCGAGTCAGGTCCAAACTAATGCTCAAACTTGAGTTTTTAAATGGTTGTGAGGTATATATCGGGGTAGCAACGATTAGTATCTGTCTACTATCCGGTTAATCTCGGGTGTCGACTATGTGTTTCATGTTGGGTGGGAAACAAACAGTAAAGAGCCATTATCTATATTTTTTAACTAAAGCTATTATCTACCTGCTATCATTGGTTTTGGGTCTATCCACAGGTTGCTACCATCACTTTGGGTTTCTGCATGCACTCCTTACATAATCTCACTATGTTTTATTCCTATGCATGTCAGTTATTGTACACAATGGTACTAGACATGTAGGGCAAAATAGACGAGCCTTGCGTGGCAATAAAATGTCACGCAGACGTCGCTCCATGGTGGGCGCAATGGCAGCCCCCCTCCCCCCATTCCAGATTGTAATCAAGAGGAAGATAACTGTTCAGAGGGGGATTCAGAGGGCAGACCACTCCTATTTACCCCCTGAGGTCTTTGCTCGAACTTGGCATGCTGATGTTGGTCATATCATGCATATGGCACCTTTCATTACTTAGTTTATACATCAAATATGTCATCTGCTTAGTTTAGACATGCTTTGTGTGGATGCCATATGTTTAGTTTCTATATCTTATATGTGAATTATGAAATGCCATCTTGTTTAGCCAGGCATCATATATGTGAATTTTGCAATGCCATCATGTTTAGGTAGTCATCTTATATGTGAATTATATCATGCCATCCTTTTTTTCATTACGTATTGCATTTGTCAACAATGTTAGTACATTTAACTAATCTTCCTGTGCATCAACCATTTGACACGGTGATGGAAAAATCTGGAGTGGAAACAAGGTCTTCAGAGCAGACAATGCTATCTGATGAAGCGCATATCTTGTTGGTTACAGATAGCTCCTCAGAGGAGGATTCAGAGACAGATGACCACTTCTATTCCCCTCCCCCCCCCCCCCGAGGTGTATGCTCTAACTTGGCAGGGTTATATTGCTCATGTCATGCATATGGTGTCTTGCATTGCTATGTCACTTGCTTAGTTTAGACATGCTTTGTGTGAATGCCACTTGCTTAATGTCTAATTACCATATATGTGAATTATGCAATGCCATCTTGTTGCAAGGCATTATATATGTGAATTATGCAATGCCATGTTGTTTACCCAGGCATCATATATGTGAATTATATCATGCCATCCTTTTTTGTATTACGTATTCCATTTGTCAACAATGTTTGTATATTCAACTATTCTTCCTATGCATTAGCCATTTGAATCGGTGATGGAAAAATCTGGAGTGAAAACAAGGTCTTCATAGCAGACAATGCTACCTGCTGAAGCAGATATCTTGCTAGTTACAGATAGCTCCTTAGAAGAGGATTCAGAGACAAGTGACCAATCCTATTTTCCCCCTGAGGTGTATGCTCAAACTTGGCAGGGTTATATTACTCATAGCATGCATATGTTGTCTTGCATTGCTTAGTTTATACATCATATACATAATATTGAATGTCATCTGCTTAGTTTAGACATCATATATGTGATTGCCATCTGCTTACTTGCTTAGTATATAAATCATATATGTGAATTATATCATGCCATCATGTTTACATAGACAGCATGTATGTGAATTATAGCATGCCAACCTATTTAATAAATACATGATATAGTTATATCATCTCATCTTGTTTACATAGTCATCAAATTTTGAATTATGTCATTCTGTCTGTGAATTATATCATGCCATAATGTTTCCATAGATGGCATGTATGTGAATTATGGCATGCCAACCTATTTAATAAAGACATCATATAGTTATATCATGTCATCCTATTTACATACTCATCATATTTTGAATTATGTCATGCTATCATGTTTAGTTAGCCATCATATATGTGGAATTGTGTCATGCTATCCTGTTTAGTTAGCCATCACATGTGTGAAATTGTGTCATGCTATCTTGTTTGGTTAGACAACATAAATGTCAATTATTTCATGCCCTCTTTTATTCCCCACTATCCATTGCACGTGTCTATCATACAATGTCTGTACATTCAATTAGTTTTCTTGTTTATCAGCCATTTTGAATTGGAGGGAGTGATGGCAATTAAGGGAGTCCTGGATTAGGGGGTCCCCGGGCGTCCGAGCTATGTGACATGGGCCGGACTGATGGGCTGTGAAGATACAAGATAGAAGACCTTCTCCCGTGTCCAGATGGGACTCTCCTTTGCGTGGATGGCAATTAGGCGTTCGGATATGAAGATTCCTTTCTCTGTAAACCGACTCTGTACAACCCTAGGTTCCCCCGGTGTCTATATAAACCGGAGGGTTTAGTCCGTAGAGGCAAGAATAATTCCCACAAGCTAGACATCTAGGGTTTAGCCATTACGATCTCGTGGTAGATCAACTCTTGTAACCCCTATACTCATCAAATACAATCAAGCAGGATGTAGGGTTTTACCTCCATCAAGAGGGCCCGAACCTGGGTAAACATCGTGTCCCCCGTTTCCTGTTACCTTTGATCCTCAGACGCACAGTTCGGGACCCCCTACCCGAGATCGGCCGGTTTTGACACCGACATTGGTGCTTTCATTGAGAGTTCCACTGTGTCGTCAACAGAAGGTTCGATGGCTCATTCGAATATCAACAACGATGCTGTTTCCGGGGAGACCTTCCTCCCTGGTCAACTTTTTGTGTTCGGCGGCTTCGCTCTGCGTGCCAACTCAATTGGCCGCCTCGAGCAGATCGACAGCTACGCCCCTGGTCATCAGATCAGTTTTGGGAATCTAAATTATGTCGCTGATATCCGAGGAGACTTGATCTTCGAAGGATTCGCGGCTCCGACCACCGCTCTGGCCCTAGATCCGGAGCAAATCACTGGGTCCGAAGATGGGAGTTTCGAACCCGCCGGACTCTCTGCAATCATGGAGCTTATCATCGGAGATCCAGAGGAGACCGCGTCATCGGCTAGCCCAGAGTCAAACCGGATTCCCTTTATCACCGGAGAGCCGGACTCATCCCCGGACTCTAAATCCGAACTCTTAAGCTCCACGACAAGTAAGCATGGCCAGCAGGCTTTCGCCTCACCCAGCACCAAAGACTTTAGTCTCCCCGTCCAATCCTCGCCCTTAAGCGAGGCTCTGGACTTAATGCGATCCCTCGCCATTACAGAGGAATCAGTTCCGAACTACGCCCAGCCCGGACTAGGGGCTGAGAGCGGGGAATTTTACATCCCACCCACCACCCACTTGATAGCCATTGTCGAAGACTTAACCGACATGCTCGATTACTCTTCCAAAGACATAGACGGTATGGACGACGATGCCGAAGCCGAACCAGATCAAAACCCGCCTATCACCAGGCGTTGGACTGCCACTTCTACATACGACGTGTACATGGTGGATACACCCAAAGAGGACGACGATGGCAATCAAGATCCGATCGAGGACAAGCCCATCGAAGTCCCACCAAAGCGACGACATGAACGACGCCGCTCAAGATCGCGGCGAGGAAAGGAAAGTAATACCAGCACCGGAGATAATGACATTCCGGAGAATGCCGAAGACTCGGAGCACCCCATCGAGCCTGCCGTAGAACAGGATGACGGGGAAGACGGACAAGTCAACCTAGATGAATCGACCGAGAATGATGATTCAGAGGACAGTAACTATTTAACGGCCTCCGAGGAGGAAGTCAGCCTCGGCAACGAAGATTTCATCATGCTAGAGGAACCCCTCGAGCAAGAACGCTTTAGGCGACAGCTCATCGCAACAGCGAGGAGCCTAAAAAAGAAAAAGCAACGGCTTCAAGCCGAAGAGGATACGCTCAATGATAGATGGACTAAAGTCCTAGCGGCCGAAGAATACGGCCTCGAGCACCCAACAAAGAGCTACCCGAAGCGCAGGCTACTACCACAATTTGACAACGAGGCCCTTGAGCCAATACCACCAAGTTATAATCCTGCTGACGAACCCGACCGACCACCACGCGGTCGGGACAGAGCGGCTACACACGCCGAACACCAGCCCGGGCCACCTCACCGCACAAGCAGGGGGGTAGCTGCTCCGGACTACACCTATGACCTACGACAGGAGCTGGACAATAGAGCCGGCCAGACCAGATCAATCTACGGATCAAGGGGACGTGCTCCAACAAGAGACGACGGTCGTCAAGCCTGGTGTGATAAGCACAACCTCAACCGGGCTGAAAACCGAATGCGGATATCGTCTGAATTCCATCATGACGTTGCCCGATACAGAGGCGCCACACACCCCTTGTGCTTTACCGATGAGGTAATGCAGCACCAATTTCCAAAAGGGTTTAAACCCGTAAACATCGAATCATACGATGGAACGACAGATCCCGTGGTATGGATTGAGGACTTTCTTCTCCACATACACATGGCCCGCGGTGACGATCTCCACGCCATCAAGTACCTCCCGCTAAAATTAAAGGGACCGGCTCAGCACTGGCTAAACAGCCTCCCAGAAAACTCCATTGGCAGCTGGGAAGATTTGGAAGATGCCTTTAGAGACAACTTCCAAGGCACATATGTCCGGCCTCCAGATGCCAATGACCTTAGTCATATAGTCCAGCAACCCGGAGAGTCAGCCCGGAAGCTCTGGACCAGGTTCCTAATTAAAAAGAACCAAATTGTCGACTGTCAGGACGCCGAAGCCCTCGCGGCATTTAAGCACAGCATCCGGGACGAGTGGCTCGCCCGACACCTCGGCCAGGAAAAACCGAAGTCCATGGCGGCCCTTACCGCACTCATGACCCGCTTTTGCGCAGGAGAAGATAGTTGGCTAGCCCGTCGAAGCAATAGCACCAGCGACCCTGGCACCTCCGAAGCCAGAGACGGCAACGGTAGGCCACGACGCAACAAACACAAGCGTCAAAGCAACACTGCAGATACTGAAGATATGGCGGTCAACGCCGGATTCAGTGGCTCTAAACCCGGTCAGCGAAAGAAGCCATTCAAAGGAAGCAAAGATGGTCCATCCAGTCTGGACAGAATACTTGATCGACCTTGCCAGATCCACGGCACCCCCGACAAGCCTGCCAATCATACCAACAGAAATTGTTGGGTTTTTAAACAGGCCGGTAAGCTAAACGCCGAACATAAGGGGAAAGGGTCGCCCAGCGAGGACGACGATGAAGAACCTCGCCCACTGAACACAGGGGGGCAGAAGAAATTTCCCCCCGAGGTAAAAACGGTGAGTATGATATACGTTACACATATTCCCAAGAAGGAGCGCAAACGGGCGCTAAGGGACGTCTACGCCGTAGAGCCGGTCGCCCCAAAATTCAACCCATGGTCGGCTTGCCCGATCACCTTTGATCGAAAGGATCACCTGACCAGTATCCGTCATGGAGGTTCGGCAGCTTTGGTCCTCGATCCAATTATCGTCGGATTCCACCTTACACGAGTCCTCATGGACGGTGGTAGCAGCCTTAACCTGCTTTATCAGGACACTGTCCGCAAAATGGGTATTGATCCGTCAAGAATCAAGCCTACTAAAACCACCTTCAAAGGAGTAATACCAGGTGTAGAGGCCCACTGCACGGGCTTAATCACATTGGAAGTAGTCCTTGGTTCGCCGGACAACTTCCGAAGCGAAGACTTGATCTTCGATATCGTCCCCTTCCGCAGTGGTTATCACGCACTGCTCGGACGTACTGCCTTCGCCCACTTCAATGCAGTCCCGCATTATGCTTACTTAAAGCTCAAGATGCCTGGACCGCAAGGCGTTATAACAGTCAATGGAAACATGGAGCGTTCCCTCCGTACAGAGGAGCATACCGCGGCCATCGCAGCCGAGGTGCAGGGTGGCCTCGCTAAGCCGAATACTACACTGGCAGTCAAGCCCCCGGACATGGCTAAATGAGTCCGGTCTACCCTGCAGAATGATAGTCCGGCTCATCCAGAGCTAGATTAGCAATTCGGCCTCCGTCAATGCCCCAGCCTTATAGCGGCATCCGTACCACGCGTACATAACTACGCGTTAAAAATACCATGGGCAAGGACGGAGGCATGCTAAACATAAGATCCACGGTACGGCTCGACCCTATCCGGACCTCCATATTGCTCCACCTCTTCTCTTCTTGTTTTTTATTTTTCAGGTTTTTTACAACTTACATCAATTCCTGGTGGTAATAGGGGCCGCCTTCCAGACCCCTTATGCATACTCAATTATTGATCCTCTCAAAGGATCATACACCAAGGTGACAAGCGGCGCAGACATGCGGCAGAGTGTCCAAAGGATCTTCAAGATCAATTTTTTAATTTTAGGACCTGTATACAGCTTTCCCTTGTCTTCGGCATGTAAAATAGCCGTGATGCTTATTGCATCTTCCGTACAAATACGTTTGACGTACCAATCAAACTATAATGGAAACAGTTTCGCCCAACCCTGTTAGGCATTGGCCTACCTTTTTCTGTTTTTTCCACTTCACGTCTGAATTGGCATATACACCTTGGTACGAATTTAATCGCCAGGGGCTCTATATGTATCTTGAACAATAAAAAAGTCCGAACACTCTCAGAGTACACTTCGGCGTCCCGAATACTGCATTACATGCATCGGCTCTGAATCACGTCTTTGGTCAATAGTTGGGTTGCCCAGCTCCTGTGCTTGCTACCTTATGTTTCATTTTCGGCTAAGGTAGTGAAGGGAGAACTACTGCGATTGTGTTTCCGGCTAGCCCGGTCAAGCACCTCAGTAGAGAAAGCCGAAAACTGACTGTCGTGATGCGGCGAGAGCTGGTCAGCAATTCGGTGACTTATTAAATCTTTAGCGATTTTTTTCGTGTTACACGAAGGACTGGCTTTTGTCAGTCACGTGTCTAAGGCATCTAAGGTCGATAGCCGCATATGCACTAGGGGCTACCTTACAGCCCCATTGTCAAACTCCGATGGCTAAGTGAGAGTGGTAAAGCCGCATAGTCCGATTGTCTGGTTCGCTGTACTAACACCTCCTTTATGGACCAATACGTTGGGTCAAGTGTGATTATGTGCTATTCCGAACACCCCCGTAGTATCTACGTGGGGGCTGAAGCCGATGACTGGCAAACTCTCAAAGATAAAAACGGCCGCACAGGAGGAAAAATAATGTAAGATTATAGGCACAAATATATTACAAAGGCCTTGGTTTATAATTCAATGTCTGGGCACCTCGGATACATTTACTCGAACATAATATCCTTTGAGCATTGACCCTCAATCAAGCGGGCACCCTCAAGGACATCGTCAAAGTAGCGCTCCGGCTTGCCGTGGGCCTTGCCTCCGGGCGGGCCCTCAACCGCCACATCGGCTGCCTTCATCTTCGCCCAGTGCATTTTGACACGGGCAAAGGCCATCCGCGCACCTTCTATACACACTGAACGCTTTATAGCTTCAATTCGCGGCAAGGCGTCACCGAGCTGCTTGACCAGGCCAAAGTAGCTGCTTGGTATGGGTTCGGCCGACCATAGCCGGACTATGATGTCCTTCATGGCCAAACCAGACATCCTATGCAGCTCTGCCAGCTGCATCATCTGGTTGTTTAGCAGCGCTGGCCGCTCCGGCGCCAGGTACTGCGACCAGAAGAGCTTTTCCGTTGTGTTCCCCTCTTGGGCCCGGAAGTACTCTGCGGCGTCAGCTGCACTCCTTGGGAGATCCGCAAAGGCGTCTGGAGCACCCCACAGTCGATTTAGCAAAGTATATCTTCGACCGCCAAATATACTCTGTAAAAGAAAAGGCTTACCAGCCGCTATCTGTCCGGCCTGCTTGATCTCCTCGCGAGCCGCTCGGGACTCGCCTCGCGCATCCTTTGCCTCTTGAAGAGCCTTGTTGAGTTTGGCCGCTTGGGCTTTATTACTCTCCTCTAGGGCCTCACACTTGTTGGCGGCGTCTTGAAGTGCCTGCTCCACTTCGGTCACCCGCTCCTCATACTTGCGACAGGTCGCCTGCTCGGCCTCTCAATCCGCAGCTGCTTTATCAGCGGCCGCCCTGTTTGCCTCCGCCTCCTTCTTGGCTTCGGCAAGGGCACTCTTGAGGGTCTCGACCTCGGTCGCGCTGCCTATATTCATAAACATAGCAGCACATAAGCTTCAGCTCTGACCTTGCATTGCAAATTCGGCTCGTCAGGAGACGTTCAAAATCATACCTTGGGCCTCATCGAACCGCTTGTTGATATGGTCGATTTCATCATCAGCCAGCTTCAGTTTCCGCTGGAGTTCGGAAACTTCAGCGTCCTTGGCTGAAGCCGCTAACACTGAAGCCTGTTCATCAAAATAGATAAGTACGTTATCTCCAGCGAATTTTTGATCCTCTGTTCGCCCTCTTTCTTCCAAAGAGCCGAACAGAGTCTCAGGGGCTACTATCTATATACAGGCATCCTTTTTGCATATGAAAAGCGACTACAGATATTACATCACATACCTCAAAGCCTGTTAGCAGGCTAGTGAACGCTTCGTTCAGTCCGCTTTTGGCAGACTGGACCTTTTCAACCACCGTACCCATTAAGGCACGGTGTTCATCCACGACGGAAGCACGTCGAAGTGCTTCCCTCAATGTGTCTGGCGCCTTCGGATTGATGGAGGACGCCGGTGGAGTCGGCACTCCTCCCTCTTTCGAAGGGGGCTGCTCGCTCAAGCCCGGAGCTGTGTGGGTCTCCGGAGCAGTATTCGGCTGGGGGCCGGACTGGTTACGGCCCCCGCCGTCAGTCTCCATGGGGATTACGCGCCCCATGTTTCCGGCAGCCGAGGCATTACCCTCTGGCGCCATTTCAGCGGCCTTCTGCACCTCTCCTTCGCCTGGAGAGGTCCTTTGAGACAACACCTCGGTGTTATCCGTGGCATGTGGCGGGGAGGCTTGCGGAGGTGACTCGCTCTCCATCATGTCTGGTGCCAAAGAATTCCCCGAAGACAATGATTGTTGGGGGAGGTCATGGGCCGGACTGAAAATCATAGATATGTCACCCTACAATTCATAAAAAGCCGGATACATACAGTATCTTTGAATACTTACGATTAGGCCAGGGGCTTCGGCCTGGGGTGCCACTCGGGGACGGCCTCGGGGTCTGATTCCGAATCGTCCGAAAGGGTGATCTTCCCCTTTTTGGACGCCTCCGCCTCTAGGTCCGCATCAGCCCCCCTTTTCTTCTTTCCCCCCTTAAGGGGAAAATTGCTCTCCTCCTCTTCGTCTTCATCTCCCTCATGGGAGGAGAGAGCTTCGGTATCTTCAGACGCTATGTCCGAAGTACCTTTACGGCGAAGGCCACTCCTGGCCTCCTTGCCCTTCTTCTTGGCCTTCTTCTTCGGCGCCGGGTACGGCACCGGAACCAGCATCTTCGTCAGAAGAGGAATAGCTGGGTCTTCGGGCAGCGGAGCCAGACACCAAATCTGCTCCGCCTTCTTCGTCCAGCCCTAAAGTATAAGAGGAAGGTTTAGCATACTCCGTGGATCTACAAATTGAGGATCTTTTTATCCGAGCAACTTACTGGAGAAGCCGGATGAGCGCGGTCGAGGCCGAGGTCTTCGGTCATTTTTGGCCACGACTTCTGGGCCTTGAAAAGCAGCTTCCATGTATCTTCATGTGTTGTGCTGAAGAACCGCTGCAAGGTTCGGGGACTGGCCGGATCAAACTCCCACATTTGGAGAGTCCGGCGTTGGCAGGGGAGAATCCGGCGAAAAAGCATCACCTGAATCACATTGGCAAGACTGGTGTTCTTTTCTATCATGCTCTTGACGCACTTCTGCAGCGTCATTACCTCATCAGACGATGCCCAATCTAGGCCCTTGTTAATCCATGATGCAAGCCGCATTGGAGGACCGGATTTGAACTCAGGAGTGGCGGCCCATGTGGTGTCACGGGGCTCCGTGATGTAGAACCACTCCTGTTGTCATCCCTTCACGGTCTCTACGAAGGCCCCCTTTGTCCAGGTGACATTGGGGAGCTTGCTCACCATGGTGCCGCCGCACTCCGCGTGTTGACCCTCGACCACTTTCGGCTTCACGTTGAAGACCTTGAGCCACAGGCCGAAGTGAGGGGGGATTCAGAGGAACGCCTCACACACGACGATAAATGCCGAGATGTTGAGGAAAGAATTTGGGGCTAGATCGTGGAAATCTAGCCCGTAATAGAACATAAGCCCGCGGACGAAATGGTGTAGCGGAAACCCTAGCCCGCGAAGGAAGTGAGGGATAAATACTACCCTCTCATTAGGCTCCGGGGTGGGGATGATCTGCTTTTTGGTAGGGAGCCGGTGGGCGATTTCTGTGGCTAAATACCCCACTTCCCGGAGTTCCTTGATGTTTCCCTCCGTGATGGAGGAGGCCATCTACTTGCCCTGCGCCCCAGATCCGGACATGGCTGGAGTGTTTGCTGGGGACGAAAAGATTGAAGCTTGGGCGCTGGAGCTCGACGGTGGATGGGCTGGGGAGGAAGAAGGCGTGGGGTGAAAGATGGATCCTTATCTTCTTATAAAGGCAGTGAATATTGAGCGTCCCCCCACGAGCCTTAAAACTCGCCTATTCCCAAGGGGTCGTGAGAACGGCACGGTTAGATTACCCAAACCCGTATTAATGCGAATCCCGCAATAAGGGGACACGATCTCTGCTTCGACAAGACGTGTCAATGAGAACCGCGCCTCGAAGCGCAAAGCGGGAGGCTGCAAAACGGTTCAAAATGATAATAAAGGCCAGAACATAACGTCTCGCCGGAAAACCTGTCAGTAAACATGACTTGTTTTGTTTGAGTACTTTGCCCTTGTGGTTCAGGGTTGTAACTATTATACAGAGCCGGATATAGTTCTTTTGATCAACTACTTTGAAGTATTCGGAGGAGGAACCCGCCTTGCAATGCCGAAGACAATCTGTGCGCCGGACACATCGTCATTGAAGCCTGGTTCAGGGGCTACTGAGGGAGTCCTGGATTAGGGGGTCCCCGGGCGTCCGAGCTATGTGACATGGGCCGGACTGATGGGCTGTGAAGATACAAGATAGAAGACATTCTCCCGTGTCCAGATGGGACTCTCCTTTGCGTGGATGGCAAGTTAGGCATTCGGATATGAAGATTCCTTTCTCTGTAAACTGACTCTATACAACCCTAGGTTCCCCCAGTGTCTATATAAACCAGAGGGTTTAGTCCGTAGAGGCAAGAACAATTCCCACAAGCTAGACATCTAGGGTTTAGCCATTACGATCTCGTGGTAGATCAACTCTTGTAACCCCTATACTCATCAAATACAATCAAGCAGGATGTAGGGTTTTACCTCCATCAAGAGGGCCCGAACCTGGGTAAACATCGTGTCCCCCGTTTCCTGTTACCTTTTATCCTCAGACGCACAGTTCGGGACCCCCTACCCGAGATCGGCCGGTTTTGACACCGACAGCAATATCTAAGGGAGTAAAAATATGGTCTTCAGAAAAGACCGTGCTACCCGTCGATGCAGATAGAACCACGGTTGTACTTGCCCAAGAACCAGCCCCACCACACAAAACCCAGACTCTCGCAAATTGTACCCCTACCCCATTGGACAGAGAACCAGCTACACCCCTTCTAACCCCAACCCCAGCAGATAGTAACCCAGTTCCAGTTGACACAGCACCGTCTCCACCACAGAGCACCCAAACACGAGCAGTTATTAAGGCAACTGCAGTGCCGAAAGCACGAGGACCACCACTCCAAACCCCAACTCAACGCTTAAAGCAGAAGAAGAATTGTTCTTAGCTTATATTCCGTAGCTATGGTGCATACTCCTTTACTCTTGCATCACTGTATTTATGCATACCAACTAATTTCAAATTTAAAGGATCCAATTGAAACTCCAATGGTGCAACATGTATATTTTAAACCTGTTTCTTTAACTAGTTTGCTGTTGTAACTTGCTCTATGTTGATTGCAGTTTCAATTGTATAAATAGTTATGTTCTCGTGTCATGCACATTACAAGTGTTGCTAGTGATGTGTAGTTTCCCACACATATATTCTGCCTATGCTGCTTTGTCTTAAACAGATATGGTTTGAACTGTGTCTCTATCTTGATTTAGCAACATAAACTAGAATGATATAGACAATAAGTGACCATAGTACATAGATATATGTTTGTTTCATGTTGTTATCATGTCTACCTTACTACCGAATTGGTTTACCAAAATGAGTTTCATATACAACATGTTAAACCTGTGATGTGTCTGCTTGTTTCTCTTTTATAATGTCGATGAAATATTGGAGAAGAGTACCCCATTATGCAATGGTAAAGGAAGTAATGCAGATAAGGTTCAAGATAGTGAGACATCCCAGTTAGTCTCCAAGAAAGCTAATAAAAACTATCTTGAAGACATTGAGACAACCCCAAAGTCCTGTCTTGATGTAGTGTTCGAGTTACTGGCCACTACTACTAGCACAAGCTCTTCAAACTCGTTGCCTGAATTAGTTCGGCCTCTTGAGTCTCAACTACAAGTTGAAAGACATCGGATCAGCTATGCTGCGACAACAAGCCGAAGGACTGAGTAAGTCCCTACAAAATTCAGATGCATACTTTCTGGTGCAACAGCAAGAGAGGATTTAAGTGCCAAACAAGAGAAAGCTAATAAGCTTGCTAAGCTTCTTGCCAGCATGGTGGGTACTCAGGATATTGTTTCTTGAGCTCTTCTGAAGTGGTTCCAGTTCTGGACTTGTTTTGTTGCGGCTTTTTTTTGCACTGGTGGCCAACTTCGACGCCCAGTGTATGTAATATGCTGCTTTGCTCCCTATATTTTGCACTGGTGGCAAACTTTGATGCCCAGTGGATGTAATTTGTGTAATTGCATAATATCCTAGTGTTAGTTGCTTGCTTATTTATTTTCTTACAGTCTTGTTTATTTGTTTGTTTGTAGTACTGCAGTTCTTTTTCCTTGTTTTGCTAGTGGCCACAATGACAAAGGTCCATATATGGGCCATTGTAACCATGGCGCTCCTAGAGGCCATAGGATCCATGGTCCTCCTATGAGCCAAACGATCCATGGGCCTCTATCGTGGTATAACACGGCCACCTATGGGACCATCGGCCCCTTGTGGTTCGGCAAGGGGGAAGAGCACATTGCACAAAGAGCGGGGAGCGTAGAGCAGCACGGCAGCAATGACACGAGCAGTTTTTACCCAGGTTCGGGCCGCCGCGAGGCATAAAACCCTACTCCTGCTTTGGTGGATTGATGAAAGGACCGTGGTGGAGACGCAGCGCTCTAGCCCGGCAAGGTCTCCTTGGGACGAGAGCAGCTACGCGCGTATGAGTGTATGGGGGTCCGAATCCTTTCTAAGGTTGCCACGACCCTCCTTTTATAGGTCAAGGGGTCACCACAATGGCAAATCAGTCATTACGTACTGATTGGATAGCAAACAGTGCTATCATACCTAACTCTGCAGACAGGACAAGGCGCATTAAATGCATCGCTTAGTGTCACATCATGGGTGTAGCCCGGCAGCCTTGCCGCGCCATTCAGCCACCTTCTCGCCTGTCTGTGTGACACGTCTCCTGGACGGGTGTCACTTAGGGGTGATCTTCGTCGGAAATGGCTGCCATGTGCCAAATAACATCCACTTAATCACTTAGGGGCTCGACACCGCACCGATAGGTGACTTGCGTTGCTGTGAGGTCGAGCGGTGGCACCTTGGCGGGATAGTCCGCCCTCAGCGTCCCCGGCAGGCTTGCCGAGGGAGTCTTGAGACTTGTCCTTCGGGTGTCCTCGACCCCGCCAGGCTCGCCTGCCCGGCAAGGGAGGTTTTCCCTTAGTGATATCTTGCTCACTTGGTTGGTCTTGGTCTTCTTGATCCGACCTTTGATTTCTCAAAGAGCTATCTCTTCGTCTTGGTCTCATCTTGGATGTTGCAACCTTGCTCTTGAGCCTGTGTACAGTCCGGGCAACACACGCCTGGGGTTTGTTGCACCGACAGGAGCCCCCGGGCCTGGCCCGAACGCGCTGCCGAGCGTCGTCGGGGTAGGCCATGTCTAGTACATAGGCGAGGGGGTTACGGTAGCTCATCCTTTGAGGTCTTCTTTGCTTCTTCATTAACCTATCCTTGAGTCAGTTTTCGGTTTTTCCGCTCGTCGCGTGATGCCAATTGCAGTCGGGCCATCTCTGTAATGGCCCATGAATGACTTTAACACACGGGGGAGTAACTGCGAATTCACTCATCCCACCACGCCCTTATCCTTTGCCACGTATGCCGCATGCATTGAGTGGGGTAGGTAACGGAGGCGCGTGGTGCGGGAGAGAGTGTCATGGCAGGGGCCCGGTATTCTTGGGTTGGTGTAAGGGGACGGCAATCGGATCCGGCCGTCCGTGGTAGTTTAGACGGGTCGGATCAGAAAGAACCCCTCTGGGGTGGGGGTGAGGGATTAGCCCCCAGCCCCAGTCCGCCTACAAAGAAGGGGGTGAGAAGGAGCAGAAGTGTCCATCCACGCACCTCCCCTCTTTCATTCCTTACTTTCTCCTTTGTTATGTTGAGGGGGAGAGACCGGGGCCAGGCCCTGGGCTCTAGCTCGGGGTCGATGATGTCGAACGCTCGTGCTGAAGCTCGGGGAGTGAGTCTGGTCCAGGGCTATAGGAGATGCGGTGGTCGAAGTTGTGGGCGCCGAACCGCCCACGGTGTGGGAGGCGTTATGCTTCCCCAAAATGGTGAAGCGCCCGTCTTCCCCACACGAGCCGGCCGCCTAACGGGGAGTGCTTGTCCTGGCCGCAGGTCGCCGAGGTTCGTCATCCCGATAGCGAGGCTCCTGGGGCTTCCGGCGCCTGTCTAGGGTGCAGTGCTCGGGACCCTTGGTAATCCCAGCATTGCTCCTTCCAGTGGAGTCGGGGTTGACGTTGAAGACGGTGGCACCTTCCTGCCCGCCACGGTGGGGAGCAGTGCTCTTCGCGCGCGTCGGACGTCGCCGTCGTCTGCTGTTTCCCCAGGGGAGGCGACGGGCCGAGGGCCCGGCGTCCTCCTGGAGCGGTGGTGATGAGGAAAAAACGAGGGAAGACGGAGAAGGCGGACGGCAGGCCATCAGATCGGAGTACTATGGCACCGACGCCTTCGTCTCGTATTGCCGGCCCGCTGCCTTGTCTTTCTGCTCTTCCCCTCCCTCCCGGCACCATCATCACTGGCCTCTTCAAGACAGTTCCCAGGGAGGGGGTCGCTCTCTTGGTGCCTTCGCCTCCTCCAGCAATCTTCCAGCTGAGCTCCGGCGGCTCTCCTCACCGGCGCTTGTGCTGGGGCTTCTTGCTGGCCTTGGGGGTGGTGACCAGGGCACCGCCGAGCTGCTCCCCCCATCCCTCTCCTTCGCAGCCTTGCCATTCCTGATCTTGTCAGGCTGCGCCCAGCAAGCCCTGATGGGATTGGGCTGGGCTTCTGCTCAGGCACCCCTTTTGCCCTCTTGACCTCCCACTGTAGTTCCTAGGAGGAGAGGGACAAAAAAGGGATTACGGGGCACTTATCTTTTTTCAGTCTAAAATGTGTAGGCATTTGCCAAACTTTAGTCTAAATTATGTAATCTTCTTTATCCATGTTTGTGTCCTGTAAGATCTGTACTTGTTTATCGCATATTAATGAAAAAGACAAGCCTTGCCGGGTACTTGTGCATGTGGCATGTCCATGCAGAGGCGAGATGCCTCTATACGTTTAAGTAAACAAGTTTTCTCTGGCAAGCTATCTTGTCGGTGCCTTTCGTTTGTTGCCGTGGGGCTTAGCCTACCGGGCACAAAACCATGGAAAGGGACCAGCTCCTCGTCGAACCCCCTCCGTCAAAGGCCACTACAACCACCCTGACCGAAGCAACGTTCGGGGCACAGGACGGGAGCACCCATGCTTCGAAGGTGACGAGGTTTTCATATGCACAAGTTTTCACCTTACAGAACATGTATGAACAAGAAATAACTTATCTGCTTGGCTTGTCGGGGACTGATATGTAGGCTTGTCTTCATTTCTTCTCTTTGGGACCAGGTCCACTGTAAGAACCCTGTAGCTTAGTGCAGAGGAAAACAATGCTACATATGTGCCCTGATCTACATGATCATGCTATGCTCATGTTATGCTTATCCATGCATGCAAGTTTTAGGGGGGCCCAGTGCTTCGTTTATTCATTTGTTGCTCAGGGTCTGCGCCTGGCTTTGTACAAAGGGTTACATGCAACATCGGCAAGGCTTGTACAAAAGGGTGGCTGCCGGGTGTGCCTTACAGGTAGAACTTACGGAGATGCTCAATGTTCCATGAGTTTTGCAACTTAATGCCATCTCCAGTCTCCAGACGGACTACGCCGGGTCTGGTGACTGGTACTACCCGGTAAGGGCCTTCCCACTTCGGCATCAACTTGTTTGCACCCTTGGCAGACTGAACACACCTAAGGACAAGGTCGCCTTCCTCAAAGCTCCGGGCATGAACCCTGCAGCTGTGATAGCGACGCAGGGCTTGCTGGTAGTGTGCAGCACGCGTAGCAGCCTGAAGACGCTTCTCCTCAAGTAGCACAGCGTCATCACGCCGGTGCTGTTCTTGCGCTACTTCATCGTAGGCAAGTACTCGAGGTGATCCGTATATGAGTTCCGTGAGGGTCGCTGCTTCTGCCCCATAGACTAGGGAGAAGGGAGTCTGGCCGGTAGCTTGATTTGGTGTCGTACGGAGGGACCAAAGAACCACCGGCGGCTCGTCGATCCATCGCCTACCACACTTTTGCAGCCTATCAAATGTTCTTATCTTGAGTCCTCGCAGCACTTTAGCGTTCGCCCTCTCAGCTTGTCCGTTGCTTCTAGGATGAGCAACAGAGGCAAATGAGACCTTGCTTCCGAGGGCATGAACGTATTGCATGAAGCCGCGGCTTGTGAATTGGGTGCCATTGTCATTGATGACTCTGGCGGGTACTCCAAAACGGCACACCAATCCTTTCAAGAACTTGGTAGCTGACTGTGCGGTCACCTTCCTCACGGGCTCCACTTCCGGCCACTTTGTGAACTTGTCGATGGCGACGTACAAGAACTCAAAGCCCCCAGTATCTCGGGGGAAGGGGCCCAAGATGTCGAGCCCCTAGACCGAAAAGGACCATGACAAAGGGATCGTCTGGAGAGCTTGAGCAGGTTGATGGATATTCTTGGAGTGGAACCGGCAGGCTTCACATCCGGTGACTTGCTCGATTGCATCTTGGAGGGCCATGGGCCAGTAGAAACCTTGCCGGAAAGCCTTTCCGACCAGGGCCCTTGATCCAATATGGGAGCCGCACATGCCTTTGTGTATCTCCGCCAGTAGTTCCTTCCCTTCTTCCCGGCAAACGCACTTTAATTTCACACCGTTGGGCCTCCTTTTGTACAGTACGTCATCGACGAACTGATATATACTGACCCTTCGGGCTACTTTTTCAGCTTCTTCTTGCTCTTCGGGAAGTTCTCCTGTTTGGAGGAAACGGACTATGTGTCGTGCCCAAGTTGGAGCCTGAGGCTCGACAACAAGGATCAACGGCACCTCCTTGTTCGTGGGAGCGCACGCCTCAACCGCGAGAATTGGAAGTTCGGCGGGAGGGTGCTTCTTGCCAAGTGAAGTGGAGTTGTTCCCGCCAACCTCTCTGCCGGGGGCTTCAGGAAGCTCTGCCGGGAGAGGCTTGCCAGAGTCCAGTTTTCTCCTCTTTCTGGCCATTGTTGACGGGGATACGAAGGGCTGAGTCAGGTGGAGAACAAAAGTCCCTGGTTCCACATGAAGCTTTTGCGCAGCACACTTTGACAGATGATCAGCAATGCTGTTTTCTGCACGGGGCATGTGCTCTATTTGCAATCCGTCAAAGTGCTCCTCTAGCTTTCTCACTTCCTCCAAGTATGCCTCCATCAATGGACTTTGATAATCCTTGTTTACTTGCCTCACCACAAGTTGTGAGTCTCCACGAATGATCAACTTCTTGATTCCTAGTTCTGTTGCGATCCTGAGCCCGGCAAGGAGTCCTTCATATTCTGTGGTGTTGTTGGTAGCCTTCTCCCGGGGGAAATGCATTTGAACCACATACTTGAGGTGCCGCCCAGTGGGTGCGACGAGAAGCACGCCAGCTCCCGCACCTTGTAGGGAGAAGGCACCATCAAAGTACATGATCCAATCTTGGGGCGCTTCCCTGCCGAGAATAATTGTCTCCGGCGTCTCTTCATCTGGAGTTGGTGTCCATTCTGCAATAAACTCCGCCAACGATCTGCTCTAAAAGTTGATGTGCTCTCAAACTTCAAACCAAAGCTTGATAACTCCAAAGCCTACTCCACTATTCTGCCAGTGGCCTCAGGGTTCCTCAAGATGCGTTGCAAGGGGAAGCGGGTAAGAACCATGATTTCGTGGGCTTGGAAGTAGTGGCGCAGTTTCCTTGAGGCCATGATGAGGCCAAAGATCAACTTTTGCATGCCAGAGTACCTTGATCTAGCCCCCTGCAGTAGGGAACTGACAAAGTACACTGGCCGCTGCACCACCTTCTTCCTTGCCGTGATTCTAGAATTGTCTCCGCTGCCCTGCTCTTCTTTGTTCTGATCTGTTCCTGAACTTGCCGGGATGAATTCACTTTTCTCTCCAGAGGGGATGGTTGCCATGGTGGCTCCTTCATCTACTTCCTGCTGGGCCACCAGTGCTGCACTAACCACTTGATTGGTTGCCGCTAGGTATAGCAGCAACGGCTCTTGTGGTTTAGGAGCGACTAGGGTGGGAACAGAGGAAAGGTAGGTCTTCAAATCTTTCAGCGCAGCATCCGCCTCCGGGGTCCACTCCACGGGCCCTGCCTTCTTCAAGATTTTGAAAAACAGCAAAGCGCACTCGGCAGACTTGGAAATGAACCTGCTTAGTGCGGCAATACATCCAGTCAAACACCTCACATCTTTAACTGTCTTGGGTGCTTGAATCTGCTCGATCGCCTTGATCTTGTCAGGGTTGGCCTCTATCCCCCGGTGGGACACAAAGAAGCCAAGTAGCTTGCCGGAAGGAACGCCAAACACACACTTCTCTGGGTTCAGCTTCAAGTTGATCTTGCGAAGATTAGCAAAGGTCTCTTCCAGGTCCTGAATGAGGGTTGATTTGTGTTTGGTTTTGACCACTATGTCATCCATGTAAGCTTCAATATTCCTATGCAGCTGTGACTCAAAACCAATTTGCACTGCTCTTGCAAAAGTGGATCCAGCGCTTTTTAACCCAAAGGGCATCCGTACAAAACAGTACGTGTCACATGGGGTTATGAATGCGGTCTTCTCTTCATCTTCCTTGGACATGAAAATCTGGTGGTACCCGGAGTAGGCATCCAAGAAGGAAAGTAGGTCGCCTCCAGAGGTGGAATCCACAATCTGATCGATGCGCGGCAAGGGGAATGGGTCCTTCGGGCATGCTTTATTCAGATCTGTGAAATCTATGCAAAGCCTCCACTTCCCATTCGCCTTGCGCACCACCACTGGATTCGCCAACCAAGTTGGATGCAATACCCCTCTGACCAAACCAGCAGCTTCGAGTTTCTTGATCTCTTCAGCAATAAACTGATGCCGCTCCAAAGCTTGCTTTCGGACCTTCTGTTTGACGGGCCGGGCATGTGGGCAGACAGCAAGGTGGTGCTCGATTACCTCCCTGGGAACACGGGGGATGTCAGATGGTTGCCAAGCACATCGACATTCGCCCGCAGGAAAGCAATGAGCGCGCTTTCCTATTTGTCATCGAGGGTGGAGCTGATAGTAAATGTACCATAAGTGCCACCCAGCCCTACCGGGACCTTTTTCACAGCGGGCGCAACAACCTTTGATTTCTTGCTATTGGAACTCTCCGGAAAGTCATCAACAGGCGCAGCGCACTCTGAAGATGCGCGCTTCTCGGATTCTTTGCTGGCATCCTTGCTAGCTTTCTTCCCTTTCTTGCTTTCCTTGGCGGGAGCGGTAGCTTCCGTGGCCTCTGCAGCGACTGCCTCTCGGTACATCTTATCCACGCATATAATTGCGTCTTTTTTGTCTAATGGAATGGAAATGACACCCATTGGGCCTGGCATCTTCAGCGTGTTGTAGGCATAGTGGGATGCCGCCATGAATTTTGCTAGGGCTGGACGACCAAGGATTCCGTGGTATGGCAGGGGGAGGTCAACCACATCAAACACAATCTTCTCAGTCCGGTAGTTTAACTCCCCCCAAACGTTACCGACAGTGTGATCTTTCCCTTAGGACGACTTCTACTGGGGTTGATCCCTTGGAAAGTACTAGTAACTTTGAGCTCTTCATCTGCTATCTGGAGCTTGTTGATGACCTTGGGAGAAATCAGATTCAACCCGGCCCCGCCGTCAACCAACATCTTTGTGACTTTGAGGTTGCGGATTGTTGGTGAAACCAACAATGGCAAACACCCTACCATGGTGGTGCGGTCAGGGTGATCCTCTTTATCAAAGACGACGGGCGTGCAGGACCACTTGAGTGGCTTCCGAGAATCTGCCGCTGGCTCCACGGCATTGACCTCATGCGCCCACTGTTTAAGCTGGCGGTGAGAGGAATGCAAGGATGCACCTCCGTCAATGCATAGGGCGTCAGTGGCCTTCTAGAACTCTTGCTCACTGGTTTCCTCTTCATCTCCTTCATCACTCTCGTCATCGCATTCCTTCTTCTCATGGCCTCTGGCAGGTTTCCCTTGATACTGAGGGGCCTTGCCGGGGCGTCCTCCTCTGCCGCCTCGGCCCTTCCCGCCAACTCCATCTTGATCTCTCTCTTTGTCATGCTTCTCGTACTCAGCCTTCTGCTTCTTGATGAGTTGTTCAACCTGATGACACTCTTGAAGATCATAGCCTTTGGTCCGATGGATCCTGCAGTACGGCCCGTCAGCCTTCCCAGCCTTCTCGGCAGCCGCAGCTTCCTAGCAATCAGCGCACGTGGCAACTTCCTTTCCGGGAGCCTCGGTCTTGGCCTTCTTGCTGGTACTAGGAGTACTCGATCCTTCGACAGCTAGCACTGCCTTATCCCTACGCTTCTTGTTGCGTTTCTTGTTATTCTTCTTCTAATTGGTGGCGTTGTCGTCGTCCTCCAAGTCAATGTCGATGCCATCTTCTTCACCGGGGAGACGCCTTCCCTCCTCTGTTCGGGCACACTTATCCGCCAAAGTGTACAGCTCATTCACCATCTTGGGTAGCCGGACGTTCATCTTGGAATGTATCATGTGGTTGCGTACATTGGACTGGAATGCAGCTATCACAGCTGCCGGGTGGATGTCCGGAATGTTCCTGTGCACCTGGCTGAACCTCCGCATGTATTTCCGCAAACTCTCTCCTTCCTTCTATGGGAGGAGCTACAAGTCGCTGGGCCGCCCTGGTTCTTGATGACCGCCCGTGAAGGCGCCAACAAATTCATGGCACAGGTCGGCCCAGGTCGAGATGGAGTTCTCCGGCAAGTGCATCAGCCACGACTCACATTTGGTTTGAGTGCCAAAGGGAAGTAGTTGGTGAATTGCTTCTCATCTCTTCCTTCGGCAGCTTGAACAGCAATGGTGTAGATGCTCAAGAACTCTGCCGGGTTCAATCTTCCATCATACTTTTCTGGTATCTCTGGCTTGAACGTACGGGCAGATGGCCAACGGACTTGCCGCAGCTCGCGAGTGAAGGCGGGGCACCCAACCTCGAAAGGCAGGTATCCGTCTCCACCGGGCACGGGCTCGTTGACGTCGGGGCCATTACGCCTATCAGACTGGTGGCAGGTTTCGCAGCGTCGTTCGATGGTGACGCGCGCGTCCTCCCTTCGCCCGTCTTCCAGGACTCGTCGCTGGTCTCGACGTGCCCGGGGATCAAACGAAGCCATTGATACGTTGTCGGGTTCTTGGCTGCGTGGCTCTGGTTGTGGCCCCTGCGCTGGCTGCCGCGGAGGGGATTGCACCGTGGGGGTGTCCCCTTTGGTACGGCCAACAGCTCGGGCTGTCGTCACCGCCTGTGGAGGCCGTGGTGGGCCTCCCCGCTATGATCCTCCTGCCTCCGCGAAACCAATCAAGCTCTGAATGGTGGCTCTCCACTCATCCATCTGATCGGCCGCCGGCGGAAATCTTAACAGGAGCTGGGCCCACGCCATGGCTTTCGAAGCGGTGCTCGGCATAGACGACGACATAGATCACGACGTTACCTGGCTTCTGACGGTGCCGGTAGTGATGGCGCCGTGCTCTCGTCGCCGTGAGCTGGTCACCAAGGTGGCGTGGCGACGAGGTGGATGTGCTTGGGGATTGGCGACCCCATTCAGCGCATCGTCTTGGCTAGCTTGTCCTGGGGGTGGTGTGTGCCCTGTAGCCGCACCCGCAGTGGAGGCGGCCAGAGGGTTGCGGTTCACCCCAGAGCGAGCACCATTGCTGTGGCTGCGTTCCTCAGTGGGGCGGAGAGGTGGAGATGGAATAATCTCTCCACCCGCATCCTGTGGAGCATGGCCGCTGGGATGCTCTTGACACTGTCCTTCTCCGGCGCCTCCCGCTCCCATTTCGGCCGCAGGGGGAATGGCGATGACGCCGCCTGCGTCGGCCATGTCCCCCGTAGCGCCCACGTCCCCGTGTGCCTCCGTAGCTCCCACGGCATCGGTGGCCGCATGCGAAGGGGCCTTCGAGGTGAACGGATGAGATGCAGCACCGGACTTTTTCTTGGGCGCCATGGATGATGAAGCCGTTGATGAAGAAAACGATGATGAAGATGACGCGCTGCTTACACCCTCGGGTTCGCGCAAGCGCTTCCCCCTACCTGGCGTGCTAAAGATGTCGTGGTATAACACGGCCACCTATGGGACCATCGGCCCCATGTGGTTCGGCAAGCGGGAAGAGCACATTGCACAAAGAGCGAAGAGCGTAGAGCAACACGACAGCGATGACACAAGCAGTTTTTACGCAGGTTCGGGCCGCCGCGAGGCGTAAAACCCTACTCCTGCTTTGGTGGATTGATGAAAGGACCGTGGTGGAGACGCAGCGCTCTAGCCCGGCAAGGTCACCTTGGGACGAGAGCAGCTACACGCGTATGAGTGTACGGGGGTCTGAATCCTTTCTAAGGTTGCCACGGCCCTCCTTTTATAGGTCAAGGGGTCACCACAATGGCAAATCAGTCATTACGTACTGATTGGATAGCAAACAGTGCTACCATACGTAACTCTGTAGACAGGATAAGGCGCATTAAATGCACCATTTAGTGTCACATCATGGGTGTAGCCCGACAGCCTTGCCGCGCCATTCAGCCACCTTCTCGCCTGTCTGCGTGACACGTCTCCTAGACGGGTGTCACTTAGGGGTGATCTTCCAATAAAATGGCTGCCATGTGCCAAATAACAGCCACTTAATCACTTGGGGGCTCGACACCTCACCGATAGGTGACGTACATTGCTGTGAGGTGGAGCGGTGGCGCCTTGGCGGGATAGTCCGCCCTCGGCGTCCCCGGCCGGCTTGCCGGGGGAGTCTTGAGACTTGTCCTTTGGGTGTCCTCGACCCCGCCAGGCTCGCCTGCCTGGCAAGGGAGGTTTTCCTTCAGTGATATCTTGCTCACTTGGTTGGTCTTGGTCTTCTTGATCCGCCCTTTGATTTGTCAAAGAGCTATCTCTTCGGCTTGGTCTCATCTTGGATGTTGCAACCTTGCTCTTGAGCTTGTGTATAGTCCGGGAAACACACACCTAGGGTTTGTTGCACCGACAGCCTCCTACGGGCCTTACGATCCATAGGCCTCCTACGGGACTTACGATCCATGGGCTTCTTACGGGCAGTAGGATCCATGGGCCATACTGATCATGGGCCAATATCGGAATGCGATATGGGTCGTAAATGGGCCAAATTCAGAACCGTCTGTTTATGGGCTCAAACCATAATGGGTCATTAATAGGTCGGAAAATAGCACAAGCTTAATTCTCTCGACGGGCATAATGGGTCGTTAATGGGCCATAATACATGACAGGATGAATAAGGCCCGAAGGATTAACGGGACACAGACGGGCCGACTGTAACCACGGGCTAAATTTGGCCCATTAGCGGAATAGGCCAGTAATGGACCATAAGTAATCGAGGGCCAGAAATGAGCCCAAGAATATATGGGCATGAGAAGGACGAAAGGTAACACAGGCTAGAAACAGCCCAACTGAATCATGGGCCATTAATGGGTATGAATCATCTACTGTTCATTATGGGCCAGAATCACCACGGGACGTTAAAGGGCCAAGAGATACAAAAGGCCTCATATGGGCCAAAAGACATCATGGGCCATACATGGGCCAGAAGTGACAATGGGCCGGAATTATATTTGACGGCCCACATGACACTACTGGGCTAAAATCGGAAAGGCCATAACTGGCCGTGAGTTACCGGGTCGTAAATAGGCTATTTGCGAACAGGCCGTTAATAGGCTTTTCATGGGCCAGCCCGCTAACTTTTGACCAAGTCAAATGAGCCAGCCTTTTTAACCTATATGGGCCACTGTTGGGCCGTGACACGTGTCAACGTATCATAGGCGCGTAAGGTCCATTGGATGATGACATCTCTCCCAACGTGGAGCTGACACGTTGATACGTCTCCAACATATCTATAATTTTTTATTATTCCATGCTATTATAGTATCAATCTTGGATGTTTATTATGCAATTATATATCATTTTTGGGACTAACCTATTAACTTACTGCTCAGTGCCAGTTGTTGTTTTTTGCTTGTTTTTTGGCTTTACAAAAAATGGTACCAAACGGAGTCCAAATGCTACGAAATGTTTTGATGATTTTTTCTGGATCAAAAGGGAACCTAGAAGCTTCAGGAGAAGACCTAAAGAGTCACGAGGGAGCGACAAGCATGCCAGACGCGCCCCTAAGGGTTTTGTGCCCCTCGTCGCACCTCTTGACCTAATTCCAGCTCTATAAATTCCCAAATATTCCCAATACATCAGAGAGCCACCCAAAATACTTTTTCCGCCGCCGCAAGTTTCTGTTCTTCGGAGATCCCATCTGGTGACCTTTTCCGGTACTCTACCGGAGGGAGAATCGATCACGGAGGGCCTCTACATCAACCTTGTTACCCTTCCGATGATGTGTGAGTAGTTTACCACAGACCTATGGGTGCATAGCTAGTAGCTAGATGGCTTCTTCCCTCTCTTTGATCTTCAATACCATGTTCTCATCGATGTTCTTGGAGATCTATTCGATGTAATCCTTTTTTCAGTGTGTTTGTTGGGATTCGATGAATTGTGGGTTTATGATCAGATTATCTATGAATATTCTTTGAGTCTTCTCTAAACTGTTTTATGCATGATTGTTATAGCTTTGTATTTCTCTCCGATCTATCCGTTTGGTCTGGCCAACTAGATTGATTTATCTTGCAATGGGAGAGGTGCTTTGTGATGGGTTCGATCTTGTGTTGCTCAATCCCTGTGATAAAAAGGGACATGACACATACTTGTATCATTGCCATTAAAGATAAAAAGATGGGGTTTATTCCTATTAATTGGGTTTACTTTGTCTACATAATGTCGTCTTGCTTAAGGCGTTATTGTGTTCTTTATGAACTTAATACTCTAGATGCATGTTGGACAGCGATCGATGTGTGGAGTAATAGTAGTAGATGCAGGCAGGAGTCGGTCTACTTGTCTCGGACTTGATGCCTATATACATGATCATTGCCTTGGATATCGTCATAACTATGCGCTTTTCTATCAATTGCCCAATAGTAATTTGTTTACCCACCGTACGTTATGTTCAAGAGAGAAGCCTCTAGTGAAAACTATGGCCCCCGGGTCTATCTTTATCATATATATTAAAATCCAAAAATACCTTGCTGCAATTTATTTACCGTTATTTATTTCGTATTTTTGTTTAACTATTTATCACTCGAGATTTGATCCTTGCAATTAACCTCCAAGGGATTGATAACCCCTTGTTTGCATTGGGTGCAAGTATTTGTTATTTTATGTGTAGGTGCTATTCACAAGGTCTTGCGTGGTTATCCTACCGGATTGATAACCTTGGTTCTTAACTGAGGGAAGTATTTATCTCTATTGTACTGCATCATCCTCTCCTCTTCGAGGAAATCCCAACGCAGCTCACAACTAGTAGGAAGAATTTCTGGTGCTGTTGCCAGGGAGACATCACCGACACCTATCAAGTACAATCACATAAACTTTCATCTCCTTGCATTTACTTTCATTTGCCATTTGCCTCTCATTTTCATCTCCCCCACTTCTAAAACGTTTTCACAAAAACACAACAATATTTTTTGTTTGCCTTTTTGCTTGTTTGCTTGCTTGAAGTTGCTATCATGTCTGAATTTGTTATCAAAACAGGTGAAGAGGGTAAAATCCCTAAGGTTGAAATTCCCTCAAATCTGGATGCTAAAACTTTTGTAATGGGGAGTGGTAATATCATAGGAAAAAGCATATCTGGGAATTCCTCAATTGTACGGGAATTTTGGTTTGTGATGACATTTATATTCTTAAAAGAACAAAAAAATATGTTGAAGCTATTTCTGAACTTGTTCTTAAGCTTGAGAGAAGATTTATTTGCACTCATCCCACTTTGCAAAGATTGTTTTATGAGTTGCCTGCTATAAACAACCCTAAGGCTAAAAAGATAGCTACTCTTGTCATCATGATTGAATTTGATTACACAGTGCGAGAGCCTAGAGAGATTTTTGAATTTTACAATCTGAGCCATGAACATCCCATGATAGATGAGATTTTATACAATGAAGATTATTTATTGAGGTATTTGTTTCGTGATAACCATATTTTTTATGAAAATACCAAAAAGGAAGTACCGCCTTTAAACATAATCCAACAAGTTTTCAATGGCATTAATCAACAGTATTCACGGATTGTAAAAGGGAAGTAACAAGGATTTGAGGATAGCCAACTTAATAATGCTAAGATTTTGGTTGATGATGTGTTCGATATTGTTTTTGAAAAACCTCATGATGAACACACATCAAAAGATGAGAAAACTAAGGATGACAACACTTGAAACTATGCATTACGCCTAGCTAGGGACGTAAAACAATAGCGCTTGTTGGGAGACAACCCAATAGTTATCTTAGTTTTTCTTGTTTCTTTTCTGTTTTTTGGTGTGCACACAATTATGCTACTGTTGTAGTTGTGTTTTTGTGTTTAAATTAGTGTTTGTGCCGAGTAAAGCCTTTGGAATGATTTGGTTGATAATTGATTTCATTTTGTGAGAAAATAGAAACTTTTGCGCCGAGTAGCAGATTTTTTATATTGACTGGAACGTGATAAATTTCTGAATTACACATGATTTATATACACATTTCCCATGTTGTCCCAATTTTTCAGAATTTTTGGAGTTACAGAAGTATTGCACTTAGCCAGATCAATACATATTGTTCTGTTTTTTATAGATTCTGTTTTCATTGCATTCTTTTCTTGTTTTAATGAATCTACGGATTGTATCGAGGGGTATAAGTCATGGTGAAGTTAGAATACAGTAGGTAATATGGAATAATAAAATATGAATGGGTTTACAATAGTACCTAAAGTTTATGATTTGCTAGTTATACTAACGTATCTCATAGTTTTCTATTGAGTTTTGTGTGCTGAAGTTTTCAAGTTTTGAGTGATATCGCAATGCATGAAGGAATAAGGAGTGGCAAGACCCTAAGCTTTGGGGTGCCCAAGGCACCCCAAGGTAATATTCAAGGAGACCCAAGCATCTAGGCTTGGGGATGCCCCAGATGGCATCCCCTCTTTTGTCTACCAACCATCGGTAAATTACTTGGAGCTATATTTTTATTCATCACATGATATGAGTTTTTCTTGGAGCGTCGTGTATTATATGAGTCTTTGCTTTGGTTGCTTTTTAGTTTGCCACAATCATCTTTGCTGGACACACCTTTTATAGAGGGGCACACATTATTCTTGATTTGTTAGAATACTCTATGTGCTTCACTTATATTTTTGAGCTAGACAGTTGCCCTAGTGCTTCACTTATATTTTTTAGAGCACATCAGTGGTTATATTTTAAAGAAATAGTTGCACTCTCATGCTTCACTTATATTATTTTGAGATTTTAGTAAATAGTAATGGCAATTTGCATGGGTTATGAATTTGGTCCTAATATGATAGGTATTCAAGAGGGATATAATAAAAACTTTCATGTAGATCACTGATTATGATAAGTTTGATTTCACGCAATAGTTTTGTGATATAAAGATGGTAAGATGTGGGAGGTACCAGTGAATGATTGTGGTTTAGTAAGAATATTGGTGTTAAGGTTTGTGATTCCCGAAGCATGTGTGTATGATCTCTAGTTATGCTAAGAAGTTGAGCACGATTTATTATTGAGTGTCTTCCTTTGCATCAAGGTCGGGGGTGCGCGATGGTTAACTCCTACCAACCTCCCCCCTAGGAGCATGCGTAGTAGTACTTTCATTTGAGGGCTAATAAACTTTTGCAATAAGTATGTGAGTTCTTTATGACTAATGTGAGTTCATGGATTATACACACTCTCACCTTTCCGCCATTTGCTAGCCTCTTCGGTATCGTGCATTGCCCTTTCTCACCTCGAGATGTGGTGTAAACTTCGCCGGTGCATCCAAACCCTGTGATATAATATGCTCTATCACACATAAGCCTCCTTATATCTTCCTCAAAACAGCCATCATACCTACCTATTATGGATTTTTCATAGCCATTCTGAGATATATTGCCATGCAACTTCCACCGTTCCATATTTATGACACACATCATCATTGTCATATTGCTTTGCATGATCATATAGCTGACATAGTATTTGCGGCTCAGCCACCGTTCATCATTTTTTATACATGTTATGCTAGATGATTGCACATCCTGGTACACCGCCAGAGGCATTCTTATAGAGTCATATTTTGTTCTAGAATCGAGTTGTAAGTAAATAGAAGTGTGATGATCATCATTATTCATTATTAGACATTGTCCCAAGTGAAGAAATATATATATATATATATATAAAGAGGCCAAAAGAAGACCCAAAAAAGAGGCCAAAAGAGCCCAACAAAAAGAGGAAAAACAAGAGAGAAAAAAGGAATAAAAAATAAATGAGAGAAAAAGAGAGAAGGGGCAATGTTACTATCATTTTCCACACTTGTGCTTCAAAGTAGCACCATGTTTTTCATATAGAGGGTCTCCTTGCTTTCACTTTCATATAACTACTGGGAATTTTTCATTACAGAACTTGGCTTGTATTTTCCAATGATAGGCTTCCTCAAATGCCCGAGGTCTTCATCAGCAAGCAAGTTGGATGCACACCCGCTTAGTTTCCTTTTTGAGCTTCCATACACTTATATCTCTTAGTGCATCTGTTGCATGGCAATCCCTACTCCTTGCATTGACATCAATTGATGGGCATCTCCATAGCCCGTTGATTAGCCTCGTCGATGTGAGACTTTCTCCTTTTTTGTCTTCTCCATATCATCTCTACCACCATACTCTATTCCACCCATAGTGTTATATCCATGGCTTGCGCTCATGTATTGCGTGAGGGTTGAAAAAGCTGAAGCGCGTAAAAAAGTATGAACCAATTGCTTGGCTAACACGGGGGTAGTGCATGATTTATATTTTGTGTTAAGAAGATGGAGCATGACAAGGCTATATGATTTTGTAGGGATAGCGTTCTTTAGCATTGATATTTTGAAAGGCATGATTGTTTGTTGGTATGCCTGAGTATTGATGTCTTTATGTCAAATTATACACAATTGCTTTGAATCATCCGGATCTTAATATTCATGCCACAAAAGAGATTACATGATGAATATGGTAGGTAGCATTCCACATCAAAAATTCTGCTTTTATTATTTACCTACTCGAGGACGAGCAGGAAATAAGCTTAGGCGTGCTGATACGTCTCCAACGTATCTATAATTTTTTATTATTCCATGCTATTATAGTACCAATCTTGGATGTTTATTATGCAATTATATATCACTTTTTGGGACTAACCTATTAACTTAGTGCCCAGTGCCAGTTGTTGTTTTTTGCTTGTTTTTGGCTTTTCAGAAAATCAGTACCAAACGGAGTCCAAACGCTACGAAAAATTTTGACGGTTTTTTCTGGACCAGAAGGGACCCTAGAAGCTTCGGGAGAAGACGTGAAGAGTCATGAGGGAGCGATAAGCCTGCCAGGGGCGCCCCCCGGGCTTGTGGGCCCATCGTGGCACCATTTGACCTAATTCCAGCTCTATAAATTCCCAAATATTCCCAATACATCAAAGAGCCACCCAAAATACTTTTTCCGGTGCCGCAAGTTTTTGTTCTTCGGAGATCCCATCTGGAGACCTTTTACGGTACTCTGCTGGAGGGGGAACCAATCACGGAGGGCCTCTACATCAACCTTGCTGCCCTTCCGATGATGTGTGACTAGTTTACCACAGACCTACGGGTCCATAGCTAGTAGCTAGATGGCTTCTTCTCTCTCTTTGATCTTCAATACAATTTTCTCCTCGATGTTCTTGGAGATCTATTCGATGTAATCCTTTTTTGTAGTGTGGTTGTTGGGATTCGATGAATTGTGGGTTTATGATTAGATTATCTATGAATATTATTTTAGTCTTCTCTAAACTCTTTTATGCATGATTGTTATAGCTTTGTATTTCTCTTCGATCTATCTATTTGGTTTGGCCAACTAGATTAATTTTTCTTGCAATGGGAGAGGTGCTTTGTGATGGGTTTGATGTTGTGTTGCTCAATCCCAGTGATAGAAAGGGACATGACACGTACTTGTATCATTGCCATTAAGGATAAAAAGATGGGGTTTATTCCTATTAATTGGGTTTACTTTGTCTACATCATGTCATCTTGCTTAAGGCGTTACTCCGTTCTTTATGAACCTAATACTCTAGATGCATGCTGGATAGCGGTTGATGTGTGGAGTAATAGTAGTAGATGCAGGCAGGAGTCGGTCTACTTGTCTCAGACGTGATGCTTATATACATGATCATTGCCTTGGATATCGTCATAACTATGCGCTTTTCTATCAATTGCCCAACAGTAATTTGTTTACCCATCGTATGTTATGTTCAAGAGAGAAGCCTCTAGCGAAAACTATGGGCCCCAGGTATATCTTTATCATATATATTAAAATCCAAAAATACCTTGCTGCAATTTATTTACCTTTATTTTATTTTGTGTTTTTGTTTATCTATCTACCCCTAAGAGATTTGATCCTCGCAATTAACTGCCAAGGGATTGACAACCCCTTATTTGTGTTGGGTGGAAGTATTTGTTATTTCGTGTGTAGGTGTTGTTCATGAGGTCTTGCGTGGTTCTCCTACTGGATTGAGAACCTTGGTTCTTAACTGAGGGAAATACTTATCTCTACTATACTGCATCATCCTCTCCTCTTCGAGGAAATCCCAACGCAGCTCACAAGTAGCACACGTGGTTCCTTCGGCCAGTAAGAATTTTACACGTGGAAAATCTCCATTGGTCTGGTCTATTAACGGGTTATCAGATCCAAACTGGAACCCGATAGCTTAACGGCGACCCGTTACAGTGGATGCCATGTGTTGGTTACCCTTAATGAAAACACTTCCATAACGCGGCATTTATTGTCCTGGAAATGGACACTTCCGTGATATAATTTGATTATTTTCATGGAACACTTCTACGACAGCACGGGTATGACTATCTGGATTCTGTCATAAAATCGTCATGAATGTACATGCATGACAGAAAACGTGACCTACTGTGACTGTCGTGCGTACGACCATCTATGGGATCATGGCGATCCATTTGCGGTTCGACTGGAGAGATCGGCGTGCACAAAGAGCAGAACCAGTAGGAAACGTAGGTGTCTACCCAGGTTCGGGCTGCTGTGAAACGTAAAACCCTACTCCTGCTTTGTGTATTGATGTGTGTATGTGTACAGCTTGCATGGAGCGCACGTCCGGCAAGGTGCTCGGGGGTGCTGCTGCGTGCAAATGGATAGGGTTTCGACTTTCGTTAAGGTAGCCATGTGCTGGTCCACTAAGAACGGGGCCCTTAGTACCCCAACTTATGCACAGGCAGTGGCGGCATCCCCGGCAAGGGGGCTTGCCGGGTACCAGCCCAAGATCAAGGCTGACAATCTATGAAGCAGATCCCATAGGTCAAGACAAGCTGCTCTTTGAGAAATCAAGGAGCGCATCAAGAAGACCAAGGTTCAAGACAAGCCTCGATATCAACTACGGAAGCAGCCCCTGCCGGCAAGGCCGAGCCAGCAAGGCGAAGGCCCGACAAGCTCCTTGGCTGGCAAAACCCCCGCCAGCTGCCAGCGCTCCACCTCACCGAGCAGCTAGTCGCTGATCAGTGAGGTGTCGAGCCCGCAGGCAGTTAGGTAAGGCTTGCCGGACACGTGTTAGCTCGTCGGAAGGATTTTTACCTTTATCGACACCCATCCAAATGGCGTGTCAAGATAATAAGAGTTAGCTAGGCAAGCGGTGCAGCATCCTTGCCGGGGCTTTCCTCCTCACGACACCTAGTGATGCATTTAATGCTTCTTGTCCTAACTAGCAGAGTTAAGTACGATACTATTGTTTGCTATCTAATCAACATGTAGTTACCTTTTTGCCACTGTGGTTACCCCTTGAGCTATAAAAGGAGGGCCATGGCAACCTTTACAAGGGTTGGAACCCATTCAAACCCCACGCACACTTGCACGTGTAGCTGCCTCCTCCTTGCGCCTTGCCGGGGGGGAGCGCTCCTTGTACTTATGCATCCACATTTCCAATACACCAAGACAAGAGTAGGGTCTTACACCTCAAAGGTGGCCTAAACCTGGGTAAACAATCGTTGTGCCCTTTGTTAATCCTGCTCTTTGCGTTCTATGCATTCCCCTCGCCAAACCACAAAGGGGCTAGATCACCCCATAGATAGTCGTTCCACACCAACACCATGGGCCTCCTTTTATAGGCTAAGGGGTCACCACAATGGCAAAATGGTAAATCTAAACTGTGAATAGTGGCTACAGTGTTGTGTACCTAACTCTGACGGGTTAGGACAAATGCATTTAACGCGCCGTGAGGTGTCTTGTGGATGGAGCTCTCCGGCAAGGCCGGTCTCTCCTTCTGTGCCATTCACCCATCTACCTTCTATTCCTTTGACACATCATTTGGACGGGTGTCATTAAAGTTGTACCTTCGGCGGTGAGCTAACACGTGCCCAGACAAGCCTCACCTAACTGCATGCCCGCTCAACACCACATCGACAAGTGACAACCTAACAGATGAGGTGGAGCGGCGGCAGCACAGTGGGATTCTTGCCGGGCCCGGAGCTTGTCGGGCTTGGATCTTGGTGGCTTTCCCCGGCAAGGGTCTTGCCGGGCTGTGGAGCCGCATCTTCAGCATTTCTGATCACCATCTTCTGAGAACTTCTTTGCTTCTTATAATCTGATCTTGTGTTTGTCTTTGGTTATCCTCTGGCAAACCTTACCATCGGAAGGCTGCTACTGCCTGTGCATAAGTCTGGCGTATTAAGGACCCCATTCTTAATACACCGACAGGAGCCCCCGGGCCTGGGCCACACACACACGATGTGTCGTTGGGCTAGGCCCAAACAATGCTCAGGCACGCCTGGCAGAAGATAACTGCCAACTCTGTCATAATCTTCTCTTTTACTGCGCCCCCCACCACGCGTACTGCATGCAAGGCATGGGATTGGCGAAACTGGGTGGTCGCTGGAGTAGTGCGCCTGAACAGGAATGGTCACTTCAAACGCATAGTAAAGAGCCAGCCCCCGCACCTTCCCCATAAAGAGAGGACCACGGAGGGCGCTGCTCATTTGCCTCTTCCCATTCCAGACGAATCACCTCCTTCTTCTTTCTTCGTCTTCCCTCTCCCTCACTGTTCTTCTGAGAAGCACCACTTCAATGGCGAGGGGAAAGGGTCAAGCTCATGCATCCTCCATTGCTGCGAGGGCTTCTCCCCCGCACCACGCTCGCGCCCTGGCCACGGTTGTGGAGGTCAGTTCTAGTGCTCGCGGAAAGGCAGCGGCCCACGGTCGCAGAAAGTGCGGCGTTCGAGGCTGGGGCAATCATGGTGGAGTGCTCGCCATTTCGTGCCAGGCCATTCCGCTCCAAGCTGAGGACCACACGGAGGACACGGCGCATGAGTTTGTCGTGGATTTGTGCCATCGGCCACGCAGCTGGTTGCATCTCCCTTGTCCCTTCGCCAGGGCGATGGAGGACAGCCATCTGTCCGGCCTGTGGCTGCGAGTGGACGGCTGCTGTAACGGCCACGTATGGGTGGTCGAGGTCTCTTCCAATGGTATCATGTACCTTACGCACCGATGGAAGTCCTTCATTTGTGCCCGTAGCTTGGGGCAGGGACACCTCCTCCACTTCAGGCTGGTTGGATCTGACACGCTCTTCGTGAAGTTCTTCTGGGCTTCGGGTGTTTTCCTGGAGTGCTCCGTAGAGAGCTCGAGCAGCAGCGACTCCGATTCCTCCAGCAAGAGTGATGACGACGACGAGAGCTCCCCAAGCGTCAAGATCGAGGACAGCAATTCTTACTAAGTACGGATGATACTTTGGTCGAATCTTGAATCGTGTCCCGATCAAGTTATTTTCTTTTGCTCTTGTACTGTGCCCAATGTAACCCTGCGGGGAAACATTTAAAAGAAATGCTATCGAGCACTTCTGGGTGAATATCTACTGTCTGTTATGCTTGATGAATGTGTGCTGTTTTTCCTTGTTTGATTCTATTTTTGCATGGTTTTATTCCCTACGCTATTTGGAAACTTGCCGGTGCGCACACTTGCCGCGAGCGCTTGAGGAACGGATCCTTAGCAGCCTGCTGGAAATGTTGCTGCCGGCAAGGCCCCTTGGCAGTCTCAGCACTGCTGCTTAGATTGTTGAGCAGACTCGAAAGAAAATAAGAGCGCAGCTAGTCACGACAAGGTTCCCTCACGTGCAGGTTTTCCATACAAAAGCCAAAATCTTTCAAGGAAAATAGCTCTACAACAAATAAATTTGTTTGAAAGTTTTTCAACTTAGCTTTTCTTCGTTGTACTTCTTGTCGTGGAATATTAACTTGAACATCACATGTCGGTGTCCATACCATCATATTATCCATCGAAGCAAAGTACTACTACGCATGCCCCTAGGGAGGAGGTTGGTAGGAGTTAACCATCGCGCGCCCCCGACCTCCACGCAAAGGAAGACACTCAATAATAAATCATGCTCCAACTTCTTCTCATAACTAAAGATTATACGTGCATGCTTCGGGAATCACAAACCTTAACACCAACATTCTTACTAAACCACGATCATTCACTAGTACATCCCACATATCACCATATTAATATTGCAAAACTATTGCAAGGAATCAAACATATGATATTCAGTGATCTACAAGTTTTATGTAGGATTTAATGACTAACCATGTGAATGACAAATTAATGTTGACTCTCTAAATAGATATAAGTGAAGCATGAGAGTTTAATTCTTTCTACAAAAGACCACGCTCTAATAATTATAAGTGAAGCAAAAGAGCTTTCTACAAATAACGGTTTTCAAAATGTAGAGAAACGAGCATCCAAACTTCAAATGATATAAGTGAAGCACATGAAGCATTCTATAAAGCCATACACAAAAGATATAAGTGAAGTGCAAAGAGCATTCTATAGATCAACCAAGCACTATCTCATACCAGCATAGTGCATTACTAAAATAAAAATAAAAAGCAAATGACGCTCCAAGAATTTACGCATATCATGTGAACAAAACAAAAATCAAGACATACCGATAATTGTCGAAGAAATATGGGATGCCTTCCGGGGCATCCCCAAGCTTAGACGCTTGAGTCTCCTTGAATATTTACTTGGGGTGCCTTGGTCATGCCCAAGCTTGAACTCTTGTGTTGTAGGGTGGAATCCTAAGTGGAGATATTTTCACACTTGGAGGGGGGGAGGATGAACGCAAGAACACAAAGAGGAAATTCACTCCAACAAAACCCAATCACACATCCGAGAGAATAGCATAGTTGACATCCACAAGAATACAAGAACAATCCAACGAAACAAGCACAAAGGTAAGGTTCTTCCCACTCCTAAGGAGGTAAGATCTTGATGATAGTCTTCTCCAAGAGGAGGTCTTGATATCCACTTCGTATCTTCCCCTAGGAGGTCTTGATCTCCAAGAGGAGTGGTAGAAGGATCAAAGCTCTATCAATGTCTCACATATACTTTGTTGGCCCTAAATAATGTCCTAGGCGCGAAATATATAGCTAGAGAGAGATAGGGGACGACTTGGGGGTCAAGATAGGAAGTCCTCGGCCGAACCCTGGGAGGGCCGTGCGCACGGGGTAAGTGAGGCCCGTGCGCACGGGGGTCCCGTGGGCATGGTACACGCGTGTGCGCACGGTGTGCTACAGCGGTGAGGGCCCGTGTGCACGAGGCCTAGAGGCCGTGCGCACGGGGGTGCGTGTCTCGGTTACAGAAGCCTTCTGGGTGGCCCGTGGACACGGGGTCTGGATGGCCCGTGCGCACGGGGTCGTCTGGGAGGTGCTATTTTGCTCTTGATGGATGCCTTCTCCTTCCTTGTGGCTTTGGGGTCCTTCTCCTGTGCCCATGGGATGTCCCTTAGCTGCTAGGTGGCGTTCATCTTCGTACCTAATGACACATAGCATGTTTTGGTGAGGTAGCATCCAAGTTCCATTCATATCCATATCGATCTCAAGTAGGAGTGAGTTCACCTCGGTTTCGATGGCGCGTGCTCGAGCTCTTGTCATAGGTCCACGTGGTGCTTGATGTGTTGGAGTAGAGTCCATGGGGATGATCAGAGGATGCTCCACATCATCTCCCCCCCTTGGGAGAGATCCATCCATGGATCGTGATCGTCATCTCCATGGTATGGGGACAAGTCCTTGACATTGAAGTGTCGCTTATGTTGTACTTGGCACCTGGGATGTCGATCTTGTAGGCTTTGTCAATGTAGCATGCTAGCACCTTGAAGGGTCCATTGGCTCATGGTAGTAGCTTGGACTTGCGTTCGTTGGGGAAACGGTCCTTGCGAAGATGTAACCAAACGAGATCGCCCGGGTTGAACACCATGGGGTGCTTGTTCATGTTTAGCTTGGAGGCAAGGCGGTGTACTTGACGCTCGATCGTCTGCCTTGTGTGTTCATGCATCTTCTTGAGATAGCTTGCTCTTGCACTTGCGTCCATGTTCACGCATTCTTGTAGTGGGAGATGTAGGATGTCCAATGGGGACAATGGGTTGAATCCATAAACGACCTCGAAGGGGGACTTGCCGGTAGTAGAATGCCTTGCTCGGTTGTAGGCGTACTCAGCGATGGGTAAGCATTCCTCCCACTCCTTGATGTTCTTCTTGATCAACACGCGGAGAAGTGTAGAGAGCGTCCGGTTTGTGACTTCCGTTTAGCCATCGCTTTGAGGATGATAGGCGGGCGAGAAGAGTAGCTTGATTCTGAGCTTGGCAAATAGAGTCTTCCAAAAGTAGCTTAGGAACTTGACGTCGCGGTCGGACAGAATAGTCCTTGGCACTCCATGTAACCTCCAGATTTCCCTACAAAAAAGATTTGCAACATGTGAAGCATTGTCTATCTTATTGCATGGGATGAAATGTGCCATTTTAGATAATCATTCCACAACAATAAATACTGAATCTTTAGCATTTTGAGTCCTAAGTAATCCAAGCACAAAATCCATACTAATATCTTCCCATGGTTGATACGGAATAGGAAGGGGCATATGTAAACCATGAGATTGAGCTTGTAGAGCACCGGTTGGTGAAGCATGCAACATCGCGAAACATCTTTGGCCAAAAGTACTTGAAGGAGAGTGCAGCAAAGGTCTTTTCACGTCCGAGATGTCCCATAAGTCCTCCGCCATGAGCCTCTTGCAAAAGTAACAAACAAAGAGAAGACTCGGGTACACAAAGTTTGTTAGCGCGCATAAGATAACCATCCTTAAGGTAATAGTGCTCCCAATAAGTGTTAGCAAGACATTTGGCATAAGGAATCGCAAACGAAGGATCATGTGCATATAGATCTTTAACATACTCAAAGCCAATAACATTCAATTCAAGTTGAGTAACTGATTGCTTGTATCTGTGTTGGTATTTCCCCGAAGAGGAGAGGATGATGCAGCATAGCAACGGTAAGTATTTCCCTCGGTTATGAAACCAAGGTTATCAATCCAGTAGGAGAACCAAGCAACACTATGTAAGCGGTACCTGCATGCAAATAACAAATACTTGCAACCCAACGCATAAGAGGGGTTGTCAATCCCTCCTCGGTATTGAGATAGATTAAATTGTATGAGATTGGATAAATACATCTAGCGAAAACACAAAATAAAATAAATAAAGAAAAATGCAGCAAGGTATTTTTGGTTTTTTGGAATAATAGATCTGAAAACAATATGATAGAAAATAGACCAGGGGGCCGTAGATTTCACTAGTGGCTTCTCTCGAGAAAATAGCATACAGTGGGTAAACAAATTATTGTTGGGCAATTGATAGAAGAGCCAATAATTATGACAATATCCAAGGCAATGATCATGTATATAGGCATCACGTCCAAGATTAGTAGACCGACTCCTGCCTGCATCTACTACTATTACTCCACACATCGACCGCTATCCAGCATGCATCTAGTGTATTAAGTTCATGGAGAAATGGAGTAATGCAATAAGAACGATGACATGATGTAGACAAGATCTATTCATGTAGGAATAGACCCCATCTTTTTATCATTAATAGCAACGATACATGCGTTCCTCGCTACCCCTTCTGTCACTGGGTGAGGACACCGCAAGATCGAACCAATCACAAAGCACCTCTTCCCATTGCAAGAAAAATCAATCTAGTTGGCCAAACCAAACCAAAGTTGGAGAAGAAATACAAGGCTATAACAATCATGCATATAAGAGATCAAAGAAGACTCAAATAATATTCATAGATAGAATTGATCATAAACTCGCAATTCATCGGATCCCAACAAACACACTACAAAAAGTCATTACATCAAATAGATCTCCAAGAACATCAAGGAGAACATTGTGTTGAGAATCAAAAAGAGAGAAGAAGCCATCTAGCTACTGCCTACGGACCTGTAGGTCTGTGGTAAACTATGCACGCATCATCGGAGGAGCACCAATGAGGATGATGAACCCCTCCGTGATCTTGTTCCCCTCCGGCAAGGTGCCGGAATAGGGCTCTAGATTGGATCTCATGGTTCTGGAACTTGCGGCGGCTCAAATTGTGTTTCGTCTACTTCCCTAGGGTTTCTGGAATATTTGGGTATTTATAGAGCTGAGAGGCGGTGGAAAGGACTCCTATGGGCCCCACTACCCACCTGGGCGTGCTAGGGGCCTCTGGCGCGCCCTGGTGTCTTGTGGGCCCCACGGGCCTCCCCTCGTGCACTTCCTTGGCTCCCAAGTTGTCTTCTAGGCAGAAAAAAATCTCCAAAAAGTTTCGCTACCTTTGGACTCCGTTTGATAAGAATATTCTGTGAAGTAAAAAAAAGCAAAAAATAGCAAGTGGCACTGGGCACTATGTCAATAGGTTAGTCCCAAAAAATGATATAAAGTTGCTATAAAATGAATATAAAACATCCAAGAATGATAATATAACAGCATGGAACAATAAAAATTATATATACGTTGGAGACGTATCAGCATCCCCAAGCTTAATTCCTGCTCGTCCTCGAGTAGGTAAATGATAAAAACAGAATTTTTGATGTGGAATGATGCCTAACATGTTCATCATATATTCTTTTCTTTTGTAGCATGGACATTTGGACTTTTAGATGATTCAAAGCAATAGTCTATATTTGACATGAAGATTTCAATACTCAAGCATATCAACAAGCAACCATGTCTTTCAAAATATCAACACTAAAGAAATTTATCCCTAGCCCATCATGCTCAATCATTGATCCATTCATGAAACACACTTGAATATTAGCTGCATCCAATGCACAAGTATGATCATAGTGCTCCCTAATTGGTGCTTTATAAGAGAAGATGAAGACTCAAAGAAAAATAAAAATTGCATAAAATAAATAGATAGGCCCTTCGCAGAGGGAAGCAGAGATGTGTAAAGGTGCCAGAGCTCAAAGCTTAAATTGAGAGATAAAATATTTTGAGAGGCATGCTTTTCCTGTCAACGAAAATGACCGAGAATTCCTAATACTTTCCATGTTATATACATCATAGGAGGTTCCCAAACATAAAATAAAGTTTATTCCTTTTTCCACCATTCTTTCACAATCCATGGCTAGCCGTATCCACGGGTGCCTTCCATACCAACACTTTCTAAGGAATTTATTACTTGACAACATAAAGTAAATTTCTTTTTCATTTCGGGACTGGGCATCCCTATTACCGCCATACTCTCATGCAATGGCAAGTGAATAAACACTCATCTTGAGAATAACACATCAAGCATGGAAAAATATTGGCCACCCCCTGCTGCTTCATGAGCGGTACGGGCACACAAAAAGGAATTTTATTTTGAAAATTAGAGTTGGCACATACCAATTTACTTGGAACGACAAGGAAATACCGCATATAGTTAGGTATGGTGGACTCATTTGGCACAACTTGGTTTAAGGATTTTGGATGCACAACTGGTATTCCCACTTAGTACAAGGAAAGTCTAGCAAATAGATTGAGAAGTAACCAACCAAAAAGCAAAAATTCTCATAAACGAGCATTAAACATAACTAACACCGAATAATGCACCACAAGTAGGATGTAATTTCATTGCATAACTATTGAATTTAATGCTTGCATAGGGAATCACAAACCTTAACACCAATATTCTTACTAAAGAATAATTACTCACTAACATGACTCACATATTACTGTCATCATATCTCAAAACTATTACAAAGAATCAAGTTTATAATATCCAATGATCTTCATGAAAGTTTTTATTATATCCCCCTTGAATATATATCACTTTGGGACTAGATTCATATATTACCATTGCTTATGACAAGCTCTCAAACAAATTTAAGTGAAGAACATGAGCATAAATAAAAAAATTCATCTCTCAAAATAATATAAGTGAAGTATGAGAGAATTTCTTCAAAAAATTACTAACTCTCAAATTAATCTAAGTGAAGCATGAGAGTATTTCTTCAAAAATTAAAGCACCACCGTGCTCAAAAAGATATAAGTGAAGCACTAGAGCAATTCCATAGCTCAAAAAATTTAAGTGAAGCACATAAAGCAATTCTAACAAATCATAGCATCATTATGGCTTTCTCAAAAAGGTGTGTCCAGCAAGGATAATTGTGACAAACTAAAAAGTAAAACAAGCAAAGACACATATAATACAAGACGCTCCAAGAAAAACTCATGAAAAATATAGCTCCAAGTAAAATTACCGATAGTTGTCAGAAGAAAGAGGGGATGCCTTCCAGGGCATCCCCAAGCTTAGTTGCTTGGTTCTCCTTGAATATTATCTTGGGGTGCCATGGGCATCCCCAAGCTTAGGCTCTTTTCATTCCTTATTCTTTCATCCATCGTGATCTCACCCAAAACTTGAAAACTCCAATCACACATAACTTAAAAAAAACCTTCATGAGATCCGTTAGTATAAGAAAACTAATCTTTGCTTTAAGTACTGTTGCAAACCCATTCATATTTTATTATTGCATAATTCCTACTATATTTTAACTTTACCATGTCTTATACCCCCCGATACAATCCATAGATTCATGAAAATAAGCACACAATGCAACGAAAACGGAATCTGTCAAAAACAGAACAATCTGTAAAGACTTGAATTTTACTCATATTTATGTAACTCCAAAAAATCTGAAAAATTAGGAAAACATAGGAAATTTGTATATAAATCTTGTGTAAACAATTCAGAATTTTTTGTCGCTTCTGTGATTTTTAACAATTTAGCTACTGTATGCAAAAGTTTATGATTTTCAACAGGATCAAATCAACTATCACCCAAAGCTATCCTAAAGGCTTAACTTGGCACAAACACTAATTAAAACATAAAAAACAAAATCATAACAGAGGCATAATTGTGTGAACACACAAAAATAGAAAAAAAAAGAGAAAAAAATATTTTATTCATTGGGTTGCCTCCCAACAAGCGTTATCGTTTTATGCCCCTAGCTAAGCATAATGCATAGATTCAAGTATTGTCATCTTTGGTTTTTGCTCCATAGGTTACCCTCATGATTGATCCATATGGTGGCTTAATTATTGTACTAGGGAAGTGTTCCATACCCTTTCTTAGTGGAAATTGAAATTTGATATTCCCTTCTTTCATATCAATCACGGCACCTATAGTTCGTAAAAACGGTCTACCAAGTATGATTGGACAAGACGAATTGCAATCAGTATCAAGAATAATAAAATCTATGGGCACATAGTTCCTATTTGCAAGAATAAGAACATCATCAATCCTTCCCAAAGGTTTTTTAATAGTAGAATCCGCCAAGTGCAAATTAAGAGAACATTCTTCAATATTGGTAAGACTAAGCACATCACATAGAGATTTCGAAATTGTGGAAACACTAGCACCTAAATCACATAAAGCAAAACACTCATAATTTTTTATCTTGACTTGAATGGTGGGTTCCCATTCATCATATAATTTTCTAGGAATTGAAATCTCTAATTCCAACTTTTCTTCTAAAGCTTTCATCATCGCTTCTACAATATGTTTAGTAAAAGCTTTATTTTGTTCATAGGCATTGGGTGAATTTAACATGGATTGCAACAAAGAAATACATTCAATCAAAGAGCAACTATCGTAATTAAAATCTTTGTAATCCAAAAGAGTGGGCACATCACTAGTTAAAGTTTTGACCTCTCCATACCCACTTTTATCAAAAATTTCAACAAGATTTTCACCCTCCGAATTATGGGGACGCCTTCTAGCTAAAGTTGACTCTTCTTCAGTCCCTTTATCATCAATATTAATATTACTAAACAAGGAATCAACAGAAGAAACACCAATCATTTTAAGATCTTCATCATTATGGTGAAAGCAATCGGTAGAAAACGCTCTTTCTAGAAATTCTCTTTTAGCTCTAAGCATAGCGGTTCTTTTCTTAATTTCATCCATGGAAACATATAAAGCTTTAATTGATTCATTGACATCAACTTTGGGTGGAAAAAATTTAATCTTGAGATTTTCTACATCGTGTGAAATTCTATCAATGCTTCTAGACATATCATCAAGTTTACTCAATTTTTCTTCTATCGTAGTATTGAAAAAAAATTGAGCATTGATAAATTCTTTAATATTACTATCAAGATCAGAGGGGTTTCTATTATTATTGTAAGAAGAATTACCATAGGAATTGCCATAATTATTAGAGGAATTTCCAGGAAAAGGCCTAGGATTAAAATTACCTCTATAAGCATTATTATTAAAATTGCTTCGCTAGACAAAATTCACATCTACGGGATCACTATTTTGCTCATTCAAATTAGAAAAAGGCACATCATTAAGATCAATAGGAGCATTTTTACTAGCAACCAATTTCATAAGTGCATCAACTTTTTCACTCAAAGTACTAATTTCTTCAACCGAATTAACCTTTTTACTAGTAGGTGCTCTTTCAGTATGCCATTGTGAATAATTTGCCATAATATTATCAAGCAATTTAGTGGCTTCAACCAAAGTAATTTCCATAAAATTACCACCCGCGGTAGAATCTAAAAGATTTCTAGAAACAAAATTCAATACTGCATAAAAAATTGTATAATCATCCAAAGATTTAAACCATGAGTAGGACAATTTCTTAGCATTAATTTCATTCTTTCCCAAGATTGCGCAACATGTTCATGCTCAAGTTGCTTAAAATTCATAATTTGATTTCTAAGGGAAATAATTTTCGCGGGCGGAAAATACTTAGTAATAAAAGCATCTTTGCACTTATCCCAAGAATCGATATTATTGCGAGGCAAAGAGGAAAACCAAATTTTTGCACGATCCCACAAAGAGAAAGGAAAAAAATTTAATTTCACAATATCAGTGTTCACACCTTTTTTCTTTTGCATATCACACAATTCTACGAAAGTGTTTAGATGGGATGCGGCATCCTCATTAGGAGTACCGGAAAATTGCTCTTTCGTAACAAGATTCAACAAAGCGGCATTGATATCATAAGACTCCGCACTAGCGGTGAGAGGAGCAATTGGAGTGCTAATAAAATCATTATTATTGGTATTGGAAAAATCACATAACTTGGTATTTTCTTGAGACATCGCAACTATGCAAACAAGATCACACGCAAACAAAAGATCGAGCGAGAAAAAGTCAAAAAAGAAGGCAAATATTTTTTTGCTTTTCGCAAAAACATTTTAGAAGTGGGGGAGATGAAAACGAGAGGCAAATGGCAAATAATGTAAATTGCAAGGAGATGAGATTTGTGATTGGGAACCTGATAGATGTTGATGATGTCTCCCCGGCAACGGCGGCAGAAATTCTTTCCTGATTGCTTGTATCTGCGTTGGTATTTCCCCAAAGAGGAGAGGATGATGCAGCACAGCAACGGTAAGTATTTCCCTTAGTTATGAAACCAAGGTTATCAATGCAGTAGGAGAACTAAGCAACATTGTGTAAGTGGTACCTGCACACAAATAGCAAATACTTGCAACCCAACGCGTAAGAGGGGTTGTCAATCCCTCCTCGGTATTGAGATAGATTAAATTGTATGAGATTGGATAAGTACATCTAGCGAAAACACAAAATAAAATAAAGAAAGAAAAAATGTAGCAAGGAATTTTTGGTTTTTTGGAATAATAGATCTGAAAAACAATATGATAGAAAATAGACCCGGGGGCCGTAGATTTCACTAGTGGCTTCTCTCAAGAAAATAGCATACGATGGGTAAACAAATTACTATTGGGCAACTGATAGAAGAGCAAATATTTATGACGATATCCAAGGCAATGACCATGTATATAGGCATCACGTCCAAGATTAGTAGACCAACTCCTGCCTGCATCTACTACTATTACTCCACCCATCGACCGCTATCCAGCATGCATCTAGTGTATTAAGTTCATGGAGAAACAGAGTAATGCAATAAGAACGATGACACGATGTAGACAAGATCTATTCATGTAGGAATAGACCCCATCTTTGTATCCTTAATAGCAACGATACATGTGTGCCTCGCTACCCCTTCTGTCACTGGGTGAGGACACCGCAAGATCAAACCCATCACAAAGCACCTCTTCCCATTGCAAGAAATATCAATCTAGTTGGCCAAACCAAACCAAAGTTTCGGACAAGAAATGCGAGGCTATAACAATCATGCATATAAGATATCAAAGAAGACTCAAATAATATTCATAGATAGAATTGACCATAAACTCACAGTCATTACATCAAATAGATCTCCAAGAACATCGAGGAGAACATTGTATTGAGAATCAAAAAGAGAAAAGAAGCCATCTAGCTACTGCCTACGGACCCGTACGTCTGTGGTAAACTACTCACGCGTCATCGAAGGAGCACCAATGAGGATGATGAACCCCTCCGTGATCGTGTTCCCCTCCGGCAAGGTGCCGGAATAGGGCTCTAGATTGGATCTCGTGGTTCTAGAACTTGCGGTGGCTGGAATTGTGTTTCGTCGACTCCCCTAGGTTTTCTGGAATATTTGGGTGTTTATAGATCTGAGAGGCGGTGGAAAGGACTCCCGTGGGCCCCACTACCCACCTGGGTGCTCTAGGGGCCTCTGGTGCGCCCTGGTGTCTTGTGGGCCCCACGGGCCTCCCCTCGTGCACTTCCTTGGCTCCCAAGTTGTCTTCTGGGCAGAAAAAATCTCCAAAAAGTTTCGCTGCATTTGGACTCCATTTGATATGGATATTCAGCGAAGTAAAAAACAAGCAAAAAAGAGCAATTGGCAGTGGGCACTATGTCAATAGGTTAGTCCCAAAAAATGACATAAAGTTGCTATAAAATGAATATAAAACATCCAAGAATGATAATATAACAACATGGAACAAAAAAATTATAGATACGTTGGAGACGTATCAGTAACCAACATGCACTTGCAGGAAAGGGCATCCGCCACAACATTTTCTTTACCCTTAATGTACTTGATCACATAAGGAAAAGATTCAATAAATTCACTCCATTTAGCATGTCGTTTGTTCAACTTTGTTTGACCTTTAAGGTATTTAAGTGTCTCATGATCAGTATGTATGACAAATTCATGTGGACGAAGATAATGCTCCCAAACATGCAATACGCGCACTAAAGCATATAATTCTTTGTCATAGATGGGATAGTTGAATTGAGCGCCGGAAAGTTTTTCACTAAAATATGCAATGGGTCGCTTTTTTTGCATCAAAACTCCACCGATACCATTACCACTAGCATCACAATGGACCTCAAAAGTCTTGTCAAAATTTGACAATGCAAGAATTGGAGCATGTGTAAGCAAAGATTTAAGCTCACCAAATGCGGTAGATTGAGAGGGTCCCCAAACAAAGGGTGCATTTGTCTTGCTCAAAACATGTAAAGGTGATGCAATAGTGCTAAAGTCCTTAATGAAACGACGGTAGAAGCCGGCTAGACCGAGGAAACTACACACTTGTTGCAAATTAGTTGGTTGTGGCCAAGTTTTAATTGCTTCAATTTTAGACTCATCAACATGAACACCCTTAGAAGACACAACAAAGCCCAAGAAAACAAGCTTGTCAACACCAAAAGTGCATTTCTCCATGTTAGCATAAAGACGCTTGTTTCTAAGAACTTGCAAAACATCCCTAAGATGGGTGACATGATCTTCTAGCGATTCGCTAAACACAAGTATATCGTCAAAGTAGACCACAACACATATGCCAATGTATTTGTGAAGAACATAATGCATCACACGCATGAAAGTGTCGGGTGCTTCTGATAAGCCCATAGGCATAACTAACCACTCGTATGAGCCAAATTTAGTTTTAAAAGCAATTTTCCATTCATCACCTTGTTGAATACGAATTTGGTAATAGCCACTTTTAAGATCAATTTTTGAGAAAATGGTGGCGCCGCTAAGCTCATATAGCATATCGTCAAGGCGTGGAATGGGATGCCTATAGTGAACGGTGATAGCATGTATGGGACGGCAATTGGAACACATGTGAAAACTACCACCTTTCTTAGGCACAAGAATAACCGGAACGGCACAAGGACTTAAGCTTTCACGTACATGTCCATTGTCAATGAGGCGTTTTACTTGCCTTTGTATCTCCTTAGTTTCTTTGGGGTTGACGCGGTATGGACCTTGTTCGGTAGGGGTGCGCCGGGGATGAGGTCAATGTGGTGCTCCATGCCATGTAGAGGAGGAAGGCCGGGAGGTAGCTCATCGGGAAATACGTCCACAAACTCCTGCAAAAGATTAGACAACACTAGAGGTAGATGATTAGAGGTGTTAGTCCTTGCCGCTTCATCTTTGCATACTAGGACATAGTGTAGAACACTAGATAGCTTCTCACACACTTCTCTCATCTTGCGTTTGGTGGTTAGGAGAACTAAGTTCTTGTCTCTCATCGTAGAATCACTCAATTTGGGCTTGTGGCGCTCACTCTCTTGTTGGTGGTTCACTCTCTCACTATTCTCTTCATGATGGGTGAATGATTGCTTGTCGGTGATCACTTGACTTGGCGACATAGGTCATAGCACGTACTCCTTGCCCTTCAACTTGAAGCTGTAGTGATTTGTTCGTCCGTTGTGGAGATGCCGCGGTCGAATTGCCAAGGTCTTCCTAAGAGTAGATGGCACATGGACATAGGAACCACATCACATTCCAAGGTGTCTTCGTATGCGCCGATCTTGAAGGAAACTTGCATGGTATGCTACACTTGAATGGTGCCGGAGTCGCTAAGCCATTGGACCTTGTAGGGGCGAGGATGCTCCATATTGACCAATTGTATCTTGGAGCATAGCTCTTCACTTGCCAAATTGTGGCAACTTCCTCCATCGATGTTGACCTTCACGGAACGTCCATTGATGCCTACTTTGGTGTGGAAGATGTGGCAACGTTGGTCTTCGTCTTGTTGATGCTGAAGCGTCAAGACCTTGGAGACAACAAGAGCGGGGCTTGAATCATTGTCACAAAATACTTGATCATCTTCATTTACTCGCCGGTGCGTGGCCACGTGCTCAAGCGCTTCCATTTCTTCCTCACTCATGGAGTCATAGGAACCGTTGTCATTAGCGATCATGGTGCGCAGAGTGGGATACTCGAATGTCTTGTGGCCTCAGCCTTGACATGTGAAACATTTGATGGAACTTGTCTTGACGGTCTCATCCGTTGGAGTAGTTGATGATGAAGCTCTCGGCTTGAAGTTACTTGTAGTAGGAGGATGACTTGAAGATGTCAAAGTTTTCTTGTAACTTGACTTGTCGTCGTTGCTTGGTGATGCTTTAGTCGAGGTAGGAGGTGCCGAAGTCGTGGGAGCTTGAGTGTAGGAGCCGTAGGTCTTGGAAGAGTACTTGGCGTATTTGAAGTCTTCTTGCACTTGTCGCTCCGCCTTGGTCGCTTGGTGAACTAGCTCGAGAAGGTTCGAGTAAGGCTGGAAGTCAGCAATCTTCTTTATTGGGTGATTGAGGTTGTTCAAGAAGCGTGTCATAATTTGTTCATCATCTTCCTTAACATTAGCTTGTATCATGGAAATTTCCATCTCTTGATAGTATTCTTCCACCGTCTTTGTGCCTTGTTTGAGAAGTTGCAACTTCTTGAAGGGATCGTGGGTGTAGTGTGTAGGCACGAAGCGAGATCTCATGACATCCTTCATTTGTGTCCAAGTTGTGATGGGTGGTTCGCCTCTCTCCCTTCGTCTTACGAGCACTTGTTCCCACCAAATGAGGATGTAGTCTTGAAACTTGAGGGAGGCCATGCCAATTTTCTTCTCCTCGTCATAATTGTGAAGATGGAATATCTTGTTAACCTTCAATGCCCATGAGAGATATTCTTCGGGATCAATGCTTCTGGAGAACTTGGGCATCGTGAACTTGAGCTTGTCATAGCGTAGTTCTTCATCATGTTGACGATGGTGATGTCGCACTTGGCGTGGAGGAGGGTCTTCAATTTCACGCTCCTCTTGATGTACTTGCCGATTAGGTCGCGGCATTTGTGCCCGGTTCCTTCTTCCTTGTTGCTCTTCATTGTGAGCGGCTTCATCTTGTCATTCTTGGCAAAGTGCTTCTTCTTGTTCATGCACTTGACGGTTGCGTTCGGCGATGACTCTAGTGGCCTCGCGGAGTGCGCGTTCTACTTCAAGGGCTTGTTCATCACGGCTTCTTTGTTCTTTGCTGAATCGCATCACCATCTTGAGGTGCTTGACGTGGACGTTGTGGTTGCCGATGTTGCTCTTGGTACACGGTGTCTTGTTCATGGCGTCGTGCTCTTTCACGCGCTCGGACTCGGTCTTGCAAACCATTGCCATGGGAATGGATTTTGGTTGTCATCATGGCGAGGTGATCGAGCTCGAGGAGGACTTGCATCGGAAGAAGAGTAGGCCGAAGAGTGGCGACTTGAGTGGCACCGTCTTGATGAAGGTGGATGATGCACGGCTCACGATCATGTTGCGAAATTCCTCCATTTGAGTTTTGAGCTTGGCGTCAAGATAGTCCTGGTGTCTTGCTTCCGATTGGCGTAGGTCGGTGGTGAGTTGCTCGACGTAATTGCTCAAAGCTTCACTTTCTTGATGGAGAGCTCATTGGGCGTCGAAGAAGTGATTTTTGGTGACGTAGTTGCATTTGTCATCTTGATCCTCGAAGAGTGGCTTCGCCGAAGAGCTTACCGTATCCATCATATGCAAGTGGTGGTGAGTAGGAATATGAGAGAACAATACCAAAGTTACCTTTTCCGAAGATTGAGGATGTATCTAGTATCACTCAATGGAATTCTATAATAGGATATTTGGTACCGGGTTTTGTTTTCTCACCTACAAGTAAAGGCTTATGGAGGATCTCAGTTAGGGTGAGTGGCACAAAATTCCAGCAAATGTTAGTCAAGATATCAAAAATGTTGAAAAGATGCACAAATTGCAAGTAAGACAAATAGATCAAACCCAAGAATATCACTAGGAACACACACACAGAAGATAAATGGGATCTGTGCAACCAAGGAATGAGCTCAAAATGTGACACCACGGAAAATGCTCATTGTTGCACGGATGCTAGAGAGACAATAGCTCGATTGCTCAAATGGGCTAGATACGCTTGTGCACCAACCTATGAGAGTAACATGCCGTCTACCATCCCAAGTATGCTTATGTATGTATGGACCAAGATGAAAGAACTATGCAAAATAGCTCAATGCTATTGCTTACAAGCTCTTTGTTTCTCTTCTTTTGCTTAAAAGCTTTTTTTAAACTATGCCACAATGCTTGATATTCGAGCCGGAGTATGAGACAACAAGTATGATATGCATGGGAGAGACTTATGGCACAAGCATGATAGCAAGATGATGGCATGCTAAATGTAGCTATGCAAGATATTCTTATCACTAAAGGTGCATAAAGAGCGTGGCCCGGCAATTCTCAACCCGCTAGTCTCGATGGGTAAGTGACGCAAAATGGCTCGGGGCTATCAATGTAATGTCAAGGTATGAGTACAAGATGTCGTTGAGGTTCGTACTTGCTTACGGTTACTATGAAGATGAGATGGTCAATGTCGATGTGGACTCCGAGGCGATGATGAGTGGCAGTGATGTCGAAGTCGAACCGTCCCTAAGTAGCCGAAACACCTTAAGACACGGTGCACCGCAACCCAAAATCTCAAACACCAATGTGTAGTAGTGCAGAAGGCAAATGGCGGTGATAGGGTGGCAAAAACATGCGAAATGGCATGTTGTCGAACTGTACAGAAGGGGCCGTGCGCACGGGGTAAGTTGTGCCCGTGGGCACGGGGTCCCGATGGCCCGTGCACATGAGGTGTTCTTCCTGTGCAAGAACACACCTGGATCCGTGGATAATCTCCAAAATTTGGCCAAATTCAACAGTGGGATGGCTGGGGGATGGTGGTAAGGGGTAGATCCACTTGTCAAACACGAAATTCGTGGACCAAATCAACAAAATCTCACAAGATCCAACAAATTGCAAGAAAAAAATTTGGGCTATTTTTGTGGGGATTTTCGAATTGGGACAAAAAGCAACAAAATTAGGCTAGAATATGGGGGGTAGGGACTCCAAGATGTGAATCAACATGGCTCATGATACCAAGATGTTTTAGGGTGGAACCCTAAGTGGATATATTTTCACACTTGGAGGGGGGAAAGTATGAACACAAGAACACAAAGAGGAAATTCACTCCAACAAAACCCAATCACACATCCACTAGAATAGCATAGTTGACATCCACGAGAATACAAGAACAATCCAAGGAAACAAGCACAAAGGTAAGGTTCTTCCTACTCCTAAGGAGGTGAGGTCTTGATGATAGTCTTCTCCAAGAGGAGGTCTTGATATCCACTTGGGATCTTCCCCTAGGAGGTCTTGATCTCTAAGAGGAGTGGTAGAAGGAGCAAAGCTCAATCAATGTCTCACATATACTTTGTAGACCCTAAATAATGTCCTAGGCAAGGAATATATAGCAAGAGAGAGATAGGGTGACTTGGGAGGCAAGACAGGAAGTCCTCGGCCGAAACCTGGGAGGGTCGTGCGCACGGGGTAAGTGAGGCCCGTGCGCACGGGGGTCCCGTGGGCATGGTACACGCCCGTGCGCACGGGGTGCTACAGTGGAGAGGGCCCATGTGCACGGGGCCTGGAGGCCATGTGCACGGGGGTGCACGTCTCGGTTACAGAAGCCTTCTGGGTGGCCCGTGCGCACGGGGTCGCCTGGGAGGTGCTATTTTGCTCTTGATGGATGCCTTCTCCTTCGTTGTGGCTTTGGGGTCCTTCTCCTATGCCCATGGGATGTCCCTCAGCTGCTCGGCAGCATTTGTCTTTGTACCAAATGACACATAGCATGTTTTGGCGAGGTAGCATCCAAGTTCCATTCATATCCATATCGATCTCAAGTAGGAGTGAGTTCACCTTGGTTTCGATGGCGCGTGCTCGAGCTCTTGTCATAGGTCCGCGTGGTGCTTGATGTGTTGGAGTAGACTCCATGGGGATGATTGAAGGATGCTCCGCATCATCATACCTCTCCTTATTCTCGTCATATCGATACCTCCTCAATCTTCAAACACTTCATCCACACAAAACTTAATCGAACTTTCTTACTAGAGGGGTTAGTACATATAACATCAAATTCCATCATGTCCTGCTGTAACATTATTGTATAATTATAATCAATCATTACCACACTGTATGCTATCACAATTCTATGGCTCCCAAGTCAACGGGGCTCAACAAGATTTCAAACATAAGCTAATAAAGAAACTACAACAGCAATCTGTCAAAACAGGGCAGTCTTTAAAGATGTAGCTGGTACATATACTTATGTAACTCAAATATTTCTAAAAAATTAGGAAATAATAAACAATTTGCATAGAAGTACTGTGTAAAAATTTCAGAATTTTGCATGTTCCAGTAAATTATGAAAATTCAAGCACTACAGCAAAAGTTTCTGTTTTTTCACACCACACGGCAAACAAGCAATTTAAACATCCTAAAGGTAAATCTTGGCACATTATTTTTATGATACAATGGATTTGTACAAGGGGATAATATTTTTGTGAGAAACTTCCTTACATTGTTTCCATGAGCATGAACACAAGTGTTCAAGGTCGACCCTCACTTCTCTAGTGCATAACCTTCTAATTGCTTCTCTTTTTTAAAAAGTTTTTAGGTTCCCCTCTATATTTTTTTGTTTTTAAACTTTTTAAAAGCACATAATAGAAATAAATGAGTCTATAAAACTTCCAAGTTGTCTCCCAGGTAGCGCTTTCTTTAAATCCATTAAGCTAGGCATAAAGTGCTCAAGTAATTGATCCACCTGGATCCAAAGGTATATCGAAGCCAATTTTAATTAACAATGATTTATAATTTAGTAGTGAGCACAAAGCAACATATATCACATAACAACTGAGTCTAACTCTCTTCCTATGCATCGGCATGTCATAAAAGAACAATTCATGCACACATAGTAAAGGCTGATACAAAGCATAAACAGTTTCTTGCAATTTTATTGTATTGGAAACATAGAGAGGTGGAGATATAGTTCCTCTCTCATAATAATTGCAAGTAGGAGTATCAAGAACATGCATATTATATCCATCAAAATCATCATGTTTAGTAGTAAAATGCAACCCATCAATATAATCCTTAATAAGCACAAACTTCTCCGATATAGTGTAGTTAGGAGAATTCAAAAGGATAATAGGACTATCATGTGTGGGTACAATAGCAACAATTTCATTCTTAACATAAAGAATTATAGCAAGTTCATCTCCATAAGCATAATTGGCATCATGGCCACAAGCATAGCAAGCATCTATTTCATCAAAAGGGGATATTTCAAATGAATCCAAGGGATCATAGCAATTATCATAGCATTCATCCTTCGGTAAGCATGAAGGGAAATTAAACAATGTATGAGCTGAAGAGTTACTCTCATTAGAAGGTGGGCACGGGTGATCAATCCGCTCTTCCTCCTTTTGTTCTTCGCTCTCCTCCTCATCTTTTTCATCTAATGAGCTCACAATTTTAGCAATTTCTTCTTCCATAGATTCCGGCAAAATATTAGTATCTTCTTAGACAGCGGAGACTTTCTCAATAAATTCATCAATATCGACATTGTATTTATAATTCTCATAGCAATATTTAAGTATAGCATAATTTTTAGATATGTAAAGAGCATCATCACAATCTTCATACTTTTCAAACAAAGATTCAATTTCATAAGCACCCTTAAAAGCAACAAATTCTTCTATTTTTTCTACATCATAGTAATCATATACACCATTAGCATGGGAAGCCAAGGTTTCATTATCATTAAATTCACATTAAAAGGGAAGGTGTGGAGCCTCCATCTTAGAGCAACAAGTATAGTCATACATTAAGCACAAATTCCAAGCATACCAACGCAACATTTTAATTTGATCCCATGAGTGTTTCCCTGTAGCGCCCAAGATGCAATTCTATCCCGATCACGTGATGAATTCGTGATTGGGGCAGAATCGCATTTCGAGCTCATAGCAAGGTGGATATCATTACAACATACCATGTACTGAATGGATGAGAATACCAGATAAAGGCTTACACACGCCATAAGCTACAGCATGGATACATGAATACACCAATACATATTAACCATCATACAGAAGAGTAGGATCTGACTACGGATGAAATCAAACGAAAAAGAAGAACGACATCCACCCGGCTAATCCCAGGCATCCAACTGGGAACCCATCCTATGATCGATGAAGAAGCAGAAGAAGAACTCCAAAAGCAAATATGCATCGCTCTCACGTCAAAGCATCGCTTGACCTATACTTGCACCTGTTGTTGTAGTAATCTGTGAGCCACGAGGACTCAGCAATCCCATTACCATGGGTATCAAGACTAGCAAAGCTTAATGGGTATGGAATGCTTAAGTGGTGAGGTTGCAGCAAGCACTAAGCATTTGTATGGTGGCTAACTTACGAGTACAAGAATAAGAAGAGTAAACTACGCATAACGGTCGCAAACTAGTAATGATCAAGAAGTGATCCTAAACTACTTATGAGTCAAACATAACCCCACTGTGTTCTCTTCCCGAACTCCCCAAAAACATATGGTCACGGTTATGCATGCCGTTGGTGTATTTTATTTGAAATTTATTGTCAAGTTCTCTACAACCGGATATTATAAATTTCCAACTCGCCCATAACCGCGGGCACGGCTCTCCCAAAGATTTAACCCTACGGGGGTGCTCCAAGTAGTCCATTATAAAATACCACACACATCCGATGGAACATCCTCACACCATGATAACATGATGCTTGCGATAAGGAATCCCGGCGGACAAGCCACTCAGCAAAGGTAAAACTAAATCAGCAAGACCTCCTGGTGTATCGACAATCTTGATAGGAGCTGCACGTATCTCATTCTCAGGGCACACCAGATGGACCAGACGTCGGGTTGGCTAAGACCATGGTTGCCCAGGGAGTGCTGGACATCACCCAGTTTGGACCAACACTCATGAGGAGCACTGGCCCCGGGTTGTTGATTAATTATCCGCGGGTACCAGTAAGTCCCTATGCAAGTTTTAGTTGTTATTAGGCAAATTTAAAACCAAAGTTGGGCCTTGCTGGAAGAGTTTTATCCTAAGCGAATGAACAGGGGGCCCCATAATACCCCACATGTGTTAGAAGAGCTCATCAAGGAACATAACACCGGTATGATGGAAACTATGGCGGCATGAGTGGAACAAAACACTAGGCAAAAGGCCGAGCCTTCCACCCATTACCAAGTATATAGATGCATTAATTAAATAAGAGATATTGTGATATCCCATGATATCCATGTCCCAACATGAAACAACCTGCAACTACACCTACAACTAGCAACACTATAAGAGGGGCTGAGCAAAGCGGTAACATAGCCAAACAACGATCTGCTAGGATGGTGGAGGTTAGAGGCTTATCCTGGCAATTGGGAGGCTGACAAACAAGTGGTAGGTAGCGAGACATAGCGATAGCATCGAGACAACTAGCAAGCAAAGATAGTAGTGATATCCAAGGTAATGGTCATCTTGCGTGGAATCCCGCTAGGAAGAAGATCGAATCCGTGAAGTAGATGAACAAGCGTAGTCGAACGAATCCTCACAATTGCAATGTTACCGGGAACTATCGAGAAGAAGCACAACCAGAAAGAAAAGCAAACAACACGGTAAACAAACAAGCAAAAATATGGCATTATGCACAATCAAGTATGATGCATCTCCGGTTTAATGAAGCAGGGCATGGCAAGAGTGCAAAGATCAAATACTACACTTTAAGTGAAGATCAATATGCAGCGAGATGCATATTGATGAAACTTCACAATAATTATTTAGTTCTCTCTCGTTTAAACTACTCATCAATATTAAATGTTGGTTAACATGGTAAGAGGTGAAGAATACGTAAACTACCTATCTAGGCAAGTTTAAATCATCCGGAAACAACAAACAACAATTCCGGAAAATCCCCATGTGCATATTTGGAATTTAGTACTGTTCTACCTAAAACACAATCTTAATGTTGTTAAACAGTAAAATAGAGTGTATCATGTTAATCTACACATTTTTCTACCCCATTTCCATATATAGAACATTTAATTCGGGGCTACGGTTATTTAGTTATGAAATAAACCATTTTAACAAGTTATTTCGTAATTTTAATGCAAACAACATGTTTAAACATTTTATCATGGATGCACATTGTGAGACTACATGAATTCTAAGTATTTTACATATATAGATCATTATCCATTGCACAGGTTGTGAGTTATTATATGCATGAGGATGACATGTTCAAGTTGATGCAAATTTTATGAAAATGATGACATTAAGCATGATATGGAGCATTTGGTCGCCATGGCGGAAAGAAAGGGGTGCCACGGCGGCGAAAACAGAAACGGTGCCATGACAACATTCCGATGATCCGGCAACTCGTTGAGATACCGGTGCAAAAGAAGTGTCATGAGCGTGTCATGCAAAAGATGATGGGGTTCCCGGTTACCGGGTTCCCATGTGTCGATGGCATGACAAACAAGAAACATGCACGAAACAATCCGGACACGATGCAAACACGGGCATCTCATACAACACATGCATTTGTCTCATCGGTGGTCGACTCGGGTGTTATACCTTCGAAGCATGCATTCAGGGTGGTTCGAGTTCGACGAGGGAAGTAGGCATTCACGGGTCATCGTGGAAGCAGTGGTACTCGCGACGGTAGACAAACTTGACGCTTGTGATCCACGGTTCCTCGGGCGACGATAGTTGTACATGTTGTGTAGATGTTCGAGGTCGTCGGTAGAGGTACTAGTGTCGTTGTGGGAACTTGACGAATCCGAGTCTCTTCGAGCATAGGGGTACTCTGTGTAATTCGAGAGGGTCTTGACGATACGACGTGGTTCAGGGTGGTCTAAGTCCTGACGGTCTTGGCGATCCAAATGGGAACTTGGTGAAAACAACACAGGCAGTGCTCACTCGAGTGTCATGGTACTTGCGTCAACTCGAAAGCCAATGGTTGTGTTGTAGCAAGATGGAGGTAACGGCCACGGGTCTTGGCGGTCGTCGAGGTACTTGGTGTCCAAGTGGGCTCCGGGAGACTTGCGTATCCGTGTAGTCGTACATGTCTTTGTGGTGTAGCTGTTCGGTGGAGCTCGGCCAGGGAGATGGTGATGCGGAGCATCCCAAGGTCATCCCCATGGACCTACCTTCGTCTTCCCGAGTGCCAAGTGGACCGATGACACTTGCACACACAAGAGCTCTCGAGACCGAGGTGACATCTCTCCTCTCGCAACTCCCTTTTGAATCACATGAGACATGGCTACTACCTCAAGCGGAGACACTTTGCATACTTAGGTACCAAGAAACTAGCCATGGAGAAGCTAAGGAGCAAGTCCGTTCGAGGGAGGAAAGCAAACGCGAAGATGTAGAAGAAAAGGAGCAAGACAGAGCTTGCCCGGACGATCCGGACCGACGCCTGGACTGAGCCCAGACGATCCGGCCCCTGGACCGGATGATCCTGCTAATGTGCCCGAAGACACCTGAAGCCTGCTCGACGAAGCCGGATCATCCGGATCACCATTCGGATCATCCGGACCATGCCTGCGCGCGTGACTTGGGCCGAGGCCCGTGTACCCCTTCGCCCCCCTAGACTATATATACTGCTCCTCCGCCTAACGTTTTAGGGTTAGCATTGTGATAGCTCAACTTTGAGATTGAACCTTGCTCATCCACTTATCCCCTACTCCTTTGGAGACCAAGGCCTCCTCAAGGAGAAGATCCCCCAAGTGGATTCAAGACCTCCTCACGGAGAAGATCCCCTAGTGGATTCAAGACCTCCGTTCTCACGGATCGGGAAGAACCAGCTACCGTGTATCCTCCCTTGTTAACTTTGGATCTTGTGTTCCCCTTTGTCTATGTGGATTTAGCCCATGTGTGATCGGATCTCGTTGATTTGAGTGTTTTCCTCTTGTGTGTTCATCGTGTTCTTCGGGAATTCCCCTCCAAATCATGAAAGATCGGCCATTAGGGTTCCACCCTACATCATCTTGGCATCAGAGCCACGTTGATCACGAAATTGGAGTCCTCCCCTTCATTTTCTAGCCTAATTTTGTTTGATTTTGTCCCAACTTGAAAATCCCCACCAAAAATAGCCCCAAATTTTCTTGCATTTTGTTGGTTCTTGTGAGATTTTGTTGTGCTTGATCCACGATTTAGTTGTATGGAAGTGGATTTTGGCTTTCCTCACCTTCCCATCACAAAATCCCTACAATTTTTTCTTTTCCCATCAATTTTGACCCCCCAAAATTGAAAATTCCGGTCCAAATCGCGTCCCCAGAGGAAACCCCGAGCAGTTTGACCTGCCCGGATCATCCGGACATGCGCTCCCGGATCATCCGGACATCACCCAGATCAGCTAGACCATCTCCTGGACGTTCGGATAACCCACGCACCCGAACACCAGAACCGGAGTTGACGAAGCCGGATCATCCGGACCTACTCCCGATGTCCGGGCAACCCTGAAACTCACACGGCTGGATTTTTGTTTTGGTCATAACTAAGTCATCTGAACTCCAATTTCGACGTTCTTTAGCTCATTTTGTAGCTATTGACATCCCCCATCCCACAAAAATAGTACCGTCATCATTTAACTCAATCAGAAATTTGACATTTTGGCATCTTTGCCTAGGCCCTCCACCATATCATCCGCCATACCACCATAGCTTTCTGCAACCTAACTCCATTTTGATCCTCATTGCATTTGTGGTTGCTTGAGTTGTGATTCGAGTCTCCTAAGGTGTTTCGGCTACTTAGGGACGGTTACTTCTTCATCAACCACCACCATAACTTCCACTACCATCATTTGACATTTGACGTTTGAGATTTTGAGTTGTGGTTTCCCGTTTCCTAAGGTGTTTCGGCTAATTAGGAATGGTTCTACGTCGCCACTCATCATCTCCACAGATTCGACATCGACAAAAACCAATTCACCTTTTGACACTGCAACCGTAAGTATGATAACCACGACAACACCATTGTACTTTTCCTTGCCATTGCATTTGATAGCACCGAGCCTATTGTGTACCTTTCCCACCGAGACTAGCGAGTTGAGAATTGCCGGGCCACACTATTTGTGCACCTTAGTGATACGCCTACTCCGCATAGCTACTTTGAGCGTGCAATCATCTTGCTATCATCATTGTGCCATTAAGTCTCTCCCGTGCATATCTTACATACTTGTCTCATATCTTGACTCGAGCATCAAGCATAGTGGCAAAGCATACAAAAAAGAGGAAAAAGCTTTTAAGCAAAAGAAGAGTGAACAAAGAGCTTGTAAGCAATAGCCATAACATCGCCACATTACATATCATATACCATCATTCATCATCTGGGATCATCGTGTGCGAAACACCGGGAATCATCCATACATGGCATACTTGGGATAGAAAGTCGATAGGTTTTGTCTCTTATAGGTTGTGCACAAGTGTCGTATCCGCCTATTAAGCAATTGTGCTAGTGTCTCTCTTGAGTTGTGCAACATGAGCGTTTTCCGTGGATTCCACATTTTGTGCTCATTCCTTGGTTGCACGACCCCATTTATCTACCCGTGTGTGTTTTCGTGTGCCATTCATTGATATTGGTCTACTTATTTCACTTGCGAATTTGTGAATCTCTTTCAACATTGTTAACTCTTGCTAACAATTGCATCAAATTTTTGTACCACTATCCTCACCAAGCTACTCCGTAAGCCTTACTTGTGTAGGTGTGAGAATTTACAAGATCCGGTACCAATTGTGCTACTTCCATAATACATTATTGGATGATCATTGATCCATCTTCAATATTGGACAAGGTACATTTGGTCTAGTTCTTTCCTTTCTTCCACTCACATTTGCTTGAGCATGATGGATAGGCAAAGCACATCATCTCTAGTCTTAGATGACAACGACGACGCGAACAACTATGTCACCAACTGTCGGTGTACACAAACCGGGGTGTTTGTTTCCCCCTGACTTGTGCATAGACCAGCGTGGCTGCCGGGGACGGCCAGGTCTTGTCGGGGGTCCCAAGCTCCAAACCAAGTCTTCAGCTAATCCAAAGATTCTCAGAGAAGTCTCCTTTGCCAGCCAGGCAAGGCTGGCAGGATCAAAACTACGACTAGGATTGAGACCAAGCCATGCCGGAAAGGTCTCCAAGGCCGCCAAGACCAAGGCAAAATGCACAAATCAAAGGCCCCGCAAGCTCCGTGCCGGCAGGCCACCACCAGTTGCCACCGCTCCACCTCACAAGGCGCCAGTCACTAATCAATGCAGTATCGAGCCCTCAGACAGCTAGGTGGATCCTATCAGGCACGTGGCAGCACGCTGGGAAGAAGATCACCTTTATGGACACCCGTCTTGATGGCGTGTCACGCTAATAGGAGGTAGCTAGATAAGCGGCGCGGCAACCTTGTCGGACTTCAACATCCACATGACACCTAGTGATGTCTACTACGCAACATTATTCTTGTAGACTCGTGTTGGGCCTCCAAGCGCAGAGTTTTGTAGCACAATAGCAATTTTCCCTCAAGTGGATGACCTAAGGTTTATCAATCCGTGGGAGGCGTAGGATAAAGATGGTCTCTCTCAAACAACCCTGCAATCAAATAACAAAGAGTCTCTTGTGTCCCCAACACACCAAACACAATGGTAAATTGTATAGGTGCACTAGTTCGGCGAAGAGATGGTGATACAAGTGTAATATGGATAGTAGATATTGATTTTTGTAATAGGAACAATAAAAAACAGCAAGTTAGCAATTGATAAAACGGAGCACAAACGGTATTGCAATGCTTGAAAATGAGGCCTAGGGTCCGTACTTTCGCTAGTGCAATCTCTCAACAATGCTAGTATAATTGGATCACATAACCATCCCTCAACATGCAATCAAGAATCACTCCAAAGTTCTTATCTAGCGGAGAACATAAGAAGAAATTGTTTGTAGGGTACAAAACCACCTCAAAGCTATTCTTTTCGATCAATCTATCCTAGAGTTCGTACTAAAATAACACCAAGCTATTCTTTCCGATCGATCTGACCAAGAGTTCGTACTAAAATAACACCATATGATACACATCAACCAACTCTAATGTCACCTAGATACTTCAATGTCACCGCGAGTATCCGTGAGTTGATTATGTGATATGCATCAAACAATTTCAGATTCATAATACTCAATCCAACACAAAGAACCTGAAAGAGTGCCCCAAGATTTCTACCGGAGAAACAAGGATGAAAACATGCATCAACCCCTATGCATAGATTACCCCAATGTCACATCGGGAATCCGCGAGTTGAGTGCCAAGACATAGATCAAGTGCTCTCAAATCCATAAAAGTATTCAATCTGATAACTCGAAATCTCAAAGGGAAAACTCAATTCATCACAAAAAGATAGAGAGGGGAAAACACCATATGATCCAACTATATTAACAAAGCCCGCGATACATCAAGATCGTGCCATCTCAAGAACACGAGAGAGAGAAAGAGAGAGAGATTAAACACATAGCTACTGGTACAAACCCTCAGCCCCGAGGGTGGACTACTCCGCCCTCATCATGGTGGCCACCAGGATGATGAAGATGGCCACCGGTGATGATTTCCCCCTCTGGTAGGGTGCCGGAATCGGGTCTAGATTGTTTTTTGTGGCTACAGAGGCATGCAGCGGTGGAACTTCTGATCTAGGGTTATTTCTCATGGTTTCTCTATTTATAAGATTTTTCAGCGTTGGAATCACGCGAAGATGGGCCTCGAGGTGGGCACAACCCACCTGGGTGCGCCTGGGCCTTCTGGCGCACCCAGGTGTCTTGTGCTCACCTCCTTTGCCTTCTAGTCCTACCACGAAGCTTCTAGTGCCTCTTTTGTTTCATAAAAATCGTCAAAAAGTTTCGTTGCATTTGGAGAACTTTTATTTCTGCACAAAAAACAACACCACGGTAGTTCTGCTGAAAACAGCGTTAGTCCGGGTTAGTTCCATCCAAATCATACCAAAACCATATAAAAATTGTTGTAAACATAGCATGAATACTTCATAAATTATAGATACGTTGGAGACGTATCAGCATCCCCAAACTTAATTCCTACTCGTCCTCGAGTAGGTAAATGATAAAAGAAATAATTCATGAAGTGTGAATGCTAGCATAGTGCATAATTTTGATCAATGATAATTTCAATCACTTTTCCTAGCATCATAATAGCAACTCTTTCTCATAAAACTCATCATGACAAAGTAGCAATCAATTCACATATTACGGTTCAAACAATGAATTCTCTTGAAACTTAACAACCTATATTCTTAGTCACCAAACAATTGCAATTCAACTTATTCAACAGAGTCTAAGTAAGAGCTCCACATACTCAATCATCATATAGTCTTCTATGATTGCAGGGACTCAAAGCATATTCTTAGAACAAATGGCATCCATCAAACACAGAGAAAGATAGGGGCTTAATGTTTCGCCTCCCAACTCATTTATCATAGAGATAATAGTTAACAATAATAATTCATGATCAAATATATCTGACTGGTCATATGTGCCTAGATCTTTCCCCACCACATGATGCTTGCCAACTAGAGAATAATTGAGGTTGAATGAGGATGTATACTATTGACTCTTGCATAAAAGTAAATACTGAAAAGTAAAAGATAGGCCCTTCGCAGAGGGAAGCAGAGGTTGTCATGCGCTTTTTATTTTTGTATGCCCAAACTCTTAATGCAATGGAACATCACGTTATATTGCCCCTTACGATAGCAACCTTTATTATGCAATCCATCACTTTTATTACTTTGCCATCACAAGTTTGTACAACGCTCAACTTTCCCTTACAATAAAAGATCAAACATATTTAGGAGCAATTTTTATTGCTTTATGCACCAATGACAACTTACTTGAGGGATCTTATTCAATCCATAGGTAGGTATGGTGGACACTAATGGCAAGAAATTGGGTTTAAGGGTTTTTGGATGCACAAGTAGTATCTCTACTTAGTACGAATTTTTGGCTAGCAAAAGATCCTAAGCAAACACCACATGTTGGAGGATCCATAACAATATAACTTCTATGCAAATATACACAACCATAACTCATTACGTTATCTTCCTTGTCCAACTTCAACTAATTTGCTCAAGTTTGGAAATAATTAATGGGTATTTACAATCATAGAAGATGTCCAAGATAATATATTTATATGTGAAAATTCTCTTCCTTATACTAATCATTCATGAATTGCTTGTACGACCAATATTGTGATTGTCAAGCTTCAAAAGATTTCACTTTCTAAACCCAAAACGAAGCTACCACTAGGCATTATATGAACATATAATTTCAACTTCATGGTATTCAATTCATTCAACAATTTACTTATAGGATATAAGTGAAGCACAAGAGTAAATGACAAGCTACTCCAAAAAGATATAAGTGAAGTTCAAGCGAGTAGTTAAGTAAATGGGTAGCTATTTGAGGACTCTCTCAAATTTAAAGACTTTCAGATCTAAGTATTTTATTAAAACAGCAAGCAAAATGAAAATAAAATGACATTCCAAGAATAGCACACATCATGTGCAGAAGCAAAAACTTAGGTTCAACCGATACTAACCGATAATTGTTGATGAAGAAAAGTGGGATGCCTACCGGGGCATCCCCAAGCTTGAGCTTTTGTGTCTCCTTAATTCCTTTTATATCACGGTTTCCCTAAATCTTAAAAACTTCATCCACACAAAACTCAACAAGAACTCATGGGATAAGTTAGTATAAATCAATGCAAAAACCTTATCATTCTCTACTGTAGCAAATCACTAAAATTATTATTTAACATTGCGTACTAAATGCCTTTGCATATTTAATAGCGCTATCCTCAAATAGAATCATTAAACAAGCAAACATATGCAAACATAATATCAATCTGTCTAAACAGTATAGTCTATAAAGAGTGCAATTTTACTCACACTTCTCTAACTCCAAAAATTATGAAAATTTACCATAATGTATAAAATACTTCATAGCTTACTGTGCAAAAATTCAATATTTTATCACATTCTAACTTTTCTCAAGAATTCACGCAATAGCGTGCAACTTTCTGTTTTCAAACAGCAACACATAGACTTGCAAAATAAGCATGGCAAAGGCTATACTTGACATTTTTATTGAAGTAAAAGATATAAAACATTATTCCAAATAACAGCAAGCAAATCCAACTAAAATAAAATGATGCTCCAAGCAAAACACATATCATGTGACGAATAAAAATATGGTCCCAAATGAGGTTACCGATAATGTTGAATACGAAAGAGGGGATGCCTTCTAGGGCATCCCCAAGCTTAGTTGCTTGGATATTCCTTGAATATTACCTTGGGGTGCCTTGGGCATCCCCAGCTTAGGGTCTTGTCACTCCTTATTCTCCTCATATCGATATCTCATCCAAAACTTGAAAACTTCAATCACACAAAACTCAACGGAACTTCGTGAGATGAGTTAGTATGATAAAGACAAATCATTCACTTTGGTACTGTCAAGATAAGATTCATAATTGTTCTCACACAATGCCTACTGTACTCTACAATTTTCACAATTTATATTAAGCAATATAAGCCATAGAAACCATAAAACAAGGAAACTATGCCTTGCAAATAGAATCTGTCAAAAACAAAATAGTACATAAAGATCTAAATTAAGCTCATACTTCTGTAACTCCAAAAATTCTCAAAAATTACGAAAACGTAGAAAATTTGTATACCCATCAACTGTAAAAATTAAGAATTTTTCCATGTTCCAGTAAAAGATAGGAATTTTTGTACTGGACGCAAAAGTTTATGTTTTTGCACAGAATCAAGTCAACTATCATCCACACTATCCCAAAGGCTTTATCTGGCACATTATTGAAATAAAAACTATAAAACATGATGAATACAGTAGCCTAATCATGTGAACACACAAAAACAGTAGGTATAAGTGTTGGGTTGTCTCCCAACAAGCGCTTTTCTTTAATGCCTTTTTGGCTAGGCATGATGATTTCAATGATGCTCACATAAAAGATAAGAATTGAAACACAAAGAGAGCATCATGAAGCACATGGCAAGCACATTTAAGCCTTAACCCACTTTCTATGCATAGGGATTTTGTGAGCAATTGATGGGAACAAGAATCAACTAGCATAGGAAGGCAAAACATGCATAACTTGAAAACTTTCAACACATAGAGAGGAAACTTTATATTATTGAGATATGTAGAAGCATATGTTCCTCTCTCATAATAATTTTCAGTAGCATCATGAATGAATTCAACAATATAGCTATCACATAAAAGCATTATTTTCCTGATCCACATGCATAAAAAATTTATTACTCTCCACATAAGCAAATTTATTCTCATGAATAGTAGTGGGAGCAAACTCAACAAAATAACTATCATGTGATTGGAAATTAAAATCATGATGACAAGTTTCATGGTTATCATTATTCTTTATAGCATACATGTCATCACCATAATCATCATAGATAGCAACTTTGTTGTCATAGTCAATTGAAACCTCTTCCAAAATAGTGGATTCATCACTAAATAAAGTCATGACCTCTCCAAATCCACTTTCATAATTATTACAATAAGATTCAACACCCTCCAAAATAGTGGGATCATTAGTACCTAGAGTTGACACTCTTCCAAACCCACTTTCATCAATATAATCATCATAAATAGGAGGCATGCTTTCATCATAATAAATTTTCTCATCAAAACTTGGTGGAGTAAAAATATCATCTTCATCAAACATAGCATCCCCAAGCTTATGGCTTTGCATATCATTAGCATCATGGATATTCAAAGAATTCATACTAATAACATTGCAATCATGCTCATCATTTATGCCAAACATTTTATTGAATTCTTCTTCTATCAATTGAGCACAATTTTCCTTTCCATCATTTTCAAGAAAGACATTATAAAGATGAACAATATGATACCACCTCAAATCAATTTTTTGTAGTTTTCGTTTTATAAACCAAACTAGTGATAAGACAAGAAACTAAAAGATTCAATTGCAAGATCTAAAGATATACCTTCATGCACTCACCTACCCAGCAACGGCGCCAGAAAAGAGCTTGATGTCTACTACGCAACTTTATTCTTGTAGACTCATGTTGGGCCTCCAAGCGCAGAATTTTGTAGGACAGTAGCAGTTTTCCCTCAAGTGGATGACCTAAGGTTTATCAATAAGTGGGAGGCGTAGGATGAAGATGGTCTGTCTCAAACAACCCTGCAATCAAACAACAAAGAGTCTCTTGTGTCCCCAACACACCAAACACAATGGTAAATTGTATAGGTGCACTAGTTCGGCGAAGAGATGGTGATACAAGTGTAATATGGATAGTAGATATTGATTTTTTTAATAGGAACAATAAAAAACAGTAACAGAGCAATTGATAAAACGAAGCACAAACGGTATTGCAATGCTTGAAAATGAGGCCTGGGGTCCATACTTTCACTAGTGCAATCTCTCAACAATGCTAATATAATTGGATCACATAACCATCCGTCAACGTGCAATGAAGAATCACTCCAAAGTTCTTATCTAGCGGAGAACATAAGAAGAAACTGTTTGTAGGGTACAAAACCACCTCAAAGCTATTCTTTCCGATCAATCTATCCTAGAGTTCATACTAAAATAACACCAAGCTATTCTTTTTGATCGATCTAACCAAGAGTTCGCACTAAAATAACACCATATGATACACATCAACCAACTCTAATGTCACCTAGATACTCCAATGTCACCGCGAGTATCCATGATTTGATTATGCGATATGCATCAAACAATTTCAGATTCATAATACTCAATCCAACACAAATAACCTCAAAGAGTGCCCCAAGATTTCTACCGGAGAAACAAGGATGAAAACGTGCATCAACCCTTATGCATATATTACCCCAATGTCACCTTGGGAATCCGCGAGTTGAGTGCCAAGACATAGATCAAGTGCTCTCAAATCCATAAAAGTATTCAATCCAATAAAACAAAATCTCAAAGGGAAAACTCAATTCATCACAACAAGATAGAGAGGGGAAAACACCATATGATCCAACTATATTAACAAAGCCCGTGATACATCAAGATCGTGTCATCTCAAGAAGACGAGAGAGAGAGAGAGAGATTAAACACATAGCTACTGGTACAAACCCTCAGCCTCGAGGGTGGACTACTCCCTCCTCATCATGGTGGCCGCCGGGATGATGAAGCTGGCCACCGGTGGTGATCTCCCCCTCCGGCAGGGTGCCAGAACAGGGTCTAGATTGGTTTTTCGTGGCTACAGAGGCTTGCGGTGGCGGAACTTCTGATCTCGGGTTATTTCTCATGGTTTCTCTATTTATAGGATTTTTCAGCGTTGGAATCATGCGAAGATGGGCCTCGAGGTGGGCACAACCCACCTGGGTGCACCTGGGCCTCCTGGCGTGCCCAGGTGTCTTGTGCTCACCTCCTTCACCTTCTGGTCCTCCCACGAAGCTTCTAGTGCCTCTTTTGTTCCAAAAAAAATCGTCAAAATGTTTCGTTGCATTTGGAGAACTTTTATTTCTGCACAAAAAACAACACCACGGTAGTTCTGCTGAAAACAGCGTTGGTCCAGGTTAGTTCCATCCAAATCATACCAAAACCATATAAAATCGTTGTAAACATGGCATGAATACTTCATAAATTGTAGATGCGTTGGAGACGTATCACCTAGCAGCACATTTAATGCGTTTTATCCTAACTGCCAGAGTTAGGTATGATAACTCTGCATTAGTCTAAATCACCCCTGTAATGACCTTTTTACCACTGTGGTGGCCCCTTAAGCTATAAAAGGAGGGTCAAAGCAACATTAGAAGGGGTTCGAATCTTTGCAACCCTCACGCATACGCATTCGTGTAGCTGCTCTCTTCTCAACGCTTGCCGGGGGAGAGAGCTTCATGTACTTGTGCTCAAACATCACCAATACACCCAAAGGCAGGAGTAGGGTTTTACGCCTCCGGGCGGCTCGAACCTGGGTAAAATCATGCTCCCCTCGTTGTAGTTGCTCTTTATGCCGATCGCCACCCCTCACCAAACCAGCAAAGGGGCACTCTGGCCCATAGATTGATGGCTCCATGCCGACATCTTTGGTGCGCCAGGCAAGGGGATCTGTATTGGCGTGAATCAAAGCAGCGAGTAGCGCGTTGGCCACATGAAGTTTTGCGTCTTCCTCATCACCCATGGCGCCTGAGAAAGAAGGCCCCATGACTATCAAGCTTCCTATGTCTCAGCACCCATTACCTGTCTGCGGGCGGCGCAGGCGGCGCCTCCGCCACGAACGAAGTGAATGTCACAGCGGGCGCGGCCGGCGTGGCCGGCACGGTCGCCGAGCCCGTCGTGACGGAAGCAGGCGGCAAAGATACTGAAGACGGACGCCTTCCTCAACACTCATGCGAGAGTGGCGGTCATGGTACAGGCGACACGGGTCTTCTACCCCCACCTCCTCCTCATAAGCGCGGACGCATCTACAAGAGTGGCCTTGCTCGATCGGGCACACACCATGGTTTCCCTGTCATGACAGCGAAAACTGCGATCAGGGGGGCGGCCCCAATAGTGAGACATGCATAGTTGGCCCAGTTGTCGACAAGCCAGCGCCGAGCGACACGGATACCCGCCCGGCAGGATCAGGTACCCGGCAGAATTGCGGGCCGCGGCAAGCCAGCTGAATGCTTATTTGACCCCGGTAACTACGGTATGCTGTCGGGGACGCCACAGCAAGGTTCCGCCTCACTTTCCCCTGATAGGATTCCTGATGGGTCAAGGTCCTTCGTACGCATTCCGTGCATAGACGAAGAAGATCTTCGCGTACAAGGTTTCCGGGGGGAAGGAGGAGGGACCATCCATTCTTGCACGACGGAGATTGCAGTAAAAGGAAAAGCTAAGTTGAAAAATGTCTCAACTTCCAGTTCCTTATTTTACTTTTTGCGATTCCCTTCGCTCGAACCTGATGATTGTATAAGAACCCTGCACGCGAAGGAACCCCGCCGCGGTCATTCACACCCTTGTTTGTTTCGAGTCTGCTAGCATCGAAGGGTGACTTGCCGGTGGCAACACTGCCAGCAGGCTGCTAAGGATCCGTCCTCAAAGCGCTCGCGGTTAGTGATTGACCCCGGCAAGGCTCCAGCATGTGTAGGGTGCTTAAATTATACAAAGATGAGAAACAGAGTAAAAGCGAATGGATAGCATAAGTTCATACAACTACTTGAAGGTAATATTACACCACAAAAGTAGCAAAAGACCTAACATAAGGTCGAAATGTGTCTTTTTGCTTGGCAGCACTGCGGTGAATGGAGCATAAATGTTTAATTCCGGTGATCTCCCTGGACCCTGGGGACTTGGAGCACCTTGTCGGCAAGAGGACCGGCGATCTTCTCAGCGGCAGAGGTGTCTGTACCCGTCGGCAGCTTCTTGAAGGCGTCAGAAAGGTCAACGCCGGGGTAGCGCTGGGCGAGGTTGAGCAAGACTACGAAGAGAGCGTCCCGGGCAAATTTCCGGGACTCCCTGGCGGTGCAGACAGATCTGTCAGCATCATACATCTTCAGTCCTTCGATGAGACCCTCGAAGAAGTATGTCAGCTTAACACTCGGGACTTCATGCTCGTTGACGGAAAAGGTCCAGCTCTGCATGTTCATGGTGGCGATCTGGGAGGAGATGCGTTCAGCTATGTCGACCAGGCTCTTCATCCAGAGTTCGTACAACTCAACCTGGTGTTTTAGCTTGAGCTCGGCATCCTCCCGGTAAGTGTTTCTAGTGGATCCCCTGCCAAGAGTTTCTCCCGGTCCTTGGCGGATCCGAGATCCGTTTCCAAGGTGGCAAGCATGGCTTTCAGGTCCTTGACAGCATCGGTGGCAGCATCCAGATCCTAGCCCTTGGATGTAAGTTGCGATTGCAGCCCCTCCAAAGTGGTGGCTTCCTTCTGCACTTCTTCTTTGAGAGCTTCGATTTTCTTTTTGCTCCCGGCAAGATCCATCTCTAGCCTTCCCACTTGGATATCAAGGTTGGCATTGGCATTGGAAGCGGCGGCAAGATTATCAGCGACCTCCTTGAGTTTGGCGGCCGAATCTTGGGTTGCGCGTCGATGGCCTTAATCCTTGGTCCGCTGCTGAACGAGGGCTTCTAGATCATCATCCTTGCCATGGAGAGTGGCCGCGAGAGGCTTTTCCTGGGTAAGGATGTCTTTCTCTCTGGCGTTGAGAAGTGCCTCCCGCTCCGTCAACTGGGCATCTCGAGTTGTTGCCTTCTCCTTATCGGCGGTCAGCTTTTTCGCCTGCCGCATGAGAGATTGGGCTTGCTCCTAGTACCACTTGCGTAACTTGTTGCCCTTGTCCCTTAGTTGCTGGTCCATCAGGGTGATGGAGTTGCATTCTTCCTGGATCTCCTGCCACCTTTGGCCATACCACTCTTGTACATCCTTGAACCCGGCAGCCATTGTCTCCAGGAAGGCCAGGTCCTTGGTGCAGTTAACAGGATCACCTGCTTCCTTGGCCCTTTCGGTCAGTGGCGTCAGTATGCGGCTAATCTCATCGTCAAAATTCACCCCAGCCAGGATGGACGGGCTAAGGGCCGCCGACCCAGGATGAGCAATGATCAGCGCCAAGCTGCTCGGATAGGGCCGCGTTGCTATTGCGAGTGGAGGCACCATCAAGTTTGAAGCGTCAGATTGGATGGGCGCCTTGCCCACAGCCGTCGCGGTAGGATCGAACACGCTGCCGGGGTGTTTCTCTACTTCTCTGGGGACCTCTTGGATATCCCTGAGGGCCTGTTCGCGCCCCTCGTTAGTAGCAATCCTGACAGCCTTCGCGACGGCATCTTTCCCTATGTTGGCCACCTCCTCCAAAAGTTCTCCTTCTTCGAGCGAGGGGGCTATGAACAGGATCGGGGGCAGGAAGGGAGTGAGGATCGAAGGCTCAAATCAAGAACCAAGAAAGCAAATATTTTCAAAGAGAGGGTTCAAAAGTAAGTGGATTACCCGCTGGCGTCTGTTGAGAAAGGACCTCCCTTTCCAAGGCAACATTTGTTGCCGGCGCGCGATCGATGGCTACCTCTTCAGCAGAGGTGGCCCCAGCGCGAGCACACCCTGCGGTGGAGGCCCTTGCCGGCGAATCCCCTCCTCTGACGTTGGTCGATGGAGACGTCGGGGGAGTCGCCCCCTCTTGGCGGGTTTCTTCCTGATGGCCCCCTCCCATCTCCTTGCCGTGCGACAGAGGAAAGACCTCGTCATCCCCGCCAGTAAATGAGGTCTGTCCCGCGCCCTCGCGTAGGGGACTGGGATGAGGGCTGAGTGCGGTGGCATCCGTAGCGCTCCCCGCCAAGCCGGTGCCCGACGCAGAGCCCAGCTCTGCTGTCAATTTGGCCCTCTTAGCCCAGCATGCAAGGGTCTCTTCATCCCTGTCAAGATCAGCAGCACAGGATTAGTTGGCAATTGAACGAAAAACGAGGAATAGCTCAACAGAAGAAGTCAAAGCTTCCCTTACTCTAGATTGTCAGGCATGGCATCTAGCTCGTATGCCAGAGGCGAAGGTGATTCTCTGGCTCTCTTGAGCACTGGTGGAGGCCTGCTTGTTGGCGGGGCCGGGCTCGCCGGTGGGCTAGGATCAACTCCCATAACAACCTGCTGCTAGGAGGGCGGAGTTGGAGCCCGGGAGAGGCGAGCGGATTGACGGCGCGCCACTTCCTCCTTGTTGCCTTTGGTGGTCATATTTTTCACTTTGGGGCGGCCCGTGATGAGGAGGGGACCACCAGTTCCTGGCTGCCCCTCTTGCGAAGATGGAGCCGTTGCTCTGGGGCCTAAGGGCCCACCTCGAGCCCCTCTCCCTCATCGAGCTCTTCAGCCCCTGGGGCCCGGCAGCCTCAGCCCAGGCAGCCGTGGCCCCGATCACCTCAAGCTCGACAACCTCATCGTCGACGTGCTCCTCGTGCTCCTCGTCTGAGGAGTTCCTGTCGCCTGGGTTCCCCTCATCATCATCAACAGCCGTCGCTCCCCCGGTAGCCTGCGGTCTCCTGGCTTCTTCAAGCATGCTGAGTATGTATTCTTTCTCCTCTTCAGTGGTGCCCTTGGTGAAGTTCGTCTCTTTCCTGGTGGCCTTCTCCTCCAAGCGAGAGACCCATTCGATCTCATCCTCCAAGGGGGGCAAGTCCCTGTCTACCTTGACCCCATTGGCGTTGCAGTCAGGCATCCACTTGAGGATTTGGCCCACACGGAGTTGATGTGCAGCGGGATGACTCTCGCCGGCAGGTGGAAGGTGCCGGTCTTGCGGAACAGCTGCTCACACAACCAAGCGTGGCTCATAACCGTCAAGTTATTGCCAATACCTGGGTAAAGCTGCATCCTATCAGCAGCATTCTTGTACTCCCAGGCAAATATGTCCCTCTTCTGCAGTGGTGCAATGCGGCACCGGAGGTAGTCGGATCCCACGTGCTCAATGGTTAGCCCGGCAGCTTTGAGGCGAGCGATCCGGTTCAGCGCCGGGCGAAGCTTTGCATCAATGGCACCCAAGTTGCTCCAGTCATCGCCATGCGCCACATTCTCAATCCGCGGCAGGCAGAACGGTGGAGCCTCTTTGTCTTGGATCCAGCACAAATCAGCCCTCCACTCCTCCCATTTGCCGTGCAGTTGCCCGATCCCCAGTCCTCTTTCTTCCCCCGCGTGATCCAAGATATGTTCCGTGAGAGAGATTTATCCTCAATTCGGGGGATGTAGAAATGACAAAACAAGTCCACATTGGGGACGACCCCGACAAAGTCCTTGCACAGATGAGCGAAGACCGTCATGCATGTCATTGCGTTGGGTGTGAAATCCAACAGGCGGAATCCATAAGCATACATCATGGTGCTGAAGAAATCGGAAAATGGGGAAGAAAGGCCACAGTAAAAATACGCGCAGAAGAAGGGATATGCATCTGCTGGAGTCTTGGACCCGAGAGAGGCACTGGTGCTCCACGGCTGCCCCTGGTCTCTCTTCCCCACATGAATGCATACCTCGCAATCAGGGTGTTGGCATCCAGGTCTGGCGGCAAGAAGACAACGTTCTCCTATTGCCGCTTGTCCAGCTCCTCCGCCTCCTTCCTCTTCTCCTCCACCCCCGAGTCCGCGGGCTTGGCCGCCTATTTCCCCTTTACGGCGCTCTTCTTGCGCCCCATTCTAAGCTCCAAATGAGGAAAGGGGATCTGGTGAGGTCTGAGGACGGGTGGTGGTGGTGGAGGTGGTTTCCTTCGCAAGAAAGAAGATGAAACAGGAGGAAATGGGTGCGAATGAGAAGCACCTCTTCGAGTTACCTTTTTATTGGGAATACGCGAGGGGACTGGCTCTTTGCTGTTTTTCCCTGATAAACGCCACTCTCGTGGGCGCACTACCAAATAACTGCTGCAAGCCCATGTTCCCACAACCCGCAGTAATTGCGTGGGATGGACGTGTGATTGACAGGTCATCATGGTCAAAACTGCGTGGGCAGCAGTTTTTCGCCGTGTGTCTGTGCACCGTTTGGGCCTAACCCAACGATGCCCCTCGGCATGTATGGCTCAGGCCCAGGGGCTGCTGTCGGTGTACACAAACCGAGGTGTTTGTTTCCCCCTGACTTGTGCACAGACCAGTGTGGCCGCCGGGGATGGCCAAGTCTTGCCGGGGGTCCCAAGCTCCAAACCAAGTCATCAGCTGATCCAAAGATTCTCAGAGAAGTCTCCTTTGCCGGTCAGGCAAGGCTGGCAGGATCAAAACTATGACTAGGATTGAGACCAAGCTGCGCCGGCAAGGTCTCCAAGGCCGCCAAGACCAAGGCAAAAGCCTCAAATCGAAGGCTTGGCAAGCTCCGTGCCGGCAGGACACAACAAGTTGCCACCGCTCCACCTCACCGAGGCACCAGACGCTAATCAGTGTTGTGTCGAGCCCTCAGACAGCTAGGTGGATCCTGTCGGGCATGTGGCAGCACGCTAGGAAGATCACCTTTATTGACACTCGTCTTGATGGCATGTCACGCTAATAGGAGGTAGCTGGATAAGCGGCGCGGCAACCTTGCTGGGCTTCAACCTCCACATGACACCTAGCAACGCATTTAATGCGTTTTGTCCTAATTGCCAGAGTTAGGTATGATAGCTCTGCACCAGTCTAAATCACCCTTGTAAAGACCTTTTTACCACTGTGGTAACCCCTTAAGCTATAAAAGGAGGGCCAGGGCAACATTAGAAGGGGTTCGAATCTTTGCAACCCTCAGGCATTCATGTAGCTGCTCTCTTCTCACCGCTTGTCGGGAGAGAGCGCTCCGTTTACTTGTGCTCAAACACCACCAATACACCCAAAGGCAAGAGTAGGGTTTTATGCCTCCGGGCGGCCCGAACCTAGGTAAAATCATGCGCCCCTCATTGTAGTTGCTCTTTGCATCGATCGCCACCCCTCGCCGAACCAGCAAAGGGGCACTCTACCCCATATATCGCCGGCTCCACACCGACACCAAGACTCACACCGTCGAACTACAACGACAAATGCAAGGCGCACAATCTACCTTGCACGAGCGCATTGAGAACCTCGCCACTGACATACGACACTCCAAAGTAAGGAAAAGGGACTACATCGACACCAAGTTGGACAAACTAAAGACTCACGTACAAGACATGTTGGCAAACTACAAGTCTTCTTCCCCTTCGTCATCTTCAAGGCGGCGACGAGAAAGTCGAACATCTTCGGAGCGCCAATGTGATGCAAGCGCAATTCGTCCATGTCCTCATCTCCGTGATGACCACCATCACGTTCATGATCCACATCATCATGAAGGGCAAGTCAACTACAAGCATAATGTGCGTGATGACGACGACCACCATCGACTACAAGCTTAAGCACGACAACGACACCATCAAGATGAAGATGCTCGACACGCGGAAAACTACAAGTCCCAACAAGCTCTACATCAGGCTACGGCCAACCTTCATGAGCACAAGAGAAGACCACAAGAGAAGCACCACCAAGAGGAAGCTACGGCTACCACCTCCACTTTGGCATCTTCGCCAAGTGTTATCAAGGCATCTTTGCCTTTGGACGTACGACATCTTCGCCTACTTCCCATGAGTACGCCTACGTCGACATCATCAAGTCCAAGGCGACCTCCTACAAGCGAGGGCGACACTTCCATCTTCGGAAGCCCCTCAAGGAAGATGGCCGAGCATGGGCAAGTCCCTTCAATCATGGAGACGAGCTACGAGGTGCCACATCATATGGGACTCCTACAACAAGACGGCGACAATACGGTCGAGCATGGGCCATCCCCTTCGACCAAGGCGACAAGCATGAACATCTTCAATGACACGAATACGATGCCCATATGGGACTCTTTCTCAGAGTCAAGCTACGAGACTGGACATGAGACCATCTCTTTGGTCTCCGAGGAGAGTGATGATTTGCCACTTCCTACGGCATTCATCTTTGGAGGCATTATGGATAAGGAGGTTGAGCATGGAGACATTTGCACCTACATCTCTCCGACACCCACATATGACAAGATACTCTAATTCCCATGTGAGGAGAGCCACCACCACATGAGTGATATGAGTGACACCACCATATGTGACATTGAGTGCATTTCATATGAGAGGATGAGTGTGACCACCACTAGCCCCACACACGAGAGCATGCCACACATCCTATGTGAGGTTGAGAGGGCTTGTGAGGCCATTTCAGAGGCTGGAGCTTTGTAGTGAGTGTTTTCAGTCATCCAGTCCAGAACCCATGAATTGACATCAGCAACATTGCCAGTGAGGTGCAGAGTTGCATAGAACTGAAGAATTAGCTCTTCATTCCAATCACAAATGTCAGCACAGAAATTGAGGAGTCCAGCTTTGTGAAGAACATTCAAAACAGGTTGAAAGCATGGAATGGACTCCATATCCACATGAGGAATTTGGCGGTGTTGGAAGACTTTGTCCTTGTCAAACAAAACAGAGGCATAAAAGTTCATCTGACTTGCAGTCCAAAACCTCTTGCGCCTTAGTCTTGCTGAGTCATAAGGATTTTCATCAGTGAAGAAATGATGCTCAGCAAAGAAATCGGCATTCTTGAATTTTGTCCTCTTTGTGCCAGACTGAGGATTTTGAGGCTTGGGCTGAAGATTTGCAGTAGAAGGCCTCACAATCTCTTTAGTCACAATTTCCGGTGCAGCAGACTGAGGAATTAAAGCGGCAGTTTCATCAGCAGCAGTCTGGTTCTCCATTTCTTCAGCTGATGCAGCTGGAATTTCTTTAGGAATGGACTGGAGAGAAGTTTGACGTGCTTCAGACCCTGTCAATATTTCTTTAGTCTGCACAGGGGACTGAGGAATTTGATGTAGAGGTGTGGCGATTGGAGAATTGGGGTGAAAATTTTCCTAATAGTCATCATTTAGGACAGCAGTGGTTGAGCCAATATCCACATCCTCATCAATTTCTTCCGCGCCCGCCTCTTCAGTAGTAAACTGAGGCATAGGCGATGATACCAATGGGGTTGAAGCATTTGCTTCCACCTCAATTTCTTCATCAAACTGCTCTGAAGAAGCAGCAGAATGATTTTCTTCATCATTGTCATCATCTGGAATGACATATTCTTCACGAATGGAACTAATTCCTTTGATGGCACAATTGAAATTGGAACAGTATCAATAGGTTCATTGAAAGAGCTCATCAAAGTCCTCACTTTCTTGGGAGCTCAGGATTCTGCAGAGGTTGATGCTTTCCGTTTCCTTGCAGCTTCCTTCTCCGCAGCTTTTGTTTTCTTCACTTCTAATGCAGAAGGAAGTTTTGTTTTCTTCTCCTTTGAATATTTTGTAGGAGGAGCTGAGGACGAAGTAGGTGCAGTTTCTTCAGGAAAGACGGATGCAGTCGACCTGGCATTCTCTGTTTCTTCAGGCTCAGCAGTTTCTTCAGCTGACCTTGTTTGTTCTTCACGCGCAACATTGGTGGTTATCCTGACAATTTCTTCAGGAGCTGGAATTTCTTCAAGAGCCCTGGTACTTTCTTCAGCAGCCTGAATTTCTTCAGCTGCGCTTGCAGTTTCTTCAGCAGGCTGAACAGAGTCTTCAGCCTGTGGAATTTGTTGTGATGGAGCTGCAACACTTGCCTTGAGGTTCTTGGCGATGTTGATAAATCTGACCTTGGCTCCTAGCCAATCAGCATGGTATCGGTCAAATTCATCACGGAGGACTTTGATTTCCTTCTGAACTCCGACAAGTTTTTCAGGAGACAAAGTGATAAGATTGTTCCTCAGAAAGCGCTCTTTCTTGTACTGGTCCTTCTTGACTCGCCTGGCCTTCTCAAACTTCCATTTCTCTTCGCCTATGAAAGCGGTCAGCATGTGACTTTGACCAGGAGTCAGATTCAGGTCAGGGAGTGGAGTGTTTGGATCCTTGTGCCATAGGTCAATGAAGTCAAGGATCTTCTTTGGATCCAGCATAAGAGGCATAGAGCTGCCTTTGGCTCGCAGCCCTTTGTTGTCTATCTCTGATGATTTCTACAAGTTCTTCATCATCAGATGGAACATGGAATGCCACTTGCTTCTTATGAGGACTTGGCCTCTTGCCACGTCCAGCAGTGGACTTCACCTTCCACAGAGTTGGACCACTTGAGGACTGTGGTTGAGCTGAGGAAGTTGCAGATGCCCCTGAGGCAATTGAGAATCCAGTTGTCCTCTGACATGTTGTAAGATGCACAGGTGTTGTGGACTTTGTGGCAGCAATAGAGGATTTTGCAGCAACTGAGGGAATTGGTGTTGCCCTTGAGGAAGTTACTTGAGGTAATTGCCCTGAGGGCTTTGTTGTTGAGGAACTTGGCCATGAGGGCATTGAGCTTGAAGACTCTGTCTTCACAGCTGACTTCTTCAGAATGGCCTTCTTTGTCATAGCTCTACTGGTAGAGGCCTCAGCAGCAGCAGCTTGAGAATCCTCATTGAAGTTCCTCACTACTTCAGCTGCAGTTTTCCGAAGCTTTGCTTGGCGCTTTGCCCATTCCTTTGGAAAATCCTCACCATGCTTGACGCTGGTAGGATCAGCTCATTGGCCTGCAGCTAGAGCTGGTCTTGTGCATGGAGGATTTACAGCGAATTTCTTCATGTATTTGGGAGTAACATAGCGATATTCCCTCCATTCCTTTGCCCATCTTCTCTCAATCCTCTGAATGCGCACTTTGCGTTGATTCTTGTTTTCCTTCCCATGAGTTTCTTCATCTGGTGTGCAATACTCATCATAGATGTCCTCAGGGATTTCAAATGCTATGTTGGTTTCAGGCCTTTTTCCTCCTTTCTGAGGTCTTTTCCCATCTTCCATTTTCCTCACTTGAGGATTTTGAACTTTTGATGATTCTGAGGAGGTATGGAATTTTTCTTCGAGGAACGCTGCAAATGAGTTAAGTTGATGAGAACCTAGAGATTCATCAGCATACATTTTTGTACCTGTGAACAGAGTATAGGTGAGAAGAATTTGGAGAGGTCATATGTGTTCTCAGAAATTTTTCAAAAAGATTATCAAGTTGAGGAATTTGACCATAGATGTCTTGAGGAATTTCACTAAGCGTTCTTGACTCAGGTTCTAGAGTTGTACAAATTTGAAAATCCACACAAATGAGGAATCTTGAGGAAAAACATAGCTTAGAGAAATAGATCAAGGGAAGGAAGCATTGCGGTGTTTAATAAGTGGATAGTTAAAGAATAAACACCTTTTGAGGATTTTGTGAAAATCATAAGAGTCAAAGTAGGGCAGTAAAATTAGATTTTAATTATCCTTGACGAAGAACACGATGAACTGGGAGTGGAGATGGAGAAGTTCCTCAGTTCAAATCTCCCACGCCCTAACTCGGCGGTGGGAGACAGCTACGGCGGCGGCGGAGTGAAGATATCTGCGGCCGGCGCGAGTACGATGGTGACGAGGTAGAGGCAGTGAAGCTCTTCCTCAGCAGTGACGATGGAGGTTAGTAGTGGCGCTAGGTCTGAGCTCGAGCGAGGAGAGTTGGAGTCGAGCGGAGTAAATGAGGTCTGAGGAGGGGAAGGGGTATTTATAGCTGCAGTGAAAAACTATTTGCCCGAAGATTCTGGATGAACATGCCCCTGACCCTTGCTATCCTATCAACATGTGTCACCCACGTACTGAGAGATGGAGATCATGGGGGATCGTGGGTGAGTATAATATTCTGTCGTGGGAAGTGGAACGGTTTGAGCGGCAACTGCCCAAAAATTAGATATGAAAATTTTAAAGTTTCGTTCGCAAATTCTTCAGCTGTCAAGGACACAGTGAAGACTTTGAACGAGTTTAAATAGAACGCACATGAAGAATTTGTGAACAGACTGGGCTGAGTTTAGCATAGAGGGGGAACGGGTCCGATCACATTCACTTAGAGGAAAAATCAACTTGAAGAATTAGCAATAAGTGAATGCTGTTGAGGACAAGAAAACTCAAATATATATATATATATATAGTTAATGAAGAACATCAGTCAAAAAGTTGAAGAAATTGCAAACTTGAGGAATTTGAAAATTTGAAGAATTTGCAAAATGACGAAAAACTCAAATTTGAAGATTTTCAACTTTGGTTGGTGTCGTGACCCACCGTATAAGAATGATGATTTCAGACACCGCGTACAAATGTCGTAGGGTTCTGAGAATCGAATTCTTCATTAATTTCTTCACACTTAGAGGGTTAGTCTTCATTGATTGAAGAAAAACGTTACTTCGTGTGTTGCACATCTAAGTCATCAATTTTGCATAAGTGTTAGGATATGTGTCCTTTCAAAGAACATTCGAAGATTCTAAGATATTTAGCTCACACCACAACTTGCAAAATCTCTTTTCATCCAAGGGCTTTGTGAAGATATCGGCCAGTTGTTCTTCAGTCTTCACGTGGTTGATGGAGATGTCGCCCTTCAACACATGATCACGAAGAAAATGATGACGAATCTGGATGTGCTTAGTCTTCGAGTGCTGAACTGGGTTGTGAGCAATCTTGATGGCACTCTCGTTGTCGCAGTAGAGAGGCACGTTCTTCAAATTGTTTCCATAGTCCTTGAGGGTTTCCTTCATCCACAGCAATTGAGCACAGCAAGAACCAGCAGCAATATACTCAACTTCAGTAGTAGACAGTGATACGCAGTTCTGCTTCTTCGAGGACCAACATACTAAGGATCGTCTGAGGAAATGGCATGTGCCTGATGTTGACTTGCAATCCACCCGATCACTACCATAGTCAGAGTCGGAATATCCAATGAGATCAAAAGCCGAGCCCTTGGGATACCATAATCCAAGTGTTGGAGTGTGAGCTAGATATCGAAGAATATGTTTCACAGCCTTGTGGTGTGATTCCTTCGGTGTAGCTTGTAAACGGACACACATGCAAACACTAAGCATAATATCTGGCCTAGATGCACATAGATACAATAAAGAGCCAATCATGGAGCGGTATACCTTTTGATAGAAGTCTTTACCATTTTCATCGGTGCAGAGATGGCCATTGTGGGCATAGGGATTTTGACGCCTTTGCGATCTTGCATGCCGAATTTCCTCAGTACATCTTTGAGGTATTTCTCTTGAGATATGAAGATGCCATTGCATTGTTGACGAATTTGGAGGCCTAAGAAGAATTTCAATTCTCCCATCATGGACATTTGATATTCTTCACGCATCATGTATCCAAATTCATCACTGTAACGTTCGTCAGTACAGTCAAAAATAATATCGTCCACATATATTTGGCACAGGAATAATTCATCATCATAAGTTTTGGTGAAAAGAGTTGGGTCAAGTGAACCGGGTTTGAAGCCTTTCTTCATGAGGAATTCCTTCAGAGTATCATACCACGCCCGAGGGGCCTGCTTGAGGCCATAGAGGGCCTTGTTGAGTTTGAAGACTTTGTCAGGATGCTTAGGATCTTCAAAACCTGGGGGTTGAGCAACATATACTTCTTCCTCAAGCTTACCATTGAGGAATGCACTTTTCACATCCATTTGATATAAGATGATATTATGATGGTTAGCATAAGCAAGCAATATGCGAATAGCTTCAAGTCTAGCAACAAGTGCGAAAGTTTCATCGAAGTCAATTCCTTCAACCTGTGTGTAGCCCTGAGCTACAAGACGAGCCTTATTCCTCACCACTAGGCCATTTTCGTCTTGCTTGTTGCGGTAGATCCACTTGGTACCTATGATGTTTTGCTTGTGAGGATCTGGTCGCTTGACAAGTTCCCACACATTGTTGAGCTTGAATTGACACGATTCCTCTTGCATAGCTTGAATCCACTCAGGCTCCAGAAATGCCTCATCAACTTTGGTGGGCTCTGTGATAGAGACGAAAGCAAAGTGCCCACAAATTTTAGACAAATGTGAAGCTTTTGAGCGTGTGAGAGGACCTGGTGCATTAATGTCGTCGAGGATTTTCTCAATATGCACTTCATTTGCCACGCGAGGATGAGCAGGTTGACGACTTTGATTGGGCTGAGCATTTTCTTCAGCACTTTCTCCTCAGGTGGACCAGTATGATTTTCTTCACCGTCTGGAATAACTTCTTCAACAGGTTCTTCAATGGGTATGACATCCTTAGTAGCCTTGAGCTTAATGGATTTCTCAGGAGGTACTTCATCTAGCACGGGAGGTAGGTGCTCTCTTTGCGAGCTGTTAGTCTCATCGAACCGCACATCTGTAGTTTCAACAACCTTGTGGTGATAGGTGTTGAAGACTCTGTAGGTGTGTGAGTCCTTTCCGTAACCAAGCATAAAACCTTCATGTGCTTTCGGTGCAAATTTAGAATTGTGATGAGGATCTCTAATCCAACATTTAGCACCGAAGACTTTGAAATAACTCACATTGGGTTTCTTGTCAGTGAGGAGCTCATATGAGGTCTTCTTGAAGAATTTGTGAAGATATACCCTGTTGATGATGTGGCACGCGGTATCAATAGCCTCAGGCCAGAAGCAGTGAGGTGTCTTGTATTCATCAAGCATGGTGCGAGCCATCTCAACAAGAGCCATGTTCTTGCGCTCCACGACGCCATTCTGCTGAGGAGTGTATGGGGCAGATAACTCATGAGTAATACCAAGTTCATCAAGATAGTCATCAAGTCCAGTGTTCTTGAACTCAGTCCCATTGTCACTCCTGATATGCTTGATCTTCACACCGAAATTCGTTGAGGCCCTAGAGGAAAATCGTTTGAAGACTTCCTGCACTTCAGTTTTGTAAGTGATGATATGCACCCAGGTGTAACGAGAATAATCATCAACAATAACAAAGCCATATAGATATGCTGCATTTATTAGTGTGGCATAATGAGTGGGGCCAAAGAGGTCCATGTGAAGCAATTCAAAAGGACGAGAGGTAGTCATGATAGTCTTCGAGGGATGCTTGGATCTGGTCATCTTTCTAGACTCACAAGCCCCACAAAGACGATCTTTGAGGAATTTGACACCCTCTATGACGATGACGTGCTTCTTCTTCACAAGTGTGTGCAAGTTCCTCATGCCAGCATGGCCAAGTCATCGATGCCATAGCCAGCCTTCTGAAGCTTTTGCAAGTAGACATGTGGCAGGCTGTGGTCCTGCAGAGAAATCAACAATATACAAGTCTCCTCTCCTGAAGCCTTCGAAGACTTTGGATTTGTCTGATTCCATGAGTACTATGCAACGATATTTGCCAAAGATGACAACCATATCAAGATCACAAAGCATTGAGACAGACATGAGGTTGAATCCGAGGGACTCGACAAGCATGACTTGGTCCATGTGTCGATCCTTTGAGATTGCAACCCTACCTAGACCCAATACCTTGCTTTTTTGCTTTATCAGCATAGGTGATATTCTTCAGATGCGATGGAGATAGAGCAGAGTCCATGAGTAAGTTCTTGTCACCAGTCATGTGATTTGTACATCCACTGTTGAGGACCCAATCAGTAGCTTTGAAGAGATTCATCCTGCAGATGAATTAGTGCATCTTACGAACTCATATACTTCAGAGTGAAGAATATGACATCAAATTCGTCAAATTGAATTTCATCAAGCAGTACAATAGATACAACAATATAAGGACATGAGAAATGAGTAATTCATTCCTTCATGATTAGCTTGCGTCCTTTCAAGCATTCTCAGGTCTCCAGTAAATTCTTCAGACGTTCAAGTTCGTCTGGAGACCTGACCCTGCATAAGTGATTAGTTCTTTTTCTTTACCACCCACATCTGGAGGGGTGGCAAAGAGTTCATCATTCTGCGAGCTCCATAAGAGAAAGGTGGCATTGAAGCCAGTGCACTTCGTTTCACAGAGGAGGGGTTAGAGTATGCATATGAGTAAGCAGAGAAATTCGTCGAGGACTTATGAACATAATGATTTGAAGAATAATGCACATATTCATGACCCTTAGATTTTCCCTGCGAAATAGATGCATTAGCACGATGATGATCATATGAGGAATTTGATCCATATGAGGACTTTGGTCCATGTGAGGACTTTGGTCCATGTGAGGACTTTGGTCCATATGAGGAATTTGATCTAGGGTTCCTGTTCTTCACAGGTGGTGTCATGAGGACATTCACCTGAAGACTTTTAAGGCACCTTTTGGGAACCCAGATTTTCTTCATAGGGGGGCCGTTCCTGCAGTTAGTTCCAACATATCTAGCAAATACTTCACCATTCTGATTTTTGAACAGTTTATAGTTGGGGTCAAATGACTCATCAGATGAACATGAAGATTCACATGTGAAGCCAGATAAACTAGATGATCTTCGGGAGGTCCTTTTGCAGCAACCCATGTGGTTTTGGGATACTGCTCAGGTTTCCAGTAGGTTCCATCAGCGTTGAGTTTCCTCTCAAAGGCAATACCCTCTTTCCTAGGGTTCCTGTTTAAGATGTGCTTTTTAAGCACATCACAAAGAGCTTGATGCCCTTTGAGGCTTTTGTACATGCCTGTCACATATAATTCCTTCAACCCTGCATTTTCGTCAATGATACTAGTGGTATCCCCAGATGAGGAATTTGTGACCACAGAAATAGTTGAAGAAGTTGCTGCAATAGAAGCATTTGAACTTTCAGGTGAAGAATTAGCAGATTCACGTTCAATGCATTTCAAACATGGTGTAATGAATTCTTCCTGAGCGGAACTGATTTGTTGAGCAAGCAAATAATCATTTTCCCGTTGAAGATCATCATGACTCACCCTTAGTTTCTCAAGATCTTGCTTTCTTTGAAGAAATTCATAAGAAAGCTTCTCATGATCGGCTAATAGTGTTTCATGACGACCTTGAAGGTTATCAAATTTGGACTGAAGTCGTTGAAGATCATCAGTCAGAGTTTGAGTTTGATTCATTTCCTTACCCAACAGGTCATCGCTTTTGTCTAGCAAATTTTGAACCCTATCCAAAGTTTTTTGTTGTTTCATGGCAATATTAGCAAGTTTGGAATAGCTAGGTTTGAGGTTTTCATCAGATTCATCTTCACTAGATTCGGAGGAGGGATATTTGAGTACCTTGGCACCTTTTACCATGAAGCAATAGGTGGGAGCGAAGTCATCATTGCCATCGTCAGCAGTGTTGGAGTTGCCATTTTCTTCACAGTTGAAGATGGACTTGCTGACGAAAGCAATAGCGAGAGCTAGGCTCGCCACACCAGAGTCTGACTCCTAAGATTCCTCATGTTCCTCATTTTCCTTAGATTCGGCTTCAGAGTCCATTTCCTTGCCAATGAATGCCCGAGCCTTTCTGGAACTGCTCTTCTTGTGAGATGAAGACTTTGAAGATTTTGATGATAAGGACTTTGAAGATTTCTTATTTTTCTTTGAGTCATCTGAATTGTCATCCTTGTACTTCTTCTTCTTTGATTCCTTCAGCCACTACGGACAATCATCCAGGTAGTGACCGGGCTTCTTGCATTTGTGGCAAGTCCTCTTCTTATAGTCACAGGATGAAGAATCTAATCTCAAGTCATCACCTCTTGAAGATTTTCCAAAATGGCCACGCCTTAAGAACTTCTGGAATTTCCTCACGAGCATTGCTAGCTCCTGACTTAGTTCTTCAGGATCACCAAGGCTACTGTCAGAGTCTTCCTCTTCAAATGAGGAAATTGTCTTGTCCTTCAGTGCACGTGATCTTCCATAGCTTGGCCCGTAAAGGTCTCTCTTCTCAGCTTGTTGGAATTCATGAGTGTTTAGTCTCTCAAGGATATCAGCAGGATCTAGTGACTTGTAGTCTCCACATTCTTGAATCATCAGTGCCAGTGTATCAAATGAGGAATCAAGTAATCTCAGCAATTTCTTCACCACCTCATGATCGGTGATGTCAGTGGCACCAAGTGCTTGTAGCTCATTTGAGATATCAGTGAGGCGATCGAAGGTTTGCTGAACATTTCCGTTGTCGAGTCTTTTGAAGCGGTTGAAGAGATTGCGAAGAACGTCAACTCGAGAATCACGTTGGGTTGAGATTCCTTTGTTGACCTTGGACAGCCTATCCCAGATAAGCTTTGCAGACTCCAAAGCCCTCACTCTGCCGTACTGTCCTTTGCTCAGATGGCCACATATGATATTCTTTGCTTGACAGTTGAGTTGCTTGAATCTCTTCACATCAGCAGCGTTCACGGAAGGAGTGATGGAGGGAACGCCATTTTCCATAATGTACCAGAGATCGTTATCAATTGCCTCAAGATGCATGTGCATCTTGTTCTTCCAGTAGGGGTAGTCCATCCCATCGAAGGTAGGACACCTAGCCGAGACCTTGATCATGCCTGCAGTTGACATAACTAAAACTCCAGGTGGTTAAATCAAAATCACAAAGAATAAGGGAGTACCTTGCTCTGATACCAATTGAAAGTGCGTTATATCGACTAGAGGGGGTGAATAGGTGATTTTTACAAATTCGTCAGTGAGGAAATACTACTTGAAGAATTTGCTAAGTGACGAAATACAAGCAGCGGATAAAGTACTCAGGTGCATGCATAACAAGACAGTAGCATAGTCATCATGATGAAATGAAACATGCACAGAGCACAGGTAGCGTGTAAACAGGATAAGCAGACAGAAGACAAGGTGACTGAAGAAATAGGGTTGAGGAAATTGAGAAAGTCTCCAGTCAAAGTCTTCAAACAGTAACGATCAATTTCATCAACACATAAGCGAGGAAGTGAAAGGGTTGAGGAAATAGAACCAGTAGCTCGGTGAAGACAGTGATTTGGTAGACCAGTTCCAACTACTATGACAGTTGTACATCTGGTTGGAGCGGCTTGGTATTTAAACCAAAGGACACATAGTCCCAGGACACATAGTCCTTACCATATTCTCCTTGAGCTAAGGTCACAAAGACCTTGCCCAATCACTCGTGGTAAGTCTTCAAGGTGACTTCCAAACCTTCACAGACTAGGTCACCCGGCGATCCACAATTCCTCTTGGATGCTCTAGACCTTGACGTCTAACCGTCTGGAAGATGCATGATCTTCAAAGGTAACAAGCGTCGGGTTCCACACAGGAACAATCTCTTCAGTGATGCTCAATCACTTTGGGTTTTAGGTGTTGGGGTTTTGGGTTTTTCCTCACTGATGATTTTCTCTCAAAGTCCTCGGAGGATGGGATGCTCTAAATGACAAGTGTCAGTTTCTCTCGGAGCAGCCAACCAGCTAGTGGTTGAGAGGGGGGGCTATTTATAGCCGGGGAGCAGCCCGACATGATAAGACATAAATGCCCCTAATGATATGACCGTTATGTGGATAAGATATTTGGGACAGCTAGCGCGAAGCACATCAACGGTCGGAAATTTGAGCGCTCAAATTCCTCAGGGCTATCATGTTCCTCACTGTAGGCAATTCGCACTGGCAAATTCCTAACTCCTCAGTCAGAACAAATTCCTCAGAGACCAGAAGGTCTTCATCTCTGTCACTGAACAAATTGACTGAACTGTATGAGATTTCCAAAGGCTTCACTCGAAGGATTGGGTATGTGTAGGCTTTGAGAAGAGCATCACTTTGGAAACTTTTCCTTAGTATTACCTCGACCCCCTTTAACAGTACGGTGTTTCCTATGGCTCAAGAAAGGAAAATGAAACTACGAAAACAAAAGTCTTCATGCTTCATAGTCCTCGCATCAATATCAATATCTTCAAGGTCACACCAATTTCCTCATCTTCAAAGTCTTCAAGAAAACCAAAGTCTTCAGATGAAGACATTCATTTTTAGGGGTCGACTTTCTTCAAAAATATCAAACTCCTCAGAGACTTATAATACCTGTGTACACTCACAAACACATTAGTCCCTTAACCTATAAGTCTTCAATACACCAAAATCACTAAGGGGCACTAGTTGCACTTACAATGATGATCATTTGTCTTGGATATATTTGCATCCTTGTATGTTATCTAACCCTTGTAGGTACTTGGATGAGCCTCAATCTATGAAATTGCACATCACTCACATCTTGAGCAATCTCTACATCACGAAGTATCTATGCTTTGGTTGTTGAAATCAAGGAACAAGTCTACACTCAACATATCCTTTGACAATAGTTATATGATGAATTTCACTCTTGTCATTTGGATATATAAGAGTTATTCCTTGCAAGATTAACCCGTGTAGGAAGATGAGCTTCAAATTCCAAAGGATGCTCCCAACTCTTAATGAACAACATCAACATTGAGCATCCACCACAAGTTCAACTACATGATCAAGTTCAACACCACAACCAAGGTATGTATCTTCCATCTTAGAGAAGCTTTGCTCCAAGCCATGAATTAAAGCAACTCAACAAGATGAGAATACATTAAGACGCTTAAATGAAAAATGGCAACACCATTTTGAGCTTAACGATGAGTATGACCTATGATCAAGTGATCTCACTTGACTCCTAAGTCAATGTACTCTAACATAGGTGACTATTTCGCCGACCATCTCTAGATGAAGTTCTCTATTGTTTCCTTTTGTTAGATGCATTTCTTTTGTACTTCTTCTTGCTATTGTGTTTCCTTTCTAAAAAAACTTCATCTAGATTCTCTTTATTTCATTTCTCTTTTGTTTTGTATCTTTTAGTAAATTCATTGCAAACTCTATCAAAATTCCTTGAAAATCCTTGTGAAATTTCTATTACAAGAGAGCTGAGTTGACAAAATCTTTCCTCTGCATTGAACTCGGTTCCACCGATTAAAGCCTATCGGCCAGACCGAAACACAAGTTCTACTTGCACGCACTTCATCGGTTCTACCGAAATGGACTAACTCAGTCTCACCGGTGTGCACCTTCAGCGACTCTGCTATCTCGGAGTCACCGATTGAAATGGATCGGCGCCACCGATTTCACTGCTGAGAAAAAAAACTGCCATCTTATAATGCTTATTTCTTTCAGCTCCACTCAATGATTCTTTCCCTCTATCTACATCTTAAGCTGCATTCTGCTTACTTGTGTCTCTCGAGGATCACACTCACTTGACTCATATCCATGAAAACTACCCTTCATGGAAATTGATGTCAAAGGGGGAGAGAGAGCACATCAAAGCTTACCTCACAGAACTCTTCTAAGAAAGGAAGAGAGATGCACTTTCATAAGAGGAGAGAATTAGCATATCTTTAAGAGGGGAAAGATATGCCAGTCATTAATTTGGTTATTAACTTGCTCTGAGCCTACTCTACTATTATATCTTGTTGCTCTGATTTTATCTCACCCTACCTACTCCCATTCTCAGTGATAGACTCGGGGGGAGAGGAAAACCTATGTATTGGAGAGAAAAATCCTTGGAATTTATTGCAAATCCTTAATTCTTCGGGGACATGTCTATATTTAAATGAAGTACTCACTATGGTACTCACCTATTACATGTCATCCCAGTCTTGGTATTCTTGTGGATCTTGAAAAAAAATTTGCTTGAAGTTCTCTTGTGTTATTTAACCTTATTTTCTCAAGTCTGCTTCTTCAAGAGTCAAATCAAGAACCACAAGGTAAGTATATGTATCACACTCATGTGCATGATGATCTCTTGCTTTTGCACATATTGTTTGCAAGAGGGATTCATAAACATGAAGGTACATCTCACTTCACTTTTTGCTCTGATGCATATGGCCAAGATACATGTAACTCATTACTTACTCCATCATGTTGTGCATTCACATGTCATTCAATTCTATCTTAACCTGAGTGCATACATGTAGGGGGAGCTCATGCAAGTTACATGTTTCTCCAAAGCTTTACTTACTACTCTTCATATCATTCACTTGAAGCTTTGATGTATGTTGTCATCAATTGCCAAAAAGGGGGAGATTGAAAGCACAAGTGCTCCCTGGATGATTTTGGTAACTAATGTCAACATATCTCTTGTTGGACTAATAGTTTCACCTAGTATATTTCAGATAAGTTCAACAGTGGTGTGGCAAGGACAAGAGGACGTGGAACCCCTTCAAAATGCTAAGGACAAGGATTGGCAAAAGCTCAAGACTCTACATTTTTGTTTAAGTGATCCAAGATCACATTGAGTCCATAGGAAAGCCAATACTATTAAAAGGGGATGAGGTGTTGCGTAATGATTCACTTGCTCAAGTGCTTAGTGATATGATAACCCACAAGTATAGGGGGTCGCAATAGTTTTCGAGGGCAAAGTATTCAACCCAAATTTATTGATTCGACGCAAGGGGAGCCAAAGAATATTCACGAGTATTAGCAGTTGAGTTGTTAATTCAACCACACCTGACAGACTTAATATCTGTAGCAGAGTATTTAGTAGCAAAGTAGTATCGAAGTAACGGTAACGGTGGTAAAAGTAACAGTAGCAGTTTTGTAGTGATTGTAACAGCAGTAGCAACGAAAGTAACTTAGCAAAGATCAATATGTGAAAAGCTCGTAGGCATTGGATCGGCAATGATAATTGTGTTGGATAATATTTATCATGTAGCTGTCATAACCTAGGGTGACACAGAACTAGCTCCAATTCATTAATGTAATGTAGGCATGTATTCCGTATATAGTCATACGTGCTTATGGAAAAGAACATGCATGACATCTTTTGTCCTACCCTCCCGTAGCAGCGGGGTCCTAATGGAAACTAAGGGATATTAAGGCCTCCTTTTAATAGAGAACCGGACCAAAGCATTAGCACTTAGTGAATACATGAACTCCTCAAACTACGGTAATCACCGAAAAGAATCCCAATTATTGTCACCTTGGGGTATGCGGATCATCACTCGTAATAGGTGTCTACAACTTGCAAGATAGGATCAAGAACACAAATATATTCATGAAAACATAATAGGTTCAGATCTGAAATCATGGCACTCGGGCCCTAGTGACAAGCATTAAGCATAGCAAAGTCATAGCAACATCAATCTCAGAACATAGTGGATACTAGGGATCAAACCCTATCAAAACTAACTCGATTACATGATAAATCCCATCCAACCCATCACCGTCCAGCAAGCCTACGATGGAATTACTCACTCTCGGCGGTGAGCAAAATTGGTGATGGAGGAAGGTTGATGATGATGGCAATGAATCCCCCTCTCCGGAGCCCAGAACGGACTCCAGATCAGCCCTCCCAATGAAGAACAAGAGGCGGCAGCGGCTCTGTATCGTAAAACGCGATGATTCCTTCTCTTCGTTTTTTTCTCCACGAATAGGTATATATAGCGTTGGAATTAGGGTCAGAGGCGGTCCAGGGTACCCACAAGCCTGCAGGACACGCCCCCAGGGCTTGTGGCCTCTGGGTGGCCCCCCTCTGGTAACTTCTTGCGCCAGTATTTTTTATATATTCCACAAAAATTCTCCGTAAATTTTCAGGTCAATCCGAGAACTTTGATTTTTGCACAAAAATAACACCATGGCAATTCTGCTGAAAACAGCGTCAGTCCGGGTTAGTTCCATTCAAATCATGCAAATTAGAGTCCAAAACAAGGGCAAAAGAGTTTGGAAAAGTAGATACGATGGAGACGTATCAACTCCCCCAAGCTTAACCCATTGCTTGTCCTCAAGCAATTCAGTTGACAAACTGAAAGTGACAAAGAAAAACTTTTACAAACTCTGTTTGATCTTGTTGTTGCAAATATGTCTAGCCAATATTCAGGTTTTCAGCAAAGATTATGAACTAACCATATTCACAATAACATTTAGGTCTCACATTTACTCATATCAATGGCATAATCAACTAGCGAGCAATAATAATAAATCTCGGATGACAACACTTTTTCAAAACAATCATGATATAATATGACAAAATGGTATCTCGCTAGCCCTTTCTGAGACCGCAAAACATAAATGCAGAGCACCCCTGAAGATCAAGGACTGACTAGACATTATAATTCATGGCAAAAGAGATCCAGTCACACTCATACTCAACATCAATTAATAACAAAGCATATAAATGACAGTGGTGCTCTCTAATTGGTGCTTTTTATAAGAAGATGATGACTCAGCAATAAAAGTAAATAAATAAGCCCTTCGCAGAGGGAAGCAGGGATCTTCCATGCTAGACACATTATAGGCGGTTCCCAAACAGAATGGTAAAGTTTTTACTCCCCCTCCACCAACAATCACACTCCACGGCTAGCCGAATCCACGGGTACCATCCATACCAACAACAGTCCTGGGGGAGTTTTGTTTAATTATTATATTTTGATTTGATTTTGAGCATGGAACTGGGCATCCCGATTACCAGCCACTTTCTCGTGAATGACAAGTGAATAAACACTCATCAAGAGAATAACCCACCTAGCATGGAAGATACTAACAGCCCCCAGTCGCTGCATGAGCGATTCGGGCATACAAAACAGATTATTATTTAAAGGTTTAGAGTTTGGCACATGCAAATTTACTTGGAACGGTAGGTAAATACCGCATATAGGTAGATATGGTGGACTCATATGGAACAACTTTGGGTTTAAGGAAGTGGATGCACAAGCAGTATTCCCGCTTAGTACAACTGAAGGCTAGCAAAAGATTGAGGAGAGACCAACTAGAGAGCGACAACGGTCATAAACATGCATTAAGATTAATCAACATTGAATGCAAGCATGAGTAGGATATAAATCACCATGAACATAAATATCGTGGAGTCTATGTTGATTTTGATTTCAACTACATGCATGAACATGTGCCAAGTCAAGCCACTTAAATCATTCAAAAGAGGATACCATCCTATAATACTACATCATAACCATTTTAAATGCATGTTGGCACACAAGACAAACCATTATACACTCCTAGCTAATTAAGCATGGCATGCATAACTATAATCTCTAATTGTCATTGCAAACATGTTTCATTCATAATGGGCTGAATCAGGAACGATGAGCTAATCATATTTACAAAAACAAAATAGGTCGAGTTCATACCAGCTTTTCCTCATCTCAATCATTTCATCAAATATCGTCATTATTGCCTTTCACTTGCAAGACCGAACGGTGTGAATAATAATAAGAGTGCATGTGCATTGGACTAAGCTGGAATCTGCAAACATTTATTCAGAGGAGAAGACAAGGTAATATGGGCTCTTTGTTAGATCAACAATAACGCATATGAGAGCCACTCAACATTTTCATCGTGGTCTTCTCCTTACGACCCAAAGAAAAAGAATTTTAAAGAAACACACTGAAATATTTTTGGAGTTTTTGTTTTTCTGAAGCAAGTAAAAACAAAAACAAGAAAAACTATTTACACGGGAAAGCTCCCAACAAGTAAAAGAAGAACGAGAAATCTTTTTTGGTTTTCTTTTAATACTACTACTAATTAAACTAGAAAGAAAAACTGAAAAGAAGCGAGAAATATTTTTGGATTTTATCTTTTTCAAACACACAAGAAGAAAGCAAGAAAAATAAACTAACATGGATTATACAATGAAATAGGATGAACACCGACAACTGGAATGAATGTGTGAACATGAATGTAATGTCGGTGAGAAATATGTACTCCCCGAAGCTTAGGCTTTTGGCCTAAGTTGGTTTATGGCCACGGATCGAAATAACCCTCTCCTCCATACTGCGAAGGGTCCTGAGGGTTCCACTGGTTGGCGAGCTCCTGTGGCTCCCACTGATAAACAGGCTCCTCATACGGATCAGGAACTGGTACTGGCTCAGGTGCTGGAGGTTGTGTCAGCCTCCAGTACGTGTAAATGTCTTCGAGCATAATGGTGTACCTGCCTGAACGAATATCGAACAAAGAAGGTGCAGGCAAGGTAATAATCTCACAAGTACCCTGACTAAATACTAGGTTGTAGAGGAGTCGCTTGTCATCATCTTTGGCAATAAAATCATGTGCTATCATACTAGCATAGTTTAAATATTTAGTGGGTAACAACATCTCCCCCTTCTCATCATGCCTAATGGGTATCTCAAAATGTTTAGCAAGGCGGGAGGCATAGACACATCCAAAAATAGTACCCTTTGAATGGTTTGTGTTTAACCGCCGTGCAGCAATAGCGCCCAAACTAAAAGTTCTATCAGCATATAAAGCATGGCGCAAAATAGCAAGGTCAGGTGAGCTGAGAGTTCCACTCTCCCCACGACCAGTCAGACATATCCCGGCAAATAATGAATAATAGCATAAAATAGGAAAATGTAAACTAGCCACTCTCGCTTCTGACACTCCTCTCTCTTCCCCCACAGTAGTGTCAGCAATGAAATCTGCCATGTCCGTAGGACATGGATCACTGATTCTGCCCTCATAAGGTATGTTGCAAACATCGCAAAAATCACATAATGTCATCTCCTTAGGCTCATCATACAAATGAAATTCTATCATGGGTGGTGATTTCCTAGGATAGAAATGAAAGTTCTACACAAAGGTATTAGTGAGCAGGAGGTATTGATCACACTTATCTTGGAGGAAAGGAAGGAGGCTTGCATTCTCCGCCAAATAATAGAAATCATCATAAATTCCAGCCTCCCTAAAAAATGTGTCACTTGGCCATTCACACGGCCGAACCTCCGCGACGCGAGGAAGATTGTACTTAGGCTTCTTCTTCTCCTCATTTTCATTTCCTTCCGAATTTCGGCTCGAAGAACCCCTTAACCATCTCCTCATGGTTTCTTTTTCCTCTGAAAATTTCTGAAATTTTTAGTGACTCAAAATAAAAGTGAACTAAACTCAACAAAACTAATAGAAACTACTCCCACAAGTGTCTAGAGGCTATATCATGCAACAAAACTACTTTAAACCATATAAATTTGGCACGCAAGCTCAAGAACAAGGTCACCACAGCAGCAAAAAATTGCAATATATAAAGCACTATAGCAAAAACTAATTGGACCAACGGAGGAGTCACATACTGATGAACAATCCCCGAAGCAGTTTTGGAAATGGAGTTCCGAGCAAGGAGATCGAAAATGGTAGCAAAATGAGCAAGAACACGGGTTTGAGCAATGGTGTGATTTTTTTCTGGAGGAAGACGAAGTGGATGGGTGGCTGGAATAAGTGAGGGGATCCTCGTGGGACCCATAAGCCCTCTAGGCACGCCCTGGGGGTGAGCGCGCCCTGTGGGCTTGTGGCCCACTGGTGCACCCCCCTGAGGTGTGTTCAGTGCCAAAAATTCTTAAATATTACATAAAAAATCATACTAAATTTTCAGGGCATTTGGAGAACTTTTATTTTTTGGTCATTTTTTATTGCACGGATAATTCAGAAAACAGAAAAATAATAGCATTTTTTCTTTATTCACTCTAAATAACACAAAGTAAAAAGTGGGCACAGAAGGATGTGTTTACTAAATTCATCCATCTCATGCCCGTCAAAAGGAATCCATTAACAAGGTTGATCAAGTCTTATTAACAAACTTCTTTCGAATGACATGAAACCGGAGAATCTTCGTATAACACTAGGTTACCTCAACGGGGATATGCATGTCCCCAACAATAAGAATATCATATTTCTTTTTGACAGTAGGAATAGGGAATTCAAAACCTCCAATAGTAATTGTTGAAATTTTTCCAATAGAATTGATACTATTCCCTTGAGGTTGTTTCTTCGGAAAGTGTACCGTATGCTCATTCCCACTAACATGAAAAGTGACATTGCCCTTGTTGCAATCAATAACAGCCCCTGCAGTATTCAAAAAGGGTCTACCAAGGATGATCGACATACTGTCGTCCTCGGGTATATCAAGAATAACAAAGTCCGTTAAAATAGTAACATTTGCAACTACGACAGGTGCATCCTCACAAATACCGATGGGTATAGCAGTTGATTTATCAGCCATTTACAAAGAGATTTCAGTAGGTGTCAACTTATTCAAATCAAGTCTACGATATAAAGAGAGAGAGGCATAACACTAACACCGGCTCCTAGATCACATAAAGCAGTTTTAACATAGTTTCTTTTAATGGAGCATGGTATAGTTGGTATTCCTGAGTCTCCTAGTTTCTTTGGTATTCCACCCTTAAATGTATAATTAGCAAGCATGGTGGAAATTTCATCTTCCGGTATCTTTCTTTTATTTGTAACAATATCTTTCATATACTTAGCATAAGGAGACATTTTCAGAATATCAGTCAAACGCATACGCAAAAATACAAGTCTAAGCATTTCAACAAAGCGCTCAAAGTCTTCATCATACTTTTTCTTGGATGGTTTAGGAGGAAAGGGCATGGGTTTCTGAACTCATGGTTCTCTTTCTTTACCATGTTTCCTAGCAATGAAGTCTCTTATCATATTTTTATTTTTAGGTTGTGGGTTATCAAGATCAACAGCAGGTTCTATCTCCACATCATTATCATTACTAGGTTGAGCATCAACATGAACATCATCATTAACATTATCACTAGGTTCATGTTCATCACCTGATTGTGTTTCAGCATCAAAAATAGAAATATCATTTGGATTCTCGGGTGTGTCTATAACAGGTTCACTAGAAGCATGCAAGGTCCTATCATCATTCTTTTTCTTTTTAGAAGGACTAGGTGCATCAGTATTAATTCTCTGAGAGTCTTGTTCAACCCTCTTAGGATGGCCCTCAGGATACAAAGGTTCCTGAGTCATTTTACCACCTCTAGTCACAACTCTAATAGCATGATCATTCATCTTATTATTCATTTCATTAAGCAAATCATTTTGTGCCTTGAGAACTTGTTCTACTTGAGTTTTTACCATGGAAGCATGTTTACTAACAAACTTGAGATCATTAACAGTTCTACACATATAGTCACTCAAGTGCTCAAGCATATAAGCATTTCGTTTCAATTGTCTACTAACATATGCATTGAAATTCTCTTGTTTAACAATAAAGTTATCAAATTCATCCAAGCATTGACTAGCAGATTTATTATGAGGAATATCACCTTCATCAAATCTATAGAGAGAATTTACCTCTACTACCTGTGTCGGAGTATTAAGACCATGTATTTCTTCAATTGGTGATAAATTCTTAACATCTTCAGCTTTAATACCTCTTTCTTTCATAGATTTCTTTGCCTCTTGCATATCTTCGGGACTGAGAAATAGAATACCTCTCTTCTTTGGAGTTGGTTTAGGTGGTGGTTCGGGAAGAGTCCAATCATTATCATTACTCAATATATTATTCAATAGTACTTCAACTTGTTCAACAGTTCGTTCCTTGAAAACACAACCAGCACAACTATCTAGGTGGTCCCTAGAAGCATCGGTTAGTCCATTATAAAAGATATCAAGTATTTCATTTTTCTTGAGAGGATGATCAGGCAAAGCATTAAGTAATTGGAGAATCCTCCCCCAAGCTTGTGGGAGACTCTCTTCTTCAATTTGCACAAAGTTAAATATTTCCTTTAAAGCAACTTGTTTCTTATGAGCAGGAAAATATTTTTCAGAGAAGTAATATATCATATCCTGGGGACTACGCACACAACCAGGAGCAAGAGAATTAAACCATGTCTTAGCATCACCCTTTAATGAGAAAGGAAACAACTTAAGAATATAGTAATAGCGAATTTTTTCCTCATGAGCAAACAGGTGGCTATATCATTTAATTTAGTAAGATGTGCCACAACAGTTTCGGACTCATAACCATGGAAAGGATCAGATTCAACCAAAGTAATTAACTCAGGATCGACAAAGAATTCATAATCCTTATCAGTAAAAAAAATAGGTGAAGTAGCAAACCTAGGATCATATTGCATTCTAGCATTCAAAGATTTTTCTTTCAACTTGACTAGTAATTTCTTAAGATCCTCTCTATCCTTACAAGCAAGAAAGTCCCTAGCTACCTCTCCATCCATAACATAACCCTCAGGTATAACAGGCAATTCATATCTAGGAGTGCTAGGTCTAATGGGTGTTTCAAGGTTTTCAGTTTCAATAATTTCATCAGTTTCAGCATTCTCAATATCTTTAGCTCTAGCAAGTTGTTCATCAAGAAATTCACCCAGTGGCACAGTATTATCTAGCAAAGTAGTATTATCATCATAAGCATCATGCATAGCAGAAGTAGCATCATCAATTACTTGCGACATATCAGAATTAATAGCAGGTGTAGGTGTCGCAAGCTTACTCAAAATAGAAGGTGAATCAAGTGCAGAGTGTGATGGCAGTTCCTTACCTCCCCTCGCAGTAGAGGGAACAATATTGGTTTTTGTATATTTCAAGTTCTTCATAGTGATCAACAGATATAAATCCCAAGTGACTCAACAAATATAGCTATGCTCCCCGGCAAAGGCGCCAGAAAAAGGTCTTGATAACCCACAAGTATAGGGGATCGCAACAGTTTTCGAGGGTAGAGTATTCAACCCAAATTTATTGATTCGACACAAGGGGAGCCAAAGAATATTCACGAGTGTTAGCAGTTGAGTTGTCAATTCAACCACACCTGAAAGACTTAATATCTGCAGTAGAGTATTTAGTAGCAAAGTAGTATGGAAGTAACAGTAATGGTGGCAAAAGTAACATTAGCAGTTTTGTAGTGATTGTAACAGCAGTAGCAATGAAAGTAACTTAGCAAAGATCAATATGTGAAAAGCTCGTGGGCATTGGATCGGCAATGATAATTGTGTTGGATAATATTCATCATGTAGCAGTCATAACCTAGGGTGACACAGAACTAGCTCCAATTCATCAATGTAATGTAGGCATGTATTCCGTATATAGTCATACATGCTTATGGAAAAGAACTTGCATGACATCTTTTGTCCTACCCTCCCGTGGCAGCGGGGTCCTAATGGAAACTCAGGGATATTAAGGCCTCCTTTTAATAGAGAACTGAACCAAAGCATGTCTGAACTCCTCAAACTACGGTAATCACCAGAAAGAATCCCAATCATTGTCACCTTGGGGTATGCGGATCATAACTCGTAATAGGTGTCTATGATACGTCTCCAACGTATCTATAATTTTTTATAGTTCCATGCTATTATATTATCTGTTTTGGATGTTTTATATGCATTAATATGCTATTTTATATTATTTTTGGGACTAACCTATTAACCTAGAGCCCAGTGCCAGTTTATGTTTTTTCTTGTTTGTGACTTTTACAGAAAAGGAATATCAAACGGAGTCCAAACGGAATAAAACTTTACGATGATTTTTCTTGGACCAGAAGACACCTACGTAACTTGGAGAGAGGGCCAGAAGAGTCCCGAGGAGGCCACAAGCCTCTAGGGCGCGCCCAAGGGGGGGCTGAGGGCTTGTGGGCTCCTCGGGTGTCCTCCAACCCTAATTCCACCTCTATAAACTCAGAAATATTCCCCCAACATCAGAAGCGTCCACCAAAATACTTTTCCGCCGCCGCAAGCCTCTGTTCCCGTGAGATCCCATCTTGGGGCCTTTTCCGGCACCCTGCCGGAGGGGGATTCGATCACGGAGGGCCTCTACATCAACCTTGTTGCCCTTCCGATGATGCATGAGTAGTTTACCAGAGACCTATGGGTCCATAGCTAGATGGCTTCTTCTCTCTCTTTGATCTTCAATACCATGTTCTCCTCGATGTTCTTGGAGTTCTATCCGATGTAATCTTATTTTGCGGTGTGTTTGTTGAGATCCAATGAATTGTGGATTTATGATCAGATCATCTATGAATATTATTTGAGTCTTCTCTGAACTCTTTTATGCATGATTAAGATATCTTTGCGTTTCTCTTCGAACTATCGGTTTGGTTTCGCCAACTAGATTGGTTTTTCTTGCAATGGGAGAGGTGCTTAGTTTTGGGTTCAATCTTGCGGTGTCCGCACCTAGTGACAGAAGGGGTAGCGAGGCACGTATTGTATTGTTGCCATCAAGGATAAAAAGATGGGGTTTATGTCATATTGCTTGAGTTTATCCCTCTACATCATGTCATCTTACTTAAAGCGTTGCTCTGTTCTTATGAACTTAATATTCTAGATGCAGGCAGGAGTCGGTCGATGTGTGGAGTAATAGTAGTAGATGCAGAATCATTTCGGTCTACTTGTCTCGGACGTGATGCCTATATTCATGATCATTGCCTTAGATATCGTCATAACTATGCGCTTTTCTATCAATTGCTTAATAGTAATTTGTTTACCCACCATATGTTTTCTTTCAAGAGAGAAGCCTCTAGTGAAACCTATGGCCCCCGGGTCTATTTTCCATTATATATTTTCAGATCTATAAACCAAAACACCCGAAAATACCTTGCTGCAATGTATTTATATTTACTTTAGTTTGCTCTTTTATTTATCTTTTATACCCATCTCTATTAGATCTCACTCTTGTTCGTGACCGTGAAGGGATTGACAACCCCTTTTTTGCGTTGTGTGCAAGTGTTTGTTAGTTTGTGCAGGTGCATAGATTGGATACTTGCTTGTGCCTCCTACTGGATTGATACCTTGGTTCTTAACTGAGGGAAATACTTATCTCTACTTTGCTGCATCACCCTTTCCTCTTCAAGGGAAAAATCAACGCAAGCTCAAGAAGTAGCAGGAAGAATTTCTGGCGCCGTTGCCGGGCATGTTCTACATCAAGCCTACCAAGTACCCATCACAAACTCTCATCTCTTGCACTTACATTATTTGCCATTTGCCTCTCATTTTCCTCTCCCCCACTTCTAAAGCATTTTCAGAAAAACACAAAAACATTTACCTTTTTATTCGCCCTTCTTTTGTTCGTCTTTTCGTTTGCTTGTGTGCTAGATTGCTTGGTTTGTCATGATGTCTCAAGAAAACACCAAGTTGTGTGACTTTTCCAACACTAATAATAATGAATTTATTATTACTCCAATTGGTCCCGCCACTAGTGCGGAATCTTATGAAATTAATGCCGCTTTGTTGAATCTTGTTATGAAATAACAATTCTCCGGCCTTCCTAGTGAAGATGTCGCATCCCATCTAAATACTTTCGTTGAGTTGTGTGATATGCAAAAGAAAAAAGATGTGGATAATGATATTGTTAAATTGAAGCTATTTCTGTTCTCACTTCGAGATCGTGCTAAAACTTGGTTTTCATCTTTGCCTAAAAATAGTATTGATTCATGGAATAAGTGTAAAGATGCTTTTATTTCCAAGTATTTTCCTCCCGCTAAAATCATCTCCCTTAGGAACGATATAATGAATTTTAAGCAACTTGATCATGAACATGTTGCACAATCTTGGGAGAGGATGAAATTAATGATAAGAAATTGCCCTACTCATGGTTTAAGTTTATGGATGATCATACAAAAAAATTATGCCGAATTGAATTTTGCATCTAGAAATCTTTTAGATTCCGCCGCAGGAGGTACTTTTATGGAAATTACATTAGGAGAAGCTACTAAACTCCTAGATAATATTATGGCAAATTACTCTCAATGGCATACCGAAAGATCTTCCACTAGTAAAAAAGTGCATGCTATTGAAGAAATTAATACTTTGAGTGGAAAGATGGATGAACTTATGAAATTGTTTGCTAGTAAGAGTGCTCCTATTGATCCGAATGATATGCCTTTGTTCACTTTGATTGAGAATAATAATGAATCTATGGATGTGAACTTTGTTGGTAGGAACAATTTTGGTAATAACGCGTATAGAGGTAATTTCAACCCTAGGCCGTTTCCTAGTAATTCCTCTAATAATTATGGCAATCCTACAACAATTCTTATGGAAATTAATAAAATACCCTCTGATCTTGAGAATAATATTAAAGATTTCATTAATTCTCAAAAGAATTTCAATGCTATGATAGAAGAAAAATTGCTTAAGATTGATGGTTTGGCTAGAAACGTTGATAAGATTTCTCTTGAGATTGATTCTTTAAATATTAGATCTATGCCACCTAAGATTGATATCAATGAATCTCTAAAAGCTATTAAAATTTCTATGGATGAATGTAAAGAAAGAACCGCTAGGATGCGTCCTAAGCGAGATTGGTTTGTAAAAGCGTGTTCTTCTAGTTTTTGCGATAATAATTGTGAAGATCTTAAAGTGATTGGTGTGACTCCTGTTTAATATTTGTTTTCTAATATAAATCTTGATAAATATGGGACTGGAGATGAGTCAACTTTAGCTAGAAGGCATCCCAATAATCTGGAGTTTAAAGATCTTAATGAAAAAATTGATAAAAGTGGGATTGGAGAGGTCAAAACTTTAAGTAGCAATGAACCCACTCTTTTCGATTTTAAGGACTTTAATTATGATAATTGTTCTTTGATATATTGTATTTCCTTGTTTAAATCAATGCTTAATTCACCTCATGCTTATAATCAAAATAAAGCTTTTACTAAACATATCATTGATGTTATGATGAAATCTTTTGAAGAAAAACTTGAGTTGGAAGTTTCTATCCCTAGAAAGCTTTATGATGAGTGGGAACCTACTATTAAGATTAAAATTAAATATTATGAGTGCAATGCTTTGTGTGATTTGGGTGCTAGCGTTTCCATGATTCCGAAAACTTTATGTGATGTGCTAGGTTTCCATAAACCTATGGGAAGGATTAATGATGTTCTTATTGTTGCAAATAGTAATTTTGTGCTCGTAGATTTTATTGTGCTTGATATAGATTGCAATCATACATGTCCTATTATTCTTGGTAGACCTTTCCTTAGAACGATTGGTGCAATTATTGATATGAAAGAAGGAAACATTAGATTTTCAATTTCCATTAAGGAAGGGCATGGAACACTTTCCAAGAAATAAAATTAATTTTCCATATTAATCTATTATGAGGGTTACTTATGGTTTGCATACCAAAGATGACAATACCTAGATCTATGTTTTATGCCTAGCTAGGGGCGTTAAACAATAGCGCTTGTTGGGAAGCAACCCAATTTTATTTTTATGTTTTTTGGTTTTGATTCTATTTTTCAATAAATACACAATATTACCTATGTATTAATTGTGTTTTTATGTTTTAATTAGTGTTTGAGCCAAGCAAGACCTTTGGGATTCTTTGGTATATCGTTGATTTGGTTTTGCTGAAAAACAGAAACTTTTACGTCTAGTAACAGAATTGTTTAAATTCACGGAGTGTGGAAAAATTCTGAATGTTTTACACAAGATTTATATATGAATTTCCTACATTGTCCTAAGTTTTCAGAATTTTTGGAGTTACAGAAGTATCATTAATATTCTGGTTACTACAGACTGTTCTGTTTTTGACAGATTCTGTTTTTCATGTGTTGTTTGCTTATTTTGATGAATCTATGGGTAGTATCGGGGGGTATGAACCATGGAGAAGTTGTAATACAGTATATATAACACCAATATAAATTTATAATGAGTTCACAACAGTACCTAAAGTGGTGATTTATTTTATTATGCTAACGGATCTTATGAGTTTTCTGTTGAGTTTTGTGTTGTGAAGTTTTCAAGTTTTGGGTAAAGATTTGATGGACTATGGAATAAGGAGTGGCAAGAGCCTAAGCTTGGGGATGCCCAAGGCACCCCAAGGTAATATTCAAGGACAACCAAGCATCTAAGCTTGGGGATGCCCCGGATGGCATCCCCTCTTTCGTCTTCAATCCATTGGTAAATTTACATGAGGCTATATTTTTATTCACCACATGATATGTGTTTTTCTTGGAGTGTCTTGTATGATATGAGTCTTTGCTTTTTAGTTTTCCACAATCATCCTTGCTATACACACCTTTTGAGAGGGACACGCATTAATCATGAATTTATTAGAATACTCTATGTGCTTCACTTATATCTTTTGAGCTAGGTAGTTTGCTCTAGTGCTTCACTTATATCTTTTTAGAGCACGACGATGGCTTTATTTTATAGAAATTGTTGAACTATCATGCTTCACTTATATTATTTTGAGAGTCTTAAACAGCATGGTAATTTGCTTAGGTTATGAATTTAGTCCTAATATGATGTGCATCCAAGAGGGATATAATAAAAACTTTCGTATAAAGAGCATTGAATAAGATGAGAAGTTTGATTCCTTGCATTTGTTTTGCGATATGAAGATGGTGAATTAGAGTCATGCTAGTGAGTAATTGTGGATTGGTAGAAATACTTGTGTTAAATTTTGTGATGCCCTTAGCATGCACGTATGGTGAACCGTTATGTGATGAAGTTGGAGCATGATTTATTTTTTGATTGTCTTCCTTAGAGTGGCGGTCGGGGATGAGCGATGGTCTTTTCCTACCAATCTACCCCCCTAGGAGCATGTGTGTAGTACTTTGTTTCGATGGCTAATAATTTTTTGCAATAAGTATGTGAGTTCTTTATGACTAATGTTGAGTCCATGGATTATACTCACTCTCACCCTTCCACCATTGCTAGCCTCTCTAGTACCGTGCAACTTTCGCCGGTGCATTAAACCCACCATATACCCTTCCTCAAAATAGCCACCATACCTACCTATTATGGCATTTCCATAGCCATTCCGAGATACATTGCCATGCAACTTCCACCGTTTCGTTTTATTATGACACGCACCATCATTGTCATATTGCTTTGCATGATCATGTAGTTGGCATAGTATTTGTGGCAAGGCCACCGTTCATATTTTTTATACATGTCACTCTTGATCATTGCACATCCCGGTACACCACCGGAGGCATTCATATAGAGTCATATTTTGTTCTAGTATCGAGTTGTAAGTAAATAAAAGTGTGATGATCATCATTATTAGAGCATTGTCCCATGTGAGGAAAGGATGATGGAAGCTATGATTCCCTCACAAGTTGGGATGAGTCTCCGGACTTTATAAAAAATAAAAGAGGCCAAAGAAGCCCAAATAAAAAAAAGGCCAAAGAAGCCCAAACAAAAAAAGAGAAAAAAAGAGAGAAATGAGAGAAGGGACAATGTTACTATCCTTTTTCCACACTTGTGCTTCAAAGTAGCACCATGATCTTCATGATAGAGAGTCTCCTATTTTGTCACTTTCATATACTAGTGGGATTTTTTCATTATAGTACTTAGCTTGTATATTCCAATGATGGGCTTCCTCAAATTGCCCTAGGTCTTCGTGAGCAAGCAAGTTGGATGCACACCCACTTAGTTTCTTTTTGAGCTTTCATACACTTATAGCTCTAGTGCATCCATTGCATGGAAATCCCTACTCACTTGCATCGATATCAATTGATGGGCATCTCTGTAGCCCATTAATATGCCTAGTTGATGTGAGACTTTCTCCTTCTTTTTGTCTTCTCCACAACCACCATATTCTATTCCACCTATAGTGCTATATCCATGGCTCACGCTCATGTATTGCGTGAAAGTTGAAAAAGTTTGAGAACACCAAAAGTATGAAATAATTGCTTGGCTTGTCATCGGGGTTGTGCGTGATGAAATATTTTGTGTGATGAAGATGGAGCATAGCCAGACTATATGATTTTGTAGGGATAACTTTCTTTGGCCATGTTATTTTGAGAAGACATGATTGCTTTATTAGTATGCTTGAAGTATTATTGTTTTTATGTCAATATTAAACTTTTGTTATGAATCTTATGGATCTGAACATTCTTGCCACAATAAAGAAGATTGCATTGATAAATATGTTAGGTAGCATTCCACATCAAAAATTCTATTTTTATCATTTACCCACTCGAGGACGAGCAGGAATTAAGCTTGGTGATGCTTGATACGTATCCAACGTATCTATAATTTTTTATAGTTCCATGCTATTATATTATCTATTTTGGATGTTTTATATGCATTAATATGCTATTTTATATTATTTTGGGGACTAACCTATTAACCTAGATCCCAGTGCCAGTTTCTGTTTTTTCCTTGTTTTTGACTTCTACAGAAAAGGAATATCAAATGGAGTCCAAACGGAATAAAACGTTACGATGATTTTGTCAGGACACCGATCCTAAGTCACACCATCTAGCATGTAACACATCATATCACTTTGCGGCCTCACGCACGGTATTCCCACGGCTGCAGCCTTACCTTGGCCGGGACCATTTGCGCCTTTTGGTTCACATATATGATTGTGTCGCTAGCATCCATATGACAGAGAACCCAGGCCAACATGACTAGTCGTAAATCCAAGGCGGCACAAACTTACAGGGACAGGCATACAAGACCCAACAATGCACATGTCGGTCAGCAGCGAGTGTAACCGAGTCGTATCAAGCTACAAGGACTCCAGTAAAACACCGCGTGACATTTCCCCGAAGGGACGGACACAGGAGCAAGGAAGGACACATGCCGGTCAATCCATGCATTCTGGAGCTGTAGCAAGCTACCATGGCTCAGTGGAAGCACTAGGAGGCATTTCCCCATAAGAGAGGCTACCAAGAATAAACAACTAGGTGTCGGATCCCACACATACCAAGCATTTCAATAACATACACACAATATGCTCGATATGTGTAAATACAACATGGCATCACAACAAAACTCTATGACTCAAAGTATTATTTGAAAGGCTCCGAGGAGCCATACATAGTATGATATTACAAACATGGGTCTCATGACCAACATACAAAGTCATACAAGCAACAAGCACATGCGGAAGCTTATCCTATCTGAGTACAGACAACTAAAAAGAAAGAAGGCTAGGAAGCCTTTCTATCTACAAGACCCTTCATAGGAACCAGACCTCTGTCTGGGATTCCCAAGCTAATTATAGAAGCCCACGAAGAACTACTAGTGAGACTGAAGTCTCTCTGCAAAAACATAAATTAAGCAAACGTGAGTACAAATGCACCCAGCAAGACTTACATCAGAACTAACTACTTGTGCATCAGGTGTCAACAAAGGGGTAGTGGAGTTTGACTGCAGCAAGCCAGCTTTGACTCAGTGGCTATCCCGAACTACGACTGCCATTAACTTCTTTGAGGTGGCGCACACGAGTCCACATATTCACCATATCAATACACCACTATGGATCCTCTCCCGTGTCTCTACGAGAAGGCCAACCATAGCACTCACACTTATCTTGCGCATTTTAGAGTATCCACTTCTAGTTGTCTATGAACAATGTAAGCTTTCCAAGTAGTCCATATTCGCGGACGCTGCTATTTGAATAGATCATATTACCCTGCAGGGGTGTACTTATTCACACACGCTCTCACCACTTACCGCCATGTACATGTCATGTATCTCGGCAACCTTCAAGCGGAAGCCTGGCGAGGGTGTCGGCCACGATCTGACTAACCACACAAGACCCTAGTCCAGGTTTATCGCCTATCCGAGGATGAACCCGCAAAGGAAGTCCGGCCGAAGTTTCCATCACGGCCCCAAACGATGTGAGCAGGGTTCCCAAGCCCACCATCCGGGTGCCACTTGGTACACTGTGCCACTGTGCCTAGTCTGTCCCAAGCCCACCTGGTCGGGTGCCACTTGGTAGAAAAATAGCACGACCTACAAACACCAGAAACTAGTTGCAACTCCTGGACAGAGATCAAGTCGGTTAATAAGTCGAGAGGGGCACTTAAGCATTCCAATGTGTGGTAGTAACTGTCTTGGATCACAAACACGGAACTCAGTTCCTGAGGACAGTTTCAATGAGACAACCCACCATGTACTCCTACATGGCCTCTCATCGCTACCTTTACCAAATCGTGTTCACACACTTAGCTCTCACACAGTAGGACATGTTCACACCATCCCAATCCATCCCAGATGAATCAAACCTGACACAACTCTAAGCATAGTAGGCATAACAAGCAAGCATGAATGAGTAGGCACATCATGGCTCAAACAACTCCTACTCATGCTAGTGGGTTTCATCTATTTACTGTGGCAAAGACAGGTCATGCAGAGGAATGGGTTCAACTACCGCAACATGTAACAGTTGAATCATTGTTGTCCTAATGCAGTAAAAGCAGGAGCGAGAGAGTGAGATTGTATCGGAATGTTCAAAGGGGGTTCGCTTGCCTGAAAGATCAACACGGTAGCACTGCTCCTCAGACAGGTACTCTCGAACACTCTCCAGAGCAGGACCTATCGAGAAGGACGGTGCCGGCAATCAATACACAAACAAATGCAACAATATGATGCATGATCATGGCATGTAGATATGATGTGGTTTGTGCTAATGCATCTAGTATTCAATTTGGATGAAGTCCATTTGAACCAAGGCTTCAAATGCAACTCCAAATTCAGCCTCTTAAAATGCCTTCAGTGTGTTTTCACTTATACAGCAGGTATAAGTTAGTTTGTCATGCATGAAAAGGGTACAGATGGATAGATTGAATTTTTCTGATAATTTTTCATATATAAATTATTTCAATCTAAGCCACGGTTGATTTTCTATGAATTTTTGAAGTTTTGCTAATTTTCTGGAATTTCAGATATTTCTAAAATAGAAATAATCCAGAAAAGGGTTTATTGCGTCAGCACTACATCATGCCTGCATCAGCAAGTCAACAGCGTTGACCAGGGTCAAACCTGACGTGTGGGGTCCACACGTCAGTGACACACTTAGTTAACATGTTAATTAACAGTAAGATTAGTCCTAAACTAAAAGTGTCAGCGGGCAGGTCCCACATGTCAGCGACTCACTAAGAGTCAAAACTGGTCAAACTGACCGGCGGTTAGCCGCCGACGGCGTCCAGACATGGCGGAGGCGTCAGAAATGTCGCTCCGGCGACCATTTGGACAGCGGAGGCCACGGGCGAGGAGCTGGGGCTCATCTGCGTCGTTAGGAGCAAACAAGAGGGGCGGGGGTGGCCTGAGCTCGCCGAAAACAAGCTCGCGGCGGCGCTGTTACTACGGTGGCGACGACGTCGGGCACTACAGAGCGCGGGCGAGCGAGTTCAGGGGCTCTACCGCCTCCTGGGGTCACCAGGAGCATGACCGAGTGCTCGGGCACCACTAACGCAAGCTAAAACGATGGCGGTGTCATGGTCGCAGGCGATGAGCTCATGGGCACTTGCAACCGATGGCTACGGTGCGAAAACGAGCACGAGGAAGGAGGGAAAATGAAGGATAGCTCACGGCGGGTCGACGGGCATGCTCAGCGGGCTCGCGGAAGGACGAACGGCGACGGGGCGTTAACGGCGATCTCGGGCGGCCGAGGTCAAAGAGGGCGATGGCGACGGTGATGCAGGCCATCCGGGCTTGGTTCCTTCGGCTTGGAGAACCTGCACGAGGATGCAGAGCTCGGGGACATGACCAAGGGGCGAGGGAACAGCTGTGGCTGCGCGGGCAGCGAGCGGCAGCGACGGCAGCGCTCGGGCGTGAGAGAGAGAGATCCAGGGAAGGAGGTGAGAGCGAGGGAGAGTGAGAGAGAGGCAGGGAGGTGTGTTGCTCCATCTGGGCGCGTCGGGGAGAAGGCGGCAAGCAGAACGTGGCCCTGCGTGTGCCAGTGCGCGGCGAGCACGCGCCCCAGTCCTCCTGGCGGGAGGTTGGGGATGACTGGCAGTGGCCAGTGGGCTTGGCCTGTTTGTTGGGCTGCTGCTACAGGTAAGTGGCCCTGGTTAGTTCCCTTTCCTTTTTCTTTTTTTTCTTTTCTATTTTCTTTCTGTGGTTTGTTTTAATTTGGTTTTGGACCAAATCAATTTTGTTGCTTCTGATAAATTTTGTAGGGAATAAATGAACTATTCCAAAGCCCCTCACAGAATATCAGAATTATTGAAGCAATAAAAGTATTTATAGCATTTATTTGCTTCAATTCAAAATAGAATATGAATTAATTGAAAATCCAACATGGCTAGGAAAAATGTGCATCACCTCTGGTTGTTGTTTCCAGCATTTTCCAAAAATGATGAACATTTTTTAAGGCCATTTTGGGTTCACTGAAAATATTTTAGTTGAACCTAGTTGAATTACTTATCTGCTAGGGTTTGATCAAATCCCCATTTCAAGTTTACATAAATTTAACATGATGCACACAAGGACTTAGCTAGCCTAGGTCATACCAGAAGCTAGGGATGTGACAGATTTTTCTTGGACTAGAAGACACCTACGTAACTTGGAGAGAGGGCCAAAAGAGTCCTGAGGAGGCCACAAGCCTCTAGGGCGTGCCCTGAGGGTTGTGGGCCCCTCGGGTGTCCTTAAACCCTAATTCCACCTCTATAAATTCAGAAATATTCCCCCAACATCAGAAGCGTCCACCAAAATACTTTTTCGCCGCCGCAAGCCTCTGTTCCCGTGAGATCCCATCTTGGGGCCTTTTCCGGCACCCTGCCGGAGGGGGGTTCAATCACGGAGGGCCTCTACATCAACCTTGCTGCCCTTCCGATGATGCGTGAGTAGTTTACCACAGACCTACCGGTCCATAGCTAGTACCTAGATGGCTTCTTCTCTCTCTTTGATCTTCAATACCATGTTCTCCTCGATGTTCTTGGAGTTCTAGCTGATGTAATCTTATTTTGCGGTGTGTTTGTTGAGATCCGATGAATTGTGGATTTATGATTAGATTATCTATGAATATTATTTGAGTCTTCTCTGAACTCTTTTATGCATGATTAAGATATCTTTGTATTTCTCTTCGAACAATCGGTTTGGTTTGGCCAACTAGATTGGTTTTTCTTGTAATGGGAGAGGTGCTTAGTTTTGGGTTCAATCTGGCGTTGCCCTCACCCAGTGACAGAAGGGGTAGCGAGGCACGTATTGTACCGTTGCCATCAAGGATAAAAAGATGGGGTTTATGTCATATTGCTTGAGTTTATCCCTCTACATCATGTCATCTTACTTAAAGCGTTGCTCTGTTCTTATGAACTTAATACTCTAGATGTAGGCAGGAGTCGGTCGATGTGTGGAGTAATAGTAGTAGATGCAGAATTGTTTCGGTCTACTTGTCTCAGACATGATGCCTATATTCATGATCATTGCCTTAGATATCGTCCTAACTATGCGCTTTTCTATCAATTGCTCAACCGTAATTTGTTTACCCACCGTATGTTTTCTTTCAAGAGAGAAGCCTCTAGTGAAACCTATGGCCCCGGGGTCTATTTTCCATTATATATTTTTAGATCTATAAACCAAAAAACCCAAAAATACCTTGCTGCAATTTATTTATATTTACTTTAGTTTGCTCTTTTATTTATCTTTTATACCCGTCTCTATTAGATCTCACTCTTGTTCATGACTGTGAAGGGATTGACAACCCCTTTTTCGCGTTGTGTGCAAGTGTTTGTTAGTTTGTGCAGGTGCATAGATTGGAGACTTGCTTGTGCCTCCTACTAGATTGATACCTTGGTTCTTAACTGAGGGAAATACTTATCTATACTTTGTTGCATCACCCTTTCCTCTTCAAGGGAAAAATCAACGCAAGCTCAAGAAGTAGCAGTCTACAACTTGCAAGATAGGATCAAGAACACAAATATATTCATGAAAACATAATAGGTTCAGATCTGAAATCATGGCACTCGGGCCCTAGTGACAAGCATTAAGCATAGCAAAGTCACAGGAACATCAATCTCAGAACATAGTGGATACTAGGGATCAAACCCTAACAAAACTAACTCGATTACATGATAAATCTCATCCAACCCATCACCGTCCAGCAAGCCTACGATGGAATTACTCATTCCCGGGGGTGAGCATCATGAAATTGGTGATGGAGGAAGGTTGATGATGATGATGGCAATGAATCCCCCTCTCTGGAGCCCCGAACGGACTCCAGATCAGCCCTCCCGATGAAGAACAGGAGGCGGCGACGGCTCTGTATCGTAAAACGCGATGATTCCTTATCTTCGAATTTTTTCTCCGCGAATAGGTATGTATAGCGTTGGAATTAGGGTCGGAGGCGGTCTAGGGGACCCACAAGCCTGCAGGGCGCGCCCTAGGGGGCGGGTGCGCCCCCAGGGCTTGTGGCCTCTGGGTGGCCCCCCTCTGGTAACTTCTTGCGCCAGTATTTTTATATATTCCACAAAAATTCTCCGTAAATTTTCAGATCAATCCGAGAACTTTGATTTCTGCACAAAAATAACTCCATGGCAATTCTGTTGAAAACAGCGCCGGTCCGGGTTAGTTCCATTCAAATCATACAAATTAGAGTCCAAAACAAGGGCAAATGAGTTTGGAAAAGTAGATACGATGGAGACGTATCATGATATTGCTCCAAAACCCTCAGGCACTTTCTCTATCCAAATATGTCCAAAACCCAAATCCCAACTCGGCCCCACCGATATTTTCCATCCGGAGCCACCGAGTTCATCTTGAAATAGCCACTGCCAAAACCCTAACAAATCGGTCACACCGATATGGATCTCGGTCTCACCGAGATGGCCTTGCCAACTCTCTGTTGCTTGTTGCAATTATTTCGGTCTCACCGAGAATTGCAATCGGTCTCACCAAGATGGCTTGCCAACTCTCTGTTGCCTTATTGCTTCACTTTGGTCCCACCGAGTTGATGCAATCGGTGCCACCGTGACGAGGTTTTCCCTAAGCCCTAGCACATCGGTCCCACCGAGTTGTTCCTGTCGGTCCCACCGAGATTCCTAATGTTCATATTTTTGTACAGCTTGGTGCCACCAAGTTTTTTGATATGTGCCACCGAGATAGGTCAAAAGTGTGTAACGGTTGGATTTTGTGTGGACGTTATATATACCCCTCCACCCCCCCCCCCCTCTCCTCACAGAAGAGAGCCATCAGAATGGGCCTACACTTCCACCATTCATTTTCTGAGAGAGAACCACCTACTCATGTGTTGAGATCAAGAGATTCCATTCCTACCATTTGAACCTTGATTTCTAGCCTTCCCCAAGTTGCTTTCCACTCAAATCCTTCTTCCACCATAGCCAAATCTGTGAGAGAAAGTTGAGTGTTGGGGAGACTATCATTTGAAGCACAAGAGTAAGGAGTTCATCATCAACACACCATCTATTACCTTTTGGAGAGTGGTGTCTCCTAGATTGGTTAGGTGTTGCTTGGGAGCCTCCGACATGATGTGCAGTTGAACCAAGAAGTTTGTAAGGGCAAGGAGATCACCTACTTCATGAAAGATCTACCCGAGTGAGGCAAGTCCTTCGTGGGCGATGGCCATGGTGGGATAGACAAGGTTGCTTCTTTGTGGACCCTTCGTGGGTGGAGCCCTCCGTGGACTCGCGCAACCGTTACTCTTCGTGGGTTGAAGTCTCCATCAACGTGGATGTACGATAGCACCACCTATCGGAACCACGCCAAAAATTCTCCGCGTCTCCATTGCGTTTGCACACTCCAATCCCATCCCTTCACTTTCTTGCAAATTGCGTGCTTTAACCTTTCCGCTGCCTATACTCTTGTCATGCTTGCTTGATATGTATTGGGTGCCCTTTAACATGTGCTAAACTCCACCTTAACTTGAAGAAATTAAAAACTTCCACTTTTACTTGTTAAGGGTCTAATCACCCCCCCCCCCTCTAGACCCCTCTCCTCGATCCTTTCAATCATGGATTCAAAATATTTCAGAAACGAGAGGGATATAAATACAAGTTTGTTATGATGGATTCCAAATAAATGGAATATTTTGTTATAGCTCCCTAATAATATTGGGAGACTTTGGTATGTTTTAAAGAGAACTCACCATGTGAATTTCCCTCGATTTAAATGGATCGAAGACCCATACAATTTATTACTCCCTCCATCCCATAATATAAGAACATTTTTTACACTAGTATAGTGTCAAAAACGCTCTTATATTATGGGACAGAGCGAGTATATGAGTTGCAAAATTAATGGCATGATGGCATGATGAAATGATGCAATGCAAAAACATGGAGCGAACAACATCATCAAAATAATAAACAAGGAAGGAATCAGTCTCGGGCTTTCACATTCCCTTTTTGAGCAAGCGACCTAAAGTATTCTAGGTGATCCAAAGTATCTCCCATTATCAAGTTGAATGGAGATTTGTCAGGATTATCAAAGTAGTATTTAATGTTTTCCACATAACCAGCATCGAGGGTTTTAGGAGGTTCCCATCTCCATGAGTAGCAAGTACAACTATTTTTTTGGTATTTCATGTTCCATATCCATAACTAAAGATAGAGAACAACTTAAAACAGAAAAAAAAACTACTTAGTGATAAAGCAAACAAGCACACACGAGAATATTCACCCCATGCTATTGCTCCCCGGCAACGGCGCCAGAAAAAAGTATTGATAACCCACAAGTATGGGGGATCAATTGTAGCTTTTTCGATAAATAAGAGTGTCGAACCCAACGAGGAGCTAAAGGTAGAATTTATATTCTCTTTAAGTTCTATCAACCATCGATACAACTCTACACACACTTAACATTCACTTTACCTAGAACAAGTATGAAACTAGAAGTACTTTGTAGGTGTAATGCTAGAACTAGTTTGCAAGAATAAAACTAGGAGTACTTTGTGAGATAATAAAAGTTAGTTGTTTAGTAGAGTGCTTTTGTAACACAAAGAGAAAGATTGGCCATGGGCAATTGAATATAACATGATAGATACTTATCATATGCAATGAGGGAGAGGCATATGCTAACACACTTTTCGTACTTGGATCGTATGCACTTATGATTGGAACTCTAGCAAGCATCTGCAACTACTAAACATCATCAAGGTAAAACCCAACCATAGCATTAAGTAACAAGTCCTCTTTACTCCCATACGCAACAACCCTCTTACTCGGGTATAAGCTTCTGTCACTCTCGCTACCCACTATAAGTGAATTATGAACGTATTGCAAAACCCTACATCGGTAATACCACATGCTTGCGCGACACATAGGGCACCATAGGACAACACCGTATTAAAATACAACTCATATCAATCACATCTTTCCAGAATTAACCCGTAACAAAAAGAATCTACTCAAACATCATAGGATTGCTACACATCAGTGGATAAAAATATATAGCATTAAGCACCACATTTAAATAGAGATTACAGCGGGGATAAGAGGTGTTACACCGCTGCATAGAGGGGGAGAGAGTTGGTGGTGACGGCGACGAAGTTGTTGGTGTAGATCACCGTCACGATGGTTGCCCCGCCGGCGTTCCGGCGCCACCGGGAGAGAGGGTGAGAGAGCCCCCTCCTTCTTCTTCCTTGGCCTCCCCCCTAGATGGGAGGAGAGTTTCCCCTCTGGTCCATGGCTGCCATGGCTCCCTGAGGGCAGGAGCCCCACCAAGATTGGATCTCTCTCTCTCTCTCTCTCTCTCTCTCTCTCTCTCTCTCTCTCTTGTTGTTCTCTTCTGTTTCGCTTTCTTGTTTTCTGGCAGAAAACCATTTCTTAAATTTCCGGAGATCCGTAACTCCGATTGGGCTGAAATTTTGAGGGGATTTTTATCTGTATACTAAGTTCCTTGCAGCCAAAGGACACCTCCAACTGATTTATAGGGGCGCCACAAGCCCTCTAGGCGTGCCCGGGGTAGGGGCACGCCCCTTGAGCTTGTGGGCCCCTCAAGCATCGTCTCACATTGATTCTTTTTCCCAAAAATCACATATATTCCAAAATAAATTTCCATAAATTTTTATCGCGTTTGGACTTCGTTTGATATGGATTTTCTGCGAAACAAAAAACATGCAACAAACAAGAACTGGCACTGGGCACTGGATCAATATGTTAGCCCAAGAAAATCATATAAATTGTTGCCAAAAGTATGTGAAAGTTGTAGAATATTGGCATGAAACAATCAAAAATTATAGATACGATAGAGACGTATCAACTCCTCCTTTCATAGATCGTCCAGTACTGTGTGTGCTATGCTTACTGTCAATGTGGGCTACGATTGTAGGACATGACCACGTAGACCCAAGATCTTAGTCAGGCCCTTGTCCTGTCCGACAGCCAGTACGGTGCATCCTATGTTGAGGACTCCTAGCCCCCCTCGATGGGCAGATGCCTCCTAATTTAGATGTGTTCGAGGTATCACCCGGTGGTTCTCTTTTTGTGCCAGTTGTGCTTGCTGAGCCAACTGCTACTGCTTCTGCCACTGCACTGACGGCAACCACAAAGGCAAAGAAGGATGGTAGGGGGAATAATATGAAGTGGCAGCCGTTTGTGCCCACATTCGTGTTGAACAAGATGTGTAAGCTCATCTCTAGTGGGATTAGGACTGCCAAGGGCTTCAAGGAGGTTCACTTGAACACCGTTGCGAAGCAGGTGTTCGAGTTCTGTGGCCAAGAGGTGATCGCCACCCAGGTGTACAACCACCTTAGGAAGTGGAGAGCTCGATGGATCCAAGTGTCCATGCTCAGAGACCTTAGCGATGCCTCATGGGATCAGAACACTTGCTCGATCATTCTGGAGGCAGAGTACTACACCGGCCATGTCGCGGTTAGCTCACTGCCCCCTTGTTTTTCACACTGACTACCATTGCCTACTCGCAACAAACAACGCTTGTGCTTCTTTCTTAGGACCACACCAAAGATGATGAGTTCCTCAACACACCCATCCAGAATTACAACCAGATGCAACACATCTTCTCCTTCGGGCCGGCAACCGGCAAGCATGCCATGGGCTCCGGTGAGCCTCTCGGTTCTCCCATGTCAGAGTTCCCAGGCACCCCGGACATGGAGGCAGTCCTTGCTGGCCCTGAAAAGCCATTTGAGCATGTCTATGTGCTTTATAGGAAGAGGAAGAGGGGCCGCCTGATGGAGGAGGAGATCAGTGTCTTCACCAGCATGACTAAGGCCGTGAAGGAGGTGGCAACCACCATTAGGGAGAGCAAGGTCGTCGACGTCCACCCTGACCTGTACAACACCGTCATGGAGCAAGGTGGTTTCAGCGATGAGGCTCTCATGGCAGCTCTGAGCCACCTGCTGGACAACAAGGCCCAGGGTGTTGGGTTTGTTGCCATGGCAGACGCCCACATGGTGCTTTACCTCAGGAGCTGGCTGGGCAAGCACCACCACTAGAGCTTGCTGTTGGTTACTGCGTGCATGATCCTCGACGGTGATGGCGATGGCGACAAGGATGACGATGATGATGATGATGTATATTTTGTGTAACTAGGCTTGAAAATAATTTGATGGTCTGTATATTTTGGTGAGGTGGTATATGCTAACCCCTCACGGTGATCCTCAGGGTGATCACAAACTTGCGGTGGCAGGACGACACCCTCTTTTGGATGTGGTGGTGGTAGGATGACACCGTAGTAGTGCTAGGTTGAACTTGTTATGCCATATGATCATGCATGTTTACTAGTTCTCTACTGCTTGCTGCTTGATTGCTCCATTGCTTTCTGCTTGATTGCTCAATTGCTTGTTGCTTGATTGCTCCATTGCTTGCTACTTCAACTGTTGCTCTTTGTGCACTGCTAGGACAAGTGGTATGCGGTGTTCGTCGGGAGGGAACCAAGGGTTTACAGTTCATGGGAAGCTTGCAACCAACAAGTTTTAGGGTACAACAACAAAATCCATTGAGGGTTTAAGACTAGGCAGGCGACAGAAGATGCTTACGTCAAGTTTGTGCGAAAAAAGGCATGCAAGGTTGAAGTTGGCAAGGCGGCGCCACAATTTTGGGTGAAGACTTTGATCATAATCATGAGTTTGTCACCATTACATTGCTGTGGTGTTGGTGTGGTAGATGTGATTGTGTGTAAGATAACCTCACCATATAGGGTACAAGATTGTTCGCGCGGTCGGTCTGATCAGCCGCTTTGAAAGGATTGAGAAGAGGGGTCTAGAGGGGGGTGATTAGACCCTCAACAAGTAAAAGTTGCAATTTTTAAGTTCTTCAAGTTAAGGTGGAGTTTTAGCACAAGTTCAAGCATTCACAATACTTTTCAAGCAAGCATGACAAGAGTATATGCAGCGGAAAGAGAAAAGCATGCTAATTGCAAGAAAGTAAAGGGATGGGATTGGAGTGTGCAAATGCAATGAAGACACGGAGATTTTTGGCGTGGTTCCGATAGGTGGTGCTATCGTACATCCACGTTGATGGAGACTTCAACCCACGAAGGGTAACGGTTGCACGAGTCCACGGAGGGCTCCACCCACGAAGGGCCCACAAAGAAGCAACCTTGTCTATCCCACCATGGCCATCGCCCATGAAGGACTTTCCTCACTCGGGTAGATATTCACGAAGTAGGCGATCTCCTTGCCCTTACAGACTTCTTGGTTCAACTCCACAACTTGGCGGAGGCTCCCAAGTGACACCTAACCAATCTAGGAGACACCACTCTCCAAAAGGTAATAGGTGGTGTGTTGATGATGAACTCCTTGCTCTTGTGCTTCAAATGATAGTCTCCCCAACACTCAACTCTCTCTCACAGATTTGGATATGGTGGAAATATGATTTGAGTGGAAAGCAACTTGGAGAAGGCTAGAAATCAAGAATCTTGTGGTAGGATTGGAATGTCTTGATCTCAACACATGAGTAGGTGGTTCTCTTTCAAAAAATGTATGCTGGAAGTGTAGGCACGTTCTAATGTCTCTCTCACAAATGGAGAAGGGGGTGGAGGGGTATATATAGCCTCCACTCAAAATCCAACCGTTACACACATTTGACCCAACTCGGTCAGACCGAATAGATGAACTCGGTGAGACCAATTTAGTTCAAAATGTGAACATTAGGAATCTCGGTGGGACCGACTAGAACAACTCGGTGGGACCGATGTGCTAGGGCTTAGGGCAAACCTCATCTCGGTGGCGCCGATTGCATCAACTTGGTGAGACCGAAGTGAAGCAATAAGGCAACAGAGAATTGGTCAAGCCATCTCGGTGAGACCGATTGCAATTTCGGTGAGACCGAAATAATTGCAACTGATGACCGGGAGTTGGCAAGGCCATCTCGGTGAGACCGAGATCCGTATCGGTGTGACCGAACTGTTAGGGTTTCTGGCAGTGGCTATGTCATATGAACTCGGTGGCGCTAGGTAGAAAGAATCGGTGGAGCCGAGTTGGACTTTGGGATTTTGACATATTTGGATGGAAAGAGTGGTTGAGGGTATTTGGAGCAATGTCACTAAGCATTTGAGCAAGCAAGCCATTAAGCAACTCCTCATCCCCTTTTAATAGTATTGGCTTTCCTACGGACTCAATGTGATCTTAGATCACTTAAAATAAAATGAAGAGTCTTGAGCTTTAGCCAATGCATGTCCTTGACACCTTGAAGGGGTTCCACATCCTCTTGTCCTTTCCACGCCATTGTTGAACTTGTCTGAAATACACTAGATAAAAGCATTAGTCCAACAAGAGATATGTCGACATTAATTACCAAAATCACCCAGGGAGCACTTGTGCTTTCAATCTCCGCCGTTTTGGTAATTGATGACAACATACATCAAATCTTTAGGTAAAAGATATGATAGCTAGCAAGTAAAGTTTTGGAGAAACATGTAACATGCATAAGCTCCCCCTACATGTACGCAATCATGTGAAGATAGAATATACTAACATGTGAATGCATAACATGACAGAGTAAGCAGAGAGTTACATGTATCTTGGCTATATGCATCAGAGCAAATGATATGGTTAAGAAATATACCTTCATGTTTATGATTCCCTCTTGCAAACAATATGTGTAACAGCAAGAGATCATCATGCACATGAGTGTGATGCATATACTTACCTTGTGGTCTTGAGCTGACTTTTGAAGGAGTAGACTTGAGAAAATAGGATTAGATAACACAAGAACACTCCAGACAAAGCAGTTTTGGAGAACCACAAGAATACCAAGACTGGGATGACATGTAATGAGTGAGTACTATAAGTACTTCATTTAGATATAGACATGTCCCCAAAGATTTAAAGATTTACAATAAGTTCCAAAGATTTTTCTCCCCTTAGACATATATTCTTTCTCCCCCTGAATCTGATATAGGATAATGGGAGAAGGTAGGGTGAGATAAAATCAGAGCAGAATAGGGTAAGAGCAAATAAAATCATAGCAACAAGAATTTTCAATAGCAATAGCTAGGATCAAACATATTGACATGTCTTTCCCCTCTTAAAGACATGTGACTTATCTCCTCTTTTGTTAATAGGCATCTGTAGAAGAGCTTAGATGTGCTCATTTGATAAGCTTTGATGTGCTCTCTCTCCCGCTTTGACATCAATTTCCAAGAAGGGTACTTTTGGAGCATGAGCCAAGTAGGTGTGGTCCTTGAGAGTCACTACAAAGCAGTAGGTAGTTTATGATGCTGATAGAGGAAAGAATCATTGAGTGGAGCTAAAGAAAATAGGCACTAAGAATTGGCAAAAAGTTTTCTCGGAGTTGAAATCGGTGACACCGATATGGTTCCGTCGGTGAGTCTGGGGTGATAGTCACAGAGGGTGCTTATCGGTGAGACCGAGCTAGTCCGTGTCGGTTGTACCGATGAACTATATACAAGGAGTACTTGTATTTCGGTCGAGCCGATAGGATTGGATTGGAGGGACCGAGTTCAATACAGAGTAAAGATTTTGTCAACTCAGCTCACTTGGCAAATGAAATCTCACAAGGATTTGCAGGAAATTTACAGAAAGATTTGCAATGAATTAAACACAGAAAAAAAAAGGCCTAGATGAAGTTTTTTTGTTGTTGTTGTTTTAGAGGGAGACATAGAAACAAGAAAATCATGCAAATGGAAAAATCAACTAGGCAAAAGAACACTAGAGAACTTCATCCAGATAAGGGGTCGGCGACAAAGTCACCTATGTTAGAGTATATTGACTTAGGAGTCAAGTGAGATCACTTGATCATAGGTCATACTCATCGTTTAAGCTCAAAATGGGGTTGCCATTTTTCGTTTAAGCATTTTGATGTATTCACATCTTGTTGAGTTGCTTTAGCTCATAACTTGGAGCAAAGCTTCTCTAAGATGGAATGACATACCTTGGGTTGTGGTGTTGATCTTGATCATGTAGTCGAACTTGTGTTGGATGCTCAAGGTTGATGTTGTTCATCAAGAGTTGGGAGCACCACTTGTAGTTTGAGTTCATCTTCCTACATGGGTTAGTCTTGCAAGGAAAAGCAATTGTATATCCAAAATGATAATCATGAAACTTGATACCAATTGAAATTTGATATATTGAAATAGTCAAAGGATATGTTGAGTGAGTTCATGCTTCCTTGTATTCAACAACCAAATCATAGGAACTTGGTGATGTAGAAATTGCTCAAAATGTGAGTGACTTGCAATCTCATAGATTTGGGTTCATCCAAGTACCTACAAGGGTTAGATAACATGCAAGGGTACAAGTATAGATCCATGACATATGATCATCATCATAAGAGAAATATCAAGGATTAGTCATAAAAGGCTCATGCCTTGCATGTATCCGAATGGAGTTTCTACTCCAAGTTTGAGGCATCAATGATATTCAATTCACCTCTCAAACGGAAAAATACTTTCTCATCAAGCGGTTTGGTGAATATATCCGCCAATTGCTTATCAGTTCGAACATGCTTAAGATTGGTGTCTCCTTTAGCAACATGATCTCAGATGAAATGATGACGAACTTCAATATGCTTAGTTTGAGAATGTTGCATGGGATTATGAGCAATCTTAATAGCACTTTCATTATCACAAAGCAATGGAACATGTTTCACATGTATCCCATAACCCTTAAGGGTTTGGGTCATCCAAAGTAATTGAGCACAACATGATCCGGTGGCAATGTATTCCGCTTCGGCAGTAGTTAAGGATACCGAGTTTTGTTTCTTGGAGGACCAAGATACAAGGGATCTACCAAGAAATTGGCAAGTACCCAAAGTGGACTTTCTATCAACCTTGTCACCGGCATAGTCTGAATCGGAGTAGCCAACAAGATCAAAAGATGACCTCTTAGGATACCAAATGCCGAAGTTTGGTGTATGAATTAAGTATCTCACTATCCTTTTCATGGCCTTAAGATGACACTCTTTGGGGGACACTTGATATCGTGCACACATGCACACACTCAGCATAATATTGGGACGGGAGGCACATAGATATAACAATGATCCAATCATAGAGCGGCAAACCTTTTGGTCAACCGGTTTGCCATCCTTAGTCAAGTCAAGATGTCCACTAGTAGGCATGGGTGTTTTCATACCTTTGCATTCTTGCATGTTGAACTTCTTGAAAAGATCCTTGGTATACTTTGTTTGAGAAACAAAGGTACCCTCCTTAGTTTGCTTGATTTGTAAACCAAGGAAAAATTTGAATTCACTCATCATAGACATCTCAAACTTCTCCGACATTAGCCTTCCAAACTTTTCACTAAAATGGGGGTTAGTAGAACCAAATATGATATCATCCACATAAATTTGGCACACAAACAGTTCACCATTAACCCTTTTAGTAAAAAGTGTAGAATCAATCTTCCCAATCTCAAAGCCTTTTTCAATAAGAAACTTTGGTCAAGCATTTATGCCATGCTCTAGGAGCTTGTTTAAGACCATAAAGAGCTTTGTGAAGTTTGTAGACATGATTAAGTTTCTTGGGATTGACAAAGCCGGGAGGTTGTTTAACATAGACTTCCTCCTCAATTTCTCCATTTAGAAAAGCACTTTTAATGTCCATTTGGTATAAGGTGATATCATGATGGTTGGCATAAGCAAGTAGGATGCGTATGGACTCAAGTCTAGCAACGGGTGCATATGTCTTACCATAGTCCATACCTTCGACTTGAGTGTAGCCTTGAGCGACGAGACGGGCCTTGTTGCATACAACTTGTCCATCTTCATCTTGCTTATTCCGAAACACCCATTTGGTTCCAATGACATTGTGCTTGTCATCGGGCTTTTCAACCAATGTCCACACTTAATTCCTCTCGAAGTTGTGTGGCTCTTCGTGCATAGCATTCACCCAATCCGGATCCTCAAGAGCTTCTTCTACCTTCATAGGTTCAACACTAGAAATGAATGAGTAGTGTTCACAAAAGTTAGCCAAACGAGTTTTAGAGCGAGTGATTCTCCCGGTTTGAATATCATCAAAGATTTGTTCGATGGGATGGTCTCTTATGACTCTTGCTCTAACTCGTGAGAGCTTTTGTTTGGGTTGGGGTGGAACATCCTCTTCATTGTCTTCTTCTTCTCCTTCTTCATTGTTGTTGGCGTTGTCGTTCTCTTGTGGAGGTGGAGAGGGAGGTCGAGGTGGTTCATCTTGTTGTACTTCTTCATTTCCTCCGTCTTGACGTGTTCCACTTGTGGATGCCTCCAAGTCAACTTATGGTTCACCTTGATGTGAAGTTGAGGCTTCCACTTGAACGGAAGAGGTACTATCCTTCACCTCCGTTGGACGAATCTTGCCAATGGACAAATCTTGGATTGCTTTCAAAGGATCTTTGTCTCCTACATCAAGTGGCAATTGCTCTACTTGCGAGCCGTTAGATTCATCAAACTTCACTTCTACCGTCTCTTCAACCTTTCGGGTGAAATTGTTGTAGACACAGTAAGTGTGAGAGTTTGAGCCATAACCGAGTAGGAAACCTTCATGAGACTTAGGAGCAAATTTTGAGCGACGATGCTTATCAAGAATGTAACACTTTGAGCCAAATACTTGAAAGTATCCAACTTGGGGTTTGTTACCGGTGAGAAGCTCATATGCCGTCTTGCCGAGAAGCTTGTGAAGATATAGTCGATTCGTAGCGTGGCAAGCTGTCTCAACCGCTTCCGCCCAAAAATGTCTTGGCGTCTTGTATTCATCAAGCATCATTCTTGCCATCTCAATAAGTGTCCAGTTCCTCCTCTCAACAACTCCATTTTGTTGAGGCGTGTACATAGCCGAGAACTCATGTGAGATCCCTTCTTCGTCAAGAAAGGTGTCCACATTTGCGTTCTTTAACTCCGTTCCATTGTCGCTTCGAACCTTCTTGATCTTCACTTCAAATTGGTTTTGGGCCTTCCAAGCGAAGTTCTTGAAGATATTTTGGACCTGCGATTTATCATCAAGAAAGAACACCCACGTAAATCTTGAAAAATCGTCAACAATGACCAATCCGAACGAGTTACCACCGAGACTCTTGTATGCGCTGGGACCAAAAAGATCCATGTGAAGTAGCTCAAGCGGTCTTCTCATGGTCATGATGTTCTTCACGTGATGACTCCCTCCAACCTGTTTTCCTACTTGGCAAGCACTACAAAGTCTATCCTTGTCAAATATGACATCTTTAACACCAAGGATATGATCACCTTTAATAAGCTTATCAAGATTTCGCATGCCCACATGACCTAACCTTCTATGCCATAACCAACCTTTAGAAGATTTAGCAATTAAGCAAGTACGAGGTTGAGCTCTCTTAGTGAAATCAACAATGTATAGGTCACCTCTACGAATACCGGTAAAGACCATATTATGATTATCTCTACGAAACACTTGGCAATCTACTTCAGTAAATAGAACATTGAAACCAAAGTCAGCTAGTCTAGATATGGAAAGGAGATTATAACCAAGAGATTCAACGAGCATAACGTTTTGGATAGAGCTATCATTGGAAATGGCCACTTTACCAAGGCCAAGTACCTTACCCTTGGAGTTATCTCCAAAAGTGACTGCGTGGATCGTCGTTATTAGCAAGCTCACGGAACATGTCCTTGTCTTCGGTCATATGATCAGTACATCCACTATCGAGAATCCTTTCTTTCCCTCCGGCCATGTAACCACGAAGGTTAGCCATGAGTCCAAAGTGTCTCATTGACTCATCAAGGTCAAAGTCACTATCTTCATCCTCATCATAATATCCATGCTCAACATCATCATGTAAATAATCATCACCTAGAGATGGTGATTCATTAGATTTATGACCATGACAATGTGCATGTTTATGAATTCTAATAGTTTGTGAGATGATGCTAGTAATGACTCCAACATCTCCTTTGGCACGCATAAGATCACGGAGCTCAAATAGACATTCATCAAACTTAGGATCACTAGGATTCATGTTATGAAAAGCAATAGACTTTTGAAGAATCTCATCTAGATTTTTCAAGGAATAGTTTGGAAAGCGCTCGTCAAGATATTTCCATATAGTGTGAGCACATTCAAAGGTAGGCAAGCATACAAGCAAATTTCTAGGCAATCCTCTAATGATAAGATCAATAGTTCTAAGATTGCGAGTCATGACAAGATACTCATCGGAGGTAGGATGCAAAGGATCATGGGGGGCACATAAGGGCTAGTAATATACTTGTTCAAATAATATTCATTGAAAATCTCAAGCATCTCATTCTTCCAAGCACTATAGAACTCTCCGTCAAGCATATGCACTCTACGTCTAATACTCCCAATCATAGACTCATCCATCTTCCTCCAATGGTGATTAAACCAAAGCAATGGAGACCAATGCTCTAATACCAATTGAAAGGATCGAGAAGAGGAGTCTAGAGGGGGGGGTGATTAGATCCTCATCAAGTAAAAGTTGTAATTTTTAAGTTCTTCAAGTTAAGGTGGAATTTTAGCACAAGTTCAAGCATTCACAATACATTTCAAGCAAGCATGACAAGAGTATATGCAGCGGAAAGAGAAAAGCATGCTAATTGCAAGAAAGTAAAGGGATGGGATTGGAGTGTGCAAACGCAATGAAGACACGGAAATTTTTGGTGTGGTTCCGATAGGTGGTGCTACTGTACATCCACGTTGATGGAGACTTCAACCCACGTAGGGTAACGGTTCCGCGAGTCCACGGAGGGCTCCACCCATGAAGGGTCCACGAAGAAGCAACCTTGTCTATCCCACCATGGCCATCGCCCGCGAAGGACTTCACTCGGTTAGATCTTCATGAAGTAGGTGATCTCCTTGCCGTTACAAACTTCTTGGTTCAACTCTACAACTTGACGGAGGCTCCCAAGCGACACCTAACCAATCTAGGAGACACCACTCTCCAAAAGGTAATAGACGGTGTGTTGATGATGAACTCCTTGCTCTTGTGCTTCAAATGATAGTCTCCCCAACACTCAACTCTCTCTCATAGATTTGGATATGGTGGAAAGATGATTTGAGTGGAAAGCAACTTGGGGAAGGCTAGAAATCAAGAATCTTGTGGTAGGATTGGAATGTCTTGATCTCAACACATGAGTAGGTGGTTCTCTCTCAGAAAATGTATGCTGGAAGTGTAGGCACGTTCTGATGGCTCTCTCCCAAATGGAGAAGGGGGTGGAGGGGTATATATAGCCTCCACTCAAAATCCAACCATTACACATATTTGGCCCAACTCGGTCAGACCGAATAGATGAACTCGGTGAGACCGATTTAGTTCAAAATGTGAACGTTAGGAATCTCGGTGGGACCGACTAGAACAACTCGGTGGGACCGATGTGCTAGGGCTTAGGGCAAACCTCATCTCGGTGGCGCCGATTGCATCAACTCGGTGAGACCGAAGTGAAGCAATAAGGCAACAGAGAATTGGTCAAGCCATCTCGGTGAGACCGATTGCAATTTCGGTGAGACCGAAATCATTGCAACTGATGACAGGGAGTTGGCAAGGCCATCTCGGTGAGACCGAGATCCGTATCGGTGTGACCGAACTGTTAGGGTTTCTGGCAGTGGCTATGTCATATGAACTCGGTGGCGCCAGGTAGAAAGAATCGGTGGAGCCGAGTTGGACTTTGGGATTTTGACATATTTGGATGGAAAGAGAAGTTGAGGGTATTTGGAGCAATGTCACTAAGCATTTGAGCAAGCAAGCCATTAAGCAACTCCTCATCCCCTTTTAATAGTATTGGCTTTCCTACGGACTCAATGTGATCTTGGATCACTTAAAATAAAATGAAGAGTCTTGAGCTTTAGCCAATGCTTGTCCTTGACACCTTGAAGGGGTTCCACATCCTTTTGTCCTTTCCACGCCATTGTTGAACTTGTCTGAAATACACTAGATAAAAGCATTAGTCCAATAAAAGATATGTCGACATTAGTTACCAAAATCACCCAGGGAGCACTTGTGCTTTCACGCTTGTGCGCGCCTCCACGGGATTTCATGAAGATCATCATCAAGTATGCGCGTCTCTTCACCGATCGAGCAATCGGTCGCCGTTGTGCCGTCTCGACGGGCCGCAGTGCTGCCGCCCTGTGGTTCTCCCCGCAGCTTCATCGACCCACACATTGCCGTTGTGTCGCCTCTTCGAGCCATAGCGCCACGGCACACGGTCAATGCCGCCGCCCCGAGGCCGTCCCAGTGGCTGCACCGACCCACGCGCCGCTGCTGCGTTGCCCCTTCAGGCCGTAGCGCTGCGGCACGTGGTCCACGCCGCCGCCTCGAGGTCTTTCCGCCGTCGCCCCGACCCACCTACTGTCACTACGTCGCCCCTTTGGGCCGTAGCGCCATGGCCCGTGGTCCACTCCGCCATCCCCGAGCGTCGACTTCCCATGGTATGCGATGCGCCGCCTCCCTCGACGCGGGAACACCACCGTCCACACTGGTCTTCGTCACGCTATCGGGTTCTTCCTTGCCTATTTCGAGCATCGCCGCCATGCTCCTAACCCGGCCGCCACCGTCGCCGTTAGGCCGTGGCCGACGCTCTTCTTCCGCGCCACTGCCACTAACCCGAGCCGCGCCGCCCGTCCACCCCCTTCGTCTTTGTCCAGCACCAGCTCATCGCCAGCGTCGCCATCATCTTCCTCGACCACTTCATCTACTCCGACCACCGTTGGCGCCTTCGGCCTCACGCTGATTGGCGCCACCACCATCGTTGAGTCCTTCTCTGCTGGTCCCTCCAACTCCTTCGACATGGCGTATAGCTCGTGCAGGTCCCCGTCTACGCATGTCCGGTGCTGGCAACACCGACGCGTGCCTTCGTCCCTGATGTGTTCTTAGGCCTAGCAAGCCTGGAGCGGTGCATCGTCAACATCGCCTTCGTTCGTCTATGCATGTCCGGTTGTGGCAACACCGATGTGTGCCTTCATCCACGATGTGTCCCCGAGCTTGGCAAACCCGGTGCGACGCCTCATCAACATCGTCTTGTTGCCGGCGCACCACTACTCCGACACCACTGCACACATGACTAACTCGGCGCCTCCTTGCGCCCGCGGCTCCATGACGACTACCTCGACACCGGCCACCCCGACTCGACATCGACCATGGCTTCCCTCGCACGGCTACCTCGACCACGGCTACACCACCCATGCTCTCGGCTACCTCGACAACGACACAAAGGGCTATCACCTCACTTGAGCAACTCACCGGCTTCCTCTACAGTCAAAGCGTCCGCGACGTGACATCGTCCACGATGGTCCTGCTACGACTGCGGGGGGATGTCAGCCCGTCGGCTGCTATTCTCTCTAGTCTGACCGTCCGCGATGCTCCTATCGTCTGCGACGCTACCGCTACAACTGTAGGGGGATGTTAGAGTATATAGGCATATATTTGTATATGGTAGACTATGATTTGTAATCATCTCCTACCTTATCTTTAGGAGAGGCTTCTTGTCCTCCAAGCCTTGTACTCTATATAAACCGCCCGAGAGGCTCAATACAAAATTATCATATTCCGTCAATCTTCTCTCTACCCCCTTCTAACAAAGATTGGCACACCTCGCACCCTGTATGCAACCAAACAACATGCTTATGTGTGAGTTGAGACAATGTAGACAACCAAACAAGGTGCGCAAAGCTAGCCCCTAATGCAGGTAAGCAAGATACAGTCAAACCAAACAAGTTGTAAATGTTGGTTTTTAGTCAGTTTCTATTAGAGCATCTCCAACAGACGCATAAAAATATTGAGCGCTAAAATAGTTTTACAGCGTCATTGTAGCACTTTTTAGCGCGCTGCGGCCAACATTGGTTTTCCAGATGCCCAAAAGCGCACGCCCAAAAAACACGTAGTGCAAATTATAAAGCGCGGGTGGTCTGGCGCCCTAAATTTGCAGCGTGCGGTAGCGTTTTTTAACACGTGCTCTAAACATTTTTGCGCGCGCATTATTTTACAACATCTGCTGGAGCGTCTCCGCGCTCAAAAGGAACGGGTTTTAGCGCGCGGAGCAGTTTTTGCGCGTCTGTTGGAGATGCTCTTAAGCCAGGCTTCAAGCCTCGTTGAGCCCTCAGAGCATCTCTAGCAGACCCAGTATAACGCCGCGGCCCGCAAAATAACTGCCAAAATGCGGGTCGGTGTCGGTGTACTAAGTATTGGGCCACTAGTACCCCGTACTTGTGCACGGGCAGTTGTAGCCATCCTCGCGGCAAGGCTTGCCGGGAACAGCTCGAGGTCGATTCAAGACATCAAGGAAATCATCAAGTCAGAGATCTGAGGATCAGCAGAAAAGCAAAGCTGGAATTCGAAGGCCAGCTTCCCCGGCAAGATCCTTGCCGGGATGGCCCGTGGAGCCCGGCAAGGCTTGGAGCCCGGCAAGGCTCGGCGCCCGGCAAGGCTTGTTTCCCAGCAAGCCCTAGCTCCCGGCAAGGCTTGGCGCCCGGCAAGGCCTGGCGCCCGGCAAGGTTTGGTGCCCGGCAAGGATCGGCGCCTGGCGAGATTCTCCCACTGTGCCACCGCTTCGGCACAGTAACAAGTCTGACATTCTGGGTCCTTCTCTGGATGTGTGGCAACACGCCAGTGGAGGAGAACTTAAGCGGTGCTGATGGGATGGCCCCTTTTTCCATCCCCAAGAAAGTGAGGACACCTAAACGGACACCTCGCGGTGCATTAAATGCGCTTGTCCTAATCCGTCAGGGGTTAGGTATGATACCTTGTAGCTACTTTACACCTTAATGTATGTACATTTTGCCACTGTGGAGACCCCTTTGAGCATATAAAAGGAGGCCCAAGGCAACTGCTACAGAGGAGGAGAACTTCTGGCCCATTCTGCATGCGTAGCTGCTCTTTGAACGTACTGTTCATTGCGAGCGCTCCTGAAGGCTGGGCTCAAGAACATCAATAAGAACACAAAGCAGGAGTAGGGTTTTATGCTGATCAGCGGCCCGAACCTAGGTAAAAACTTCCCGCGTCGATCATTGGTTCTGCTCTTTGCGTATACCCCTCCCCCCGCCGAATCGTAAAGGGGTCTCTCGGGATCCCATAGGTGTCGTACCCCGACATCTTTGGCGCGCCAGGTAGGGGGATTGAAGGTTGCGTGAACCTGATCTGGTGATCGGCGCCTAGGTTTCTTCATCATCTTCATCATCATGCCACCCAAGAAGAAGAGCGCTGCGACAGCGCAACCGTCCGGGTCCGTTTTGCCTACACCTTCGCATACTGGCGACGACGTGGGTGCAGAAGGAAGAGGACTAGAACCCCCACGGCGTTCTGGTGATCCGAGCCAAGCGAGCGGTATCGTTCGCAGTGGCAGTGGTAACATGCACGTCGCTGGATCTAGAGATGGCGCTGTGTTGCCTACAGGTGGCACAACGAACTCGAGAGATCGAAGGGCGCCTGCTGGAGGTCCCACGCCGGCCCAAGCCTCACGACCTACCCAGGTCGTGCATGATGAGCGACGTCATGGCGCTGGTGGTTCAGGGCGTCCCCATGAAAAGGTTTCTGTGCATAGATCCCAAGATGCGCGGGGCCAACATGCACACCGAGCTGCCGGCGGAGGTGGCGCACGGTCGCGTGACCGTGGTGGTGCTCCTTCTAACATGGTTAGGAGTCAGAGCACCTCACGTACCTCGCACTTGTCGCCGCCACCTACGCCAGCGGAAGCCTTGGCACGTGCGCAGCTGCTCCTCGATTTTCCTCCTGCCCCGGAGAAGATGGAGGAGTGGCGAGCTACCATCCAGAGCCTCATCGGCTTCGCCAACAAAGATGGACCGCAAGAGGCAGGGCCCTCGCAGCGGAGGCCCATCGATCCGGCGCGAGCCGATGTAGAGAAAACCGGAGGTGGTGCAACCACAGTGCACTCTCCTCCGCGGCACCAGCGGTGGCCGACAACCCAGCAAGTCGACCGCCATGAAGAAGTTTCCACGGCGTCGTCCGATCCACGGATGCGCCGTGATCAGCGTCAAGTTCTCCAGGAGCGAGGCAAGGAGGACGCTCGAACTACCATCGAGCGACGACGGGAAGCGCGCTATCAGTCTGATAAGCGCACGGGGCCGGATGTTGACGAGCCTGCGCCAGGGGACGTAGGAGACTTGCCTTATGAGGTAGGAACTCCAGCGTTTACCCGTGAGCTGCGGCAAGTCCGGTGGCCCAATTCCCGAACCTTTAAGCCAGAGGTCCCGGAGAAGTATGACGGAAAAACCCATCCCTCGGAGTTCCTGAGCTTCTACACCATTGCGGTGCAGGCTGCCGGGGGCCGAGATGACAAGATACTTGCCAACTACTTCCCGTTGGTGCTCAAGCCCAACGTCAGGTCGTGGTTGATGCATCTGCCGGAGAATTCTATTTCTTCCTGGTCAGATTTGTGCCATCAGTTTGTTGGCGCCTTCGTTGGAGGCCACCAAGCTCCTGGCCAAGAGAGCGATTTGCACATCATCCCTCAGAAGGAGGGCGAGTCCCTGCGCAAGTTTATCCAGAGATTTAGCCGGGTGCAGTACAATATTCCTGACGTTCATCCTGCCGCTGTTGTTAGCGCGTTCCATCAGAACGTGCGTAACCGCAAAATGCGAGAAGAGTTGGCAATGAACAAAGTCAGGGGTATCGCCGAGCTTTACGCTCTGGCCGACAAGTGCGCTCGAGCTGAAGAGGGGAGGAAACTCCCTGGTGAGGCTGTTGGCGCGGCGGGCGAGTCCGAAGATGAAGACGCCGCGACCCCGTCAAGGAAAGGCCAGCGGCGGAACAGGAAGCGCGGAGGCAAGGCCGTGCTTGCTGTCGTGGAATCCGACAACCCCGACGCCGCCAAGAAGGCCAAGGTTGGTGACCCCGACAAGGATCTTGCCGGGTGCCCTTCCTGTCAGGCCTTGGCGGCTGCCGACAAGTCGGAGAACTCCGGCAAGCAGTATTGCAAGATCCATCGCACCAAGGGCCACGATCTCCAGAACTGCCGGCAAGTCGAGCAGCTTGCCGAGAAGTAGAGGGCCGAATACGAGAGGCGAGATAAGGAGAAGGCCCAAGATGGTGTTGAGGGGTCCGGCAAGAAGCGCGGTGGCCGAGGAGGTCACCGCGGCAAGGCCAAGCAGCAGAAGGATCGGCCCGCTCGGGGCCGAGACAAAGAAGGAGATGATGATGAGGAAGATGATGAATCCAGTGAGCAAGAATTCCAGAAGGCTACGGAGGCCATGTGCATTGATGGGGGTGCCTCGCTGCATTCCTCCCACCGCCAACTCAAACAGTGGGTGCGGGAGGTCAATGCGGCAGAGCCATCCCCCGATGCGTGTAGGCCCCTGAAGTGGTCCAGCACGCCTATCATCTTTGACGCCGAGGATCACCCTGATCGCACAATTGCGGTCGGGTGCTTGCCATTGTTGGTCTCGCCAACAATTCGCAACCTCAAGGTGACAAAGATGTTAGTTGACGGCGGGGCCGGCCTAAATTTAATCTCACCGGATGTGCTCAGAAGGCTTCAGATTCCCGACGAGGACCTCGAGGAAACGGGTACGTTTCAAGGGGTCAACCCGGGAAGAACCCAGCCTAAGGGCAAGATCACGCTGCCGGTAACATTTGGCAGCGAGCTTAACTTCAGGACCGAGAAGGTGGTGTTTGATGTCGCCAAGATCCCCATGTCATACAATGGGATCCTTGGTCGGCCAGCGCTGGCTAAGTTTATGGCGGCATCACACTACGCGTACAACGTCTTGAAGATGCCTGGGCCGTTGAGCGTCATCACTATCCATTTTGATAAGAAGGATGCGCTCATCTTTGTCGATCAACTTTACCGGGAAGCAGTTGCAGCACCTGCCGTCAAGGCATCTGCTCCTGCCGCTGAAACTCCTGGGGGGAAGAAGAAGACCGGCAGGAACCTTGGCGCGAACTCCGGCAAGCGCACCTCCTCGGAGTGCTGCGCTTCCATCGAGGACGTACCAGAGAGTTCCACCGGCAAGAACAAGAAGTCCAAGGCTGCTCCGCCGGAAACCAAGAAGGTGCCTGCCAGGGAGGACGGAACGGGGGGAACTTTCACCATAAGTTCCACCCTAGATGACAAATAGGAAAGCGCGCTCATTGCTTTCCTGCGGGCGAATGTCGACGTGTTTGCATGGCAACCGTCTGACATCCCCGGTGTTCCCAGGAAGGTAATTGAGCACCACCTTGCTGTCTGTCCTCATGCGCGGCCCGTCAAGCAAAGGGTCAGGAAGCAGGCCTTGGAGCGGCAAGAATTCATTGCCGAAGAAATTAAGAAGCTGGAGGTGGCAGGACTGGTCAAAGGAGTGCTTCATCCAACCTGGTTGGCCAATCCGGTTGTAGTGCGGAAAGCGAATGGGAAATGGAGGCTTTGTATCGATTATACAGATATCAATAAAGCTTGTCCAAAAGATCCTTTTCCCTTGCCGCGCATCGACCAGATTGTGGATGCCACCGCTGGTTGTGATCTCCTGTCCTTCCTTGATGCCTATTCAGGGTATCATCAGATTTTTATGGCAAAGGAAGATGAAGAGAAGACTGCCTTTATCACCCCATGTGGTACGTATTGTTTCATACGAATGCCTTTCGGGTTGAAAAGTGCTGGTTCAACATTTGCCAGAGCAATCCAGATTGGTTTTGAGCCACAACTCCATAGAAATATGGAGGCGTATATGGACGATATAGTGGTCAAAACCAAAGACAAAGCAACGCTCGTTCAAGATTTAGAAGAAACATTTGCAAACTTGCGCAAGATCAATTTGAAGCTCAATCCTGAGAAGTGTGTGTTCGGTGTTCCCTCCGGCAAGCTCCTCGGATTCTTTGTATCTTGCCGGGGAATCGAAGCGAACCCCGACAAGATCAAAGCTATTGAGCAAATTGAAGTGCCGAGACGCGTCAAGGATGTGCGTCGTCTTGCCGGCTGTGTTGCTGCTCTAAGCAGGTTTATTTCCAAATCTGCTGAGCGCGCCCTGCCCTTCTTCAAAATTTTGAAGAAGGCAGGTCCAATGAAATGGACTCCGGAGGCGGAGGCTGCACTGCAAGATTTGAAGAAATACCTTTCCTCTCCGCCGACGCTAGTCCCGCCTAAACCACAAGAGCCGTTGCTGCTCTATCTGGCAGCAACAAATCAAGTGGTTAGCGCTGCGCTAGTGGCGCAGCGAGAAGCTGATGAGGAAAAAACACCAGCGGCAGGACCGCCAAATGACGCGGCAAGATCTTCCCCGGCAAGGGTTGATCCCGGCAAGACAGGATCTGCGCAAACAGAAGAACCCGTGCAGAAGAAGAAGGTGGTGCAGCGCCCAGTTTATTTTGTCAGCTCTCTTTTACAAGGAGCTAGGTCAAGATATTCTGGTGTGCAGAAGTTGCTTTTCGGCCTCCTTATGGCCTCGAGGAAGCTGCGCCATTATTTTCAAGCACATGAGATCACCGTCGTCACTCGCTTTCCGTTGCAACGGATTTTGCAAAATCCAGAGGCAACCGGCAGGATCGTGGAGTGGGCGTTGGAGTTGTCCAGCTTTGGCCTTAAGTTTGAAAGCACTTCGACGATTCAGAGCAGGGCCTTGGCGGAGTTCATTGCAGAGTGGACCCCGATGCCAGATGAAGAAGTCCAAGAAACAACTCTCCCCGGCAAGGAAATCGATCAGCAATGGGTTATGTACTTTGACGGAGCTTTCTCGCTGCAAGGCGCCGGTGCTGGCGTGCTGCTTGTCGCACCCACCGGAGAGCACCTCAAGTACGTAGTTCAAATGCACTTTCCCCGGGAGAGTTCAACCAACAACACTGCAGAATACGAGGGTTTGCTTGCCGGTCTCAGGATCGCGGCAGACCTTGGTATCAGAAAGCTCGTCATCAAAGGCGATTCATAGCTTGTCGTCAGGCAAGTTAACAAGAGTTATCAAAGTCCATTGATGCAGGCCTACGTAGATGAAGTGAGGAAATTGGAAGAGCCCTTTGACGGTCTGCAGATGGAGCACGTTCCTCGTGCCGAGAACAATATTGCTGACGACCTGTCAAAGCATGCCGCCCTCAAGTTGCCTGTGGAACCAGGAACTTTTGTGCTCCAATTGACTCAACCATCCGTGGCGCCATCGATGCGGCAAGAAAAGAGAAGAAAGTTGAACTCTAGCCAGTACTTCCCGGCAGAGCTCCCCGGAGCCGCCGGCAAGGAAGTTGCCGGGATCGACACGCCAGCCGGGGAACAACAGGCTCCGGCAGGGCCTCAGGCCCTTGCTGTCGAGACAAATGTTCCCCTGGCAGAGGAGATGCCTTTAGTCCTAGCTGTTGAGCCTCAGGCTCCAGCATGGGCGCAGCCCATCGTCCATTTCCTCCAGACAGGTGAACTCCCTGAGGAACAGGAAGAAGCAGAGAGAGTAGCCCGTCAGTCTGTTATGTACAAGTTCGTCGATGACGTCCTGTACAGAAAGAGACCAAACGGTGTGAAATTGAAGTGCATTCCTCGGGAGGATGGACTAGAGCTGTTGGCAGAGATACATGGGGGCATATGTGGTTCTCACATAGGGTCAAGAGCGCTTGCCGGGAAAGCATTCCGGCAAGGTTTCTTTTGGCCTACCGCTCTCCAGGATGCAACTGCACTAGTAACCAAGTGTGAAGCGTGCCAGTTTCATTCGAAGAAATTACATCAGCCAGCTCAAGCTCTTCAGACAATCCCTCTCTCCTGGCCATTTTCGGTCTGGGGGCTCGATATACTGGGCCCTTTCCCCCGTGCTACCGGGGGCTTTGAGTACTTGTACGTTGCTATCGACAAGTTCACAAAGTGGCCGGAGGTGGAAGCAGTGAGGAAGGTGACAGCGCAGTCAGCTGTCAAGTTCTTCAAGGGAATTGTTTGCCGTTTCGGTGTGCCCAACAGGATCATCACCGACAACGGCACGCAGTTCACAAGTTGCACCTTCATGCAGTACGTCCAAAACCTTGGCGGCAAGATTTGTTTTGCCTCTGTTGCTCACCCAAGAAGCAACGGCCAAGCGGAGAGGGCCAATGCTGAAGTGCTGCGCGGTCTCAGGACCAGAACCTTCGACAGGCTGAAAAATTGCGGAAGACGTTGGATTGATGAGTTGCCGGCGGTTCTTTGGTCAATCAGAACGACACCAAATCGAGCCACCGGCCAGACGCCCTTCGCTCTAGTCTACGGAGCGGAAGCAGTTCTCCCCACAGAACTCATATACGGATCTCCTCGAGTGCTCGCTTATGATGAGCTCGAGCAAGAGCAACTGCGGCAAGATGACGCTGTGCTCCTTGAGGAGAATCGTCTTCAGGCTGCTGTGCGAGCTGCACGCTACCAGCAAGCTTTGCACCGCTACCATAGCCGCAAAGTTCATGCCCGAAGCCTTGAGGAAGGCGACCTTGTTCTTCGATGGATTCAGTCCGCCAAGAATTCAAACAAGTTGACGCCAAAGTGGGAAGGCCCTTATCGGGTAGTATGAGTCACCAGGCCTGGCGCTGTCCGCCTGGAGACCGAAGATGGTGTTCCAGTGAGTAATTCCTGGAATATCGAACATCTTCGCAAGTTCTACCCATAAGGCGCAGTTGCCGGGGGCTCCCGGCAACCACCTTTTTGTACAAGTCTTGCCGGCAAGGCATGTGATCCTTTGTACAAAGCCAGGCGCAGACCCTGAGCACAGATGAATAAATTTAAGTGTTGTACATTCCCTTATTGATTCCCATGTTCATATTTATATATATGCATGTTTGTCTAAGATGTTGTATGACACCTGATCCCGGTAAGTTCTAACGAACCGCCAAGGTTTCATGCCTTTATTTTCTCTTCTTTCTTTTTCTCAAAAGACAGAAGGATTCCTCGCGTGCACATTTGCCGGGGGGGGGAATGAGATATGAATACCAGTTGGCGACGTTCGGAATCGACGCTTGCCGGAGGAAGAACAAAGACAGGAAGCTAAGTCTTAAAAACCCAGAGCAAGTTTTTCTTTTACCAAGTTATTTCCTTGGACGATTCCGACTCTTGTATGGAAAATCTGCACGCGAAGGAACCCTTGTTGTAATCGGTCGCGCCCTTATTTTGTTTCGAGCCTGCTCAGCGATTTAAGTGGCTGCACTGAGAACACCAAGGAGTCTTGCCAGCCGCTGCGCCTCCAGCAGGCTGCTGAAGTCCCACACCCAGCGCTCGCGGCAGGTTGCGCGCCGACAAGTTTTTCAATAAGCGTAGGATGAACTCCATACATAAAGGAATCAGACAAGGAAAGTAGCAAGCATGAGCCTAAACATGGGCAAATTGTATTACATCCATGAGTTGCCGCAATTCTAACTTGAGACTTAATTGTCTTTTACATGGAATAATACGGCAAGAAAAGGGGGAAGCACTCAATCCCTGTGCTGGCCTTCGATCCTTCTGATGGAGTCCACCTTCTCAAGGATAGGCGCGATGCACTCTTCAAGCGCCTCAACATTTGCATCCTTTGGCAGATGGCCGAGCGCGTTGGAGAGGTCGATGCCGGGGTTGCTGTGCACCACCTTGATGAGCACCTTGCGGAGGACGGCCCGGCAAAGCCGGCGAGTCTCGTTCGCCAGTTGGGTCGCCCGGCTAGACTGGAGCACCCTCAACGCGTTGATGATGCTTTCAAAGAACATCGTCAACCTAGCACTTGGAGATATTCTTTCCTCGGAAGAATACTTGAAGTTCGACAAGCCCATGGTTGACAGTTCTGCGGTAAGCTTCTCTGCGGTGGCGATGAGACGGCCAGTCCAGATCTCCACTCCCTTCTCGTACTCGTTTTGGGCAGCGGCGGCGCTCTTGAGCAGGTTCCTCTCTCCTTGGAGATCCTTGAGTAGAGCCTTCTCACGGGCCTTGCCGGCCTCGAGAGACTTCTGCAGCGTGGTCAGCTTCAGCTCCAGAACCGCAATATTATCAGCCGCAGAGGAGAGCTGCTTGGTCTTGTCGGACAGGGCAACTTGCATCTCCGCCAAGGAGTGGAGGGTTTTTTCCCTGTCCCCCTTGAGCGTCGAGAGCTCCTTGCCGTGCTCTTCGAGATCTGTTTCCAGCCTCTTCACTTTGTCGTTCAGCTTGTTCTTGGCGGTCTCTGCAGCTTCGGCAGCATCGACGGCTTCCTTGAGCTTGCCGGCGTGACTTGCAGTCAGAGCTTCGAGCGCCTCCTTATGTTTTCGCTCCAGCTCCTGGGTCCGCCGCGCGACAAGATTTTCAATATCCTCATCCTTGCTGTGAAGCTTGGCGGCGAGCGCCTGCTCACGAGCAGTGAGATCTTCCTCATGAGCATCAAGAGCAACGCGGCGCCCCGTCAGGAGGGCATCTTCGGCAGCAATCCTTTGAACAGCTTCATCATGCGCCTTCTCCATATCTGATTGCTTTAGGAGGATCTCGTTCCACTGCTGGCTCACTTGTTCCCGGCCGGCAACCAGCTCTTGGAGGGCCTCGGCGTGCCAGATCTGCATTTGTGCGACGCGCCTTTGGAAATCTGCTTCGGCCTCCTCGACAACTGCCATTCTGGAGTCCGCTTTGTCTTTCCGGGCGCGATGGAGAGCCTGGAGTTTGCGGAAGTTCTCGCCCATGGCCTGAAGGAGCTGATCCTCTTCAGATTTGCCGCTGCTAGTGCTGGGATCATCGATAACTTCAAGCCCGGCAGCAGCGATGATTTCTTCGAAAACTTCTCCTTCGGCTGGTGCCCCAGCGCTTGCCGTCCCCGGCAAGTTGATGAACAGGTTCTCGCCAACCTTGAGGTACTTGCTGGATGAGGGGCCTTCAGATGTTGATGGCTGGTCTTCAGTGGCCGCCTCACCAGTGACAAGGGGCTCTGTGGCCGGTGCAGCGCCTGGCGCTCCTGTGGCAGGAATGCTATCAGTGCGGTCCTCAGCCTCCCTATCGCCCCCTTCAGCAGGTTCTTCGGCGGTTTCCTCTTGTGCTGTCTTGGCAGCCTCCCCGTCAAGAGCACCACCAGCCTCGACAGTGTCATTCTTGGTGGCCTCGCTGGCAGCGATCCTATCTGCTTCGGCGGCGGCATCCCTGGCGGTCTCCTCGATCACAACGTCGACGTCCATGTGTTCCATCACAGGGAACTCTGAAGGGTGAAGGAGGAAAGCAGAATAAGGTCAAGGTTTAAGTTTGAAGTGACCGAAGACAGAGAGATAAGAGAAAAAGAGTAACAAGCACCCTGAGGCAATAGAGTACCTGCGTCGGGCTGTTGGGAGGTGGTTTCACCCCTCCCGGCAACTCCGGTTCGCCGGAGTCCGCGCTTGTCGGCTCCTCCTCAGTTAGGACGGGCTCGTCGGCAGGATCTCTTGCCAGGGACGTGCTTGTGGGCGGATCGGTCGATGAAGGAGGCACAATGGGGATGTCTTCTCCTTGTTGCCGTTCTTCTCCTGCGAACCCAAAGATATTAGTAGGCAAGAATGAAAACCTCGGCACCCGCCAGCGGAAAAAGAACAATGAACTTATGCTGGGAGCTGTGCTGGGGGCTGCGCTGGGGGCTGCGTTGAGGACTAGACTCCGGGCTCACAATGACGGTTTATGGCACGCTAGTGGAGCCTGCCGGGGGCTCGTCGCCCGTAGAAGTCCTTGACCTCTTCGCCATCCTCTCCAGCAAGGTTTCTGTGTCACTGCAGAGACAATACGAGCAAGTCAGTAAGATTGATGCAAGATTGGAAGGTAAAAGCTGTGGCAAAGTACTTACTCTTCTTCCTCTCGCTCCGGACTGAAGCCGAAGATGTCGAAGTCGACCTCCGTTGCGGTATCTGAGTGGGAAGGCGGAGGAGGAGTCCTAGGCGGCTTGGCTGTGGCAGGCGCCGAGGCAGCTTCCGGTGCGGTGGTACGAGACCCTCCTGCCACCCCGGCAGTGGCCGCTGGTGTGGGTCTCGCGCGCCGTGCAGGCTGTTGACGAGCCCCCTGCCGCGGTCCAGTCTTGCCGGCCACTTTCTTGCTGGGGGCTTCGCCGCTCGAAGAGGGCTGGCTTGCCGGGATGCCAGATGCAGCCTTCCGAAGAACACGCTTCGTCTTCTTCTTCGGGGGTGGGGGCTCTTCTCGCGTTTCTTCTTCTTCGACCGAGTCCTCGCCGGACGAGCTTTCAGCGGCTGCGCTGCTCTCCTCCTCGGCAACTTTGCCCTCCCCGGCAGGCTTCACTTCCACTACCACCTCTGTGTCGCTAGCTTCCCACTCTGTGAAGCCAACGCTGCCGGCCTCTGCGGCAAGATTTGCCTCTTCCACCCTAGTAGCAATGTAAGCTACTTCTTGGTCGGTGGTGGCTCGGATGAAATCTGACTCTTTCCGGACAGGCCTCTCCGTCAAGCTGTCGAAGAACTTCTGCGCTTCCTCCTCGCTTGGCTCGGCCCAGGTCGGGTCAAGGCCGTGGGCGTTGAACATCGGCAGGAAGGCAATGATTGACCCCAAGGCAGAGTTGTTGCACAAGGGGACAATCCTTGGCGGCAGCCGGTGCTTGTCTTCGCGCTGGAATAACTTCTGACGGAGAGCGCCAAGCTGCATAGTGGTCAGATTGTTGTTCAGCCCAGGGCGCAATCTCATGATATCTGCCGCGTTCTTGTATTCCCAGGCTGGCCTTCCCCTGTTCTACAGAGGGGCGATGCGGCGGCGGAGAAAGTCGAAGCCGATCATCTCCATCGTCAGCTCGGCAGCCTTCAAGCGAAGGATCCTGGTGGTGGCGATTGTGAGCCTCTTGTCTTCCGCAGCGAGATCGCTCCAATCCTTGCCGCGGACCACTTTCTGTTGCCGGGGATGACAAAAAGGATGGGGATCTGCTTCCTGGATCCAGCACCATTCGGCCCGCCACTCGTCCCACTTTTCGCGGTAAACTCCCTCTGGGTATATTTCTTTATTTCAAGCCCTTGGAATCCAGGCAATAGAACCAGAGAGAGCCTCTCCTTTTTGGATACGAGGGAAGAAATAATGGCGAAAAAGAGTAGAATTGGGGATCACACCAACAAAATTCTCGCAGAGATGAGCAAAGATAGACATGCAAAGTACTGCATTCAGCGTGAAATCAAGAAGGCGGAAGCCATATGTGTACATGATGTCATTGAAGAAGTCGGAAAAGGGGGGATAGAGCCCGCAATAGAAATATGCAGTGAAGAAAGGGTATCTGTCCGATCCACCTTTGGAGCAAGCACCTGGGATTACGCGTGTGGCGGGGTGAGCTTGTGTTCCCTTCGCCCACATGCGTTGGTATCGCCCCTTCAGAGCTTCAGCATCGAGCGTCGGAGGGAAGACGACGAGCCTCTTCCGCATCTTCGCCAGTTCGCTCTCTGGAACTTCGGCTTTCGCCTCCTTGCCCTTGCCTTTGCTGGCCTTGGGCGGCATGGTGACTGTGAGGACGGAAGCTGGGGGTGGAGCGAGCGCGGGAGCAGCGAGCGGAAGAGGAAAAGGTTTCGCTCTGAGCTCGAGAGGAGGAAGGCGATGGCGATGGCCAGATTGAGAAGAAGGGGGGGTAAATAGGTTTGTGCCTCTGCGACTTCTCCTTTTTATGGGGAAGGAGCGGGGCCGCCTTTTTTATTCCCCAATGTGAATGCGCCTCTATAGGCGCGAGACAGTTGCAGCCTTTTTTGGCACGCTTCCCACATCACGCGCTCCGTGCGCGTAGTGGGGGGCACAGTAAAACGACAAATTTACGAGCAATTAATCCCCTGCCACGCGTGCCCGTGCACTGTTTGGGCCTAGCCCAACAACGCCTCGCACTCGTGTATGGCCTAGGCCCGGGGGCTCCTGTCGGTGTACTAAGTATTGGGCCACTAGTACCCCGTACTTGTGCACGGGCAGTTGTAGCCATCCTCGCGGCAAGGCTTGCCGAGAACAGCTCGAGGTCGATTCAAGCCATCAAGGAAATCATCAAGTCAGAGATCTGAGGATCAGCAGAAAAGCAAAGCTGGAATTCGAAGGCCAGCTTCCCCGGCAAGATCCTTGCCGGGATGGCCCGTGGAGCCCGGCAAGGCTCGGCGCCCGGCAAGGCTTGTTTCCCAGCAAGCCCTGGCGCCCGGCAAGGCTTGGCGCCCGGCAAGGTTTGGTGCCCGGCAAGGATCGGCGCCTGGCGAGATTCTCCCACTGTGCCACCGCTTCGGCACAGTAACAAGTCTGACATTCTGGGTCCTTCTCTGGATGCGTGGCAACGCGCCAGTGGAGGAGAACTTAAGCGGTGCTGATGGGATGGCCCCTTTTTCCATCCCCAAGAAAGTAAGGACACCTAAACGGACACCTCACGGTGCATTAAATGCGCTTGTTCTAATCCGTCAGGGGTTAGGTATGATACCCTGTAGCTACTTTACACCTCAATGTATGTACATTTTGCCACTGTGGAGACCCCTTTGAGCATATAAAAGGAGGCCCAAGGCAACTGCTACAGAGGAGGAGAACTTCTGGCCCATTCTGCATGCGTAGCTGCTCTTTGAACGTACTGTTCATTGCGAGCGCTCCTGAAGGCTGGGCTCAAGAACATCAATAAGAACACAAAGCAGGAGTAGGGTTTTACGCGGATCAGCGGCCCAAACCTGGGTAAAAACTTCCCACGTCGATCATTGGTTCTGCTCTTTGCGTATACCCCTCCCCCCGCCGAATCGTAAAGGGGTCTCTCGGGATCCCATAGGTGTCATACCCCGACAGTCGGCGTGGAAAATCCTGCCCGAGCAGACCCCGCAAACGCGTCCGGCCCATAAAAGTTTTTGCGGGGTGCGGCATAATTCCCGCCCCAACCCGTGAAAACGCGGGTTCCCCCCCTCGGCCCATCGGCGCCCTGTATATAGCGGGAGCGGTTGGTGGGGGGGGGGACATTTCAGCCCGCGCTTTTCCCCACCCACCGCCGCCCCTCTCCACCTCGCCCCGCGCTTTTCCCCACCCCCCGCCGTCAGCGATTCTGGGCAAACTAGCTGGCCGGATCACGCCGGAGGGCCGCGACACGACCGAGCTTGCCCTCCGCCACTTCCTCCTGCGTCGGCGGGCCGGAAGGTTGCAGATCGTCGGCTGTTCGAGGCGGCGGCCGGATTTGGCGTTTCCGGCCACCGGTGGCTGCGCCAAGCCATGGATTGGTCGGGGAGCAGCCCGCGCAGCCCCGGCAAAGCCCCAACGCCGCATGCAGGTACGGGTTCGTCCTGTAGCCGTCGCCGCCGTCGGTTTGCCGGCAATGATTTGGCCGGCCGTCCGCCGGGCTCGGCGCTCGCGCAACGGCTCATCGGCTCGCCGATGCTGCTAATACAGTGCGACGACTGCACGCGGACAGTGGTGCGGCTAACTTCTGGCACGCCGAAGCACCCCGGATGGGTGTTCTTCAAATGCAAAAACGACGGGGTATGTGTTGTTTGCATTCGGCTTTGTCACTGTATTCTTCGGTTCAATTGCGATAGCTCATTTTGAACATCATCATGTGTGTAGGAAGATGGATGCTCATTTTGGTTTTGGGAAGGAGAATACATTGATTTATTGATAGAAAGAAACTTAATAGATGTTTGTGCACTCCTTAGTAGAATTGCGGCTAATGATGCGGCTGCATGTGCAATTAGAGAAGAAAGTAGAGGGAAAGCAAAGATTTGGTGAATTACTATGTATCTAATGCCGTTGAAGAAAATAAAAAAACAAAGAAATGCATTTTCATTGTGAAATTGAAATGCAAATTTTGGATTTGCGGGCTGGTGGGGGCAGTGCCCGAGCAGACCCCGCAAAGCTGACCCGTAAAAGAGCATATTCCACGAATATCCTTTTTATGGATCTGTTTTGCGGGGTCTAACTCTGCCGCAGCCCACGCTGGCCTGCAAAGTCATTTTTTCATGAACTGTAAACACGTTTTGCGGGTCGGCGTTATACGGGTCAGAGCATCTCTAGCAGACCCCGCAAAATCCCAACCCGCAAAAGTCTTTTGCAGTTCGCGGAAAAGTGCGTATGCAGGCCGGCGCGGGCGAGGTCAGATGCAGACCCCGCATAATGGACCCGTAAAAGAGGATATTCGGCGAATATCCTCTTTTATGGGTCGGCTACGCGGGGTCTGCTCGGGCACCGCCGCGTTGACCCGCAAACCGAATACACCAAATTCTCGAATTTGACATCGGTTCCGACAAATAAGTTCAAATTCAAACAACATAACACAGTTTACGCGCAAATAAAAGCTTCAGTTTAGTAGGACAAACACAAAAGAGGGTCTTGCAAAAGTGACGACCACGTCCGGCATCATCTTGGTCGATCTTCACTCCGCACCATCGAGTCCATCTTGAAGTTCATCGGAACCACCGAATCCACCTCCGATGCTTGTTCCAACTCCCGCACCGAAATCATCGACATTGGCACCATATGGAGCAGAGAAAACATCTCCGGCACTATAACACGCACTAGCCGACGCAACCATTCTCCTCTTCAAGATTTCTCTCCTTGCCATATCATGCCATTCTTTGGTGAGGTCGTCCATGTCATTGCGGTTCATTATCATGATCTTGTTCTCTTCGGTGAGCAACTTGGACATGGCTTTGTTTTCAGCGGCACGTGCTCTTCTCTCCTCAATGGCCGCTTTGCGCAGCCCCTCTTCCTTGAGCAATTGCCACTTTTCTTACTTCTCCCTTGCCTTCTTCTCGGCCAACTCTTTCTTGATCTCCAACGACTTCAAAAATATCAACTCATTTGATTGCACCATGACATCAATCTTCTCCCTCAAGCTCGATGCTTCGTGCTCTCTCTTCATCTTCTCCTTAGTCTTCTTGTCGCCATCGGGCTTGTTCAAATTTCTTGGGCCTCCTCATCTTCATCCATGTTTGTAAGTGAACCTCTCTTCGGTGGGGATTCTTTGTCGATCAACTTCCACTTCTCGCACTCTTTGAGCAAGTCCCAACAATGCTCTAGTTTGAAGAATTTGCCTTCCGAAGCTTCCATGTCTTTGTATCTATGTTGGGCAATTTTGTCCTACACAATTTGCACAAAGTTAAATGATGCAACCATTTCATATGATGCAATATGATGTGCACAACTTGAACAAAGCCAAAACGAACTCACATAGTCGGATTCCACGGTTCCACTTGGAGGTGCATTGCGTACTTGCTCCAAGCAAGCTGCCCAACGGCTGCACATAGGCTTGATCACATCCCAACGCCCTTGAAGCGACCGAAATGTGCGTGGAGTCCTATTGGGGTACTTTGCCATCATGCGGAAGTATTGATCTTCGATCCTTTGCCAATACCTCTTGGCGGTTTGAGAAGTGCCCGTGCATGCATCAAGAGACACCGCACTCCATGCCCTGATCAGGATTTGATCTTCCAAGATCGTGTAGTTCTTCGATCTCTGGCTTTTCCCAGTTTTTGTTTGCGATTGCTCATACGCTATCTCATCGAGCTCCTCCACTTCTTCCTCACCACCATGATCATCCACGTCGCCCTCCGTTTCATTGTAGTCGAATGCGGCGAACGGGGCTTGATCGATGTCAACGGCATTGGTGTCCAACAAGTTCACGAACTCGGCAGTTGCATTGTTCGAACCACCGCTATAGTGAACGACAACAAGTCACGAGCTATCGCAAATGGCGAAAAGCAAAGGAAATTGCCATGACCGAACACGCGTACCTTCCGGCCATTTCGTCAAACACCTCGCCTGCGGTGGGAGCAGCACCGTTGAGCGGCATCGCCGGGGAACCTCTTTCCGGGGCGGAGGTAGTGGATGAAGGAGGCGGCTTCTTTGTAGCCGGAATCCTCTTCCTCTTTACGCCGGCGGCCTTGGCGACCTTCTCCGCCGCCGGCCGGGATCGCGCAGCGGCGTTGGCGCCCGGAGCGCGGGCCTTCGCGGCGGGGCCAGCCGGATCCCCGCCCTGCACGAGCACGTTGCCCTGCCGCTTGCGGGCAGGCGCGGCGGTACCTTGGGCGACGTCGGGGCCAACATGGCCGGCGACGAGATCCGCCCGAGGGGATTGAGCGTGCGCGACCTCGACGGTGACGGGGGACAGCAGGGAGTCATCCATGGCGGCGAAGGACTGCCGAGGAAGATGCACCGGAGCAGGAGGTGGCGGGTCAATGGTGGCGGAGGGTGGGGGGAGCCGGAACGGCCACGCGGAAATGTCCCTCCCGCCAAATCTTGCTGCGGATAGGGGCCGAGCTCGGGTCGTCCTCCCAGCCCGTGAATCTAGAGATCAGAGGAGATCTTTTGCCACGCCCCGCAAAAAATTTTACGGGTCGGCCGCGAATGCGGTGTCTGATTGGGCAGGTTTTCCCGCCCCGACCCGTATTTTGACGGTTATTTTGCGGGTGGGGCGATATGTGGGGTCTGCTAGAGATGCTCTGACCAAATGTTCGCTCTCTGGAGGCCAAAAAAAAAAAAAAGGCAAACAGTTCCGCTTCTCCACGACCATCGCTCGCCGCAGCCATAGCCGTTCACCACCACCACCGCCGCCGCCTCCACTCTACTCCCATAAAACAAAAGCGTCCCCGGAAGCCAAACCTTTCGCTTCGACCCGGGGCGCCCTAGGAAAAGCCGAACCCAACCCTAACCCTAGCCCGAGGGCTCCTCGCCGGCGTCGGCGATGGAGACTACTGAGTCGGAGCCGGCACCGGAGCTTCCCGCGGAGGAGGAGATGGCGCTCATCCGAGATATCACCGCCGCCGCGGAGGCCCACGCCAAGGAGGGTGACATCTTCTTCCTCATCACAAACAGGTCCCCTGCCCGCTTCCTTCTCCTGCTTCTCGATCCGGTCTCGGGTTCAGCCGTCTGTCTCGCGCTTTGTTTTGAGGGACACAGTGCGCAAGGATGGATACTGTTTCTTTTAGATTCACTTGCTGCTATTGTTTGGGTAGACGGAAGGTCCTTACGGAGAGCGATTTGAGGTATATTGGATGAGGACAGGAGCTGGATTTGGTGATTCTTGCCGGTGCTAGTTGCTGCTGGATTTGTGCATAGCTGCTGCAGATTCGAGGGAGGCGCTCCTTGCTTTTAGTGCTACTGGCAGGATTTTTAGTCTGGTTCTGGTGTCTATAGTGTGCAAGATTGCTAGTTTGAACATTTTATGACCTGGCAATCCGTTGTGAGATGTTCATTTTATTACCTTTTCAATCTTGGCCAGCATCCAATTTTTTGCGTTAGCTATCTTCTGATCTGTTGTCATGTTATTCCGACATTTGTTCAGTATAGTTTAGGCTGCTTGTAAGATGCCTATATAACATATGAGATTATACCCTTGCTGAATGACAGGTAGCTTCTGACAACTTTCATTCTGGTATACAATTGCTTTAGTTGTTCCTTTGATTTGTGTGTTATGTACTCCCTCCGGCCCAAAGTTCTTGTCTTAGATTTATCTAGATATGGATGCATCCAGTCACGTTTTAGTGTTAGATACATCCGTATCTAGACAAATCTAAGACAAGAATTTTGGGACGGAGGTAATACTTGGCTGTACAGTGTAGATAGATGTCATCGAAACTATGTTTCTGTAGGCATCATCTGAAATACAGATTTACATAACATTCACATCTTATGTTTGACTGATCCTGACCTGCTGTGTCATTTTTGTATTCTTTTGGATCTTAGACATATATGTTTCTTGGTTGACTCAAATAGGTGGTGGCAAAGTTGGATTGATTATGTTATTCAAGATTTGGCTGGTGTACCAAGTAATGGTTCTCATCATCATGAGTTTGGTTCAAATACTCCTACAAGGCCAGGAGCTATTGACAATACAAATTTGTTGGATGACATGGCATCTGAAGTCTCCGACATGCAGATTGAGCTACATGATACCTTGGTTGAAGGCCGTGATTATATATTGCTCCCTCAGCAAGTCTGGGAAAAGCTGCATAGTTGGTATGTCTCGTTTGTTCAGAATGCGAATCTGATCCCGAAAATCTAATGCCACTGCATTTAATTACGTGATACTGTTTTTCTTGTGGTAGCAACAAAGCAACGCGTCTCTGTCTGAAAATATGGACCTATCGTCGCTCTTGTGCCACCTTATTTGATTCTATGGATTAATTGTTCATCGGGCTGTTTACAGTCAGTCCATTTACCTGTATTACTGTAAACTAAATTCATTCACTTTATTTGTCATGCTAGGTGAAGCATCAAACTTCGGTTCATTATGTTAGAAAGTTATATTGTGACTCCCTTTTTGACTCAACTATTTGTTATATAACCAAATATATTTCTTTCTAAAATGATTGTATGAAGATATTGGTGAACAAATGGTTTTTGGTCACAATATCCTAGTCGCGCAAATTCTTGAGAACTGAAAGCATTGTTATCTGTAGAACGATTCGACATATTTCATAGCCTGTGGTGGATAACTATCCGACAAAAGAAGTTGAAATCTTCTCTGGCAAGCGGAGCTTCCATTTTTTCGTTTGCTTGCTTGACACAGTAAACTTTGAAATCTTGTTCGTATTAACTTAGCTTAACCTTTTCATTTTTATCAAAACCCGTTAACAGGTATGGTGGAGGGCCAACACTACCAAGAAAGGCAATCAATACTGGCTTGTCTCAAACTGATCTAGCCATAGAAGTTTATCCTTTACGCCTGCAGTTACTTCTGATGCCAAAAGGAGAGCAAGCTGTAGTAAGGATAAGCAAGAAGGTATGCCCTTATATCTTTGTCCACTATAAAATATATAAAATAATTTCATTTCCATTTATTCATAGTAATGAATTATGTAAATTATGAGATAGATCCTTTATACAGAAACATTTCTGTAGAATTCGTGTAATGACACTACTCATTGTAAAAGTAGACTAGATGAACCCTTGTGAATTAATGTAAAAACTTATAATCTGAAAATTCATGCAGGTTACAGTTGATGAACTCCGTAAGAAGGCGTGTGAGGTTTTTGATTTGGTACCAGATGAGGTAGCTGTTGTATTCAAATGTCTATTCCTATGGATTTTACTTCACGTATAAGTTTTGCTTACTCATTATGGTTGTTATTGGCAGGTGTGCATTTGGGACTACTATGGTCGAACAAAGCATGCTTTGATGGATAACTTGGAGAAAACTCTTGATGATGCCAACATTCAAATGGATCAAGATGTGAGAACTGGACTTTACATCATTGTTGGTAGTCGTAAGCTGTTTTAAAAATATTTTTTGACTTCTTGTCACTTTCTGCTGGGTGGTAATGACACTAATTTGTAGGGCAATTATGTGTGTCCGTTTCCAGAGTAAATGATCCTAACTAGGAACTGTTTATATTATTATGGCAGATTCTCGTTGAAGTCACCACTGATGCAAATGGTAGTTTGGATGGTGCGTGCATGAGTTCGATCCAAGAAGATTATTGTGGAAGCGCATCAACTTATTTGATGACAGATGCTTCAAAATCAGGATTCTCAAATGAGAATTTAGCATCACTCTGTTATGGTTCCAGAAGCTACAGCTCGAGTCTCATGCAAAGCCAGTACCTGCGCTCTTCCAGTGGTGACTTGGATAATGTTCCTGGTACTGTTGGTGTGACCACCAGGGGATCTCCGTCAGGTCTTACTGGGCTACTTAACTTGGGAAACACATGTTTCATGAACAGTGCTGTACAATGTCTTGTGCACACACCAGAGTTTGCTAGATATTTTCGTGAAGATTACCACTGTGAAATTAATTGGCACAATCCTCTGGGTATGGTGGTAAGTACTCTTTCTAGCGCGACCTTGAAATCTTGATGCTTTACTTAGCCCTTATCTGGTGAAGCAACCGGACATACTGTTATGCATTCAGTATAACTTGTGAGCATGATTATATTTGTAAGAAATACTTGTTAGTGTTGATGTAACAACCATAAAAATGTCAGATACTGAATGTGCTACAGAAGTAAGATTGCGTCCTGTTTAGATTTTTTAGATTCAGTTAATTTTACCTTGAATCTCTGTGGGCATTGCGTACCTTCACCACTGTAGTCTTACTGCTATCGTTTATTGTGTCCTGTACCTTCATCTTTATTGTGGTTCAGATTCATAATTTTTTCACTAAAACAAATTTGTCAGTTTATCTTAAATATGGATGAAATTTGTGTGTTTCTGTATACCATCATCACATCTGGCAGAGTGCACCCTTTCTGTTGTTACAGCAGCTTTCTCTAGTTTTATTGCATACATAGTTGTGTTTAAACCAGAAGTAGTTTCTTTGCTGGAGAGACAAAATCTCATGTTTATTTCCATTGAGATCTCACATCTTTACACATTACAGTTAGTATAAATAGGTTTGTGGAACATGCTGAAGTTTTAATGCATCAATGTTGCTTGTTAATACAGAAATAACTTTGCTTTTTGTAATATGGTTATATTTTTTATGACCTCATGATCATTTGCATCTATGTGTCCTATTAATTTTACTGAGATCTGATGGTAGTCTTGTAGGGTGAACTTGCATTAGCTTTTGGAGAGCTACTGAGAAAACTTTGGGCTCCTAGCCGTACCCCAGTGTCTCCACGACCATTCAAAACAAAGTTGTCTCGGTTTGCACCTCAGTTCAGTGGATACAACCAACATGATTCACAGGTTTGATTCTTTCGTTAGACAGCTCCTTATCCGTCTGCAGTTTTTCTTAAATCTGTATCTTGATACTTCCAGGAGCTGTTGGCATTCCTCCTGGATGGACTGCATGAAGACTTGAACCGTGTGAAACATAGACCTTACTTAAAATCCAAAGATGCTGAGGGACGATCAGATGAAGAGGTTGCTGATGAGTATTGGGCAAATCACATTGCCAGAAATGATTCTATCATTGTTGATGTATGCCAGGTTAGTCTCAACTCCCAAATGGCCAAATCTGTACGAATCGCTTTGCTCGATGCTGTAAAGAGCTGGTTCATGGCCTTCTGGTCATGTTTTAGTTTCTTGCAGTAGTTATGTATTTTTTGTACCTTTGTCAGTTTAAAGTGATATTTTGATTAAATTTGGATGACCCCATGATAGAGTGAAAACAGACATGGAAAAACAACTGATGCTAGTGCATGTTCTTGCAGTTTTTGTGTTTCTGATATGCAGCAAGGTAGCAGAAAGACACCCATGTTTAATGTATGCTCCACTGTTTCCGCGTATGAGATGGGAGTTCGGCAATAAATGTGACAGTCCCCTTATTGGCTATTATGTTTTATGTTGCTGACGGTCAAATGCTTTCCATTGCTAGCCAATGCAGTATGTTGCTAGAATGAAATATCATGGAAAAATTAGGTGCTGCTAGGCGCACGATTAGGCACTAGGCGGAGGTAAAACGCCTTGTTTTGGCCCTAGGCGGTGAATTAGGCGGCTGACAAGGTACTCCAGCGCCTATGAGGCGACGACCATGGGGAAGAGAGGCAGCTGTGGGGAAAGAGGGACTTTGAGGCGGGGAAAGAGATTTAGTTGCCGAGGAGGAGCTGCAGCCGCCATTGACGCGTGCCTGGAAGGGAGCAGGCAGTGGAGGAGGAGCTGCAGCGCCACCATCAGTGTGTCTCTGGAAGGGGATCAGGCAAGGGAAAGAGACAGAGGAGTATAGACGGATGGTTCAGATTAGAGCATAGATGGTTCGGATTGGGTTTGCAAGCTAGGGTTCCATAATGGGCCTTATTGGGCTATTGTTGCACAGAGTTTAGAGCCTGTATTCTCTGAAAAATGCACCCAGCCGCCCCTTGCTGCCTTATCCGTACAAAATGCTTAAGCGCGCCTAGGCGCCTCTTAAGCTGTCATTGCACTAGGCGAGGCGGAACGCTCGCCCAGCGCCTAGCGCTTAAAAAAGCCTTGTGAAATAGTACAAGGTTGAGACGTCTGGCATGAAATTATGGTGTATTGATCTCTGACTTCTGGGCAGAGGTATTTTTGCTAAATGTTACCTTTTAATTTCCAGGGGCAATACAAGTCAACTTTGGTCTGTCCAGTATGTGGAAAGGTTTCAGTGACATTTGACCCATTCATGTATCTTTCCTTACCTCTACAATTTGCTTCAACGCGGAGCATGACTGTTGTGGTTTTCACTTGTGATGGGAGTGCTCCACCAATACCATACACTGTAAGTGTACCCAAGCAAGGTAGGTGCAGGGACCTTATCCAAGCACTCAGCAACGCATGCTCGCTTAGAAATGAAGAGAGACTTCTAATTGCCGAGGTTTGTTACAAAATACCAATTTTTTAACAAGCATATGCTGCTGTATTTCATCGTGTTAGTAAATCTATTTTCTTTGTATTGTATCTGCAGATACGTAATCATAGGATTCATCTTATTCTTGAGGATCCAGTGCTCCAGCTTTCTACAATTAAAGATGATGATCACCTGGCAGTTTATAGGCTTCCAAGATTGGAAAAAAGGGCAAGTTATGTTCAATTTGTGCATCGCCGTGAAGACTTGTAAGCAAAGAGAAAAAAAGACATAAGTTGCATTTTTATTCTGCTAGGGCGATAGCTTTAGTAATTTGCTTGCTGTATATAACAGCAAACACAACATATGCCATTTCCATTAACTGTTAACATGCAATAGTGGGAAAGCACTTCTTGTGCATCAAATTCTTCTTAAATAATAGCTTTGCTTCTGTAGGGACCTTGGAAACAATAGCAGCTCAACCTCTTGGAAGCCATATGGTGTTCCTCTTCTTGCACAAATATCTCGCAATGAAACTGTCACTGGTTCTGATATCCATGAGATGGCCCGTAAAATGCTTGTGCCCATGTTCAGAAATCATGTGGCACAACATTCGGCAGTTCAAAGTTCTCTTTCCACAAGAACACAAAGCTATCACACCGACAGCAGCAAATTTCAACTACAGTTGATTGATGATAGCAACACAGTGATTGAGCAAACTGATTATGCTATCAGGGTTCCACAGTCATCGGTTGCAACTGTTATTTTTGTCAACTGGTCCAAGTTAGATCTTAAAAAGTTGAACACTAACCAATTGGAGCTCCTTCCAGAGGTGTTTAAGTATGCTCCTCCCGCCAAGAGAACCCGTGGTGAACCTCTCTCACTCTATGCATGCTTGGATGCTTTCTTGAGAGAAGAACCACTTGTTCCTGAAGAAATGTGGTTAGTATTCAATACTGCCCGCCTGAAGATACCTTTGATGTTTGCAAATATGTTGTTCATGCAATTGTTGCTAACTCTAGCTTAGCTGATATTCAGTTTCAGTCGACATAGGGGTTATAGTATGTCAAGTAGTAGTTATGTTATCTGCATTTGCATTTCACTTGATATAATCTCACTCGTAGGCTTAGGATTTAGTATTTTCATGGATACCTTGCATTGCTGAATATGAATCTATATAATGAGAAAGAACCGGGAAATCAAAATATCAGTGTCCTCTTCGATGCAGAAAATAATGGCGCTGCATGGTTGTTATATTATTTTCCTGTGCACTGATCTTGAAAGCATCACTTTTAGCCCATTACGGATTATTAGAAATATCTTATAACAGGCACATGCTATAACTGTTCCTTTCAAGTGTCTAGAACTTTAATTTTACATTTTAATTTAACAGAGTTATGTTAATTGAATTAGGTACTGTCCGAGGTGCAAGGAGCAAAGGCAAGCTAGTAAAAAGCTTGATTTATGGAGACTACCAGAAGTGTTAGTTATTCATTTGAAGAGATTTTCATTTAGTAGGTCAACTAAGCATAAGCTGGAAACTTTTGTTAATTTCCCAATACATGACTTGGATTTGACAAACTATATTGCTAACAAGATACCTCAGCGTCAAACTTATGAGCTGTATGCTGTTAGCAATCATTATGGCAGCATGGCGAGTGGGCATTATACTGCTTACATAAAGGTTATTTTCTACTTCAATTTTTTTATTATTCCAAAAAAGGTTAATTTCTCAAATTCTACTCCCTCCGTTTTTGTATACAAGGCCACTTCATATTTTTATGTCTAACTTTGACCATTTTATTGAAATGTGAGTTGTATGCCACAAAAAGCATGCCATTTGATACACATTTCAAAGAACTTCCGATGATACATTTTTTATGACATATAAGCCATATTTTGTTGACCAAAATTATAAGTCAAAAGTATGACATGAAAACAAAGTGGCCTTGTATACAAAAACAGAGGGAGTAATATTGCTTCCTCAATTTCAGTTTATTTCTCTAAAAGACACCAGTGGTAGCTTCTTAGGACCTCCAACTTGTTATTGCATGTCCTTATGTATTTGGAAGTAGGGGCCGAGTATCATACTAATGCATTGTTTTAAATTGTTGGTGTTCTATCTTTAACTGCAGTTATTCTTGCAATGCTTACTTAGTTGCTCTTTCAATCTCGTTATTGTATATATAGCAGATTTGCTAGCTATGCTGCCTAAGCACATATATTCATTTAATCTGCATTGTCAGAGAGGAGAAATCGGTTATAGAAACTTATAGCACCGCATTGTCTTCCAGAGTTCCGAGTTCTACTTATTGTGTTGTAGAGCTATTTATTTGCCTGTGTGTTGGCTGTAATCTAGAATTCTAATGGGGAGTTGTATTTTGTGCAGCTCTTGGATGAGAACAGGTGGTACAATTTTGATGATAGCCATGTTTCTGCCATCAATGAGGAAGAAGTGAAGTCAGGTGCAGCTTATGTGCTGTTCTACAGAAGAGTTGGAGAAGCAGATGGAGCAGCAAGCAATGGAACTCAGTCATGTGTGAAACGAAGCCGCAGATCAAGATAATCTGAGTTGTTGCATAGCTTCGCAATTTTAGAAGAACCCTTTTGGTTCCTTTTGTGTGTGTGGAATTGCAAGGTTTCGGTGTGAGACCATAGGATATTGCGGCTATACAGCTTGGACGGAAAATGTGCGAGGAATACCATTAGAAGTTGGCTGTATCAATACAGATGGGGAATGATGAGAACATAGCGAATGGTTAACCAGGTGGATATTGCTGCGGCTATATAGCTTGGACAGAGCGTAGGTTTGCTTGCCATGTTCATCTTTCTAGCTCTGCCTAGAAGAGAAATAAAGGGGGCCCATTAGGTTACACCGTTTTGTTCAAGTTGATTGGAGTTTTATATTTCATAGTTATATGTACGTAGCTAGTGTACACCTTGCTGTTTTTATCATTAATGCTATGCCACCGGACATTGTTTTACCTGTGTCATGCTTGTTTGAGGTGGCTATCTATACAAACTTCTTTTTATATCTATACAAACTTTTTTTTTATCTGTCTGGAACCGTGAATTTGCCATGGAGAAGTCGCTGCATTACTCTATCTTTTTTTTTTACTCTTGAATTATCATTATCTAGTCCTATTTTTACAGTAAGCTGTCGTTTCTGCTCCCTTTGTCTTGGTTTATTGGACCCCTTGTATTTTGTGTCAAACCTACATCTTAAGTTTAGCAAATGAAATATAAATAGTACGTCACAAAAATTATATGGTAGGAGATCTCTTTTGAATACAAATCCAATAGTATACCTTTTTAGCATATACCTCATATTTTTTTAGTTAATATCAATGGCGAAAGTTCAACCCATAATGTAAAACCTGATAGGTACAAAATTACAAAATTGCATGATACGTTGGAGTTCTCGTATCTAAAACCATGTGGTTACTCTTTATTTGTTTTGTTACCCTTGTCGATGTGCATGTGACATAATTGTGATATGTGATAATTAGAAACATCCGTTTCTTCTTATCTTTGGTGTCAGTAAATGAGTGGTGGCATAAGGTGTCAGGATCTTGACGAGCTGCACATTTCTTCAGTTATCGTCGTTGCTGCAGATAACGTTTCTAGTCTCATCCGACGGCCGTCATCGCTCCTTCTCTCTTATCGTCGCTCGACGGTCCAGATTGGGTCGGACACTATTTACTTTTCATTGCAGTAGTTACTGTAGTAACTGAGTTACCGTTTGGTTAAACCCCTCGCCCGCAAAGACAGCCGGGCTGTGGTTGGCGTGGGCATGCTTTTCTTATTGTGAATTCTGCCGAAATGGCTAGAACTATCCTATAGATAAATACAGGGCCTCTTAGCTTGCCCAGATCCCCCAAATCCGTCCCATACTTGATGAAATTGATCCTAAATTCCTGAGAGTATAAGCGGGATCTAACAAATTGGTAATTAGAGCAAAGGTTCTACTTCCTTGGCGGCGTTGGGAGAGGGAGATCGATGCGATTTCCCCTCTCCCTCCTCTCCCTGCTCTACGACGGCGACGCGAGCGCGCGGGGGGGGGGGGGGGGGGGGGGGGGGGGGGGGTGTTGGCGGCGGTGGATCCATTCGGTGGCAACTTGCTGGCCGGAACTGGTTCCCGAATTTCATCGATTAGGGCATAAAATCCCAGGTTCACGGGCGAGTGGTGCTGCTTGGAGCGGGCGTGCTCTGCGGCAGCGGTCGCAGCGATTGGGCGAAGAGATCGGGTTGCTGGGCATCCAGTGGTAAAATTCCTCTCTCTTGACAGATCAAGACGATGGGGCGTGGATCCAAGTCTGTGGATGATGCAGACTGGCAGGAGGTGCTGTCCATGCGTGATGGATTTGCGGAGCAGCAACAGGTCACGTCTGACCTCCAGTCCGAGGTACATTCTCTCAAGGCTGATGTTCAATCCATATGTTCTTCACAAGGGGAGATTTCTGAACAAGTGGGAGCAGTGCAAGGAGTTGTGATAGATTTGGGAAAACAGTTAGAAGCTATGAATTTGGTGCTGAAATCACTGGTACCTTCCACTTCACGCAATCCCGAACAACAAGCCAGGATATCACAAGAGGAACATGCCAAGTCACCTACGTTACAACCAGGAAACAGTGAAACACAGGTTGATTTGGAGAAGGAAACGGAACGCCAATGTGGAAACTTACCTCCCATCCGTATTCAGAGAACTTATGTAGCTCCTGGTTTGAGGAGGGGACAACAGAATGAAGGAGGAGCACGTGATAAATCTCCATCAGTGCATACGCAGGATTTGAACAACACACCTGCTTTCCATCAGTTACATCGTAGCAGAGAGAGACAATTGTGGCAGGGTTACTTCAAAACTTATGAACAAGAAATGAGGACACAGTTTATGAAGTCAATCACCAAAGGACCTAAGATGGAATTTCCCAAGTTTGCAGGAGAAGATCCAGTGGGATGGATTAGGCAATGCCACAAATACCTCCAGATGGCGGCGGCAACCGAAGACTACATGTTATCCTTGGCTCAAATGTACATGGTGGGAGAAGCAGACATCTGGTTGAGAAGATCGGGCTTGCTGAAGAAATAGTTAACTTGGCCAGCTTTTTGCAAGGAGTTAACAAAGAGATTTTCTGCCCAGGGCTCTTATGACCTCACTGATCAGTTCAATAATATTAAACAGGGTAATCTTTCTGTTGCTGAGTACACTAAAAACTTTGAAGATCTCATGGCTGACATCCAGGAAGAAACACCTGAATTACCAGAGTTGTGGTTTGTGAGGTGCTATGTAAATGGTTTGAGAGAAGGGATCAAATTCCAAGTGACAACACACAAACCCCGGTCTATCACAGATGCTTATTGGTTGGCCAGAGAGATAAGAGTCAGGGCATCTCCCAAGAAAATTACCTGTACCTTACAACAATTTCTTTGGGAAAACTTCCTCCAATTTCCCACCAAAATCAGTAACTCAAACAGGATCACAAACACTGTCAGTTCCCAAACAGCAAGAATTACCATCAGCTCAATTTCAGAGAGCGAGGAAAGTGGGTGAGTGTTGGAGATGTGGTGATAAGTGGATGCAGGGTCATAAATGTAAATTAGTGCCAAATTTAAATTTCATGGACACTGAAATTTTGGACACGGGACAGATGGAACAGGAAGCTGAGGAAGCACAACAGGGGCAAGGGGAAGAAGTTACTGAGACAGTCATGTCTGTATCTGCTCACGCACTATGAGATACTAGTTCCACCACAACACCTACTGTCATCATGTATATCAATGGAAAAAGAGTTGTGGCCTTATTGGATACTGGAAGTACTTCTTTTGTGAATGAAGAATTTGCCGTGGCTGTTGGGTGTGCCTTAGTACCTACTAGACCTAGAAACATTGCTGTAGGAGGGGGAGGCACTATTTCCTCTACAGCTCTCCTGCCTAACACTCCTTTCTCTATGGCCAATCACAAGTTCAAACATTCTTTCAGAACTCTAGACTTGCCACACCATGATGTGATCTTAGGATGTGACTGGTTTGGTCTTATGAGTCCAATATCTTTCGATATCCCTAAGAAAACATTTTCATTTACTATGGACAACAACATAGTGGTTTCTGCAAAGATCTGCACTGGTTTATTGGTTCCTATGGAAATCCAAGCTGAGCAAGTATTTAGATTGTTAGAAAAAGGAGCCACAGGTTGTGTCATACAGTTACACCAACTGCAGCTGAAACAAGACAGTCAAGTATCCATGCCTTCAGTTATTGCTAACTTATTAGGGGAATTTGAAGATATTTTTGCTGAGCCTACTGGTCTGCCCCCCTAAAAGAGCAATGGATCATACCATTCCATTAAAACTAGGGTCTACACCACCTAATATCAGACCTTATAGAGTGCCTCATTTGCAGAAACAGGAAATGGAAAAACAAGTACAAGATCTCATTGATAAACATCTCATCAGACCAAGTCAAAGTCCATATGCATCCCCAGCTATTCTAGTAAAGAAAAAAGACTCCACTTCCAGATTTTGTATTGATTTTAGGAAGGTCAATGGGCAAACAATCAAAAATAAATTTCCTATACCTGTGAAAGAAGATCTTCTGGATGAGTTACATGGAGCCAAAAAAATTTCTAAGTTGGATTTGAGATCAGGATATCACCAGATCAGAATGCATGAAGATGACATACACAAAACAACATTCAGAACATTCAGCGGTCATTATGAATTCTTAGTGATGCCTTTTGGATTGGCCACTACTCCTGGCACATTTCAGGGTGTAATGAACTTCCCATTTACTCCACTCAGAAAGGAGGGAGTGGGAGTGTTGGTTTTCTTTGATGATATACTAGTATTCAGTGCTACACTCTCTGAACATGAGAAGAGCTTAAGGAAAGTTCTGACTATGTTAAGAGAAAATCAATTGTATGCCAGAAGATCCAAGTGTGTTTTTGCAGTATCACAAGTGGAATATTTGGGACACGTGATCTCTGCTGAGGGAGTCTCTACCGATCCTACCAAAGTGCAAGCAGTTGACAATTGGATCACTCCTAAAAATGTGTTTGAACTGAGAAGTTTTCTAGGCCTCGCAGGCTATTATAGAAGATTTATAAAACACTATGGTGTGATGTGTAGACCTCTACATGATATGTTGAAGAAAGGAAATTTTGTATGGACATCAAAACAAGACAAAGCATTTGCACAAGTAAAACAAGCACTAACATCTGCTCCAGTTTTAGCCCTACCAGGTTTCCAAATCCCTTTTGTTCTGGAAACAGATGCTTCTGGGACAGGGATTGGAGCTGTCCTCATGCATAATGGAAGAGCACTAGCTTACTATAGTGCAGCTTTGTGTCCAAGAAATGCAGCAATGTCCACTTATGAAAAAGAGGCATTGGCCATTGTGGAAGCTTTGAAAAAGTGGAGACATTATTTCTTGGGAGCTCAATTGATAATTAAAACAAATCAAAAGTCCTTGAGATTTATCACTGATCAAAGATTGACAGAGGGAATTCAGCATAAACTTATGATGAAGTTGTTAGAATTTGATTTCACCATCCAGTATAAGAAAGTCATTCTTAATAGAGTTGCAGATGCTCTGTCTAGGAAAGTTCATCAAGTGATGTCTGTGTCAGCAGCAATTCCCTTGTGGGCACATGACTTATATGATAGCTACCAGGTGGATCCTCAATATAAACCTATACTGGAACCGTTATTGCTCAACAAGCCCAATACCTTACCTGATTACACCTATCATGCTGGTATTCTCATATTTGAGGGAAAAACTATGGTGGGAAATAAGGAAATCTTGAAGCATAAATTGTTAAAGGCACTACATGACTTTCCTATAGGGGGGCAGTCAGGCATGAGAGCCACTTATCACAGGATCAAGACCATATTTTATTGGCCTGGTCTCAAGAAGTTTGTGGAAAACTACATTGCTCGATGCCCTGTTTGTCAGAGAGCGAAAGGGGAACACTGTTTAGCCCCTGGACTGTTGGAACCACTCCCTGTAGCAGATATGGCATGGCAGCATGTGACTATGGATTTCATTGAGGGTCTACCTAATTCTGGGGGAAAGGATGTGATCCTAGTAGTGGTTGAGAGATTTACCAAATACGCTCACTTTCTGCCACTCTCACATCCATACTCCATTCATTCTGTGGCCACACTTTTCTTGGATAATATCCCGAAGTTACATGGGCCTCCCAAACTCATAATCTCAAACAGAGATAGGATTTTTACTAGTCAAGTGTGGAGAGACATATGTTGGGGAACGAAGCATGAAAATCAAAAAAATTCCTATGAAACACCCAAGATCTAATCTAGGAGATGCATAGCAATGAGAGGGGAGTGTGTCTACATACCCTTGTAGACTGAAAGTGGAAGCGTATATAACTCGGTTGATGTAGTCGTACTCTTCGCGATCCAATCACGATCCAATCCGATCTAGCGCCGAACGACCGGCACCTCCGCGTTCAGCACACGTGCGACTCGATGACGTCTCCTCCTTCTTGATACAACAAGCAAGAGAGGAGAAGTAGATGGGATCTCAACCAGCATGATGGCGTGGTGGATATGGTGGTGGTGCAATCCTGGCAGGGCTTCGCCAAACGCCGTCGGAACCAATCTGAGGAGAAAATGGAGTTTTGGGAGAGGTAGGGCTGCCGCCGGGGTGTGGCATTTGGTGTGTCCAGCCCCTCCCTCTTCCCCACTATTTATAGAAGGAAAGGGGTAGGGCTGGGGCGCAGCCTTGGCCCCTCCTCCAAGGGAGGGGGCGCCAGCCTAGGAAGGAATCCTCCCTCCCCAAGGCACCTAGGGGGCGCCTTCCCCCTTAGGACTCTCCCCCCTTTCCTTGTTCTAGGCGCATGAGCCTCTTGGGGTTGCTGCCCTTGGCCCATGTAGGCCAGGGCACACCCCCTACAGCCCATAGGGCCCCCGGGGTAGATGGACCCCCTCGGTGAACCCCCGGACCCCTTTCGGCACTCCCGATACAATACCGATAATGCCCAGAACTTTTCTGGCGACCAGAACAGGACTTCCTATATATGTGTAGGAACGAAGTATGTCTACCAGAGGGGGGGGGGGGGGTGAATGGGAGTTTTAAATTTTCTTCGGAAAAACTTAAATCTCTCAAAACCCAGCAGCGGAATGAATGAAAAGTAAATTACAGTGAACTAGAACAGAGTACCGAAGGAGAACTAAGACAAGCATCGAAGTAAATCATACGAAGAAAGTGCATCGAAGGTAAACATGAGTGACAGAGGTAACCGATGATGCTCGATGGTGACAAAGGATTTGTTCTACCAGTTCGTCCTTCTGCACAAGGACTACGTCTGGTTGGAGGGGCTGTGACTTAACACGGAAGATAAACTCTCTTCACCCTATTCTCCTCGACAATCGATTCGTCAACCGATGCCGATCACTCGTGGTAGATACTTGAAGGCGATCTCCGAACCTTTACAAACTTCTTCTTCGAGAACCACAATCACTCTTGGTCTCTGAAGAAATTGACACCTAAATGTCTAGAGAGTTTGCAGCTCTCAAGAGTAATAGGCGGAGCGTACTAAACTTAGATTCCAGTGATGCTGAACCACTATCTAATTCTTCGGCTCTAGGGTTTTTCTCTCAGTGGATTTTAAACTCAAATCGCTCAGAGAGTGGGTTTCTCAACAATCTTCTCAGAATCAAACGGAGCAGCCACCGGACAAAGCCGGCGCGGGGTGGCTATTTATAGCCACAACCTTCCTAGACAGGAAATGACCATTTTGGACACGAGGTCCGGCCAATGGCCAACCGACACGTTCACAACGGTTGGATTTTGGAGCAACGGTAACATTACTTGAGGAGCAAGTAATGCTAACTCCTCGGTCCGAGTCAAATCTCTCGCAGCGAAGAAGATCACAGTCTCTTGCTGGCAATATTTGCTCGGAACACAAAGAGATTTCTCTCACAGCTTTCATAGGATTTGGGTTTAGCATCAGAGAATCAAAGCTTCGAACGCTATACCCCTCTTTACAGTACGGTGGTCCTATGACTCAATGAAACAAGAAGAACGACGAAACAAATGCTACGTCTTCACTTCATCTTCATTCTTCCTCGAATGCAATCAAATTCTTCGAACAGACACCGAACCAATTGCTTGAACTTCAGCAATTTTTAGGGGTCACTCTTGTTAGCTTTATCTTCGGTGATAACCTTCGCTGCCACGCGGGGAGAATATCTTCGTCGTTTGCATCAAAACTTCTCGATACTTCAGGGACCTGTTACTCTGTGTGCACTAGCAAACACATAAGTCCCATACTGTTTATGTCAACAAACTCCAAAACATAAGGGGACTAACATTACACCAACAATCTCCCCCTTTTTGGATGATTGTTGACAAAACAGATAATCATCGAAGTGAAGATAGATAAGTGAAATGTAAATCGAACAAGTGTGAACTTGCGTTACTTGACTCGATGTTGAATTATACTCCCCCTAGATGTATGCAGGGTCAAATGATATACAATGAAATTCCTTGCAATTCATTTACTTATAACGAGGATTTTTCAATCAAGCAAGGTAATGATTCGCACTGATGATAAGTAATCCAACGAGAATATAGTGCAATCATTCATGACTTCTGACAATAATTCCACCTGCAATACAAATACTTCGAGAGAAATAGTGCAGCAGGCGGGGTTATTAATATTACAGCTCATATCAGAAGTTTTACATCAGAGCACATCAAGTGACATAAAAAGTCTTTGAAGCAAACAACGCAAAAGTCTCATAAACCAGAGCAAATAAACATGGAGACCAAATCCAACAGAGCAAATCTATCGAAAATCTCGGTGTAATTCTCACCCTTTTTGTCAACTAGTGTAAAAAAGGTGATGAAAAACATGAGTGTGAAAAATAGGTGAATCTGATTCACTCTGAGGCATCGCCCGAAGAGCTTCCCGAAGACGTTTCTGATTCAGAGGTGGCTGGTAAGTCTTCAACGTCATCAGCAGATCCTTCAATACTGGCGTGGTGCTGAGAAGACGAAGGCATATTGGGATCAGTGATGAGGACATGACTACCTTGTATACGACCAAAAATATTGCAAAGATGCATATTTGTGAGGTGATTTCTAATGCAAACTATGCAATAATTTATTTATGTTATCCAAGACAAAAATACTTCACAGACTTTTGTGCCATGTCTAACTGCAGGTGTATGGGACATTTGTACAATCCACATATGAAGATAAGGGAAAAAGAAAGTTTAGGTGTTGTTCAAAAAGTCCTCTCACGTCACTTTTGGGCCAAGAGAAGATAGAGTCCAAGTCTCTCACATTCTGGATTCAGATTCGGACTGCACAGACATACCTGACTCAAAATGCCAAGAACTCTTTCATACGGACTCCGAATTGGGTGATTCTTTTTTTGTTGGAAAGTAGATTTCGTGCTCTTTCCAACCCAGTTGGATTCACCTTCAAATTCGTCTAGAGCATTGAGTTATCGATGAAACAATCTTATGCTGCAGCAGAATCCGAGTCAAACTACAAGTCCAAAGGTGTTGCATCACCTCCACTTGGGCCCATGAGCCTTGCACGACCTAGGGTTAGTTTTAGGCTGCCATGGGACGTCCTCACACCTCCTTGGCCGCCACCCCTTGCTCGTATATAAGTAGATCAATCTAGTAGCTTTTTCCGGGGGGGATTTGTTTAGTTAAAAGTTAGCCATTGCAACTTCGTGTACTTCATTTGTGTCCAACAACCAGATCAAGACCGCTTTCGGATCCCCACATTTATCAATACTTTATTTATATTCGCAATATTCAGATTGCATTATCATATTCTTGCTTGTTCTTCGATTGCATGCAGGAATAGACCGTCGTGGTCAGGCTGATCGTGCTTCCAGCATCGTCAGTAACCTCGGGAGATTGGTTTAGCGATTGCTAAGGCGCAACGTCGTGCATGTTTGTAGTCGGATCGTCACAGTCGTCTCCACCAAATCGATAGTTATCATCTCATTGAAAGATCGGACACCCTCGCCTCTATCAAGTGGTATCAGTTTTCAGGTTACTCGGTGAGAATTTTCAGTTATCCATAGATTAGATTTATTTTCTTACCTATTGTCCAAAAAAAACCCACAAAAAATAGGGTTAGATCATCATATCTGAACCAATCTGAGCCTTTGCATAATCTTTTTTGTGACGCCCCCGGCTTAATCGTGCACTAATCATACACGCAAATGCACACGATCAAGCCTAAGGACTCACTTGAAGGAATCACAACACAACTCTAAAACATAAATAAAGTCATACAAGCTTTATATTACAAGCCAGGGGCCTCGAGGGATCGAATACATAAGCTCGCATACAAGCATCAACGGAAGCATCAGATATCTGAGTACAGATATAAAAGAAAACACAGATAAGCCTTAAGAAGGCGGGGCAAAAGAAACACTACGATCGAAAAGGCGCAGGCCTCCTGCCTGGGACCCTCCGATCCTACTCCTGATCGTCGGCAATCTCGTAGTAGTAACCACCCTCGGGGTGGTAGTAGTAGTCGTCGGCGGGGGCAGCTGGCTCCGGGGCTCCGTCATCTGGTCGCATCAAAAGGATATGGGGAAAAAGAGGAAGCAAAGCAATCGCGAGTACTCATCCGAAGTACTCAGCAAGCAAGGATCTACACTACAAATGCAACATTATCAAAGAGAGGCTGTATATGTGGACTGGGCAGCAGAAATGCCAGAATAGAGAGAAGGCCTAGTCCTATCGAAGACTAGCATCTTCAGCGGTCTTGCAGCATTAGAAGAGAGTAGATTAGTACAACATAAAGTAGTAGTAGTAGTAGCATTAAGTATCAACCTCGCCCAGAGATCCTTTCTCGACTCCCTGCGAGAAAGCAATCCCAGAGCCCTAGTATCCATGTCTCATCTCAAGTATACAGTTCTAGTTGTATCGATCGGGATACAACTCCGAGCGTTCGTTACCGAGGATCCGGCTATGCATAGATTAGTTCTTCCCTGCAGGGGTGCACCAACTTACCCACCACGCTCGATTAACTCCGGCTGGACACACTTTTCTGGGTCATGCCCGGCCTCGGCCAAACGATACGCCGCAACCCGACCTAAGCTTAACAGAGAGGTCAGCACGCCGGACTAAACCTATGCCCCCAGGGGTCTTGGGCCATCGCCCCGGGCGCTCCTGCACGTTGCGTACGTGGCCGGTGAGCAGACCTAGCAGCCTCCAGTACAACAGAGGGTGCTTAACACGGTCCAACCAAGCGCGCGCCGCTCAATCGCTAACGTCCATTAAGCTTCGGCTGATGCATACGATGCAGAGTGCCCATAACTGTTCCCACGTGATGGTTAGTGCTATCGGGCCAGAGGCCCACTCGGATCAAATATCCAAACCGTTAGTGAATTAGGAGCGAGTGATAACGAGCAGAGACTCATGATGGATGTGACCCCGTCGCCCCATCTTGAGGACTTGCGGCAAGGGCTAAGAATGCCCGGCCACGCCTCGTAATTATCTTGCGGGTACTCTCTCTGGTCACCCGACTACACATCAATCGCATCACATGCTCGTGCGGGTACCCCTCAAGGGCGACCTGACTTTATCATGGTTCATTGTCAAAGTCATAGTAACTGTGTGTCCAAACACCAGGGGAAAAACCTGAGGAATCACCCTCGACGGATCCCACATGATGTAGTCGTCAAGGTGAACTTAGGAGGAATCACCCTCGAGGTTCACACTTGAGGTGTTACACGACAACATTGCTATCGGGAGTGGTGAAGGAGGAATCACCCTCGATGACCACGTCCAAATAGCTACTCTATAGAGTTAACATCAGAAGTGCTAAATGAGGTATCACCCTCGGCACTCGATGGTAACGCTGCAATGTCGTACAACTAAGGGGGGTGATGCGTGGTGCTGGGGCCTGGTCGTCGAGTCTTCCGATAATCTAGCGGGGCAACTAGGACAAGTGGGGTCACTGGGGTCTCTATCCATCCTATACTAAGCAGTTTAGGATAAGCAGGTAAGGTATCAATAGCAGGTTACAATAAATAGGCTATGCATCAGAATAGGTAAAGCAGTAGCAGCAGCAATTCTAATGCAAGCACAAGAAAGAAGAGAATAGACGATATAGGCATGCTCAAGGGGGGGGGGTGTGTGCTTGCCTGGTTGCTTAGCGGCAAAGGCAAGGTCGTCAACGGTGTCGTCGGGCTCCTAAGCTGCGTCGGTCTCAGGAACTGCGTCGGTACCGGGGTCTACCGAGAGAGAAGAGGGGAGGAAATAGATAAATATACAGCAAACAAAGCAACACAGAGCATGCTATGCTAACGTGCAGTGCAGGGTTGCCTAAAGACATGTCTAAATCATTTTAGTTATTTTAGGATTTAAGTTGGATTTATTAACAGGTATATATGCACTATCCATCTACCGGAAATGGTCTAAAAGTTGCAGGTTCACCTCCATAGAGGGTCCCGACACGGAAACAGATAGCACAGTTGGATTCGTCTTGTCGTTCTGAGCAGCTTTCATGTATAAAGTTTTTCGATCCGAGCTACGATTTAAATTCTACGAATTTTAAAAGATTTAAACATTTTCAGAAATGATTCAAGTTAACAGAAATTAATTATGATGTCAGCATGACGTATGGGTGACGTCAGCAGTCAACAGCCGGCTGGCCAGGTCAAACCTGACCAGTGGGGCCCACATGTCATAGGCAGAGGGGCTAACAGAGTTTTATTTTAACTAAACAGGGTTAATTAGCCAGTAGGCCCCACCTGTCAGTCTAATTAGTAACTAATTAGTGTTTTAATTATTAAAAGTTTTATTTAACTAAATTAGGCGGTGGGGCCCGCGTGTCAGTGACACTAGGCTGCCCAGTCAGCACGTTGACTGGGTCAACCCAGTCAACGGGGCCCCCAGGGCCCACTGGCAGTGACCCAGGGGTGGCCCCAGGCCAGCCAGCATGGCGGCGGCCGGCGGCTCAACGCCGGCGACGCCAAAATGCGGCGGAGGGCTCGGGCGCGTGTCGGAATTCGTCTACGGGTGGTCATTTGGCACGCACGATAGCGCGTTCGAATGAGTGGAGCAAGCCGCGTCGAACGGTGGCAGTTGTGTGGCCGGTGGCGACGGCGACGACGACCGCGGCGGACGGCCGGAATCGGGCGACGGTGAGATTTGCGATGCAGCGCGCTACGGCTCGAACTAAAGGGGCAGGCGTGCTCTACGCGATGCGGCGAAGCTAACGGGCGCACGCCCGTGACCATTTGGTCACCGGAGACTCGCCGGCGATGAGCTCCGCGGCGATTCATTCGGGCGTGCATGGAGGAGGTAGCTAGGGGCGCGCCAGTGCTACCAGGGAGAGGGAGGAGGAAGAGAAGCTCACCGAGCGGCTCACATGAAGGCCCTTGGAAGTTTAGGAGCAGCAGGAGTCGCCGGAGAGGAGGAAGATTGCCGGAGCAGAGGCGGAAGGGGGCAGCGGTGTTCGGCAGCTGCAGGGCCTCCCCGTTCCAGCTGAGAGCACCGGACGACGAGGCGGTCGCCGGTGGACCTCCTGGACACCACGGAAGGAGGAGCAGGCGCCGGTGGCCGTGGCAACGGCGAGGCACGGCGGCGAGCGCGTTCTGTGGATCTCGCGCGCGTGAGAGAGAGCGAGCGAGAGGAGGGGGAAATGGACGAGGAGGAGCCAGAGTGAGTGGTCGAGGGGATCCTTATCCCCTCGACTGTTGGTGGCCGTCGCCGTGTCGACGAACGGCCGGAGCGTGCCGGCGCGGCCACGGGCACGGCGACACACAAGGAGAGAGAGCGGGAGGAGAGGGAGATGGGCCGGCCTCAGGCACTGTGCACTTAGGCCCAGTGCACAGTGGCCTTTTTCCTTTTCCTTTTTCTGTTTCTGCTTTTTCCTTTTTAGAGAGGGTTTTGCAATATTTGGAGCCACCAAATGATTTTGTAAAAATGTGAAACTTGGTCACACAATTACAATGGAATATTCTGCACTGCCCCAAAAAGTTTGAGGAGTTTTGGAATCCTTTTGAATTTTTCAAAAATGAATATGGCATTTAAAGTGCTGTTTTGGCACTGTTTTAAAATGCTTAGGCCCACTTTGACTTGATGATGATGTTGTATTCCTTAACAGCAAATGGTTTTGGAATATTTGCTAGAAGGTGAACATTTTCCAGCAATTTTTGAACCACTTTATTTTGCACTTGAATTTGAATTGATTTTCAGAGTGAAATTTGAATTTGAGTTGAGCTAACACTGTGATCAAGCATTGCATAGATGATGACTTGGCATGTTTAACATAGAGTCACAGTGCTAGGTTACATATGGGTGTTACAAATTCTCCTCCTCTAAAAGAAATTCTCGTCCCGAGAATTCAGGAGGTAGAAGGAAAGAGGTCGGGGTATTCCATTCGAAGATGATCCTCGCGTTCCCAAGTGGCCTCATCTTCTATATGATTTGACCACTGCACTTTCAGAAACTTGGTCGTCTTCTGACGGGTTCGACGTTCTGATTCATCGAGGATGCGGATCGGATGCTCCTTATAAGAAAGATCATCTTGCAATTCAAGCATCTCGTGATCTACTGCTCGATGCGGAGTCTCCTTGAAGCAACGACGAAGTTGCGACACATGGAAGACGTCGTGGATATGAGAGAATTGCGGTGGCAACTCCAGCTTGTAAGCCACCTGACCACATCTTGCAATAATGCGGAAAGGACCAATGTAGCGTGGAGCTAACTTGCCCTTGATCCCGAAACGGTGAGTGCCCTTCATAGGAGTGACACGCAGATAAGCTTGATCACCAGGTTGATAAGTCAAACCCCATCGTTTGCGATCATAGTTGCTCTTCTGGCGGTCCTGAGCCGTCTTGAGATTTTCTCGAACGATACGGACTTGTTCTTCGGCGTGTTGGATAATGTCTGGACCCACAAGTGGTCGTTCCCCAGTTTCTGACCAATTCAGAGGGGTTTGACACTTACTTCCATAGAGTACTTCGAAGGGGGCCATTTTAAAGCTGGCTTGATAGCTGTTGTTATAAGAGAACTCGGCATACGGGAGAGATTCTTCCCACTTCTGGCCGAAGGATATAACACAAGCTCGAAGCATGTCTTCAAGCACTTGATTAACTCGCTCGACTTGGCCTTGGGACTGGGGGTGATAAGCCGAACTCCAGGTAATATGAGTTCCCATAGCTTCTTGGAAACTTTCCCAGAACTTTGAGGTGAAAAGATCGCCACGGTCCGAACTAATCTCTTTCGGAATACCGTGGAGTGAAACAATTCTGGAGATACACAACTTTGCTAACTGACTAGCAGTGATAGTCTCCTTGACAGGCAGAAAGTGTGCAACCTTACAGAGTTGGTCGACGACGACAAGAATAGCATTGTCACCCTTCTGTGACTTGGGAAGGCTAGTAATGAAATCCATTTGAACTTTATCCCATTTCCATAAAGGAATAGGGAGCGGTTGCAGAATTCCAGCAGGCTTCTGATGTTCCGCTTTAACACGACGACAAACATCACATTCAGCAACATAGCGAGCAATATCCTGCTTCATTTTAGACCACCAGTACCTTTGACGGAGATCACGATACATCTTGGTGCTACCCGGATGGATAGACAGCGGTGTATCATGTGCCTCCTTCATGACCTTGTCAGTCATAAGCTCGAAGCGAGGTACCACAATGCGGTTTCTGAAATACAAGGTTCCATCTTCAGATAGCGAGAAATCCCTGTACTTTTCTAGGTGAAGATCTTTCTTCATCAGATCAACTTCAGCATCTTTAGCTTGCGCGTTCTTAATAGCTTTGTCAAGATCTGGTTGTACTACAAGGTTATTAAGAGAACCTTGTGGAACGATACGCAGATTCAGCTTGCGCAGTTCTTCATAAAGACGAGGCTGAGTTCGCCTAACCATGAGGTTGTTGCAATAGGACTTGCGGCTTAAGGCATCAGCCATCACATTAGCCTTGCCAGGGGTATAAGAAATACCACAGTCATAGTCCGTAATTGTTTCCAACCATCGTTGTTGATGGAGATTAAGATCCGGCCGAGTAAACAAATACTTCAAGCTTTGATGATCAGTATATACCTCACACCGGTTTCCAAGAAGGTAGTGTCGCCACAGCTTCAATGCATAGATCACTGCAGCAAGTTCAAGATCATGCACTGGATAGTTTTCTTCATGAGGACATACTTGACGCGAAGCATACGCAATTACTCTTCATTCTTGCATTAGGACACAGCCTAATCCTTGATGAGAGGCGTCACAATATATCACAAAGTCCTTGCGAGAATCCGGAGGAGCAAGCACTGGAGCAAAAGTCAGCTTGTCCTTGAGCGTCTGGAAACTTTCCTGACATTTGTCTGTCCACTCAAACTTAACACCTTTGTGGAGCAGGTTAGTCAGAGGCTTAGCAATCTTGGAAAAGTTCTCGACAAATCGACGGCAATAGCTTGCAAGGCCGAGAAAACTTCTCACTTGCTTGACGTTCTTCGGAGGAGTCCAGCCCAGAATAGCTTGAACCCGCTCTGGGTTAACAGCAATTCCATCCTTGGAAATCACATGACCAAGGTAGGTTACTTCAGAAAGCCAGAATTCACATTTGGAATACTTGGCATAGAGCTGGTGTTCTCGGAGCCTTTCCAGTACAAGACGAAGATGTTCAGCATGTTCTTCCTTATTCTTTGAATAAACCAGAATATCATCTAGATATACCATGACAAACTTGTCGAGGTAATCCATGAAGATGTAATACATCAGACGGGAGAATGTGGCTGGAGCATTTGTTAAGCCAAATGACATGACAGTGTACTCATAAGAGCCATAGCGAGTAACAAATGCAGTCTTGGGAATATCCTCTTCGCGGACACGGATTTGGTGATAACCCAACCTCAAGTCAAGTTTAGAAAACACCGATGATCCAGCAAGTTCATACAAGTCATTGATCCGGGGAAGCGGGTATTTGTTTTGGATTGTGGCTTGGTTAATGGGCAGATAATCCTGAACCAATCAGTTAGTTCCATCCTTCTTCTTAACGAAGAGTGAAGGTGCTCCCCAAGCAGAGGAACTGGGGCGGATGAAACCCTTCTTAAGTGACTTGTCGATTTCTTCCTTAAGCTTGAGAAGGTGGTGCGGAGGCATCTTATAAGGACGCTTCGCAATAGGAGTTGTGCCTGGTTTCAAGTCGATGACAAACTCGACAGCTCTAACAGGGGGTATTCCTGGAAGTTCTTCTGGAAAAACATCCTGGAAGTCACGAACGACTGGAATGTTTTCGATTCCCTCAAGCGGAGAAGCGTTCAACGCATTTAGCGCGTAGATTTGAGCCTCAGCATTTTGAGTGATATGAGCATGATAATTCACTAGCCCAGCTGTTGGGTGCATGAGATGTACAACTTTAGAGGCACAATTGATTGAGGCGTAGTGAGCCTTCAGCCAATCCATTCCCAGGATAAGATCAATGTTGGAAGTATTTAGGATAATGGGGAAGGCCTGAAAATTCCTCCCTTCAATCTCAACAGAGACTTCAGGGCTGAATATGGAGGCTTGGCATTGACCCGCAGGTGTGTTTACCACTAAGGGATGGTGTACCGTTTCATATTTAACGTCATGCATGAGTGCAAAATGTTCTGACATGAATGAATGCGATGCTCCTGAATCAAATAAAACAGATGCAGGTACTGAATTAACAAGTAGTGTACCCATCACAATTTCTGGTTGATCTTGAGCTTCAGCCATGTTGACGTGATAAGCCTGCCCACGACCATAAGAAGGCTTGGCATTATTGTTGCAGGCATTAGGAGGCGGAGCCAGTTGCTTCTGATTCTGATAGCAGTTCCTGGCAAGGTGACCCGGTTTGCCACACTTGTAGCAGAGCCCACTGTCTGGACGGATTACAGGAGCTCGGGGTGGTGCAGCTCAAAGAAGCTGCCTCGATGGTGGAGGAGGCAGACGAGGTGCAGCATGGTACGGCCTTGGTGTAGGTGCAGTTGGACGGTACATGCTGTGGGGAATCCAGATACGGCGCTTCTGTGAAGACGAGCCCGAAGATGAGCCAACATCATGATAGCGCTTCTGTGACTCCTTGTGCTTGATCTGAGCAGTCTCAACCAGAATAGCCTTGTTCACTAGGGTAGCAAAGTCGGTGAAGTCTTGAGCAGCAAGTGCAAGCTCGATGTCTGGGTGGAGTCCACTACGGAACTTCTCTTGTCTACGAGCATCCGTGGCGATGTCTTTTTCAGCATAGCGGGATAGGTCAAGGAATTCCCGCTGATAGGCTTCGACAGTCTTGTTGCCCTGAGTGAGGTTGCGGAACTGGGTTCTCATCCGGTCCATGATTCCCTGAGGAATACATCGGGCATGAAAAGCAGCCTGGAACTCAGACCAAGTAACGGCTGTTCCAGCAGGCAGTGTACGCTTGTGCGTGTCCCACCATTGAGCAGCGGGACCCTTTAAGAAAAAGGACGCGAAGGTGACATAGTTGGCAGGGGAGACATTTGCAGACTCCATCTCGTGAGTGATGTCACGAATCCAGTCATCAGCATCCAGTGGCTTATCAGAGTTGCGGAACTGAGTGGGGTTGAGACGCATAAATTCCGACAGAGTTATTGAAGCAGGGTTCTGGTCCTGGTTGTTCTGATGCGGGAACTGAGCCATAATCCCAGTCATGAACTGACGGTTGAGCTCGAATTGTTGCATCATAGCTGCCATATAATCTGGCGGTGGTGGTTGTTTAGGGGCATGACCACGACCACGACCACCTGGTCTAACCATCCTGTTAAGTTTCAACAGGGGTAGTTTAGTAAAAGCTATTGCGAGTGTTTAGCGACAAGCATGATGTAACACGACAATAATTGAGCAGTGTAATAGATACTTAACAGTAGTTAATTAAGACGTACATATCCATACACTGAGTCGGGTACAAGTGGACAGCATAACGGCGCAAATTTAAATGCTAGACACGCTAGGCGGCGCGCATGCACACGGTAAGGAAGCACACAACAAGACATAGCAAAGGCTACATCAACGTCGGAGAAAAACTGTCGGAGTGAGGAATCTGCAAGTGACAATACAGGGTGTCCTTGATAAAAGGATCCTGCAAGCAGAACCTGGCCCACAAAATCTTGAAGAAAAGGGGGGGGGGTAATTTCAGAACTCCGGGTGGGTGTGATCACGAGAACCTAATGTTGGAGTTAGTAAAATTTTAACCTGAAAGGAAGAGAGATCAGAGTCCCAGAGTAAAGACGAGGAATAAAAGATCCTAATACCACCCAATTGGCGATGTGGGCCCGTAAGCCACACAACCAAGTTAGTAAAACAGTTTTTGGACGACTAGACTCAACTTCGGCCAAGGAGTTGGAAAGGGGGATTCTACAGGCAGTCGTCTCTGATACCAACCTGTGACGCCCCCGGCTTAATCGTGCACTAACCATACACGCAAATGCACATGATCAAGCCTAAGGACTCACTTGAAGGAATCACAACACAACTCTAAAACATAAATAAAGTCATACAAGCTTTATATTACAAGCCAGGGGCCTCGAGGGCTCGAATACATAAGCTCGCATACAAGCGTAAGCGGAAGCATCAAATATCTGAGTACAGATATAAAAGAAAACACAGATAAGCCTTAAGAAGGCAGGGCAAAAGAAACACTACGATCGAAAAGGCGCAGGCCTCCTGTCTGGGATCCTCCGATCCTACTCCTGATCATCGGCAAGCTCGTAGTAGTAACCACCCTCGGGGTGGTAGTAGTAGTCGTCGGCGGGGCCAGCTAGCTCCGGGGCTCCGTCATCTGGTCGCATCAAAAGGATATGGGAAAAAATAGGAAGCAAAGCAACCGTGAGTACTCATCCGAAGTACTTAGCAAGCAAGGATCTACACTACATATGCAACATTATCAAAGAGAGGCTGTATATGTGGACTGGGCTGCAGAAATGCCAGAATAGAGAGAAGGCCTAGTCCTATCGAAGACTAGCATCTTCAGCGGTCTTGCAGTATTAGAAGAGAGTAGATTAGTACAACATAAAGTAGTAGTAGTAGCATTAAGTATCAACCTCGCCCAGAGATCCTTTCTTGACTCCCTGCAAGAAAGCAATCCCAGAGCCCTAGTATCCATGTCTCATCTCAAGTATACAGTTCTAGTTGTATCGATCGGGATACAACTCCGAGCGTCCGTTACCGAGGATCCGGCTATGCATAGATTAGTTCTTCCCTGTAGTGGTGCACCAACTTACCCACCACGCTCGATTAACTCCGGCCGGACACACTTTTCTGGGTCATGCCCGGCCTCGGCCAAACGATATGCCGCAACCCGACCTAAGCTTAACAGAGAGGTCAGCACGCCGGACTAAACCTATGCCCCCAGGGGTCTTGGGCCATCACCCCGGGCGCTCCTGCATGTTGCGTACGCGGCCAGTGAGCAGACCTAGCAGCCTCCAGTACAACGGAGGGTGCTTAACATGGTCCAACCCAGCGCGCGCCGCTCAATCGCTGATGTCCATTAAGCTTCGGCTGATGCATACGACGCAGAATACCCATAACTGTTCCCACGTGATGGTTAGTGCTATCGGGCCAAAGGCCCACTCGGATCAAATATCCAAACCATTAGTGAATTAGGAGCGCGCGATAACGAGCAGAGACTCACGATCGATGTGACCTCGTCGCCCTGTCTCGAGGACTTGCGGCAAGGGCTAAGAATGTCCGGCCACGCCTCGTAATTATCTCGCGGGTACTCTCTCTGGTCACCCGACTACACATCAATCTCATCACATGCTCACGCGGGTACCCCTCAGGGCCGACCCGACTTTATCATGGTTCATGGTCAAAGTCATAGTAACTGTGTGTCCAAACACCAGGGGGAAAACCTGAGGAATCACCCTCGATGGATCCCACATGATGTAGTCGTCAAGGTGAACTTAGGAGGAATCACCCTCGAGGTTCACACTTAAGGTGTTACACGACGGCGTTTTTATCGGGAGTGGTGAAGGAGGAATCACCCTCGATGACCACATCCAAATAGCTACTCTACAGAGTTAACATCAGAAGTGCTAAACGAGGTATCACCCTCGGCACTTGATGGTAACGCTGCAGTGTTGTGCAATTAAGGGGGGTGATGTGTGGTGCTGGGGCCTGGTCGTCGAGTCTTCCGATAATCCAGTGGGGCAACCGGGACAAGTCGGGTCACTGGGGTCTCTATCCAGCCTATACTAAGCAGTTTAGGATAAGCAGGTAAGGTATCAATAGCAGGTTACAATAAACAGGCTATGCATCAGAATAGGTAAAGCAGTAGCAGCAGCAATTCTAATGCAAGCACAAGAAATAAGAGAATAGGCGATACAGGCATGCTCAAGGGGGGGGGGGGTGCTTGCCTGGTTGCTTGGCGGCAAAGGCAAGGTCATCAACGGTGTCGTCGGGCTCCTGAGCTGCATCGGTCTTGGGAACTGCGTCGGTACCGGGGTCTACCAAGAGAGAAGAGGGGGAGGAAACAGATAAATACATAGCAAACAAAGCAACACAGAGCATGCTATGCTAACGTGCAGTGCAGGGTTGCCTAAAGACATGTCTAAATCATTTTAGTTATTTTAGGATTTAAGTTGGATTTATTAATCGGTATATATGCACTATTCATCTACCAAAAAGGGTCGAAAAGTTGTGGGTTCACCTTTGTAGAGGGTCCCGACACAGAAACAGATAGCTCGGTTGGATTCATCTCGTCGTTCTGAGTAGCTTTCATGTATAAAGTTTTTTGATCCGAGCTACTGTTTAAATTCTACGAATTTTAAAAGATTTAAACATTTTTAGAAATTATTCAAGTTAACAGAAATTAATTATGATGTCAGCATGATGTATGGGTGATGTCAGCAGTCAACAGCCGGCTGGCCAGGTCAAACCTGACCAGTGGGGCCCACATGTCATAGACAGAGGGGCTAACAGAGTTTTATTTTAACTAAACAGGGTTAATTAGTCAGTAGGCCCCATCTGTCAATCTCTAATTAGTAACTAATTTGTGTTTTAATTATTAAAACATTTTAATTAACTAAATTAGGCGGTGGGGCCCGCGTGTCAGTGACACTGGGCTGCCTAGTCAGCACGTTGACTGGGTCAACCCAGTCAATGGGGCCCCCAGGGCCCACTGGCAGTGACCCAGGGGTGGCCCCAGGCCAGCCAGTGTGGCGGCGGCCGGCGGCTCAACGCCGGCGACGCCAAAATGCGGCGAAGGGCTCGGGCGCGCGTCGGAATTGGTCTACGGGCGGTCATTTGGCGCGCACGATAGCGCGTTCGAACGAGTGGAGCAGGCCGCGTCGAATGGTGGCGGTTGCGTGGCCGGTGGCGACGGCGGCGGCGACGGCGGCGGACGGCCGGAATCGGGCGACGGTGAGATTTGCGATGCAGCGCGCTCGGCTCGAACTAAAGGGGCAGGCGTGCTCTACGCGATGCGGTGAAGCTAACGGGCGCACGCCCGTGACCATTTGGTCACCGGAGACTCGCCGGCGATGAGCTCCGCGGTGATTCGTTCGGGCGCGCATGGAGGAGGTAGCTAGGGGCGCGCCAGGGCTACCAGGGAGAGGGAGGAGGAAGAGGAGCTCACCGAGTGGCTCACACGAAGGCCCTTGGAAGTTTAGGAGCAGCAGGAGTCGCCGGAGAGGAGGAAGATTGCCGGAGCAGAGGCGGAAGGGGGCGGCGGTGTTCGGCAGCTACAGGGCCTTCCCGTTCCAGCTGAGAGCACCGGACGATGAGGCGGTCGCCGGTGGACCTCCTAGACACCACGGAAGGAGGAGCAGGCGCCGGTGGCCGCGGCAACGGCGAGGCACGGCGGCGAGCGCGTTCGATGGATCTCGCGCGCGTGCGAGAGAGCGAGCAAGAGGAGGGGAAATGGACGAGGAGGAGCCAGAGTGAGTGGTCTAGGGGATCCTTATCCCTTCGGCTGTCGGTGGCCGTCGCCGTGTCGACGAACGGTCGGAGTGCACCGGCGCGGCCGCGGGCACGGCGACACTCAAGGAGAGAGAGCGGGAGGAGAGGGAGATGGGCCGGCCTCAGGCACTGTGCACTTAGGCCCAGTGCACAGTGGCCTTTTTCCTTTTTCTTTTTCTTTTTCTATTTCTGCTTTTTCCTTTTTAGAGAGGGTTTTGCAATATTTGGAGCCACCAAATGATTTTGTAAAAATGTGAAACTTGGTCACACAATTATAATGGAATATTCTGCACCGCCCCAAAAAGTTTGAGGAGATTTGGAATCCTTTTGAATTTTTCAAAAATGAATATGGCATTTAAAGTGCTGTTTTGGCACTGTTTTAAAATGCTTAGGCCCACTTTGACTTGATGATGATGTTGTATTCCTTAACAGCAAATGGTTTTGGAATATTTGCTAGAAGATGAACATTTTTCCAGCAATTTTTGAACCACTTTATTTTGCACTTGAATTTGAATTGATTTTCAGAGTGAAATTTGAATTTGAGTTGAGCTAACACTGTGATCAAGCATTGCATAGATGATGACTTGGCATGTTTAACAGAGAGTCACAGTGCTAGTTTACATAGGGGTGTTACATTTTTAGTGTTTTGCTTTGTTGAATTTGCGGTTACATCGTCATGTCGAGTTGCTGGTCTTAGTGTCTAGTTCCTTTAGAGGTTCGAGTTCTGTTCACATTAGTCATGCCGCCGCTGCATCATTATCCCTTTCGCTGTCCACCACCTCCATCCATCAATTTCCACCACGTGCCACCCATCGTTCATTGTCATAATCATAGTTGAGGTCGTTCACATCTTCGCTTGATCCAATATGCATCTTATCTAGTTTGTTTTGGAAAGAGGGAGAGAGAAAAAAATGCAGAGAAAAAAAAGGAGAGAAAGAAAAAGAAAAAAGTGCGAGGAAAAAAAAAGAGAGAAGAAAAAAAACAAAATTCGGATCTATCTAGTGTCAATCTCGTAGCTGAATTCGGATTGGGATCTGTTTTGTGCACTGTTTGGTAAAACAGGCATATCTTCCTCATACGAAGTCCGTTTTAGCTCCGTGAGTAGTCAAGTTAAAGCTAGTGATGAGCCGCATCTAAATAGTTGCAAAAGCTAGTTCAATATTTGACACCTCAAAATCGGCTTCTAAATAGGTCTTTTTGCCCTCCGAAGTTCGCGAACACAACACTTTTGGGCCAAGAGAAGATAGAGTCCAAGTCTCTCACGTTCTGGATGAACAGGAAGAAGAGAAAAGAGTTTTGTATGGCTCAAGTTTACGCAAAAATCATGCTCTCAAGGCAGTGGCTGATTCCTCCTCTGATGAAAATGCCGAAGAAGATTCTGATGATCCAGAAAGACTCAGCAAAGATCTCGCACTGATCACGAAAAGATTCCAACGCTTTCACAAGAAGAGCCAATTCCAGAAAAGAAGTTCAAGCAACTCTGGGGGTTCAAAATCTTCATCAAAACCTGCTAGAGAATACACCTGTTTCAAGTGTAAAAAGCCTGGACACTTCATTTTGGACTACCCTCTCTGGGAAGCTGAAATCCGTGCTAGTGGGAGATATGATTCGGGCAACCATCGAGGCAAAAGCAAGAGCAAGAACTACGACTCCGATGATGAGAAGAAGACAAAGAAATTCTTCAAGAAAAAGGACAACTCCACTTCAAAATCTTTGTCAAGATCTTCGTCAAGGAATCCTTCCAAGTCCTCCAACCGCAAGAATACCTCTCGCAAGGCCAAGGCATACATCGGCAAGGAAATGGATTCTAATGAAGAAGAATCGTCAGGTTCTGAAGAAGAAGAAGAATCCGATGAGGATTCCGACTTCGGCATGGCGGGCATAGCATGTGCCTCCTCTGCTACGACAAACTTCTTCGGGAATCCGTCAAGCGACGATGAATCTCCTGCCTACTGCTTCATGGCCAAGGCCTCGAAGGAAAAGGTATCCTCCAAACATCACAAGGTTCACTCCAGTGATCAATATTCTTCTGATGAGGATGACCATGCTAAGCTGATCAAAATTGCTAATATTCAAGAAAATTCTCTTGAGAAAATTGAGAAAATCCTTAGGAAATCTGAAGGGTTGTTGGTTGAGGAGATGGAGAAAAACCAGTCGCTGACTGAAGAGTATTTCACTCTCAAGTCACAACTGGATGAACTCTTAGCTCGTCATCATTTTCTCTTAGCAGACCACGAAAGATTGACCTATGACTACCCAAAAAGGAAATAGGAACTCGAGGCGCTGAGATGGGCTCATGAGGATTTGATCAGAGAAAATTCTCTTCTCACCCAACAACTTAAAGAGAAACCTCAAGTGTTTCAGCCACCATGTTTAAAATGCCTTGAACGAACCAATGCTGAATCATCTGTGAATGCTAACCCCTCGGTCGAGGAAAATGGTTCTAATTCTGATGAGAATGCTAGGTTGAAGGATCTTCTTCAGACAGGAATGTTCAAATCTCTCAAAGGGCATCAAACCCTCTGTGATGTTTTGAAGAAATCTATCCTTCACAAAAATCCCAGAAAGGAAGGTATCAGTTTCGAAAGGAAACTGAATGAAGATGGTTCTTACTGGGAACCACATCAATATCCTCAAACTATGTGGGTTCCTGCAAAGAGCAAAACGCTCGATCCAGCATTACTTTCGGGATACAACTCTCCTATTCCTGAATATCCTAATGATGATTCCCTGGACAATTATAAGTTGTTCAAGAATCAACATGGTGAGACTGTGGCTCGCTATGTTGGACCTAACAGCAGAAATGGCCCCCCAAAGAAAGCTATTTGGGTGCCTAAGAAAACTGTTGATGCTTTGCTTGTTTCTGCTCGACTGACCATGCAGACACAAATAATTTGACAGAATGTGTATATGCATACTGCATACAATCATATGCTCACTCATCTGGAAAGAATTTCAATGCTTACCCTTTCAATTATACTCGCACCTCATTGAGTAACAACTATGCTTATTGAAAGAAATCATATCCTGCTCGTTCAATTGTTTCGAAGTCACCTGCAAAGATGTGGGTGGTTAAGAAAGCCTAATTCTTCTGTAGGACTATGTCTCCGGGTGCACTGAATGGATTATGGATAGTGGATGCACTAGTCATATGACCGGAGACAAGTCGTTGTTTGTCGACCCCAACTTAACTGCTTCTCCTCTGAAGTATATCACTTTTGGCGACAACAACAAAGGAAAGGTAATTGGGCTAGGTAAAATTGCTATATCCAAAGACAAGTCCATTAATGATGTGTTACTTGTTCAATCTCTTGAATTCAATATTATGTCAGTTGGCAAGCTATGTGATTTAGGCATGCTAGTTTTATTCTCTATATCCAAATGCATTGTCTTCATGGCCTCTGACAATTCCTTCATATTTGAGGGAATTAGAAAGGGTGATCTTTATATTGTGGATTTCTCTAAGGGTCCCTCAGTCCAAACTTGTTTGCTTGCAAAAGCAACCGAAGGATGGCTGTGGCACCGTAGACTTGGTTATGCAGGTATGAGAAATTTGCAGAACCTGGTGAAGAAAAGTCGTCTTCGCGGCATTCCTGATGTAAAATTCGACAAGAATCATCTTTGTGCTGCTTGTGAGGCTGGTAAATTGGCTAAGAAGCATCATTCATCCAAGACAGTCATGACCACAACAAGACCACTGTAAATTCTTCATATGGATTTATTCGGTCCTCAAAATTATGCAAGCTTCGGTGGCAGTCATTATGGTCTTATTATTGTTGATGATTTCTCTCGATACACTTGGGTATTCTTTCTCGAAGACAAGACTTGTACTCAAGATATCTTCAAAAGCTTCGCTAAGAAGGCCCAGAATGAATATGATGTGTGAATTAAGCATGTCAGAAGTGACAATGGAACTGAGTTAAAAAATACTCATATTGCTGAATTTCTCGATGAACATGGTATTACTCATGAGTTCTCTACTGCTTACACTCCCCAACAAAATGTAGTTGTTGAAAGAAAGAACAGAACTCTCATTGAAATGGCGAGAACAATGCTCAGTGAGTATAAAACTCCCATTTGTTTCTGGGCTGATGCTATTAACACTGCTTGTCATGTTATCAATCGTGTTTATCTTCACAAGTTCCTTAAGAAAACTTCATATGAGCTTATCACTGGCAAGAAACCGAATGTTTCTTATCTACATGTTTTTGGTGCACCTTGCTACATTCTTGATATGAATCATTCTTCCAAGTTTGCACCCAAGGCACATGAAGGTTTTCTTCTTAGTTATGGCTCAAACTCGCATACGTATCGTGTCTATAACTCTCACCACATGAAAGTTATGGAAATGGTAAATGTGCGGTTTGATGAATCTAACGGCTCCCAAAAGGAGCACCTGCCAAATGTGATAGATGAACCATTGATATTGGATGCTATTCGGCAAATGGCCATTGGGAGTGTCAAGCCTGTTGAAGGAAATGCACCTGAGTCCTCTGATGATGATGCTCCTATGACTCGAAGCAGAACTTGTCAAGCCACTGCCGAAGCAAATGCTCCTCCGAATGGAAATAGCAATCAAAATTCAAATGCCGATCAAAATGGCAACCTTGAAGGGAATGATGATACAAATACTGATGCTGATGAAAATGACAATGATCATCATGAAGAAAATGCTCATCCTCGTGTGTCAAATCGAGTTGATCCTTCATTAATTCTCGATGAAATTGAGAATCCAGGTTATCGACCCACAACTCGCTCACGCACTCGTTTGGCTAACTACTGTGGAAGTTTCTCCTTTGTTTCATTGGCAGAACCTACCAAGTATGAAGAAGCCATGAATGATCCAGATTGGATGAATGCCATGCAAGAGGAGTTGGTGCAATTCAAATTAAATGATGTGTGGGAATTGGTTGACAAACCAAATCCCAAGAAGCACAATATCATCGGCACAAAATGGATTTTCCACAATAAGCAAGATGAGAATGGCATCGTGGTGAGAAACAAAGCACGACTTGTTGCTCAAGGGTACACACAGGTAGAAGGTATTGATTTCGGTGAAACATATGCTCCTGTTGCACGCCTTGAGGCAATTCGTATTCTTCTCGCTTATGCAAACTACAATAATATCTTGCTTTATCAAATGGATGTGAAAAGTGCTTTCCTCAATGGTGAAATTGATGAGGAAGTTTATGATAGACAGCCACCCGGCTTTGAACATCCTGAGTTTCCTAACAAAGTTTCCAGGTTGAAGAAAACTTTATATGGGCTAAAGCAAGCCCCTCGAGCTTGGTATGACACTCTGAAGAAGTTTCTGCTCGATAAAGGGTTCAAGCCAGGATCCATTGATCCCACACTTTTCACTCGTGCTATTGACAATGATTTATTCGTATGTCAAATCTATGTGGATGATATTATCTTCGGCTGTACTAACAATGCTTACAGCTTAGAGTTCGGGAAAATGATGTCCGATAAATATCCAATGTCCATGATGGGTGAACTCGAGTTCTTTCTCGGACTGCAAATTTGTCAACAAGCAAATGGCATTCTCATCTCTCAGGAAAAATATCTGAAAGAGTGCCTGAAGAAGTTCAAAATGCAAGATTCCAAAATGAAGGGCTATAAAACTCCTATGCCCACGAATGGTAAGCTGGATGCAGATGTGTATGGTAAGGATTACGATCAGAAAGCTTATCGTTAGATGATTGGATCTCTTCTTTATCTATGTGCATCCAGACCTGACATTATGTTGAGTGTTTGCATGTGTGCCCGCTATCAAGCTGCACCGAAAGAATCGCATCACCAAGCGGTCAAGCGCATTCTGAGATATTTGGCTCACACCCCCACCTTAGGTTTATGGTATCCTAAGGGAGCACAATTTGATCTCGTTGGATATTCAGACTCGGATTGGGCTGGTGACTTGGTTGATAGGAAATCTACTTCGGGGACATGTCATTTCCTCGGTAGATCATTGGTCTGTTGGTCATCAAGGAAGCAGAATTGTGTATCTCTTTCCATGGCTGAGGCCAAATATATTGCTGCTGGCGCTTGTTGCACTCAGTTATTGTGGATGAAGCAAACAATGAAGGATTATGGCATCAAGGTCAGGCATATTCCTCTATATTGTGACAATGAGAGTGCCATCAAAATTGCACATAATCATGTGCAGCATTCTCGCACGAAGCATATTGCCATCAGACATCATTTTATTCATGATCATGTTGCTCGAGAGGATATTGTCATCAATCACGTCAAGACCTAAGACAATCTTGCTGATATTTTCACCAAGCCTCTCGATGAGAAAAGATTCTATGCGTTATGGTGTGAGCTAAATATCCTAGACTTCGCAAACGTGCAGTAAGTTGGAATCGGCACCCGTGCTAACACTTCCACATCTTTGAAGGAATGGGTGCATAACACTCGAAGAGTCTGAAAATTTTGACAAAGTGAAAATTTTCTTTCTGAGAGTCAATACATTAATGAAGAACTAGACTAACCGGGTGCGACGATAATTGTGCGATGCTCGGGGTCATACAGTTCTTATACGGTGGGAAACGCCACCACAATTTTCTTTCATTGGATTTCTCTTTGATCGATAGTTTTTGACTTCGTCCGAATGCATTTCATTCATAGCTATTTGCTTGAGTGTTTGTGTTTCTGACTGAGTGAAATGCCTAGGACCCTGTTTTTCCCTCTATTCTATCTCTTCCAGTCTATGCTGATCCATTACAAATGCTCAAATTTTATCTGGAACGAAACTTCATCCTGACATTAATCTGTTTTGGTGAAAGCTGTCCAAAATTTGGGGTTTCTCGCCCAAGTCAGAACCACGATCTTTTATGATGGTCGCCATGTGCAATACATTATCTGTCATTCCATCCTGTCCGTTGAATCGCAATCGTCTCCACTTAAAGACCGTCTGATAAAAATCCTCTGCGTGCGGTTATTTCCATTCGTCTATATAAACCGTATCGCTCCCTTCTTCCACCTTACTCCTCTTCTCCTCGCCTTCTCTCTGACGAAACCCTCGCCGCAACGCTCCTCCTTGAGCTCGACACCGACGACCCCTTCACCGCTTAACTGCCGGAAAGAGGTCACCAGAGTCCTTCCACGCCACCGCGGGACGTCTTCTTCCGCGCGCCGTCGTAGCTATTGCACGTCACCGAGCTAGGGTACGTGTGATTCGAACTCGGGTCTCCTTCCTTTTTGAGTCAAGTTCATCCGCGGTTAATTATCTCCGATTTTACCGCATAACTTAGATCTAGGATGTTACCCTTCTAGTGCGGATGTGGTTTGTAGTTGTTCCTCGCATCTGAATCTATCAGATCTAGGGTTTGTGTTATGCTTCGCTCGAATGATATGCCTAGTTCGCTGTCTAGTATTTTCTTCGGATCTACTAGCTCGATCTATATGTTTCATTCATTCGAAACATTTCTCAAAGTCTGTATCTGTTTCTTCCTCAAAATGTTTTCGTTCGGAAAAGTATTCATTGTGAGCATTTGTAACCCTGTCCCCATTTTCCCTTGTACCTATTCTGATTCACAGGTGTATGCACTCTGTTGAGGATTTTTCTAGACCGCACAGTATGGCTGATGACGAAGAGGTATTCATGGGAACAGCTGATGAATCCAAAGCACCAAATGCCAAGGGCCCAATGGTAGGCCCATCTACCAGCAAGAGAAAGAGATCCGAACCAAATGCAAATGAGCAAGAAGCAGATGCTCCGAAGAAAAGGAAAGGTGGTAGGCAACCCTTCACAAATTCAGCTCAGTATATCTCTCATGATAACTAGAACACAGTTCCTGGAGAAGATTCGACTCAGAGAAAGAGGCGTGTGCAAAAGATTCGGCGTCACTGGGTACGAAAGTGGTTAACTACAAAATGGTTCATCCTCGATATGCCAAGAACTTTGCATTTCATCCCCATGGGTGACTGTCGTGAAATTGGACTCATTCGGCTACGTGAACCCCAGGCAAGGCCCCCACCACCTCCTGGCACTGATGATTCATCTCTTAAGACTTCTGATTCTTATCCCGAGGAAAAGGCCGAGCGCCTTAAGAATGCTGAAAAGAGAGCCAAAAAGGCTGAAAAGGAGCAGGCTAGAGAAGAAGAAAATCGTCATCTCATCAAATTGGACGTCGAGAAGAAAAAGGCTGAAGGAAAAGCAGAACGCTGCACGAAGAACAAACATGATCCAAGATCTGCTGCTCTGAAGAAAAAGAGCGCACCGAGGAAAAGACCTGCTAAGCCAGTTGAATCTGAAAGTGATTCTTCCGATCAAGATGATCCTCCACTCACCAGAGAAGAAATTGATGCAAATCTTTCAGAACAAGCGAATATCACCACTTCCACTATTTTGCCTGATCTTCGAGCAAGTGCAGTCCCAATTGCGCCTTCGAAGAAGAACCCCTTGAAAAGAAAGACTCCTCCTACCACTGTCACAATGGTTGACAAAGTGAATACAGGTCCTCATCCTGATGCAATAAACTTGCAAGATTTGGTAGTTGATGCCCCAGTTGGCACAACTAAGCCAGGAGAAAAGCTCCCGATGCAGAAAGTGAAGCAAATCAAAGCCCCAGCTGCTAAGAAAAATGTTCCAAGTGTTGATGTTATGAAGGAAAAGGCTGTGCAGTTTGCTCCAAAGCTGACACAACCTTTGGCTTCTATACCTCCGACCGAACAGAATGTAGCACAAGATGCTCCTGCTGCATAGCCTCAAGATGATTCTGATGCACCGCATTACTTCAATCAAGTATTCATCATGAAGCAGCTTGACAGATTTGTCAAAAACCTATTTGATGGAGAAGTGGCATCTTTGCCCATTCCCTCTGAAGTAATTTCTCAAGCGTCTGATCTGGTCCATGACATGAGAAATGATTCTGTTGAGATCAATGACCTCATTGCTCAACTCAAGGAGCTTGACAATCGTATGAAAGATACCAAATCTAAGTTTGTCATCAAGCAGCTTAAAGAATCTTATGTGGATGTCAATAAGGCTTTGACTATCCAGAAGATTGGGATTTCACTCAGATTTGGATCAAATTGTTCACAAAATTTGCCTCGATCATCAAGCCCAAGTCACCAGCTACAATGATCTTGTCAAAGGGCACATTGATCCGTCGAAGCTGAAGAAGAAGAAGAAGAATAAGAAGAAGATAGCGAAGAAGAATGTTCCTCCTCCTCCTCCACCAGCCGCTGAGACACAGAACGAAAAGTCTCCGGAACGAGCGATTCCTTCGCCAACCCTTGAACCAACTGCAGATGCAACTACTTCGCCAAGGCCAACTGAATCAGTGCCTGTGGCTTCACCAGTTCATGAAGAAAATCCGGCTCAGCAAAATGTTTCGGAAGAAGGAGAAATTCCTCAGTCTATACACCAAGCTTCTCCTGCCCATGCCGTACCAAATGATTTGGTTCCTCCCTCTTCCCCTCAAACGGCTCCCGAAGAACAACACCCTCAGTCACCAGTGCCTGATGTAACACCCCCTAGTAATAAGCTCTATGACACTCTGTTAAAACTGCCAAGTCATGATCATTTGCAGTGCCAAATCATTTGGGTCAATAATCCAATTCAAATTCAAAATCTGAAAATCAAATTAAATTCCAAAGTGCAAATTGAAGTTGATCAAACTCTGCTGGAGAAATGTTATTTAATTAGCAAATAATCCAGTGGTCATGGCAAAATCATAATCATTATTTTTGGAGTTAGCTAAGTGAGTGAAACAACCTGAAACAGCACTCAAAACAGACTATTTACATCTATTAAATTAATATCAAACTCACATGGAATCCAAATTTGTCCAAACCACTTTTTGGTGAGAGATAATATTGCATTGCAATATTTGGGCCAACTCCCACATTTTTCAAAAGTGCACAAGAGCCCTAAACATTTCAGAACAGAAAGGAATAGAAATAAAAAAAAATAAATAAGGGAAGGGGCCACTGTGCACTGCCACTAGTGCACAGTGCCTGAGGCCCAGCCCAGCTAGCTCTCTCCCTCTCTCTCCGATGTCGTGTCAGCGCGCGCATGGCTGCGCCGGCACCGACCGGCCGAACGGCGACAGCGCGACCACCCCACCGACGGGCGAGGAGATAAGGACGAGCCATCCATCTCCCCTGGTCGCCCGCGCACTCTTCCCCTCTTTCCCACACTCGCCTCGCCTCTTCTTCCCTCCTCAGATCCGGTGGCCGGACGCCACCGTCACCGCGAATCGCCGCCGCCGTGGCCACTGGCCTCCCCACGCCGCCTCTCCGTGCCCCGCAGCTCCGCAGGCGACTGCTGCTTCGACTGGCACCGCCTGGAGGAGCTGGGTGCCTCAGCATCGAGCTCGCGCCGTCGTCTTCCTCCTCGGTCGCCGCCATTCTTCGTCGTCTCCGGCGAACCTCCCTGCTGCTACTAAGCTGTCGCAGGTCCGCCTTGACCGCACGGTGAGCCGCAGTTCCTCCCCACTCCTTTTCCCCGCTCCATTTCGCCCGTGGCTGCCGTCCCATACGAACCCAAACCCATCGCCGCGGCACACGTCGCCGGCGAGTCTCCGGTGACCATATGGTCACGGGCGCGTGCCCACTAGCTTCGCCGCACCGCGTAGGGCTAGCCTATGCCATTCGTTTGAGCTGCTGCACACCGTGGAGTCGTTCCCGACGACCACCCATACGCGCCGCCGTCCCCGCTCGTCGCCGGCGACGTTCCCGTCCAGCTCAGGCGAAACCACCGCCTCAGTTCGACGCGCGGGCGAGCGCTCGTTCGAACGCATCCAACCCCGAGCCAAACGGCCCACGGATGGCGAATTCCGACGGTGGCCCGAGCCCTCCGCCGTGTTTTGTGCACGCCGGCGGCAAGCCGCCGGTCACGCCACGCTGGCAGGCCTGGGTCCCACCCGGAGTCACTGCCTGCGGGCCCCGCTGCGCGCTTTGACCGCGTTGACCCGGGTCAACGCGGGTACTGTTCATCCACTCTCACTGACAGGCGGGCCCCACCTCCCTGATTAATTAGTTAAAACAAATTAGAAATAAAAATAAACTAATTAACCTAATGTCTCACTGACATGTGGGGTCCACCCCCTAATTAATCCTGGTAATTAAACTGAATCACTGATTAAAGAAATAGAGGCTGACATGTGGGTCCCACTGGACCCACATGTCAGGTTTGACTGGTCAACCGTCCTGTTGACTTGCTGACGTCAGTAGCACGCCATGCTGACGTCATAATTCATTTTCTGTTAAATAAAATAATTCCAGAAATTCAAATAATCTTTAAAAATTAATAACTTTTAAACCGTAGCTCGGATCGAAAAAGTTAAAACATGAAAGTTGCTCAGAACGACGAGACGAGTCTGATCGTGCCGTCTGTTTCTCCATCGGAACCTCCTACGTAGAAGAACTCGAAACTCCGGACCCGAATCCGACAGATGAATAGTGCACACACGTCGGATATTAAATCCCAGAATAATTCTAAAAATAACTAAAATGACTTAGATGCATATTCAGGCAACCCTGCACTGCATCATAGCATAGCACGCACTGTGTGGCATATGATTGCATATTGTTTACCTATTTCCTCCCCCTCTTCTCTCTCGATAGACCCCGACGCAGACGTAGCTCCAGACGCAGACGCAGCTCCGGAGTACGACTACGTTCCCGACGACACCCCTGAAGACCTTGCCCTTGCCCCAGAGCAAACAGGCAAGCACCCCCATTTTGAGCATTCCGATATCGCCTATTCTCTCCCCTCTTATGCTTGCATTAGATGATACTGCTGCTATTACTATCCTACTCTGTTGCATAGCCTGTTTACTTGTAACCTACTTTTGATACATGCCTGTTATCCTAAACTGTTTAGCATAGGATGGGTAGAGTCACGACAGAGACCCCCATTTGATCCCGACTGCCCTGTTGGATATCAGAAGACCCGATCACCGGGAATGAAGACCAGACCCTGACACGACACATCACTTCCCCCTTAGTTGCCGACGCTGCTGGGTTATCATCGAGTGCCGAGGGTGATACCTCGTCAGCACTTCTGATGTTAACCTTGTAGGTTAGTTACTCGGTCGTGGTAAGCGAGGGTGATTCCTTCTACACCACCCCCGATCACGACGTCGTCGCGCAACTCCTCAAGGTGGACCTCGAGGGTGATTCCTCCTTCGTTCACCTTGATGATAACATCGAGCGGGAATTCCATCGAGGGTGATTCCTCAGGGTTCCCTTCGGTGTCAGACACACAGTTACCTTGGATATTATGACTTGCACTAAACTATGATACTAAAGACGGGTCGGCCCTGAGGGGTACCCGCGCGAGCTTAACGCGAAGTGATGTGGAGTCGGGTTGACCTGGATGGTGCCCGCGAGATAACTACGAGGCGTGGTCGGGCATTCTTAGCCCTTGCCGCAAGTCCTCGAGACGGGGCGACGGGGTCACATCGATCGTGAGTCTCTGCTCGTTTCCGCGCGCTCCTAATCCACTACGGTTTGGATATTTGATCCGAGGGGCCTCTGGCCCGATAGCACTAACCATCACGTGGGCATAGTATGGGCGTTCTGCGTCGTACACATCAGCCGAAGCTTGTTTGACGTCAGTAAGGAGCGGCGCACGCCGAGTTGGACTGGTAATGCAACCGCGCGTGTATAAGGGGTTGCTAGGTCTGCTCTCGGTGGCCCCGTAACGTGCAGGAGTTCCCGGGGCGATGGCCCAAGACCCCTGGGGGCATAGGTTTAGTCCGGCGTGCTGACCTCTCTTATAAGCCTAGGTCGGGTTGCGGCGTGTTGCTTAGCCGAGGCCGGGCATGACCCAGAAAAGTGTGTCCGGCCAGAGTTAAGTGAGCGTGGTGGGTAAGTTGGTGCACCCCTGCAGGGAAGAAACTTCTATCGATAGCCTGTCCTACGGTAACGGACACTCGGAGTTGTATCCCGATCGGTACAACTAGAACATGTGATGAGAACTGGATAGTACTGCTCTGGGATTGCTTTCTCGCAGGGAGTCGAGAAAGGATCTCAGGTCGAGGTTGATGATATTACTACTACTACTTTACATTATGTTCATCTGCTCTCTCCTGATGCTGCAAGACTGTCGAAGATTGTTGAAGATGCTAGTCTTCGATAGGACTAGGCTTTCCCCCTCTACTCTGGCATTTCTGCAGCCCAGTCCACATATACAGCCATTCCTTTGACAATGATGCATATGTAGTGTAGATCCTTGCTTGCTGAGTACTTCGGATGAGTACTCACGTTTGCTTTATTTTCTTTTTCCCCCATTTTCCATTTGATGCCACCAGACGACGGAGCCCCTAAGCCAGAAGCCCCAGCCGACGACCAGTACTACTATCCGCCTGGCGAGTACTACTACTACGAAGAGCCGTTCGACGACCAGGAGTAGGATCGGAGGGTCCAGGGCAGGAGGCCTACGCCTTTCGATCGTAGTTTTTATTTTTACCCCGCCTCTATGAAGGCTTATCTCTCTCTCTGTAATATATCTGTACTCAGATATCTAATGCTTCCGCTGACGCTTGTATGCCATCGAGCTTGTATTCGAGCCCTCGAGGCCCTGGCTTGTAATATTAAGCTTGTATGACTTTATTTTTATGTTTTAGAGTTGTGTTGTGATATCTTCAAGTGAGTCCTTAGGCTTGATCGTGCGCATTTGCGTGTATGATTAGTGCACGATTAAGCCGGGGTCGTCACAGGTTGGTATCAGAGCCGACTGCCTCTAGGAGTCCCCCCTTTCCAACTCTTTGGCCGAAGTTGAGTCTAGTGGTCAAAAATTGTTTTACTAACTTGGCTGTGTGGCTTACGGGCCCACGTCGCCAACTGGGTGGTATTAGGATCTTTTATTCCTCGTCTTTACTCTGGGATTCTAATCTCTCATCTATTCGGGTTTAATAAAATTTATTAACACCGACATTTAGGATCTCGTTAATTCTATCCACCCGGAGAGCTGGATTCAGTGCGATTTCCCTGTCATTGATCTGATTAGTCTGATAATCATTTCCTTTCCATTGTTTTGTTTAACCTTTCCTTTTGAGATCGGTTATATTTCTCAATGTCTTACGACAATCCTGAACTTCTTATTTCAGATGGATCGACTGTTTCCCCCTCGTCCTACGACGCAGCTCGTGCTTCGCACCTGTGCTCGAGACGTCCCTGGGTTTCCAGCTGTTCTGATCGCCCTCTTGATCAGGCTGGGATACCGCTGGTGCCCCGAGTACATGGTCTATGAGGTTTATCGTGAGTTCAACCAGGAGCAGTACTATGCTGATGTTCGCATCTACGATCAGCAGGATAACTCTGACACTGAGCTTCACCGTTTTCACGGGATCGGCGTGACGATTGAGATGGCAGTCCATGATGCCGCCTACTCTGCTGTCGCACGTCTCCGAGGAGAGCACAGTGCTAACTTGGATGATACTGTGTTTCGGTACATTCCGTATGCACCTGTTGGAGATGCTACTGGATTTTACACAGCTATCTGTGCCCCGTACGAGCCTCGTCGCTATGATCAGCGAGTTCTGATCCACTATGCTCAGGCTTTGGATCGCACTGTTCGTGCACTTGCTGTCGAGTTGTTTGCCACTCGAGCACGCTACTACGAGGCTATGACACAGTTGCTACCAGCTGTTCGTGCAGGGATGCATCCGGAGTACATTCTTTACCCGAGCAGGACTGAGATGCCATCAGGGATCGTCTGGCCTGCTGTGGGAGGTCACACGCCTGCACGTGGACCTCTTCTTTCTTCTCGAGACCGGGTTCTGCATCAGAGTGCCCATGGAGCGCAGGATCCTTCTGCGACGAACGTCCATCGTCCGCACTTGCAGTTACCCCGTTTCAGTGGTTTTCTCCGACGCTGATGTAGCCTTTGCTATGTCCCATTGTGTACTTTCTTACCGCGTGCCTGCGCGCCGCCTAGCATGTCTAGCTTTTCATTTGCGCCGTTATGCTGCCCGAATGTAACCGACTATGTATGGATCTGTATGTCTTAATGACTACTTTCAGCATCTGTGCCCTACTTCAATAAATGTCGAGTTACATCATGTTTATTGCTAAACACTTGCATAAGCTATTGCTGAAATACCCCTGTTGAATTAGCAGGATGGCTGACAACAATCCACCACCGCCGCCACCACCTGATTATATGGCAGCGATGATGCAACAGTTTGAAATCAACCGCCAGTTTATGACGGGAATTATGCAGCAGTTTCCTCGTCCTGATGCTAATCAGCAGCCTTTCTCCATCACTTTGCCAGAATTTATGCGGCTCAGCCCATCCTTCTTCCGCAACACAGTCAACCCATTGGATGCCGATGACTGGCTGCGTGACATCTCCCATGAGATGGAGTCTGCTAGTGTCGCCGAAATTAACTATGTCACTTTTGCGACATATCTTCTTAAGGGTCCCGCAGCCCAATGGTGGGCCACTCACCGACAGACTCTGCCGCCTGGTACTGTCGTCACTTGGGCAGAATTCAAGATTGCATTCCGTGCCCGCTACATTCCTCAAGCTGTCATAGCTCGGAAGAAGGCCGAGTTCCGTAGCCTTGTTCAGGGCAACAAGACCGTGGAAGTGTATCAGCGCGAGTTTCTTGACTTATCTCGCTATGCTGAAGAAGACATTCCTACTGATGAGCGAAGACAGGAGAAGTTCCGTGAAGGACTGCATCATGACATACAGTTGGCACTGCTTGTCCAGGATTATCCTGATTTCGCCACCTTGGTGAATAAGGCCATCATGGTTGAAACTGGACTGAAGAAGCATAAAGAAGCGTCCAGACGCATTCGTGAGTCGGGCTCATCTTCGGGCTCGTCTTCCCAGAAGCGACGCATCTGGTTCCCCAAAGGCATGTTCCGTTCAGCAGCTCCTGCGAACAGACCCTTTTATGCTGCTCCACGACTGCCTCCTCCACCACCGAGGCAGCCCCTGCCAGCTCCAGCACCTCGAGCTCCAGCACCCCGTCCTGACAGCGGACTATGCTTCAAGTGTGGCAAGCCAGGTCACCGTGCTAGAGACTGTTCTCAAAATCAGAATCAACTAGCTCTTCCTTCTGCTGGACGTGGAATTGGCCGTGGTATTCCTCAGCAGCGCAACAATAATGCCAGACCTTCTTACGGTCGTGGGCAGTACTACCACGTCAACATGTCTGAAGCTCCAGATCAACCAGATACTGTGATGGGTACACTTCTCGTTAATTCAGTACCAGCATCTGTTTTATTTGATTCAGGAGCATCGCATTCCTTCATGTCAGAACATTTTGCACGCATGCATGACATTAAATGCGAATACATGAACACACCCTTATTGGTACACACCCCCGCGGGTGGTTGCCGAACCTTTACAGTTAGCTATAATGTTCCCGTTGAAATCGAAGAGTTGGAGTTCAGTGCGTCTCCCATTATTCTGAAATCGTCCAAGATCGACCTTATTCTGGGAATGGATTGGTTGAAGGCCCACTATGCCTCAATCAATTGTGCCACCAAAGTTGTTCACCTCTTGCACCCCTCGAATGAGATGGTGAATTACCATGCTCATATCACTCAGAACGCCGAGGCTCAAATTTATGCCTTGAACGCGTTGAATGCTTCTCCGCTTGATGGGATTGAGATTATCCCAGTTGTCTGTGACTTCCCGGATGTTTTTCCAGAAGAACTTCCAGGAATACCCCCTGCTAGAGCTGTCGAGTTCGTCATCGACTTGAAGCCTGGCACCACTCCTATTGCGAAGCGTCCTTACAAGATGCCTCCGCACCACCTCATCGAGCTTAAGGAGGAAATTGATAAATCTTTAAGGAAGGGTTTCATCCGCCCTAGTTCCTCTGCTTGGGGAGCACCTTCTCTCTTTGTTAAGAAGAAGGATGGAACTAACCGTCTGGTTCAAGATTATCGTCCTATCAACCAGGCAACCATTCAGAATAAATATCCACTTCCCCGGATCAACGATTTATATGATCAACTCGCTGGATCTTCGGTGTTTTCTAAACTCGACTTGAGGTTGGGTTACCACCAGATCCGTGTCCGCGAAGAGGATATTCCCAAGACTGCATTCGTTACTCGTTATGGCTCATACGAGTACACCGTCATGTCATTTGGTCTGACGAATGCTCCCGCTACCTTCTCCCGCTTAATGAATTATACATTCATGGACTACCTCGACAAGTTCGTCGTGGTATATCTAGATGATATTCTGGTTTATTCGAAGAACAAAGAAGAACATGCCGAACATCTTCGTCTTGTTCTGGAGAGACTTCGAGAACACAAGCTGTATGCCAAGTTCTCTAAATGCGAATTCTGGCTTCCTGAAGTGACCTACCTTGGACATGTGATTTCCAAGGACGGTATTGCCGTTAACCCGGAGCGTGTTCAGGCTATCCTTGACTGGACCCCTCCGAAGAATGCCAAGCAGGTCCGAAGCTTTCTCGGTCTAGCCAGCTATTGTCGCCGATTCGTCGAGAACTTCTCCAAGATCGCCAAGCCCCTGACTAATCTACTCCACAAAGGCGTTAAGTTTGAGTGGACAGACAAGTGTCAGGAAAGTTTCCAGACCCTCAAGGACAAGCTCACTTCTGCTCCAGTGCTTTCTCCTCCTGATTCTCGCAAGGACTTTGTCATATATTGCGACGCCTCTCGTCAGGGATTAGGCTGCGTCCTAATGCAAGAGCGGAGAGTAATTGCATATGCTTCACGTCAATTGCGTCCACATGAAGAGAATTATCCAGTGCATGATCTTGAACTTGCAGCAGTGATGTATGCATTGAAGTTATGGCGACACTACCTTCTGGGTAATCGGTGTGAAATTTATACCGATCACCAAAGTCTGAAATACTTATTCACTCAACCGGATCTTAATCTCCGACAACAACGATGGTTAGAAGCTATTGCGGATTATGACTGCGGTATTTCTTATACCCCGGGCAAAGCTAATGTAATGGCCGATGCCCTGAGTCGCAAGTCATATTGCAACAACCTCATGGTTAGGCAAGCTCAACCTCGTCTTCACGCAGAACTGACTCAGCTGAATCTGCGAATTCTTCCCCAGGGTTCTCTTAATAACCTTGTGGTACAGCCAGACCTTCTGAAGGCTGTTAAAGAAGTGCAAGCCAAAGATGCTGAAATTGACTTGATGAAGAAGGAGCTTCACCTTGCTAAGTATCGGGATTTCTCAGTTGCTGAAGATGGTACATTATATTTCAGAGACCGCATCGTAGTACCTCGCTTCGAGCTGATGACTGACAAAGTCATGAAGGAGGCCCATGATACACCGCTGTCTATCCATCCGAGTAGTACCAAAATGTATCGAGATCTTCGTCAAAGGTACTGGTGATCTAGGATGAAGCAGGATATTGCTCGTTATGTTGCCGAGTGTGACGTTTGTCGTCGCGTGAAGGCAGAACATCAGAAACCTGCTGGAATTCTGCAACCGCTCCCTATTCCTCTATGGAAGTGGGATAAAGTGCAAATGGACTTCATTACTGGTCTTCCCAAGTCTCAGAAGGGTCACGATGCCATTCTTGTCGTCGTCGACCAACTCTCCAAGGTTGCTCATTTCCTACCTGTTAAGGAGACTATCACCGCTAGCCAGCTAGCAGAACTCTACATTGCCAGAATTGTTTCTCTCCATGGTATTCCGAAAGAGATTAGTTCAGACCGTGGTGTTCTTTTCACTTCCAAGTTCTGGGAAAGTTTCCAAGAAGCCATGGGAACTCATATTACCTGGAGTTCAGCTTATCATCCCCAATCCCAAGGCCAAGTTGAGCGCGTTAATCAAGTGCTTGAAGACATGCTTCGAGCTTGTGTTATATCCTTCGGTAAGAAATGGGAGGAATCTCTCCCGTATGCCGAGTTCTCTTATAACAACAGCTATCAAGCCAGCTTAGCAATGGCCCCATTTGAGGTTCTTTATGGTCGTAAATGTCGAACCCCTCTGAATTGGTCAGAAACTGGGGAACGACCTCTTGTTGGACCGGACATCATTCAGCATGCCGAAGAACAAGTCCGAATTATCCGGGAAAATCTCAAGGCGGCTCAAGACCGCCAGAAGTGTAATTATGATCGCAAGCGATGGGGACTGACTTATCAACCAGGTGATCATGCTTATCTCCGAGTCACTCCTATGAAGGGTACCCGTCGTTTCGGAATCAAGGGCAAGCTAGCTCCTCGCTATATTGGTCCTTTCCGCATCGTGGCTAGACGGGGACAGGTGGCATATAAATTGGAGTTGCCACCGCAATTCTCCCATATTCATGATGTCTTCCACATGTCGCAACTCCGTAAGTGCTTCAAGGAATCCCCACGTCGTGCAGTGGATCATGAGATGCTCGAGCTACAAGATGATCTTTCCTATAAGGAGCATCCGATCCGCATCCTCGACGAAGCTGAGCGTCGTACTCGTCAGAAGACGACCAAGTTCCTAAAAGTGCAATGGTCGAATCATACTGAAGATGAAGCCACTTGGGAACGCGAGGATCATCTTCGGGAAGAATATCCCGGACTCTTTCCTTCTACCTCCTAAATTCTCGGGACGAGAATTTCTTTTAGAGGAGGAGAACTTGTAACACCCCCTAGTAATAAGCTCTATGACACTCTGTTAAAACTGCCAAGTCATGATCATTTGCAGTGCCAAATCATTTGGGTCAATAATCCAATTCAAATTCAAAATCTGAAAATCAAATTAAATTCCAAAGTGCAAATTGAAGTTGATCAAACTCTGCTGGAGAAATGTTATTTAATTAGCAAATAATCCAGTGGTCATGGCAAAATCATAATCATTATTTTTGGAGTTAGCTAAGTGAGTGAAACAACCTGAAACAGCACTCAAAACAGACTATTTACATCTATTAAATTAATATCAAACTCACATGGAATCCAAATTTGTCCAAACCACTTTTTGGTGAGAGATAATATTGCATTGCAATATTTGGGCCAACTCCCACATTTTTCAAAAGTGCACAAGAGCCCTAAACATTTCAGAACAGAAAGGAATAGAAATAAAAAAAAATAAAAAAAAAATAAGGGAAGGGGCCACTGTGCACTGCCACTAGTGCACAGTGCCTGAGGCCCAGCCCAGCTAGCTCTCTCCCTCTCTCTCCGATGCCGTGTCAGCGCGCGCATGGCTGCGCCGGCACCGACCGGCCGAACGGCGACAGCGCGACCACCCCACCGACGGGCGAGGAGATAAGGACGAGCCATCCATCTCCCCTGGTCGCCCGCGCACTCTTCCCCTCTTTCCCACACTCGCCTCGCCTCTTCTTCCCTCCTCAGATCCGGTGGCCGGACGCCACCGTCGCCGCGAATCGCCGCCGCCGTGGCCACTGGCCTCCCCACGCCGCCTCTCCGTGCCCCGCAGCTCCGCAGGCGACTGCTGCTTCGACTGGCACCGCCTGGAGGAGCTGGGTGCCTCAGCATCGAGCTCGCGCCGTCGTCTTCCTCCTCGGTCGCCGCCATTCTTCGTCGTCTCCGGCGAACCTCCCTGCTGCTACTAAGCTGTCGCAGGTCCGCCTTGACCGCATGGTGAGCCGCAGTTCCTCCCCACTCCTTTTCCCCGCTCCATTTCGCCCGTGGCTGCCGTCCCATACGAACCCAAACCCATCGCCGCGGCACACGTCGCCGGCGAGTCTCCGGTGACCATATGGTCACGGGCGCGTGCCCACTAGCTTCGCCGCACCGCGTAGGGCTAGCCTATGCCATTCGTTTGAGCTGCTGCACACCGTGGAGTCGTTCCCGACGACCACCCGTACGCGCCGCCGTCCCCGCTCGTCGCCGGCGACGTTCCTGTCCAGCTCAGGCGAAACCACCGCCTCAGTTCGACGCGCGGGCGAGCGCTCGTTCGAACGCATCCAACCCCGAGCCAAACGGCCCACGGATGGCGAATTCCGACGGTGGCCCGAGCCCTCCGCCGTGTTTTGTGCACGCCGGCGGCAAGCCGCCGGTCACGCCACGCTGGCAGGCCTGGGTCCCACCCGGAGTCACTGCCTGCGGGCCCCGCTGCGCGCTTTGACCGCGTTGACCCGGGTCAACGCGGGTACTGTTCATCCACTCTCACTGACAGGCGGGCCCCACCTCCCTGATTAATTAGTTAAAACAAATTAGAAATAAAAATAAACTAATTAACCTAATGTCTCACTGACATGTGGGGTCCACCCCCTAATTAATCCTGGTAATTAAACTGAATCACTGATTAAAGAAATAGAGGCTGACATGTGGGTCCCACTGGACCCACATGTCAGGTTTGACTGGTCAACCGTCCTGTTGACTTGCTGACGTCAGCAGCACGCCATGCTGACGTCATAATTCATTTTCTGTTAAATAAAATAATTCCAGAAATTCAAATAATCTTTAAAAATTAATAACTTTTAAACCGTAGCTCGGATCAAAAAAGTTAAAACATGAAAGTTGCTCAGAACGACGAGACGAGTCTGATCGTGCCGTCTGTTTCTCCATCGGAACCTCCTACGTAGAAGAACTCGAAACTCCGGACCCGAATCCGACAGATGAATAGTGCACACACGTCGGATATTAAATCCCAGAATAATTCTAAAAATAACTAAAATGACTTAGATGCATATTCAGGCAACCCTGCACTGCATCATAGCATAGCACGCACTGTGTGGCATATGATTGCATATTGTTTACCTGTTTCCTCCCCCTCTTCTCTCTCGATAGACCCCGACGCAGACGCAGCTCCGGAGTACGACTACGTTCCCGACGACACCCCTGAAGACCTTGCCCTTGCCCCAGAGCAAACAGGCAAGCACCCCCATTTTGAGCATGCCTATATCGCCTACTCTCTTCTCTCTTATGCTTGCATTAGAACTGCTACTGCTACTGTTTTCCTATATCTGCTGCATAGCCTGTTTATTGTAACCTGCCTTGCTACCTTACTGGTTATCCTAGACTGCTTAGTATAAGGTGGGTAGAGACACGACCGAGACCCCCACTTGATCCCGACTGCCCTGCTGGACATCAGAAGACCCGATCATCGGGATTGAAGACTAGACCATGGCACCGCACATCACTTCCCCTTAGTTGCCGACACTGCTGGGTTATCATCGAGTGCCGAGGGTGATACCTCGTCAGCACTTCTGATGTTAACCTTGTAGGTTAGTTACTCGGACGTGGTAAGCGAGGGTGATTCCTTCTACACCACCCCCGATCACGACGTCGTCGCGCAACTCCTCAAGGTGGACCTCGAGGGTGATTCCTCCTTCGTTCACCTTGATGATAACATCGAGCGGGAATTCCATCGAGGGTGATTCCTCAGGGTTCCCTTCGGTGTCAGACACACAGTTACCTTGGATATTATGACTTGCACTAAACTATGATACTAAAGACGGGTCGGCCCTGAGGGGTACCCGCGCGAGCTTAACGCGAAGTGATGTGGAGTCGGGTTGACCTGGATGGTGCCCGCGAGATAACTACGAGGCGTGGCCGGGCATTCTTAGCCCTTGCCGCAAGTCCTCGAGACGGGGCGACGGGGTCACATCGATCGTGAGTCTCTGCTCGTTTCCGCGCGCTCCTAATCCACTACGGTTTGGATATTTGATCCGAGGGGCCTCTGGCCCGATAGCACTAACCATCACGTGGGCATAGTATGGGCGTTCTGCGTCGTACACATCAGCCGAAGCTTGTTTGACGTCAGTAAGGAGCGGCGCACGCCGAGTTGGACTGGTAACGCAACCGCGCTTGTATAAGGGGTTGCTAGGTCTACTCTCGGTGGCCCCGTAACGTGCAGGAGTTCCCGGGGCGATGGCCCAAGACCCCTGGGGGCATAGGTTTAGTCCGGCGTGCTGACCTCTCTTATAAGCCTAGGTCGGGTTGCGGCGTGTTGCTTAGCCGAGGCCGGGCATGACCCAGAAAAGTGTGTCCGGCCAGAGTTAAGTGAGCGTGGTGGGTAAGTTGGTGCACCCCTGCAGGGAAGAAACTTCTATCGATAGCCTGTCCTACGGTAACGGACACTCGGAGTTGTATCCCGATCGGTACAACTAGAACATGTGATGAGAATTGGATAGTACGGCTCTGGGATTGCTTTCTCGCAGGGAGTCGAGAAAGGATCTCAGGTCGAGGTTGATGATATTACTACTACTACTTTACATTATGTTCATCTGCTCTCTCCTGATGCTGCAAGACTGTCGAAGATTGTTGAAGATGCTAGTCTTCGATAAGACTAGGCTTTCCCCCTCTACTCTGGCATTTCTGCAGCCCAGTCCACATATACAGCCATTCCTTTGACAATGATGCATATGTAGTGTAGATCCTTGCTTGCTGAGTACTTCGGATGAGTACTCACGTTTGCTTTATTTTCTTTTTCCCCCATTTTCCATTTGATGCCACCAGACGACGGAGCCCCTAAGCCAGAAGCCCCAGCCGACGACCAGTACTACTATCCGCCTGGCGAGTACTACTACTACGAAGAGCCGTTCGACGACCAGGAGTAGGATCGGAGGGTCCAGGGCAGGAGGCCTACGCCTTTCGATCGTAGTTTTTATTTTTACCCCGCCTCTGTGAAGGCTTATCTCTCTCTCTGTAATATATCTGTACTCAGATATCTAATGCTTCCGCTGACGCTTGTATGCCATCGAGCTTGTATTCGAGCCCTCGAGGCCCTGGCTTGTAATATTAAGCTTGTATGACTTTATTTTTATGTTTTAGAGTTGTGTTGTGATATCTTCAAGTGAGTCCTTAGGCTTGATCGTGCGCATTTGCGTGTATGATTAGTGCACGATTAAGCCGGGGTCGTCACACCTGACCACACTACAGTTTCAACTGCCAAAGTGTCAGATCCCTCTCCTCTGTGAATCTCACTCAATACTGCACGAAGAACCTCAGATGTTGATCCTTCTACAGCAAAATGAGCCTCTGCTCATCACTCTGACTCAGTAATTTATGGCGAGCAAGTGATTTCCGTTGAAGATGAACTCAAGTACCCTTATCCTCGTGAGTGAATGTCGTTGTTTTCGATCGGTGTTGGCGTCAAAGGGCCTCTGTTCAATAGAAACACTTATCCGGTTTTCTTTCAAGAGAGTCCATACAGCAAGCCCCGCACGTTTGAATCTCCTCAGTTCTGGACTTAGGAACAGGCAATATACTATTCGCGGATTCTTTATGATAGCCTCAAGATTTTCCCTCATGAGTTCCCAGATATTGTTGCTATGAAGAACATCGGTTGTTTCAACCAAGTACTGCAAGACATCGAAGACTTTTGTCTCACATATGTCTTTGCATATCAGCATCCATGGAACAGGGAGATTATTCTTCAATTTTATGCAACACTATATATCTCCGGTAATGAATCTGACAGCACAAAGCGGATCATGGAATGGATGACTGAAGGAAAAAGAATAAAATGCTCCGCAATGGACTTTGTATCTCATTTTCATTTTCCTCGGTTCGAACATGGCAAGACTGAGATTCGAGTTTATAACATTGATGCGATCTCTGATGAAGATTTCTGATGCACAATGGATGAAGATAAAATTCGTGACTACAATGGTCCTCCCCTGCCTGAGAACTTGACATTCGACAATCAAACTTTATACCATATTCTCACATACACCCTCTGTCCGTTGGCTAGGATGAATACAGACAACATGATATCTGATGTTCTTCGCAACACCATCCATGCCATCTCACAAGGTTTTATCTTCGATGTCGAAGACATGTTCCTGCGCATACTGATGGATTCAGCTCACCACCCGAAAACTATCAAGGTATTTGCACCCTCGATTCAAAAGGTGGTTGACTATGCGATGAAAACCGAATACTTAGCAAAAGTAAGTCACAAAAGCTTCATTCCTCCTATGCGTGATACTCTGAGAGTAATGGAATATTTTTCTTCGGGGAAAGCTCCAGTGTCTAGTCCTCCTGATTATCATAACACTTTCAATGGTACAAAGCTACCTCAGCATGATCGTCAACCCAACACTCAACCTCCTTCACATCTTGAAGTGAGCATGCACACTCAACAGCTTCTGCTGAAGCATATGGCTGAAGATCGCCAAGAGAAAGAGCACCTGGCTGCCGAACTTAATGCAATCCACAACCGAACAAAAGTTGTGCACATGATCACAGCTGAAAACAAGAAGCGTCTCTGGAAATTGCTTCGGAAGTTCTTCTCCAAGAAGCAATTGAGCAACTCTCATCTCAAAGAACTCTATGAGTATATTGATCAAGGATTCTCGGCTGAAGATTTTCAAGATTGGATCACTCCACCTTTGCATCTCGTGAACCAACAACCAATTACTCCGGATTCAGCTACGCAAATTGCTCGACGAGTCAGAAGCAACCTCGCCCACTGAGAAACCCGCTGAAGGAAATACACTGTCTCGCAAGACTCCACAGGCTGATTGATAGAGGCGAGGGTGTCCAATCTTTCGATGAGATGATAACTATCGATTTGGTGAAGATGACTATGACGATCCGACTACAAACATGCACGACATTGCGCCTTAGCAATCGCTAAACCAATCTCCCGAGGTTACTGACGATGCTGGAAGCACGGTCAGCCTGACCACGAAGGTCTATTCCTGCATGCAATCGAAGAACAAGCAAGAATATGATAATGCAATCTGAATATTGCGAATATAAATGAAGTATTGATAAATGTGGGGATCCGAAAGCGGTCTTGGTCTGGTCGTTGGACGCAAACGAAGTACACGAAGTTGCAATGGCTAACTTTTAACTAAACAAATCCCCCCGGAAAAAGCTACTAGATTGATCTACTTATATACGAGCGAGGGGTGGTGGCCAAGGAGGTGGGAGGACGTCCCAAGGCATCCTAAAACTAACCCTAGGTCGTACAAGGCTCATGGGCCCAAGTGGAGGTGATGCAACACCTTTGGACTTGTAGTTTGACTCGGATTCTGCTGCAGTGTCAGATTGTTTCATCGATAACTCAACACTCCGGACGAATTTGAAGGTGAATCCAACTGGGTTGGAAAGAGCATGAAACCTACTTTCCAACAAAAAAAGAATCACCCAATTTAGGGTCCGTATGAAAGAGTTCTTGGCGTTTTCAGTCAGGTATGTCTCTGCAGTCCGAATCTGAATCCAGAACATGAGAGACTTGGATTCTATCTTCTCTTGGCCCAAAAGTGACGTGAGAGGACTTTTTGAACAACACCTAAACTTTCTTTTTCCCTTATCTTCATATGTGGATTGTACAAATGTCCCATGCACCTGCAGTTAGACATGGCACAAAAGTCTGTGAAGTATTTTTGTCCTTGATAACATAAATAAATTATTGCATAGTTTGCATTAGAAATCACCTCACAAATATGCATCTTTGCAATATTTTTGGTTGTATCCAAGGTAGTCATGTCCTCATCATCCTCCCCTTCTTGAAAATAAAGCCGTCCTCGGCGTTGCTTAATCTAAAATGTGGCTAACAAAAGAGACAAGGTGTACATGTTGTATATGTACATGTCATTCATTTTTACTTCCCTTGATTTTGGCACATATGAAACAAGTATACATGAGTGACTTTCATAGTTCATAAAATATAAAGCCAAAATATTATCACTAGTAGTAGAAGGCATGAAAATATTGCAACTCAGTTTGCACATATAAGTGAAGCTCTTATTCATATCAAAAGATTGACAATGTTCATCATTAAACCATCCCAACATTGGTGAATAAACCTTACGTGCATCAAATTGACATGCTACAACGTGCTTAAGTAAGCAAACATGCAATAAGTCATTTGACACAGAGTCATCACCAAGATTAGAGGTCATATCAAATTGATTAAACATTGGTTCTTTTGCATCAACAGTTAATTCAATGGGTGCACTCAAAATTGTTGGTATTTCAGCTGTTTGATCACATGACGCATTCATGATAGTAATACGAGTCTCTAAAATAGGTTGTGTGCTCAAATCAATAGTGTCGGTGTACTAAGTATTGGGATTTTAGTACCCCATACTTGTGCACGGGCAGTTGTAGCCAAACCCGCGGCAAGGCTTGCCGGGGGAATAATTGGAGATTAGTGCAAGATTGTCAAGGGGACGCTCAAATCAAGAATCAAAGGATCAGGAGTTAATAAGAGCTGAAGGCCGAAGCCCAAGGCCCCGGCAAGATCTTGCCGGGGTGACTCGCGGAACCCGGCAAGACTTGGGCCCGGCAAGATTCTTCCACTGTTCCACCGCTTCAGCACAGCAATCAGCCTGGCATCCTGGGCCCATTCCTGGATGCGTGGCAAGGTACCAGTGGAGGAGAGCTTAAGCGGTGCTGATGGGACATCCCCTTTTTCCATCCCCAAGAAATGAGGACACCTAAACGGACACCTCACGGTGCATTAAATGCGTTTGTCCTAAACCGTCAGTGGTTAGGTATGATTACTCTGTAGCTACTTTACACCTCAATGTATGTACATTTTGCCACTGTGGAGACCCCTTTGAGAATATAAAAGGAGGCCCAAGGCAACTGCTACAGGGGAAGAACACTCTCGGCCCATTCTGCATGTGTAGCTGCTGCTTGAACGTACTGTTCATCGCAAGCGCTCCTGTAACTGGGACGAACACCTAACAATAAACTAAGGCAGGAGTAGGGTTTTACGCTGATTAGCGGCCCGAACCTGGGTAAAACCACCCCGCATCGATCGTTGGTTCTGCTCTTTGTGCATACCTCTTTCCCTGCCGAATCGTAGAAGGGATCTCCGCGGTCCCATAGGTGTCATACGCCGACATCTTTGGCGCGCCAGGTAGGGGGGAGAGGTTGTGCGAACCTGATCCAGTGATCAACACGTCAGTTTCTTCATCATCTTCATCACCATGCCACCCAAGAAGAAGAGTGCTGCGGCGGGACTACCATCTACGTCCGTTTTGCCCGTGCCTTCGCGTACGGGAGACGGCGTGGATGTGGAAGGTAGAGGTTTAGAGCCTCCACGGTGTTCTGGTGATCCAAGCCAGGCGAGCGGCGTCGCCCGCAGTGGTAACGGCCACTCGCACGCCGCTGGATCCAGAGATGGAGCTGTGTTGCTTACGGGCGGTGCAACAAACTCCAGAGATCGAAGGACGCCTCCTAGGACTCCCGCGCCGGCGCAAGCGTTGCGGCCTTCACAGGTTGGACGCGACGAGCAGCGCCATGGCGCTAGTGGTTCAGGGCGCCCCCATGAAAGAACGTCTGTGCATCGATCCCAAGGTGCGCAGGCCCAGCTGCACGCCAAACTGCCGGTGGAAGTGGCGCACGGTCACGAGAACGTGACGGTGCTCCTTCTAACATTGTTAGGAGTCAGAGCACCTCACATACTTCGCACCTGTCGCCGCCACCTACATCGGCGGAGGCCTTGGCACGTGCGCAGCTACTCCTCGACTTTCCTCCTGCTCCGGAGAAGATGGAGGAGTGGCGATCTACCATCCAGAGTCTCATCAGTTTCGTCAACAAGGATGGGCCGCAGCAGGCAGGGCCCTCGCGGCGGCGGTCCGTCGATCCGGTACGAGCCGATGGAGAGAAGACTAGAGGCGGTGCGACCACTGTGCACTCTCCTCGACGACAGTAGCGGCGGTCGACAACCCGGCGGACTGACGCCCGTGATGATGATTCCACGGCGTCGTCTGATCCGTGGATGCGTCGCGATCAGCGTCAAGTTCTTCGGGAACGAAGCAAAGAGGACGCTCGAACCACCATCGAGCGGCGACGAGAGGCACGCCATTACGTATTGTTTTATACGGATGCCTTTCGGGTTAAAAAGTGCTGGTTCTACATTTGCGAGAGCGATCCAAATTGGTTTTGAGCCTCAACTGCATCGAAACATGGAAGCATACATGGATGACATAGTGGTCAAAACCAAGGACAAAGCGACACTCATACAAGATCTAGAAGAAACATTTACAAATCTGCGCAAGATCAATTTGAAGCTCAATCCTGAGAAGTGCGTGTTCGGCATTCCTCCCGGCAAACTTCTCGGGTTCTTTGTATCACAGCGAGGGATCGAAGCGAACCCCGACAAGATCAAAGCTATTGAGCAGATTGAGGCTCCAAGACGCGTCAAGGATGTACGTCGTCTTGCCGGCTGCGTTGCTGCATTAAGCAGGTTTATCTCCAAATCTGCTGAGCGCGCCCTGCCCTTTTTCAAAATTTTGAAGAAGGCGGGTCCAATGAAATGGACTCCGGAAGCCGAGGCTGCGCTGCAAGTTTTGAAGAGATACCTCTCCTCTCCGCCAACGCTGGTCGCGCCCAGGCCACAAGAGCCGTTGCTGCTGTACTTGGCAGCGACGAATCAAGTGGTTAGTGCCGCGCTAGTGGCGCAGAGAGAAGCTGATGAGGAGGCGACACCATCGGTTGGACCACCAAGCGACACGCCAGGATCATCCCCAGCAAGGGCTGATCCCGGCAAGATAGGATCTGCACAGTCAGGAGAACCAGTGCAAAAGAAAAAGATGGTGCAGCGCCCAGTTTATTTTGTTAGCTCCCTTTTTCAAGGAGCTAGATCAAGATACTCTGGTGTGCAGAAGTTGCTTTTCGGCCTTCTTATGGCCTCAAGGAAGCTGCGCCATTATTTTCAAGCACATGAGATTACCGTCGTCACTCGCTTCCCGTTGCAGCGGATTTTGCGAAATCCAGAGGCACCCGGCAGGATCGTGGAGTGGGCACTGGAGTTGTCAAGCTTTGATCTCAAGTTTGAGAGTACTTCAACAATTCAGAGCAGGGCCTTGGCAGAGTTCATTGCGGAATGGACCCCAACGCCAGATGAAGAGATTCAAGAAATGACCTTCCCCGGCAAGGAAACTGATCAAGAATGGGTTATGTACTTTGACGGGGCTTTTTCGCTGCAAGGCGCCGGTGCTGGCGTGCTGCTTGTCACACCCACCGGAGAGCACCTCAAGTATGTGATCCAGATGCATTTTACCTGGGAAAGTTCAACAAACAACACTGCGGAATACGAGGGACTGCTTGCCGGTCTTAGGATCGCGGCAGACCTTGGTATCAAGAAGCTCATCATCAGAGGCGATTCACAGCTTGTTGTCAGGCAAGTTAACAAGAATTATCAGAGTCCATTGATGCAAGCCTATGTGGATGAAGTGAGAAAAATGGAAGAGCGCTTTGATGGTCTGCAAATGAAGCACATTCCCCGTGCCGAAAACAATATTGCCGATGACCTGTCAAAGCGCGCTGCCCTCAAGTTGCCTGTGGAACCAGGAACTTTTGTGCTCCATTTGGCTCAACCATCTGTGGCACCATCAATGCGACAAGAAAAGAGAAGAAAGTTGAACTCTGGGCAGTACTTTCCGGTAGAGCTCCCTGGAGCCACCGGCAAGGAACTTGCCGGGATCAGCGGCAAACCTGCAGGGGAACAACAGGCTCTGGTGGAGCCTCAGGCTTTCGCCATTGAGACAATTGTTCCCCTGGTGGAAGAGATGCCTTTAGTCCTAGCTGTCGAGCCTCAGGCTCCAGCGTGGGCTCAGCACATTGTCCATTTCCTTCAGACAGGAGAACTCCCCGAAGAGCAGGAAGAAGCGGAAAAAGTAGCCCGTCAGTCTACCATGTACCAGTTCGTCGATGACGTGTTGTACAGAAAAAGACCGAACGGTGTGAAATTGAAGTGTATCGCTCGGGAAGATGGACTAGGGCTGTTGGCAGAGATACATGGAGGCATATGTGGTTCCCACATAGGATCAAGAGCGCTTGTCGGAAAGGCATTCCGGCAAGGTTTCTTTTGGCCCACTGCCCCCCAGGATGCGACTGCACTAGTAACCAAGTGTGAAGCGTGCCAGTTTCATTCGAAGAAGTCGCATCAACCAGCTCAGGCTCTTCAGACAATCCCTCTCTCCTGGCCTTTTTCGGTCTGGGGGCTCGACATACCGGGCCCCTTTCCCAGTGCTGCCGGGGGCTTTGAGTACTTGTACGTTGCCATCGACAAGTTCACAAAGTGGCCAGAGGTGGAAGCAGTGAGGAAGGTGACAGCACAATCAGCCGTCAAGTTCTTTAAGGGAATAGTTTGCCGCTTTGGTGTGCCCAACAGGATCATCATCGACAACGGCACGCAATTCACAAGTCGCACCTTCATGCAGTATGTCCAAGACCTTGGCAGCAAGATTTGTTTTGCCTCTGTTGCTCATCCAAGAAGCAACGGCCAAGCGGAGAGGGCTAATGCTGAAGTGTTGCGCGGTCTCAGGACCAGAACTTTCGACAAGCTGAAAAAGTGCGGAAAGCGCTGGATTGATGAGTTGCCGGTGGTTCTTTTGTCAATCAGAACGACACCAAAGCGAGCTACTGGCCAGACGCCCTTCGCTCTGGTCTACGGAGCGGAAGCAGTTCTCCCCACGGAACTCATATACGGGTCACCTCGAGTGCTCGCTTATGATGAGCTCGAGCAAGCGCAACTGCGCCAAGATGACGCTGTGCTCCTTGAGGAGGATCATCTTCAGGCTGTTGTGCGAGCTGCTCGCTACTAGCAAGCTTTGCGCCGCTATCATAGCCGCAAAGTTCATGCCCAAAGCCTTGAGGAAGGCGACCTTGTTCTTCGACGGATTCAGTCCGCCAAGAATTCAAACAAGTTGAAGCCGAAGTGGGAAGGCCCCTATCGAGTAGCGCGAGTCACCAGGCCCGGCGCTGTCCGCCTGGAGACCGAGGATGGCATTCCAGTGAGCAACTCTTGGAATATTGAACATCTTCGCAAGTTCGGCACGGTTGCCGGGGGCCCCCGGCAACCACCTTTTGTACGAGTCTTGCCGGCAGGGCATGTAATCCTTTTTACAAAGCCAGGCGCAGACCCTGAGCGCAGTTGAATAAGCTTAAGTGTTGTACAGTTTCTTGTTGACTTTCATCTTTATATATATATATATATGCATGCTTATTTGAGATGTTGTATGACACTTGATCCCGGTGAGCATTAACGAACCGCCAAGGTTCCATATTTTTATTTTCTCTTCTTTCTTTTTCTCAAGAGATAGAAGGGCTCCTCACGCGCACGTTTGCCAGGGGGAAGGAAGATATGGATACCAGTGGGCGGCGTTCAGAATTGACACCTTGCCGGAGGGGAACAAGAAATACAGCAACAGAGAGCTAAGTTGCTAAATTTGAGCAAGCTTTTTGATTTTTATTACAAGGTTATTTTCCTTGGATGATTTCGACCTTTGTATGGAAAACCTGTACGCGAGGGAACCCTTGTCGTAATTGGCTGCGCCTTTATTCTGTTTCGAGTCCGCTCAACAGTTTAGATGGCTGCATTGAGAACGCCAAGGTGCCTTGCCGGCCGCTGCACCTCCAGCAGGCTTCTGAAGTCCCGCACCCAGCACTCGCGGCAGGTTGCGCGCCGGCAAGTTTTCAGTAAGCGTAGGGTGAACTCCATACATAAAGGAATCAGACAAGGGAAATAGCATGCATGTACCCAAACATAAGCGAGTTATATTACATTGATAAGTTGCCGCAGTTCTAACTTAAGACTTAATTGTCTTTGGCTTGGAATGACGACGGCAAGAAGAGGTGGAGCAGTTAATCTCTGCGCTGGCCTTCGACCCTTTTGATTGAGTCTACCTTTTCAAGGATAGGCGCGATAAGTTCCTCAAGTGCCTTGAGATCTGCATCCTTCGGCAAGCATTCAAGCACGTTGGTGAGGTTGATGCCGGGGTTCTTGTGCACCACCTTGATGAGTACCTTGCTGAGGACGGCCCGGCAAAGCTTGCGGGATTCATTGGCCAGTTGGGTCGCTCGGTTGGCTTGGAGCAGCTTCAGAGCTTCAATGACGCTTTCAAAGAATATGGTCAGCCTGGCGCTACGAGATACCCTTTCTTCAGTGGAATACTTGAAGTTTGGCAGGCCCATGGTTGACAGTTGTGCCGTGAGCTTCTCCGCGGCGTCGACGAGGCGTTCAGTCCAGATTTCCACCCCCTTTTCGTAGTCAACTTGGGCGGCGGCAGCGCTTTTGAGCAGGTTCTTCTTGTCTTGGAGATCCTTGCTCAGGGCCTTCTCGTGAGCTCTGCCGTCCTCAAGTGACTTCTCCAGCGTGGTCAATTTCAGCCTTAGATCGGTAATAGCATCATTAGCTGAAGAGAGCTGTTTGGTCTTGTCGGACATGGCAACTTGCATCTCCGCCAAGGTGTGGAGGGTTTTTTCCCTGTCACCTTTGAGCGTTGAGAGCTCCTTGCCGTGCTCTTCAAGGTTCACTTCCAGCCTCTTCACTTTGTCGTTCAGCTCATTCTTGGCGGCCTCTGCAGCCTTGGCAGCATCGATGGCCTCCTTGAGCTTGCCGGCGTGATCTACAGTTAGAGCTTCGAGCGCCTCCTTGTGCTTCTGCTCCAGCTCCTGGGTCCGCCGCGCGACAAGATTTTCAATCTCTTCATCCTTGCTGCGAAGCTTGGCGGCGAGCGCCTGCTCTCGTGCGACAAGGTCTTCCTCATGAGCATCGAGCGCAATGTGGCACTCCGTCAGGAGGGCATCTTCAGCAGCAATTCTTTGCGTAGCTTCCTCTTGCGCCTTCTCCATGTCAGATTGCTTCAAGAGGAGCTCCGTCCAGCTTTGGCTCACTTGTTCCCGATGGGCAGTCAGCTCTTGATAGGCCTCGGCATACCAGATTTGCGTTTGCTCAACGTGCTTTTTGAAATCCATTTCAGCTGCTTCGACAACTGCAGCTCTGGAATCCACCTTCTCTTTTTGGGCACGGTGGAGCGCTTGGAGCTTGCGGAAGTTATCGCCCATGGCTTGAAGGAGCTGATATTCTTCAGATTTGCTGCTGCTGGCCCTTGGTTCATTGATGATCTCGAGCCCGGCGGCAGTGATGATCTCTTCATCAAAAGTTCCCCCTTCGGTCGACGCTCCAATGCTTGCCGTCCCCGGCAAGTTGATGAATAGGTTGTCGCCAACCTTGAGATATTTGCTCATTGAAGGGGCTTCGGATGTCGATGGCTGATCCTCGGCAACCGCCTCACCGGTAGCTGGGGGCTCTGTGGTCGGCGCAACGCCTGGCACTCCTGCGGCAGGAATGCCATCAGTGTGGTCACCAGCCTCCTTGCCGGTCCTCTCAGCAGATTCCTTGGCGGCCTCCTCTTGTGTGGCCTTGGCGGCCTCGTCGGCAGTATTCTTGCCGGCCTCGGAAGTGGTACCCTTGGCGGCCTCGCTAGCGGCGATCTCGTCGGCTTCGGCGGCAGCATCTCTGGCGGTTCCCTCGATGACAGCGTCGACGTCCATGTGTTCCATCCCAGGGAATTCTGAAGGGCGAAAGGGGGGGGGGGACAAAATAAGACCAAAGATGAAGTTCAAGAAAGAGAGATAAAGGAAAAGATAGCAAGCGCTCTAAGGCAAACAGTTACCTGCGTCGAGCTGTTGAGAGGTGGCTTTGCCCCTCCCGGCAACCTTGGTTACCGGGGAAAGGTTGTTGGTGTCCATGCTTGCCGACTCCTCAACCAAGATAGGCTCGTCGGCAGAGGCTCTTGCCGAAGATGCGCTTGCGGGCGGCGTAGTTGACGGAGGAGGCACAACGGGGGTGTCTTCCAACGACCCTCCCTGATGCTGTTCTTCTCCTGCAAGCCCAAAGATATCAGCGGCAAGAATGGATACCTCAGCACCTGCCAGTAGAAAAAGAGTAATGAACTCACGCTGGGGGCTGTGCTGGGGGCTGCGTCGAGGGCTAAGCTCCGGGCTGATGGTAATAGTTTCCGGCACGCTTGTAGAGCCTGCCGGGGGCTCATCGCCCGTGGAAGTCTTCGCCCTCTTCGCCATCCTTTCCACCAGGGTTTCTGCATCACTGCGGAAACAAGACAAAGCAAAGTAATAAGATCAACTAAACTCAGAGTTTGGAAGATAAAGGCTGTCACAGAATACTTACTCTTCCTCTTCTTGCCCCGAGCTGAAGCCGGAGATGTCGAAATCGACCTCCGTTGCCGTGTCCGTATGGGGAGGCAGAGGAGGGGTCCTAGGTCGCTTGGCGGTGGCATGTGCAGGGGGTTGGCATGGCTCTGCTGCCTCAGTTTCCGGCATGGTTGTGTGAGACGACCCTGCCGCCCCAGTGTCTGCCGCGGGTGTGTGTCTCGCACGCCGCACTGGTTGCTATCTAACTCCTTTCCGCGGTGCAGCCTTGCCGGCCGCCTTCTTGCCAGGAGCTTCGCTGCTCGAAGAAGGCTGGTTCGCCGGGATGCCAGAGGTGACCTTACGAAGAACGCGCTTTGTCTTCTTCAGGACTGGGGGCTCCTCCTGTGGCTCTTCTTCAGCTGCTGCTTCGTCGGACGAGCTCTCAGCGGCTGCGCCGCTCTGTTCCCCGGCAACCTTGCTCTCCCTGCAAGATTTTCTTCCACCACAACTTCTGCATCACTGGTTTCCCATTCTGTGAAACCGACGCCGCCTGCCTCCGCGGCAAGAGCTGCCTCCTCTGCCCTAGTGGCAATGTATGCCACCTCTTCATTAGTGGTGGCCCGGACGAGGTCTACTTCTTCCCGGACGGCTCTCTCCATCAAGTTATCAAAGAACTTTTGTGCCTCTTCCTCAGATGGCTCGACCCAAGTCACGTCAAGGCCGTGGGCATTAAATACTGGCATTATAGCAATAATTGACCCCAAGGAGGAGTTGTTGCACAGAGGGATAATTCTTGCCGGCAACCAATGCTTGTTATCGCGCTGGAATAGCCTTTGGCGGAGAGCGCCAAGTTGCATGGTAGTCAAATTGTTGTTTAGCCAGGGGCGCAGCCTCATGACGTCTGCAGTGTTCCGGTACTCCCAAGTTGGTCTCCCCCTATTCTGCAGAGGGGCGATGCGGTGGCGAAGGAAATCAAAGCCGATCATTTCCATCGTGAGCCCGGCAGCTTACAGACGGAGGATTCTGGTGGTGGCGATCGTGAGCTTCTCATCTTCAGCAGCGAAATCGCTCCAATCGTCACCACGGACCACCTTCTGCCATCGGGGCGAACAGAACGGATGGGGATCTGCTTCCTTGATCCAGCACCACTCGCCTCGCCACTCGTCCCACTTCTCGCGGTAAACCCCTTCTGGGTATATCTCCTTGTTCCAGGCCCTTGGAATCCAGGCGATAGAACCGGAGAGGGCTTCCCCTTTTTGGATTCGGGGATAGAAGTAGTGGCGGAAAAGAGCAGTGTTGGGGATTACTCCGACAAAGTTTTCGCAAAGATGAGCAAAGATGGACATGCACATTATGGCATTCGGAGTGAAATCGAGAAGACGGAAGCCATATGTGTACATAATATCATTGAAGAAATCAGAAAATGGAGGACAGAGCCCGCAATAGAAGTAAGCGGCGAAGAAGGGATATCTATCTGATCTGCTTTTGGAACAGGAACCTGGAATCACATGAGTCGCGGGGTGAGCCTTCATCTCCCTCGCCCACATGCACTGGCACCGGTTCTTCAGGGCATTCGCGTCAAGCGTCGGGGCGAAGACGACGTACTTCTTCCACATCTTCACCAACTCGCTCTCCGGGACATCGGCCTTCGTTTCCTTGCCTTTGCCCTTGCTGGTCTTGGGCGGCATGGCGTCTGCGGGGGCGAAGGCCGAGGATGGAGCGGGTGTGGAGGCGATGAGCGGGTGAGGAGAAACTTTGCTCTGAGCTCGAAAAGAGGAAGGCAATGGCGAATTTCAGATTGAGAAGAAGAAAAGGGGGGGGGGGGGTAAATAGGCCGCGCCTCTGCAGTTTCCTTTTTATGGGGAAGGAGCGAGGCCGCCTCTTTTACTGCCCAATGTGAATACGCCTCTACAAGCGCGCTGCGGCCGCGGCTGTTCAGCGCACGTGCCCCACATCGCGCATTCAATGCGCGTAGTGGGGGCGCACAGTAAGCAAAATCATTACGAACAGTTAATCCCCTGCCACGCGTGCCCGTGCACTGTTTGGGCCTAGCCCAACAACGCCTCGCACTCATGTATGGCCTAGGCTCAGGGGCTCCTGTCGGTGTACTAAGTATTGGGATTTTAGTACCCCATACTTGTGCACGGGCAGTTGTAGCCAAACCCGCGGCAAGGCTTGCCGGGGGAATAATTGGAGATTAGTGCAAGATTGTCAAGGGGACGCTCAGATCAAGAATCAAAGGATCAGGAGTTAATAAGAGCTGAAGGCCGAAGCCCAAGGCCCCGGCAAGATCTTGCCGGGGTGACTCGCGGAACCCGGCAAGACTTGGGCCCGGCAAGATTTGCGTCCCGGCAAGATTCTTCCACTGTTCCACCGCTTCAGCATAGCAATCAGCCTGGCATCCTGGGCCCATTCCTGGATGCGTGGCAAGGTACCAGTGGAGGAGAGCTTAAGCGGTGCTGATGGGACATCCCCTTTTTCCATCCCCAAGAAATGAGGACACCTAAACGGACACCTCACGGTGCATTAAATGCGTTTGTCCTAAACCGTCAGTGGTTAGGTATGATTACTCTGTAGCTACTTTACACCTCAATGTATGTACATTTTGCCACTGTGGAGACCCCTTTGAGCATATAAAAGGAGGCCCAAGGCAACTGCTACAAGGGAAGAACACTCTCGGCCCATTCTGCATGTGTAGCTGCTGCTTGAACGTACTGATCATCGCAAGCGCTCCTGTAACTGGGACAAACACCTAACAATAAACTAAGGCAGGAGTAGGGTTTTACGCTGATTAGCGGCCCGAACCTAGGTAAAACCACCCCGCGTCGATCGTTGGTTCTGCTCTTTGTGCATACCTCTTTCCCTGCCGAATCGTAGAAGGGATCTCCGCGGTCCCATAGGTGTCGTACGCCGACATCTTTGGCGCGCCAGGTAGGGGGGAGAGGTTGCGCGAACCTGATCCAGTGATCAACGCGTCAGTTTCTTCATCATCTTCATCACCATGCCACCCAAGAAGAAGAGTGCTGTGGTGGCACTACCATCTACGTTCGTTTTGCCCGTGCCTTCGCGTACGGGAGACGGCGTGGATGTGGAAGGTAGAGGTTTAGAGCCTCCGCGGCGTTCTGGTGATCCAAGCCAGGCGAGCGGCGTCGCCCGCAGCGGTAACGGCCACCCGCACGCCGCTGGATCCAGAGATGGAGCTGTGCTACTTACGGGCGGCGCAACAAAATCCAGAGATCGGAGGACGGCTCCTAGGACTCCCGCGCCGGCGCAAGCGTTGTGGCCTTCACAGGTTGGACGCGACGAGCAGCGCCATGGCGCTGGTGGTTCGGGGCGCCCCCATGAGAGAACATCTGCGCATCGATCCCAAGGTGCGCAGGCCCAGCATGCACGCCAAACTACCGGTGGAAGTGGCGCACGGTCGCGAGAACGTGACGGTGCTCCTTCTAACATTGTTAGGAGTCAGAGCACCTCACATATTTCGCACCTGTTGCCGCCACCTACGCCGGCGAAGGCCTTGGCACGTGCGCAGCTACTCCTCAACTTTCCTCCTGCTCCGGAGAAGATGGAGGAGTGGCGATCTACCATCCAGAGTCTCATCGGTTTCGTCAACAAGGATGGGCCGCAGCAGGCAAGGGCCTCGCGGCAGCGGTCCGTCGATCCGGTACGAGCCGATGGAGAGAAGACTTGAGGCGGTGCGACCACGATGCACTCTCCTCCACGACAGCAGCGGCGGTTGACAACCCGGTGGACCGACGCCCGTGATGATGATTCCACGGCGTCGTCCGATCCGCGAATGCATCGCGATCTGCGTCAAGTTCTTCGGGAACGAAGCAAAGAGGACGCTCGAACCACCATCGAGCGGCGACGAGAGGCACGTCATTACATATTGTTTTATACAGATGCCTTTCGGGTTGAAAAGTGCTGGTTCTACATTTGCGAGAGCGATCCAAATTGGTTTTGAGCCTCAACTGCATCGAAACATGGAAGCATACATGGATGACATAGTGGTCAAAACCAAGGACAAAGCGACACTCATACAAGATCTAGAAGAAACATTTACAAATCTGCGCAAGATCAATTTGAAGCTCAATCCTAAGAAGTGCGTGTTCGGCGTTCCTTCCGGCAAACTTCTCGGGTTCTTTGTATCTCAACGAGGGATCGAAGCGAACCCCGACAAGATCAAAGCTATTGAGCAGATTGAGGTGCCAAGACGCGTCAAGGATGTACATCGTCTTGCCGGCTGCGTTGCTGCATTAAGCAGGTTTATCTCCAAATCTGCTGAGCGCGCCCTGCCCTTTTTCAAAACTTTGAAGAAGGCGGGTCCAATGAAATGGACTCCGAAAGCCGAGGCTGCGCTGCAAGATTTGAAGAGATACCTCTCCTCTCCACCAACGCTGGTCGCGCCTAGGCCACAAGAGCCGTTGCTGCTGTACTTGGCAGCGACGAATCAAGTGGTTAGTGCCGTGCTAGTGGCGCAGAGAGAAGCTGATGAGGAGGCGACACCATCGGCTGGACCGCCAAGCGACATGCCAGGATCATCCCCGGCAAGGGCTGATCCCGGCAAGACAGGATCTGCGCAGTTAGGAGAACCAGTGCAAAAGAAAAAGATGGTGCGGCGCCCAGTTTATTTTGTTAGCTCCCTTTTGCAAGGAGCTAGATCAAGATACTCTTGTGTGCAGAAGTTGCTTTTAGGCCTTCTTATGGCCTCAAGGAAGCTGCACCATTATTTTCAAGCACATGAGATTACCGTCGTCACTCGCTTCCCGTTGCAGCGGATTTTGCGAAATCCAGAGGCACCCGGCAGGATCATGGAGTGGGCGCTGGAGTTGTCAAGCTTTGATCTCAAGTTTGAGAGTACTTCAACAATTCAGAGTAGGGCCTTGGCAGAGTTCATTGCGGAATGGACCCCAACGCTAGACGAAGAGATTCAAGAAACGACCTTCCCCGGCAAGGAAACTGATCAAGAATGGGTTATGTACTTTGACGGGGCTTTTTCACTGCAAGGCGCCGGTGCTAGCGTGCTGCTTGTCGCACCCACCGGACAGCACCTCAAGTATGTGATCCAGATGCATTTTACCCGGGAAAGTTCAACAAACAACACTGTGGAATACGAGGGACTGCTTGCCGGTCTTAGGATCGCGGCAGACCTTGGTATCAAGAAGCTCATCATCAGAGGCGATTCGCAGCTTGTTGTCAGGCAAGTTAACAAGAATTATCAGAGTCCATTGATGCAAGCCTATGTGGATGAAGTGAGAAAAATGGAAGAGCGCTTTGATGGTCTGCAAATGAAGCACATTCCCCGTGCCGAAAACAATATTGCCGATGACCTGTCAAAGCGCGCTGCCCTCAAGTTGCCTGTGGAACCAGGAACTTTTGTGCTCCATTTGGCTCAACCATCTGTGGCACCATCAATGCGACAAGAAAAGAGAAGAAAGTTGAACTCTGGGCAATACTTTTCGGCAGAGCTCCCTGGAGCCACCGGCAAGGAACTTGCCGGGATCAGCGGCAAACCTGCCGGGGAACAACAGGCTCCGGCGGAGCCTCAGGCTTTCGCCATTGAGACAATTGTTCCCCTGGTGGAAGAGATGCCTTTAGTCCTAGCTGTCGAGCCTCAGGCTCCAGCGTGGGCTCAGCACATTGTCCATTTCCTTCAGATAGGAGAACTCCCTGAAGAGCAGGAAGAAGCGGAAAAAGTAGCCCGTCAGTCTACCATGTACCAGTTCGTCGATGACGTCCTGTACAGAAAAAGACCGAACGATGTGAAATTGAAGTGTATCCCTCGGGAAGATGGACTAGGGCTGTTGGCAGAGATACATGGAGGCATATGTGGTTCCCACATAGGATCAAGAGCGCTTGTCGGAAAGGCATTCCGACAAGGTTTCTTTTGGCCCACTGCCCTCCAGGATGCGACTGCACTAGTAACCAAGTGTGAAGCGTGCCAGTTTCATTCGAAGAAGTCGCATCAACTAGCTCAGGCTCTTCAGACAATCCCTCTCTCCTGGCCTTTTTCGGTCTGGGGGCTCGACATACTGGGCCCCTTTCCCCGTGCTGTCGGGGGCTTTGAGTACTTGTATGTTGCCATCGACAAGTTCACAAAGTGGCCAGAGGTGGAAGCAGTGAGGAAGGTGACAGCACAATCAGCCGTCAAGTTCTTTAAGGGAATAGTTTGCCATTTTGGTGTGCCCAACAGGATCATCATCGACAACGGCACGCAATTCACAAGTCGCACCTTCATGCAGTACATCTAAGACCTTGGCAGCAAGATTTGTTTTGCCTTTGTTGCTCATCCGAGAAGCAACGGCCAAGCGGAGAGGGCTAATGCTGAAGTGTTGCGCGGTCTCAGGACCAGAACTTTCAACAAGCTGAAAAAGTGCTGAAAGCGCTGGATTGATGAGTTGCCGGTGGCTCTTTGGTCAATCAGAACGACACCAAATCGAGCTACTGGCCAGACGCCCTTCGCTCTGGTCTACGGAGCGGAAGCAGTTCTCCCCACGGAACTCATATACGGGTCACCTCGAGTGCTCGCTTATGATGAGCTCGAGCAAGAGCAACTGCGCCAAGATGACGCTGTGCTCCTTGAGGAGGATCGTCTTCAGGCTGCTGTGCGAGCTGCTCGCTTCATGAATTAGTATCTCTTGAATATCACGGTTTAATCTTCCCCAAAATCTATCCATAAAATCTTCTTCACTTTCTTCTAAAAATGAGTGCAACAATGTAGTTTGTAAATCATCATAATATTTTGTTACTGTGTCAGTGCCTTGTTTTAAATGTTGTAATTTTTTAATCATGCCACAAGTATAATAAACATCAACAAATCTATCTCTCATGACAAGTTTTAAATCATCCCAAGTAGTAGGTATAAAATCAGGGTTTAACCGACAATATTCACTCCACCAAACTAAAGCAAAGCTACTGAAAGTACTAACCGCAGCTTGTAATTTTCCACGCTCATCAAAATTATGGGAAGCAAATATAGCATTTATTTCGTACTCTCATTCAATATATAAATCAGGCCTAAAACGACCAGTAAATGGTGGCATGGATACATTAACCTGATTATGTGCATTCTGATGTTGCTCCTCTTATGACGGTTGTTGTATTTTCTTAGGTGGTGGCAAATCTCCCATGATCGATGAAGCCCAAGAACTAACAACTCCGGATCCTGCCATAGTTAGTAGAAAACAAGAAACAAAATCCGAGAATAATGTTCCTATGAACTACTAGGATGTGGTGGTAAAACGCTCACAGTATAGCAAATATCAATATCTTACAAGTTCTTACCATGCAGCAGGTGGTGACACGCAACCAGCGGTGTCAAATAACTCCAAAGATTGAGTAAAGTGATTGCTAGGGAAACGTATGTATACACAGTGTAGAAATATGTGGAGCTTGGAAGGCTTAAATATTTGGTAGCAAAAGATTAGCAATAATCAATTCAGAGATGCAATGTTGAATAAACGCTCAACGACGGTACTATGCTGGTCCTAGGCTAGATTGGAATAGAGACGCGAGCCTAGAACACTAATGAGGTCACGGCGTAGCACAACTAGCATCAATAAAAGATATGAAGTAGCTCTGGATAGCAAGATATAAGTGAAGATCACAATGGCAGTAAAGATAATGATGAGAAACAACTGCCAAGCAGGATATACCAACAATTTCTCTCCAACTTTCCTCTGGAAAAGTTTGTGCCAAATTGAAGTCATATCATTCACGTATCATCAGAACTAGTGTGTCAAAAGAACTGTCAAGAGATCAAAGCAGTTTCTTATCGACTTCATGGCCAGTGATGTCTTTGGCACCGAGACCTTGAAGTTCATTCGCGATATCACTCAGGCGATCGAAGGTTTGTTGGCAGCTTTCATTTCCAATGCGCTTGAAATGATTGAACTTGGCTCGAAGAGTATCAATTCTAGCTTCTTTCTGGGTTGAAACTCCTTCATTGATCTTTCCGAGGACGTCCCACAATTCCTTCACAGTTTCACACTGGCGATAGCGAAGAAATTGTGCCCGATTGAGATGGCCACCAATTTCATCTTTGGCCTGAGCATCCAGCTGAATGAGCTTCTTTTCTTCGTCGGAAGGGGCTTGAGGTACAACAATGTTGATCCCGAATTGCACCATAGTCCACATATCATCATCTATTGCTCGGAGATGGATCTTCATCTTCTCCTTCCAGAAGGGGTAGTCTGTCCCATCGAATATGGGAATATTGAGATGCGACTTGTAGTTCACTGAAGACATACTTAAACTCCAAAGTCGTTAGACTAAAATGAGCAGAGTTAAGGAGTACCTCGCTCTAATACCAATTGTAGGAATGAAGTATGTCTACAAGAGGGGGGTGAATGGGAGTTTTAAATTTTCTTTGGAAAAACTTAAATCTCTCAGAACCCAGCAGCGGAATGAATGAAACGTAAACTACAGTGAACTAGAACAGAGTACCGAAGGAGAACTAAGACAAGCATCGAAGTAAATCATACAAAAGAAAGTGCACCGAAGGTAAACATGAGTGAAAGAGGTAACCGATGATGCTCGATGGTGATAAAGGATTTGTTCGACTAGTTCGTCCTTCTGCACAAGGACTACGTCTGGTTGGAGGGGTTGAGACTTAACACAGAAGATAAACTCTCTTCACCCTATTCTCCTCGACAATCGATTCATCAACTGATGCCGATCACTCATGGTAGATACTTGAAGGTGATCTCCAAACCTTTATATACTTCTTCTTCGAGAACCACAATCACTCTTGGTCTCTGAAGAAATTGACACCTAACCGTCTAGAGAGTTTGCAGCTCTCAAGAGTAATAGGCGGAGCGTACTAAACTTACATTCCAGTGATGTTGAACCACTATCTAATTCTTTGGCTCTAGGGTTTTTCTCTCGGTGGATTTCTCAAATCGCTCAGAGAGTGGGTTGCCCAACAATCTTCTCAGAATAAAACGGAGCAGCCACCAGACAAAGCCAGCGTGGGGTGGCTATTTATTGCCGCAGCCTTCCCAGGCAGGAATGACCATTTTGGACACAAGTTCCAGCCAATGGCCAACCGACACGTTCACAACGGTCGGATTTTGGAGCAATGGTAACATTACTTGAGGAACAAGTAATGCTAACTCCTCTGTCCTAGTCAAATCTCTCGCGGCGAAGAAGATCACAGTCTCTTGCTGGCAAGTATTTGCTCGGAACACAAAGAGATTTCTCTCACAGCTTTCATAGGATTTGGGTTTAGCATCAGGGAATCAAAGCTTCGAACGCTATACCCCTCTTTATAGTACGGTGGTCCTATGACTCAATGAAAGAAGAAGAATGACAAAACAAATGCTACGTCTTCACGCTTCCTCAAACGCAGTCAAAATCTTCGAGACACCGAACCAATTGCTTGAACTTCAGCAATTTTTAGGGGTCACTTTTGTGAGCTTTATCTTCGGTGATAACCTTCGCTGCCACACAGGGAGATTATCTTCGTCGTTTGCATCAAAACTTCTCGATACTTCAGGGACCTGTTACTCTGTGTGCACTAGCAAACACATAAGTCCCATACTGTTTATGTCAACAAACTCCAAAACATAAGGGGACTAAATTGCACCAACAATATGAATCTTTACCTCCGGACCATTCTGGAGCTCCTCGTGATGTCCAGGATCTCATCCAGGACTCCGAACAACATTCGGTTAGAAATGCACATACCCCAATACTACTCTAGCATCATCGAACGTTAAGCATGCGGACCCTACGGGTTTGAGAATCATGTAGACATGACCGAGACACCTCTCTGGTAAATAAGCAATAGTGGGACCTGGATGCCCATATTGGTTCCTACATATTCCATGAAGATCTTTATCGGTTGAGCCACGATGTCAAGGATTCAGTCAATCCTATATGCAATTCACTTTGTCCGGCGATATGTTACTTGCCTGAGATTCGATCGTCGGTATCTCCATACCTAGTTCAATCTCGGTACCGGCAAGTCTCTTTACTCATTCCGTAATACAAGATCCCGTGACTAACTCATTAGGCACATTGCTTGCAAGCTCTTTACGATGTTGTATTACCAAGAGGGCCCAGAGATATCTCTCCATCACACAGAGTGAGAAATCCCAGTCTCGATCCATGCCAACCCAACAGACACCTTCGGAGATACCTGTAGAGCATCTTTATGATCACCCAGTTACGAAGTGATGTTTGATAGCACACAAGGTATTCCTCCGGTATCCGGGAGTTGCATGATCTCATGGTCGAAGGAACAGATACTTGACATGAAGAAAGCTATAGCAAATAACTTAAACGATCTGATGCTAAGGTTACGGTTGGGTCTAGTCCATCACATCATTCTCCTAATGATGTGATCCCGTTATCAAATGACAACTCATGTCCATGGTTAGGAAACCTTAACCATCTTTGATCAACGAGCTAGTCTGGTAGAGGCTTACTAGGGACACAGTATAGTTTATGTATTCACACATGTATTTAAGTTTCCGATCAATACAATTATAGCATGAATAATAAACATTTATCATGAACGGGAAATATGATAATAACTACTTTATTATTGCCTCTAGGGCATATTTCCAACAGTCTCCCACTTGCACTAGAGTCAATAATCTAGTTCACATCTCCATGTGATTAACACCCAATCAGTTCTGGGATTTGATCATGTTTTGCTTGTGAGAGAGGTTTTAGTCAATGGGTCTGCAACATTCAGATCCGTGTGTACTTTGCAAATCTCTATGTCATACTATAGATGATGCTACCACTCTCCACTAGGAGCTATTCCAAATAACTGCTCCACTATACGTGTCCGGTTCGGGACTCAAAGTCATCCGGACCGGTGTCAAAGCTTGCATCGACGTAACCCTTTACGACGAACTCTTTATCACCTCCATAACCGAGAAACATTTTCTTAGTCCTCTTTAGGTACCTAAGGTTAATTTGATCGCTATCCAGTGATCCACTCCTGGATCACTCTTGTACCCCCTTGCCAGACTCATGACAAGGCACACATCAAGTATGGTACACAGCATGTCATACATTATAGAGCCTATGACTGAGGCATAGGGGGCGACCTTCATCCTTGCTCTTTCTTCTGTCGTGGTCAAGCTTTGAGTCTGATGTGACCGTCGACAGAAAAATGATGGCGCGAATAATTTGCCCAATCTTTCACGAAACAGTGTCACCTGAAACAGCGTGGCGCTCGCGATCTTGTAGATGCAATCACCACGAAGACAACACGCACACCCGAGAGAGGAAGTACGTGGACGATCTTCAGCAGATCAGCAGAAATTGAAACTCTAGAATCAATCTCAAACCAAAATCACAAAGCCTCAAAAGCTATCAACAAATATTCTGCGGCGTCTTGGAGATACCCTGAGTTGCCGATCTATCCATCGATGAAAAATAGTCTAAAAAAAACCGTACACGGCCGAGGCCGGCCTCTTATATAGGCAATGTAACAACCTGACCCAAACCGACTCAAACAAGAAAAGAAATACAAGGACTCTCTCTTATCTTAACCAATATACAATTAACTAATTTAAAAAACGGCAACACTGATCACAAGAAACCAAAATGAACTATGTAACACCCCCTTGTAATAAGTACTGTGATACTCTGTTAAACTGCCAAGTCATGATCATTTGCAGTGCCAAGTCATTTGGGTTAATAATCCAATTCAAATTCAAAATCTGAAAATTAAATTAAATTCCAAAGTGCAAATTGAAGTTGATCAAACTCTGCTGGAGAAATGTTATTTAATTAGCAAATAATCCAGTGGTCATGGCAAAATCATAATCATTATTTTTGGAGTTAGCTAAGTGAGTGAAACAACCTGAAACAGCACTCAAAACAGACTATTTACATCTATTAAATTAATATCAAACTCACATGGAATCCAAATTTGTCCAAATCACTTTTTGGTGAGAGATAATATTGCATTGCAATATTTGGGCCAACTCCCACATTTTTCAAAAGTGCACAAGTGCCCTAAACATTTTGAAACAGAAAAGGAAATAAAAGAAAAGGAAAACAGAATCAGAGAAATAATTAAAAGGGACACTGTGCACTGGGCCTTAATGCACAGTGCCCCGATTTGAGGTCCAACCGGCCCAGCCCATCTCCCCATCGTCCTCCTCGCCGCGCTGTCAAACGCGCGCGCCGACACGCCGACGAGCGCGGCGCGTGTCGACCATCCTCCGGCGCCGCTGCCGCCGCGTAGGGGAATAAGAGGCCCCGCGGCCTCACCCGAACCCTAGTCGATCCCCATTCCTCTCCCTCGCCGCTCCGCGCCTCCACCCTTCCTCCAGATCCGCCACCGAACACCGCCGTCGCCGCGTCTTGGCACCGCCGTGGCCACCGAGCTCCTCCGGCTCCATCCTCGTGACCACGAGCTCCGGGTTCGTCGACTCCTTCGACTGGAAGCCAGAGATCGAGCCGGGGAGCACCACAACGACTACTACGCGCCGCCCCCTTTCCTCTCGGTTGCCGGCGATCTTCTCCAAATCCGGCGACGGCTGCTGCTCCTAAACCGTCACCGGCTTTTCTTAGCCACCCGGTGAGCTCCCCCTCGTCTTTCCCCTCTTCGATCCGCACCTCTCTGTCGCCGTAGTGGCCGCACCCGAGGAGCCCGAACCCGCTGCCGCCGACGAGCTCGCTGCCGTGGCCAACGCCGCCGTCATGCGCAACTGAGCCCAGCTTCGAGCTCCTGGAGCTCGTGCGAGTCCAGCAAAGCCTCTAGCACCTCCCCCCGTGCCGCATAGCGTCGAACCCGACGAAGCCCGAACTCCGGCGTCCGCCGCGATGCTTGCCGCCGTCGCTACACGCCGTCTCCGGCGACGCCATCGCCACGGTTGGACGCGGCGTTGAACGCCCGTTCGAAAGAACCTACCCACGGCTCGAACCAAGCTCTGTAGCGCAAATCCGAGCGGCTCCGGCGACGCACCGCCGCGATTTTGGTCGCCGGCGCAACTCCGGCGCCGGCCGCCGACGTGGCTGCCACGTGGGACACCCCTGGGTCACTGCCAGTGGGTCCCACGGGCCCAGTTGACCGCGTTGACCCGAGTCAACGCGGGCACTGTTCACCCCTGTAGCTGACACGTGGGTCCCGTTCAATAATTAGACTAATTAAAGATTTAATTAATTAGAAACTAATTAGATTAACCTAATGTCTCACTGACATGTGGGGTCCACCCCCTAATTAACCCTGGTAATTAAATTAATCCACTGATTAGCCTAAACAGAGGCTGACATGTGGGTCCCACTGGACCCACATGTCATATTTGACTGGTCAACCGTCCTGTTGACTTGCTGACGTCAGCAGCGCGTCATGCTGACGTCATAATTCATTTCTGTTAAATAAAATAATTCCAGAAATTCAAATAATCTTTAAAAATTAATAACTTTTAAACCGTAGCTCGGATCGAAAAAGTTAAAACATGAAAGTTACTCAGAACGACGAGACGAGTCTGATCGTGCCGTCTGTTTCTCCATCGGAACCTCCTACGTAGAAGAACTCGAAACTCCGGACCCGAATCCGGCAGATGAATAGTGCACACACGTCGGATATTAAATCCCAGAATAATTCTAAAAATAACTAAAATGACTTAGATGCATATTCAGGCAACCCTGCACTGCATCATAGCATAGCACGCACTGGTGGCATATGATTGCATATTGTTTACCTGTTTCCTCCCCCTCTTCTCTCTCGATAGACCCCGACGCAGACGTAGCTCCAGACGCAGACGCAGCTCCGGAGTACGACTACGTTCCCGGCGACACCCCTGAAGACCTTGCCCTTGCCCCAGAGCAAACAGGCAAGCACCCCTATTTTGAGCATGCCTATATCGCCTACTCTCTTCTCTCTTATGCTTGCATTAGAACTGCTACTGCTACTGTTTTCCTATATCTGCTGCATAGCCTGTTTATTGTAACCTGCCTTGCTACCTTACTGGTTATCCTAGACTGCTTAGTATAAGGTGGGTAGAGACACGACCGAGACCCCCACTTGATCCCGACTGCCCTGCTGGACATCAGAAGACCCGATCATCGGGATTGAAGACTAGACCATGGCACCGCACATCACTTCCCCTTAGTTGCCGACACTGCTGGGTTATCATCGAGTGCCGAGGGTGATACCTCGTCAGCACTTCTGATGTTAACCTTGTAGGTTAGTTACTCGGTCGTGGTAAGCGAGGGTGATTCCTTCTACACCACCCCCGATCACGACGTCGTCGCGCAACTCCTCAAGGTGGACCTCGAGGGTGATCCCTCCTTCGTTCACCTTGATGATAACATCGAGCGGGAATTCCATCGAGGGTGATTCCTCAGGGTTCCCTTCGGTGTCAGACACACAGTTACCTTGGATATTATGACTTGCACTAAACTATGATACTAAAGACGGGTCGGCCCTGAGGGGTACCCGCGCGAGCTTAACGCGAAGTGATGTGGAGTCGGGTTGACCTGGATGGTGCCCGCGAGATAACTACGAGGCGTGGCCGGGCATTCTTAGCCCTTGCCGCAAGTCCTCGAGACGGGGCGACGGGGTCACATCGATCGTGAGTCTCTGCTCGTTTCCGCGCGCTCCTAATCCACTACGGTTTGGATATTTGATCCGAGGGGCCTCTGGCCCGATAGCACTAACCATCACGTGGGCATAGTATGGGCGTTCTGCGTCGTACACATCAGCCGAAGCTTGTTTGACGTCAGTAAGGAGCGGCGCACGCCGAGTTGGACTGGTAATGCAACCGCGCTTGTATAAGGGGTTGCTAGGTCTGCTCTCGGTGGCCCCGTAATGTGCAGGAGTTCCCGGGGCGATGGCCCAAGACCCCTGGGGGCATAGGTTTAGTCCGGCGTGCTGACCTCTCTTATAAGCCTAGGTCGGGTTGCGGCGTGTTGCTTAGCCGAGGCCGGGCATGACCTAGAAAAGTGTGTCCGGCCAGAGTTAAGTGAGCATGGTGGGTAAGTTGGTGCACCCCTGCAGGGAAGAAACTTCTATCGATAGCCTGTCCTACGGTAACGGACACTCGGAGTTGTATCCCGATCGGTACAACTAGAACATGTGGTGAGAACTGGATAGTACGGCTCTGGGATTGCTTTCTCGCAGGGAGTCGAGAGAGGATCTCAGGTCGAGGTTGATGATATTACTACTACTACTTTACATTATGTTCATCTGCTCTCTCCTGATGCTGCAAGACTGTCGAAGATTGTTGAAGATGCTAGTCTTCGATAGGACTAGGCTTTCCCCCTCTACTCTGGCATTTCTGCAGCCCAGTCCACATATACAGCCATTCCTTTGACAATGATGCATATGTAGTGTAGATCCTTGCTTGCTGAGTACTTCGGATGAGTACTCACGTTTGCTTTATTTTCTTTTTCCCCCATTTTCCATTTGATGCCACCAGACGACGGAGCCCCTGAGCCAGAAGCCCCAGCCGACGACCAGTACTACTATCCGCCTGGCGAGTACTACTACTACGAGGAGCCGTTCGACGACTAGGAGTAGGATCGGAGGGTCCAGGGCAGGAGGCCTACGCCTTTCGATCGTAGTTTTTATTTTACCCCGCCTCTGTGAAGGCTTATCTCTCTCTCTGTAATATATCTGTACTCAGATATCTAATGCTTCCGCTGACGCTTGTATGCCATCGAGCTTGATTTCGAGCCCTCGAGGCCCTGGCTTGTAATATTAAGCTTGTATGACTTTATTTTTATGTTTTAGAGTTGTGTTGTGATATCTTCAAGTGAGTCCTTAGGCTTGATCGTGCGCATTTGCGTGTATGATTAGTGCACGATTAAGCCGGGGTCGTCACAAACTAGTACTTGCATTGAGGTTCCACGTACGCTCAAACTTGATTTTTAATAACACCAGTCTTCCAATTGTTACATGGAGTCCAAAAGCATGGCTCAACTTCATCTTGTGGTACAGTCTCACACAGGAAATCCCCAAAATGAAGCACATGACTTGTAAGCTGGCGTACAAAATAATCAGACTTGGCGTTGTTGTAGTCTCCAGAACATTTTCCATTCGACCGGACTATCTGGTGTATATTTCGTGCCTCTCTTCCTCGGCACAACGCCGGAACAATATATTTCGGCGGAACAGCTTTCAAACAATCATTGTGAATAATAGGCATGATTGCATCATCCTCTCTCCCTTGAAGTAAAACCGTCCTTGGTTTTAACCTATACCTTGCAGATTTTTTCTTGAACACTTCGATAGTACACTTTATTTCTTTTGCATCCTTGGGAATAATAGCATAAAACTCACCCTTATGCATAAAAGTGTATATGTTTGTTCGTCCATGATGAAGAGCGTTCACATCATGCTGCCACAGATGCCCCAAAATAAGGTGACAAACATGTAGTGGCATAACGTCGCATTCCATCTTATCAACGTAGCCATCAACAGAAAAAGGAACCTTCACTCTATGTGTTACCTTCACTTTGCCTACATCATTTATCCACTTCATATAGTATGGTTTGGGTGCTCCCATGTTGGCAAAGAAAGAGACTCCACCACATCCTTGCTAATCATGTTGCTAGCATTGCCACCATCAATTAGTAGTTTGCAAACTTCTCCCTTGATGGTACATGCAGTTTGAAAAATACTCTGCCGTTGTCCTTGTTCAACAATGGTCTTGTCACTCGCTGGACCTTATGTGCTAGCAAACTCTCCATATCAGGATCATCTTGAGGATAACATAGTATGGTATCAACATGACCTCTTTCGATTCCATCCTCTAACTTAGGCGTCTCATCTTCAGATTCTGAAATATATTCCGCATCAACCAGTAGAACCCTTTGTTGATTGGAACATTCATGCTTCATGTGTCCACATCCTCCACACTTGTGGCAAATAATATTACGGTGATGAGAAGACGTCGCACTAGATGAAACTTGAGAAACCTCCTTTGGCGCAGCAGCCACTTTGGTTTGTTCAATGCTTCCCGACTTATAAGAAGTAGCCGGCTTAGCACTAAACCCACCCTCAATAGGAGAAGAACCACGTCGCCCACTGTTGTAAGTTGGACAAGTCTCTGAAGCTTGCTTCTCCAATACCCAACGTTCAGCACGCTCCGCTTGATGAAGTAACTCATGAATATCATTATATTGCATTAAATCAACACGGTCACGAATCTTTTCCTCTAACCCCTCAAAGAAACATACCATGGTCGCCTCCGCAGACTCACGCACAGCTGTACGGATCATCAAAACTTGCATCTCTTTATAGTACTCATCAACTGATTTTGTACCTTCCATTAGACGATGCAGTCTACTATGAAGCTGGCGAGTGTAATAAGCAGGCACAAAACATTCCCTCATGATTCGCTTCATCTCATCCCATGTCGCTGGTCGCTCCTGAGTACGGTTCTTATTATCCCACCATACAAGAGCATACTCTGTAAATTCCATTGATGCAACACGAACCTTCTTCTCTTCGGAGTAGTTGTGACCATCAAAAATCTGATTTACGCGCATCTCCCACTCCAAATATTTCTCCGGATCAGCACAACATCCCGAGAATTCAGGTATGGTTATCTTGATTCGACCCAAACCATCATCCTCGTTGGCACCATTGCCGCCATAGTCACGGCGCTGCCTAGCATGGCAGTGAGCCCCGGCATCATGCCGTGGTCGGCGAGGTAAGCCTCCACGGGCATCGGAATCCTCAGAAAAATCACCATCATCGTCGTTGTCGCGGCCACGACGTCGTCGTGGTGAGCGGGACTGTCGGGGTGCCACATCTCTCGCCTGAAGGCGCTGAACTGCTGCGGTGAGCCGATTAAGACTCTCAGTCACCACCTGTAGACTATCAATGCATTGTCGGTCGCTGACAGTCAAACGCTCGTTCAACCTGTCCTCGATGCCAACAATACTTGCAGACAACTCCTCAACCCTTGTCCGAAGCTTCTTGTTCACTCCCTTGATCGACATCAGATGGATACGCAAACCATCACTTATCTCCAGATCCTCCGGAAGTTCATCGCCCTCCTCATGATCAGATTTCTCATGCTGCGAGTTCACCATCTTTCAAACAATTGAACCAAATAGCAGGAAAAAAATTGTACCATGATCAACCTTGCTCTGAATACCACTTGATGCGATCGTCGACAGAAAAACGATGGCACGAATAATTTTCCCAATCTTTCACGGTACAGTGTCACCTGAAACAGCGTGGCGCTCGCGATCTTGTAGATGCAATCACCACGAAGACAACACGCACACCTAAGAGAGGAAGTACGTGGATGATATTCAGCAGATCAGCAGAAATTGAAACTCTAGAATCAATCTCAAACCAAAATCACAATGCCTCAAAAGCTATCAACAAATATTCTGCGGCGGCTTGGAGATACCCCGAGTTGCCTATCTATCCATCGATGAAAAATAGTCTAAAAAAATCGTACACGGCCGTGGCCGGCCTCTTATATAGGCAATGTAACAACCTGACCCAAACCGACTCAAACAAGAAAAGAAATACAAGGACTCTCTCTTATCTTAACCTATTATTACAATTAACTAATTTAAAAATCCGGCAACGCTGATCACAAGAAACCAAAATGAACTAGTACTTGCATTGAGGTTCCACGTATGCTCAAACTTGATTTTTAGTAACACCAGTCATCCAATTGTTACATGGAGTCCGAAAGCATGGCTCAACTTCATCTTGTGGTACAGTCTCACACAGGAAATCCCCAAAACGAAGCACAGGACTTGCAAGTTGGCGTACAAAATAACTAGACTTGGCATTGTTGTAGTCTCCAGAACGTTTTCCATTCGATCGGACTATCTGGTGTATATTTCGTGCCACTCTTCCTTGGCGCAACGCCGGAACAATATATTTTGGCGGAACAGCTTTCAAACAATCATTGTGAATAACAGGCATGATTGCATCAGAGTCTTACTCAACTTCACACCTTACATTACAGGATAGAACTCCTTTGACTGATCCATTTTGAAATCCTTCAAAATCTTGTCAAGGTATGTGCTCTGTGAAAGTCTTATTAGGTGTCTTGATCTATCTCTATAGATCTTCATACCCAATATGTAAGCAGCTTTACCCAGGGTTTCCTTTGAAAATCTCCTTTCAAACAACCCTTTATGCTTTCCAAAAATTCTACATCATTTCCAATCAACAATATGTCATCCACATATACTATTAGAAATGCTATAGAGCTCCCACTCACTTTCTTGTAAATACAAGTTTCTTCACAAACTTCATATAAACCCAAAAGCTTTGATCACCTCATCAAAACGTATATTTCAACTCCGAGATGCTTGCACCAGTCCATATATGGATCGCTGGAGCTTGCATACCTTTTTAGCATCCTTAGGATCCGCAAAACCTTTAGGTTGCATCATATACAACTCTTCCTCAAGGAAAGCGGTTTTCACATCCATCTGCCAGATTTCATAATTAAAAAATGCAGCAATTGCTAACATAATTCTAACAGACTTAAGCATCACTACAGGTGAGAAAGTCTCATCGTAGTCAACTCCTTGAACTTGTCGGAAACCCTTTGCGACAAGTCGAGCTTTATAGACGGTGACATTACCATCAGCGTTTGTCTTCTTCTTAAAGATCCATTTATTCTCAATGGCTTGACGATCATCGAGCAAGTCCATACTTTGTTCTCATACATGAATCCTATCTTGGATTTCATGGCCTCAAGCCATCTGTCGGAATCCGAGCTCATCATAGCTTCTTCATAGTTCGTAGGTTCGCCGTTGTCTAACAACATGATTTCCAGGACTGGATTACCGTACCACTCTGGTGTGGAGCGTACCCTGGTTGACCTACGAAGTTCAGTAGTAACTTATCTGAAGTTTCATGATCATTAGCTTCCTCTTCGGTTGGTGTAGGCATCATGGGAACTACTTTCTGTGATGTGCTACCTTCCAATTCGAGAGAAGGTACAATTACCTCATCAAGTTCTACTTTCCTCCCACTCACTTCTTTCAAGAGAAACTCCTTCTCTAGAAAGGAGCCATTCTTGGCAACAAAGATCTTACCCTCGGATCTGTGGTAGAAGGTATACCCAATGGTCTCTTTAGGGTATCCTATGAAGACACACTTCTCCGCTTTGGGTTCGAGCTTATCAGGCTGAAGCCTCTTGACATAAGCGTAGCATCCCCAAACTTTAAGAAACGACAGCTTAGGTTTTTGCCATCCACAACTCATATGGTGTCGTCTCAACAGATTTTGTGCCCTATTTAAAGTGAATGCGTTTGTATCTAATGCATAACCCCAAAACGATAGCGGCAAATCGGTAAGAGACATCATAGAATGCACCATATCCAATAGGGTACGATTACGATGTTTAGACACACCATTACGCTGTGGTGTTCCAGGTGGTGTGAGCTATGAAACAATTCCACATTGTCTGAAATGCATACCAAACTCGTAACTCAAATATTCACCTCAACGATCAGATCGTAGAAAATTAATTTTCTTATTACGATGATTCTCCACTTCACTCTGAAATTCCTTGAACCTTTTCAAATGTTCCAGACTTGTGTTTCATTAAGTAAATATACCCATATCTACTCAAATCATCTGTGAAGGTAAGAAAATAATGATATCCACCGCGTGCTTCAACACTCATCGGACCGCATACATCGGTATGTATTATTTCCAATAAGTCACTAGCTCGCTCCATTGTTCCAGAGAACGGAGTTTTAGTCATCTTTCCCATAAGGCATGGTTCACATGTCTCAAGTGATTCATAATCAAGAGATTCCAAAAGTCCATCGGCATGGAGTTTCTTCATGCGCTTTACACCAATATGACCTAAGCGGCAGTGCCACAAATATGTGGTACTATCATTATTAACTTTGCATCTTTTGGCATCAATATTATGAATATGTGTATCACTACGACCAAGATTCAACAAGAATAAACTATTCACAAGGGGTGCATGACCATAAAAGATATTACTCATATAAATAGAATAACCATTATTCTATGACTTAAATGAATAACCGTCTTGCAATAAATAGTACCCAGATATAATGTTTTATGCTCAACGCAAGCACCAAATAACCATTATTTAGGTTTAATACTAATCCCGAAGGTATTACGAGCGTGCCGATGGTGATCATATCAACCTTGGAGACATTTCCAACACTCATCGTCACCTTGCCCTCAGGTAGTCTCTGTTACTCCGTAGCTCCTGCTATGAGTTACTAATATGAGCAACTGAATCGGTATCAAATACCCAGACGCTACTACGAGCACTAGTGAGGTACACATCAATAACGTGTATATCAAATATACCTTTGTTGACATTGCCATCCTTCTTATTTGCCAAGTACTTGGGGCAGTTCCGCTTCCAGTGACCATTCCCCTTGCAGTAGAAGCACTCAGTCTCGGGTTTGGGTCCAGCCTTGGGTTTCTTCATGGGAGCGGCAACTGCCTTGCCATTCTTCTTGAAGTTACCTTTCTTTCCCTTGCCCTTCTTGAAACTGGTGATCTTATTGACCATCAACACTTGATGCTTTTTCTTGATTTCTACCTCCGCGGCCTTAAGCATCGCGAAGAGCTCAGGGATCATTTTCTCCATCCCTTGCATATTATAGTTCATCACGAACCCCTTATGGCTTGGTGGCAGTGACTGGAAAACTTTGTCAACCATTGTCTTATCTGGAAGATTAACTCCCACTTGATTCAAGCGATTGTAGCACCCAGACACTCTGAGCACATGCTCACTTACTGAGCTGTTCTTGCAGCTAAAGAACTTGTCGGAGGTGTCATACCTCTCAACCCGGGCATGAGCTTGAAATACCAATTTCAACTCCTGGAACATCTCATATGCTCTGTGGTGCTCAAAACGTCTTTGGAGCGTTGGTTCTAAGCCGTAAAGCATGGCGCACTGAACTATCGAGTAGTCATCAGAACATGCCTGCCAGACATTCACAACATCCACAGACAACGCTAGAGGGGTTGGCACACCGAGCGGTGCATCAAGGACATAAGCCTTCTGTGCAGCAGTGAGGACAATCCTCAGACTATGGACCTAGTCCGCATAAATGCTTACAATATCTTTCAACTTAGTCTTTCTCTAGGAACGCATTAAAAACAGGTAGCAATAGCACGAGCTACTGATCTACAACACAATTTGCAAAGACAATTTAGACTATGTTCATGATAATAAATTCAGTTAATCAAATTACTAATGAACTCCCACTTAAATCAACATCCCTCAAGTTGTCTAAGTGATACATGATCCAAATCAACTAACCCATGCCCGATCATCACATGAGATCGGGTAGTCATCAATGGTGAACATCTCCGTGTTGATCATATCTACTATATGACTCATGTTCGACCTTTCGGTCTCCTGTGTTTCGAGGCCATCTCTGTACATGCTAGGCTCGTCAAGTTTAACCCAAGTATTCTGCATGTGTAAAACTGGCTTACACCCGTTGTATGTGAACGTAGAGTCTATCACACCCGATCATCACGAGGTGCTTCAAAACGACGAACTTTTGCAACGGTGCATACTTAGGGAGAACACTTTTATCTTGAAATTAAGTGAAGGGATCATCTTATAATGCTATTGTCGTCCTAAGCAAAATAAGATGCATAAAAAGATAAACATCACATGCAATCAATATATGTGACGTGATATGGCCATTATCATCTTGTGCTTTTGATCTCCATCTCCAAAGCACCGGCATGATCTCCATCGTCACCGGCATGACACCATGATCTCCATCATCATGTCGTCATGTGGTTGTCTCACCAACTATTGCTTCTACAACTATTGCTAACGCATAGTGATAAAGTAAAGTAATTACATGGCATTAAATCATTGACACGCATGTCATACAATAAATTCAAGACAACCCTATGGCTCCTGCCGGTTGTTGTACTCGTCGACATGCAAGTCGTGAACCTATTACAAAACATGATCATCTCATACATCAACATATATCACATCACGTTTTGGCCATACCATATCACAACATGCCCTGCAAAAACAAGTTAGACGTCCTCTACTTTGTTGTTGTAATTTTCACGTGGCTGCTAGGGCAAACTATAAGAACCGTTCTTATCTACGCAAAGCCACAACAGTGATAATCAAGTTGCCTTTTAACCTTCTACAAGGACCGCCTTTGTCAAATAAGATTCAACTAAAGTAGGAGAGACAGACACCCGCTAGCCACCTTATGCAATACAAGTTGCATGTTAGTCGGTGGAACCAGTCTCATGTGCGAGGACATGTAAAGTTGGTCTAAGCCGCTCCATCCCACAATACCGCCGAATCCAAATAAGAAAAGAGAGGTAAGAAATTTGAGCATCAACGCCCACAACTCTTTGTGTTCTACTCGTGCATATACATCTACGCATAGACCTAGCTCATGATGCCACTGTTGGGGAATGAAGCATGAAAATCAAAAAAAATCCTACTAAACACCCAAGATCTAATCTAGAAGATGCATAGCAACAAGAGGGGAGTGTGTCGACATACCCTTGTATACCTAAAGCGGAAGCGTATATAACGCGGTTGATGTAGTCGTACTCTTCGCGATCCAATCACGATCCAATCCGATCTAGCGCCGAACGGACGACACCTCCGCATTCAGCACACGTGTCACTCAATGAAGTCTCCTCCTTGATGGGATCTCAATCAGCATGATGGCATGGTGGAGATGGTGGTGGTGCAATCCCGGCAGGGCTTCGCCAAACGCTGCCGGAACCAATCTGAGGAGATAACGGAGTTTTGGGAGAGGTAGGGCTGCCGCTGGGGTGTGGGATTTGGTGTGTCCAGCCCCTCCCTCTCCCCCACTATTTATAGGAGGCAAGGGAGAGGGCTGGGGCACAGCCTTGACCCCTCCTCCAAGGGAGGGGGCGCCGGCCTAGGGAGAAATCCTCCCTCCCCAAGGCACCTAGGGGGTGCCTTCCCCCCTTAGGACTCTTCCCCTTTTCCTTGTTCTAGGTGCATGGGCCTCTTGGGGCTGGTGCCCCTGGCCCATGTAGGCCAGGGTGCACCGCCTACAGCCCATGTGGGCCCCCGGGGCAGGTTGACCCCCGGTGAACCCCCGGACCTCTTTCGGCACTCCCGGTACAATACCGATAATGCCCGAAACTTTTCCGGCGACCAAAACAGGAATTCCTATATATGAATCTTTACCTCCGGACCATTCTGGAGCTCCTCATGATGTCCAAGATCTCATCCGGGACTCCAAACAACATTCAGTTATAAATGCACATATCCCAATACTACTCTAGCGTCATCGAGCGTTAAGCATGCGGACCCTGTGGGTTCAAGAATCATGTAGACATGACCGAGACACCTCTCCGGTAAATAACCAATAGCATGACCTGGATGCCCATATTGGTTCCTAGATATTCCATGATGGTCTTTATCGGTTGAACCACGATGTCAAGGATTTAGTCAATCCCGTATGGAATTCCCTTTGTCCGGCGATATGTTACTTGCCCGAGATTTGATCGTTGGTATCTCCATACCTAGTTCAATATCGTTACCGGCAAGTCTCTTTACTCGTTCTGTAATACAAGATCCCATGACTAACTCATTAGGCACATTGCTTGCAACCTCTTTACAATGTTGTATTACCGAGAGGGGCCAGAGATATCTCTCCGTCACACAGAGTGACAGATCCCAGTGTCGATCCATGCCAACCCAATAGACACCTTCGGAGATACCTGTAGAGCATCTTTATGATCACCCAGTTATGAAGTGACGTTTGATAGCACACAAGGTTTTCCTCCGGTATCCAGGAGTTGCATGATCTCATGGTCGAAGGAACAGATACTTGACATGAAGAAAGCTATAACAAATAACTTAAACGATCTGATGCTAAGCTTATGGTTGGGTTTAGTCCATCACATCATTCTCCTAATGATGTGATCCCGTTATCAAATGACAACTCATGTCCATGGTTAGGAAACCTTAACCATCTTTGATCAACGAGCTAGTCTAGTAGAGGCTTACTAGGGACACTGTGTAGTTTATGTATTCACACATGTATTTAAGTTTCTGATCAATACAATTATAGCATGATTAATAAACATTTATCATGAATGGGAAATATGATAATAACTACTTTATTATTGCCTCTAGGGCATATTTCCAACAACAAATTCACTGGCTTTCAGACTGAACTGAGGTATAGTTTGGCATACCATTCTCAAACTAATGGTCAATCTGAAAGATTAAATTAGTGTTTGGAGACTTACTTGATATGCATGGCCTCTTGAACCAAAGAAATGGTTGTGTTGGTTGCCTCTAGCTGAATATTGGTACAATTCATCTTATCACACTGCCATTAAAAGATCTACATTCCAAGCACTGTATGATTTTCCCCCTCCTATGATCAGTGAACTAGCAATTCCTGGACCACCTGATGGAGATGCACAAGATTTATTGGAATCTAAAAGTACTATGCTCAAGAACATCAAAGAGCAGTTACTCAAAGCTCAACAACGCATGAAGAAGTACACTGATTTAAAAAGGAGTGAAAGAACATTTGAGCCTGGTGATTTGGTACACCTGAAAATGTCGCCTTACAAGTTAGCTGCATTTGGATTTTGAGGAGCACTCAAACTGCAACACAAGTATTATGGCCCTTTTGTCATCATCAACAAAGTGGGCAATGCAGCTTACAAACTACAGTTTCCAGATCATGTCCAAATTTACCTGGTTTTTCATGTTAGCCAATTAGAGAAGCACATCGGGCCGCGAGCAATACCCAGCCTGGATCTTCCTATGGTCAATGAGGATGGCACACTCAAGTCAGCTCTGGCAGCAGTGCTAGAGGTGAGGCAAGTTCCAAGGAAAAACCTACCGGTGGTACAGTGGCTAATTCAGTGGGAGAATTTATCACCAGCTAACGCCACCTGGGAAGACTCTGATTTTCTCAAGTACACATTCCCGGAGTTCTTCCGCAATACGAATGAAGCCTGGCGTTCAAGGTTGACACCGCCGTAAGGACACGTCGGCTCTCCAGGAGGAAGCTATGTCAGGATCCTGACGAGCTGCACATTTCTTCAGTTATCGCCGTTGCTGCAGATAACATTTCTAGTCTCATCCAATGGCCGTCATCGCTCCTTCTCTCTTATCATCGCTCAACGGTCCAGATTGGGTCAGACACTATTTACTTTCCATTGCAGTAGTCACTATAGTAACTGAGTTACCGTTTGGTTAAACCCCTCGCCTATAAAGACAACCGGGTTGTGGATGGCGTGGGCATGCTTTTCTTATTGTGAATTCTACCGAAATGGCTAGAACTATCCTATAGATAAATACAAGGCCTCTTAGCTTGCCCAGATCCCCCATATTAGTCCCATACTTGATGAAATTGTTCCTAAATTCCTGAGAGTATAAGCGGGATCTGACATAAGGGACGTGTCTTATCCCCGATTGATACAAAATCCTAATTATAGAGCATCTGAGACACTTTTGGATCCGCGTGTCTAGGTTTTGTTCAACTATTTGACTCACCAGGTCAACCATCGAAAGATGGAAATTGATGCAGGGCAAGTCTCTAGGCTTGTCTCAATCTTCACAATTTGAAGGTGGCAAAGGGTAAAATCACAAAGAAGACATATATCTCAAGAGGAAACACACAAAAACAAGGTTCACATCACATATACTCTAATAGCATCCAATGGAGAGTTACATGTACATCAAGATCCACACACAACAAAAGGAAAAGGTAAATGATGAGTTCTTCCCAAATCTCTAAATGAGATGGGGTCTTCAGATGTAGATCTTCCCAAATCCAAAGGATATGGATGTCTTGATTAACCACAAGGGGTTCTTCTCCTAGTGGAGGCCTTGATCTCCAAAGGAGATGATAGATGAGCAAAACCCTCTCAAGTTTAGTCTAAATGCTTTGTTAACCCTAAACCTGCGGAGAGGGGCGAAATATATGGTCTAGGTGCAAAATGGGTATGGGCTCAACCCGAAACAGTGCATAGACCAAGATACTAGACAGTCTGGTTGAGATCTACCGGTCTGTTCGGTAGTGTATTTCTCCTGAAGCTTCAGCGTGGGACCGGATAGTCTGGTTGGTTCTGACCAGACAGTCTGGTTACTTAGAGGGATTCGTGCGCGATTCCAGTGTCGTTCGCACAATCTCATCTCGTCGACCGTACAATCTGGTCCCTTCGACCAGACAGTCTGTTGACACCAGAAGATTTTGCCTGAAGTGTTTCTGGCAGCCGGACTATCTGGTCAGAGGGACAGTCTGTCCGGTAGTGCAAACTTGCACATGTTCTCCCTTCCATACACGCGAGACATGGTTACTACCTAAGACGGACATGCTATGCGTGGTTAGGTATCAAGAAGATGGCCAGGGAGAAGCTAGGAGCAATGGGCAAGTGATACGTCTCCAATGTATCTATAATTTTTGATTGTTCCATGCTATTATATTAATATTCTTGGATGTTTTACAATCATTTTATAGCAACTTTATATCATTTTTTGGGACTAACCTATTGACATAGTGCCTAGTGCCAGTTGTTGTTTTTTGCTTGTTTTTTACTTCGCAGGAAATCAATACCAAACGGAGTCCAAACGCAGCAAAAAAAATTGGTGATTTTTTCTGGACCAGAAGACACAAGTTGGGCCAAGAAAGTACCTGAGGGGGGCTCCGAGGGGAGCACAGCCCACCAGGGTGCGCCTGGGGGCCCAGGCGCGCCCATGTGGGTTGTGCCCACCTCGGCTACCTCCCGCACCGCTTCTTTGCTCTATAAATACCCCAATATTCCAGAAACCCTAGGGGAGTCGACAAAAATCAATTCCAGACGCCGCAAGTTCTAGAAACCACAGATCCAATCTAGACACCATCACGGAGGGGTTCATCATCCTCATTGGTGCCTCTTCGATGATGCGTGAGTAGTTCATTGTAGACCTACGGGTCCGTAGTTAGTAGCTAGATGGCTTCCTCTCTCTCTTTTGATTCTCAATACAATGGTCTCTTGGAGATCTATTTGATGTAACTCTTTTTGCGGTGTGTTTGTTGGGATCCGATGAACTTTGAGTTTATGATCAGATCTATGTTTTTATCCATGAAAGTTATTTGAGTCTTTTGATCTCTTATATGCATGATTACTTATAGCCTCGTATTTCTTCTTCGAATCTTTGGTTTAGTTAGGCCAACTAGATCGATTTTTCTTGCCATGGGAAGAGGTGCTTTGTGATGGGTTCGATCTTACGGTGCTTGATCCCAGTGACAGAAGGGGAACCGACACGTATGTATCATTGCTATTAAGGATAACAAGATGGGGTCTATTTCTACATAAATAGATCTTGTCTACATCATGTCATCGTTCTTATTGCATTACTCCATTTCTCCATGAACTTAATACACTAGATGCATGCTGGATAGCGGTCGATGTGTGGAGTAATAGTAGTAGATGCAGGCAGGAGTCGGTCTACTAATCTTGGACGTGATGCCTATATAATGATCATTGTCTGGATATCATCATAATTATTTGAAGTTCTATCAATTGCCCAACAGTAATTTGTTTACCCACCGTATGCTATTTTTCTCGAGAGAAGCCACTAGTGAAATCTACGGCCCCCGGGTCTATTTTCTCATCATATATTTTCAGATCTATATTGCTATTTGCCTTTTTATTTATTTGCCACTTTTATTTTCAGATCTATATTTCTAAAAACCCAAAAATATTTTGCTTCACTTTGTTTTATTCGCGATCTATTTATCCAGTCTACTACAATTTATCTCATGTCCGTTTGCCAATTTCTGGCGCCGTTACCCGAAAGGGATTGACAACCCCTTTAACACGTCGGGTTGCAAGTATTTGTTCTTTGTGTGCAGGTGCTATTTACGTAGTGTTGCTTGGTTCTCCTACTAGTTCGATAACCTTGGTCTCATCACTAAGGGAAATACCTACTGTTGCTGTGCTGCATCATCCCTTCCTCTTTGGGGAAATACCGACGTAGTTCAAGCCAACATCAGCAAGATGGCATAGATGCGAAGCAAGATAATCTAGAAGGAAAGTTGCAGAAAATCTAGAACCACCGGACGTCCGGTAGGACCATGGACGCCTGGTGCAGTGCGAGGAGGACCTCACAGGAAAACAACTCGCAAATCAACTCTACAACGGCCGGACATCTGGCGCGTCCCGAGCCACTGGACGTCCGCTCCTTACTGGAAATCCGGCGATGACTATCCAGAAGCAAAATGGCGAATATTACCAGAATTCCGACGTCCTCCGGACATCCGGCGTCACCAGAGCCACCGGACATCCGGTAACTTGCTCGCACAAACTTGGGCCTCGGCCTTGTATCTATCACGACCTGATCCCTGAATGGGGCCCGAATCTCTGCGCTTATTGTGTCAATCCCTGGATCAATAGCTGACACGCACAATCGACGATGAAATACTGAGAATACATCATGTGTAAAGTAGTATATCGTACATCGCAGATCCAGTGTTTTACAATATACACCTGCTTAGCTCATGGGCTAGCTTACAATATAATCATGCAGTGAAGATATCATTCGAGTCTTGTGGCATCCATGCACTCACAGGCAGAAGTTGAGTATAGTGATGTAACCCTACTTCGTACCTTCCACTCGATACGGTAAACCTGTAACATGATATGTTGCAGCCACAAGGGTCAATACATCGAATGTATTGGCAAGCTTCACCCGGATTGGCTTGTTGGAAAAGTAAACATGCAACTGGTGCGGCTGGTTTTCTTTTGTGCAAAAATAGTTTCCCTATCTTGTATAGTAGTGGTCTACTCTAATAGCAATATGACACTTCAGATAAATCTCATTCATAATCTATAGGCACTCCCGGTAAACCCCGGTCGTAGCACAAAGAATTTGAGCATGTGGGCTCTCTGGTAAACCCCGCTTACCCCAACCTTCCCAGAAGAATCTACCAATAAGCCCCGGGATCCTGGGTTGGTCCACACGCCCTGTTGGTTCAAGCCATTGATTTTAATTAAAGAAGAGGTGATGAGATCAAGCTGGCAGCTCTCAGATGATTTGCTCAAATTTGTCCATAACCGGGAACATGACTAATCATGATCAGTTTTATACACTCTGCAGAGGTTTGTGTACTTTACCCGTGATTCCCGATCACACCCTTAAGCCACTAAGCTTCACTTGTGAAGTAGCCCGGTAGAACAAGACAAGACTTTTGGGAAGTAGTAGCCTCTCTGAAAAGGTAGACCCAGTCCGGGGGTCCTAATGCATGAACTACATCTGTTGGCCTATCGCAGGAGGTTTCCCACAACTTACTTGGTCCAGACTGAGCCCATATTGTCTCACGGTTACACATGGAAGCTACTCAACTTTGAACTCATACAATCCCTTTGAGCCTGGGTGGTCGCCCGCAAGACATTCAACCATCCAAGCAAATCCAAAGCACCACCCAGATGATTTATTAATTAAGTAGTAGTTAAGTAGTCAACCATGTGGTTGTATGGCAGAATAATATAGGTGTTTCCCAATCCATGATATAGCAGCTAAGCAACTACTCGTTGGTTACAAGGTCAGGACATAAATGGACCTATATCATTCTACTGGGTTTCATCAAGCATAAAGTAAAAAATCCTACAGGGGTTCCTAGTTGAAAACAACTACAATGCATGAAAACATACGATATGATCAAAGGTTCCACTTGCCTGTATTGACGATTCTTCAATCTCACAATCTTGATCACGTTACTCTTCGCTCTCCGTACAATCTATCATAAGTAAAGAGCAATCATAAACAACCATACAATGCAATCAAACATACAGCATGTGTTGTGGATGGTGTCAGTGTCATTGTGCTGTGAGATCATGTGTCAAGGTTAACTCATAATAGTCTAGAAGATAACATAGTGGTTGTCATTGGAATACATGTGACATAAGAGTTCACATGGAAGTTTAAACTAAGGGTTCATCACATAAGGAGTATGTGATGTCAAGTTGTGGTTGTTAGGTTCTGGAAAAGAATCCTAACAACAGAATCATGATCTATGAATCTTGGATAGCCAAGTTCATGTTCAAGTTTGAATGGAAATTCAAACTTGTTGACCTTTCATGAGCTTGAATACACTAAGGTCTGAAAATGATAACTTCGTCTGGCTTCCAATTCAAACTGGATTTGGATTATAGTTCATCTTATTTGAATTCAAATTGATTTGAGTTCACAATTAGATTTGGTTTCACTAAGTTAAATTAGGTTATGGATTATTTTATAATTGACTAAGTTGGTTCAACAATTCAATGTTTTCCCTAAAGTCAAGTACAAATCAAATAAGACCACTATGGTTCATTTACTCAATTTGGTTCAACTAAAGTTAAGTACCAATCCAATGTGGTCACTAACGTTCATCTCTTTCATTTGATCATTGTCACATACCAAACCAAAATGGTTTGCTATGTGCAAATAGTTTTTGAGTTCTATTTGAAGTAATTTGAGCTCATCTTTCCTTATAGTCAAATATTAACTCCAACAATGTTTACTAGGTTTATTTCAACTCACTAAACCATATTGCATTTGGTTTATATATATTAAACCCATGGTTTGAAATGAATTCAAATGTTATTTGAATTTCCTAAAGTCAAACAATAATCCAAAATATTTACTATAGTTCATTTAATAGCTTCTGAACTATTTGTGACAGAATTGTTTTATTAAACAATTTTATTTCAAAATTAAACCTAATTAGGTTTGATTTCTATTTGAATTCTGTCATCTACAACATTTTGTTCAAAATGTATTTTTAAATTATTTAAATTTGAACCAAAGTGTTCTAATATGAAAGTGCATCTCACTAGGTTCAATTTGCAAAAAGAATCATTTAATTTGGATTTATTATGTGCAATTTATGCCCAGTTTAAGTTTGAATTCATTATGTTTGAATTTGAATTTTAAACTATTCTAATTTGAAATGTTTTTGGACAGGGTGAAACTAGATTTCATGGGGGTCATTTTGCAAAAAGAATCACTAAATTTGGACTTGTAGATAATTAGTTATGAGGTTTGAAGTTCTGGGACTTTTCTGTAAATTGCCAATTCAATTTAATTTACAGAAAACTGAACAGATAAGGTTGGACACATGGCGTGTTGTGGTTGGCTGAGGGGTGTCCGCTGCGGGCTCTAAATGACGGATGACCGAAGCTTAGGGGAAACGGTTCATTTAAATAAGTGATCTAATCCTACGCGTTGATTTGCAGATGAACTGCTGAGATTAGATTCGGGGTTCTCACCGGAGCTAGGTCATCGGAGGAGCTCGCCGGAGACGCGTACAGGGCGGTGGATGGCAGTGCATGGCTCAGGGTTGACAGGGATGGCGCTCCGGTGGGTTCTGGGCACGGCGGAGGGCACGACTCGACACGGGACGACGAGCTGGAGTCGATGGTGGCGGTGACTGGCCTCGGGGGCGACGGAAATGGTCGGAGCAAGGTCGCCAGAGTCTGCACCGTGGCGGAGAGCTTCGGGCAAGCTCGTGATGCTCAAAATAGAGGGAGTTAGGACGCGGGGTTTGGGTCATTGGACGCGCAAGATTAAGACGAAGATGATGCACACTGTCACGCGGGTTAGAGCTCACCGTGGTCGCCGGAACTTCAATGCCAACGGTGCTTGTCGCAACCCAACACATAGCAATACACATCATACATATGCACAACATGCAAGTATGTGTTGGTACAACATGGCATCACAACATAACTCTACCACTCAAGTATTTATTTAAGAGGCTCCGAAGAGCCATACATAACATGATATTACAGACATGGGTCTCATGACCCAGCATACAAAGTCATACAAGCAACAAGCGGAAGCATAAACCTGTCTGAGTACAGACAACTGAAAAGAAAGAAGGCTAAAAAGCTTGTCTATCTACAAGACCCTCCATAGGAACCAGACCTCTGTCTGGGATTCCCAAGCTACTCATCAAAGCCCACGTGGAACTACTAATGAGACTGAAGTCTTCGCTGCAAAAACATAAATTAAGCAAACATGAGTACAAATGTACTCAGCAAGACTTACATCAGAACTAACTACATATGCATCGGTATCAAAGAAGGGGGTGTGCAGTTTATCTGCAGCAAGCTAGCTTTGACTCAGTGGCTATCATGTACTACGGCTACCAGTAGTTCTTTGATGTGAGAAAGCACACACGAGTCCACATATTCCCCATATCAATACACCACTATGGATTCTCTCCCGCCTCCCTACGAGAAGGCCATCCATAGTACTCACGCTTATCTTGCGCATTTTAGAGTATCCACTTCAAGTTGTCTATGTACCATATAAGTCTCCAAGTAGTCCATATCTGAGGACGCGGCTATTCGAATAGATCATATTACCCTGCAAGGGTGTACTTTTTCACACACGCTCTCACCACTTACCACCATATACACGTCATGTATCTCGGCAACCTTCAAGCGGAAGCTTGGCGAGCGTGTCGGCCACAACCTGACTAACCACGCAAGACTCTAGTCCAGGTTTATCGCCTATCCGAGTCTGAACCCGCAAAGGAAGTCCGGCCGAAGTTTCCATCACAGCCCCAAATGATGTGAGCAGGGTTCCCAAGCCCGCCATTCGGGTGCCACTTGGTACACCGTGCCACTGTGCCTAGTCTGTCCCAAGCCGACCTGTACCGGGTGCCACTTGGTAGACAAATAGCACTACCTACAAACACCAAAAACTAGTTGCAACTCCTGGACAGAGATCAAGGTGATTAATAAGTCGAGAGAGCTTGGAGTACCCGGAGCCCAATGTGTGGTAGTAACTGTTCTTGGATAACATACACAGAACTCAGTTCTTAAGGATGGTCTCAATGAGACAACCCACCATGTACTCCTACATGGCCTCTCATCGCTACCTTTACCAAATCATGTTCACACACTTAGCTCTCAACATCAGGACATGATCATAACACTCCAATTCATCCCCGATGAATCAGACCCGACACAACTCTAAGCAATAGCATGCATGACAATCAAGCATGTATGAGTAGTCACATCATGGCTCAACCAAGTCCTACTCATGCTAGTGGGTTTTGCTATTTCTGTGGCAAAGATAGGTCATGCAGAGGAATGGGTTCAATTACCGCAACATGTAACAGTTAAATTGTTGTTGTCCTAATGTAGTAAAAGAGAGCAAGAGCGAGAGAGTGGGATTGTATCAGAATGCTCAAGGGGGGTTGCTTGCCTGGCACTTCTGAAGATAGTAATGCTCTTGATACGTCTCCAACATATCTATAATTTATGAAGTATTCATGCCATGTTTACAACAATTTTATATGGTTTTGGTATGATTTGGATGGAACTAACCCGGACTGACGCTGTTTTCAGCAAAACTACCATGGTGTTGTTTTTGTGCAAAAATAAAAGTTCTCCAAATGCAACGAAACTTTTTGACGATTTTTTGGAACAAAAGAGGCACTAGAAGCTTCGTGGGAGGACCAGAAGGTGAAGGAGGTGAGCACAAGACACCTGGGCGCACCAGGATGGGTTTTGCCCACCTCGAGGCCCATCTTCGTGTGATTCCAACGCTGAAAAATCCTATAAATAGAGAAACCATCAGAAATAACCCTAGATCAGAAGTTCTGCCGCCGCAAGCCTCTGTAGCTACGAAAAACCAATCTAAACCCCGTTCGGGCATCCTGTCGGAGGGGGAAATCGTCACCGGTGGCCATCTTCATCATCCCAGCGGCCACCATGATGAGGAGGGAGTAGTCCACCCTCGGGAATGAGGGTTTGTACCAGTAGCTATGCGTTTAATCTCTCTCTCTCTCGTGTTCTTGAGATGGCATGATCTTGATGTATCGCGGGCTTTGTTAATATAGTTGGATCATATGGTGTTTTCCCCTCTCTATCTTGTTGTGATGAATTGAGTTTTCCCTTTGAGATTTTGTTTTATCGGATTGAAAACTTGTATGAATTTGAGAGCACTTGATGTATGTCTTGCTATGAATACCCGTGGTGACAATGGAGTATCATATTGATTCACTTGATATGTGTTTTGGAGGTGAGTGCTTGAAGGTATATCTTTAGATCTTGCAATTGAATCTTTTAGTTTCTTGTTTTATCACTATTTTGGTTTATAAAAGAAAACTACAAAAAAATGGAATTGAGGTTGCATCATATTGTTCATCTATATAATGTCTTTCGTGAAAATGATGGAAAGGAAAATTGTGCTCAATTGATAGAGGAAGAATTCTATAAAATGTTTTGACAAAAAATCTTTGAATGACGAGCATGATTGCAATGTTGTTGGTTTGAACTCTTTGAATATCCATGATGCTAATGACATGCAAAGCCATAAGCTTGGGGATGCTATATTTGATGAATATGATATTTTTAGTCCCCCAAGTTTTGATGAGAAAATGTATTATGATGATAGCATGCCTCCTATTTATGATGATAATATTGATGAAAGTGGGTTTGGAAGAGTGTCAACTCTAGGTACTAATGATCCCACTATTTTGGAGGGTGTTGAATCTTATTGTAATAATTATGAAAGTGGATTTGGAGAGGTCATGACTTTATTTAGTGATGAATCCACTATTTTGGAAGAGGTTTCAATTGACTATGACAACAAAGTTGCTATCTATGATGATTATGGTGATGACATGTATGCTATAAATAATAATTATAACCATGAAACTTGTCATCATGATTTTAATGCTCAATATGATTATGCCAATCAAGTATCACATGATAGTTATTTTGTTGAGTTTGCTCCCACCACTATTCATGAGAATAAATTTGCGTATGTGGAGAGTAAGAAAATTTCTATGCTTGTGGATCATGAAAAGAATGATTTATGTGATAGTTATATTTTTGAATTCATTCATGATGCTACTGAAAATTATTATGAGAGAGGAATATATGCTTCTACATATTTCAATAATATCAAGTTTCCTCTCTTTATGTTGAAAGTTTTGAAGTTGCACTTGTTTTGCCTTCCTATGCTAGTTGATTCTTGTTCCCATAAGTTGTTTGCTCACAAAATCCCTATGCATAGGAAGTGGGTTAGAATTAAATGTGCTAGCCATATGCTTCATGATGCTCTCTTTGTGCTTCAATTCTTATCTTTTATGTGAGCATCATTGAAATCATCATGCCTAGCTAAAAAGGCATTAAAGAAAAACGCTTGTTGGGAGACAACCCAACACTTTTACCTACTGTTTTTGTGTGCTCAAATGATTAAGCTACTGTATTAATCATGTTTTATAGCTTTTGTTTCAATAAAGTGCCAAGTAAAGCCTTTGGGATAGTGTGGATGATAGTTGACTTGATTCTGTGCAAAAACAGAAACTTTTGCTTCCAGTAACAGAATTGTTTAAATTTACTGGAGAGTAGAAAGATTATGATTTTTTTACAGTTGATGGGTTTACAAATTTTCTATGTTTTACTAATGTTTCAGAAGTTTTGGAGTTACATAAGTATGACCATAATTCAGATCTTTACAAACTGTTATGTTTTTGACAGATTCTGTTTGCAATGCATAGTTTGCTTGTTTTATGGTTTCTATGGCTTATATTGCTTAATATAAATTATGTAAATTGTAGAGTACAGTAGGAATTGTTTGAGAACAATTATGAATATTGTCTTTGACATTACCCAAGTGAATGATTTGTTTTATCATACTAACCCATCTCACGAAGTTCCGTTAAGTTTTGTGTGATTGAAGTTTTCAAGTTTTGGGTGAGATCTCGATATGAGGAGAATAAGGAGTGACAAGACCCTAAGCTTGGGGATTCCCAAAGCACCCCAAGGTAATATTCAAGAAATATCCAAGCAACTAAGCTTGGGGATGCCTCGGAAGGCATCCCCTCTTTCGTCTCCAACATTATCGGTAACCTCACTTGGAGCTACATTTTCATTCGTCACATGATATGTGTTTTGCTTGGAGCATCATTTTATTTTATTAGGATTTGATTGTTGTTATTTACAATAATGTTTGATATCTTTTATTTCAATAAAATTTCATGAGTATCCCTCACCATGCTTAGTTTGCAAGTATTTGAGTTGCTGTTTCCAAACAGAAAGTTGCACGCTATTGCGTGAATTCTTGAGAAAAGTCATAATGTGATAAAATGTTGAAATTTTTTGCACAATAAGATATGATAAATTTTATACAGTGTGGGAAATTTTCATAATTTTTGGATTAGGGAAGTGTGAGTGAAATGGCACTCTTTACAGACTATACTATTTAGACACATTGCTGTTATGTTTGCATATGTTTGCTTGTTTAATGATTCTATTTGAGGATAGGACTATTAAATATGCAGAGGCATTTAGTATGCAATGTTAAATAATAATTTTAGTGATTTGCTACAGTAGAGAATGATAAGGTTTTTGCATTGATTTATACTAACTTATCCCACGAGTTCTTGTTGAGTTTTGTGTGGATGAAGTTTTTAAGATTTAGGGAAACCGTGATATAAAAGGAATTAAGGAGACACAAAAGCTCAAGCTTGGGGATGCCCAAGGCATCCCAAGATAATATTTCAAGAAGTCTCAAGCATCTAAGCTTGGGTATGCCCCGGTAGGCATCCCACTTTTCTTCATCAACAATTATCGGTTAGTATCGGTTGAACATAAGTTTTTGCTTCTTCACATGATGTGTGCTATTCTTGGAATGTCATTTTATTTTCATTTTGCTTGATGTTTTAATAAAATACTTAGATCTGAAAGTTTTTAAATTTGAGAGAGTCCTCAAATAGCTACCCATTTACTTAACTACTCGCTTGAACTTCACTTATATCTTTTTGGAGTAGATTGTCATTTACTCTTGTGCTTCACTTATATCCTATGAGTAAAATTTTGAATGAATTGAATACCATGAAGTTGAAATTATATGTTCATATCATGCCTAGTGGTAGCTTCACATTGGGTTTAGAAAGTGAAATCTTTTGAAGCTCGACAATCACAATATTGGTCATACAAGCAATTCATGAATGATTAGTATAAGGAAGAGAACTTTCACATACAAATATATTATCTTTGACATCTTCTATGATTGTGAATACCCATTAATTATTTTCAAACTTGAGCAAATTAGTTGAATTTGGACAAGGAAGACAATGTAATGAGTTATGCTTGTGTATATTTGCATAGAAGTTATATTGTTATGGATCCTCCAACATGTGGTGTTTGCTTAGGATCTTTTGCTAGCCAAAAATTCGCACTAAGTAGAGATACTACTTGTGCATCCAAAAACCCTTAAACCCAGTTTCTTGCCATGAGTGTCCACCATACCTACCTATGGATTGAATAAGATCCCTCAAGTAAGTTGTCATCGGTGCATAAAGCAATAAAAATTGCTCCTAAATATGTTTGATCTTTTATTGTAAGGGAAAATTGAGCGTTGTACAAACTTGTGATGGCAAAGTAATAAAAGCGATGGAATGCATAATAAAGGTTGCTATCATAAGGGGCAATATAACATGACGTTCCTTTGCATTAAGAGCTTGGACATCCAAAAATAAAAAGCGCATGACAACCTCTGCTTCCCTCTGCGAAGGGCCTATCTTTTACTTTTCAGTATTTACTTTTATGCAAGAGTCAATAGAATGGATTCTCATTTCAACCTCAATTATTCTCTAGTTTGCAAGCATCATGTGGTGGGGAAAGATCTAGGCACATATGGCCAGTCAAATATATTTGATCATGATTTATTATTGTTGACAATTATCTCTATGATAAATGAGTTGGGAGGCGAAACATTAAACCCCTATCTTTCTCTGTGTTCGATGGATGCCATTTGTTCTAAAAATATGCTTTGAGTACTAGCAATCATAGAAGACTATATGATGATTGAGTATGTGGAGCTCTCACTTAGACTCTGTTGAATAAGTTGAATTGCAATTGTTTGGTGACTAAGAATATAGGTTGTTGATTTTCAAGAGAATTCATTGTTTGAACCTTAACATGTGAATTGGTCGCTACTTTAACATGAGAAGTTTTATGAGAAAGAATTGATGTTATGATGCTAGGAAAAGTGATTGAAATTATCATTGATCAAACTTATGCACTATGCTACCATTCACACTTCATAAATTATTTCTTTTATCATTTACCTACTCGAGGACGAGTAGGAATTAAGCTTGGGGATGCTGATACGTCTCCAACGTATCTATTATTTATGAAGTATTCATGCCATGTTTACAACAATTTTATATGGTTTTGGTATGATTTGGATGGAACTAACCCGGACTGACGCTGTTTTCAACAGAACTACTATGGTGTTGTTTTTTGTGCAGAAATAAAAGTTCTCCAAATGCAACGAAACTTTTTGATGATTTTTTGGAACAAAAGAGGCACTAGAAGCTTCATGGGAGGACCAAAAGGTGAAGGACGTGAGCACAAGACACTTGGGCGCGCCAGGAGGCCCAGGCGCACCCAGATGGGTTGTGCCCACCTCGAGGCCCATCTTCGCATGATTCCAACGCTGAAAAATCCTATAAATAGAGAAACCATCAAAAATAACCCTAGATCAGAAGTTTCACCGCCGCAAGCCTCTGTAGCCACGAAAAACCAATCTAGACCCCGTTCTGGCATCCTGCCGAAGGGGGAAATCATCACCGGAGGCCATCTTCATCATCCCGGCGGCCACCATGATGAGGAGGGAGTAGTCCACCCTCGGGAATGAGGGTTTGTACCAGTAGCTATGTGTTTAATCTCTCTCTCTCTCGTGTTCTTGAGATGGCACGATCTTGATGTATCGCAGGCTTTGTTAATATAGTTGGATCATATGGTGTTTTCCCCTCTCTATCTTGTTGTGATGAATTGAGTTTTCCCTTTGAGATTTCATTTTATTGGATTGAATACTTTTATGGATTTGAGAGCACTTGATGTATGTCTTGCTATGAATACCCGTGGTGACAATGGGGTATCATATTGATTCACTTGATATGTGTTTTGGCACTTAACTCGCGGATTCCCGAGGTGACATTGGGGTAATCTATGCATAGGGGTTGATGCACGTTCTCGTCTTTGTTTCTCCGATAGAAATCTTGGGGCACTCTTTGAGGTTCTTTGTATTGGATTGAGTATTATGAATCTGAAATTGTTTGATGCATATCGCATAATCGACTCACGGATACTCGCGGTGACATTGGAGTATCTAGGTGACATTAGAGTCGGTTGATGTGTATCATATGGTGTTATTTTGGCACAAATTCTTGGTTAGATCGATCGGAAAGAATAGCTTGGTGTTATTTTAGTACGAACTCTAGGATAGATTGATCGGAAAGAATAGCTTTGAGGTGGTTCCGTACCCTACAAACAATTTCTTCTTATGTTCTCCGCTAGATAAGAACTTTGGAGTGATTCTTCATCGCACGTTGAGGGAAGGTTATATGATCCAATTATATTAGCATTGTTGAGAGATTGCACTAGCGAAAGTACGGACCCTAGGCCTCATTTTCAAGCATTGCAATACCGTTTGTGCTCACTTTTGTTACAAAAATCAATATCTACTATCATTACTACGCTTGTATCACCATCTCTTCGCCGAACTAGTGCACCTATACAAATTACCATTGTATTTGGTGTGTTGGGGACACAAGAGACTTTTTGTTATTTGGTTACAGGGTTGTTTGAGAGAGACCATCTTCGTCCTACGCCTCCCACGGATTGATAAACCTTAGGTCATTCACTTGAGGGAAAATCCTACAAAACTCTGCGCTTGGAGGCCCAACACGAGTCTATAAGAATAAAGTTGCGTAGTAGACATCAGCTCTTCATCGATGTCAACGATCATTGTGTCGAAACCGTCTTCTACCAAGAAGGAACAACACCGTCAAACAAGAAAAGGAAACACATTCAATGCAAATGCACGACCAAATGGATGACATGACAAATTAAGGTACTGAATTGACCTAATGCAATAGTTAGTCATGTTAATTGAAGTGGAATTCAAACATATAGCAAATTCCAACTCCAAAACTAATTACCATATATTTCATAACCATGATTTTTCCTAGTTGGTGATGTTAACTTGCTCAAACATGCATGAATATGGCATAAACAGATTCTTCATATTTTTCTGATCATTTTTCATATATAAATTATTTCATTTGGAGTTACGGTTGAATTTCTATGAATTTTCAATGTTTAAAGTATTTTCTGAATTAAATAAATCATTTTCTAATTTATCCAAAATCAGTAAATACTTCTGTTACTCACTGATCTATTAGCCACAGTGCATGACATGTGGGGCCAGTCAACAGTGACATCAGCAAGGTCAAACTGACGTGTGGGTCCCCTCGGTTTAGTTAAATCTAAACTAAAATTAATCCTGTGGTTAATTTAGGGCATGGGGCCCGCTCGTCAGTGTCACAGGGACAAACTAAGTGTGTCATTAGTGATTAATGACAGCTGCCACCGGCGGCTAATCGCCGGCGAGGCCAGACGCAGTGGAACAGCTCGCGTTCCGCCTTCCGACGACCAAACGAGCAGCGGAGGGGCTCTACGCGGTGCTGGGGCTCGCGCGCATCCGGTGGTGCAAACGGCACCGCCGGAGACGGCTTAAATCGATGGCAGCGACCATAACAACGGCGGTCAGAGCTAGGGCAACGATGGCAACAACGCTATGGTGCACGGGAGGACCAACTGGTGGGTGAGCTCGGCTCCTTGGAACGTGTTGACCACAAAGGCATGCTCGGACGCGAGCTTGGCTTGCTCTAGCCCTGGCGGCCTCATGGTCGGCGGCGAGGAGCTCCCGGCCATGGTGGTTAGACGCGCTAGAGGACGCAAATGACAAAGGAAGAGAGGGTAAACGGGGAGTAGCTCACGTCGAGTCGAACGGGAAGCCTAGCGGGCTCGGGAAGGCACGGACGGCGGTGAATCGACGGCGGCGGTCGTCAGATCCCGAGGACGAAGACGATGGAGCTGGCGGCTTCACAGGGCATCCGGCTCGCACGGCTCGGTGTAGCTCTTCAAAGCTTTCTAACACGATGGAAGGACGAGCGGCTCGGTGGCCACGGTGAATGGCGATGGTGGCACTCGGCGCGTTTGGGTGGCGAGAGAGAGAGAGAGCAGAGGAGGAGGGATGAGCTCGAGGGAAAGGTCGAGGGGGTTACAGGGGAATGCGTGGCGTTCTCTAGGCGCTTCAGGGCGGCGAGGAGACAGGCAGGCAGGGTGGAGGTGGCCGGCGCCGGCGACCACGCGCCTTGCGTCCTTTTGGCATGAGGTAGGCGAAGACTGGCAGCTAGGCCAGCTAGTGGATTTCGGTAAGTGCCAGGTATGTTTTTCCTCTCTCTGCTTTTCTTTTATTTCTGTTTTGTTTCTGTTTTTATTTGTTTATTTTGCCACTGACTCAAATTCAAAAGAATTTCAAAACAGGGCCAAACCTTCTAAATATTTTTATGTTACCATTATGGACTTTTCCAAAAGCACATAAAATACTTTAGAGACATTTGAAAATATATTCAATATATATGAATATAAGTCCAAACTCAAATAGAATATTGGTTTAAATTCAAAGTCCAAAACAATTCCTTCAAAAATGTTCATTAATTTTGGTTGGATTCAAAACCCCTGCCAAAATATAACCAACAGTAGTTAAGGCCATTTTGGATTTATTGAATGCAATTTTTAGGGGGTTTCCCTTTATTTAATTTTGACGCTTTAACAATTCCCTCAACTCAAATTTCTTAAATTTAAACGTGATGCATGATGCACTCTAATGCAACTATTTACGAACAAATTCTAGGGTTGTGACAGTGGTTGTGCTCGAGTGTCGGTGAGCACGTGGCTGAAGGGGTCATGTGCTCGGCAAAGGTGTCGAGGGGGTTCGCCGGGCTCATGGAGTGCGGTGGTGGCTCGGGTTGGTCGCGGGGAGGGCTAGGTTCGCCGGAGTGGATCGGCAGTGGCGGCGGCGGCGGGTTTGATTCAGGCAGCCCGGCAGCGCTTGAGGTGTGGCTCAAGGGGCGAATTGGAGAGGATGACATGGGGATTTATAGAATCAGGGTGGACGGCTCGGGCGCGGCTGGAGGTGGCGAACATGGGGGCACGTGCATGACGTTGCTCGGGTCCACATCATGGGCACAAGCAGTTGGCGCGAGGTGGGGGTGACGGGCTGACGGATGGGGTCCGACTGTCCGCAGGTGGAAGAGAGAGAGAGAGAGAGAGGTGGGCGCGGCGCTGGGCTGGCTGGGCTGGCTGGTCCAGTTGGGCCTTTTTCTTTTTATTCTTTTTCTGTTTCTGTTTTCTAATTTTCTTTCTGTTTTGATTTGTGTTTATCAACTGATTTTGATTTTGAATTTTCTTCCAAGAGAGATTGTTTTCGAAATTCCAAATGGAATATTTAGAAATGTATGAACATTTTAGTGGGGCTTTTGGACATATATTTACTGCACTTGCATTTTCATTTTTAATTTGAATTTCGTTTGAAAACTAGAAGTGTTTCAAATTCATTTTAGAAAATTGGCAGAGGGTCAAGAATATTATTTGGACTTATGAAATATCATCTCCTGCCAAATAAAAAGCAAATCCATTTTTCAATAATTCCCTCTGGCTTTTTGAATTGATTTCAAAACAAAACCAACTCAAATTCTTTCAGGGAAATCATTATTCCTTGAATATTGCTTGGGACTTATTAAGAATGCTTTTACCGAAATAATATTTTCAAAATGGCTTGGTCCCTACCAGAATTAGCTAGGGTCTCACTGGTTGCAGTTGAATTTTCATCCTTCTAGGCAATCAATCAAGCAATTCAAAGTTAAACACAAACAATCCTAGGCAAACATAGGTATTTCCTAGAAAATTTTTAATTTCTTGTGAAAATTTTAACATACCAGATTTGGGAAAATCTAGGTTGTGACAGACTACCACCTTAAAAGAGATCTCGTCCCGAGATCTGGAGAGGCTAGAAAGAAAGTTAGGGTTTGGGGTTCTCTTAAATTCCATCTCCAAGTCAAGGGTCTTTCGTCTGGCAAATCTATACCATTTGTACTCTGGTGTGCTTGGGTTCTTGTCTTCTTTGTTGGTCTCTATGGTGCTCAAGATAATTCTGTGACTGGTAGCTCTATTTCTCAAGGCTTCCTTACTACTGGGGTCTGGTTGGGTTGTGCGATGCCTCCTGGAACTATCCTTGCAATCCCATTCTCTTGCGTTCCAGGTTGCTACCACCCTTAAAAGAGATTAAGGTTGGGTTTTGTGTAGCTTTTACTACTTGGGTGCTGGTACCGGTGGTTCCTTCAGATTCTATAATTATGATATCATCTACTCATCTGATAAGTCTCCCGTTCTTCCATTTTTGTGGTTCAAACTGTCCTTGTGATTACGGTGTGCTCATACCATCATATCAGTCATGTTCTTCCTTTTGGTAGTCCTTGTCTGTACCATCCTATCATTCACTCGGATACTGGCATGTCCTTTACCTCATGATCGTTAGGCAAGTATCATTCGGTCAACATACTACTATCCAGTCACCTACTGTCATCCTTGGGCACTCATCTGATTCGTGGGTAAAATCTAACAATCAATTCCCATTACCGTCTGTGGTCCTGGGAGATCCTTACTATCCTTATTTCCAATCCCGAGTCTCAAAATTCCTTAGCAGGTAGTGGTCTTCCGATATATGGATCCTTCCTGGTCGTTCGGTCGAGCTCTAACTCACCGTTAGACCTACGTTCGGCAATGATTGCCTGTACGGGGTTACGTACCACTCCATATAGGTTCTTGGCTCACATCGTCTCTCATCTATAGGCATCTCGCTCAAGACTATCTACTCCTCATAGTAAGGTGAATAATAAGAGTAGACGTATGGCAATCAACTCATGGCGTACCCAAATCATTACCAACCATGGGGTTTGGAAATCTTCGTAAACCTAACACTCGGTCTTCCTCACAAGCGTTCTTAAAGTCCTTCCTGCTCCATGTTTCAAGTCTTCTGAACTACTTTGGTCTTGCGATGCTGACGTCTAACATTATCTCACAACTCTCAGATGGCAAAAAATTCCTATAATGTTAGCTATCAACTGTCGTTTCCTCAGCGGTTTTTCCTTCTATGTGACAAACTTGCGTTGTCGTCCTTAGGGTCACATTTACTCCAATTCAGTCACACTTATGCCCCCCTTCCTTACAAAACTATAATACCCATCCTGGTTCTGGTTCTTATTGCACGGTGATCCGGTCGTTACTGCTAACATATGTTCCATTCAGTCATGCTCATTGGCAATTCGGGTTCTGTACTCCTGACATGCTTGGCTTCTCGAGGTTTAACGATATCCTAACTAAAGGTATCCCCTTAAACAATCCTTAATATCTGTAACGGGGTTTCCTAACAACACAATCTCCCTTACAGACCCTATTCTTCCTTCTGGAAACAACAATGACACTTCTCTAGTCAAGGTTCCAATTGGTTTGCCCTTCGGTTTACTCCGCCGTTGGGTAGTGGTTACTGTTCGTCTAATGGGTCTGATACTTCCTAGTCGGTGTCTTTTTTCCTTTTCTGCTAACCCACGTGTCTGATTCAGTCTTTCTTGTCTCGGTTATGGTATATATGACATGTGAAAATGGGGCCAACAAGACTTTCATTCCTTGATAATAGTGCTGGTACATAACTGATCATACTTCCATTACATCATGACTGGCATTTCTACTATCTAAACTCTAAGGATTTATCTACTACTACACATCCTCTGGCTAAAGTTCTTCAATGGTACTCGGTGTTGTTGATGACATTAGGTCCTTCCTCCTCTGTAATGTTCGTTGATCCATAAGCTACCTTCATACTCCTTCTCATCACACTTCATCTCTTGGCACTTGGTTCCTTCTGTGGTTCCTCATTCCTTTCTAGAATCTCCACTACTACTTCTTTTCACGTCTCCTTTAATCCATATTATCTCAGTATTTCTCCCTGTTGTTAACACTATTCAGTTCCATCCTTGGGGCTTCCCACCTAGCGGTGTTGGCAGTTTCCTTCTTGTGGTCCTTATGGTCCTTACCCCATTCCTTGGTGTGTCCTTCAGGGTGGGGCACTTGCTTCCGTGGTGTCCTGGGTCTCTGCATCTATAACAAAGCAGCTAACTTAAATCCTTCTTCATGGTTGCTGAGGGGTGGGCTGAGGCATTGTCGGTCTCCTCACTGTTGGCATTCTGATGGTTACATCCTTGGAGCACTTCTATTTCCACAGTGTCAAGGTCTTGGGGGTTCTGGTTGAGCTATCTCGGGTTTATCTCCTTCAGGTTTCCTCTCTTGATGTCCTTCTGAGGGCATTTGTTGGTGAACTGTCCCAGATTTCTGCATCTGTAGCACAGTATCTCCGATAGGTCGCACAGTCTTACAGGTCTTTCATTCTTCAGCATGGTGCATTCGTTGGCGTAGTTTCCAGGTTTCTTACAGTTGAAACACATCACTTTGCTCTTGTCCTTTCTGGCAGTACTCCTCGAACTAAGGGCTCCTCCCTGCTGGGGTTGAAGGCATTCACTCCTCCGGTGCATGGGTCCGTCACATTCCATGTAGATGATGCGACTCAAATCCTCCTTGGTCAAGGTTGGCTTGCTGATGTGGCTCCTAACGTACTCTACCACAGGGCAGTAACTTATGGAGTGTCAAACTTGCCCGCATTCATAACAGGTGTAATCCTCTGTGTCTACTCCTTCTTCCCTGCCAACTGGGATGTCACATGTGATGGATGTTTCTTGCGGGAATATTTCCCCTTCCAAATCCTTTCCCTCCTCCTGAGGTCCTGCCATCAGTGTTTCCCTCTTGAAGGTTCTGTAGCTGGGCGGGTAATGATCAGTTCCTTTGCACAACAGACACGTGACTTCCTATGTGGGGTGACCCTTCTCATCGGCGGCTATCCATCTGCCAATCCCTACTCTGATTGCTGATCCGGACAAAATCAATCCCTTGGGGTCCATACTGTCAAATTCTGGGGTATTGGATGGTCTGAGTTAGGGTCGAGAGAGAATAGGCGAGAGAGATAGATACCCTTATGCTAATCCCAGTTAGCAGTATATATAGCCTCATATGGCCTCAGTTATCATAGCTTCGTATGGCTGTTAATCTAACACATAGATGCGTTCATACCTAAGGTCTGTTCGCGGTCTAATACTACGTTCTCGCTTCTTCTGAAGTTTCTTATGTTTCCATCGTTCTCACCATAACTCCTGAGTGGCGTTCTTCTGACTTCCCTCATTAATTGGGTAGGCCTTTAATTACATAGTAAGTGGTTCACACTTCACACAATTCAAAGCAATAATTTCATTCAACAATCATGACAATCAATTCACACAAGCAACAAGGTTCAAAGCAAACCTAAGAAAGGTCATACTGTATCCAACATGATCTCATCCAACTATTGTACAACACTACGTCAGATTGACATAGTAGTGGTTCACGCGTAACGTTCTACTTCAGGTTAACATACTAGTGGTGTTCAAGTCTAAGCTCCATTTCTGCTTCAGTTCTCCTACTTCGTGATCCATGTAGTAGATCCTTCTTCCTTGGGTTGCTTCACTCTTGGGTTGTTCTTGTTCTGCTCCTTTGCAAGTTCCGCTTTGACTTATCTTAATTCATCCTCAACTCTGTTAAGATGTTCCTGAGTGTAATACAGTCTGATCCGGAGTCTCGTTCCCAACTTCTTGATTGCTTCCCATGCAACATCTCTTGTGGCATCAAAGAATGTAGCTTGAAGTGTCAGGCTGGTGATCACATGAAGTCCTCTGGCCTCATGACTATCTCCTTAATGAGCATACATGTGCAGTTGCACAATCCAACAGTTCCTTCCTTCATGCCTAGGGATGGCAATGGGTACCCATTACCCACGTACCCTGCGGGTAAAAACCCTATAAGGGTAAGGGTATGGGATAAAACATTATCCATGGGTATATAAATAGGGAAATGTTAAACCCATCGGGTAGAGCGGGTACGGGTATGGGATCATATAACCCATACCCACATACCCATGTACCCATATAAAATCTATATGGACTCAAAATTATCTCTACACTTTGTGATGAATTTGTGAGCTCAAAATATATGACTATGTGATGATGTTTTGATGTGTCGTTATTTACGAGAAAGTGATGTTGTTTATTAATATGTTGTTGTTTATCATGTCTTGTTGGTTAAAAGTGTGTGTTGTTGTTATAATCTATTGTTGTTTATAGATTATAATTATATGTTATTTTTTATGACTATGAGTTGTTCAAACTGATGCTTTGCAAACATGGGTAATTTAACCCACGGGTACCCATCTACCCTGTCGGGTAACGGGTATGGGAATAAATCGTATCCATTGACGGGTATGGGTAAGGGTGATGGGTAAGCTCAGAGGGGATGGGTAAGGGTATGGGGTGGCTCCACCCGTACCCAAACCCTGCGGGTGCCATCCCTACCTCTAATTATCTGGCGATGATTAGCTCTGGACGGCGAAGCGCTGCCGGATCGTGAAGGCTGCACGCTTGCAACCAAGTAGAGAGGCCGTGCTTTCAATCTTCGGTTCGAGGGACTATTCGTGGGCGGTTCACGGGATCATTCATCGGTGGTACGAGGGACTCCAAGTACGATCTACACCGACACGTTCTTCTTCCACTGCAACTCGTTGACGGTAACGATCATGATCCCAACCCGTTATGCATCTTCATATTGATCTTGGGTGTGCGTAGCCGCGATTTTTTTTTTGTTTTCTACTATATTTCCCAACAGTAGTATCAGAGTAGTTATATGAGTAGGTGCAGGTTGTGATCTAGATCACATGTGATTGTGAGGGTTGATGTTCTTGCTATGCTTCCCTCGAGTGTTGCTTTGGTTCAATTCATCCACGACATGGTGTTGCTTTTCACAAGGTTCTGACAATCAATCGACTCTGGCTGTCGATGATCTGCTAACAGTTCCTTGGGCTTCACAATTGTTGAGAATAGTGAACCATCGCGTACACAAGAGGGTGTCAAAGATGGATGATCTTCTAGGGGGTCACGCGTATTTGACGAAGTTCAGTGTGGGGCTAGAGACTTTTAATTAAGTATCTTATTTCACACACCTGAAACTTAATCTAGCATCAAGAATCATCGCCTAAATTGTGGATGTAGGTAGCTAGTATTATTTGTTAAAACTGGTTAACAGCGTAACTAAAATTTTGCTAAAATCGATTAGAGGACGTTTAACTTGGTTTTGCAGGGTATGCATATGATGTGGTATAGCCTTCGTCATGATAATGAGTTTATGTATGAGATGGTTATATGTTGTAATGTTAAGTGGCATGCGCGTCACGGCATAATGGCTAGAGCCACGAGATTGCCACATTAATGTAAACATCGTAGAAATAGCCTACATGTTACAGGTGACGATGGCAATCGTACATGTAGGACCCCGACGTGGAGAAGGTGTACTTGGCGCGGGACGAGGAGCTATAATTTCGTGCCATAGAGGAATTTCTGAATTTAGTGTCACGGCAACGTTTTCTGAAACGGTCGCCATGACAACGTTTTCTGAAATTGCCGCAATGACAACGTTTTTGAAACGGTTGCCAGAACAACGAAATATTGGCCATCACGACGCTTCAGCTGGAGATTGAAATGACCACAGAGATTCCCGGCGCCCAGGGCTATACCATACCATGCTTTTATGAATTGCCTGAGATGTTTATCCCTTTGTTGTTTGTACCCTTTGATTGCACAGTAGTCAATTATTAGGGTGATCTCTCACAGAAAATATCAACTTAAAAGGTGCTCTTCCTAGTGTTGCAACCATCTATAACATGTGGCCTTTCGGAGTACTACATTCTATCATGAGTACAAACGAGAAGTGAAGTGTAAGGTGGGTGAGGTAGGACTTCACAGCAGAAACACTCGGTTGTCTTGAAGTTCTAGCAGAAAAGTTCTGAGCTCGGATCATGAAGCATCGAAAGATGAACAAGAGTCATATGGAGATATAATTGGCAAAAGATTGCCCACCGGTTGAAATTTACATCATATGAGATGCTACCATCCATGGGTGTGAATGAGATCAGGATCTTGAATCACTCATTTCCAATTATGAGAGATATTGATTTGAGTAGGAGTGCACTTTATATTAAAAATTTGTTTAAACACTAGTGCAACATTAATTATGAACAATGTCTATGTAGTTTGCTTTATAGTTGTAGAATTATGGCTCTTGGTTCCACCCTTTTTGTTGAAATTGTTTGACTGTTATTTATCTGGTTGAATCTTTACGATTGGCAAACGTAATGAGAGGATTGTCCTCTAAGAGTGCCAAGAAAGATTTTGTCCTACTGCATGCTTACAATACCCTCCTACGAATGCTATGGATGACAAGACTTACGTCTTTTGATCCAAAAGTCTAAGAATTACATTACGGTCTGCTTGCTTCCGAGAAACCCGAACTTCAAAATGTTCGGGATAATTATGTGATATTCTTGGAACTGAAAATTCTTTTCAGAAAAGGTTAAAAGATATATGATATCTGAAGAAGTGTTTTGTTTGCAAGTTCTAGTGAAGCGTTCAACTATGTTTGAGACTAATATGTGTAAGATCCGTAAGAACACCAATCATGAGTTGATGGTGAGAACTTAAAGAGAAAGAACAAAACCAAAGGATGTAATGGACTTACATGCCTAAGGAAGTTCGGGGCTCACGCCGCTCTTAAAAGTTAGATGATTCTTCTGTTGAGTGGGAGAAATATTGAAAGTAAAACTATAAGAATTTAGAGGCGGAAAGAAAAGAAGACTGGAATGTCCAGCTCGGGTATGAATGTCATACAAGTTATTAGATGTAGAGAAAGTCGGTCAAGTAAAGTGTGATTCTTGAGAATTGTGATTAAATCATTAAACACTAAATTCTTCGGGAATTGTGGTCAAAAGTTCATCAGAAGGATACCAACCCTTAGTTGAAATTTGCATGTGAACCCTTATGTCACATGTATGCAAATGACAACCACTATGTTTTCTTCCAAACTCTTATGAGTTAACCTTGACACATGATCTCACAGCACAATGACACTGACACCATGCACAACACCTGTTGTATGTTTGATTGCATTATATTGTTGTTTGATTACATTATATGGTTGTTTGATTGCATTGTATGGTTGTTTATGATTGCTCTTTACTTACGATAGATTGTACGGAGAGCGAAGAGTAACATGATCAAGATTGTGAGATTGAAGAATCGTCAATACAGGCAAGTGGAACCTTTGATCATATCGTATGTTTTCATGCATTGTAGTTGTTTTCAACTAGGAACCCCTATAGGATTTTTACTTTATGCTTGACGGAACCTAGTAGAATGATATAGGTCCCTTTATACCCTGACCTTGTAACCAACGAGTAGTTGCTTAGCTGCTATATCGTGGATTGGGAAACACCTATATTATTCCACCATACAACCACATGGTTGACTACTTAACTACTACGTAATTAATGAATCATCTGGGCGGTGCTTCGGATTTGCTTGGATGGTTGAATGTTTCGTGGGCGACTGCCCAGGCTCAAAGGGATTGTATGAGTTCAAAGTTGAGTAGCTTCCATGTGTAACCGTGAGACAATATGGGCTCAGTCTGGACCAAGTAAGTTGTGGGAAACCTCCTGCGATAGGCCAACAGATGTAGTTCATGCATTAGGACCCCCGGACTGGGTCTACCTTTTCAGAGAGGCTACTACTTCCCAAAAGTCTTATCTTGTCTACTTGGCTACTTCACAAGTGAAGTTTAGTGGCTTAAGGGTGTGATCGGGAATCACGGGTAAAGTAGACAACCTCTGCAAAGTGTATACAACTGATCATGATTAGTCGTGTCCCCGGTTATCGACAAATTTGAGCAACTCACCTGAGAGCTGTCAGCTTGATCTCATCACCTCTTCTTTAATTAAAATCAATGGCTTGAACCAACGGAGAATGTGGACCAACCCAGGATCCCGTGGCTTACCGACATATTCTTCTGGGAAGGTTGGGGTAACCGGGGTTTACCGGAGAGCCCACATGCTCAAATGCTTTGGGATACGACCGAGGTTTACCGGGAGTGCCTATAGACTATGACCGGGGTTTACCCGAAGTGTCATATTGCTATTAGAGTAGTCCACTATTATACAAGATTGGGAAACTATTTTTTCGCAAAAGAAAATTAGCGGCACCACTTGCATGTTTACTTTTCCAATAAGTCAATCCTGGTGAAGCTTGCCAATATGTTCGATGTATTTACCCTTGTGGTTGCAACGTATCATGTTGCGGGTTTACCGTATCGAGTGGAAGGTACGAAGTAGGGTTACGATGTTGTACTGAACTTCTGCTTGCGAGCATGGACGCCACAAGACTAGAATGATATCTCCGCTGCATGATTATATTGTAAGCTAGCCCATGAGCTAAGCAGGTGCGTATTGTAAAACACTGGATCTGTGGTGTAATACTTGACACATGATGTATTCTCGGTATTTCATCGGCGACTATGCGTGTCAGCTATTGATCCAGGGACTGACACAGTAAGCGTAGAGATTCGGGCCCCATTCAGGGACCGGGTCGTGACAGAATGGTATCAGAGCACATGTTGTCTATAGGACGTGACTCTAGGAATTTGAAAGACCATAGGACAAAACCTATTTCGTAGATAAATAGTCTTCTATATTCTTACCTCATTCAAGTCTAAATCTCTTCTTTTCAATATATAGGTATCCACAATCATGGACCCAGTCAACGGGATTCCAATGCTGAGCATGACCTTGAAGGAAGACACTAAGTTTCCAAGAGCACTGAAGGATATCATGTTAAGTATGGGACTGCATGGAGAAGTAGTGTACAAGAGATTTACAATCTGGCATGATTTAGAGGGAGGAGATAGAACCACACAGAGCTTCTAATTATGAGGACAAGAGGATTAGCCTAGCTCTAATTAGTCAACTAGGACCAACTAGAACTAGAACTAGAAGAACTAGAGGAAGCTCCAAAAACTTGTATATTAAAAGGGTGGAAATCCTCTGCTATATATAGGTTGGAGGGGAGAGGAGGAGCGTCACAAGGGGAGGGAAAGTCCCTCCCCTTTGGCCAGCCAAGGGAGGAGGAGTTGGACTCCTCCCCCACTCCAATTCGGCCTCCTTCCTTAGGGAAGGGAGGCGCCTCCCCACTTGGGCCTTTGTGGCCCAAGTTGCCTTCCACCTCTTGGCCTTTTAAGGCCCATTGATATTTAATTAATATAAAATAGTTATAAATACTTCTAGACTATTTTTATATATAATTTAACATCCCCGAAAACATTTTCCACCCATATATATTTATCGGTAATACCCGGTATTACGCGATATTCACCGAAACCCTTCCGGCGACCCCGAAACGCTTCCGAATCCTCTCGGAACTATTCCGAATATTAATGAAACAATTCCAAAAATATATTCTCATCACTCCCGTCCTACTAACACTCAGCAGATCATGATTTCCTTAAGCTTGTCACCCCGTAGGTTCGGTAACTCATAGACATGAACGAAACCCCTTCGTTCAATGATCGACAGCGGAACCGTGGACGTCCATATCGGTCCCTATGAGCACACGAATGATATTCGAGTGAACCTTTGGTTATCATGTGATGTTCCCTTTGCTTCGTGATACTTCACAAAACCCAGGATGTAGCGGTATCCTCCTCAGCCATCACCATGCTCACTATACCGTTATCCTCGTTACTGGTTTTGTTCTTCTTTCTCGTTGTCGTGTTCCAGCATCCCCGTGACAAAGTCACCTGTGTTTTTCCAGATGATGATGGATGCCGTCACACCGAGAGGGCCCTAAGAATATCTCTCCATCGTCGGAGGAGAAAATCCCACTCTCGAGCTATCCGGCCACTTGTCAAACTTTCCGATGAACCTGTAAGTTGTCGTTATGATCACCGTGTTACATGTGACGTTTGAGCAACCCCAAAGCCCACCGTACGGTAAGAAGTGATCACGATACTCTCATGGTCTAAGGAGCAAGATCACATGTCAACCCTCCGTGTAATTACAACTGATTACAAACGATGTTATCTCAATTCATAACAAACAAGTTTGGCTTGATTCAATATGATCGTTCTTCTAACGTCATAATCTCAATGTTGCTTTAGGACTATCGTTACACTTAACGATATCGTAAGATCCGAAAAACGTGATCAGAAACAACACTTGAGCTAGTCTTAGAGGCGAGACTAGGAACCTTTTATTCTACCGTTTATCATTCCACACGTGCATATGAGTTTTCCACTGAATCACATATTCCAGGATCATAGCAGTTATAGGCTTATAGCATGAAATATAAACACTTAATTATGAATATGGAAATATAATAATACAATATTATTGTCTCTAGTGCATATTTCCAACGGGAAGAACTACCTATTTGCTCATTTTCTTTTGTTGATTCTGGATCTATGTGCTTGATAGAGGCGAGGGTCCCGATCTTTTGATGAGATGATAACTATCGATTTGGTGGAGCCGACTTCCGACTACAAACGTGCATGACGTTGCGTCTTAGCAATCGCTAAATGAATCTCCGGGAGGTTACTGACAATGCCGGAAGCACGATCAGCCTGGCCACGAATGTATTTTCCCGCAAGCAATCGACGAACAAGCAAGAATATGATAAAAGCAATCTGAAAATTGAACAATCAGCCTGGCCACGAATGTATTTTCCCGCAAGCAATCGACGAACAAGCAAGAATATGATAAAAGCAATCTGAAAATTGAACGTATTTTCCCGCAAGCAATCGACGAACAAGCAAGAATATGATAAAAGCAATCTGAAATCAGATTGCTTTTATCATATTCTTGCTTGTTCGTCGATTGCTTGCGGGAAAATACGTTCGTGGCCAGGCTGATCGTGCTTTCGGCATTGTCAGTAAATTTTTAGATTGCTTTTATCATATTCTTGCTTGTTCGTCGATTGCTTGCGGGAAAATACATTCGTGGCCAGGCTGATCGTGCTTCCGGCATTGTCAGTAACCTCCCGGAGATTCATTTAGCGATTGCTAAGGCGCAACGTCATGCATGTTTGTAGTCGGAAGTCGGCTCCACCAAATCAATAGTTATCAAAAGATCGGGACCCTCGCCTCTATCAAGTGGTATCTGTGCTTGTATGGGATTTGTGGGGATAGTGGCTGTGTGACTTGTGTTCTTGTCTTTTGAGTGTTTCCCTTGGTTCTCTTGTGTTCGTCCTTCTACACCTCCTAGTGTGAAATATTGAGCCACTTAGGGTTCTACCCTACATTAACATCACACGTGAGGGCGGGCGGGACGAAGACTGCCTAATGACGGTGGCCCCGGTCATGCCCTGCGACTCACCCGTCATGGACCTCTCAGCTGTGTCGTCCGGGCGCGAGCCATCCGAGCAGATCGGATGACTCGAAAATGCCCTGAGAGACCCCTGCAGCACGCCACCCGACGATGGACCGCCAGGAGGCTCTCCTCGCTCGACGCCGTCCAATGACGGTGGCCCCAGGCACCCAGCCAGGTCGCTCGAGCGTCCGCCACCCGGACCGATCGGACGATGGGCAGAGCCCCTAGGAAGCCCTTGTGGCACGCCACCGCAAAATGGACAGCTAGGAGGGCTCGCGTCGGTGAGTCGGGTCGCGCGAGAGACCCAGCCGGTACCCGGCTGGCACATCGGACCAGTCCGCCACGGGGCGTAGACGCCGACAGATGGGTCCGGCTGGCCCATCGCGCGTGCGGCAGAGTGCGCACGACCTCACAGATGACCAAGCCATTGGTGGCATCAGCATCTTGAACGGCCAATCGTAGGTGTCATACACATTACTCACGGGACTGCAACGTAGTCGGAACATAAACCACCATCGGCTCACACCAGAGAACTGCATTTTCTTTTTGAATTTTTTTTCTTCACGTAATGCAGCACGTTTCCATCTGCTTCTTGTCCAGAATTCAATCTGATATTCCCCTTCGCAACCTGCGTGACTGCCCCAGCGATGCTCAAACCGCTGGAGCTCCCATTGTAATCCAATGCCGCAGCACAGAAATCCGAGTATGTCCATATTCTATTCAAACCTATGACCACACCATCCAACATGCTCTGCTACAATCATTTGAGAGTTTTGGAAAGCATATGCAAAATCTACAGACAAATGTTAGCTAGAAGTGCCTCCCAGTACGGAGCTGCCTACAGGTTATGTTTTCACATACACAAACAGGGCTAGGATTTTGGTGTTTGCAAACATAGAGACCATAATTAACATAGGACTGCCCAAGAACCCACCAAGGCAAAAGTGAAGTAGGCATTAAGTACAAAATAATCAACACTGGGCGCTAATGCTATGGTGTTTCACAATGCTTCAGCCGGTGACCTTTGCTCGATGCCGTGACTGTTTCTTCTTGGCATCTGCATTTTTGTCTTGATCATCGTCTTCCTGCTCCGATAACTTTGTCAGCTCTTCTTGAATCATAATTTTGATAGCTCCTTTTCTTGCCGTCAGATCAATCTTGTAATGGTCATCTATAAGATGTAATCTGTTAGGATATCTGGTCCACAACTGCAATGACAACAAAAACATATCTGATAGGCTTACCGAGCTTCTTAAGAATGTCGCTAAAAGTAGACTGCAAAATCAGATTCCAAAATCCGTCAGTTCCCACATGAGAAATTTCAAGTGAAAACAGAAGTGCAGTCAAAACAAAAGGGCAAGTAACCTTCGAGTAAGAGTAATACAAATGTAGAAATTAACCTCAGAATCTACTTCTGTACAAACACCAGCTATATTCACCAAACAATACTTATCATAGGGACAGACACCAAACAACAAAATGGTGGGATCAATGATCAATGTGTAACCAACCGTGTTGAAGTCAACTTTTTTAAGGATTCCGATAATGGTCTTCTTCAACTCAGCCTTACTGGGCAGACCCCCTTCTGCTGATTCGCCTTTGCTCTTCATTGCCTCTTTACCTAGATAAAATATCATTAGATTTGCCGTACAATCTAACATCATATATGCTCTAACGGATATCATAAAATGGAAGAAACTTGTCAGATTATGCCATAAGCAATAACTGCATCAAGTACTGGAATGAGGGCCTTAGAAATCAGAAATGAATGGAGTATACGGGAATTGTCATCAAACAACCAGTTAATCCATACTCCACATGGATAACAAGAACCACACTCATAATTATTAGTACCAAACATAAAGGAAAAAGGCACATATATAATACACAAGGTACTATGGAATAGATTGTACTACCTGATGACTTATTTTCTTCTATCACCTTTTCAGAGCTTGGAGTATGCTTTGATATGATGGGTTTCTTCTTCCTAGAGAAGACCTTTGCACTCTCATCAGGGCTCTCCTTTTCCTTGGAACCTTTGGATGGTGATGTTTTGCCCAGAGACTTGCTTGCTGTCCTTGGCGGACTTGTCCTATGGGTGCTCCCAGCAGCAGCCTTCTTTTTACCTGCAGAATATTTTACTTCCGAGGACTTCCTACTTGCCTTTTCTTCGGCAGAGTCATAGCCATCTTCCTGCTCATCATGAGATTCATCTGCATCTTCCTCGCTATCAGACTTCACATCTTCATCCGTATCATACTCCAGAGCTTGCTTTCGCCTTGGAGATATGTCGTCAGCAAATTTCTGAAGCAACAACGAAGAGTGAGAACAAGATTTTTAACATTGAAGAATGATGGTCATGGATGTGGCTACATTAACTTGTCACGGGATAAACAGTTAAACACAAACTTCACTTGTATGTACATGTATATACTCAACACAGTATCAAGATGTCATGCTGGTTGCATCGCAAAAGGCACTAAAAAATGTTGCAGATATTAATATGGCATATGCGAAAATTGCAAAAGGGGAGCCTTGGCGCAGTGGTAAAGCTGTTGCCTTGTGACCATGAGGTTATGGTCACGGGGTTCGAGTCCTGGAAACAGCCTCTTGCAGAAATGTAGGGAAAGGCTGCGTACTATAGACCCAAAGTGGTCGGACCCTTCCCCGGACCCTGCGCAAGCAGGAGCTACGTGCACCGGACTGCCCTTTATATGCGAAAATTGCAACTGAAAATAATAGAGCCGACAGGTTCCATCTGACGAATCTGGCGCCATACCTTCTTGGACCTCTTGGGAGTGATATCCGTAGTCTTGCTTGAACTACCACCTCCTCTCTTGCGTTTCCTAGAATTTGACCCCTAAACAGTAGGAGAGAATGAAGCACACAGAGAAAAAAATATATAATAAATTGTTCAATTACCACACATTCTAATCCCAATCATAAAAACATCACAACAGCAAGGTACTGAGGTACAACTGCAAGATAGGTTGTAAGGTAACAATTCTTGTTCTCACCTGGTCATCAGAGAGGCCAGAATCAGGCATAGCACGAGGTTCAGCAATGAAGTCCAACAGCTTTGCCACGATATCTTCCTATATGAGTTATCCCAAACTATGTTAGATGCCACACTATATTCACCACGTTATTGCACCGCATCTATCTTAACAAAAACACTGTTTATAAACAGAACATTAAACCACCTTTCTGATGTTTGTTTTGGGAACCGGAATAGCAAGAAGCCAACAGAGATCCACCAGCATGTCTTTCATACACTTGTCAAGCTTCTCCTTTGCCTTGGCTCTCTGCTTTTCCTGCAGATAAATAGAACTCTTTAAAGATTAAACTATTTCCATCACCTAAATATAATGGGAAATTCAAAATTCGGAGCAAAGCAGCTTACATCGCTCTCATGCCACACAAATCCAGAGAACTGAAGTATATGGCCTTTAAAATCGACAGTCTGGAACATTGAGAACATAAACCACTAGCCAGGGTGAGTGAGTTGAAAAGAACTTCAGCATTTGCATCAATCAATTATAACTTAAGAGTTACTGAACGGAACTAATAACAGTTGTGTTTTACTTGAATAAGAACCCAAACCAACTAGATGCCTTCTAAGATTTAACCACCAAAAATCGTAGAAACAGAGGTAATCCATTTTGCAAATGGAAATTGAACTGATCGGTAAAAGTAGATTCCCAATGCACCACAACTTAGTCATTGCTGTTTCAATATGGCATTTTGATAAGCCATGCAGTACACGGTAAGAAAATCGCTTGACTCGAGAACAGTGTTAATCGCTTAAGGTCTTGCACAAGTGTATAAATTTGACAATTTTCCTACACTATTCCTCCTGCTACCTTTTGTTTCCAGATAACATATACAGCAGAGTCAAAGGACTACCTCAAACAGACTGATAGTATTGGGTATACACCTGTTTTGGGGGGATATAGGAGTATACACCTTCAGTCTAAAATTGGAAAATGCATGTGCTCAAAACTTACCTAGAGGGACTAGTGCCTCTTGGGAAGTTCAGTGTGCAAAGTTACTTGAATAATTTTAGTCCAGCTGAACAGGAAGCAATTGAAACCCAAACGATAACAGAAAGTTTTCAATGCCAGTTATCGTAAAGGCAATATCATGATATTTAAGATGTTTACCTTGCCTTTCCTCCCAAAAAGAACATTGTGAAGAAATTTAAGATCAGCAGGTTTCTTCCTCGTTAACCTCTGTGCCACTGTAAATAAGTTTCAAAAATCAAATCAGTGAGTGGACAATAGAAGTGCAATAGGAAAGGGAGAAAACCACACACATTACAGCATGACTGCAGGAGCTGAAACAGTAAAATTAAAGACAGTCACAATTGTCCGTTTTTTTATCGAAGACATGGACATGAAACATCAATGGAGCAATCAAAGTTATAACTGAGACCAATGTAGTTTATTATTGGTTAATTGTTGATAATACAACAAATCACCAGCGAGAAGAGCAGATACTCATCATTAAGAGTTCAAGACACATTGATACTATCCCAGATGCCAATGAATTTCAGTCAGGTCACAACTAGAGGTTTAATCAAATTGTTATTGTTGGATCCCATTCAAATTACAGCAGAAGATCAGATATAATGGTATGCAGATACAAAAATCTAGCACTTGACTAAAGTTAATAAAAAAAAACTTGCTAGTCACTAGAACCTTTTGGCCTCCTCTTACTACTGTTGGACACTCAATCAGGCCAGAGTACACAAGAAAGTTTGCATCTAATACAGTTCACTTATAACTGCGCTTCAGTAATGACTAACAGTATAAATTTGATCATATTTTGCAGTCTATTTCCCATGGAAGCTATACTCTCTTCTGCAATATATTAGGATTCGCTGGAGCAAAACTGTGCTATATTTGCAAGTCTAATTTAGGTAAATAATCCATGCAACACCTAATTTATTCACATAGCTTCTCACTTCTCAGTGGAAAATCAAGGATGGCACATCCACTAAGGTGGCATTTGGTTCACGTTATCCCTCAGGGAAAACACTCGTTTGGTATGGTGGCAGGAAAGGATAGAAATAGTAAAGAATCTGGGAATATTCCCCTAAAAACTGGTTGAGCAAGCCGAGAAAATATGCCGGATGACAGCAACCACGCACGGCCCACACTCCCCTTCCCTCACGTCCCACGCGAAACATTTTTCGCTCAGTCTCCATGCTCTCTGTCACGGCTGGCGTGGGCGGGAGGAGAATGCGCAGCGGCAGGCCTCACCCTCTCTTTTCTCTCTATCCCAGCCCTCTCCCATGCCCCGTGCGTGCAAGGAGATAAACCAGAACTGGGAGCACAACTGAGCAGAGATGAACCACGCCGACAGTGCACAGATGAGGCTTCACAACACTATCTTTCAAAGGCGGACACAGGCTCAGTTGACATGGCCACGGTGCTCCAGATCGGGTTCCCGCTCCACTGCACCCCATGCTGGCAGCCAAGCAGCACACGAGCACTGCCACCACCAAGGTCTGCGGCTGGCCCCATCCTCTCTATTCCCATGCTCCGATTCCCTTCTCAGCAATTCCTCTCTCTGATTTATGGACGATTCCCTTTGACTTGCAGCCTGAAGGAGACATCCGATCTGTTGAATTCTTGGACGACTGCGTATACCTGTGTATGTATGCTTGAACGGTTGCTACCTCTGTGCACTAATGTAAGACGTTTTTGCAGTTCATTTTGAACTGCAAAAACGTCTTATATTAGTGTACAGAGGTAGTAGTAATCTACTTGTGTATATGTATACTATTGTGAAAAAAAATACTATTGGGGATGTACACCAAGACAAAGAATTGTGTAAAGTTGCGTATGCATATACTATTGTATATATATGGATGATTCATGGCCATATTGTGTGAATGCTTGTTGTATATTTCATCTTCAAGTTCATTTTTTTCTATTGCAGATGAACAAAAAAAAGTAAGCTTTATATTATGTTGGGCTGTGATGTTAAAGTTCACTTTTTATTTTCAAAATTAATGTTGTTATCAAACATTCAAACTTTGCCATTCAAAAACTATTGTAGATGGACAACAAAAAGAATAGTCATTCAAAGAAAATGTTTTTTATCAAATGTTCAAACTTGACATACATATGTTGCTATAATTACTTGTAACAAGGATAATCTCACCACCTCAACAATCATTCATCTCTTATCCTCTCAACCAAACACACAAATGGCTATCCTTAACCACCTCTCATCCATTCAACCAAACAACAAAAGGTGGCTACCCCTAACCACATGGTTGGGCATATACTCAACCAACTCAGGCTTGCCCTTAGAACCAAACGCCACCTAAGTTCCTCAAAATAAGGATCGTACACGCACATATGCTACTGATAGCAGACCAGTTTAGACTAGCAGCTTCAGAACTGAATACAAGGTTGTGAAAAGGTGTTGGCTTAAGCTCAGAGCATCTGTACACATTTGGACTAATAAATATAGATATAAATAAAGTTACAGTACAAACATGGCTACTAAGTACTAAACATATCAAAGGCATATACATAATGTAACGTGTTGATTCAACTGGCAGATCAGGAACAAACTGATCATGATTCATGAGATATAGACTCACAGGGAAAAGGATCTTAACTGGTACCTAAAAATTCACAACAGGCTTCTACCCAGATTCAGTAATACCATGCATCATTAGGACAAGTGTGCTCAGATTCAAGTGCTTGATGCAAGAACAACATAGCCTTAACCAAGAACTGATGTCTATTATGCAGCCCCTAAAATTAAAGTAGGTAAAAAGTTTAAAAAAAGTGTGCCATAGGGCCATACCACTTGGTATATCCTTTAAAGGAGTGCCACGACCCTGCAATGAAAAGATTTACCAGAAATTATAGCACAGACAAAAGGAAAAACGTGAGATAAAGGAAATATGACAGCAAGCAATGAACCTTCTCAACTACGAAGCTCCTGTTTGGCTCCTTATCAATCACTTCAACCAACCTCTCTACTATTTTCTTCTCACGTTGAGGGCGATCAATACCATAAGGGCTGGGAGTGTTTAGTAAACTTTTGGCTTCCCTGGATTTGGACCCATGCTGTTTCTTGTCCTGTCCTTGGCGTCTATCCCTAGAACTCCTTGCCCTCTTGTTCTTAGGTGTTTCCTCCTTATTCTCTTCCACATTCTTGTCTGCCTCGCTGACCTCCTCTTCTGTTACCTTGCCATCTTTTCCTTCCTTGTTCGCACTTTCTTTTTCTAGCTTTTCTTCATTCTCGTTTGCCTTACCATCCCCTCCTTCCTCTTTCTTATCTGAAGAGCCCTTTTCTTCTACTTCCTCTTCCCCTTGATTATCATCATCACTCATTTCTTCAGCTTTATTTTCTTGTTGCCGAGCCGCTCCATTCTTTCCTTGCCCATTCAATTCATCATGCATCTCAGAACCACATTGTTCTGCATCTTTCGGTCCCTTCTTGACCTCTGTGTTCACATCCATTTCTTCCTTGTGCCCTTCGTCTTCAAGCTCTGCATCTCCTGGCTTGGTCTCAGCCTCCGCCATCTTGACACCCACGCGTTCTGCTATATTAGAACTGTTATCCTCTTTTACATCTGCATGCTCTACCACACCCATTATGATATCCTGATGTTCTGCTGCCTTGGAGTTGTTATCTTCCTTTGCATCAATATCCTCCACAGCACCCATTTTGACATCCTCATGTTCTGCTACCTTGGTGCCATAATCTTCCTTTGCATCTGCATCATCCACATCAACCATTTTGGCATCTTCATGTTCTGCTGCATTGGCATCTTCATATTCCTTTACATCTGCATTACCTACAGTATTCATGTTCCCATCCTTGCACTCTTCAGCCTTGGCGCCAATGTCTTCATTTGCATCTGCATCCTCCACACCACCTGTTCTGTGATCATCGTGTTCTGCTGCCTTGGTTTTGTCATCTTCCTTTGCATCTGCATCCTCTACAATAACCATTTTGAAGTCCTTGTGTTCTGCTGACTTGGTGTTGGCATCTTCCTTTGCAACTGTATATTCAATACCAGCCACTTTGGAATCCTCGTGTTCTGCTGCCTTGGCTTTGTCATCTTCGTTTGCATTTGCATCCTCTACAATAACCATTTTGGAGTCCTTGTATTCTGCTGACTTGGTGTTGTCATCTTCCATTGCAACTACATCCTCGATACCAGCCATTTTGGAATCCTCGTGTTCTGCTGCCTTGGCAGCTTTTACATCTTCCTTTGCATCTGCATCCTCTACAATAACCATTTTGGAGTCCTTGTGTTCTGCTGACTTGGTGTTGTCATCTTCCTTTGCAACTACATCCTCAATAGCAGCCGTTTTGGAATCCTCATGTTCTGCTGCATTGGCGCCATTACCTTCCTTGGCATCCGCATTGTCACCCGATTTGACATCCTCTGTACCTGTGTGCTTCACAGCACCCACATCATCTTCCTTTGCATCTTCAGCCTCCTCCATCTTGGCATCATCATCAGATGAGCCCTTAGCGCCGTTTTGAGAGGCTTTATTCTGTTGGTTGGCATTGGTATTCGGTACTGCAACATCCTTGCTCTCGCCAGCCTCTTCCATCTTGGTATTATCCTTCTTATCAGAAGCAACAACGTCAGTGGATGTTCCTCCATTTGCCACAGCCTTCAACTCCATTACTGGTGCCAGGTCTGCCCCGGTCATCCAGGTGACCCTTATTGCTCCAGCTGCAGAAAAATAGTTTGGCCAAGTGCATTAAGTTAAATAGGTAAGAAGCTGAATGAGAAACAACTGAGTGAAACATGTAATGATGTGAAGCTTGTGGCTTTCATCCAAAAGAAAGCAGGAAACATGTAAAATGAACAGCAGAAGCGTCTCCCCTCGTAAAAAAATAAACATAATGTAATAAGATTTGGTTATCTCCATCCCACTGCAAAGAGTGCTACCACTAAAAAAGGCAACAGAAAGACAATGCTAGGAAAAAAAATGACCTTCTGGCGACTAGAGATAAAACCCTAACCAGTAACTGGACAATTAGGTTCCACGACCCGACCCCAAAAAAATCACATCTAATGACACGGCAAAGTGGCCGCTGCAGATCGAAACACGAAATTCCATCGGTAAAACCGATGAACAGCAGGTACGCAGCGGCACAAAGCTAAGAACTCCACCCAAATCGAGCCTAATATCTGGGGGCGGGGCTCATAGCTGTGCGCAACCCGAACCCGCCCAAGCTCAACGAATCACACAGTGGTAAGCTGCAACCTGCCCAAGCAGACGAAGTGCTCCCCCGACCCCCGCTGAAGATCGAGTCGGAGCAAACCCTAGCAAGGCCCAAGCTCAGCCGCTGCTCCCGCAGCAGCAACGCATCGAACCTGGCCGGGAAATCCGGCGTGAAGCAGCAGTAATCTCCAACAAGCAGCGGAAAATTTCGGTGCTGCTGTCGGTGTTACCTAGAGGAGAGCGGTGATTCGTGCGGAAGAGTGTGGAGTCGCGTCGCGTCCGCCCCGTCGCCTCCTGTTTCTGTCCTCCGACTCCTGGGAGAGAGGGAGAGGAGAAATATTCTGAGTTTATTTTTCCTTTGTATTAAATGGTTGGGCTAGTCGGGCTCCGAGCAGTGTGGTTTGTGCGCCGGACGGCCGGACCCCAAACCTGGAATCCAATCCACTTTTATATTTCGGCATAGAGATTTGGGATCGCGCGACTGATTGCAACTTTCGCCCGTGGCCTTGTGCGTGAGTGTCTCGCTCCCCGCGATCCCTACGCACGCATGTCTGGGGGCGTTTGGTTGCAAGGACTAAAAGAAAAAAAAAAAACCTTCAGTAGTCTTTTTTCTTTTCTATTCCCTAAAGAAAAAGTCCCTCCTATTTGATTACATGGGAACTAAAAGGGACTTTTTCTAGTCTAGTCCCTGTAACCAAACAGGGCCTTAGAGCATCCGCACCTCTCAAATCCGCCTCATACGTTCAGGCGGGCCATTCAATCACTGTCCGGTCATGATTTTTTGATCCAAACGGCCCCTCAAATAGCCCTCAAACGCCCGGGCTGACCGGCACCCCCCATATCCAGCCCAAATATGGGGCGGATATAGGGCGCCCGGGCGCGTCCGGGCACGCCCGCCATGTCGGGCCCGACAGCCCGACCCCACTCCAAAATTGCACCAAATCCACCAAATCATTCATCATCCTCCCACCGCCCACCAACCATTGTCATTCCCGGACCCTCGCCGGCCTTCACCCTTACTCACAATCCTCACCACCGGTCCCGATCCACCACCGAAGATGTCGTCCAGCCCGACCCACAACGCCGCGACGGAGACGAAGTTGATACGTCTCCAACGTATCAATAATTTTTGATTGTTCCATGTTATTATGGTATCCATCTTGGATGTTTTATATGCATTTATATGCTATTTTATATGATTTTTGGGACTAACCTATTAACCTAGAGCCCAGTCCCAGTTTATGTTTTTTTCCTTGTTTTTGAGTTTTACAGAAAAGGAATATCAAACGGAGTCCAAATGAGCTGAAAATTTACGGTGATTTTTTATGGACCAGAAGAAGCCCCCGAAGCAAAAGAGTTGGGCCAGAAGAGCCACGAGGCCTCCACAAGGGGGGAGGGCGCGCCCTACCCCCCTAGGGGCGCCCTCCGGTCTTGTGGGCTCCTCGTGGACCCCCCCCCTGACTTGTTCTCGACGCCAAAAATTTCTATAAATATAGAAACCCCCAGAAATAAATCTAGATCGGGAGTTCCGCCGCCGCAAGCCTCTGTAGCCACCAAAAACCAATCGGGATCCTGTTTCGGCACCCTGTCGGAGGGGGAATCCATCACCGGTGGCCATCTTCATCATCCCGGCGCTCTCCATGACGAGGAGAGAGTAGTTCACCCTCGGGGCTGAGGGTATGTACCAGTAGCTATGTGTTTGATCTCTCTCTCTCGTGTTCTTGATTTGGCACGATCTTGATGTACCGCGAGCTTTGCTATTATAGTTGGATCTTATGATGTTTCTCCCCCTCTACCTTCTTGTAATGAATTGAGTTTTCCCTTTGAAGTTATCTTATCGGATTGAGTCTTTAAGGATTTGAGAACACTTGATGTATGTCTTGCATGTGTTTATCTGTGGTGACAATGGGATATTCACGTGATCCACTTGATGTATGTTTTGGTGATCAACTTGCGGGTTCTTTGACCTTGTGAACTTATGCATAGGGGTTGGCACACGTTTTCGTCTTGACTCTCCTGTAGAAACTTTGGGGCACTCTTTGAAGTTCTTTGTGTTGGTTTGAATAGATGAATCTGAGATTGTGTGATGCTTATCGTATAATCAAACCCGCGGATACTTGTGGTGACATTGGAGTATCTAGGTGACATTAGGGTTTTGGTTAATGTGTGTCTTAAGGTGTTATTTTAGTACGAACTCTAGGCCTGGTTGTGACACTTATAGGAATAGCCCAATAGATCGATCAGAAAGAATAAGTTTGAGGTGGTTTCATACCCTACAATAATCTCTTCGTTTGTTCTCCGCTATTAGTGACTTTGGAGTGACTCTTTGTTGCATGTTGAGGGATTGTTATATGATCTAATTATGTTATCATTGTTGAGAGAACTTGCACTAGTGAAAGTATGAACCCTAAGCCTTGTTTCGAAGCATTGCAATACCGTTTTCGCTCACTTTTGTTACCTGCTACCTTGCTGTTTTTATATTTTTAGATTACAAAAACCTATATCTACTATCAATATTGCACTTGTATCACCATCTCTTCGCCGAACTAGTGCACCTATACAATTTACCATTGTATTGGGTGTGTTGGGGACACAAGAGACTCTTTGTTATTTGGTTGCAAGGTTGTTTGAGAGAGACCATCTTCATCCTACGCCTCCCACGGATTGATAAATCTTAGGTCATCCACTTGAGGGAAATTTGCTACTGTCCTACAAAACTCTGCGCTTGGAGGCCCAACACGAGTCTACAAGAAGAAGGTTGCGTAGTAGACATCAAGCTCTTTTCTGGCGCCGTTGCCGGGGAGGTGAGTGCTTGAAGGTATATCTTTAGATCTTGCAATCGAATATTTTAGTTTCTTGTTTTATCACTAGTTTAGTTTATAAAAGAAAACTACAAAAAAATGGAATTGAGGTTGCCTCATATGCTTCATCTTTTTAGTGTCTTCCGTGAAAATGATGGAAAGGAAAATTGTGCTCAAGTGTTAGAAGAAGAAATCTATAAAATGTTTGGCACTAAATTTTTGAATGATGAGCATGATTGCAATGTTGTTAGTATGAATTCTTTGAATATCCATGATGCTAATGATATGCAAAGCTACAAGCTTAGGGATGCTATGTTTGATGAAGATGATATTTTTAATCCCCCAAATTTTGATGAGAATACTTATTATGATGATGGCATGTCTCCTATTTATGATGATTATATTGATGAAAATGGGTTTGGAAGAGTGTCAACTCTAGGTAGTATTGATCCCACTATTTTGGAGGGTGTTGAATCTTTTCACAATATTGATAAAAGTGGATTTGGAGAGGTCATGACTTTATTTAGTGATGAATCCACTATTTTGGAAGAGGTTCCAATTGATTATGAGAACAAAGTTGCTATCTATGATGATTATTGCGATGACATGTATGCTATAAAGAATAATGATAAACATGAAACTTGTCATCATGATTTTAATTTTCAATTGGATTATGCCTCACATGATAGTTATTTTGTTGAATTTGCTTCCACTATTATGAATGAGAAGAATTTTGCTTATGTGGAGAGTAGTAAATTTTCTATGCTTATGGATCATGAAAAGAATGCTTTATGTGATGGTTACATTGTTGAATTCATTCATGATGCTACTGCAAATTATTATGAGGGAGGAATATATGCTTGTAGAAATTGCAATAATATCAAGTTTCCTCTCTATGTATTGAAATTTTTGAAGTTGCACTTGTTTTGCCTTCCTATGCAAGTTGATTCTTGTTCCCATAAGTTGTTTGCTCACAAAATCCCTAGGCATAGGAAGTGGGTTAGACTTAAATGTGCTAGTCATATGCTTCATGATGCTCCCTTTATGTTTCAATTCTTATCTTTTATGTGAGCATCATTGAAATCATCATGCCTAGCTTAAAAGGCATTAAAGAAAAGCGCTTGTTGGGAGACAACACAATATTTACCCCTACTGTTTTTGTGTGTTCACATGATTAAGCTACTGTAGTAATCATGTTTTATAGCTTTTGTTTCAATAAAGTGCCAAGTAAAGCCTTTGGGATAGTGTGGATGATAGTTGACTTGATTCTGTGCAAAAACAGAAACTTTTGCGTCCAGTACAGAAATTCCTATCTTTTACTGGAACGTAGAAAAACTTTGAATTTTTTTTACAGAGGATTGATATACAAATTGCCTACGCTGTCCTAATTTTTTAGAATATTAGGAGTTACAGAAGTATGACCTTAATTCAGATCTTTACAGACTAATCTGTTTTTGACAGATTCCATTTTCGATGCATAGTTTGCTTGTTTTCTAGTTTCTATGGCTTATATTGTTCAATATAAATTGTAGAAATGATAGGGTACAGTAGGTATCATGTGAGAAAAAAATTGAATCTTGTCTTGACAGTACCAAAGTGAATGATTTGTTTTGTCATACTAACCCATCTCACGAAGTTTTGTTAAGTTTTGTGTGATTAAAGTTTTCAAGTTTTGGGTGAGATATCGATATAAGGAGAATAAGGAGTGACAAGACCCTAAGATTGGGGATGCCCAAGGCACCCCAAGGTAATATTCAAGGAAGATCCAAGAAACTAAGCTTGGGGATGCCCCGGAAGGCATCCCCTCTTTCGTCTCCAACATCATCGGTAAATTTACTTGAGGCTATATTTTTATTCACCACATGATATGTGTTTTGCTTGGAGCGTCATTTTCTTTTATTAGTATTTGCTTGCTGTTATTTAGAGTAATGTTTTGCATCTTTTAGTTCAATAAAAAGGTCAAGTGTAGCCTTTACCATGCTTATTTTGCATGTCTATATGTTGTTGTTTTGAAAACAGAAAGTTTTCTATTGTTGTCTGGATTCTTTTGGAAAGTCAGAACATGATAAAATCTTGAAATTTTTACTCAATGAGTAACAGAAAAATTTCTACAGTATGGTAATTTTTCAGAATTTTTGAAGTTAGGGAAGTATGAGTACAATTGCACTCTTTACAGACTGTCCTGTTTTGACAGATTGCTGTTCTGTTTGCATTGTTTGCATATGTTTGCTTGTTTAATGATTCTATTTGAGGATAGGAGTATTAAATATGCAGAGTCATTTAGTATGCAATGTTAAATAATAATTTTAGTGATTTGCTACAGTAGAGAATGATAAGGTTTTGCATTTGATTTATACTAACTTTTCTCACGAGTTCTTGTTGAGTTTTGTGTGGATGAAGTTTTTAAGATTTAGGGAAACCATCATATAAAAGGAATTAAGGAGACACAAAAGCTCAAGCTTGGGGATGCCTAAGGCATCCCAATATAATATTTCAAGAAGTCTCAAGCATCTAAGCTTGGGGATGCCCCGGTTGGCATCCCACCTTTCTTCATCAACAATTATCGGTTAGTCTCGGTTGAGCCTAAGTTTTTGCTTCTTCACATGATATGTGCTATCCTTGCAATATCATTTTATTTTGTCTTGCTTGTTGTTTGAATAAAGTACATTAGATCTGAATTTTTTTAAATGAGAGAGTCTTCACATAGCTACATAATTATTCAACTACTCATTGATCTTCACTTATATTTTTTTTGGAGTAGTTTGTCATTTACTCACGTGCTTCACTTATATCCTATGAGTAAATGGTTGAATGAATTGAATATCATAAATCTGAAATTATATATGCTTCATATGCAATACCATGGGGAGTAGTGACTTCACATATAAGAAGTAGAGGTAGTAAATTTATTGAAAGTTAGCAAACATAGTATTGGTCACTTGAACAATTCATGAATGAATATTGAAGGAAGAGAGATTTCACATATAAATATACTATCTTGGACATCTTCTATGATTGTGAGCCCCATTAATTATTTTCAAACCTGAGCAAATTAGTTGAAGTTGGACAAGGAAGACAACATAATGAGTTATGCTTGGGTATATTTGTATAGAAGTTATATTGTTATGGATCCTCCAACATGTGGTGCTTGCTATTTAGAATCTTTTGCTAGCCAAAATTCTGTACTAAACGGGAATACTGCTTGTGCATCCAAACTCCTTGAACCAAGTTTCTTCCATGAGTGTCCACCATATCTACCTATATGCGGTATTTACCTGCCGTTCCAAGTAAATTTGCATGTGCCAAACTCTAAACCTTCAAATAATAATCTGTTTTGTATGCCCGAATCGCTCATGTAGCGACTAGGGCCTGTCAGTATCTTCCATGCTAGGTGGGTTATTCTCACGATGAGTGTTTATTCACTTATCATTCACGAGAGAGTGGCTGGTAATTGGGATGCCCAGTCCTATGATCAAAAGATCAAAAACAAAATTTCAAATAATTAAACAAAACTCCCCCAGGACTATTATTGGTATGGATGGTACCCGTTGTTTCGGACCAGCCGTGGAGTGTGATTGTTGGTGGAGAGGGAGTAAAAACTTTACCTTTCTGTTGGGGAACCGCCTATAATGTATCTAGTATGGAAGATATTGGGAACTCTTGGTTGTTATGTTGACAATGAAAGCATACCTCTCAAAATTATTTTCATCTCTGTTTTAAAAGCTTCGAGCTCTGGCACCTCTGCAAATCCCTGCTTCCCTCTGCAAAGGGCCTATCTTTTACTTTTATGCAAGAGTCAGTAATATTCCTTCTCATTCCAACCTACTCTTTAGTTGGCAAGCATCATGTGGTGGGGAAAGATCTAAGCATATATGGCCATTCAAATATATTTGATCATGAAATATTATTGTTGACAATTATCTATATGATAAATAAGTTGGGAGGCAAGACATTAAGCCCCTATCTTTCTCTGTGTTCAATGGATACTATTTGTTCTAAAAATATGCTTTGAGTGGTAGAAATCATGAAAGCCTATATGATAGTTGAGTATGTGGGATTTGCTAAATCAAAGCTCTTACATAGACCCTTCCTGAAAATAAGATGAATTGTAATTGTTTGATGACTGAGAACATAGTTTGTTAGTTTTCAAGAAAGTTTATGATCTATGATTTAACATGTGAATAGCTTGCTACTTGATCATGAGAAGTTTTATGAGATGAGCTACTGTTTATGATATATAATGATGCTAGAAAAAGTGAATGAAATTATCATTAATCAAACTTGTGCACTTGCTAGCATTCCACATCAAAAATTCTGTTTTTATCATTTACCTACTCGAGGACGACCAAGAATTAAGCTTGGGGATGCTTGATACGTCTCCAACGTATCTATAATTTTTGATTGTTCCATGCTATTATATTATCAATCTTGGATGTTTTATATGCATTTATATGCTATTTTATATGATTTTTGGGACTAACCTATTAACCTAGAGCCTAGTGCCAGTTTCTGTTTTTTCCTTGTTTTTGAGTTTTACAGAAAAGGAATATCAAACGGAGTCTAAATGAGCTGAAAATTTACGGTGATTTTTTATGGACCAGAAGAAGCCCCCGAAGCAAAAGAATTGGGCCAGAAGAGCCACGAGGCCTCCACAAGGGGGAGGGCGCGCCCTACCCCCCTGGGGGCGCCCTCCGGTCTTGTGGGCTCCTCGTGGACCCCCCCTGACTTGTTCTCGACGCCAAAAATTCCTATAAATATAGAAACCCCCAGAAATAAACCTAAATCGGGAGTTCCGCCACCGCAAGCCTCTGTAGCCACCAAAAACCAATCGGGACCCTGTTCCGGCACCCTGCCGGAGGGGGAATCCATCACCGGTGGCCATCTTCATCATCCCGGCGTTCTCCATGACGAGGAGGGAGTAGTTCACCCTCGGGGCTGAGGGTATGTACCAGTAGCTATGTGTTTGATCTCTCTCTCTCTCTCTCTCTCGTGTTCTTGATTTGGCACGATCTTGATGTACCGCGAGCTTTGCTATTATAGTTGGATCTTATGATGTTTCTCCCCCTCTACCTTCTTGTAATGAATTGAGTTTTCCCTTTGAAGTTATCTTATCGGATTGAGTCTTTAAGGATTTGAGAACACTTGATGTATGTCTTGCATGTGTTTATCTGTGGTGACAATGGGATATTCACGTGATCCACTTGATGTATGTTTTGGTGATCAACTTGCGGGTTCTTTGACCTTGTGAACTTATGCATAGGGGTTGGCACACGTTTTCGTCTTGACTCTCCGGTAGAAACTTTGGGGCACTCTTTGAAGTTCTTTGTGTTGGTTTGAATAGATGAATCTGAGATTGTGTGATGCTTATCGTATAATCAAACCCGCGGATACTTGTGGTGACATTGGAGTATCTAGGTGACATTAGGGTTTTGGTTGATGTGTGTCTTAAGGTGTTATTTTAGTATGAACTCTAGGCCTGTTTGTGACACTTATAGGAATAGCCCAATAGATCGATCAGAAAGAATAAGTTTGAGGTGGTTTCGTACCCTACAATAATCTCTTCGTTTGTTCTCCGCTATTAGTGACTTTGGAGTGACTCTTTGTTGCATGTTGAGGGATTGTTATATGATCTAATTATGTTATCATTGTTGAGAGAACTTGCACTAGTGAAAGTATGAACCCTAAGCCTTGTTTTGAAGCATTGCAATACCGTTTTCGCTCACTTTTGTTACTTGCTACCTTGCTGTTTTTATATTTTTAGATTACAAAAACCTATATCTACTATCCATATTGCACTTGTATCACCATCTCTTCGCCGAACTAGTGCACCTATACAATTTACCATTGTATTGGGTGTGTTGGGGACACAAGAGAGTCTTTGTTATTTGGTTGCAGGGTTGTTTGAGAGAGACCATCTTCATCCTATGCCTCCCACGGATTGATAAACCTTAGGTCATCCACTTGAGGGAAATTTACTACTGTCCTACAAAACTCTGCGCTTGGAGGCCCAACACGAGTCTACAAGAAGAAGGTTGCGTAGTAGACATCAGCAGTCCGCCTCGTCCGTCGGCGGCGTGATTTCGTCCGCGGCGACTTGTAAGGCAGAGAACGTCGCCCGCAAGTTGCGGCGACGCCGGCAGCAAGAAAGGGAGGCGGCGGTAGCGTCGTAGGGAGGTTCATACATGGTGGAGCAGCTGTCTCCTCCGCCGCGCCCGGATCCCTACACCCCTTCCCTCCGAGTGCCTACGCGGATTACGCTGTCCGACCCCCTTGGGACACAAGATGATCTGAGCGCCGGCTGGGCCATTCCGGACAGCTTTCCACCCACGCAGATGTCGGCAGTCGACGTGTGTGACTCGCCGCAGCTCGTTCGGGCGCGGATGAGCACGGGCTCCGGCAGTGCCCGGGCTGCTCTCAACATGTCCGACGAAATGACCGAACAATAGTCGGTGTGTTTTCTTTGCTCTTGTCCGGTCATATTTTAGCATAGACCACCAGTTCATTTCGCTCATGATGAATGCTTGCAAATCTTAATCATGTAGGAGGTGTTCTTATCGAACATGATCAATGACAATGAAGAACCGACCAAAATGGAGTATGAATTGGAGGCCACCACCACATTTGAAGTTGGGATAACATCCGATCCCAATCCAAGCAAGAAGAAGAAGAAGACCAAGACGCCGAAGGCAAGAGGTCCGGCATTCTCAAGATTTGAGGACATCTTGTTGGTCAAAGCTTGGTTAGCCACAACGATGGATCCAATATGCGGCACCGAGCAAAAGGGGAACACCTATTGGATGAAGAGTTGGAAGGATTGTCATGAGCAAAAGGAGTATGTGGAGCCGCATCCTATCGTGACCACTCGCAATGTGGCATCTCTCCAACATCGTCGGGGGATCATTCAAAGGGGAAGTGAACAAGTACGTCAATTGTGACCAAACGCCCTCAAAGTGGGATGGGAGTCGCAACTCACGTAAGCTCGATTGCCTCATCTTGTCATCCATTGCATATGCTTCTTGTGTTTGCATTCTCGTGCTCATACATATGTTGTTCGCTAGACGGTGGTAGTGGCCACTTTGTATCACGAGATGGAGAAGAAGTCATTTGCTTTTAGCCATTGTTGGATCATATTGAATGGCAAGCCGAAGTGGAACCAAGTTGTGGCCTACCTCAAGTCCGGCAAGAAGAGGAATGATGGCTCAAGCTACAACCAATCAATTGGGTTGGACGATGAAGAGGACGATGTTGTCGTGGAGAATGGAAAAGTCACCATGCCAAACGACAACCGCCAAGTCATGGGAAACAAGTGGGAGAAGGCACATGCTGCCGTGATGCCGCGGCTACCAAAATGTCGTCAACATGGACGGGCATTTTTTCGGTGAGGGAGAACAAGAAGGAGGAGAGGTACAAGCTCATGTTGGATGCGCAAAAGGAAAGGATGGAGTGGGACCGGAAGAGGGCGGAGAAGAACCTGGAAACTGAGAGGGAGAAGATCGAGTTGGAGAAGCAACAAGCGGCGATCAAATGGGAGCTCGAGAAGGCCAAGACATTTGGTGACATAGAGCTTGAGAAGGAGAGGTTGCAACTCGCACGGGATGCGGAAGATGCGAGGATCATGTTGGCGGATGAGACCCTCTACGACGAGCATTCGAAGAAGTGGCTTGTGGACAAGAAGATGGATATCAATGACCGTAGGAAGTACGAGGCGGCGACGGCGGCTGTGGCTCGAATGCAGTCGGAGGAGGCGGCCCGGATGCAATCGGAGCAGGCAGCCCGGATGCAGACGGAGGAGGCAGCCCGGATGCAGGCAGAGCAGGACGAGCAGGGCGCATTCCGCCAGGAGCAGGACGCATTCCGCTCGGAGCAGGCGTCGAGCCAGTGATCCGAGGCCATCCATCACGCTCGGACATTGATTTCATTTTGCCATGTCCAGTTTGTTGAACTATGATTTGCTTTGCTTTCTTTCGAACTTTGGCATTCGGACAGTTTGTACCGTATGATCGACGTGCATGGATTGCATGGATTTGAGGATCGGATTTTGCGGTATGTGGATGTGCGACGCAACATTTGAGGGGTGCCCGGTCAGTGCCCGCGAACGCATCCGGACGCGTCCGCGGGCATTTGAGGGGCCGGATTTGCCAAGTCCGGTTGTAGATGCTCTTAGGTGCGTAAAAAACATGTTTAGTAGCATGTATGAAGGTCTAGCCCACACACAACATGAACCTTAAAAGCGGCTCAGAGCCTGGCTCGCTAGGACCGCTTGAATCAGTCATTTCAGGCGAGTTAGGCTGAGTTGCGCATAAAAGGGGGCAACGACGTACGCGGCGGTGCAGGCGAAATCGGAGCGGAGATGATGCGAGACGAAAATCCACCGGCGCGAGATGACGCGAAATCAAGCATCCCTCCCCCAATTTACACGCTCACCTTTAGTGCTAGGACAAACCCATTCTCGGTTCTTTGCGATGGACAGCGGTGGTGACTCAGATCAAAGGCGGCGACTTCAATCTCTGGCAACCAGACATGTTTCTCCCCTCCGTCTTATCCTCCTCATTAATGTGATGGGTAGGTCATCGGCTCCAAAGGGGGTAAGCAGCATACAAACCCCCTCCTCTATTAGGTCGTTAGGTACACGGTGTTGGGTCGATTTCGCCATTGCTTACCACACCATCGATGTCGCCATTAGGTTATGGACGAACAAAAGTTCACATATGTGTTAGCTGGCTGTTGTTGATGTTGCTTCTTGTTGTTGACTTTGTCTGAAGTTCATATGTGTGTTAGCTGGCTGGGAAGGATCGGCTCATGATGCTAACATCCTTGCTGAAAACATGGCTCGACCTGATGGCATGAATATCCCTCATGGTAAGTTCTACCTAAGAGATGTTGGATGTGCATGTTGGTCTGGTGTTTTTTTCACCCTTCAAGAAATCAGGTACCATCTGGACAAGTTCTCTTCTAGGAACTATCCTAGAACTACATAGAAATTGTTCAATCTCAGACACTTGATGGCTCTATATTTTACGCATTTTTAGAGATCGTTTGTTGCATGTTCTCTTTATATATCATGTCCCGTTGAACCAAATAGTTGTCCATTATGCATGTTTATTGGTATTTAAACTTTCCCTTGTGAGTATTGCATATTTAGTATTTTATTTGGTTTTTATTAGTTTTCTTTGTTTTCTTGTGTCTACATGTGTTTTGGAGCAACCTAGGACCAAGCACAGTGAAAGGACCAAGGATGGGTTCGATACGGAGTCAGCCAGGGGTCAGACTTAGCCATTTCGAAGCTCGGGAAAAATCATTTTTCCAAAATGCTCCAAATTAAGTTTTAAGACAAGAAATGGATCGGCATCGTTCATACAAATCCAACGAGCCCAAGAACGTCAAATTCTGAGTTCATATGAAGAAACGACGACTGTTTTACCGGAGGAGGTCACATCAAAAGACGGCGTTCCATACGACCGCGTGCGGTCGTTTGACATGCATACAGCTCCAAAAGTTGCCCTTCCAGACAGGATTCTTCACCGATTCCATCCCCGTTCAATACCACGAGATTCTTGGCTTGTAAAGAAGAGATTGGGAGAGGATAAGGCTCATCTTGAGCCCTTGGATGAAGCCCATCAAGGGAGGAGGCTAGGGAGACTCCCTTATATACACCTCCTCAACCCAAGCTGCCGGGATGGGAGGTCATTCATCTCATTCATCCACAACCATCACTACAAAAAAACACTTCCGTGATACTACGTGTTTGTCACAGTAAGTCACGTTTTCTGTCATGCATGTACATCTGTAACGATTTTATGACAGAATCAAGATAGTCATACCTGTACTGTCATAGAAGTGTTCCATGACAATACTCAAATTATCATCATGGAAGTGTCGACTTCCATAATGATAAATGTCGCATCATGAAAGTGTTTTCATCAAGGGTAACCGACATGTGGCATCCACCGTAACCGGTCGTCATTAAGCAATCGGATCCGATTTTGGATCCAATAACACGTTAATAGCCACGACCAATGGCGATTTTCCACGTGTAAAATTCTCATTGGCCGAAAGAACCACATGTCAGCTCCGTGTTGGGACAGATGTCATCCATCCAATGGATGAGACGCGCCTGTGATACGTCGACACATGGCACGGCCCAACAGAGGCCCATATAGTTTAAAAAGGCCGGCCCATTTGACTTGGTCAAAAGCTAGCGAGCCAGCCCATGGAAAGCCTGTTAACGGTCTATTCGCATATAGCCCATTTACGGCCCGGTAACTCACGGCCCGTTATGGCCTATCCAAATTCGGCCGAGTAGTGTCATGTGGGCCATCCAATATAATTCCAGCCCGTTGTAACTTCCGGGCCGTGTATGGCCCATGACGTCTTTCAGCCTCTATGAGGCCTTTTGTAACTCTTGGCCCTTTAACGGTCTGGTGAATCTGGCCCTTAATGAATAGTAAATCACATTACACCCATTAACGACCCATTATTCAGTGGGGCTGTTTCCAGCGCATGTTATCTTTCGGCCTTCTAAGGGCCCATTCATTCTTGGGCTCATTTTCCAGCCCTCGATTACTTTACTCACATGTTCCGCTAATGGGCCAAACTCAACCCGTGGTTACAGTCGGCCCGTTAAGCCATTGAGCCATTTTATTACCATCATGTATTCCGGCCCATTAATGGCTCGTTATGCCTGTCGATAGAATTAAGTCTGTGATACAACCGGCCTATTAACGACCTGTTATGGTCGGGCCCATAAACGGACGATTCTAATTTTAGCCCGTTTTACGACCCATATTGCGGTCCGTTATTGGTCCACGAATGGTACGACCCATGTTTGGCCAATCATTCATACGACCGTAGAAGGCCCATGAATCCTACGGCCCGTAGAAGGCCCATGGATCCTATGACTCGTAGGAAGCAAATGGTCACTATAATAAGTAGCAGGACCATGGTTACAATGGTTTATATGTGGCCCATGGTTATTGTGGCCTAGTTCTAAAAAAAGGGTTATTGTGGCCACTAGAAACCGCGAAAAAAACTTTAGTGACTACAAGCAAACAAATAAACTAGACAATAAGGAAATAAATAAGCAAGCAACTTACGCTAGGGTATTACAGCTATTAAACATATTACATCTACTGAGCATCAAAGGTCGCCACCAGTGTAAATATAGGGGAAAAAGCAGCATATTACATACACTGGGCATCTAAATTGGCCACCAGTGCAAATAAACGCGGCAACAAAACAAGTCCATAACTGAAACAACTTCAGAACAGCTCAAGAAATGTTATCTTGGGTATCCAGCATGCTGGCAGTAAGCTTAGCAAGCTTATTAGTTTTCTCTTGTTTGGCTCTAAAATCCTCCAGCACTTGCTGTTGCACCAGAAAGTATGCATCTGAATTCTGCAGGACTTCCTCAGTCCTTCGGCTTCTTGTCGTATCACAGCTGGTCGATGTCTTTCAGCTTGTAGTTGAGACTCAAGAAACTGAACTGATACAGACAGCAAGTTCGAAGAGCTTCTGCCAGCGGTAGTGGCCAGTAACTCGAACACTACATCAAGACAGGACTTTGGGGTTGTCTCACTGTCTTCAAGATAGTTTTCCTTATCTGTTTTATCAGCTTTGTTGGAGACCAACATGGCTGTCTCACTATCCTGAACCTTATCTCCATTGCTTCCTTTACCATTTCTTAATGGGGTACTCTTCTCCAATATTGTGTCAGCATTCGAAAAGAAGAAACAAGCAGACACATAATAGGTTTAGCATGTACTATATGAAACTCATTTTGGTGAACCAGTTCAGTAGTGAGGTGGACATGATTAAACCAACAAGTCTTCTATTGCGAAGTAGTGCATAATAAGAGCATCAAATAAACATATATCTATGTGCTATGACCACTGCATTGTCTAGCCAAATCAAAATAGAGATAAAGTTCAAATCATATCAGTTAAAGACAAAGCATCATTGAAATAATATAAGTGTGGGAAACTACATGGCACCACAAGATTTCAGATGGGTACCACGGGTATACATGTACAACTAACATCACTATTCGCTTTGTTTTGATGCTAGTAATGTGCATGAAATGAGAAGACAACTGTCTACACAATTGAAATTGAAATCAACATAGAGCAATTTAGAAGAGCAAACTAGTTAAAGAAACATGTCTAAACATACCTATTGTGCCATTCGAGTTTCGATTGGATACTTTAATTTAAAAATTAGTTGGTATGAGTAAATACAGTAATACAAGAGCAAAGCAGTATGCACCATAGCTATGGAATCTTACCTGAGAACAGTTGTTCTTCAGGTTTAAGCACTTGTTCTACAAGAACAGAGTACAGTAAGACGCAGGCATATAGTACTTCAAAATGAAATATGATCTCATAGACCCTTCCAGATTCTTAGGTCTCAACCAGTACAGAACAAGGTGCTCCCAGTCATCATCCCGTAAATGTGTCTCCGGAGAAAGTAAGGGAATTTGATGCATTTCCTTTCCAGTGAAGTATGTTTTCTTCAGGTAATTCCGATACTGCCACAAAGCATTTTGAAGATAGCAAAACTACTAGCACAGGTTACCTCATCCTGAGTTTCCAAATCGGTCCTTCTCTATAGAGAAAAATGGGAACATTTGTTGTGTTATAACTAGCAGGGAGGTGGAAACTATGGGACAAAGCAAAGTAATTGCCATGAATAACATTACTTACACATAACTCCTGGAAGAACACCTACAACTGGATTTTTCCTTCATCTTCAGTATAATATTTCCATGATGGGAAGATACGCACATATGATTTAATAACATCAAATGCGATAGACGCTAAACTATGGATGACTGGTCGTGCTTCGTCCACAGAAATAGGTGTACTAACTGGTGGAGTTGGGGTTCGCCGTGGTAGTCCTAGCGCTTTGGGCACTCGAGCTACCTTACTAACTGCTCTTATTTGGGTGCTCTGTGGTGGAGATGGTGTTGTGTCAACTGGAACTAGGTTACTATCTGCTAGGGTTGGGGTTAGATTGGGTGAAGCTGGTTCTCTGTCCAACTGAGTTGGGGTACAATCTGCGAGAGTTTGGGTTATGTGTGGTAGGGCTGGTTCTTGTGCAAGTACAAGGGGTGCTATCTCCATCAATAGATAGCACTATTTTATTTGAAGACCGTGATTTTACTCCGCTAGATACTGCCATCACCCCCTCCAATTCAAATGGCTGATAAACAAGAAAAGTACTTGAATGTACAGACCTTGTATAAGAGACAGATGCAATAGATAGTGAGGAACAAAGAGGGCATGAAATAGTTCACATATATGTTGTTTAACTAAACAGGATAATATGACATAATTTCACATATATGATGTCTATCTAAACAGGATATCATGACATGATTCAAAGATATGATGAGTAACTAAACAGGATGACATGAGATAACTAGATGATGTCTTTAGTAAATAGGTTCGCATGACATAATTCACATGCATGTTATCTAAGTAAACAGAATGGCATGATATAATTCATATGTGATTTATATACTAAGCAGATGGCATTCACATATATGATGACTGAACTAAGCACATGGTGTTCAATATTGTGTATATGATGTCTAAACTATGCAATGCAAGACACCATATGCATGATACGAGCAGTATAACCCTGCCAAGTTAGAGCATACACCTCGGGGGGAACAAGACTGGTCATATGTCTCTGAATCCTCCTCTGAGGAGCTATCTAGACTCGGGAAGAGATCTACTTCGACAGGTAGCACTGTCTGCTCTGAAGACCTTGTTTTCACTCCAGATTTTTTCATCACCCATTCAAATGGTTGATTCACAGGAAGAGTAGTTGAATGTACAAACATTGTCGACAAATGGAAATGTAATGAAAAAAAGGAATGACAAGATATAATTCAAATATATGATGCGTGGCTAAACATGATGGCATTGCATATTTCACATATATTATGGCTAGCTAAAAAATATGGCATTGCATAATTCACATACTCCCTCCATTCCATAATGTAGTGTATATAGATTTTTTTTAAAGTCAAACCTCACCAACTTTGACCAAGTTTGTGAAGAATAATATTTACATCTAGAATGCCAAACATATATTGTTAGATTCATCATAAGACTTAGTTTCATATTATATATATTTGGTATTGTAGATTTAATTAGTTTTCTCTATAAACTTGGTCAAAGTTTGAATTTAAAAAAAAATCTATACACACTACATTATGGAACGGAGGGAGTATATGATATAGAAACTAAACATGTAGCATTACAGAACATGTCTAAACTAAGCAGATGATATATACGATGTCGAAAGTAAGCAATGCAAGGCACCATATGCATGATATGACCAATATCATCATGCCAAGTTAGAGTAGACACCTCAGGGGGTAAATAGAAGTGGTCAGCTCCCTCTGAATCCACCTTTGAACAGCTATCTTCCTCTGGATTGCAATTTGGAGTAGGGGGGAGGGTGTGCCATTACACCCACCATGGAGCGATGTCTGCATGACATTGTATTGTCGCGCAAGACTCTTCTCTTTTTTTCTACATGTTCAGCATGACTGTGTACAATAACTGACATGCATATGAAAAAAATATAGTGAGATTCTGTAAAGAGAACATGCAGAAATCTAGAGTGATGGTAACAACCAGTGGATAGATCCAAAAATAATGATAGCAGTCTGATGATAGCTTTAATTTAATAAAAATGCAGATGATGGTTGCTTTACTGTTTGTTTCCCACCCAAGATGGACCACATAGTACATACCCTAGATGAACTATATAGTAGACATTGATACTATTCATTGCTGCCTCGATGTGTGCCCACAAGCATTTTAAAACTCAAGTTTGGACATCAATTTGGACCTGACTAGGAGTCTAAGAGGTGAACAAGATGATAAAGTAGCAGGTAATATTAAGCAATGCATAACGTGAGCAGAAACAAAAGAGTGCGACCTCTCTTGCGGACCCGTGTACTCCGCAGGTTCATCTGTTGAGTCGATGATGGTGATGCAGTTGCGGTGGCTACCGGCGGCAGGGAAGGAGATCTGAGGAGGCGAAAGACAGTCGTGAGTCATGATGTCTGGTATGGTGGACGCTTTTGTAGATGGAGCAACTCAGGTGAGGTGGACGAAGGCGCGACAGGAGCAGGACAAACCACACAAAGTTTTCTTTGACACCTATCTGTAACTGAAGTAATTCTGTAAGGGCTCCTTTGGCTTGCAGGATTCTAAAAATGCAGGGATAAGAAAAACACCGGAATAGGATAGGAATGCACGTGGAAAACAAAGCATTTGTAAACACAGGAATTCTGTCAACATGAATCGGAAGAGCACAAGAATGTAAAGAAGGATGACCAAATTAAAGTCAAACCACATGAAAATGTGTAATGTTAGAATGTTATTATGCCACTAATGCAATTAGTCTTGTTTTCAAGCATAGGATTTTCGAAAGTAAGTCAGGTGTATATTAAAATTTCTATGTTTTTCCTTTGAAACAGATACTAAAGGAAAAAATACTTTAATTTTGTTTTGCTCCATTCCTTTCAACCAAATGCATGAATAATTAAATAGTAGAGTACCATAGGAAAATTGCCTATTGCTATGTTTTTCCTTCACTTTTTGTTTGAACCAAAATAGCCCTAAGGGATCGACATGAATGTAGAGTAATAAGTGATGTGACAAGTGTACAACCTCTTTGGCGTAGCCGTGTCGACCTCAGCATCATTGGGTTGGTCGCTGAAGATGTTGCGGCGGAGGTGGTTGTCGGAGGTCTGGAAGAAGATCTGAGGCGTCTGTAGACGGCGTCGAGGTTACTGCTCTGTTGTGATGGATGGTTCGGTCGTTGGAGCAGCTTCGACGAGGTGTACGATGTCGAGGCTGAAGCAGTACAAGACAAACATCGTTAATCTGAAGGGGGATTTTAATAGCATCTCCAATAGATGATGTAAAATACATTACCAAAAAGTGCTAGATTTAACATTTACATCACCAAAAAACACCTAACTCCAATAGATGATGTAAAAGCTGTTGACTCTGAACTTAATTGTCGAAACTGAATTTTACCGATGAAACTGAATGTTACCATCGAAACTGAACGCACTAGTAGCAGAGAAGCACTTCACGGGTCGTTTAGGCCGCCCGAGCACTAGTAGCAGAGAAGCAGTGATCTAAATTAGTAATCGATCGATAGGGAACGCACTAGCTAATAGCAGCCGCAGCAGCAGCGTGAACGAGAGACAGAGCAGCAACTCATGTAGCTGCATCAACCCGTGTACCAGCATCAGTAGCGCGAGCGAGAGGAAGAGTAGAGCTGCAACATGAGTGAGAGGAAGAGCAGAGCAGCAACGCGAGTGAGAGCCGGAGCAGCAGCAACTCCGGCCGATATGGACGCCGATGCCGAGGTAGCCTCGCACTGGGGGATAGCCGCCATGGAGGATGTCGCTGGCGGCGTCGGCGTCGAGGGAGCCACGCCATGGCACAACGGGATTGAGCACAGGCGGCACCGTGAGGTCGAGTTAAGGAGAGGATGTGATGCGTTGAGTGTACAACCTCTTTGGTGGCGCCGAGTAGGCCTCGGCTTCATTCGAGGAGTCGGTGAGGATGCTGCAGTTTCGATGGGATAGGTTAAGGCGACGCTGTGGGGATGGGGCAGCCGCCATAGACGAGGTGATTGTCCGAGCAGCTCCCTGGAGGTGGAGGACAGGGTGGCTGAACCGGCGGGATAATGACATCGATGACGAATCCTCATCCAGGACGGTGGATGAGGGATGTCGAGTTGTTGCGGTGGATGACATCGTCGGGGAAGAGGCTACGGCTGGGTGATGTCTACTACGCAACCTTCTTCTTGTAGACTCGTGTTGGGCCTCCAAGCGCAGAGTTTTGTAGGACAGTAGCAAATTTCCCTCAAGTGGATGATCGAAAGTTGGTCTAGAGGGGGGGGGTGATTAGACTACTTGACCAAATAAAAATCTAGCCTTTTCCAATTTTATGTCTTGGCATATTTTAGCAACTTAGCACAAGTCAAGCAATCAACCTACACATGCAATTCTAAGAGTGTAGCAGCGAAAAGTAAAACATTGCATATGAAGGTAAAGGGAAGGGTTTGGAGAAGGCAAACGCAATGTAGACATGGAGATTTTTGGCGTGGTTCCGATAGGTGGTGGTATCGTACGTCCACGTTGATGGAGACTTCAACCCACGAAGGGTAACGGCTGCGCGAGTCCACGAAGGGCTCCACCCACGAAGGGTCCACGAAGAAGCAACCTTGTCTATCCCACCATGGCCATTGCCCACGAAGGACTTGCCTCACTCGGGTAGATCTTCACGAAGTAGGCGATCTCCTTGCCCTTACAAACTCCTTGGTTCAACTCCACAATCTTGTCGAAGGCTCCCAAGTGACACCTTACCAATATAGGAGACACCACTCTCCAAAAGGTAATAAATGGTGTATTGATGATGAACTCCTTGCTCTTGTGCTTCAAATGATAGTCTCCCCAACACTCAACTCTCTCTCACACGTATTTGGCTATGGTAGAAAGATGGTTTGAGTGGAAAGCAACTTGGGGAAGGCTAGAGATCAAGATTCTTGTGGTAGGATTGGAATGTCTTGATCTCAACACATGAGTAGGTGGTTCTCTCTCAGAAAATGAGTAGTGGAAGTGTAGGCTCGTTCTGATGGCTCTCTCTTGAATAGAGAAGGGGGTGGAGGGGTATATATAGCCTCCACACAAAATCCAACCGTTACACACATTTGACCCAACTCGGTCAAACCGAATAGAAGAACTCGGTGAGACCGATTTAGTTCAAAATGTGAACATTAGGAATCTCGGTGGGACCGATACGATCAACTCGGTGGAACCGATGTGGTAGGGTTAGGGCAAGACCTCATCTCGGTGTGACCGATTGCATGAACTCGGTGGGACCGATTTCAGCAATGAGTTAAACAGAGAGTTGGTCAGGCAAACTCGGTTGGACCGATCGCTCATTTTGGTAAGACCGAAACGTTACGAAGGGAAACAGAGAGTTTGTATTGCGAACTCGGTGGGACTGATCGCTCATTTCGGTAAGACCGAAACGTTACGAAGGGAAACAGAGAGTTTGCATTGCCATCTCGGTGAGACCGAAATCCCTATCGGTGAGACCGGATTGATTAGGGTTTCTGGCAGTGGCTATGTCAAAGAAACTCGGTGGCGCTGGATAGATCAAATCGGTGGGGCCGAGTTTGACTTTAGGTTTTGGACATATTTGGAAATGAGAAAGTGGTTGAGGGCTTTGGAGCATATCACTAAGCATTTTGAGCAAGTAGACCATTATGCAACACCTCATCCCCTTTTAATAGTATTGGCTTTTCCTATGGACTCAATGTGATCTTGTATCACTAAAATAGAAATGAAGAGTGTTGAGCTTCTGCCAATCTTTGTCCTTAGCATTTTGAGGGGTCCACATCTCTAGTCCATGCCATGCCAATCATTGAACTTTCTGAAATATTTAACTTGAATGGATATTAATTCAACGAGCTATATGTTGTTATGAATTACCAAAACTACCCGGGGATTAGTTGCACTTTCAATCTCCCCCTTTTTGGTAATTGATGACAACATATAGATCAAAGTTTCGACAAATGATAATATGAAGGAAATACATCGTCGCTTTGATAAGTATGTGATAAGTAAGAGCTCCCCCTAAATTTGTGCATTATTTAAAATTTGCTTTTGAATGCAAATGCACAATCGATTAGGATCATGGGACACTCTTCCATGTCACATACATCTTGGTGGAGCGCTCAAAATGATAGAATTAAACAACATGCACTCATCACCAAGGGAAACATGATTGATCATACACAAGTATTCAAATATCATCATTCAAGCACACAATAAAGCATAATATGATCAAACACATGATCATAAGAGTATCTCACACATAAGCACAAATAGTAGCAAGCAAACAATCAAGTAGCAAGTAGCAAAAGAGGCAACAAAAGGCAAAACGCTCTCTCTCTCTCTCGAAGCCTAATGATCTATACACTTTCTCCCCCTTTGGCAACAAGTTACCAAAAAGTTCGAAAATGCATCGTGCTATGTGGCACTCTAGGCATGATCTCCGGGAGCTCTTGAAGTGGTCTTCTGGCTGGTGGCTCCGGTGTGCGTAGATGGCGTGGAGAGGAGTCCGTCTGCAAAAGCTTCTGCTGATGTCTGAGGAGCTGGGGGAGTTGAGATTGGCAGTTTCTGCAGGTGCTGAGAGTGTAGTCCTCATGTCACTGACTACTGGCACTGCTGAAGACCTCTGTGCCCTTGGCACACACTGAAAAGTGTCGGTGGTAGGTCTGTCATTCCTGTCTTCAACCTCTTCCTGGAGCTTCTCAACTGTGGTTTGAATCTCGGTGACCTTCACATCTAAATCATGAAGTTTGGTCTCAAAGATCCTTTCAAGGCTCTCTTGATTTCGAGTCAGGGTGGCCAGTCCTTTCTCTATTCTCACGCTTGCCTCAAGCAGATAACTGAGTTGATCTTGCTTGGTCTTGAGATTGATACCTGAAACATCTGGCATTGTTGAAGTCTTTGCAGCCTTTGCTTTCTCTTGCTTCTCCTGAGCCTCTACTGAAGTAAGATGTGCTGCATCCATGACAACCTCGTTGTCCTCAAAGTATGGCCTCAGGGTAAGATGCTCTTTGTCAAGAAGATATGTCCCTGTCCCCATCTTGGAGTTGATTAGCATCTGAATGTGAGGGGCATATCCACACGATCTTTTCTGATCTGCAACAGTTCTCTTCACAGTTTCAACAATTAAACTCATCACCTTGAACTTCTCTGGCACATCAAACATATGAAGCAGGTTGATTGAGTGACCACGGATCATCCTATGATCTCCTGACTTGGGTAACAGAGTGTGCCTCAATATAGTGTTCATCGTGGTTAGACCTGACAGCAGATAATAGATGGATCCAAATCTGTGAGTTGCCAAAGCAGCATCTGGAATTGGCTTGTACATGTGAGCCATGGAATTGTGATCCTTTCTGGGCTTGGCATACACATCTGTGTCTTCTTCAGCTTCTTCAGGGGCATTGATCAACTTGGCCCATTCTGCAATTGACGATTGATATCTTGTGCCTTCAGTCATCCAGATAATCTTGCCATCTGGATAGAAATGAGCAGTTGAATAGAATTGCATCACCATTTCATCATTCCACTTGGTCAACTTTTGACCAACAAACTTGTCAACTCCGTTCATTCTGAAACTCTCATGAACTCCTGGGAAGTAATCCTCATTATCATCAATGAATTTCCAATCAACTCATCTCATGTCACTGACAATTGGCTTCTTGTCCAACAAGACTGTCTCATAGAAGTCTTGCTGTTCCTTGGTGTGAAAGCGATAATCAACATCAGTTCTTCTCCTTACAGCATATGGATCAGTCTGTCTCCACAATCTGAGACATGCATCCTTTCTTAACTTCATATTCTCAGCAACTGGATGATTATCATCATGATCTAGAATCTTGGGTTTTAGCTTCCTAAGCACTTGTTGTTTTTCATCCTCTTGAGCTTCAGGCACTGGGGCCTTATTCTTCTCTACAGCTGGGATGTTTTTGGTGGATCTCTTGGGTGCAGATGGTTTTGGAGTTTGAGCTTGGGCAGATGGCTTGGGAGCTGTCTTGGGTTTAGATGGAGCAGCCTCAGACTTGATAGCATCTCCCATGAGCTTCTGAGATTTTGGAGGTGGTGCAGCTGGCTCTTCATCCTCCTCCTCATCTTCTGACTCTCTCATCATAGATGGTTTGCCAATGACCTTGGCAATAGTCTTCTTGACTCTCTCTTTCCTCTTCTTTCCTCCAGCAGCCTCATCCTCTCTTGGTTTAACAATGAACTCCATGGTTCCTTGAGTGGAGGCTCTGGCTTTTGACATAGGCACTCTCTTAGCAAGAGCCTTTACCTTCATTCTAGGCTTGGTTGCAGCAGCAGCTGCATACTCTTTCATGAGTACCTTTTTCTTGGAGGTCACTTCCTCCTCAACTACAAAATCCTCATCTTATGAATCTGAGGTTCTCTTCTTCCTTTGCCTAGTAGCAGCCTTAGGCAAATTGCTGGGTGTACTTCTGCTGCCTTCATCATAGCTGCTGTTGGAGGGACTAGTGCCCTCACTGAGATTTACCTGCTCCTCTGACCTGTTCTGACTATCACTGTTGTCTGACATCTCTGACACTGACCATGTGAATAGATAGGTATAGGTAGAGTAGATGAGCATCACAAAGCACAGCTATTTTTGCAAAAACATTGAGACAAAAACTTAACTTTAGTTTTCTGCAGAAAGCATTTCAGAGCTACCGATATGACAAACTCGGTGACACCGAAGCACACTTAGAGTCTAAACATACAGTTTCGATCAGACCAAAATATGGTTCAGTGACTCCGAGATGCTAGGGTTTCACAGAGAAAGTGAACTCGGTCACACCGATTCGTACACTTTGGTTAGACCGAGATGTACAAGTGCAATGGCATGGGCCAAGTCGGTGAGACCGAAATTTTCAGATCGGTCGGTCCGAGATGAGTTCGGCGGAAAGCTAACCTTAAGTTTTTGCATCAAATATATTCTAGAGGAAGTTTTCAGTGGATAGATTTATCTCAATCGTGGCAAGAAACTTGGCATTGTTCTTTGTGCAAGAATCGGAGTTAAAGAAAGCACAAAGAGATCGAGTCCGTACCCTAACTCGGTGACGAACTCGCTACGGCGACAACGGCGGTGGAGATTCCCGTTGACGGCGACGGAGACCAGCAGCAGGAGGACGGTGGTGATGACGGCGATGATCCGGAGACCAAGTGGGTGGCAGAGCTGGGCAGGCGCGGTCGAGCGGTTTGGACTAATTTCCAAATTTCAACCCGCGGTATATATACCCAGACACTGTCGGTGTGACCGAGTGGAACGACTCGGTGGCACCGAGATGCAGAATCGCAAGCGATTGCCGCAACTCGGTGAGACCGAACAGTTCTAATCGGTTGCACCGAGGTGAAAACCTAGATCAACTCAATGATTTCGATGAGACCGAAAGGAATGAATCGGTCAGACCGAAAGCCATTAAGAGGTTTTGGAAGTTTAAGCCCTTGATAGATCGGTGGCTCCGAGTGCTCCTCACCCGGAGGGTCCGAATTCGACTTGTTCAAACTTTGTGATGTAGCATGAATAGAGTTTGAGACGAGAAAAGCATAGATAGCTAGAGGGAGTTCTTAGGCATTCTTGTCCATCCATTAGGCAAAAAGAAAAGAAATCAAGCAGTCAAAGCAACAAATGGATGTCCTCGAATGGAGAAAATATGCAACCAACATGCTCACACAATAAGATAGCAAATGAAATATGTGGCAAAACATGCACAAACACTCTAGCATCTATCAAGCAATTGGCGATGACTAGGTCATCTATATATGAGTATATTGACTTAGGAGTCAAATGAGAACATTTGATCATAGGTCATACTCATCGTTTAAGCACAAGTGGGGTTACCACTTTTACATAAAGCATTGATGTGTTCACACCATTAGAGTTGCTTTAGCTCAATTCTTGAGCAAAGCTCCCCCTAGATGTGATATCCCCCCTAAGTGGGATGAACTAACCTTGGGTTTTGTCTATGATGACTTCATGTAGGTGTTGAAGATGTAGATGCTCAATGTTGATGTAGATCATTTGGAGCAATCCATTTGAGTGAGTTGCACTTTCAATACCTACATGGGTTAGTCCCATAAGGAACATACACGGATATTCATAGACATAGAGTGAAATACACATATGATGTTGTCCATGAAAGCATTAGGTTACCTTGTCCCTTGTCTTACCAACAAGAGGGTTTGTGACTCCTTGAACTAGTGCAAGATATGAAAGTTGATTGCACTTGTCCTTGCCAAAATGAATATGAGTGAAGTATGTTGGCGGAGTCACCCTCAAGAACTCTTTAGTTCTTCTTTGGGACCCACATCAACTTGATGGGAATCCTTGGAGTTGTAGTCGTACTTGATGAAGTAGAACTTGATGTAGTCTTGGGAACCCACTTGACCAAGGCCTTTGGAGCTTCTTCAAATGAATCAATCTCTTCTTGAAGCTTGTCCTTGCCTTTTAGCTTGTGGTCTTGTGGTGGAAGATCATCTTGAGCTTGTGTTCCCTTGAAAGAAGTGGGATCATACTTCTCTTGTTGAGGAACAAACTTCGTCTTGGGGTATTAATCTTCTTCCCACTCAACTCCATTGGCATTGAACTTGCGTTCAAAACCAACACCTTGGTTCTTCCGGTGCCTTCCTTGCTTGCGTACAATTTCCTCAAATTGCTTACTTCCGGCAAGGCTCTTGTAAACACCTTTCTCTATAATTCCCTTCAATAAGCTATTTTCTTGCTCAAGTGTAACTTGGCTAAGAGAATCATTAGTGGAATCAAGAGAACTACTAGAAACAACAATATTGGATTTAACATGATTATTGTTACTACTAGAAGAAGAATCTTTCTTGCTCTTGTTGCTAGATTTTACTTGTGGCATGTAAGTAGACAAGAGTAAATGCTTGGCAATGTAAGAAGAACTTTTCTTACGAAGATCATCATTGATTGCTTTTAAGAACCCATGCTCTTGCTCTAGATTGAGCTTTTCAAAGCGTAGCTTCTCATGAGTCTTTAAAAGCTCTCGATGATCCTCTAAGGTAGTTTCTTGAGCTAACTTAAGAGTGTTTAGTTCTTTAGTTAGACGCTCAATCTCCTTCTTATCATTGTCATTCATTTCATCTTGATTAGCATGATTAATAGCAATTTCATCATAGTTTTCATCACTAGTGTTGTCAACAAGTAAATCATCATCACCTAGCAAATCATCTTCATCACTATTGAAATCAACATACTCGGGGTGTGATACCTTGGGGCCTTTAGCCATGAAGCATCTTCCAATCCCTTCATTTAATGAGTCGAATATGTTGTAAGAGTTGGATGACACAAGTGCAAGACCGACAACATCTTCATCTTGAGTATGTTCGGAGTCGGAGTGATAACTTCTCTCGGAGTAGTGTTCGGAGTCGAAACCGGATACCCATTCACCAACATGAGCTTGATGTCTTCGTCTTGTGTAGCTCTTTGATGACTTGTCCTTCCTTTCCGAATCCTTGCTTCTATGAGAGGGTCTTCGTTCATAACGATCATCTCTACTCCTTCTCTCTCTTGGAGGTGATTCATCTCTTTTACTTCTCCTTTTAGGTGAGTATTCTCTTCTTTTGTAGGGAGCCGTACACTCACTAGAGTAGTGTCCGGGTCTTCCACAATTGTAGCAATTTCGTTCATGACTAGAAGATCTCTTGTCATAGTAGGACCTTGACTTGGAACTTCTCTCTTTGCTTCTACTCTTGTAGAACTTGTTGAAGTTCTTCACCATTAGGCTCAATTCTTCATTGAAGACTTGTTTCTCACTTGATGTTGTAGGGGCATCACATGAAGCTTTGTAAGCACCACTAGACTTGTTGTGAAGCTCTTCCTTATCCTTAAGTGACATCTCATGAGCAACAATTCTACCAATGACTTCCGTTGGCTTGAGATCTTTGTAATTGGGCATCATTTGGATCAAGGTGCACACGGTATCATATTTTCCATCCAAAGATCTTAGAATCTTCTTGATGATGAATCTGTTGGTCATCTCTTCACTTCCTAAGCCGACAATCTCATTTGTGATGAGAGCAAGCCTAGAATACATTTCAACGACTCCTTCACCATCCTTCATTCTGAACTTGTCAAGTTGACTTTGAAGCACATCCAATTTGGATTCCTTGACGGACTCGGTACCTTCGTGCATATCAACCAAAGTATCCCAAATTTCCTTTGCATTCTCAAGGCGGCTGATTTTATTGAATTCTTCAGGGCACAATCCATTGAAGAGGATATCGCAAGCTTGAGCATTGTACTGCAACATCTTCAATTCTTCTGTGGTTGCTTCACGATTCAGTTCTCTTCCATCTTCGAAGAATTCACCTTGCAAACCAATACACACAATAGCCCAAATGGCGGGGTTATGTCCAAGAATATGCATTTTCATCTTATCCTTCCAACTAGCAAAATTAGTACCATCAAAGTTAGGACCTCTACGGTGGTAATTTCCCTCGCTAGACGCCATACTCTCATAGGTTGTGAAACCAAGGCTATGATCACCAAAGCTACGGAAATCAAGGCAAATGGAGACCAAAGCTCTGATACCACTTGTAGGATCGAAAGTAGGTCTAGAGGGGGGGGTGATTAGACTACTTGACCAAATAAAAATCTATCCTTTTCCAATTTTATGTCTTGGCAGATTTTAGCAACTTAGCACAAGTCAAGCAATCAACCTACACATGCAATTCTAAGAGTGTAGCAGCGGAAAGTAAAACATTGCATATGAAGGTAAAGGGAAGGGTTTGGAGAAGACAAACTGTAGACATGGAGATTTTTGGCGTGGTTCCGATAGGTGGTGCTATCGTACGTCCACGTTGATGGAGACTTCAACCCACGAAGGGTAACGGCTGCACGAGTCCACGGAGGGCTCCACCCACGAAGAGTCCATGAAGAAGCAACCTTGTCTATCCCACCATGGCCATCGCCCATGAAGGACTTGCCTCACTCGGGTAGATCTTCACGAAGTAGGCGATCTCCTTGCCCTTACAAACTCCTTGGTTCAACTCCACAATCTTGTCGGAGGCTCCCAAGTGACACCTAACCAATCTAGGAGACACCACTCTCCAAAAGGTAATAAATGGTGTGTTGATGATGAACTCCTTGCTCTTGTGCTTCAAATGATAGTCTCCCCAACACTCAACTTTCTCTCACAGATTTGGCTATGGTGGAAAGATGGTTTGAGTGGAAAGCAAGGTGGGGAATGCTAGAGATCAATATTCTTGTGGTAGGATTGGAATGTCTTGACCTCAACACATGAGTAGGTGGTTCTCTCTCAGAAAATGAGTAGTGGAAGTGTAGGCTCGTTCTGATGGCTCTCTCTTGAATAGAGAAGGGGGTGGCGGGGTATATATAGCCTCCACACAAAATCCAACCGTTACACACATTTGACCCAACTCGGTCAGACCGAATAGAAGAACTCGGTGAGACCGATTTAGTTCAAAATGTGAATGTTAGGAATCTCGGTGGGACCGATATGATCAACTCGGTGGAACCGATGTGCTAGGGTTAGGGCAAGACCTCATCTCGGTGTGACCGATTGCATGAACTCTGTGGGACCAATTTCAGCAATGAGTTAAACAGAGAGTTGGTCAGGCAAACTCGGTGGGACCGATCGCTCATTTTGGTAAGACCGAAACGTTACGAAGGGAAACAGAGAGTTTGCATTACGAACTCGGTGGGACCGATCGCTCATTTCGGTAAGACCGAAATGTTACGAAGGGAAACAGAGAGTTTGCATTGCCATCTCGGTGAGACCGAAATCCCTATCAGTGAGACCAGATTGATTAGGGTTTCTGGCAGTGGCTGTGTCAAAGAAACTCGGTGGCGCCGGATAGATCAAATCGGTGGGGCCGAGTTTGACTTTAGGTTTTGGACATATTTGGAAATGAGAAAGTGGTTGAGGGCTTTGGAGCATATCACTAAGCATTTTGATCAAGTAGACCATTATGCAACACCTCATCCCCTTTTAATACTATTGGCTTTTCCTATGGACTCAATGTGATCTTGGATCACTAAAATAGAAATGAAGAGTCTTGAGCTTCTGCCAATCTTTGTCCTTAGCATTTTGAGGGGTCCACATCTCTAGTCCATGCCATGCCAATCATTGAACTTTCTGAAATATTTAACTTGAATGGATATTAGTTCAATGAGCTATATGTTGTTATGAATTACCAAAACCACCCGGGAGATTAGTTGCACTTTCAATATAGCACTATAGGTGGAATAGAATATGGTGGTTGTGGAGAAGACAAAAAGAAGGAGATAGTCTCACATCAACTAGGCGTATCAACGGGCTATGGAGATGCCCATCAATAGATATCAATGTGAGTGAGAAGGGATTGCCATGCAACGGATGCACTAGAGATATAAGTGTATGAAAGCTCAAAAAGAAACTAAGTGGGTGTGCATCCAACTCGCTTGCTCACGAAGACCTAGGGCAATTTGAGGAAGCCCACCATTGGAATATACAAGCCAAGTTCTATATTGAAAAATTCCCACTAGTATATGAAAGTGACAATATAGGAGACTCTCTATCATGAAGATCATGGTGCTACTTTGAAGCACAAGTGTGGAAAAAGGATAGTAGCATTGACCCTTCTCTCTTTTCTCTTATTTTTTTATTTTGGGCTCTTTGGCCTCTTTTTTTTCCTTTTTTTATTTTATTTTTCGTCCGGAGTCTCATCCCGACTTGTGGGGGAATCATAGTCTCCATCATCCTTTCCTCACATGGGACAATGCTCTAATAATGATGATCATCACACTTTTATTTAATTACAACTCGATACTTAGAACAAAATATGACTCTATATGAATGCCTCCGGTGGTGTACCGGGATGTGCAATGACTCAAGAGTGACATGTATAAAAAATATTAATGGTGGCTTTGCCACAAATACGATGTCAACTACATGATCATGCAAAGCAATATGACAATGATGAAGCGTGTCATACTAAACGGAACGGTGGAAGTTGCATGGCAATATATCTCGGAATGGCTATGGAAATGCCATAATAGGTAGGTATGGTGGCTGTTTTGAGGAAGGTATATGGTGGGTGTAATGCACCGGCGAAAGTAGCGCGGTACTAGAGAGGCTAGCAATGGTGGAAGGGTGAGAGTGCGTATAATCCATGGACTCAACATTAGTCATAAAGAACTCACATACTTATTGCAAAAATTTATTAGCTATCAAAACAAAGTACTACATGCATGCCCCTAGGGGGATAGATTGGTAGGAAAAGATCATCGCTCGTCCCCGACCACCACTCATAAGGACGACAATCAATAAATAAATCATGCTCCGACTTCATCACATAACGATTCACCATACGTGCATGCTACGGGAATCACAAACTTTAACACAAGTATTTCTACCAATCCACAATTACTCACTAGCATGACTCTAATATCACCATCTTTATACCTCAAAACAAATGCAAGGAATCAAACTTCTCATCTATTCAATGCTCTTTATATGAAAGTTTTTATTATATCCCTCTTGGATGCCCATCATACTAGGACTAAATTAATAACCTAAGCAAATTACCATGCTGTTTAGAGACTCTCAAAATAATATAAGTGAAGCATGAGAGTTCATCAATTTCTATAAAATAAAACCACCGCCATGCTCTAAAAAGATATAAGTGAAGCACTAGAGCAACTGACAAACTACTCCAAAAAGATATAAGTGAAGATCAATGAGTAGTTGAATAATTAATTGGCTATGTGAAGATTCTCTCTCATTTAAGAATTTCATATCTTACGTATTTTATTCAAACAGCAAGCAAAACAAAATAAAATGACATTCTAAAAATAGCACACATCATGTGAAGAAGCAAAAACTTAGGCTCAACCGATACTAACCGATAATTCTTGATGAAGAAACGTGGGATGCCTACCAGGGCATCCCCAAGCTTAGATGCTTGAGACTTCTTGAAATATTATCTTGGGATGCGTTGGGCATCCCCAAGCTTGAGCTTTTGTGTCTCCTTAATTCCTTTTATATCACGGTTTCCGTAAATCTTAAAAACTTCATCCACACAAAACTCAACAAGAACTCGTGAGAAAAGTTAGTATGAATCAATGCAACACCTTATCATTCTCTACTGTAGAAAATCACTAAAATTATTATTTAACATTGCATACTAAATTCCTCTGCATATTTAATACTCCTATCCTCAAATAGAATCATTAAACAAGCAAACATATGCAAACAATGCAAACATAACAGCAATCTGTCTAAACAGGACAGTCTGTAAAGAGTGCAATTGTACTCATACTTACCTAACTAAAAAAATTCTGAAAAATAACCACACTGTAGAAAATTTGTTTTTACTCATTGTGTAAAAATTTCAAGATTTTATCCTGTTCTGACTTTCCAGAAGAATTCAGGGAATGATAGAAAACTTTCTGTTTTCAAAACAGCAACATATAGACTTGCAAAATAAGCATGGTAAAGGCATACTTGACACTTTTATTGAAATAAAATATGCAAAACATTAATCTAAATAACAGCAAGAAAATACTAATAAAATAAAATGATGCTCCAAGCAAAACTCATATCATGTGACGAATAAAAATATAGCTCCAAGTAAGGTTACCGATAATGTTGGAGACGAAAGAGGGGATGCCTTCCGGAGCATCCCCAAGCTTAGTTGCTTGTATCTTCATTGAATATTATCTTGGGGTGCCTTAGGCGTCCCCAAGCTTAGTGTCTTTCCACTCCTTGTTCTCCTCATATCGATATCGCACCCAAAACTTGAAAACTTCAATCACACAAAACTTAACGGAACTTCGTGAGATGGGTTAGTATGATAAAACAAATCATTCACTTTGGTACTGTCAAGACAAGATTAATTTTTTTTATCACATGATACCTACTGTACCCTATCATTTCTACAATTTATATTGAGCAATATAAGCCATAGAAACTAGAAAACAAGCAAACTATGCATCGAAAACAGAATCTGTCAAAAACAGAACAGTCTGTAAAGATCTGAATTAAGGTCATACTTATGTAAGTCCAAAAATTATGAAACATTAGGACAACGTAGATAATTTGTATAAACATCAACTGTAAAAAATTCAGAATTTTTCACGTTCTAGTAAAATATAGGAATTTCTGTACTGGACGCAAAAGTTTCTGTTTTTGCATAGAATCAAGTCAACTATCATCCACACTATCCCAAAGGCTTTACTTGGCACTTTATTGAAATAAAAGCTATAAAAACATGATTACTACAGTATCTTAATCATGTTAAAACACAAAAACAGTAGGGGTAAATATTGGATTGTCTCCCAACAAGCGCTTTTCTTTAATGCCTTTTTAGCTAGGCATGATGATTTCAATGATGCTCACATAAAAGATAAGAATTGAAACATAATGGAAGCATCATGAAGCATATGACTAGCACATTTAAGTCTAACACACTTCCTATGCATAGGGATTTTGTGAGCAAACAATTTATGGGAATAAGAATCAACTAGCATAGGAAGGCAAAACAAGTGCAACTTCAAAACTTTCAACACTTAGGGAGGAAACTTGATATTATTGAGATATGTAGAAGCATATGTTCCTCTCTCATAATAATTTTCAGTAGCATCATGAATGAATTCAACAATATAACTATCACATAAAGCATTCTTTTCATGATCCACAAGCATAGAAATTTTATTACTCTCCACATAAGCAAATTTATTCTCATGAATAGTAGTGGGAGCAAACTCAACAAAATAACTATCATGAGAGGCATAATCCAATTGAAAATTAAAATCATGATGACAAGTTTCATGGTTATCATTATTCTTTATAGCATACATGTCATCACAATAGTCATCATAGATAGCAACTTTGTTCTCATAATCAATTGGAACCTCTTCCAAAATAGTGGATTCATCACTAAATAAAGCCATGACCTCTCCAAATCCACTTTTATCAATATTGTGAAAAGATTCAACACCCTCCAAAATAGTGGGATCATTAACTAGAGTTGACACTCTTCCAAACCCACTTTCATCAACATAATCATCGTAAATAGGAGGCATGCTATCATCATAATAAATTTACTCATCAAAACTTGGGGGACAAAAAATATCATCTTCATCAAACATAGCATCACCAAGCTTATGGCTTTGCATACCACTAGCATCATGGATATTCAAAGAATTCATACTAACAACATTGCAATCATGCTCACCATTCAAATATTGTATGCCAAACATTTTATTGACTTCTTCTTCTAACACTTGAGCACAATTTTCCCTTCCATCATTTTCACGAAAGACATTAAAAAGATGAAGCATATGAGGCAACCTCAATTCCATTTTTTAGTTTTCTTTTATAGACTAAACTAGTTATAAAAAAAGAAACTAAAAGATTCAATTGCAAGATCTAAAGATATACCTTCAAGCACTCACCTCCCCGGCAACGACGCCAGAAAAGAGCTTGATGTCTACCACGCAACCTTCTTCTTGTAGACTCGTGTTGGGCCTCCAAGCGCAGAGTTTTGTAGGACAGTAGCAAATTTCCCTCAGGTGGATGACCTAAGGTTTATCAATCCATGGGAGGCGTAGGATGAAGATGGTCTCTCTCAAACAACCTTGCAACCAAATAACAAAGAGTCTCTTGTGTCCCGAACACACCCAATACAATAGTAAATTGTATAGGTGCACTAGTTCGGCGAAGAGATGGTGATACAAGTGTAATATAGATAGTAGATATAGGTTTTTGTAATATGAAAATATAAAAAACAGCAAGGTAACTAGTAACAAAAGTGAGCAAAAACGGCATTGCAATGCTTGAAAACAAGGCCTAGGGTTCATACTTTCACTAGTGCAAATTCTCTCAACAATGATAACATAACCGGATCATATAACAATCCCTCAACGTGCAACAAAGAATCACTCCAAAGTTCCTATCGGAGAACGTAGGACGAAAATGTGCATCAACCCCTATGCATAGATTACCCCAATGTCACCTCGGGAATCCGCGAGTTGAGTGCCAAAACATACATCAAGTGAATCAATAGAACATCCCATTGTCACCACATATATCCCATCGCAAGACATACATCAAGTGTTCTCAAATCCAATACTCAATCCAACATAACGAAACCTCAAAGAGAAAGACTCAATTCATCACAAGAAGGTAGAGGGGAAGAAACACCATATGATCCAACTATAATAACAAAGCTCGCGATACATCAAGATCGTGCCAAATCAAGAACACGAGAGAGAGAGAGAGAGATCAAACACATAGCTACTGGTACATACCCTCAGCCCCGAGGGTGAACTACTCCCTCCTTGTCATGGAGACCCCCGGGATGATGAAGATGGCCTCCGGTGATGGTTTCCCCCTCCGGCAGGGTGCTGGAACGGGCTCTTGATTGGTTTTTCATGGCTACAGAGGCCTGCGGCGGCGGAACTTCCGATCTAGGTTTCTTTTCGGAGGTTTCCCTATTTATAAGAATTTTTTGCGTCGGTCTCACGTCAGGGGGGGTTCCCGAGGAGTCCACAAGCCAGGGGGGCGTGCCTTAGGGGGGGGGGCGGCGCCCCCCACCCTTGTGGTTGCCTCGAAACTCTTCTGGCCCAACTCTGATGCTCCGTGGGCTTCTTCTGGTCCATAAAAAATCACCGTAAATTTTCAGCTCGTTTGGACTCCGTTTGATATTCCTTTTCTGTAAAACTCAAAAACAAGGAAAAACAGAAACTGGCACTGGGCTCTAGGTTAATAAGTTAGTCCCAAAAATAATATAAAATAGCATATTAATGCATATAAAACATCCAAAATAGATAATATAATAGCATAGAACAATAAAAAATTATAGATACGTTGGAGACGTATCACTGGGCAGTGGTGGGGTGGCGGATGGAGGAGGGTGGGGTTTCATGGCTGGAGCCGAGAGGTTATGGTAGCCTGGGTTTTCGAATGGCGAAAAGGAGGTGATGGGATCGGGAACCGTGACTTAGGGACGCGCTTGTCCGAAATGTAGGGTGTGTTACAAAAGTACCCCCACCAATTTGAACTAGCGGCCCTTTAAACTCAGGGTTAGAACAGGGATTTCGCGAGTCAGGATTTGACAGCAGGAGGGAGTTTTCGCGCGTGTTGTAATTTCTGGATAGCAAGGCGCGGGTTGAGAAGGAGCGAGTTTTCGGAGCACAAAGAGACAAAGAGATATCTAAAATTTGGGGATAACAAGGCGCAGGTTGAAATTTCGGGACAAGCCTAATGTGTACTGCACCAAATCAATCCGCACTTCCCTCGACGAATAAACAAAAAAAATCTATTCGCACCACACAAGAGAGAGTCTTGTCCCATTTTATTGTATGGATTATCACAAATGCCATTCAAAACTTTGAGTCCATGTTATGTCCAATTAAAAAAATTCTCTAGGTGTATAATGCATGTAACCTAATCAGATGAACATTTTAGTGCATTCCAAATGTATATACTACCACTGCAATTCGAACTAAATTTGAATTCGTTTCTCTATTTGAATAAGAATCCACAATCATGATTGTTGCCAAGTTAAACCATCATATGTATATTATCTTCATGACACACCACATGATTACTGTCGAGTTAGATATGAACTATGTGTACTATATGAACTCGAATTCAAATTTTTGAATCCACTTGATGTTGATTCCAAATAATAGTACATTTGAAGCGCTAGCTAGATCTTCATAATCTAAACCATGTTTCATATGTATAATGTGTTTATCACACAACGTATAGTGCCCCGCCCCCTACATTATGGCAAGTATTTAGATGTGAGCTCCAAAAGCCACACATTATCACAAATTCAAATAAATGTTATATATATTATATATAGTATAACATCTTCATAACCACACTATGCGTATCACCATTATATTCATGCATGCATGGGTTTAAAACACTATGATCTCTTATTCAAATATCTGAATCCACTTTTATAATGAATTAGTAGAATGCCCATGCGTTGCTACGGGCTAACAAAATTATATGTGGAGTTAGTATCGGTCGAATAAACTGCAATTCAACACAAGGACGTTGCATGCGAATTATGATTGTATTGATGATATGAATATCGGTCCTTCTAATACTACCTCGTTTCTGATTTATTGGGCCCACGTGTATCCCTAGATTTATGATTTGATCAACATAATACAAGATATATTTTTACAAAAATTATACTATTAGAAACTTCAAATGTCACGATCTAATCTAGTAGAATGTCTATTCGAGTCCCATCCAGCTAGGGTGGCAAACGAGTCGAGCTCGAATGAGTTGACCTAGGCTCAGCTCAGCTCATACTAAAATTCAAGCGAGTTCAAACAAAGTGAAGTTTGATTGTTCTTAATTGTCTCAAGTTTAAACTAATAGTATAAGGATTAGAGCTTTCCACTCATTCGCTCCTGTGAAATTACAATTCTATCAATTATAATGACAGAAGAAGACCGTCTGTCAAAAATAATAATGACACGAGAGTAACTTGTTAGAACAAAATGAACTTAAAAATATGGCTTACTCTAGTAAAGGGACATCATCAACCATACCGATGAACAAGCAAAGTTCATCTATTAAGTCATTGTTTGCTGGATTGACAAACGATGACAGGATAAATGACCGTGGGATGAGGTCAACTTCTAACAATGTGTTCGACATTTTGAGGTTCTTAGCGGGCCTTTTCCAGAATCATATAATTTGTGGGATCTATGTTGTTTTCATCAACTTCCAAGCCTCAGTTTTTTATATCATCTTCAATTCCGAGTCACTAAAATGACAACTAGTTCTGTTCTAAAATCTGTCATATGATCCTGTAAAGTAGTAATCAAAATTAGTGATACAACATAGAATAAGTATAATGATACACAATGAAAAATACCTATGTAGGAGTGTCAAACAAAATATCTTGTGACCTACTCCATAAAATTTAACATCCACAGACCACAAGATGACCTGCATGATTACGAAACTTACATATATTCAAATATTAAATAAAAATTCATCAACTTTTATAGATAATATTTATATAAAAAACTTTTAAAAATATCAAATGATCATGACTGTAAAAATAATGGATTTTTTTAGAAGAATGTGAGGTCAATCACACATGCCCGATAAAAAGAACGGCTTTTTTGGAAGATTTTTTTTTGTGAACAACGCCGCGATCATAGGCAGCGACCAACTCCCATCCCCGATCTCCGTTGGCGAGGGCGCTGGTCCCCTCTTCCTCCGCTTGCCGCTCCGACGGCAGGAGGGAGGGAGGATCTCGTTCTTCCGTTCTGCCCTAGTAGGTAGGGTTAGGGTTTATCTGCTGTGATGCGTCGTTGGGGTGGTGGGAGTGGCGTCCGGGCAAATAAATATGCCTCAACTCTATTCCCACACTGTCGGCGACCTTCATGGCGGCACCTCAGAGTTGATGGCAATGTGTGCTTGTCGCCATTCCAAGGTTCCTTTCTTGGCAGTTATGGTGATGGCGGTGTGGAATAAATTTGCTTCGGATTCAATTCTAGTGGGTCGTTGTGAGCCGGTCGTCAGCGTATCTGGTAGCAGGCTAACCAATCGAGACTGGTGCGGCGGCGGTGCCGACCTCGAGGTGAATTTTATACCCTAAACATGTCGTCATGATGATGTGTGCTCCCGCGTCAACATGGGGGCATGGAGCTTATGTAGGAGCGTGTAACTCCGGATTTGTAGGTTCTCATCGGTGGCGGTGCTTCATCATCGTCGCTCAACAAGCCGATGAAAGTGGCGGCCCGGTTCTAGTCCAGCTTATCTCGGCCGTGCTGGTCCTCCAACAGGACTGAGGATGATGACTTCCCGTCGCCTTTAATCCGTGCGCACAACCAAGGGTTTCGACGACTCCGGCAGGGAGCAACAGCGACGCGCCCTCATCTCGCGTTGGTGGTGTTGCTAGATTGGTTCCCCAGGGTTCTATGTGTAATTTATTATTATTTTGGGGTTATGTTGTACCACTACTTATTTTTAATATAATATGGGGTTCTCGAAAAAAAACGGCCATCACTCACAATCTCTCGTCACTGCATAATACTACATAGTAGTATTTAAAAAAACGCCAGTCATCCCCCCACTGCTCCCTCACATCTCTCTGGATAGTTCCCCACCGCCCCCTCACAATCTCCTTCGTTCCTCATTCTCTCACTCCACAGCCGGCGTTCCTTGGTCAGGCCGCCCCCTCCCCTTCGTCATCACCGCCGGCGCTCGCTGACAGGCTGCCCCTCCCTTCGTCACCTCGACTTCATGGCGAATCAGGTCGCGGAAGTGGCCGGGGAGGCCCTGGAGCTCGGCATACTCACGCCAGCGCTAGGCGCCGTCGGATGCAGACGCGGAGGCATAGGACTCGCACACCCTACTCTACCCAGTTCTTTGAATCCAGCCCCGAAGTGCTCGAGGAGGTGCTAGAGCTCGGCATACTCGCGGGTGATTCCGGCCCCCTCCATCCTCCTGATGCCCTTGCCTTCGCCGCCATGAGCCTCTCGAGTCTCGATTCCCGCGTGATTGTCTGGATCCAGACAAGTCTCTCTCTCTCTCAACCCATCGTCTGCTCCTGCCCGTCAATTCGGTTAGTCGCCAGGTGCATCGCCTCACTGAGAAATCACCATGAATGTTCCTTTTCAAGACTGCAAAATTTGTTCTATTATAGGGCTGTGTTAGAAAAGCCGATTTAACTGAGAATTATTTTGCTCTAGATTGCTGCACCTTCTAGTTGTGAGTGGATCCAGGAGTTAACATGATGCAGTATCTTTTCTTTCAAATGATACATTATCTTCATAAAAGAAAGGAAGTTGGAAGTTGGAGTAGTTATTATTGAAGAGGAATTCAGTGTCATGTAGTTCTCAAGAGCTAAATTGGAACAAGAAGTGCAAGCCTATCATGCCTACACTAACTGATCAGGTAGCATTTGCAAAATTTTAAGTATACTACATTTAGAAATGACATTTGAATAAAAAAACTTATTTAGACTTCGTGCCGCTATCTGGCCCTAATGACGGGCATTGTAATAAGGCTAGACTTTTGGTGTTGTTTAGGTTTTGTCCCATAGCATTTGTTTCGATGGCAAACGAATGCGGTGGATTTTCTGGCAGTGCGTTGAACCTGCTCTTCCCCCCCCTCTCTCGTTCCCAGTGATATTTTGGAACAATTTGTATTTCTGTTGTTATGCACTGGAAAGGGGATTAGCCTGGTTAAAAAAAGAATATAAAAACTATCAATTCTTTTTGTAATAATACTATTAAGCTCATCATGGTGGTTACCATGAATGAGTGTCACGTTTAATCTTTAGAAAGTGCATTTTTTGTTACAATGTTCCCTTTCAAGACTGTTATATGAGAAATCATCTGCTTAGTTGGTGGTTGTATTGATGATGCGGCCCTTAATGGTTCAGATTTCTCGAAGGAGAAGGAGGTGCTGAAAGGGATGGGAGCAACAAGTCTGAATCGAAGAGTATGTTTTTTTATGCCTGCATTGTTTCATAATTTTATTGTTGTAAGAAATCCATGGAGTTGTCTATGGAACATTTCGTTGATGTGATCGGCATATTTGTTTACTGATTCAAACCTCCAAATTACCTTCGCCAGCAACTCTAAATATTTCTTAGATGTCCTACCAGAAGCATTATACTGCAAAAGCATATATTCTAAACCAGTTCATCATAGATCAACCAAATATCATTGATGCTCTCACATATTAGGATATATACATGAAAAGAAGGATATGCCAAAAGTGCGTAGTTCCAACAAACTGACATTCAAATGCACCTACACTCTGGAAGCAGGAAGTGCAACTTCTTTAGTGTTTAGAATTAGAATGGATCAGGTGTACTCCAGATGTTTTCAATTTTAAATAATTATGCACATTCTCAATCATCATGTGTTATCCAGTTGCATTATCCTCATATAGTCAGTATGTATACTTTCAAAAATGCTAATGGTCAAAGTCTTAAAAGATTGACTGCTTGGATACCATGATGTTGCATTTTTGGTGCGTGCATATGCATACTTTATTCTTAATTGCAGACAAACTTCCTTTGTAATGCAACTAATGGGGACATACAAAAAACACATAATGTCAATTGCGTTGAGTTAGGAGGTATACCCATCTGTCTGCAGTCTACTCTTAATACACTCTTTCGTTGGCCATGTTGTGATGTTTCTGCTCTTAATACACTCTTCCCTTGGCCATGTTGTGATGTTTAGGTCCTTCCACTTATTAGTTTTTAGTTCCATTTGAAGCGATGCAAATTGGAAAACATTTTCTAGTCCTTCCAGCTATTGCATGAATAAATGACAAAGTATTAGCATCACAAGCAAAAAATAACATAAATCATCTTATCAAAAGATGGGACAGTGGGGCTCATAACTAACCATAGTAGTGAGGTATTCATGGTTAAATCCTATGCCTAGCGAGTCGAGCACTTGGATACATCGTTTTGTGGTATTTATAACTTGTAGGTACCAATGAAAGTCTTCCATGTTTATTGGAACGAATATCTGAAAAAATGTTTTCTTGTCAGTTTAGGTCCCATCTATACAAACATTCGTCCTCGATTGAATTCATAATAGTAATATTTACGAAACTGAGACTCGCCATATCATGTTCCGAATAAGTTTTGGCTCTCTTTAATTCCCATCTTGGTGCGTCATCCTGCAGATAGCTAAAGTTCCGTATCAACTTAGAGATGTATGCATTCTCCAAGAACACACTTCAACAGACCTCATCTGTTAGATTCTCTCTAGCACTTATGCAATGTATGTATGCGTCTATGATCTACAATTTCAACTGCACACCTTGGTTATAGAAGATAATAGAAACTCATGTTAAAATAGCATCATCTTGTCATAAAGCTATATATACGTACTTCGTCACCAACGAATTCTCCGGTGGTTAAAATACGCACTAAATATTTTCTTTTGAGACGTGTGTCGTTAGTGCTCACTAAGTTTCTTTTATCTCTTGGTTCAGACATGTAAGTGCATCTAGTGCCACCCCTAGTTGGTTTTGGAGTACTGACGACAAACATGGGTGAGGGACTAATGTGTTTGTGAGAATTGCAGGATAACACAGGTAGAAGTCCCTCATTGATTTAGTTTTCCTACCAGAGATGATCCCTAAAAATGTATGAAGACATTGAAGACAATGGTGGTTCATGAAGACATTCACCTCGAAGAAAATGATGTGTGAAGACATTCACTTGAAGACAATTGAGTACGAAGACATAGTTTCTTTCGTAGTTTCATTTTCTTCTTTCTTGAGTCATAGGAACCACCGAACTGTTAAGTGGGGTCCAGGTGAACAAAGTCAGAAGACTGACATGATGCTCAACCAAAATCCTATGCCTTCGAGTGAAGACAATGAGAGTAAATCTTATCCAGAGTTGGATGAGTCAGCTTTGCTTGTAACCCGAGTCAAGTTGCCGCGTGTGTTTGAAATCCGACCGTTGGACATGTGTCAGTTCCTTAATGACCCAGGGTCATTTCGGACATATCATGTCGGGTTGCCTCCTGGCTATAAATAGCCCACCCCCTACACCATAAATTGGTGGCTGCTCAGAGTTAGTGCACGACTTTTGTCGTTTGAGAGCAACCCACCTCCGAAGCCTTTAAGAGAGAACCCTTGCGAGGACAAAGCCCAAAACACCCAGAGCCCAAAGAGTGTTTGGCATCACTGAAGTCTTTCTGTCTGTGTGATCTGAAGACTTATTACACTTGAAGACTGTGTATCTTCCAGTCGGTTAGGCGTCGCGTTCTGAGGATCCAAGAGTCATTGTGGATCGCTGGTGAACGAAGTCTGTGAAGGTTTGGAAGTCTACCTTGAAGACTTACCAGAGTGATTGGGCGAGGACTAAGTGTCCTTAGCTCAAGGGGAATAAGGTGAAGACGCGGTCTTCTGAGTTGAATCTCAGCCTCCCTAACCAGACGTACAGTTGTCACAACAACTGGAACTGGTCTACCAAATCCTTGTCTTCGCCAAGCAACTGGTTCTATCACTTCACCCTTACTTACTATTTAGCTTTGTGAAGTCATTGCTTGTTTGCCCTGTTTGGCTTCACTGTGTGAAGACGTTCTCTCTATTGCATAATTGGCTTCATACTGTCTTCCTATTCTGATCGACTCTACCTAGCTGCTTTTTGTCTTCGTGTGTACGTCGTACTATTTACTAGACTATGGCTCGGCTAGTGTAGTTTATCTTCCGCTGCATACTGTATAGGTTGTATTTGGTTGTCATTCTTCGAAGACATTGCCTGTCTTGAAGTCTTTCATAAAAATCACCTATTCACCCGCCCCTCTAGTCGATAACCAGCACTTTCAATTGGTATCAGAGCAAGGTTCTCCCTTGTTCTGTGTGATTCGGTTTAACCACCTGGAGTTTTAGCTATGTTGACTGCAGGGATAATCAAAGTCTCTGCTGTGTGCCCCATCTTCGATGGCACTGATTACCCCTACTGGAAGAATAAGATGCGCATGCATCTTGAAGCCATTGACAACGACCTCTGGTATGACATCAGGACTGGAGTTCCCAAAGTCGGTGAAGGCGTGATACGTCTCCAACGTATCTATAATTTTTGATTGTTCCATGCTATTATATTATCTGTTTTGGATGTTTTATATGCATTAATATGCTATTTTATATTATTTTTGGGACTAACCTATTAACCTAGAGCCCAATGCCAATTTCTGTTTTTTTCCTTGTTTTTGAGTTTCACAGAAAAGGAATACCAAACGGATTCCAAATGGAATAAAACTTTTGTGATGATTTTTCTTGGACCAGAAGGAAACCAGGAGACTTGGAGATGAAGTCGGAGGAGCCACGAGGCGGCCACAAGGACGGAGGGCGCGCCCCCCACCCTTGTGGGCCCCTCGTGCACCTCCTGACCTAATTCTTTCGCCTATATATACCCATATATCCCCAAACCAACAGGGGCATCCACGAAAAGACTTTTCCACCACCGCAACCTTCTGTACCCGTGAGATCCCATCTAGGGACCTTTTCCGGCACCCTGCCGGAGGGGGATTCGATCACGGAGGGCTTCTACATCAACACCATTGCCCTTCCGATGAAGCGTGAGTAGTTTACCACGGACCTACGGGTCCATAGCTAGTAGCTAAATGGCTTCTTCTCTCTCTTTGATTCTCAATACCATGTTCTCCTCGATGTTCTTGGAGATCTATTCAATGTAATACTTTTTTGCGGTGTGTTTGCCGAGATCCGATGAATTGTGGATTTATGATCAGCTTATCTATGAATATTATTTGAATCTTCTCTGAATTCTTATATGCATGATTTGATATCTTTGTAATTCTCTTCGAACTATCGGTTTGGTTTGGCCAACTAGATTGGTTTTTCTTGCAATGGGAGAAGTGCTTAGCTTTGGGTTCAATCTTGCGGTGTACTTTCCCAGTGACAGTAGGGGCAGCAAGGCACGTATTGTATTATTGCCATCGAGGATAAAAAGATGGGGTTTTCATCATATTGCTTGAGTTAATTCCTCTACATCATGTCATCTTACTTAATGCATTACTCCATTCTTTATGAACTTAATACTCTAGATGCATGCTGGATAGCGGTCGATCTGTGGAGTAATAGTAGTAGATGCAGAATCGTTTCGGTCTACTTGACATGGACGTGATGCCTATATTCATGATCATTGCCTTAGATATCATCATAACTTTGCGCTTTTCTATCAATTGTTCGGCAGTAATTTGTTCACCCACCGTATTATTTTCTATCTTGAGAGAAGCCTCTAGTGAAACCTATGGCCCCCGGGTCTATTTTCCATCATATGATCTTCTACTTTTTATCATACAAGTTTCCGACCTACTATTTTGCAATCTTTTACTTTCCGATCTATAAAACAAAAATACCAAAAATATTTACTTTATCGTTTATCTATCTCTATCAGATCTCACTTTTGCAAATAACCGTGAAGGGATTGACAACCCCTTTATCGCGTTGGGTGCAAGTTGTTTGATTGTTTGTGCAGGTATTCGGTGATTTATGCGTTGTCTCCTACTGGATTGATACCTTGGTTCTCAAACTGAGGGAAATACTTATCTATACTTTGCTGCATCACCCTTTCCTCTTCAAGGGAAAAACCAATGCAAGCTCAAGAAGTAGCAAGGCGTCACCGCTGCTGATGTCAAGAGGTTCGCGCAACTGGACTCAACCACCAAGAACATCATATGTGGTCATCTGACCAAAGGGCGGTATGGCCGTGTGAGTGCTCTGGAGTCTGCGAAGCTGGTATGGGGCTGGTTATCCAAGGTCAACGAAGGCGTCTCAACTGAAAGAGATTCAAGAATCGATGTGCTTCGTAATCTCTTCAACCGATTCAAGAGGAGTGACAATGAGAATGTCCAGCTCAATTTCGACCGCCTCACTGATATCATAAATGATCTTTGTGCTCTTGGCGCCACTGAAATCACCAAGCATGAAGTCGTGAGGAAGCTACCGAGATCACTTGACAGCTCATTTGACACTCTAGCATTAATGATCCAAGAATGACCTGACTTCATAGATCTCGATCCGTCTGACATACTTGAGAGGCTCAACACCCATGAATTCCAGCTATCTGAGAAGAGAGATATCTATGGTCCCAACTATGGCCGATCTCGTGCCTTGAAGGCAAAGGCTGAATCCTCATCTGAAGAATCTGACTGCAGTTCTGAGATCTTGAAGACATTGGCAAAGAGCTAGCGATGCTTGTGAGAAAGTTCCAAAAGTTCTCCAAGAAGAATCGCTTCGGAAAGTCTTCAAGATCCAGTTCCAAGAATGATGAGGCTTCCTCTCGTGACTACAAGAAGAGAACATGTCACAAATGCAAGAAGCCAGGCCACTATATATCTAAATGTCCTCAATGGGACAAAGAAGCAAAGAAAAAGAAGAAGAGCAAGGAATATGACTCTGACGACAAGAAGAAGAAATCCTCAAAGTCTTCATCCTACTAGAAGAGCTCGTATGGCAAGGCTCGTGCATTCATTGTCAAGGAGATGGATTCAGAGGAGGAGTCTGCTTCTGAGGAGGCGAAGGTGGAGTCTGAGGAGGAGTCTGATTTAGGCGTGGCAAGCCTGGCCCTAGCTTCGGCATTCGTCGCCAAGTCCATCTTCAACCCTGAAGACAATGGTCACGACATCGACGCCGAAGCCAATGATGACGATGATTCTGCTCCCACCTACTGCTTCATGGCAAGAGGTGCTAAGGTAAACTCATGCGATGCTTACTTTCAGACCTCTAGTGAAGATGACTCTGAATGTGAATCCAAACCCAGCTATAAGACTCTTGCTAAAATTGCAACTGAATAACAAACAACCATGGAAAAGATTCAAAAATTGCTAGACAAAAGCGATGACCTGTTGGACGAGGAAATGAATCGAACCCAGTCCTTAATCGAAGACATAAAAAATCTTCGCGTTAAGTACGAGGAACTTGAAAGTCATCATGAAACCCTCTCAGCTACTCATGAGAAGCTTTCCTATGATTATCTTCAAAGGAAGCAAGATCTAGAGAAACTGAGAGCGTCTCATGAAGATCTTCAAAAGGAAAACGATTCACTACTCGCTCAACAGATCAGTTCCGCTCAGGAAGATTTTGTGCCACCTTGTTTAAAATGCCTTGAGCGTGACAATGCTGTCTCTATTGCTGAATGTTCTACCGCTTCTGAAGTTGCAATATCTTCAACTGTTGATGTGGTAACTAACCCCACTTCTGAGGATGCCACTACTATTGCTGATGAGAATGCCAGGTTGAAGACATTGCTTGAAACGGGCATGTACAAAAGCCTCAAAGGGCATCAGAGACTATGTGATGTCCTCAAGAAACAAATTCTGAACCGAAACCCTAGGAAAGAGGGTGTTGGTTTTGAGAGGAAAATGAATGTTGATGGTTCTTACTGGAAGCCTGAGCAGTACCCCAAAACCACATGGGTTGCTGCAAAGGGTCCTTTAGTGGATCCATCCACCTTGTCTGGCTTCACTTGTGATAACCCTATTGTTATTGACGAGACATTTGACTCAAACTATAAACTGTTCAAGAATCAGAATGGTGAAGTGTTTGCCAGGTTTATTGGAACTAACTGTAGGAATAGGTCATCTATGAAGAAGATCTGGGTCCCTATAAGCTGTCTTGAGAAGCTTCCCGTGAATGTCATCATGATACCACCAGGGAAGAAGACAAACCCCAGATCAAAGGCTTCATATGGCCCAAAGGCTTCATACAGATAGAGGACCTCACAAGGTCACCCTAACGCCAATATTTTGCAGGGAAACTATCATCAGACTCATGAATATGAGCGTGTTTCATCAAACCACTATGTTCACAAATCGAAGAATTTTTCTGCATATTCTTTTGAGTATTATTCACCTCCTACAAAACTATTTGCTAGGGCTCCAAAGCCAAAGTTCTCAGATGCTGCACTTGGACTCATTGCTTCTAAGCCACCCCTTAAGACGTGGGTGGTTAAGAAGAATTAACTTCTCTTGCAGGGAAAGGTCTCCAGCCAAAAATCATTGACTTCTGAAGACAATGCTGGGGACCTAAAACATCTTGTGGGACGCAAGATAAAATGCCAAAATGGTCTTACCATTTATTTCTTCCCTGGATTTCTTGATGAACATCCCATCTTACCATCCAAGAACCTTAATTTTGATAGTATGCTTGTTTGCCAAATGTTTATGCTTCACAATACTCTTGGTGAAGCCTATCCTACTAACTGCACTGTAGGGTACAACTCCGAAAGCTACTGAATGGATTATGGACAGTGGATGCACTAACCACATGACTGGTGATCGAAGTCTTCTCATGGATTCAACTCTTTGTCCATCTACTAAAAGCCATATCACATTCGCTGACATTGGTAAAAGCAAGATATTGGGCCTAGGTAGAGTTGCTATCTCAAAGGGTCAACACATGGATAAAGTAATGCTTGTTGAATCCCTTGGATATAACTTAATGTCTGTCTCAATGCTTTGTGATCTTAACATGATTGTGATATTTGGAAAATATCGTTGCCTTATGCTTAAGGTTATCGAATAGGTGATCTGTATATGGTATATTTCTCTGCAGGTCCACAGCTTGCCGTATGTCTTCTAGCAAAAGCTTCAGAGTGTTGGCTTTGGCATCAAAGGCTAGGACATGCGGGCATGAGGAACTTGCACACTCTCGTGAAGAAGAAGCACATTATTGGCATCAAGGGCGTCAAGTTCAAGAAGGATCATCTATGTGGTGCTTGTGAAGCCGGGAAGATGACTAGTGCAAAACAACCCTCGAAGACAATCATGACGACATCACGTCCCTTCGAGCTGTTACACATGGACTTATTTGGCCCCACTCACTACTCTACACTTACTACCACTGCACATCTTTATGGCTTCGTTATTGTTGATGATTATTCTAGATACACTTGGGTGCACATAATTCTCTATAAGACTGAAGTGCAGGATGTCTTCAGACGATTCGCCAATCGCACCATGACTAACTATGGCATCAAGATCAAGCACATCAGAAGTGACAATGGCACGAAATTCATGAACACAAGCCTCGACACTTATCTTGATACACTGGGCATCACTCATGAGCTCTCTGCTCCATACACACCTCAGCAGAATGGCGTCGTGGAGCGCAAGAATAGGACCCTTATTGAGATGGCTTGTACGATGCTTGATGAGTACAAGACTCCAAGAAAGTTCTGGCCCGAAGCTATTGACACTCATCAACAGAGTTTATCTTGACAAGTTCTTCAAGAAGACATCTTATGAACTACTCACTGGTAAGAAGCCAAATGTTAGCTATTTCAAAGTCTTTGGTGCCAGGTGCTGGATCAAGGATCCACATCACACTTCCAAATTTGCACCGAAATCACATGAAGGTTTTATGCTTGGTTACAGAAAGGACTCGCACACCTACAGAGTCTTCAACCTCTTTCACTATAAAGTGGTTGAAACTGTAGATGTGCAGTTCGATGAGACTAATGGCTCGCAAAGAGAGCACCTACCAAATGTGCTAGATGAAGCTTCTCCTAGTGAATCTATCAAGCTAATGGGAACTGGAGAAATCATACCCACCGAGGAACAGGCTGAAGAGGAAATTGTCATTCCAGCTCCTACTCAACGTGAAGACAATGCTGAGCCTGAAGACAATCCAGAAGGCGAAGACAATGATCATCAACACCAAAGTCTTGGCCCTGTTCATCCTCGCGTGGCCAATGAAGTTCAGATTGAGAAGATTCTTGATAGTATCAATGCACCTGGCCCACTTACTCGATCAAGGGCTACACAACTAGCAAACTTCTGTGGGCACTTTGCATTCGTCTCCATATCCGTACCCAAGAAAGTTGATGAAGCCTTCATGGAACCTAAATGGATTCAAGCTATGCAAGAAGAGCTTCAACAATTTGAGCTCAACAATGTCCGGGAGCTAGTCAAGCGTACAGATCCTCGCAAGCACAACATTATTGGCACCAAATGGATCTATTGCAACAAGCAAGATGAAAATGGTCAAGTTGTCAGAAACAAAGCTCGTCTCATTGCTCAAGGTTACACGCAAGTAGAGGGAATTGACTTCGATGAAACCTTTGCACCTGTGGCTAGGCTTGAAGCCATTCGCATACTGTTAGCCTACACTAATCACAACAACATCCTCCTGTACCAAATGGATGTGAAAAGTGCTTTCCTCAACGGCAAAATTGAAGAAGTATATGTAGCTCAACCACCTGGTTTTGAAGATCCAAAGCATCCTGAGATGGTCTACAAGCTCAACAAGGCACTGTATGGCCTCAAACAAGCACCTCGTGCTTGGTATGACACACTCAAGGACTTCCTGAAGAGCGAAGGCTTCAAACCTGGTTCTCTAGATCCCACTCTCTTCATGAAGACATATGATGGAGAACTGTTTGTATGCCAAATCTATGTGGATGACATTATCTTTGGTTGCACTGACAAAAGATACAGCGATGAGTTTGCGCATATGATGCAAGAGCAATATCAGATGTCCATGATGGGAGAACGGAAATTCTTCCTTGGTCTTCAAATCCGTCAATAGAGAAATGGCTATTCATATCTCAAGAAAAATACCTCAAAGATTGCCTGAAGAAGTTTGGAATGCAAGATTGCAAAGGATACACGATGCCAATGCCAACCAAAGGTCAATTGGGCTCCGACGACAATGGTAAAGAGTTCGATCAAAAGGTATACCGCTCCATGATTGGTTCTTTATTGTACCTATGTGCATCTAGGCCAGATATAATGCTTAGCATTTGCATGTGTGCCCGATTCCAAGCGGCACCAAAGGAATCGCATCACCTCACGGTGAAGCGAATACTTCGATACTTGGCTCACACCCCAACGCTAGGGTTATGGTATCCAAAGGGCTCAGAGTTTGATCTAGTTGGATTCTCAGATGCTGATTATGCTGGTGACAAGGTTGATCACAAGTCCACATCAGGCACATGTCACTTTCTTGGACGATCTCTTGTTTGTTGGTCTTCAAAGAAGCAGAACTGTGTATCACTACCACTGCTGAGGCTGAATATATTGCTGCTGGATCTTGCTGCGCTCAGCTGCTCTGGATGAAGCAAACCCTCAAGGACTATGGCATCAACATGAAGAATGTGCCACTCTATTGCGACAATGAGAGTGCCATCAAGATTGCACGTAATCCAGTTCAGCATTCGACGACAAAGCACATTCAGATCCATCATCACTTTCTGAGAGACCATGTGCTGAAGGAAGACATTGATATCATTCATGTCAACACTGAAGAGCAATTGGCAGATATCTTCACAAAGCCCTTGGATGAGAAAAGGTTTTGCAAGCTGCGGTGTGAGTTAAATATCTTAGAATCCTTGAATGTCCTGTGAATGGACACACATCCTAACGCTTATACATATTGATGACTTAGGTGCGCAACACACAAAGTAACATATGTTTTCAATTCATGAAGACATACACTCTAAGTGTGAATACATTAATGTGGAAATTGACTTTGGAGCACCACGATAATTGTGCGCCGTGTCTGGGTCTAATACTTCCCATACGGTGGGTAACGCCGCCACCAACCTTTCTTGAAGATTTTTGTTTGGTGTCATGTTACATTATCTTCAAAAATTGATTTGTCTTCAACATTGGTTTATCTTCATGATTTATCTTCACAATGTTTTGGATTTCATTGCTCATATATATACACTTATAGCTATGTCTTCAAGTTGCCACTTTCCGCACTAAGTGAATGTGATCGGACCCTAACCCCATCTGTGCTTATCTCTCCAACTCTCTCTATCTCTCCATTTGCATTCTATTGACACGTGTCGATTGTCTTCACTGTGTCCTTGTCAGTCAAAGATATAGAGACAAACATTTAAAATGATTTTAATATCCTTATCCTATTTGCCTGAATCCAGAGAAGTCGGAATGACTACCCGACAAACCTGGCGCGTGTGGGGTCGTGGCACAACATTTAAGTTGTTGCATGCGTGTCACGTGGTGCTCAGATGTGAACCGCCAGGGGTAGCTGTGTAATTACACTACGCCGCCCCCTTCCTTATAAATACACATCCCCCTTGCGGTCATTAAAATCTACTCCCCTCGTTGTCTCGCGGAAACCCTAGCGTCATCGCTAGCTTCCGTCATCGCCGGAGACGAAGTGCTTTGCTGCCGTGACTTCTCCGTCGTCGTCATCACGCAGGCCGTGGACATCTTCCTCCCGCCGCCGCCGTAGGTGTCTTTCACCACCAAGTTAGGGCGCGGAAGATTGGACTGCTCGGCCTCCATCCACGACTCGTCTAGCAGTTCTCGACTGTTCTTGAGCGGCAATTAAAAGTCTATTTTTTACCGCATGTTTGATCCGTTAAAACTTTCTATATCTTTGGAAAGTTGTTTCTTCACTTCCAAATTTGGATCTTCCATACTATAGCATCTCATAACCTGCAAGTACTTTCACTTATGCTTCACTACTAGTTAGATTCCTCACTTGTACTTATTCATGGATTCGTACAAATCTGGAACCAACTCACATTTATAAGTGAATGTCTTCACATTATGAGGTCAATTTCTTCAAACTGATTTATCTTCAAAATCCTCTGAGAATGCATATGACCTCTTCCCCTTCCCTCGCATCTCTAATGCTGTCACAGGTACATGTCCGTGGGAGAGTCTCTTGGTTCTCATAGTCTGCATTCATTTGCAGAATTCTTACAGCATCATATTGAATCGCCTGAAGCCAGTTCTTGTCTGACAGGCAGAATTAATCCTAACACTGTTGTGAAGCCTTTCAGTCTGAAGCCAATGACCAGTGGCAAATCCGCAAAGAAAGACGACAGACAGCGCCGTGACAACACTGCAAAAGACCTGTCACCAGATCTCTATGAAATGTACAAGCCTGATCCTGAAGAGAGCTACGGTGAGCGCAAATCTCGTGTCCAATGGATTCAAAGATATTGGGTAGAGCAGTGGTTCCTGTACCACTTTGTGACTCCAGAATATGCGGACAAGAACGCCGTGAGGCCACCCTGGGCTGATATTATATACAAGAAACTTCACCCCAAGACCAAGGCTGAAGCCATTGAGAGAGGCTTCTTTCCTTGCATGGTCAGAGGCCCAATGCCTGAAAATGTCGACCCATCCAGTCTTCGATGGTGTCGTGAGGATGATCTGTTTGGAGCCAATCTCCAATTTGCTAAAGCTTCATCAGTTCAGAAGAAGAAGGACTTTGGGATTGACTTCAACCCAGGTCCAGCTGCCCCAAGGCCCGATGGCAGTCGCGAGGCTGAACCAAATCTTGTTGGTCCCTTTGATGACTTCGACTCATTTCTGGCACAATGTGCTGCACAGAGGGCTAGCATTGAAGATGCTGCTGAGGATGAGGAACATACTGCAGCTCCAGAGCCCCCGAAGCCTGTGAAGAAGGCTAAGGCTTCAAAGTCTTCCGCTGCACCAAAAGCTTCATGAGTGAAGCCACTGAAATCTGCACCTCCTGAATCCAGTGTGCAGTCTGAAGACTTGTCTCGTACTTCTATGAAGACTAAGAAGATCTCAGGGCAAGGCCTTACTCCAGCAAGCATCCTGCACCATGATGAAGATGTAATTGATATATCCAGTAATGAAGATCTTGCTGATGATGCCCTTGAGTTGCTGATCAAGAGCAAACAGGAGGCGGAAATCTTGAGAGATTTGCCTCTGTTTGATGCTGATATTCTGAACAACTTCATCGACGAATGGTTTGAAGATACTTCCCTTACCATTGATGATCTGCAACTTCCCATTGGCATCAGTGTGACGTTCCAAGGCTGCATTGCAAAGGAGCTTGCCATTGCTCAAAAGGTCATTGAGCAGAAAAACAAGATTGACCATGAAAAGGCTGTCTTCAAGAAGCACGTGGCCAAGCTCAGCGTCACTGATGTTCAGAACTTCAAGGCTGAGTTCCATAAGCGTCGTGATGAAGCCGAGGGCTCCCGAGAGCGCCTCAAATATTATGCTGAGAAATGTGTTCAAGCTCACAATGAAGCCTTGAAGAGAAAAGCACTTGGGCGTCCTGGCATTGACCCCAAGTTGGCTGCTAAGAAGAAGAAGCCAACACAAGCTGAAGCTGAGGCTCCAAGGCAGGAAAGACCAAGCATTGTCTTCCCTGCCATATGACTGGCTCGAAGCCAAAGGTCCCATCAACTGCTTCTGAGAGAAAGAAGACAAAGCAGGCAGAGGCTGAAGCCAAGAAGCCTCTGATGCCGCTCCATCACAAAAGAGGCTGAAGACAAGGCCTTCTAAGGCTTCAAGAAGGACTCAAGCAACAACTGCCTCATCTGCTCCTGTAGAGCCGCTGCTAGTTGAGCTCATCTCTATTGCCTTACCAGCCTCCTCCAACCGCGAGCGCCTTCTTGTTGTACATGAGCCTGCTGCCACAGAGGCTCAAGAGTCCGAAGAGATTCCAGCTGTTGACACCACCACAGCTGAAGACATTGGTCGTGAAGACAATGTAGATGATGATGAAGTCCTTCCTCAGGTCCCCCAGATCATGCCAAAACCGGTATCATCGCCTGCTCCCACGAGCAGTGAACAGATTAGTATTGGTGGTCCCACGACGCCAATCACCCAAGATGATTTCTGGGAAGCGCAACACCGCAACACGCAGCTACATGAAGACATTCTGCGCACTCCACCAGCTCAAGTCACTACTCCAGTGCTTGAGACTCCACAAGAAACTCCTGAAGACATGGAGAAGACCACTCCCTCACCGCAGGCGTTGTCCTCTTTTTGAAGGCTTCGCCGAGGCCCAAGGCCAACGGTCTCTATGTCGAGCATTCCTGAAGAGGATGTGCATGCCACAAGCTCAGTAGCACGTTAAGTGTTCCCTGAAGCCATCCACTCAAAAACTGCTCAAGAGTCTGAAGCCAAAGAGGCTGAAGATATTCCGGCTGCATCAGCCGAGGAAAGAGATGAAGAAGAACAAGCTGTCATTCCCCCTACTGAACCAACTGTGATTCCAGATGTGATTGTGCCTGACTCTCCAGTACTTGAAGTTCCTGAAGCCACTGCGAATGATGCTGCTGCTGAAGCCAATGACGTTGTCATGGCTGAAGACAATACACACACTACAAAAAAATACACTTCCGTGATGATACGTGTTTGTCACAGTAGGTCATGTTTTCTGTCATACATGTACATCCATGACGATTTTATGACAGAATCAAGATAGTCATACCTGTGCTGTCGTAGAAGTGTTCCATGACAACACCAAAATTATCATCACGGAAGTGTCCACTTCCATGACGATAAATGGCGCGTCATGGAAGTGCTTTCATCAAGGGTAACCGACACATGGCATCCACCGTAACGGGTCGCCGTTAAGCTATCGGGTTCCGGTTTGGATCTGATAACCCGTTAACAGCCAGGACCAATGGGGATTTTCCACGTGTAAAATCATCATTGGCCGGAGGAAACACGTGTCGGCTCCTCGGTGGGCCAGATGTCATCAATCCAATGGAGGAGACGTGCCTATGATACGTCGACACGTGGCAGGGCCCAACAGAGGCCCACATAGGTGAAAAAGGCCAGCCCAGTCAAAGGCCCGTAGTATTTACTCAGGTACTAGTGGGCCAGCCCACTAATGGCCTGCTTAAACATGGCCCACTTACGGCCCAAAGCCAGATCTGGCCCGTTAATTGTTCGTCGAGTATTTGGGCCCAATTACGGCCCAGTGACATTTCGGCCTTTTAGAGGCCCGATGTAGACATGGGCCCATTTCAGCCCGGTGTGTCTTTCGGCCTGGGAATGGCCCGTGCTGCCCATGGGACATATATGGTCCGACGCGACATCCGGCCCACTAACGGCCCGTGATCAAGGTGGCAACAATTCAGCCCAATGTGACTTTAGGCCTGTTAAAGGCCTATCGTATAATTCGACATGTTGATGCCTCTACTAAGCTTTCGGCCTCTTAAAGGCCCATGATATCAGTGGGCCAACTAAGGCCCGAGATATGTTCCGGCCTGGTAATGGCCCGTCATATAACTGGGCCAATAATGGCCCGATCTACATTTCAGCCTGCTAAAGGCCCGTGGACGACCATTGAAAATTGAGGCCCAACATGCATTTCGGCCTGCTAAAGGCCCATGGTATCTTCTGGGCCGTAATAGGCCAGAAGAATATTTAGCCTGTTAATGATCCGAAGCTACATGGGCCCAACTAAGCGTTGGGTCCACTAAAGGCCCAACTAAACTTTGGGCCGAATGTAGGCCCGTGTAAGTTGTGGGCCTGGCGCAAAGTGTGAAGGCCCCAATGGCCTTTCAGGCCCAAGAAAGTTGCAGGCTGACCAAATTGTGGCCCGCTAAAATGCAGGCCTATTAGAGGCAAATGTTTTGGCCCGGTCGCCTACATCAGATTTTTGCTGTTTTTTTTTCAGATAGTGAATGATGGCATATACGGTAACTAGTAGGAATTAAGAGCAAACCTACTCTATACAATAAAGAAATTACGGCATAGTAACTTAGAATAAACCTACACTATACAATAAAGGATTAATGGTATATTACATCCACTAGGCATCGAAGTTCGCCACCAGTGATCATAAAGCGCAACGAAGAAGCAGATTACAAAAACTGGGCGCCATTGCAGCGTAAGAAAATAATACTGAACCAAGACCAGTTCCAGGACAGTTCAAGAAAGGTTAGACTTGCGCGGGAGCTGCTGCGCAAGCTGCTGAGCAAGGTTGTGAGACTGGCCTAGCATGTCGGTCATAGCTTCCAGCTGTAGCTATTTAGCAATGAGGTTCTCATTGGTGTTCTCTGCGATCTTCCTTAGAGATAGGAATTCAAGTCAAAGTTGAGTTGCATAATGCCTTTCTGCTTGAACTTGGGACTGAAGAAGTCGAACTGATTCAGACAACGAATTCTATGAGCTTGTCTGACTGCTAGTCTCAAGTAACTTGAACATTGCATCAAGACATGACTTTGGGGTTGTATCGCTATCTTCAAGATGTTTTGCTTTCTTTGCTGCAATATATGTTGGGTTTGTCTCACAGCCTTCAGCAGACTTGTGCATGCCATTAGGCATATCACCCTGAAACAAGCAGAGAGATGATAGGTTTTTCACGTGTATAAACAAAGATGGTAACTGTGCTATCAATTCCATCCAATTTCAAATTAGAAAATAAAGAGTCAGTTCAAAATATCAATAGCATAATTTGGCATTGTTCATAATGCGGGGAGCTTCACCACACTACTAGATTACCATGTCAACAAAACAAGCATAGATGAAGGGCAAAGACAATCATTGTATCTATTTTGGTTAATGTGCATGGCATGTTGTTCATATCATCAGCCACATCAGTAAGATAAAACAGGAGATGACAAGGTGCAAACGTGGGCGGCTTCACCACACACTGGATTATAGATCCACAAAAACAAGCATACATATAGGGAGTATTGAGTAATGTGCATGGTATGAATAAGGAATTTGATTTTATAACTAAAACTTGGAACTTACAGTTGTTGCGAACATGCATTTTGATAGAAACAGCAAACTAAACAGTAGTTGATGACAGGGAGTATGAGCAAATTAAATAGCAGTTGAGGATAAAGGCTTTCGAAGGACTAACTTACATTAATAGTTAACACAGGCTCTATAATGCCCTTCTCCATGTCAAGGGAAGGATAACTCAAGAATTTCAGCATAGAAACTTCTTCATAAGCATTGCCTGTACTCTGCATTTTGTAGAGAGTAATTATATATATGATAATACTAGAAGGGATAGAGGATAATGAAGATAAGATGCAGATTGATGGTACATAATCAACTACCAATCCCTGTAAGTACAAGTGTTACAGGACAAAATGTACTGACAAGAGCAATGGGCTACACTTCTGCACTGGCATTGTCTGTGTATTCAACTTTTTGGTAAGATTAAATATAGATCTGATATTTTTTAGTAAATGGTGGGCGAGGGAGATAAGATGCAGAATGCTACACAATGAACCAATCCCTCCTTCCCATAATATAAGAGTGTTTTGTACACTGGTGTACTGTGCAAAACACTCTTATATTATGGGATGGAGGGAGTAGCTGTTAATGTAAGTACAGTGATAGGTGATGTCCAGTCCTTACAAGAGGACTGCAGAGCTAAACCTCTTCAAAAGCATTGGGTTGATTCTAAATTTATGTAAGAGTTGATACGAATCTTATAATGTCCACCAAATGGAGGATAACGAGGCTAACATGTACAGTGATGCTACATAATCAACCAGCTATGAAAGTAAGTATGGTCATACAGGGCAAGAGGTACTCACAAGAGTAATGTAGTGTGCAGTATAGTTGCGAGATTCTGTGGTCCCTTGAGAATGAATGTTCTTCTGCAAATAGTTTTCGTACAAGTGAGATGGTAAGGCACAAGCAGAAATGTAGTTCAAATTGTGATGTGATATCATAGACAGTACCTTACGCTGCAGACGAGACCAATGTGTAACAACATTATTCCAGTCACTGTCTGATAAATGTAGCACCAGAGACTTTACAGAAATTTCATTTAGAGGCTTGCCGTCGAAGTGCGCTTGCCTCAGGTAGGAACGATACTTCATGAACGAGTGCTTGAAAAGCGCAACCAACCCTTGCTCGTCTTTACTATCCAGTTTGGTCCTTGCCTATTTAAAAGAATGAAATCTTGTGTCTTCTGTCAGCAGAAACATATGCACTAATTACCATGAATAGCATTAGTACATTACTTACACGTAAGTTGCGGAGGAAGATTGGAAATTGTTCTGTGTCTGCGGTATAATCTTTCCATGAAGGAAAGATGCGCACAAAGTTCCTGACAACAATATAAGCTTCGTCTTCTAAACTGGGAAGAAGTGGAACAGGGGTCCCATTTGCTGCAATTGGGGCTCTCTCTCGTTCGAAAAGGGATTTGGCAATTGGATTTGGTGTACTCTTTGCTGGAATGGAGGTTTTGCGTTGTAGAGCTGGTGCTATGTCAACTGGCATCATCATACTGTTTTCTACAGTTGGGGTCTGCTGAGTTGGGGCATCAGAGATGACCAGTGTAGTAGGGCTAGAGTCTGCTAGAGTTGGGGCCGTGTTTTGTGGGTCTGGTGATATTGCAACTACACCTGATGGGCTATTTGATTTATCAGGTGTCACTATCTTTTCCAAATACTTTGTTCATGCTCCTCCGCGAGCAGCAATCGCCCTCTTCCTTTTGAATGTCTGATACACAAGAACATCATTTGAATGGATAAATATGGTATGATGACAGATGGAATATGTACTGAAAATGGATAGGCAGGGCGTATTCACATACATGATGTGTAAACTAAGCTAATGGCAGTGCAACAAAGTAGAAGCAATGCAAAGCATCAGTTGCAAGATATGTGCGACCAATATAACCTTGGAAAGTTAGAGCAAGCACCTTGATGGGTGAATAAGATAGGGCATCTGCCTCTGACTCCTCCACTAGGGAGCTACATTGACTTAGGTCTCCCTCTAGCTTAGAATCATTGTTAGGATCATATTCTGAGCACAAATCTGTAGGTGGAGAGCGTTTGCATTGCATTGCATCCAGACTTGATTTCAGTCCCTTAATGCCAAGTTTGATAGCCATGGCATTGTTCTGCTTTATTCTTTTCATGCGCGCAAGCTCATAATTATTATGATGCTGTTCAGTATCTGAGATTCATGAAAACATAAAAGTAGTCAGATTATCTATGGAATGCATTGCGGATTCAACTCGGAGAGTGCCTCCCTACAAACCCCTACGTATACAAAGTTCATCCCCCAGCCGTGCTGACCAGACCACACACAGAAATACAAACCTCTTATGTCTCTATAACAGGCGGACACACATTTCAAAACTGAAGTAGGAACATTAGAATCATATCAAATTCGTATTTGAACAAATAAACTAAGGAATTATGAGTGGCATAATATTTAGCTTCAAGGGTGGATGCTGGTAGTGCGACACAAAGCAAGTAGGCAGATTGTATTCCATGTAAAAGATCGTAGTCTATGTAAAAGGTGGATATGACACTTTCTTTCTATACAATGCAGTGTTCGTTGCCCACACATGATGGAAGAGATCACACAAAGAAATACTATTCACTCATGTCTGCGGTTCCAGTATTTTGAAACAGGGTGGTCCACCCTAAAAGAATATTGACAACAAATATGACAAGGCAAGCATAGAGGTAGTGAATCAATCATTACTTGTGAGCTTACTAGGACAAGAATGCAGAATTGTAACTGCAGTAAGAGATCGTCCAAAATCTGAATCAAGAAGTTGGTCTAGCACTTATTGTTTGCAACTAATCGACGTGAATAATTGGATATCATATCGAATGAGTAAGAAAGACAAGTAAAATTGTCAACAAACCTGGCCTGCAGTAGTAATCTGGGTCAATGTCACTATGACCAACAATCCAACATGACTAGTGTCTGTTCCTAGGGCTGGAATTTTGAAACCCTGTGAACTTTACAGGTACTAAAGATTACTGAAATATCTGAACCATTAAGTATAGGTAGCACTTAGTACACAATAAAGCCTAATGACAGTCCTGCCTAATGAGTAATGAATCAATTAGAAAATGGGTGATGAGGAGTGGCTGCTGAGTGTTGAGGACGTATCTCAGGATAAATCGGGTTGGCTTAGTGGGTGCTGCACGCCTGAGCCCTGAACGAACTAGGAAGGTAGGCACAGCGGCACGCCCGGGCAGCGGTGACGCTGTTGGGCGAGCGGCTCGTGACCTCCTGTTAGTCAGGCGTCTCCTCCTAGAGTCATGCCATCCGGGGACGGCAAGTCGCCAGTGAGGCAGGCGGCTGGGGGCGAGTAGAGATCGGAAGCGCAACAGAATAAAGGGGAATCGGGGTATGGGCCGACCCAAAATCCCAGGGTGGACCGCGGTCCATCGTGGGCACCCTGTAGATCCACACCCCAGCGGCGTACATGCATTTTCGAAACTAAATTAGGAACATTTAGCCGACCAATTAAACGACTCTGTTTTAATAATATCAGATTCGTATTTGAACAACTAAGCTTGTTTAGCTTGATGGGTGGAGCAGTGCTGTTATGACACGAAGCACGTAGGCTGATCGTATGATGATCATAAAAGGGGGGAAACCCTAAGCATGATTAATTAAACCCTATTATGACTGTGCCATGGCAGATTTGAAGCTGCAAATCGCATAAATGCTATTTAGCAACCATTGTTTGCTTCGAACTAAGAACTAAATTCTAAGAGCTGAAAAGAAAGTACAGTAACCAAGTTACAATCTATTTTCTGGTTGAGATAAAAAAGTTGAGCAGATATGAAGTAGTATCACCTCTCTTCCGGTGCCGTGTAGGCATCGGAGGTGCGATGGCTGTCGGTGGCGTTGAAGCAGATCTGCGATAGTAGACTGGTGCATTGGGGGATAGGTCCCGTTGCGGTGGACGAGAAGGTCATGGGAGCGGCCCCGGCAAGGAGGACGACGGCGCCGATGAAGCGAGAGGACGCGATGCAAGGCTCCTGGTCCGTCGTCGTGGATGAGAAACGTCCATCTCTAGCAGTGGATGACGCGGTGTTGGTAGGCACTCCGACATGGTGGAGGACGGCGGCCATGGATGGGGTGGAGGATGGCGGCGATGGATGGGGTGGCGGACAGAGGAGGCTGGTGTGGGGATGGTGTTCTATCGCGGACGGTGTATGAATGGGAAAATGGAGGGAGAGGTACGGGAAACCATGTTTTTGGGATGCGCCTGTCTGAAATATGGGAAAGTTACGAATTTAGCCCCCATTTAAAATTTGGACGTCTCGTCAGTTGGGGATAGGACGGTAATCTCGCATCTCCCCAATATTTACCCAGAGCGATTTCAGGCGATGAGAGGGTATTTTGGCGCCCATGGTGTATGAACGGGGCTAACAGGTAGGGCGGTTGTGTCATGTGTGAGTGAAGTTATAAACCTGCCCCTATTAAAAATATTTGCCTACATCGATTTCGGCCGAGTCGAGTTTGTTTTGCCACCCACCGTGTATGAATGGGGAAATGGAGGGAGAGACAGAGGTCTTTCAGATGAGCTTTAATCAAATGTGTTTTGCCGCCCACGTTTGGCGCCCACCGTGTCTGAATGGGCTCAGAGGCGGTCGTGTCATGTCTAATTGAAGTTACTAACCTACCCCTATTAAGAGCAGTGGAAATCAGGCCGACGGATTGTCCGTGTAAGGGGTAGACAGTAATCTCCATCTCGCAAACACTGGCTTCGGACAGCCGACGTGGGAGTGGATATTTTGCTGCTTTTTTCAAATTTTGGAACAATAATCATTCACGTTTACCCTGGCAACTAAATTCGAATCCATTTTGTATTCTTATACGAATCTTTGTAAATCATTCTATGTTTTTTTATATATCCTCAAAAGCACAACAAAGATGTATTCCACTATCATATATAAATATGATTTACAAATGCCGATACTCGAATTCAGAAGGTAGAATCCAGTTTAAGGTGAATTCGAATATTTGAAACCACTTTATGTCCAACTCAAGTGTAACATGTATGACACACACATCATATAGTGTACTCCCATTTAGACATGTACACAAGCGATGTCTCAAGATTCAAAATACTGAGTCAATCAACCAATAATGTACAAAACTAATAGACATATAAACACTTATAGATTATATGGATCAATAATATCAACTAACATACATAAGCCAGGCCGCTGTACTTTTTTTGCTAGAAGAGCATCATTTTTTTAGCAAAGCTAGTACAACATCTTGGCCCTTTCAGATGCGTGCCACTTAAGGACCATCTATACTACTATTATTGTTGAATGCACATTCAGCCCGATTGGCATATTTGTAGGTCTGGCATAGCAATCAAAATGAAATGTCTTAGAGTCTTATCAATTAATACAGACTCATGCTAAAAAAAAATTACAAACCAAAAAACAAAAAACAATTATTACATGATCTCTAAAACAAATGGTTTGATTACATGAACAAACAACACAAAGGTTATTCAACGATGGAAAAAACATTTCACCTATGATTTACCAAGTGGGAATTTAATTTCCTTTTTTCCTTCAGGACCTTAACAATGCGGTCAGTCTCAGCTTGCTTCATTTTGAAATCCACCAAATATTTAATGGTTGTCTTGAGTACTGCTTGTGATTGTGCTGTTTGCTTCCTCAACATGTCAACTTCATCTCTAAGTGCGGAAGTAGAATCTCTTTCTACCAATAGTTTAGCCTCTAGAGCATCACCAGCTGGCAATTCATGATGCACGATTGGGCCGGTGCCACTGCTGTGGGATGATACAATGTCCATGGGGCTAACCTGTTTTACCATTAAAGTTCCGATTGGATTTCGAAAAGTTGAAGTTAGCAAAGTATCTCAACTGGGAGTTAGAACAGCAAACGAGTTAATCAAACAAGGAATTAAAGAATTTTGATTGGATGCTAAAAAGTAGTTATTAACATCATTGTAACCGGTTGCAGCAGCAAAGCAGTTAAACAAACAAGTTTTGCAAAAGGTACCTGTTGTGGCATTGGAGTTTCTCTTGGATCCTGAAAAGTTGAGTAGCCAGTAACGTGATTAGAGCAACCGGTTGCAGCAGCAAAGCAGTTAAACAAACAAGTTTTGCAAAAGGAACCTGTTGTGGCATTGGAGTTTCTCTTGGATCCTGAAAAGTTGAGTAGTCAGTAACTTGATTAGAGCAACAAGTTACAGCACCAAACCTGTTACACAAATATATTTTTGAAAATGTACCTACTGTTTAATTGGACTTCCAATTGGATCCTGAAAACTTGAAGTTGGTAAGATGATTACAGCAACAAGTTACAGCAGCAAACCAAGTAAACAAGGAAGTTTTTGAAAACATACCTGTTGTGCCAACAGAGTTTCAGTTGGATCCTGCAAACTTGAATGTTAGCAATCATAAATAAAGTGTTGCAAGAGCCATAAGAAACTAACATCAAACTAGTAAGACTAACTAGTTTTGGCAACATATTTAATTACACATGAACTAGTAAAACTAACAAGTTCTTGGCAACATGTTAAAGTAACAAGTCGGTACTGTTTACCAGCAACACATACATCTGTAAATATCTTTGATGTAAGCAAAATGATTCCGACACATATATCTATAAGTTAAAAAGACGTTGTCCCTCATATAAACCTGACAGTTATCTGTCTACGAACATGCAAACATTATTAGTGCTACAAGTGATAACAGCAAACCATTTAAACAAACAGGGTATCAGAACGTAAATTACACATGAATTTTGCTGCACCCTAGAAGTACATATGACCAGCTATCTACGTGCTTAAGTAGCTATTTAAGTTCAGGCAAACAGGTAATTCTTAACAGTAAGTATCAAACACATAGATAAGCGCAGTCTATAATAGGATTAATAGGCTATGGCATTATGTAGTCAGTAGCAAACTAAATTAAGCCAAGCAACGTAATTGAACAATTTTGCAATCAGCGGCTAACTAAAATTCCGAGAAGTAGGTAACTGAACTTACGCTAGCTCTTTGTACAGGCACACTGCAACTTCTTTTTCACTTACAAGGTTCTACGAAGGAGTCCATGGCATCAATTGCTTGGATACGCAGTCCCAATACTTCTTTCTTCCCACACTGCATTGGTAAGTCGAATGGTTAATCTGAAAAGATGGTGCGTCCTTGATATGTTATATGAGGACGGGTTGTCAGACTAGTTGTAGCAACACACATCACACTGGCTTTTACTGTATATTTCACGCGATTACATTTGGCATATCGAGATCTAAGCAATCTACAATAGGATGAAAAGACCAGCATCCTTCACATTATTGGCGAACTCAGTTCATAGAAACAAGCAATTCAACCATTCTGTGGGTAAATCAAAAGCGCCACTGGAATATTTTTCACTACCCCAATCATACACGCAAAAGGGGCGACACCACCGTTGGAGCTGGTATGGGCGGCCGCCTCGGGTGGCTGGAAAGTGCGCACCTAGTTTGAGTCGTCCAGGTTGGCCCAGGCTAGTTTTGTTCATCCCAGCGCACGAGCAGGCAATGTAAAAAATGAAGAAAAAATATTTCAATTTGGATGGGCCAATAATGTAAGTTCAAGGTAGGCCCTATAGCAGGCTCGTGGCCCAAACGAGCGCCTCCCATATCGATCGACAGCAGGAAAAATCCCCAATTTGTTCACTCCAGCCTCTAGTCTGGTTCGCTCCTAACCTAGCCGCTGCTGGACAGACCGACACAACACTTTCTCGCGCCCTTGTTGGACGCTGGTCACCGGGCTTCAAGTGAATGGAAGGACAAGAAGATGAAGATCCAACCCTGGGTGTAGCCTGCGTGGGAGGCAGCGGCAGCAGCACGAGCATGACATCGAGCTTGCGCAAACGGACAATCACAGCTTGCAAGAGCAGCATGCGCAACGAGCAGGTACATCACATCCATGATTATATCTAATTCAACTGTTCAATTTCTGGCCAATAGTTAAACCTGATGGTGTTGTAAAACTGCTTCTATGTAGGGAATATATAAGAAAATGAAATAAATTTCTGCTTATTTTATAACTCCACTACTGGAATCCACTTCTTTGCCATCAGCCACTTCTTTGCCGTCCGTTTTTCGTAAGCGGACGGCAAAGACCTTCTTTGCCATTCGTTAGTGGGGCCCACCTCTCTCTTTGCCGTCCGCCAACTGACGGCAAAGATTCTTTGCCGTCCGCTAGCCGATAGCAAAGAACTAGCTGATGGCAAAGACCTTCTTTGCCATCAGCCACTTCTTTGCCGTCTGCTGGCTGATGGCAAAGAAGGTCTTTGCCGTCCGCTTACGAAAAACGGACGGCAAAGAACTGGCTGATGGCAAAGAAGGTCTTTGCCATCAGCTAGTTCTTTGCTGTCGGCTAGCGGACGGCAAAGAATCTTTGCCGTCAGTTGGCGGACGGCAAAGAGAGAGGTGGGCCCCACTAACGAGCTTCTTAGAAAAAAACTAACGGCCCCCTCTTTGCCGTCTGCTAGCGGACGGCAAAGAGAAAAAAAGCGGACGGCAAAGGGGGGCGGACGACAAAGAGATAACCTAAAACGATGAAAAAACACTACACTCTAAAGGACTAGAGGGTATGGACACTCCACGAGAGACAAAGAAGACGCAAAAAAAAAAAAAAAAAAAGTAAAAACAAAAAGGGGAAAGGTGAGAAAAAAAAAAACTGGAGAAAGAAAAAAGGAAAGAATGGCAAATAGAAAGCAAGAGGAAGGAAAGCGACGTAGCAAAAATAAATGCGGGGAAGTAACAGACAAGTCTAGAGGAGGACAACACATATAAGCGGGCCGCCGCCGACACCACCCGAAGTCGGCCCTCCCCCTCCACCGGGCCGCGTGCAGCCCCCACCAGCGCGGCCTCCCCATCCCCCTTCCACAGGGCCGCCGACGCCCCCACCCGCCGTGGCCTCCCCCTCCCACCGGGAGCCCGCCTCCCCCTCCACGGTGATCCATGCTTGCCAGGTTGAGTGATCTTTCCCCCCTTTTTTTAGTTTAGTTTATTTTAGTTTCTTTTAGTTAATTTAGTTTCTGTTTTAGTTATAGTTTTACTTTAGTTTTAGTTTCAGTTTATTTTTATTTTTATTTTTAGTTTAGTTTATTTTAGATTAGTTTTAGTTTTAGTTTAGAAGAAGAAGAGTAGAAGGAGGAGGAGGAGGGAGAAAGAGGAGGGAGAAGAAGAAAGAAAAGAAGAAGAAGAAAGAAGAAAGAAGAAGAAGAAGAAGAAGAAGAAGAGGAAGAAAGAAGAGGAAGAGGAGGAGGAGGAGGGAGGAAGAGGAGGAGAAGAAGAAGAAGAAGAAAAGAAGAAGAAGAGGAAAAAGGAGAAGAGGAAGAAGAAGAAGAAGATATTGAATCTGCAAATATTGCTGCACTGGTTGAATGTTGTGAACGTTTTGTGAAACTTCCAGATAGCATTGTCAGGCTTCAAGGGCACCATAGAACATGTCACCATAGAAAGAACATATCACCATAAAACCTCCCCCCGCCAATTCTTTAGATATAGTTTTAGATAATAAATAGTTTTAGATAGTTTACATATTAGAAAAGAAGAAGGAAAAAAAGGAAAAAGAAAAAAGGAAAAGAAGGAAAAGAAGAAGAGGGAAAGGGAAAGGAAGAAGAGGAAGAGGAGGAGAAAAAGAATAAGAAAAAGAAGAAGAAGAAGAAGAAGAAGAAGAAGAAGAAGAAGAAGAAGAAGAAGAAGAAGAAGAAGAAGAAGAAGAAGAAGAAAAGGAAGAAGAGGAAGAAGAGGAAAAAAGAAGAAGAGGGGAAGAAGAAGAAAAAGACATGTTTTTATACTTTCTTATTTAGGGTTCCGCCACGTTTTGCAGTTTCTTTCTTTTCTTTAGTTGAATGTTTTTATACTACTAGCTAGTTGCCTAGTTTGCTGACCCAAAGAAGTTAAAATAGTTATTATATGAAATTCAACTAAAGTCAACATTTTTGACGACTAGTGCTACTAATAAATTCAACTAGAGCCATCATATGTCCACAAGTGCATTGTTTTTTGAATGAGAAATGATAACTTGGTGTAGTTGATTATCTTCTGCTGCTTATCAGAGATGGGGGAAGCCGCCACCGCAGACTCCGCTCTGCCACACCGGAGTACGAGTTGGATGCTTTCGAGTTCTTCAGTATCATACTTGGGACTTCAGTATCATCCACGAGGCAGGTATATAAAAGGAGAGATCTCCCCTTCACCCATCTCATTATGATAACTCTGTTGTTTGCTACATCACTCTTTGTCCCAAACTGCAAAGGCTGCCTGACACTTTTATGAACATGCTGGGTGAAGATCCGCCAAATAATGTGAAGCTGCGACAGGCCGACAGCGGGTTTCGCATGCTGTGGGACGTGGAGTTGGTGATCAAGGAGGGCCACATGTACCTGTGTCGTGGCTGGGAGAAGTTCTACCGTGCCTATGACCTGCGGCAGGGGTACTTCCTTCTCTTTAGGTATGACGACGACGCCACCATGCTCATCGTGAAGGTGTTCAACGCGACTATGTGTCGCATGCGCTACGCTGACGACGATGATGCCAGTACGTTCTGCCTCTTCTTATTCCTCTACATTTGGCTTTGTCTCGCATCGATTGTTAACGGTCATTGTTGCATTTGGACAGGTAATGGGAGCAGCAGCAGCGACACTGGCTACAGCCAAAGCAGCAGCGATTCTGGCTGTAGCAAAAGCAACAGCGATTCTGGCTGTAGCAAAAGCAACAACAAGGAGGATGATCCGGACTGGAGTGGGGAAGAAGAGGAGCAGAGTGGGCATCAGGCTGAGGATGACCTAGCGATGGTGGTGGCTGAGGATGACCTAGCGATGGTCGTGCCTGTCCTGCCTGAAGATGGCCTCGCGATGGTGGTGGTGCCTGACAATGACCTCGCGCCGGTGGTGGCGCCGGCGATCCCACAGCTGGGCGACATGACCACGCCAATTGTGGTAGAAGACTACATCCCACTGCCTCCACCGCCTCGCCGCTCTTGGCGCATCAGGCTGAGGAAGGAGAAGGAGAAGAACAATGAGAACTGAACTATGTCAGGTATGTTTGATCTCCAAAATGATCTATATATACTTTGCTATGTTTCCTCCGAAATGACATAAGTTAGCTCTAAGTTAGCTCTAATATGCTTAGTTACCTATGTTAGCTCTAATATGCTTAGTTACCTATGTTAGCTCTAATATGCTAAGTTATCTCTACTATGCTTACTTTCCTATAGGTTAACTCCAAAATTACTTATGTTAGCACAAAATGACCAAGTTTACATAATAAGCTTATAGTCTTCTTCTTCTTCTTCTTCTTATTCTTCTAGTCTTCTTCTAGTATTCTTCTAGTCTTCTTCTTCTTCTTCTTCTTCTTCTTCTTATTCTTCATTTTCTTCTAGGTTAGCTCCATTTTACTTAAGTATGCTTACTTCTTATAGTCTTGTTCTTCTTCTTCATTTTATTCTTCTTCTTCTAACATCTTGTTTATCATTTTGCAGATTTGATTTAATTCACGGAAGCTTGCATGGATGGAGTGCTTCTTTTCCATTTGTGCTTTTATTTTGTATCAATGAACTTGCATGGTTGGAACTTGTTATATGGATGGATGGATAACGGTGTTGGATGAACAATGTGAAACTTTTGTAATATGTAAGGATGGAACTATATATGTGTTGGTTATGTATGTATATATGATGAAACTAGTGTGTTGGATATGCTTGTTGTGTATATATGTATATCTGCGAATTGCTGTCAAATTGAATGAATTAAATTAAAAACAGGGCTGTACAGGCTCTTTGCCGTCAGCTAGCTGACGGCAAACATGCCACGTGGCAGCTACCTATGATTCCTGGGACTGGCATGTTTGAGCACTTTGCCGTCTACCAGCGGACGGCAAAGACGTTAGCCTCTTTGCCGTCCGCTGGCTGACGGCAAAGCACGCCGTTAACCCCTAACGGCCCTCACCCCACCTCACTGCCGTCCACGATCTTTGCCATCTGCTGGCCACCAGAGGCGGACGGCACAATCCTTTGCCGTCCGTTTCCAGGAAGCGGACGGCAAAGAAGGCCTTTGCTGGCACGTGTTCATCCGGACATTTTGCCGTCTGCTGGCGGACGGCAAAGAGGTTTGCCGTCCGTGATCTATGCCTTTGCCGTCCGCCATGGCGGACGGCAAAGAAGCTGCTTCCAGTAGTGCTCCCCCAATCAATACTGAACTGACTGAACCTGATGTGTCTAATCAAGTTTCCGATGCAAACATACAAGCTCATGTTGTTCTTGAGCCTGAAGTGTCTAATGAACAGACTGCTAATGAAGGATTTGATGCAAACATTTTACATGCTCCTGGTGACGAACAAATAGTGTCTAATGAGGGATCTAATGCAAGCATTTTGCAAGCTCCCATTGAAGGATTTAGTGTCTAATGATGATCTGCTATGTTGAGAGAGAGATAGAGATTTGCAGGAATTGATGACAAGCAAGTTATAGTACATTTTCATGGCTTGAGGAAACGTCGAGGCCATCTACCAGAAAGTCCCCGTATCATGACAACCTAGCATAAATACTTTTCTAATATGTTGTTTGAAACTATTGGCATACTTGTGCAGGATAGATATATTGATATGCAGTTTGCGCACTGGTTATAGGTGCAATTACAATTGGATATTTTCGGCCAGAGAACGAATAATTCAAGCAGGTACAGTCCATGTTAGTAGTCCTTGTACACCATGTTGCATTTTGTGTTGTTTGGTGCTTACATCATTTAGTGTTTTATAATCTAGAACTACTTTGGATCATTAGCTGGTTTTCAAAGTGCATGTAGCTTCACATTTCTCAAGTTTTGTTGATTTCCGGAGTGCAAGTTCCTTCGTATTTTTTAAGTTAAATTTACGCCCCTGGTAACTTGAATTCGTGGATCCGCCACTGCACACAAATCATACACGCAGGCCAGTACAAATGAAATGAAATGCAAGGACTTATGCTAGCTCATTGTACAGGCTCACTGCAGCTCTGCTTGAGCTTGGGATGTTCCATGTACAAGTCCATGTTACCACTTGCTTGGATGTCCAGGCCTTGTGCTCCTTGCATCCTCCTCTGCATTTTTGACACGGCGAATGGTTGATCAAATGAGAGGAATCGACCTTGCTGTTGTACCAGAGGACAGGTACTTACAAGGTTATACCGGCATGCAGGATGTGTACCAGATCCCATAGCGCCGTCATGCTTCGCTAAAAAATGGTTTTGCTTGTTTCAGATGATATCTCCAGAAGAAATAAGACTTAAAGTCAGAGTTGCATAGGCGTGTAAGCTAAGAGAGCAGTAAAAGGATATCCAAACATCGTCGGAATAGTGCAGAAGGGAGTGATATGTAGATACCTAGTTTGGGCCGACATTTGGGCATGCTCGCCTATGTAGAGTGCGGGTCACTTCAAAGCCGCTGAGGGTGATGCGTTGGCGTTGGTTGGCCGTGTACGGATGCAGATCTTGAGCGGCAGCGGAGCGCTATGATGTGGTGGACGAGGCCGTTGGTGAAGCACCAACGGCGTCGGGGGGGGGGGGGGGTGGAGGTGCGACGATGTTCTCGGTGAAGTAGCCCCAGTGAGGTGGGAGACGACGTTGATGAAGCGCACCTGATACGGTGGAAGTCGTTGTCTGTGAGGCACGTCGGCTACGGCGGTCAACGTTGTGGGTGGACCACCCAGTGCGGTGGATGAGGGGGTAGATGAGGTAGCTCCGGTGCAGTGGTGATGCGCGACCGTCGTCTTCGTCATCGTCGTCCAGCACAGAGGTGGGGAAAGAGACGAGACGAAGAGCGATTTGAATTTTGCTTGGGTTGGCGGCGAATTAGAGATTTGAGAGCTCTGGGCGCGGAAGGGGATGGGGGAGAAGGGAGATTTTGCAGGGCTGGAATTGGGGCCACCAGATATTTCAATCCAAAACATGGAAGCGCAATTTTTTTGTCGTCGTTCTTTTTGGGGGGGGGGGGGAGGGAGGGGGTGGGTGCTAGCGTCCGTACGACACACGCGGACACGACCCTGGTCTGCCTGGTGCACCTACATTTGAGAATGCAAACAGATCTTCTTTCATTGGCAAACGGATCTTGTACTCTGTATTACCATGCCCGTGTTTTCCTCGCAAATAATTAGTCCTTCGAAACAAGATACTATGAATTAATTAATGAGGAGTTCTTTGAATTAGAGTGTGTTTGTCACATAGCGATCTCCAATTCTAACGTGGATTTCGCATTTCAGGGTATCCACGCTACTTTTTTAATACAAAATCGTATATGTATAAGATGAACACCATGGTAGTGAGAAAACTTTGGATGGATTCAAGCATAACCACACACATACAAAATATCACAACAATCGAGTCAATATCAACCTTTCCACACCTAGTATGGCAGGAGTTCGAAATAAATACGGAAGCCATATGCATGGTCCTCAATTCAAATCTTATAATGTACACTAAATTAAAACATCAATATTAAGTCTAGTACTATCTACATTCAAATGTTGTTTTTAGGTCCCCCCCTCGGCACATACGCTACATACTTCCTCTATTGTTCAATCTTCCTCTCCTAACCACCTTACAAAGCTATTGGTTTCCGCATGTTCATTCTTTCTCTCCATGTTTCGATCTCTAACTCTCACACACCCGCCATTGAACTCCATGTTGAGCTCTCTCTCTCCCCCTCCCACCCTCTCTCGGTAGATACATGCATTGCCTATCTAGACCCCCTCCCTCTCGTGCGCACGCACGCACATTATCTATCTAGGTCACTCTCGAGAGACCGTCACTCTTTCTTCCGCACAGTGGCCCACACTCCCTTAATCTCTCTCTCTCTCTCTCTATTTATCTAAGTCTCGATTAACCTTGCTTTCTCTCACACACAAATGATATATCTCCCAGTTCGGGCCTCGATCGACACACTCTATACTCTCTCATGCAGATTGTCTATCTAGATCAGTTTCTCCAAGCCGTTCCACTCATTCGACCTCATGGCGGCCCACGCTCACTCAATCTCTCTCTCTCTCTCTCCCTCTCATTATGCCTGTCTCAATTGACCTCGCTCTTTCTCACACACAGACGATATATCTCCATGTTTGGCCCTAATTTGACATATTCATAGTGTATACTCTCACACGCACATTGTCTATCTAGGTCACTCCCTCCAACCTGTCTCACTCTTTCGATCGCATGATGACCCACACTCGCTCAATCTCTCTCTCTTTATCTATATATCGATTGACCTTGCTTCCTCCCACGCACAAACGATATGTGTACCTGTCTATGACCGAATCATCTCTCAAGCTCTCTCTTCCAGCCCTCACCCTTCCCAACAGCTCAATCAGACAATATCTATCCACAACATATATATCTTTTCAATGAATGTCGGGGCACACTCACTCTGTCTCTCTATCTATGTCTCGATTGACCTCGCTTTCTCACGCCGTCTCTTCCACACATTGAAGCTACCTATCCATCCCTCGCAGAGCCGAAGCTATTTACATTGCGAGGGGGACTCCAACCTTTGATTAATTTGTGAAGGCATTTATTCCGGTGGGTTTAGATTATATTTTTGTAGCATTCGCCCCACAACTACTCCAAACACCGTTGCAACCCCCGCCCCTCCCCCAATTGTTTTCCCTCTGGATCGGTCACCACTCTCTCGCACGCCCTTTCTAACCTTCCACGTCGCACCATGGTATTTTTGCAAAAAAACTTTGGTGTTCTCTTTAATTATTACAAATAAGCTACAAACTACACACCCGGAGTCCACCTGTAATGGAACAAATTTTGACCTAGAAATTAAAGTGCTACAAACTACACACCGGGGGGCCCAACTGTCATGGAGCAAATTTGGACCCATATCTACACCCCTATATAGTGTGCGAATAACTTTGAAAGATGGTCGTTGGATGAAGCCAATCCGACGGTGCAGAGATGGCAAATCCGAGCACCACTGGCCATTGGATATCTTCTGCATTCCGCCACATTCTGCCATAGGTACAATCTAGAAGACTGCATGGTTGAACTTAAGCATAATGCACAAACCTCAAAACACAAGCACTTCTCCTTTGTTCTAGAATCTTCTGTATCATAATTGCCCCATTTCCTTTTTTAAATGAATTGCTATTATTTGTTTTTACTTTATGCTCTACAATGCACAATTCCATGAATTTTAAAATAGATTAGTTTTTTATAAAACATATTGATTTTGAATGAGATGAACTATAAGAATTAAATGAACATCTACATCATGCATATATGAATCAAAGCTTACATGCTATGGTGTGGTATTTATTCATAATTTGGTTGCCAAATCTCATGCGTGCAATGCACGTGTACCTTACTAGTATAAATTAAAAATGAAAAAGGACGAGGATTGAACATGCGACCAGGGCCTTCAAGCCGCACGTCAATAGGCAACATAGTAGCAACGTTTGTTGTACTCCCCTTTGTTGATATAATGTTTTTATATTACCACAGCCTATTTAATGGAAAACATGTTTTTATATTAACTTTAGTACACTAGTGGGACCGGCTCGTGAGCACGTACTATTCCACTTCACTTACTGGTGGGTTCCATGTCTGCTCTCTCTCTCCTCCCCTTCTATGTTTAGACGGACAGGCAAACACGAAGAACGCACGGGCAGTGTGGCCGTTGACCGAATCTGGACGCGTTCACAAGTTACGACACCAGTTTCACGTAATACTAGTACTAGTATTGGAGTATGTAACAAGTTTAGGAATAAAAGTGACCATGACAGACAAGTTAGGCTAGTAGTATCTACTAATAATTAAATGCGTGGATAAATAGATGTATCGCCTATAGTGCTCGAACAAGGGGACTGCTCGCGCCCTACAAGTATTTGGAACTGGCTTCCCTAAAAATATATTTGGAATTGACGTGGTATTTAATATGAAATGTTTGCGATGAGAAGGAATACATGTCGCTTAATGACGTTTTATATTTAATTTGATATGGCTCTAGCAGAACATTCAATCGATCAAACCATAGGTTTCATTCAGTCTGACTGCGACTTTACATTCATAGCACGATCGAACTAAAATAAATGCAAATGATAAATCCCAAACGTTTGGATCTTAAGCATGGCAATCCGAACATTTTTCATGGCATATTTAGATCGCGCGGCGGCGGCGGAGGCGTCTTGTGGCGGGAAGCGGCTCCTCTGCCATGCTTTTGTGTGTCGTCGGGCCACTAACCGGCGGCAACGGCGTCGTCTTGCGCCGTTGTTGGCGTACTCTTGGACGTTGGCCCTAGCTTCAAGGAAGGCCAGAATGTTCTCGACTTCGGTCTCCAGGAGCCAGTCAACTGGCGGGAGGGGGCGACTGGCATTGGTGCAAGGAAGCGGTCGATAGCAGCGATCTGTGCCATTGAGGGGGGCACTGGCACCGGCACAGGGACAGGCTCTGGCAACGGCGCGGCAGAGACATTCATGTGCACGAGCACCGGCATGGGCACGCGCGTCAGTGCACGCGCAGGCGCCTGCGCTGGCAGGTGCATGGGCGCGTGAAAGTCAGCGGGGACCTCGTGGAACCCCGTGGCTTCAAGCTCGGCGACAATGTGTGGCTCCCAGGCCATCAATGCCACAGGATGGGCGCTGGCGCAGTTAGGGCGATGGGAGCTGGAATGGGAGCGGGGGCAGGCGCGACATCTTCCCGCAAGGCCAGTTCAAGCTCGTCCCAAAGCGCCTTATGTTCTTGAGACTCCGGCTGGGTGTCTTCCTCAGGAAACTGGAAGACTAAGGGCAGACCATCGTGATGCTGCATGGCGTACGGTGAGGTCAGGCTGGTTGGAGGTAGACGACAGGAGAATCCGAGAGGAAGAGAGAAGATTGTAGCGAGACCGGGGAGTGCGGAGGTGATTTAAATGGCGGCGCCGGCGCCATTAAAAGTGGGGGCAGTTGGGAGGAAGGTGGGCGGCGGAGCCTGGTCAAAGGGCTCGCCTCCCGGTGAGCCTGCGCAGCAGCCTGCTCGCACGCCTCCCGGTCAGCCGGTGCAGCGGTCTGCTCGCAGCCTCCCGTCGACTCACACGCTTGCTTGGACGGCACCTGCCGATGAGAAGTGGGACTCATGGCGGCACGTAGGTCTAACGCCCATGGTTTTAATAGTGAAACCGTTCGCGTTAACGTGACATGTCTTTGTTCCAAAATACCTTGGCTCTTCATTTGTGCAACTTTTCATAAGCAGCTTGTCTCAAATTGAACAAAAAAAATACGACAGCCTATTTGTGCCATGTCACGTGACCATGCTCAATTTCATGAATTTCAGGTCAGTTTTGGATTTTCTGGAATTTAAAATCCAGGATTCGAAACATTATCACAACCTGCATCATGAAATAAATTTTCAAGCCATACATCTTTACTATTGTAGATGTTAATATTTCTTAAGAAAGGTTTGGTCAAACATTTTGCTTAGTTAGACTTCAGACAAGTTATATATGCAGAGTAAAAAGATAACCCCTCCATACCAGTGCATTGCCTAATATAGTAACTCTAGTAGGCACGAACAATGCACGAACAAAATCAACAAACGGAGCTCCATTCTGTGCTCATCCTGGTGTAGTACTATTAGTACTAGGCAATGGAGTTGACGGGTGACCTTGGGTAGCGGCGACCAAGGGAATTGAACCGTGCTCGGCACGGTAGGTAACGTGGGCTAGTTACTAAAGCACCCCTCCATTGTTCATCGGTTGTCATTATGGACCGGGGACATGAGGGGAATTTCCTATGGCTGGAATTCTGGCCACCAGATATTTCGACTAGAAACGCGGGGGCTCGAGTGGAGGTGCGAAGTTTAATACTATCGCAGTTCTTTTGGTTGGGGTTGGCTAATGTGCGTACCACACACGCCACCACCAGGACACGAGCCCGGGTCTGGCTGGTACGCCGTCGGGTGCTACCATTCGAGAATGCGAAAGGAATCTTTTTTTAAATTGCCGAACGAATCTATATGTATTACAATGCCCGTATTTTCCTTGCAAATAACTGGTCATTCCAAAAGGCACGGTAATTGATTTATGACGAGTTCTTGAATTAGAGTGAGTTTGTGATATAGTGATCTCAACGTGGATGTATGACCATGCATGTATGACACGAATTCAAAACTAAAATGTAAGCCATGCATGGTCCTGAATTCAATATTTAAAATGCACAATAAATTGAAACATGAATATTAAGTCTAGTACTATGTACATGCAAATGTTGTGTTTAGGTCTCTCCATCGACACCCCCCAACCACCACACATACTTCATGCATCGACTAATCTTCATTTCTTTGTTAATAGAGCTATTGGTATCCGACACACGCGCGCTTATTATTTCTCTTCATGTTTCGATCTTCATTTATGTCACACCCACCCACACATTCTCAACAAATGTATTTCTCACACACAACCTCGTCGTGCCCTCCATGAAAAACCCTCCCTCTCTCTCTCTCAAGACACGTACGTTGCCTTTGTAGAACACCTTCACCGTGCGCGCACACACAAAGTCTATCTAGGCCACTCTCAGTAACTATCTCCCTCCAGCCCTCACTACAGCTTCGCCGCACGATATCTCGGTGTATCGTCTTTAACATTCGAGTGTACGCTAGGCCACACTCACTCGATCTCTCCCTCTATAAATGACTCGATTGAGCTCGCTTTCTCGCATCGTCTCTCTCACACCTAGACGCTCCCACTACACCTCTTGCATAGGCAGAGCTATGTAGATTGTTGGGGGTAACCCCTCGACCTTAGATAAAATTGTGAAGCTCTGTTTAGGATTGTTTAGATTATATTTTTTGAACATTATATTTGTCCCCACCCTCCCAAACACCGATGGGTTGTGCACCCCCCTGGGAGAATATCACGTGCCCTCACACCTTAGATGCTATATGGAGTGTGTAGATCTGAGATATAGCGGCTCACAAGATGTCTTAATATTTTTACAAGAAACCTTAATGAGTTTGGGAATTGCACACAATTAGTACCAAAACTACTCAGATGCCCTTGGATCCCATATCCAATGGCCTCGAAGCTCGTATCATCATAGCATCTAAGATGAGGGAAGACCTCATATTCTCTTGTGTTTAAGAATATCACGTGCTACCACACCTTAGATCCTGTGGTGATACAAGCTCCTCAGAGCCGTTGGATCTGAGATCCAACGACTCCTTGGTGGTTCAAATGTTTTTGCAGAAAAGCCCCCAAAGAGTTTGGGTGCAGCCCACAAGCACAAAGACTACTTAGATGCCATTGGATCTCAGATCGAACGACCTCGAAGCTCGTATCACCGTAGCATCCAAGCTGCGAGAGCACCTGCTGTTTTCTCGCACGGGGGAATATGAGGTGCTCCCACACCGTAGATTCTATGGTGATACGAGTTCCCGGGAGATCTAATGGCTCGCAGTAGGAGGTTTGAATGTTTTTGCAATATAGGCCTCAAAGAGTTTGGGTATTGCGCAGAAAGTACAAATACTACGCACATGGCATTGGATCTCAGATCCAACGACATAGATGCTTGTATCACCGTAGCGACTAATTAAGCTGTGGGGAGCACCTAATATGAGCTATTGGGAGCCGTTGGATCCAAGATCCAGCGGATAACACGAGGCTTGAATGGTTTTTGTTTTGCAAAAAAACCCTTGGAGAGTTTGGAAATTGCGCATAATTACAAAGACTACTCCCAAGCCATTGGATCTTAGATCCAACGACGTAAAATCTCGTATCACCATAGCATCTAAGCTACGGGGAGCATGTGATATTCTATGCCGCTGTCATTTTTGTTCCTAAACTTGCAAAATACGTGTAACTGGTGCCGTAACTTGTCTAATCGCGCAAAGTGTTTGTGCAAAAAACCATCCTACACTGAAATATCGGAACAACACACGGGAGGCCCACTTGTCATTGATCAAATTTGGACCTAAAACTAACAAATCTGAAGGACGAGATTCGAACCGGCAACCTGGATTACAAAGCGTATGTCGATAGCCTGAAACCGCAACGGTTGTTGGCTTTGTCGCATAACTTGATTTTATACAGTATTACGTTGAGTAGAGTAGAGGGAGTGGCTCGTCAATAGGTGCATTAATGTTGACTAACTTACTGGTGGGTCCCATGTTTGCCATCTCTCTCTCTCCTCTCCATCTAGTAGTACAACCTCTAGACGGACGGGCACACACGAAGAGCGGCGCGAGCTTGCCGTGGTGTTATTATAACTAAAAAATGCTTGGAAAATAGATGAATCGCCTAGAACAAGAGACGTTGTGGCTGGTCGATACGGAGCTAACCACACTTATCCTCCGTGCCACGTTAGCATGATCAAGCTGTGTGGCTAATGGGGTGTTTTCGACCGACTGGCTGGGTCCCGAGGTCGAACCATAGGTAGTTTGATACAGTTTATTTTTACACGCACATTTTTCCTCCGAGCCGAGACGTGGCACACCCTACCGCGTGGTTTCTGGGTCCTCCCGGGTGGTGCACGCATATTTTCTTCCTTGCTGAGATGTGGGACGCCCTACCGCGCGTTTTCTGGGTCCTCCTCGGTCATAGTGCCGAAGCAAGTAAATGAGTCGTCAAATCACAAAAGCCCACCTTTCCCGCTGAGTACATCAGTGAAGCACGGTGGCTAGCTAGTTGGGCTAGTGCGACCGAGTAGCTAGGCCGCTGCCACATTTGTTTTTTCATCACTTTTTTTCTCTCCTTGCCGGTAGGTAAATTTAAATATCCACCGTTGTGTTGCACTGGTCTTTGGGTGCGGCAGGTGTGGCAAGATTTTTATTTTTTTGATTGATGGGAGCAGGCGCGGCAGCAATTAGTCATGATGACTCTGCCTGTAAAATCCACTGCTCCCTGAATTGAAAAGTCGTCGACTGGTGTTTTCCCATGGTGAAAACCAAAAGATTCACCCCGCTCCTCGGCTGGTTCCCTCCGCCTTCCCGTAGATTGCATTGCCTTTCAGCCGTTTTGCCCCCTTTGCTTCCTCTCCCCATTGCTTCTACCTGGTTCAATGGCGGCGCACTAGATGACGGACTCTGAGGTGAGGCGCTTGACACAGGAACTCCATGCCAAGGATGCAGAGCTCAGGGCCAAGGACGTGGAGCTCCATGAGCTCAAGGAGGATAGGAGTGCCATGCTTCTCCTTTATGTGCGGGAGTTCATGGAGCTTCAAAAGCGGCAGGCGTCCACCACAAAGATGCTCAAGGCATCGGCGGCGTTGCTGCAGAAAGTGGGATATACGATAGGCGGTCAGGCGAGCCGGCTGGAGTGCGAGCGGGCCGATCATGACAAGGTACAGGATCGCGTCAATGACTTGCTGGACCATGTTGCCACGCACGTGTTGTGGCAGCACAATGCCTACCGTCGTGCCATCGCGACCATGCCGGCCGTCGGGCTACCCGTTCGACCACCCCATCGACTTCAACGAGCTGCGGCTTCCTGACCTGGTCTCCTTCTTCACATATATCTCTGAGGAGCTGAGCCGTCTCCGCGTGATGGTGGGGGCGGAGCTGGACAGGAAGGGGTTGCGGGTGGCCGTCGCCGTTGCTGGGCGAATCCTCTCAGGGCTTCGTCACTGGAATCCATTCGTGCCATTGGACACCGTCTTTGACGAACTGGCTCCCATCGACCGGGAGCGGGCTCTGCGGGCGGTGGCACCCTGCATCACCAACGTCATGCGCCTCGAGAAGCAGAGGGACTTCGGTGGTGTTTAGGCGTCCTCTGCATGGGCATGTCCCAGTGCAACATGACCGTTGGATCAAACTCAGACAGTGCAGATCAGTCACTGTAGCACAAAGCGTGCGGGTGTGTTTGGTTGCATTCTCATCTCAGTATAGTTGTTCCCTCTTCGTGCATGCTCATCTCAGCACCCCTCTTCATGGATGCTCTGCATGCTCCTAGTGTATTTATGTTAACCTAGTGTGGACTCATGCACCCTTCATGCACTCTGCCAAACACCCAAAAGTGGGTCGAGAAGGGAACTTTTGCTCCCATGCACCCTTCATACACCCTACCTAACACTCATTCGTGCTTCATATGGTTCATGTTCCATGGAGTACTGTAGCATCATACTCTCCATGTGCTGCAGACCTAGTTCTGTTAACATTGATCTCACCGTCCATTCTCGATCGGACAGTCAAAAAAGGGGCATGTTACATTACTGTTCATAGTTGACATGCGCACAACATCATTTTTTATCGTCATATCTTACTACACTAGCAACAATATTATGGTACTGACGTATGAACCACTTCACATGCCTAGTAGTAGGAGTACTGTGTGTTCAAGTGGCTGTCGTATTTCGCACTCCTCCGTCGTAAGAGTGGAAACGCTCGCTGTAATCATTTTTGTTTTTCAGGAACAGTGGACACGCTCTACCACGCAGATCCTCCTCGACGGTCGTCAGGAACCTTGCTACTCACTTTCGCCGACATGTGGGACAACCAGCATCAGGGTCCACTTGCCATGCACTAAATTACTCCGTACTAGAGTGCACAACTGCACGGTAGACTACCACGGTCGAAGCGCCGCAGTAATGCCCAATGAGCCTTCAAATCACAAAACCCCCACCTTTCCAGCAGTAAGTTGGACAGACGAAGCAACCATCATTTCACTCTTCTCCCTCAGCTTCCTCTCTTGAAGAAAACCCCAACTCACTTCTCCCTCGTCTTGTTCCTCATTTCTTCAAGAAAGCCCTGACGCGCTTCTGCCATTGTTCTTCTCTCCCAAAGAAGGAAAGGTGAGCGCATCAATGGTGTTGCTTCTGGCCAAGGCCCGGTCTTGCAACCCCGTGACTGATCCTATAACTCCCTCTCTGTTCTTCTTTTGGGTGTGTGATTATGGTTTCTTTTCTTTTATTTCTATTTGACAGTTTCTTGATGGACCCTGGAGCACCGGCCGAAGTGATGTCTATGGCTCTGGCCAAAACCGTCGAGGCTCAGGGTACGAAGAAGCGCAAGCACCCCGCCGAGACTACCGCAGACAAGCTCAAGGCCATCGCCCTATCCAAGCCCGCCTCTCCGGGATCCCTCGTTAATCCAGTCCAGGTAATATCTCTTCTTGACGATCTTTTTGGCGATCTTGATCGTGTTTTTTCATCTAACACGCAGTACTAGTAGTACAACTTTCTGGGTGATCTTGCATGTGATTTTTGTGTGCCAAATGACGGTTCTAAATTGCTCTTTTTACCAAAACATGCGAGACGTTTACATACATATGATTTTTGCACATAACACTGATTTCTTATACATTACTTTCAACTACTTTATGAACATCAATGCTAGCTGTAGGAAATGCAAGATTTTAGCTCTTATGCCTTTGAAGAGAGTATAGTAGCCTCAGTAACTTGTGTTATGGATATTGCAAGTAATCCCTGTGCTCTCATGCCTTTGAAGACATGTTCTAGTGTCTTTGTTCACTCATTTCTGTGCGTATATGTAGTCTTATATGGAGCAAAATATCGAAAATCATCTTATATTTCTGAACGGAGGTAGTAATAAAATATTTGGTTTCTGTTTGAATTAGAACCAGGTCCGCAGTGGAGATGAAGTTCTCAAAGTCACGCTGTGTGAACTGGAAGACCTGAGGATGAGTTCTACTAGTAAACTATCCAGCTGCTGTGTCCTTGTCGCCACGTGTCATGAATAAGTATTTTTCCTGTAGCATTGTTGTCAGGCGTGTTCTCAAGGGTGTACTTCACCACAACAATTTCCTAGCTATGCCTTCAATTATGAAGGGTGTGGTTCTTGTAAAGCTTCCCGACAAATCTGATGCAGACTGTCTTCATCGTCATGTTTATGAGTGGAAAGACCACTCTGTTAGGTTTTCCAAGGTTGACGAGATGGCGATGGTTCCGGTAGACATCTCTCATGAAGTCCATGGCCTAGTCAATTATGTGGGGTACATCTCGAAGGTCGGTGGCAAGAAATAGTCTGCAGAGTTTAATTAGTGCAACTTTGCTTGTCTGTAGTAAGTACTATTATTTAGTACTTGATTTGTGTGTGTGTGAACCCTGTATTGTTTAGTACTGCCGCTTTTGTTGTGTGGTGAGTCCTGAGAATAGTCTATGTTAATGTCTGTCCACTCAATTCAGTCTGTATATTTTGAAGTATCCAGATCATCTTTTTTGTGAGGACGGTTTATCAATTATGGTTACACTCCAATATCTGTATGCATTGCAGGGTTTATTGCACCCACCAGGATTTCCAGTCCCATGGATGTTTGCTCCATACGAGTTGTTACCACCTTTGGACTGTCCTGCTTGTGGGAGTAAGTGTGGGCCCTGCATGCCACCCTTAATTAGACGATCAACCTTCAGTTTACAACTTGAACATAGTGATATCCTGGTAAGGATTCACTCGTGTCACATCAAGTAAATCTTATTGATTTACTGTCATGTTTTCTTACTTTTGCTGCAATTTTACGATGCAGGTTTTGCCATGTGACATTCGTTATAGAATAAACCGTTTGGTTTGCTCTATGATGGTTATTTTTGCAGGCTTCACTTCTTATGTCATGTCAGTAGCGAAGGCATTGTCCATCACTTATATTACTGGACACAATTGGATCAGTCTGTTGTCTGAGTACAATCTGAAGCCCTATGATGAACTACAGTTTGTTTTAACAAACACGCCACAATTAGTCCTTCTCGCGTTTAAAAGAAGTGAAGAAAAAGACTGGATCAAGGTCACGGAGCCTAGTGAAGTTAGAAAGCTGAAGTAGGAAATCATAGCAGACCAGAGATGATCACTGCTGTCTCGCACGTTGGTACCACCTTCAGCATCGGATCGAGCACTGGCACCTGCTTCGACGGCACTAGCTCTAGCACTGATAGCGGCAGCAGCTCAGTCTGATCCACGAGAGGATTGGGCACTGACCGCATCAGCGGATCTGACTGATCTACCGGAGGATCGGGCACCGACACGGGCACCTGCTCCGACATTGGCAGCAGCTCCACAAGGAGTACCATCTTCGGCAGCAGCAACAACACTACCAGTTGCACTGGCACGAGCACCAGCAACGGCTCCGGCACCTGCACCAACACTTGAAGTTGCACTTGCATCTGTTCCGGCCCGTGCAGCGGCAACGGAACCAACACGTGCACCGACAACAGACTGGGCTGCAGTTCGCACTACATATACCAAAGTCCTTACAAAAACCGACATCTCCACCTTCTTGGTAAGCATTGGCAGCCCAAGTGCTTCGTTCTTTTTTCTTTCCATGTTGTTTCACATGATTCACTATGTTGATCTAACTGTTTGTGTATGTCTTCTTGTTTGCAAACAGAGAATTCCTAGAGCAACGAGGGAGTCATTCAATAATCCGGGCGACCGTGGCCAAGTATCTCTTACCATGCGCAACCTTGGTGTGAATGAACCTGCTCAATATACCATAAGTACAAAGGATGGTCGCATGATGATTGATGCTAAAGGATGGTCAAGGTTCAAAACTCTATCAAATCTTGCGGTAGGGGATGATGCCAAAATCAAACTTTCTCGGCAAGGAGAGCTGGTCCTAATCAACTTTGAAATTCTTCAGTAGCAGCACGCAACTGCCAAACTGATCTATCCTCCGAGAGCTTTTGATGTAATAATATGGCATGGTGAAACAAGTGTCCTGTGTGTATAAGTAGTACGACAGTATTATTTATCACGTAGGATATCATGAACGAATTGCAACTTTGATTGCTGGTTAGGAACTGTCGTTCAATTTCATTCTAATGGCTGCCGTGCTTTATTTAATTTTCTATATTCGCCTTGCGACAACATCTAAAACCAGCACCGTACCGATCACTTGCAATATGAAATGCGCTGAGTTAGAACACATGGGCCCCCAAACATGCAGGCCCATCGGCCTGTGGCCCAAAGTCTAGAACCGTCAGCCTATCTGAGTATTATATTCTCATCTGAACCCCCATATTATATTATATATATTCCGCTTGATTTTTCTTATGTATAAAGTTGTGATATAGAAGATTTTTATATTTCTTTACAGAGGGAGTATCTCTCTATCAAAAATATATTTATGTGTAACTAGTTACTCCTGCCTTTCTACTTCCGTTCGCTGATATGCGGGGCATCCGGCAACGGGGTCCACATGCCATGCACCAAATTAGAGTGCATAACTGCACGGTAGACTCACCCCGGTCGTAGCACCGCAGTAATGCCCAATGAGCCGTCAAATCACAAAACCCCCACCTTTCCAGCTTTAGCAGTAAGCTGGACGGACGAAGCAGAAATATTTCACTGGGCCTGAATCCCCTTCTCCCTCGTCTGCTTGTTCAGAGAAAACCTCTTCTCGGCGATTGCGTAGGGTTTTCTCATGGAGAACCATGTACGAATTCTTCATCCATCCCCGATAAATCCTAGTCCCTTGGTCGCGGGTAATCCTAGGATGGCAGCCGCCGCCGTTGATGCATTTTTCTTCCTACTGAATCTAGTGTGTTTCATTTGCAGTGCCCAAAGTACGAGGATCCTATAGGTTTCTGTGCCCTCGGCGAGACGCCACACTTGTTCCTTCTCATCCTAACACAGGATTTTAAAACACGCACAATATGTTGCTAGAATCCTCTTTTCTATCCGGGAGGGTTGGGTTTTTTTGAACATGCTGTCGACTAATTTAGAAATTTGGATTACTATATTTGGATAAAGGGTACTAGTACCATGGTCAACACTGACGTGAAAGAGGAAATTATTTCTAGATTTGATAGCGAATACATTGTGTTCTCATATTATTTTTCCTGCAGTGCATTCCTTGCTCTGCCAGAACACATGTACTCAAGATGGTCGGCCTTGCCATAACTGAATACACCAGTTTAATGGTCACATTGAAGACAAGCCATGGATATAAGTTCCCAGTTGGGTTCATGAACCAAGAAGATCGCTGCTTTCGGCCGAACTTAAATAAACTTTCTCAAGTGTTACTGACTAAATGCGCCACGCACGAATGCTGATGGAAATAGCAGAACCTGGTCTCATCTTCACTGTGATCTTCCACCCCGACGTTGTTCCAATAGTTCATCCATGTTAGTTTTGTATCTGGTTCTTGCATGTTGCCTCGATTACTTCTTAATCCACCTATTCTGTCTAACTAATCACAATTTGACTTTAGAAGTAGCAACAATTTGTGATTCCCTTCTCTCACAAAGATGCTACTTCTAACTAATATTTCTTACAATTGGTGGCACATGTAGGTTATTTCAAAGTTCAGCACACTACTCATTTGTTATTCTATAAGAACTCGACTGTTACTGATGGCACTGAACTTGACTAGGACGACATCCACCAGTTCCTACACTTTATTGATCGTCTTGAGGTCCTTGTGGGGCGTTTCAATGGTGGAAGGCCACGTGGGATATGTGTGCCACTGGTGCACAGGTTGAATAGGTCCAACTGTGTCAAGAAACTTATGGTACGAGCTGTTTTCTGTTATATATGTTGTTCATAAACTCTTGCTTATACACAGTTTTACAACTGTGATCTTCTTGAAACAGAAACTGCCCAGTTCTATTGTTCCTATACAGATGCCTGACCATGGTCGGGTCAGACTTGCGCTTGGTCACAACATGATGTTTATGTCGACCTACTCCATTTCCCTTGGAGGTGAAAAGATACTTATTCATGGGTGGTCTCAAATAATGAAGGCCCGTCCATCTTGGAGAATAGGACAGAAGGTTATGCTCATGCTTTTCCATGGCTCTAAAGTGAATATCCTATTTATTGACCACATTGCGAGATGAAGCCGCTTTCAGAAGGTTGTGGATGCATGGGGTTGCGCCTGGGGCTTGGTGGCCTCACCCTTGGTTAACTGTAGGCAAAGTAGCACTATTCGAGGCGTGCTTTGTACGGTTGAACCTGTATAACTAGTCATACTACTTTCAGCTATGGTTGTTAAGTGCCCCTGCTGGTTTTAGTTAAGGTTGTTAAGTACTCCTGCTGCTTTTATTGTCTGTCGTGTTTCTTCAGTCTCGTCTTCCTCCAGCTGCCGAAACCAAACCAGCACTGGCGGGGCCGCCTGCTTCCGCCTCCCACGGCTGGCTGCGCCTCAGCGCACGCATCGCCGCCCCACCGTCTCCCAAATTGTTAACACCGGCGTCCGAGGCCTCGCCATCGTCCTCCGTGCGCTTTGGTGTGCTCGCCGCAGCGCCGCCCTCTCGCGTTGTCAACATGGTCAACAAACAAGAGGAATCGGGAGAGGACTGTACGTGGAGAGGATGACAGTAGGGACCCACCATGTCCATGGCCATACACAAGCAAGTTCCTCATTTTTTTATATACTGCATTGTCAGCATATAGAAAAAGAAAATGCTTCCTCCTAGTGGTTTGCTGACATCTGGGACCCACGACATTGTCAGCGTATAGTCAATAGACAAGAGAACAACATAAGATCAGCTGACACCTGGGACGTAGCTGCTCGAGCAGTATTTTTGTTTTGTTATTGTCGAGACGGAGCAGGGTTTCAACTGGGCTATGACCCGTCTAGCCCAGGCTTCTATTTTACGTTCACCACATGACCAACCCAGCTATTTTTTCTTTGTGAAAATGGCTAGCCCAGTTTATTTTTTCTGAAGAATACCCAATACAGGCATACCCAACCCAGGCCTACTTATTTTACTCCGCCCTGCTGGGCTGCAACTCTTTCAAGACGGCTGCAAATCTTAAAAGTAATATGAAATGGGCTGTAAATATAAAACACACACGACAAATTGGCAATTACTTTCAAATTTCTGAATTTTTTCGCATTTTCAGATTCCAATTTCACTGGGCTTTAATCTAATTTAAATATATCTTCAAAGTACTTTAAATCTGGCTCGACTTTTTGGTATTAAAAATAGTTTGGACCCCACCGAAATATGCGAAATTTCGTTTAAATTTTTAACCCTGGCCCTGTCCAACAAAATGAAATGGACTGCACTAAAATGCATAAGAAGTTGCAAATGAGCTGTAAATTATTAAAAAAATAGGGAATGGGCTGACTTGTGGACCTATTAAGTTGACGCGTATACAAGATTTTTTTACTTATTATATACGTCAACAAACGATTCTAGCAGAAGTGACCGTTGGATGTTAATCCAATGGCCCTCGTGCTTCTTCAATCTCTAATCTTCTTGCTCCAGCCGCCAAATCCAGTGTCGACGGGACCGGCTGCTCCCGCCTCCCGTGGCCGGCTGTGCTGCCGTGCAGGCCTCACCGCCCCCTACTACTCGCACCACTGGCCATGCCATCCCTCTACTCACCCACATCCCTCCACTGATGTGGCTTCGCCGCCTCCGGGTCATTCCCTTCCTGGGTCTCGCCATCGTCCATCACGTTGGTGTTCTCGGCACAGCGTGGTCAACGTTGTCAACAAACGACAACATTGGAAGAGGGATGTACATGGAGAGGCTGACAGTTGGGACCCACATGGTCCATGGCCACATGCAAGCAAGTACTCCTTATTACGCCAAAAAAAGAATCCTCCCCATGACAGCTGGGACCCACCAGCTATATCTTGGCACGAAAGGAAGTGCCTCCTTATTAAGCGAAAAATAACGATTGCTCCCCATGACAGCTGGGGCCCACCAGATTTGGAGGCTGACTTGTGGCCCCACTAAGTTGACGTGTACGCAGGGCTTTGTCAACTTAGTCAACAAACGATTTTATCACCAGTGACCGTTGGATTGTTAACATCCAACGGTCGTCCTGCTTCTTCAACCTCTGATTTTCTTGCTCCAGCCGTCCAAACCATCATGTGCTCTTGCCTCCCGTGGCCGGCTATGCTGCCGCGCAGGCCTAACCGCCCCTACTACTCCCACCGCTGGCCAGGCCATCCCTCACTCACCCACACCCCCTGTTATTCTGCGGCGATGGCAGCCTCACACCGCAGCCGAACCTGTCAACCCTCGTACTACCCTCCGCGTGTTCCCAGGCTCCGCGTCATTCCCTGCCTCACCGTCATCCACCACCTGGGTGTTGTCCGCGTGGCGTGGTCAACGTGGTCAACGAATGACAGCCATTGGAAAAGGACTGTACGCGGTGAGGCTGACAGATGGACCCACCAGCTACATTTTCGCACATAAGGAAGTGCCTCCTTATTACATGCAAAAAAAGAATGCTCCCCCTATCAGCTCGGACACACCATCAATATCTTCGCAAGCAAGGAAGTGCCTCCTTGTCATCCCTGACATCCGGGACCCACCCGGTCGAAGCGTACGTAGCGTTGTCATTCTGGTCGCAAACGTGTACGTACATACTAGTCCATCGGTCTTTCTGCCACGATGAACCGTGGCCCAGTAAGGAGCGGTAGCTGTTCAAGCAGTCCCATCTATATCATGTACACGTACCTACAGCCACGCTACAAGAAAGTAAATATGGCTACGTACATACATACGGGAGGGGTCTCGAACGCGTACAGCAACCGCGTCCTGTACATCGGCAACCAACCGTCTGGGTCGGAACGGAGAAACTGTGTCGTGCTCATCAGGAGGAAACGAAATGCGTCGTGTTCATCAGGAGCCAACCGGCTTGGACGGAACAACTGAAACGAGGCCTGGGTACCGCAGAACGGAGGAAACGGACTTGTGTTCAAGCTCCTACGATTGAAACGGGGTGCTGTTGATCGGGAGGGGTGTGGCGTACTGCAAAACGGAGGAAACGGACTTGTGTTGGAGCGCCTACGGTCGAAACAGGGTCCTGTTCATTGGGAGGGGTGCGGCGTACCGCAAAACGGGACTCCACGGGCTACTGTTCATCCACCTTCTACTGCCTCGCTCCAGCCTCCACGGGCTACTGTTCATCCACCGTCGACTTCCTCCAGCCTGCACCTGCTACTGTTCATCCACCGCGTCTTCCTCCTGCCTCCACCTCGTACTGTTCATCCATGGGCAACTATTCATCCGGCCTCCACCGGCTACTGTTCAACCAACCCTCCACGGGGTCCTGTTCATCCACCCCCACCTCCTCGATCGGGGTCCTGTTCATCCAGCGGCAATGGCCTCTACTACCAAGGGGTCCTGTTCATCCAACCCCCACCGGGAACTGTTCATCGAACCCCCAATAATGGTCACTGTTCATCAAGAGGGAGCAGGTTCAATCAGCTTTAGTTAGCAGCAGTAGCGAAGGAATCGCTCGGGTTCAGTTAACATCCAAGAGATCGATCGCTCGGGTTCAGTAACGTAGCTTGTGCAATCACTCGGGTTCAGTAAGCGAACGCCTCGCTCGGGTTCAGTTAGAGCCCAACGCCTCACACACACGCGCGTACCTGTACGAGAGAAACGTGCAATCCTCCATGCATCGCTCGGCCCCGACCACCCATCGTAACTGGGAACTCCTTGAAATTTTCCTCACCCTCGCTTCTACCATGATTTTTTCCGTCATGGACGGCCCAAAGAATGTCATGCAGGTGCGTCCCCGGCCCGCCTAGGACGAAAAGCCCATTTTCTGTCATGATTTTTTGTCATAGAAGTAGGAGCCCACCATATCTATGATGATACGTTGTTTTGTCACAATTATCGTCATAGAAGTGTCATAAGCATGACAGAAAAAGTTTTCGTTCGGGCCAAAATGTCACGGATGTGTCTTTTTTTTGTAGTGACAGCCTGAAGCCACTCTTCAATCTGAAGCCCTTGATGCCACAGAAGACATTCAGCCATCCACCTCGGATGTTGCTGCTGCTCCTCCTGTACCACACACTATGGCAAGGGCCTTCAATCATGAAGGTGAGCTGATCAGTGTCCGATGGCCGATCATGACACCTCCTTTTGCTCCTGGTCCCCAATATGACTACCACATTGAGCACAGGCCTCAGGCTCAGAAGCCAAAGCCAAGAATGCCAAGGCTTCCCAGTGCTGCCACCACTCAGGGCTCATTCAATGTCCTAAGCTTCAGAGAGCACAACACATTCTTTGACAGTGCCAAGAATCCCTACAAGAAGCACATGATCACTTCTGACAGGTTTTGGAGTCATCAGCAAAGAAGCTATTACTCATGCATCTTGTACAACCAGGACAGGATATTCCCTCACAAGCGACTGTGTTGTGATGCCATTGCTGGACTGCCGTGCCTTGAAGAAGCCCTTGATTGCTTTCGTGAAGTTGGTTTGCTCCCTTTTGTCGTTGACAAGGAGCACTGGAATGAGGAGCTCTTGCTTCAATTTTATGCCACCCTTCATATCTCAGGCTACAACAGGGATCCGAAGAGATGTGTCCTTGAGTGGATGTCAGGCTATGTACATCATGAAGCCAAAGCTCAAGAAATCATTGAGCTTACTTCCCTACCCACTCCTGGTGATCTCTATGAGCCAGGTTGTCAGCGCTATGAACAGGAACTGGAGAGCATCTTCCAAAAGCCGGAGCCCAACATGAGTCAAATGCTGAGCATGATGAAGCCATTGCCAGTAGAGGCTGAGTACCCCAAGGAATTCTTTGTCAATGACCTCGAGTGTTTGCCCCTCACCATATATCATATTCTGAGGCATACTCTATGGCCAATCAAAGGGCACTCTTCACACGCCAAGATTGAAGGCACTATGAAGACATTGGTCTTCTACATTCTCAATGGCATCTGCTTCAACACTCAAGATTTCTTCATCCATCAGTTGGCAGCGTCAGGCATTGATCTATTTGGCCTCAAGTTCTATGCACCATGGGTTATGCGGCTGATCAAGCTTCACTCCACCATCAATTATCAAGCTTCAGCGCGCAATCATGTATTCTTTCTGCCTGAAGTGGACATGTCTCATGAAGCTATTTATCCCGAGCCTACCAAGGGACTAGTTCATGAAGACAATGCTGCTTTTCAAAGCTTCTCAGCACCTCTTGAAGCCGTTCATGTGCCGAATCCACCTACTACTGTTGGTCCTCTTGCCGGTCAGCTTCGGCTGCCGCATCGTGCTCCCACTGATGCAACAACCAGCACAGTAGCACATAGGCCTCAGAAGCGTGCTCGTGTGCTTAATGACCGAGAGCTTCTTGTTTCTCTTCATCAGAAGCAGGATAGGCATCATGACTAGATGAAGCGTCAGATGCAAAGTCTTCTTGTGGATGTCAATCACATACACAACCTCTCCACCAAGAATTCATTTGTTGCTCATGAAGCCTTCGGCGAGCCTGGAAGAGCCTCACTCTTCTGTGCTCAGAAGATGAACTTACAGCAGATGGCTTCACTGAATGATTCAAGTTTGACTCCAGGCCTCCACAATCAGCAAGTTGGCGTCCCACAGCATCCATTGAAGATTCTGAATACTCATCTTTGGCTCCAATGGTTGTTGCACAAGTCATTGATGAGGAGGACGACACCACTTCACCTGCCATGGCTTCACTGCATCATGATTCTGCATCAGGCCCTTCTGCACCGCCCAACTCCACCGTCGACCCGGCTGCCCCAACATCTTCACCAACACCTCATGGGAACGCTTAGACACTCTATGTCTTCACCCCTTTTTGGTCATTCCTGACAAAAGGGGGAGAAGCATTTGAGTTGATAGTCTTCAAGCGGGTCTATATGGGTCCGGTGCTTATTTTTTGTTAAGTTTTGCAACTCTCATTCTTGAACAGCTGGTTTTGAGTTGTAACACTTAAACCTTGATGGTCGTCTGCCACTTTTGCTGCTACTCTTGTTGCGATGATAAATTTCGCATGAAGTCATTCTGCAGACGTCCATTTTTCATTGTGCATGTCATTATCTTCACTACATTACTATATGCACGATGAATTGTCTTCATGAATTGAAGGAGATCTCCACAAAGCAGAACCTGCCATGTGCATTTGCATTCAAAGGCAAATTACTTATATGCACATCTTCAGGGGGAGCCCTTTCAACTTCATGAAGCCAATGACCGCGTTCTTTAACTTACACATATTTTTATCCCCGTTGAAAACTTTAACCAGTTTGTCATCAATCACCAAAAAGGGGGAGATTGGAAGTGCATCTAGTGCCACCCCTAGTTGGTTCTGGAGTATTGACGACAAACGTGGTTGAGGGACTCATGTGTTTGTGAGAATTGCAGGATAACACAGGTAGAAGTCCCTCATTGGTTTGGTTTTCCTACTAGAGATGACCCCTAAAAATGTATGAAGACATTGAAGACAATGGTGGTTCGTGAAGACATTCACGTCAAAGAAAATGACATGTGAAGACATTCACTTGAAGACAATGGAGTGCAAAGGCATAGTTTCTTTCGTCGTTTCATTTTCTTCTTTCTTGAGTCATAGGAACCACCGAACTGTTAAGTGGGGTCCAGGTGAACAAAGTCAGAAGACTGACATGATGCTCAACCAAAATCCTATGTCTTCGAGTGAAGACAATGAGAGTAAATCTTATCCAGAGTTGGATGAGTCAGCTTTGCTTGTAGCCCAAGTCAAGCTGCCGCGTGTGTTTGAAATCCGACCGTTGGGCATGTGTCAGTTCCTTAGTGACCCAGGGTCATTTCGGACATATCATGTCGGGTTGCCTCCTGGCTATAAATAGCCCACCCCCTACACGATAAATTGGTGGCTGCTCAGAGTTAGTGCACGGCTTTTGTTGTTTGAGTGCAACCCACCTCCGAAGCCTTTGAGAGAGAACCCTTGCGAGGACAAAGCCCAAAACACCCAGAGCCCAAAGAGTGTTTGGCATCACTGAAGTATTTCTGTCTGCGTGATCTGAAGACTTATTACACTTGAAGACTGTGTATCTTCCAGTCGGTTAGGCGTCGCATTCTGAGGATCCAAGAGTCATTGTGGATCGCCAGTGAACGAAGTCTGTGAAGGTTTGGAAGTCTACCTTGAAGACTTACCAGAGTGATTGGGCGAGGACTAAGTGTCCTTAGCTCAAGGGGAATAAGGTGAAGACACGGTCTTCTGAGTTGAATCTCAGCCTCCCTAACCAGACGTACAGTTGTCACAGCAACTGGAACTGGTCTACCAAATCGTTGTCTTCGCCAACCAACTGGTTCTATCACTTCACCCTTACTTACTATTTAGCTTCGTGAAGTCATTGCTTGTTTGCCCTGTTTGGCTTCACTGTGTTCTCTCTGATTGCATAATTGGCTTCATACTGTCTTCCTATTCTGATCCACTCTACCTAGCTGCTATTTGTCTTCGTGTGTACTTTGTACTATTTACTAGACTATGGCTTGGCTAGTGTAGTTTATTTTCCGCTACATACTATATAGGTTGTATTTGGTTGTCTGTCTTCAAAGACATTGCCTGTCTTGAAGACTTTCATAAAAAATCGCCTATTCACCCCCCTCAAGTCAATAACCAGCACTTTCAAGACATGATACTTTCAATCACGAACCAATCATCGCCGGTGCAGGCGTAATCTATCATCATGGAAGTAATAACATTTATTAATAGCGAAGAAAATAAATGTATCAAAAGCAGGGCATAGAAGGATTTATTCCGTGCCTTCTGTGCTATTCTTTTTCTCTACTTCATATTTGTTGTCTATTCCACTTGTTTCTTCCTCGCTTAGTAACTGAAACCCATAATAATATAATATTAGGTGAGTAAAAAATTCTAGGTATGATATTATACTACAAATTTCATATTGTTTTGTCCCGTCAGAATAAGCTAAATTTGAACGAACCATTTATATGGATTCAGCAGACAGGGTGTTCCGCATAGCCTTCTCCCGTTGTCTGCGTTGAGCACTCCTCTCAGACTTCAGCTTGGTGTTAATCTATCTTGGCATTCCCACCTCTGCGCGTTTATGTGTTCCTTTTTCGTATTGTATAAGCTGCTCGTCTTTGTGTGTTTATATGAACCATTTGGTCTTGGGATAAGACATCACCGGAGTTAATACTATTAGGGGATGTTTGTTATTGCAACTTTTGAATGTCTTAGCAAATGTTTCATATCCAGCCACACAAAGATAAACCAATCCATAGATTGATAAGATGTTACTCATACAAGTTAAAATTGTGTTTGGCTTGTAGACCTCCATGCATATTCTTCTTTTTCTCTAGTAGTGAAAAAAGCTCACATGTACAAGTGAATAACCCTTGCTTAGGTATAAGTGAATAACTTTCTCAAGCCAACACTGCTATATTCGTGAAACTAAGTGATAACCCTTGCTTACAAAAAAGTGTTGAATACTCCTATATAGTATCTAGAAGTTCTGAATTAACTGTAACAGACGCCTGCAAAGTGTGCAGTTAGTGAGTATTATTTTAGAGAATTTTGGAGATTTCAACGTATGATTAATCCATATTTTGATGCAGCACAGAGCAAATTCTGCTGGTGATGTATGCTTTGGTAGAAGAAACAAAATACAAGGATGGCGAAAAATGGCAGAACAACATAATACTGAAGCAACATGAAAAGTATAGTAGTCTTGAAGACTCTTTGTAATAACAAGTGTTAGTACTATTGTGTTTATTATCACCAGACCCTAGACACTAACTTCCTATGTTAGTGAATTAGCTATATGGATTATGAAATAAACACTTCATGCTTCTTTTAGGTCAAAGCACAAACTCATAAATGGAGGTTTGAACTTAAGGTGACCACTAACACTAGGCACCTAGGTATGAAAGTCTACTTACTTGGACGGGTGCAAAGCGGCAACAACAAATGGCTGGAGAGAGACAGTGATGCAGGGATGATTTTCCAGAGACAACACCGAATTGGCGCATCGTTCTTTGTTCAGTGCTCAAGATGGTGGATCTGATCGTGGAGGAATATGATGCTGGGGATGGATGAAGACTGGCCTGAGCTGGGATGTCCCTGTGGAAGACGATGCTGGGGATGGATGATGGCTGGCCTGAGCTGGGACGTCCTTGTGTCGAGGAGGTATAAGCTTGGGAGGTGATCGTGCAGGTGGGTGATGGCCGGCTGCCTCACGCTCGACTGGTGTACGAGGTTTTTTGCCAATGCTGGAGATGGATGATGGAAAGAGGAACCCACGGCTTCTTTTTCTTGGGTAACATGGTGTTTTTCCTTGTGTTGGAGAATATTAAGATATTTATTTCATAGCGATTTGATTAGGTAACGATTTGTAGGGATATTACCAATAAAAATACATGTGGTAACAAGGAAAGTAGGGACTAAAAAACAGGTCAGAGGGGAGGACGTGGGAGGGGAGAAAAATCAATAGGGGGTCTAACTGGTGATGGAATTGGATCGATCGATGATGGGGAGTGGAGAAGAAAATGGGAGGTGGGCTTTTTGGAAAGAAATTGATGGGAGTTGGAGGCGAACGAACGAAACATATTTGCATGGAAGGTTTTACATGGATGGTTCAATATGATTTGATTGTTGTCTTATATCGAAGGGTCGGGTTTTCTGGGCATGGGACGTGTGGGTCTGGTGATGAATGAAAACCGGTGTGGTTTTCGGAGGGAGGGAGAAAATCGGTGGGAGGGAGATCACGGGGTAGTGCCATATCGATCGATCGAAGGGACAGACCAAACCAAGCAAAACGACAACAACAACGGACTGCTCCATTAGGAGTAGAGATTATGATCTTTGTCAGTCTTCTACACCCACACAATCCTCTTGTCTTTGTAGCTAGCACTAACTTTCTCTAGTGCATGCACACGCTCGCCTGGCCCTCACCCTCCCTCAACATTCTCTCCATCACGCACATCCATTATTTTTCTTTAGGTCATTCTCCCATGGTGTCTGTAGGTCTCCCCAGCTCCTTCTTTCCGGCACACACTGATCGATATACCTCTCTAGCCAGGTATGCCTACCACAAACACACGCTTTCCCTCTTCTCTTCTCACCATCCATGCCTTCCTATGTCTAATACAGTCCCACACACATGCACACTTTTGCCCCTCTTTTCATCGATCTCGCACTTGCACACTTCTCCCCCTCTTGATATAGTAGGCCTCTCGCACCACCTCCTAGCTGCATCCCTCTCTCTATCCATCTCTCCGGGCCTTATTTGCCTCTAACACATGCATGTATAGCAATCGATCTCCCTACATATAGCTAGGTCAACTATAACTCTTTTTCCCCATGCACCGATCGATGTACCTCACTAGTTATGTCTCTCCCTTTCTCTGACACACGATGATTGATCAACCTATCTAGTTAGGTCTACTTACCACATACATATCGCCCCCCTCATCATCCATGCATGGCTCCCGACCCGTCTCTCACACGCACGTGCACACACAGACACACATCCCCTTTCTTATTGATATTGCAGTCGTACCCTTCGTTTGTCTAGTAGGCCTCTCCCACCATCTCTGAGAAGCAACCCCACCACCAACCCTCTGACACTCTAGCTCTGTCTCTCTCCCAACCTTATTCCTCTCCTACACATATGTATGGATGCCAATCGATCTCCCTCAATACATACCTAGGTCTCTCCTTCTCCACACATATATCAGTCGATCTACCTCTCTAGTTAGGTCTCTGCCCCCCCACACCGATAGTCAAACGCTGTAGTTAGGTATCCGTGCCACAGACAAACTGCACCTCTCCCCTCTCACGTTCCAGCAGGCTAGCCGCCCTATATCTTTGACGTGCGCACACATAATTTCGCTCGCTCTCTTTATCAATAGTGCACACATACACTTCACCCCTCTCTTCGATTCTATCGATATCTCACTCCGATGATCCCTCCACTCTCTTCTCGTGGATTGCCCCCTCTATATATGATATATCTAGGCCTCTAATTCACACACATTGCATATGTTACATTTTTTGTTTGAGATATCATTGACACATATTCCCTGTCGATCTCTCATGCACCCCCCAAAAAAAAACAGCCACGAATGCACACACCATCTCTCTCTAGGTTTGTATCTCTCCCACACACACGTAGGTGGGGTACATGCACGAAGAGAAGAGGTGCACGCACGACGCACGTACTCACGTCTTGTTCCCAACCACACCCGCGCGGGTACACGGCGGAGCTCATTTCTGTATGAAAAGGCAGCCCACATGATAATTTGACGCGTGTAGCGGTTGTTTACTTGAAGGAGGGTCGTGTACCATGCGTGCATGAAACAAAGTTCGACTTGACGCGTTAGCACATTATTTTTAAATAAAGTTATATTCCTCAATGGTATGTATAGAATATAAAACAATTGTTATCGAGAAAAAAGAAATCCGCTCCACTATATACAATGGAGCTTGCCTGCTGGGGTTGGTCTGTCTTGACACTCTCTCACACAAGATGGCGATGGCCTCCCTCTCTCTCACCGCTGTTCACTAATCTGACGGATTCCATCCGCTAGCAAAAAGGGAGGATGTGCACTCTCTCACACAAGATGGTGGTGGCCTCTCTCTCTCTCTCACCGCTGTTCACTAATCTGACCGGATTCCATCCGCTAGCGAAAAGGGAGGATGTGCATCGTTGCTCTGTTCGACGGTGTCGAGGCAGCATGTCCCGATCTGCGGTACCCGCCGTTCTCTCTAACCAAGCTCCGGCGTGGTAGGGCCTGCGCCCCTTGCTCGTTACCGCAGTATGGGCAGATCCCGCCCGCCGACGCCCTCCTAGTTACATCCCGACAACCCTCAGGTATAACTTCCTTCGGCCTTGCTCCACTGCCCATCTTCACATGTCACTGCATGTGGAAAATCCTGCATGTGGATCTTCCCTACTCCTTTGCCTAAAATGTAGCTTGGCGGGGGTACTTTCCATGTTGCAATATCGTCCTCACACCGTTTTAGATAAACAACCGTGCTGCTATCTTTCTCTTAGGACAAGGAATATGTTTCTTTCTTGTCGGCGTATGTGTCCTCAACTGTTATCGGCTAGTAATTGTTTCCTTTCTACCTCTTTTTGCAAACGGGACTACCCATTTCACCTCGTTGCTATTGCGACCTTTTGGTGAACTGCACAAAGCACTTTTTTCTTAAGAGTGTTTTGTGCAGTTTTGCTGAAATGTCACACGAGCAACGTTTCTACTTTTCAGTGGGACCGCATAAAGGGAGATTGGTTTTGCTATTATCCTCATCCAACTCTGAGCCTAATCTTCTCCAACTAGTTAGTCTTAAGAGAGACTGCAAAGCTGATCGGCTTCTATTTGTGTGTTTATTGTTTCATCAATAGTCCTCTATTATTGTAATCACACTTACTCAATATCTTTGCGAACAAGACACTGATTACCCACAAGTATAGGGGATCGATCATAGTCCTTTCATAAGTAAGAGTGTTGAACCCAACGAGGAGCAAAAGGAAATGACAAGTGGTTTTCAGCAAGGTATTTTCTGCAAGCACTGAAATTAACGGTAATAGATAGTTTGATAGCAAGATAATTTGTAACGAGCAATAAATAGTAACAATAACAAAAGTGCAGCAAGGTAGCCCAATCCTTTTTGTAGCAAAGGACAGGCCGGAATGGTCTCTTATAATAAGCAAAGCGTTCTTGAGGACACATGGGAATTTCATCTAGTCACTTTCATCATGTTTGTTTGATTCGTGTTCGCTACTTTGATAATTTGATACGTGGGTGGACGGGTGCTTGGGTACTGTTCTTACTTGAACAAGCCTCCCACTTATGATTAACCCCTCTCGCAAGCGTCCACAACTACGAAAGAAGAATTAAGATAAATCTAACCATAGATTAAACATATGGATCCAAATCAGCCCCTTACGGAAGTGCGCATAAACTAGGGTTTAAGCTTCTGTCACTCTAGCAACCCATCATCTAATAACTACTCCACAATGCATTCCCTTAGGCCCAAAGATGGTGAAGTGTCACGTAGTCGACGTTCACATAACACTACTAAGGGAAACAACAACATACATATCATCAAAATATTGAATGAATACCAAATTCACATCATTACTTATGACAAGACTTCTCCCATGTTCTCAAGAACAAAAGTAACTACACACACATCATATTCATGTCCAAGATCATAGGGGTATTGAATAGCATAATGGATCTGAACATAGAATCTTCCACCAAATAAATCAATTAGCATCAACTACAAGATGTAATCAACACTACTAGCAACCCACATGTACCAATATGAGGTTTTGATACAAAGATTGAATACAAGATATGAACTAGGGTTTGAGATGAGATGGTGCTGATGAAGATGTTGATGAAGATTGGTCCTCTCACGATGAGAGGGTTGTTGGTGATGATGATGCCTTCGATTTCCCCCTCCCGGAGGGAAGTATCCCCGACGGAATCACTCCGTCGAAGGGCAAAAGTGCTCCTGCCCAAGTTGCACCTTGAGACGGCGGCGCTCCGTCCCGAAAGTCCCTCCTTATTTTTTCTAGGGCAAATGGGCTTATATACCAGAAGATGGGGGCCGGAGGCTGGCCAGGGGCCCCACAAGCCACCAGGGCGCGCCCTGGTGCCTCGTGGGCACCTGGGTGGCCCCCTCTGGTACTTCTCTTCTCCAATATTTTTTATTTATTCCAAAATAAATCTCTGTGAAATTTTAGCTCATTTGGAGATGTGCAAAATAGGTATCTCTGACATAGCTTTTTCAGGTCCAGAATTCCAGCTGCCGGCAATCTCCCTCCTCATGTAAATCTTGCATATTAAGAGAGAAAAGGCATTAGAATTGCTCCACAAAGTGTTACATTGATTAAAAACACTATAAATAACAGTAGGAATACATGATGCAAAATGGACGTATCAACTCCCCCAAGCTTAGACCTCGCTTGTCCACAACCGAAAGCCGATATCGATAATCATGTCCACATGTTTAGAGAGAGAGAGAGGTGTCGATAAAAACAAAGTACGTACATAGTAGCATCATGATCATTATTATAACAACAATAAACATTGTCATAGAACTTCTCATGAGCAAGTAACAATTCACCACAACATCAAAGTATAAGGCATAAACTTTCTTGAAAACTAACAAACTATGTTCTGAGTCAACAATGCAATTGCAATTCATCATCTTTTCAGGAAGGGTCTCATGTCGGAGCTTTTGTTTAGCAAGTCCACATACTCAACCATCATTTAGTCCTCTATGATTGCTAACACTCACACCATATATATAGAGCTAAAAGTTTCGGCCAGACACATAGAAAGATAGGGGCTTATAGTTTCGCCTCCCAACTTATTCACCTCAAGGGTAATGTCAACAATAATAACTCATGATCACTCATATCCAACTGGATATATATGCCAAGATCTTTCCCCACCACATGATGCTTGCAAAAGAGAAAAATAAAAAGGAATAGAGAAGAACACTATTGACTCTTGCATAAAAAGTAAATACATAAAAGTAAAAGATAGGCCCTTCACAGAGGGAAGTAGAGGCTGTCATGCGCTTTTTATTTTTGGATGTGCAAGCTCTTAATGCAAAGGAACGTCACATTATATCGCCCCTTGTGATAGCAACCTTTATTATGCAGTCCGTCGCTTTTATTTCTTTACCATCACAAGTTCGTACAACACTTATTTTCCCTTATAATAAAAGATCAAACATATTTAGAAGCAATTTTTATTACCTTATGCACCGATGGCAACTTACTTGAAGGATCTTATTCAATACGTAGGTAGGTATAGTGGACTCTTGTGACATGAAACTGGGTTTCAGGGTTTTTGGATGCACAGGTAGTATCTCTAGTTGGTGCGGATTTTTGGCTAGCAAAGATATTGACCAAGGACCACATGTTGAAGGATCTATGACAATATAACTTCTATGTGAATATAAGCAAACATAATTCATTACGTTCTCTTGTCCAACGTCAACAATTTTGACATAAAATACTTAATGGGGGCTCACAATCATAAAAGATGTCCAAGATAGTGTATTTGCATATGAACCTTCTCTTCCCTTATTAATTTTTTCATGAATTGCATCATTGACCAATGCTATGTTTGTCAACTTTCAATAAATTTTACCACTTACACTTTTCCTTATGTAATGTCATTACTTTCCATAAGAATAGCATATGATATTTTTCATTATTTTCATTGCTAGGATTGAAACATAAAAGTAAAGAAGCAAAAACTCAAACTACTCTTTATTATATAACTCTGAACTCGATTACATAGATAGATTGATCACAAAACTAGCACTCGAAGATAGATCACACTAAATGTTTATTCAACTAAATCACAAAATAGCTAAGGATCGAACTAAAAATGGGTAAAGATAATAAAAGTGATGGTGATACGATACGTGGGCACCTCCCCCAAGCTTGGCACAAGCCAAGGGGAGTGCCCATACCCGTGTACTCAAGTTTCCTTCTTTGGTGATGGTGGTGGTGATGAAGTGGTGAGCTTGTCCTCCGGCTTCCATGGCATAGGTTCCCCATCATAAAAGGATGAACGAGTCTTCGGAGTCCTAAAACTTGCAGCTAAACTCATACCTTTCAATCTTGCCTCATACTCAAAATTTTGGTTTTGGAGATCATAAACCTGGCCTTGAAGATAGTTGATTCGTTCGTTGAGCTTGAAGACGACGTCCTTCATTGACTGGCCATCCACCTTATGATCACGGGTGAATTCCGTGGTCATGGAGTGGTTGGCGCTGAGTCCACGTTCCACCATCCCTTGGCACTTGAAGATCTCCTTCTCCACCGCTCCGAGCCTGGCCTCCACGCTCATTGTCTTCTTGAGCCTTTGAACATCCCGGATGTGAAGCACCCCCTCACGCATCTCGATGGCTTGAGGGTGTTTCATCACCTTCGGTAGGTAAGGGTTGATGACCTTCTCATAGAACTTGTCCTTGGAGGAGCTTGGTGGAGCCATGGCGATCTAGATCTGTCAGAAAAATAGCACGAAACTTGCAGAGAATATTTCTGTGATACGTTGGTCAAAATGTCCGGGAGTATATATAAAGAATTTTTATCTTGCAAAACAAATATTCTAGAAGAAAACAGAGTCAGGAAGGCTCATGAGGGGCCCACAAGCCACCAGGGCACCGAGGGGGGGTGGGCGCGCCTAGGTGCCTCGTGGGCACCTGGGTGGCCTCCTCCGGTGTTTCTTATTTTTGTATTTTTTCTAATATTCCAAAACTGACAGAAAATATTTTTATGGAATTTTTGGAGTCGGTTTACTTACCATATCACGTACCTCTTCCTTCTCAGGGTTCTGGAGTGTTCTGGAAGGTCTGTCTTATGTATTCCTCCTGTGCCATAGTTTGGATAATGTTAGTTTCAACATTAATAGGTGTACCTGAGATGTAATGCTTAATTCTTTACACATTGACCACCTTCAGATTAGTGCCTTCGGCGTTATTGATCTTAATGGCTCTAGAACGATAAACTTCCTCAATGATATACGGTCCTTCCCATTTAGAGAGAAGTTTTCCTGCAAAAAATCTAAAATGAGAATTGTACAATAGAACATACTCACCCACTTTGAATTCCCGTTTTTGGATTCTTTTGTCATGCCATCTTTCAACTTTTTCTTTAAATTTTTTGGCATTTTCATAAGCTTGGGTTCTCCATTCATCTAGTGAGCTAATATCAAATAACCTCTTTTCACCGGCAAGCTTAAAATCATAATTAAGTTCTTTGATTGCCCAATGTGCTTTATGTTCTAACTCAAGAGGTAAATGACATGCTTTTCCATAAACCATTTTATATGGGGACATACCCATAGGATTTTCGTAAGCAGTTTTCTACTTCTTGAGCTTGCGTTGGTTTTTCCCTTGAAGAGGAAAGGGTGATGCTGCAAAGTAGAGATAAGTATTTCACTGAGTTTGAGAACCAAGGTATCAATCCAGTAGGAGGAACAGACAAGTCACCAACAGTTGCACCTACACAAACAAACAAATACTTGCACCCAACACGATAAAGTGGTTGTCAATCCCTTCACGGTTACTTGCAAGGATGAGATCTGATAGAGATAGGTACAAAAGATAAATAGAAGCACAAAATTAAGTAAAAGTAAATAAATTGCAGCAAGGTATTTTTGGGTTTTTGGTTTTATAGATCTGAAAATAATATGACAAAAATAGACCCGGGGGCCATAGTTTTCACTAGAGGCTTGTCTCTTGAAAGAATGCATACAGTGGGTAAACAAATTACTGTTGAGCAATTGATAGAAAAGCGCAAAGTTATGACGATATCTAAGGCAATGATCATGAATATAGGCATCACGTCCGTGATAAGTAGACCGACTCCTGCCTGCATCTACTACTATTACTCCACACATCGACCGCTATCCAGCATGCATCTAGTGTATTAAGTTAACAAGAATGGAGTAGCGCCTTAAGCAAGATGACATGATGTAGAGGGATAGATCCAATCAATATGGTATAAACCCCATATTTTTACCCTTGATGGCAACAATACAAATACGTGCCTCGCTACCCCTTCTGTCACTGGGTGAGGACACCGCAAGATTGAACCCAAAACAAAGCACCTCTCCCATTTCAAGATAAATCAATCTAGTTGGCCAAATCAAATCAATAGATCAGATATAAATACAAAGCTATCTTAATCATGCATAAAATATTTCAGAGAAGACTCAAATAATATTCATAGATAATCTAGTCATAAATCCACAATTCATCGGATCTCAACAAACGCACCGCAAAAGAAGATTACATCGAATAGAACTCCAAGAACATCAATGAGAACATTGTATTGAAGATCAAAAAGAGAGAATAAGCCATCTAGCTACTAGCTATGGATCCGTAGGTCTGTGGTAAACTACTCACACATCATCGGAAGGGCAGCAAGGTTGATTTAGAGGTCCTCCGTGATCGAATCCCCCTCCGGCAGAGTACCGAAATAGGTCTCCAGATGGGATCTCACGAGGACATAAACTTGCGGCGGCGGGAAAGTATTTTTGGTGTCCCCTCTGGTATACAGGGAATATTTGGGTATTTATGGAGCTGGAATTAGGGTTAGGGGAGCTATGGATGGCCCACAAGCTTGGGGGGCACGCCCTCCCCCTAGGGCGCGCCCTCCAGGCTTGTGGCCAATCCGTGGCTCTTATGGCCTCCTCCCGAAGCTTCCTAGGTGTCTTCTGGTCCAAGAAAAATTGTCAAAAATTTCGTTCCGTTTGGTATCGATTTTCTGTAAAAGACAAAAACAAGGAAAAAACAGCAACTGGCACTGGGCACTAGGTTAATAGGTTAGTCCCAAAAAATGATATAAAATAGCATAATAGTGCATATAAAACATACAAGATGGATAATATAATAGCATGGAACAATAAAAAAATTATAGATATGTTGGAGACGTATCAAGCATCCCCAAGCTTAATTCCTGCTCGTCCTTGAGTAGGTAAATGATAAAAACAATTTTTTTGATGTGGAATGCTACCTAATATGTTTATCATGTAATCTTTTCTTTTTGTGGCATGAATATTCAGATCCATAAGATTCAAAACAAAAGTTTAATATTGACATAAAAACAATAATACTTCAAGCATACTAATAAAGCAATCATGTCTTCTCAAAATATTATGGCTAAAGAAAGTTATCCCTACAAAATCATATAATCTTGTCATGCTCTATCTTCATAACACAAAGTATTTATCATGCACAACCCCGATGACAAGCCAAGCAATTGGTTCATACTTTTATCGCTCTCAAGCTTTTTCAACTCTCACGCAATACATGAGCATGAGCCATGGATATAGCACTATGGGTGGAATAGAATATGATGGTGGAGGTTGTGTGGAGAAGACAAAAAAGGAGAAAGTCTCACATTGACGACGCTAATCAATAGGTTATGGAGATGCCCATCAATTGACGTCAATGCAAGGAGTAGGGATTGCCATGCAACGAATGCACTAGATCTATAAGTGTATGAAAGCTCAAAAAAAAAAAACTAAGTGGGTGTGCATCCAACTCGCTTGCTCATGAAGACCTAGGGCAATTTGAGGAAGCCCATCATTGGAATATACAAGCCAAGTTCTATAATGAAAAATTCCCACTAATAATATATGAAAGTGACAAAATAGGAGACTCTCTATCATGAAGAACATGGGGATACTTTGAAGCACAAGTGTGGAAAAGGATAGTAACATTGTCCCTTCTCTCTTTTTCTCTCATTTATATTTTTTTTGTTTTGGGTTCTTTGGCCTCCTTTGTTATTTTGGGCTCTTTGGCCTTTTTTATTTTAAGTCCGGAGTCTCATCCCGACTTGTGTGGGAATCATAGTCTCCATCATCCTTTCCTCACATGGGACAATGCTCTAATGATGATCATCACACTTTTATTTACTTACAACTCAAGAATTACAACTCGATACTAGAACAAATATGACTCTATATGAAGCCTCCAGCTGTGTACCGGGATGTGCAATGATCTAGCGTGACATGTATAAAAAATATGAACGGTGGCCAAGCCACAAGTACTATGTCAACTATATGATCATGCAAAGCAATATGACAATGATGGTATGTGTCATAATAAAACGGAACGGTGGACGTTGCATGGAAATATATCTCGGAATGGCTATGGAAATGCCATAATAGGTAGGTATGGTGGCTGTTTTGAGGAATATATAAGGTGGCATATGTGTGAAAGAGCATATCATATCACGGGATTTGGATGCACCAGCGAAATTCGCACCAAATCTCAAGGTGAGAAAGGGCAATGCACGGTACCGAAGAGGCTAGCAATGGTGGAAGGCTGAGAGTGCGTATAATCCATGGACTCAACATTAGTCATAAAGAGCTCACATACTTATTGCAAAAGTTTATTAGCCATCAAAGCAAAGTACTAATACGCATGCTCCTAGGGGGGTAGATTGGTTGGAAAAGACCATCGCTCGTCCCCGACCGCCACTCATAAGGAAGACAATCAAAAATAAATCATGCTCCAACTTCATCGCATAACGAGAGACCATACGTGCATGCTTCGGGAATCACAAACCTTAACACAAATATTCTTACTAAACCACAATTACTAACTAGCACTCTAATATCACCATCTTTATATCTCAAAACAAATGCAAGGAATCAAACTTCTCATATATTCAATGATCTTCTTGAAAGTTTTTATTATATCCCTCTTGAATATCCATCATATTAGGACTAAATTCATAACCTAAGAAAATTGCCATACTATTTTTAAGAATCTCAAAATAATATAAGTGAAGCATGAGAGTTCATCAATTTCTTCAAAATAAAACCACCGCCGTGCTCTAAAAAGATATAAGTGAAGCACTAGAGCAATTACCTAGCTCAAAAGATATAAGTGAAGTACATAGAGTATTCAAATAAATTCACGATTAATGTTTGTCCATCTCAAAAGGTGTGTATAGCAAGGATGATTGTGGCAAACTAAAAAAGCAAAGATTCATATAATACAAGACGCTCCAAGCAAAACACATATCATGTGGTGCATAAAAATATAGCCTCAAGTGATTTACCGATGGATTGAAGACAAAAGAGGGGATGCCATCCAGGGCATCCCCAAGCTTAGATGTTTGGTTGTCCTTGAATATTACCTTGGGGTGCCTTCGGCATCCCCAAGCTTAGGCTCTTGCCACTCCTTATTCCATAGTCCATCGAAACTTCACCCAAAACTTGAAAACTTCACAACACAAAACTCAACAAAAAACTCATGAGATCCGTTAGTATGATAAAACAAATCTCCACTTTTAGGTACTGTTGTGAACTCATTCCAATTTTATATTTGCATTATACCTACTATATTCTAACTTCTCCATGGCTCATACCCCCCGATACTACCCATAGATCCGTCAAAATAAGCAAACAACACATAGAAAACAGAATCTGTCAAAATCAGAACAGTCTGTAAAGACCCGAATTACAGTCATACTTCTGTAACTCCAAAAATTCTGAAAAATTAGGATTTGTATATCAATCTTGTATAAAAAATTCAGAGTTTTTCCACGTTTTAGCATATTTTAACAATTCTGCTAGTGGACGCAAAAGTTTCTGTTTTTTAGCAAAATCAAATCAACGATCTTCCAAAGCATCCCAAAGGTCTTACTTGGCTCAAACACTAATTAAAACATCAAAACACAATCATAACAGAGGTATAATTGAATATTTATTGAAAAACATAAGCAAAAACAAAAAACATAAAAATAAACTTTGGGTTTGCCTCCCAACAAGCGCTATTGTTTTACGCCCCTAGCTAGGCATATTGCATAGATCTAGGTATTGTCATCTTTGATATTCAATTCATAAGTGGCCCTCATAATAGATTCATATGGCAACTTAATTTTCTTTCTTGGAAAGTGTTCCATGCCCTTCCTTAACGGAAATTGAAATCTAGTGTTTCCTTCTTTCATATTAATCATTGCACCAATCATTCTAAGGAAAGGTCTACCAAGAATAATAGGGCATGCGGGATTGCAATCTATATCAAGCACAATAAAATCTACGGGCACATAATTCCTATTAGCAAAAATAAGAACATCAATAATTCTTCCCATAGGTTTCTTAATAGTGGAATCTGCTGAGTGCAAATTTAAAGAACAATCATCAAGTTTATGGAAACCTAGCACATCACATAAAGTTTTTGGAATAGTGGAAACGCTAGCACCCAAATCACACAAAGCATTGCACTCATAATCTTTAATCTTAATCTTAATAGTAGGTTCCCATTCATCATAAAGCTTTCTAGGGATTGAAACTTCCAACTCAAGTTTTTCTTCAAAAGATTTCATCATAGCATCAACGATATGTTTAGTAAAAGCTTTATTTTGATTATAAGCATGAGGTGAATTAAGCATGGATTGCAACAAGGAAATACAATCAATCAAAGAACAATTATCATAATTAAAGTACTTGAAATCCAAAAGAGTGGGCTCATCACTAGTTAAAGTTTTGACCTCGTCAATTCCACTTTAATCAATTTTTTCATTAAGATCTTCACCCTCCAAATTATTGGGACGCCTTCTAGCTAAAGTTGACTCATATCCATTCCCTTCTTTATCAAGTTTTATATTATCAAACAAAGATTCAATAGGAGTCACACCAATCACTTTAAGATCTTCATCATGATTCAAAGATTTTGGTTTAGCAGCCATCCTATTTATTAACGTAGTTTGTTTATCGGAAATTTGGCCTACTAAATTTTCGATATGAACGAGTTGAGATTTAAGACCAATAACTTCCTTATTAACATCATCAAGCTCTTTATTGATATACTCAATCATAGTATTTTGTTCTTTAAGTTCGTTCCTAAAGAAACTATTATGCTCAAATTGTAAAGACATGAAGCTTTTTGTATTATTTTCAATTTCTTCCAACTTTCTGTAGTAAAGATCAAGACCTTTAGATTGAGACATGATGGCAAGCAAGCAATCTAGCACACAAGCAAACAAAAAGCAAACGAAAAGACGAACGGAAAGAAGGCGAATAAAAAGACAAATATTTTTGTGTTTTTCTGAAAAAGTTTTAGAAGTGGGGGAGAGGAAAACGAGAGGTAAATGGCGAATAATGTAAATGCAAGAGATGAGAGTTTATGATGGGTACTTGGTAGGCTTGATGTAGATCCTCCCCGGCAACGGCACCAGAAATTCTTCCTTCTACTTCTTGAGATTGCGTTGGTTTTTTCCTTGAAGTGGAAAGGGTGTGCAGCAAAGTAGAGATAAGTATTTCCCTGAGTTTGAGAACCAATGTATCAATCTAGCAGGAGGAACACACAAGTCACCAATAGTTGCACCTACACAAACAAACAAATACTTGCACCCAACACGATAAAGGGGTTGTCATTCCCTTCACGGTTACTTGCAAGGATGAGATTTGATAGTGATTGATATAAAAGATAAATAGAAGCGCAAAACTAAGTAAAGTAAATAAGTTGCAACAAGGTATTTTTGGTTTTTTGGTTTTATAGATCTGAAAATAATATGATAAAAATAGACCCGGGGGCCATAATTTTCACTAGAGGCTTCTCTCTTGAAAGATTGCATACGGTGGGTAAACAAATTACTGTTGAGCAATTGATAGAAAAGCGCAAAGTTATGACGATATCTAAGGCAATGATCATGAATATAGACATCACGTCTGTGACAAGTAGACCAACTCCTGCCTTCATCTACTACTATTACTCCACCCATTGACCGCTATCCAGCATGCATCTTGTGTATTAAGTTAACAAGAACGGAGTAACGCCTTAAGTAAGATGCCATGATGTAGAGGGACAGATCCAATCAATATGGTATAAACACCATCTTTTTATCCTTGATGGCAACAATACAAATACGTGCCTCGCTACCCCTTTTGTCACTGGGTGAGGACACCGCAAGATTGAACCCAAAACAAAGCACCTCTCCCATTGCAAGATAAATCAATCTAGTTGGCCAAGCCAAATCAATAGATCGGAGAGAAATACAAAATGATCTTAATTATGCATAAAAGAGTTTAGAGAAGACTCAAATAATATTCATAGATAATCTGGTCATAAATCCACAATTCACCGGATCTCAATGAACGCATCACAAAAGAAGATTACATCGAATAGAACTCCAAGAACACCAAGGAGAACATTGTATTGAAGATCAAAGAGGGAGAAGAAGCCATCTAGCTACTAGCTATGGATTCGTAGGTCTGTGGTAAACTACTCACACATCATCGGAAGGGCAGCAAGGTTGACGTAGAGGTCCTCCGTGATCGAATCACCCTCCGGCAGAGTACCGGAACATGTCTCCAGATGGGATCTCACGAGGACAGAAACTTGCAGCGGCGGAAAAGTATTTTTAGTGTGCCCTCTGGTATACAGGGAATATTTGGGTATTTATGGAGGTGGAATTAGGGTTAGGGTAGCTACGGATGGCCCACAAGCTTGGAGGGCGCACCCTCCAGGGTTGTGGCCAATCCGTAGCTCTTCTGACCTCCTCCCGAAGATTCCTAGGTGTCTTCTAGTCGAAGAAAAATTATCAAAAAGTTTCGTTCCGTTTGGACTCCGGTTGGTATTGATTTGCTGTAAAAGATAAAAACAAGGAAAAAACATCAACTGGCACTAGTCACTAGGTTAATAGGTTAGTCCCAAAAAATGACATAAAATAGCATAATAATGCATATAAAACATCCAAGATGGATAATATAATAGCATGGAACAATAAAAAATTATAGATACGTTGGAGACGTATCATTGTTCTATAAGCCCATAATGCATCGTCAAGTTTCTTAGACCAATTCTTTCTAGATCTATTAACGGTCCTTTGCAAAATCAGTTTTATTTCTCTATTGCTCAATTCAACTTGACCACTAGATTTAGGGTGATAGGGAGATGCAATTCTATGGTTGACATCATATTTAGCAAGTAGTTTATGGAATGCACCATGAATAAAAGGTGAACCACCGTCTGTCATTAAAAATCAAGGGACTCTGAACCTCGAGAAAATAACTTCTTTAAGCATTTTAATAGAAGTGTTATGATCAACACTACTAGTTGGAATAGCTTCTACCCACTTAGTAATGTAATCAACAGCAACTAAAATATGTGTATACCCATTAGAGGAAGGAAAAGGTCCCATATAGTCAAATCCCCATACATCAAATGGTTTAATAACAAGTGAATAATTCGTAGGCATTTCCTGACATCTGCCAATATTACCAATTCTTTGACATTCATCACAAGATAAGACAAACTTATGAGCATCCTTGAAAAGAGTAGGCCAATAAAAAGCAGACTGTAATACCTTGTGTGCAGTTCTGTCTTCCGCATGGTGTCCTCCGTAAGCCTTGGAGTGATGCTTCCGTAGGATTTGTTCCTCTTCATGCTCAGGTATACAACGTCTAATAATACCATATACTCCTTCTTTATAAAGATGTGGGTCATCCCAAAAGTAATGTCTTAAATCAGAGAAAAACCTTTTCTTTTGTTTGTATGTGAAACTGGGTGGTATAAATTTAGCAACAATATAATTAGCATAGTCTGCATACCAAGGAGTATTACAAGAAGCATTTATTATAGCTAGTTGCTCATTAGCGAAACTATCATCAATAGGTAGTGGTTCATCAAGAATATTTTCCAACCTAGACAAGTTATCAGCTACGGGATTCTCAACTCCCTTCCTATCAGTAATATGCAAGTTAAACTCTTGTAGCAATAGCACCCACCTAATGAGTCTAGGTTTAGCATCTTTATTTTCCATAAGGTATCTAATAGCAGCATGATCGGTGTGAGCAATTACTTTGGAATCAACTATGTAAGATCTGAACTTATCACATGCAAACACAACTGCTAGAAATTCTTTCTCAGTAGTAGCATAATTTCTTTGAGCATTGTCTAGAGTTTTACTAGCATAATGGATAAGATTTAATTTCTTATCAACTCTTTGTCCTAGAACAACACAAACAACATAATCACTAGCATCACACATAATTTCAAAAGGCAGGTTCCAATTAGGTGGTTGAACAATAGGTGCAGAGGTTAAGGCTTTCTTAAGTGTTTCAAAGGCTTCTACACAATCATCATCAAGAACAAATAGAACATCCTTTTGCAAGAGATTAGTAAGAGGTCTAGAAATTTTAGAGAAGTCTTTGATAAACCTCCTATAGAAACCAGCATGACCAAGGAAACTTCTTTTACCTTTAATATCTTTAGGACAAGGCATTTTCTCAATTGCATCAACTTTGGCTTTATCTACTTCAATACCTCGTTCAGAAATTTTATGTCCCAAGACAATACCTTCATTCACCATAAATTGGCACTTCTCCCAATTCAAGACAAGATTAGTTTGTTCACATCTCTGCAAAACTTGATCAAGGTTGCTGAAGCAATCATCAAAAGAAGTTCCGTAAACAGAAAAAATCATCCATGAAAACCTCAATAATCTTTTCACAAAAGTCAGTGAATATAGCAGTCATACATCTTTGAAAGGTAGCAGGTGCATTGCATAAACTAAAAGGCATACGTCTAAAGCATAAGTTCCAAAAGGGCAAGTAAAGGTGGTTTTCTCTTGATCGGATTGTGATACATGTATTTGAGAGAAACCAGAATATCCATCAAGAAAGCAAAAGTGTGCATGCTTAGACAATCTTTCTAACATTTGATCAATAAAAGGTAAGGGGTTATGATCTTTTCTAGTGGCTTTGTTTAATTTTCTAAAATCAATTACCATCCTATAACCAATTACAATTGTTTGTGGAATGAGTTCATTTTTATCATTGGGAACAACAGTAATGCCCCCTTTCTTAGGGACACAATGAACAGGACTTACCCATCTACTATCAGCTATGGGATAGATTATACCTGCTTCCAGAAGCTTTAATATTTCAGTTCTTACCACCTCCTTCATCTTAGGATTTAATCGTCGTTGATGGTCGACAACTGGTTTAGCATCAGGCTCCATATTAATCTTGTGCTGACATAGAGTGGGACTAATGCCCTTAAGATCATCAAGAGTATATCCAATAGCAGCACGATGTTTCCTCAAAGTTTTTAATAATCTCTTTTCTTCATGCTCTAAAAGGTTAGCACTAATAATAACATGATATATCTTCTTTTCATCAAGATAAGCATATTTCAATGTGTCGGGGACGAATCCACGATCACCTATGGGACCCAGGGAAGGACCCCTTTTACGTTCGGCAGGGAGAGACGGTCGCACGAAGAGCAAATCTAGCGAAGAACCCGACAGCGCACGCGAGAGATTTACCCAGGTTCGGGCCGCACGGATGCATAAAACCCTACTCCTGCTTTTTGGTATATTATTTGGATGATTGTTCTAGCTCCAGAAGCGCTACAGTACAGAGCAGCTGCGTACAATACTGGAGTTCTCAATCTCCCAGTTCCTCTCCTCTCTTCACGTTGCCTATGGGCCTCCTTTTATACGCACAAAGGGGTCACCAACAGGTGGCAAACAGTAAAGGTAGAGGTGGAAAGTTGCTACAGTAAGGCCATTATTACTAGGATGACATGTCCTACCTACCACTGACGGCAGGGGACAAGGGCATTAAATGCCCATGCCTTAGCTGTCCAGATACCTGTATCTGGGCGTCTTGGATGTGGGAAAAGCCTATCCCACCTGCTCCTGCACCGCTAGCTACAGAGCACCACCGTCTACACAGTGCCCTGCCACGCACGCTTGGAAGGACCCAGAGCGCCACGCTGGCAGAGGCACTGGAGCAGCAGCACAGTAGCATAGTGGTACAGTAACGCTTGCCGCGGCAAGACCTTGCCGCACTTGATAGCTTGCCGCAACCAATAGCTTGCCGCGCAAGGTAACTTGCCGGGGCAAGTACCTTGCCACAGCTGCTATCTTGCCGTAGCCAATACCTTGCCGCAGCCAATGACTTGCCGGGGCAAGTACCTTGCCGCGGCAAGTACTCTGCTACAGCAAACCTCAGGCTGGGCCTCAACTGTCCCTCCCGGCAAGCTCCTCTTGCCGGGGCCTTGACTCTTGCTTTGTATACTTTGTTCTTGAATAGCTTAATAATCTTGAGCTTCTCTCTGGTTGTCCTCCCGTAAGCCTGGCCGCGGGATGCTGCTACTGCCCGTGCACAAGTACGGGGTACTAGGGTACCCCTATTCTAGTACACCGACACAATGTATCAGACAATTGCTTCAATTTGAACACAGGGTCACCCTGAGGTGGAGGAGGACCTCCAAGAGTTTCAACAGGCAAATTGTGTTTAAGGATAGGTGGTTGATCAAAGAACATCCTATCTATTTCATTTCTTTCATTCATGTGCATATCATTTTCATGGTCTAGCAAATATTGTTCTAACGGATTAGTAGGAGGTATGGCATTAGAAGCATGACCAATAATTTCATCTTTACTAGACAATTATTTATCATGAGGTTTTCTACAAAACTTAGAGAAATTAAACTCATGAGAAATATCACCGAAGTTGACACTAACAATTTCTTTAGCGCAATCAATCTTAGCATTAACAGTGTTCAAGAAAGGTCTACCAAATATAATGGGACAAAAGTCATATTGTGTAGAACCAAGAATTAGAAAATCACTAGGGTATTTTATTTTTTCACACAAGACTTCAACATCTCTAACAATCCCAAGTGGTGAAATAGTGTCTCTATTCGCAAGCTTAATAGTAACATCAATATCTTTTATCTCAGTAGGTGCAATATCATTCATAATTTCTTGATATAAGGTAAACGGGATATCACTCACACTAGCACCCAAATCACATAAGCCATGATAACAATGATCTCCTATTTTAACAGAGACAACATGCATGCCAACAACATGCTTATTCTTATCTTTAGTATCGGGTTTAGCAATTCTAGTGGCTTCATCACAGAAGTAAATAACATACGCATCTATATTATCGACCAAGAGATCCTTAACCATAGCAACATTAGGTTCAACTTTAATTTGTTTGGAGGGTCTAGGTGCCCTAATATTACTTTTGTTAACCACGGTTGAAACCTTAACATGTTCCTTAATCCTAACAGGAAAAAGTGGTTTATAAGCAGTGGGCACAAGTGGATCAATATTGTAAATGATAGTTTCTTCTTTAACTATAACGGGATTCTCAATCTTTTCTTTAACAGGGGAATGATATTTAAACCACTTCTCCTTAGGGAGATCAAAATGGGTAGCAAATGATTCACAAGAAGAGGATACTATCTGTCGGCGTGGAGCCGCCGACGATCTATGGGGCAAGACAACCCCTTTTGCTGGTTTGGTGGGGGGAGTCAGTTGATGCGAAGAGCAAGCACAACAGGAGACGCCATGGTTGTACCCAGGTTCGGGCCGCCGAGAAGCGTAAAACCCTACTCCTGCTTTGGTGTATTGGGTGGATGTGGAAGAAAAGTACACAGAGCGCTCCCACACGGCAAGCTGCTAGGAGAGGGTAGCTACATGGATACCTATGCATGTGGGTTGCAAATCTTCGAACCCCTATAACGGTTGCCTTGGCCCTCCTTTTATAGCTCAAGGGATAACCACAATGGCAAACTAGTCATTATAGGGTGATTAGATTGATGTAGATCTATCACACCTAACTCTGCTAGTTAGGACAAAAATGCATTAAATGCACTGCTAGGTGTCGCGTGGAGGGTGATCCTTGGCAAGGATGGAGCACGGCTTATCCACCTACCTCTTATTAGCTTGAGACGCCATTAGGACGGGTGTCAAAAAAGGTAATCATCTTCTCTAGCAAGTTGACACGCATGGGCTGCCTCCACCAAAACACCTGCGGGCTTGACACCTCACTGACCTGCGACCATCTGGCCAGAGAGGTGGAGCGTTGGCATTTGGCGGCAAGTCCATGCTCGAGGGGCTTGCCAGGTCGAGACTTGCCGGCCCGCTTTTTCCGGAAGTTGGCTGCTTTTGCTGATAATCTTTTGGCTTGTTCCAAATTTGGATCTTCTTAATGCACTCCTTGATCTCATGAAGAGCGACTTCTCTGGTCTGGTTGTTAATCCCTGCCAAGGCCCCTTACCGGGAATGCTACCACTATCCATGCACAAGTTAGGGGCGCTAAGGTCCCCTTTCTTAGCGCACCGACAGGAGCCCCCGGGCCTGGTCCATACGCGCATCCGAGGCGTCGTTGGGCTAGGCTCAAAAATGTGCATGGACACACATGGCGGGGGATAACTGACATAATGTTTGGTTGCGATCCGTAATCATGACGGTTCCAGCTGACGCACGTCCAATCCGCGCATTAATCATGAAGCGTGGGAGTGTGGGTGCTGCTGCAGTTACCCATCGCGGCGTACCTGCAAGGTGCGCGGCTGGGGGAGGCGGCGAAGAGCCAACCCCCTCGTGTATTCCCCATAAAAAGGTAACCGTGAAGGGGCACTGCCCATTCACTCTCGTCCTTCCCCGTCTTCATCTTCTTCTTCTCGCCAGAAACCTTATTCGCCGCCGCCGCCACCTCCGTCATCAATCCGTCTCGACCCCAAGCCTCCTTCCTCCTTGAGCCCCCGATGGTGCCCAAGTCAGCCGCCGTTAAGTGAAAGAAGACGGCAAAACCGCTTGATCCCAAGGCGGAGCAGAAGAAGAGGGATTTGGAGGAGTTGGAAAGACGTCGGCAGGAAAATGTCATCTTCTCACCACCGACCCTGTCCACTAATACCTTGATCGAAAGGTACGCGTATATGTGGGGGAAGGAGACCGACAACCATGGAGTCCCCAAAGTTCTCCCTTTCGGCCCTACGGTTCCGAGCAACTCCTACCCCTTCTTTTGTGCATACTTTTATTGCGGGTTGTCGTTGCCATACTCAGACTTCTTCTGCGAATTGATGTCTACTTACGGATTTCGACTGCTTGATTTCACCCCCAATGACATGACGTGCATGGCAGTCTTTGCGCAGTTCTACGAGAATTTCGTTGGGTTGATGCCCAATGTAGATCTGTTCCGCCATTTCTTCGTCCCTCAGGTCAAAGGTGAGGCGCGGTCTGGGAGCGTAACTTTGTTCCCAAGGGGAAGAAAGGATCAGAGAGATTACATTCTTGGGCAGCTCCATGGCATGTGGGAGGAATGGAGGGGCACTCGGTGTTGAATCTAGGAGGAGAACTTCACGGCATTCTGCTTGCTGCGGACAGAAAGAATCGATCATGTTGATGATTGGAAGAAGTACGACGCCAACAAGAAGAAGCTCCGCTCGATCCTAAACAGGATTGCCTACCTGCGGGATGCTGGCCTGAACATAGAGATGGTTGGAGCCGATTTCCTGCGGCACCGCATCGCCCCACTGCAATAGAGAGACAGGCCAACCTGGTTATACCAGAATGCCGAGGATAAGATGCGTCTATATCCTAGCCGTGGTTGTAACTTGACTGTGCTGGGCCACTCCTGGCTCTGTCAGCAGTTGTTCCATAAGTTGGGCACTTTCCACTTGCCGGCAATGGTCATCCCGCTGCACATCAATTCGGAGAGGAGCGCCATCTTGGCGTGGATGCTGGACTGCTCTGCCGCAGGGGTCAAGGAAAACTGGAAGCTGCCCAAGCTGTTAGATGAGGCAAAATGGGCCTCCGAGCTGAAGGAGGAGGCCGAGCGAGAAGAGAAAGACCTTGTCAAGGCCACCACGGCAGAGGAAGAGGCATATATCTCCAGCCGGGTTGCCGCGGCTCGGAGGCAGGTGGCTGCCACGGGCACACGCACCGAAAATGTCGGTGAAGAAGAAGAAGGAGATGAAGAGGATGACAACGAGGGCGATGAAGAGCCTGAAGAGGGGCAAGAGGGACTTGCCGAGGATGAGGTTGCCGGGATGGAGATGACTAGAAACCTTGAAGAGGAGGAATCCCAAGTCTCGGAGCCACCGCGGCGTCTCCGCGGCAGGAGCAGCCAAGAGCGTGCGGGTTCTCCCCCGCCCAGATCCACTCATGTGGCGAGGAAGTCTACCACCAAGACCGGGAAGTAGGAGATAATATGATGGCAGCCTGCACGGCAGGTTAAGCTCAAGCCCCCATCCTCCTGGGAAGAACTTTCCGGAGAGGATGAGGTCCTGCTCCCACCAAGCTCATCGCCGCCAGCTATCAAGAGAGCCAGGGAGTCTCCACCGCCATCCCAGTACAAAATGAGTGTTCTCCTTGAATCTGATGAAGAGTGAGCGGTCGCCTGTCTTTTCGCATCATGCCTCAATTCATCTTATCTGCCATTTCTGATCTGGCTTTGTGTTGTTTCAGGGACGAGGAGCCCCTTATCCAACGGATGAAAAGGGCCAAGCCGCTGGCGGGCCATGGTTCTCCATCGAGGATCGGACAGGAGATGCCGGTGGATGACACGGCTATCGCCAGCCCCCGGGCCAGCCCTCCACTTCAGGATGTGCCATCATCCCGGATGGATGCCGCTGACGCAGAGATTCATCCTTCTGGTGATGGCCAGGAGACGGGAGGGGAACACCAAGGCGAGGGGCACCAAGGAGCTGATCCCACCAAGGGGACCTCGTCAACCATCGTCCCCGGAGGAACTTCTCTGGCAAGGGCCTCCAACGACTATGTCCACACTGGCATCTCCCCGACAAGGGAAGACGTCGAGGGCCGTGCGCCGACAACGCAAGTTGCCGGGGGAGGGGACGCCCCCTCCCAACAAGTACAGCCGGGGAATCCTCTTGCTGCAGAGCCATTTCCGCGAGAAGTGTCTCTAGTTTCCATCTGTGATTTGAACCTCATTCTTTTTCTTTGTCTTGTGCCTTATTTTCCAGCCCCAACTTCCCCCCGGGAGGCGATGAGCTCGTGGTGGTAGCTGGTATTGCCAAGGCTACTGCTGAAGAGGCCACCAGGATTGCCGCTGCAGAAAGTCCTGAGTGAGCTGATGAGAGCATCCAAGAAACTCTGACAGCAATGGAGGAGACCTCCGGCAATCAGCCCGAGCCCGCCAAAATGGATGTAGATGTGGTACACACCACTAATCCGTCGCCAGTGCTCGCCGAGCAACCGGTGTCAGTAGTCCTGCCAACCCTGCCAACCAGCATGGAGATGGTGACCTTCCGGGCCAGTCTTGGAGCCCCCAGCTCATCTGGCACCGCAGAGCTGAACTTTGAAGAAGAAGTCGCTCGAATCTTGCTCCCCTTGGCCCAGAGATGTATAGACGCTAAAGACATCACCAACGAGCAGGAGGACTATGTGTTCTTGCAGGCCATGGCTGCCGGGTTCAAGGATGCTCAAGACAGGTACGGCAAGAGGCGGAAGCAGATTGATGGAGAGCGCAAGTCCCTGGGTTTAGTTGACCGGTGACTGAAGGGGAAGGCGGAGGAGTTGCGCACGTGGTACAATGACCGTTCCCATGAACTCAGGAACCATGAGGAGAAGCTGGCCACTGCTAGGGAGAAAACAACAGCTCGCGACAGCAAGTTAACGGAGCGCGAGATGCAGCTCAACGCCAAGGCTGAGGAGCTTGCCTCCCGAGAGCCCTCCATGGCAAGGATGATGAGATTGAGGCACTTGTGGAGCAGCACACTCAGAAGTTGGAGAACGATCATCAGAAGGCCCTAGAGGCACAGACTTTAGAGAACACCATCAAGCTCAAGGGAGCTCTTGATGAGGCCGCGACTGCTACCACCGCCAAGACGGACTTCGAGACCCAGGCCGACAAGTTGAAGGAAGAGCTCACCACCAGTGGCAAGCAGGTCGAGGCCCTCAAGGCTGAGGCGCAGAAAGCAGCTCGGGCTCTAGGGGAGCTGCAGACGAAGCTCTCGTCCAAGGGCCAAGAACTGATCGCCGCCGATGGTGTGATTCAAGATTTGAAAACCAAGCTCACCGGCCTAGAGCAGAACCTTGAATTCGGCAACTCGTGGGAGAAGGCCTTATCAGAGAAGCTGGCTGCCGTAGAAACTCTCTGGAATGAAGTCGAGGGCACGCTGGACAAGCTGCAAAAGATGTACTGCCTCTGGACATATGAGCTAGTTGATACTGCCGAGCGTCTCTCTTCCCAGCTTGCGGTCATGGATATGAAGAGCTGGAGCTTCCCTACTTCAGAGAACGAGGTTGCCAGCGCCAGACTATCCAGGTTGTTTGATGGCCTGATTGAAGCGCTGAAGAATATCATGATGACAGGAACACGACCTTCACCAATGAATCCCGAAATTTCGCTCGTGACATGCTTTTTACTGCATTGATCAGCCTGTTCTACCGCAATCCAGAGCTTGACATCAAAACCTTCAAGAAGCTGCTGCTACTCCTTGAGCTTGTGTTGGTTTTTCCCTTGAAGAGGAAAGGGTGATGCAACAAAGTAGAGATAAGTATTTCCCTCAGTTTGAGAACCAAGGTACCAATCCAGTAGGAGACAACGCAGAAATCACCGAATACCTGCACAAACAATCAAACAACTTGCACCCAACGCGATAAAGGGGTTGTCAATCCCTTCACGGTTACTTGCAAAAGTGAGATCTGATAGATATAGATGAAACTAAATAAAAGATAAAGTAAATATTTTTGGTATTTTTGGTTTATAGATCAGAAAGTAAAAGATTGCAAAATAGTAGATCAGAAACTTATTGATGGAAAATAGTAGATCATAAACTTATATGATGGAAAATAGACCCGGGGGCCATAGGTTTCACTAGAGGCTTCTCTCAAGATAGCAAATAATACGGTGGGTGAACAAATTACTGCGGAGCAATTTATAGAAAAGCGCAAAGTTATGATGATATCTAAGGCAATGATCATGAATATAGGCATCACGTCCGTGTCAAGTAGACCGAAACGATTTTGCATCTACTACTATTACTCCACACATCGACCGACTCCTGCCTGCATCTAGAGTATTAAGTTCATGAAGAACACAGTAATGCATTAAGTAAGATGACATGATGTAGAGGAATAAACTCAAGCAATATGATGTAAACCCCATCTTTTTATCCTCGATGGCAACAATACAATACGTGCCTTGCTGCCCCTACTGTCACTGGGAAAGGACACCGCAAGATTGAACCCAAAGCTAAGCACTTCTCCCATTGCAAGAAAAACCAATCTAGTTGGCCAAACCAAACCGATAGTTCGAAGAGAATTACAATGATATCAAATCATGCATAAAAGAATTCAGAGAAGATTCAAATAATATTCATAGATAATCTGATCATAAATCCACAATTCATCGGATCTCGGCAAACACACCGCAAAAAAGTATTACATCGAATAGATCTCCCAGAACATCAAGGAGAACATGGTATTGAGAATCAAAGAGAGAGAAGAAGCCATCTAGCTACTAGCTATGGACCCGTAGGTCTGAGATAAACTACTCACGCTTCATCGGAAGGGCAATAGGGTTGATGTAGAAGCCCTCCATGATTGAATCCCCCTCCGGCAGGGTGCCGGAAAAGGTCCCTAGATGGGATCTCACGGGTACAGAAGGTTGGGGCGGTGCAAAAGTGTTTTCGTGGATGCTTCTGGTGGTTTGGGAATATATGTGAATATATAGGCGAAAGAATTAGGTTAGGAGGGTCATGGGGGGCCCACAAGGTAGGGGGCGCGCCCTCCACCCTTGTGGCCGCCTCGTGGCACCTTCGACTTCATCTCCAAGTCTCCTGGGTGTCTTCTGGTCCAAAAAAATCATCGCGAAGATTTTATTCCGTTTGGACTCCGTTTGGTATTCCTTCTCCACGAAGCTAAAAAACAAGGAAAAAAACAGAAACTGGCACTGGGCTCTAGGTTAATAGGTTAGTCCCAAAAATAATATAAAATAGCATATTAATGCATATAAAACATCCAAAACAAATAATATAATAGCATGGAACAATAAAAAATTATAGATACGTTGGAGACGTATCAGCTGCCGGCAAGCACGGATGTCTCCGCTGCCGCCAAGATCGTCGCTCCCATTGCCGACAAGGTCCTCATCATCCCCAGGTTCCAAGGCGACCGCACTGGTTAGGCTCATAATCATAATTATTGCCGCGTTGTCAAACAAAAGACACATTCTGACCTTATGTTAGGTCTTTGCAACTTTCGCGATGTAATATTACTTTTAAGTAGCAGTGTGAACTCATGCTATCCCTTTGCTTTATTTTGCCTTCTGTCTCTGTATAATTGAGCACCCTACGCATGCCAAAACTTTGCCGGGGTCAAGCACTAGCCGCGAGCGCTTTGAGGATGGATCCTTAGCAGCCTGTTGGTAGTGCTGCCACCGGCAAATTACCCTTCGATGTTATCAACACAGCCACCTGAGCTATTGAGCGGACTAGAAACAGACAAGGGCGCGAATGACCACGACGGGGTTCCTTCGCGTGCAGGTTTCTTATACAATCATCAGGCTCAAGCGAGGGGAATCGCAAATAATAAACTGAGAGGCAGGAAGTTGAGATTTTTTTTTCAACTTACCTTTTTTTTGTTGTATTCTTTGTCTCATGGGGGGGGGGGGGATGGCCACTCCTCATCTCTCTCCCCTGGAAATCTTGTATGCGAAGATCTCTTTTCTCTACAAGCGGAATGCGTACCAAGGATCTCGACACATTGGGAAATCCATTGGGGGGAAGCGAGGTGGAGATTTTGTCGTGGCATCCCAGTAGCGTCCCGCACTTGCTGGGGCCTAGTGGATATCTAGTGGATTCGTCGCAGCCTGTAGCACTGCCGGGTACCTGATCCTGCTAAGTGAGTACTCGGCCGCCGGGTGTTGGCTTGTCGACAACCAGACTAACCACGCATGCTCGGCTGCTTCCCCCTGGTTGTCACCGGTGCTGCCGCGGCTGGAGGGCCGCGATTTGCGCCCAATCAAGCGTGGTTGCTCTGGTGGCTGGGTTCGCGGGCGCGAGGAGGTGGCGGGGGCAGAACGCCCGCGTCGCCCATGCCATGAACGTCGTCTTCACCTGAACATTGAGGTAAGCGTCCGCCTACAGCATCCCCACTGTCTGGTCCATAGCGGGCTCAACGACCGCACCGCCTGCGCCGGTTGTGCCCGTCGTGACGTTTGCTCCATCTGCGGTGGCGGCGCCGCCTGCGCCGCCCGCGGACAAGGGCGATGGGTGCTGTGATGTAGAAGGCTTGGCCACCGTGGAGCCCTTCTTCTTAGGTGCCATGGGTGGTGATGATGAAGGTGAATTTTTGAAGGAATTGACGCGCCGCCTGCTGCCTTGATTCTCGCCAATGGCTGTCCCCTACCTGGCGCACCAAAGATGTCGGCGTGGAGCCGCCGACGATCTATGGGGCAGGACAACCCCTTTTGCTGCTTCGGCGGGGGGAGTCAGTTGACGCGAAGAGCAAGCAAAATAGGGGACGCCATGGTTTTACCCAGGTTCGGGCCGCTGAGAAGCATAAAACCCTACTCCTACTTTGGTGTATTGGGTGGATGTGGAAGAAAAGTACACGGAGTGCTCCTCCCCGGCAAGCTCCTAGGAGAGGGCAGCTACACGGATACCCATGTGTGTGGGTTGCAAATCTTCGAACCCCTATAACGGTTGCCTTGGCCCTCCTTTCATAGCTCAAGGGGTAACCAGTGGCAAAACAGTCATTACAGGGTGATTAGATTGATGTAGATCTATCACACCTAACTCTGCTAGTTAGGACAAAAGTGCATTAAATGCACTACTAGGTGTCGCGTGGAGGGTGATCCTCTGCAAGGATGGAGCACTGCTTATCCACCTACCTCTTATTAGCTTGATACGCCATTAGGACAGGTGTCAAAAAAGGTAATCATCTTGTCTAGCAAGTTGACAAGCATGGGCTGCCTCCACCAAAACACCTGCGGGCTCGACACCTCACTGACCTGCGACCAGCTAGACAGAGAGGTGGAGCGCTGGTGTTTGGCGGCAAGTCCATGCTCGAGGGGCTTGTCGGGTCGAGACTTGTCAGCCCGCTTTTGCCGGGAGTTGGCTGCTTCTGCTGATAATCTTGTGGTTTGTCCCAAGCTTGGATCTTCTTAATGCACTCCTTGATCTCACGAAGAGCGGCTTCTTTGGCTGGTTTTTAATTCCTACCAAGGCCCCTTACCGGGAATTCTACCACTATCTATGCACAAGTCAGGGGTGCTAAGGCCCCCTTTTTAGCGCACCGACACTATCTTAGAGTCAAGTCCATATTTAGTGCTAAACTTACGAAAAGCATCTGTATCCCTAAAATATTTAACACAATCGAACTCAAGTATTATACCTGACTCATTACCTTTGTCGAGTTCCCAATCTTCAGAGTTGCATTCAATTCTTTCCAGAAGATCCCATCTGAATTCAATAGTTTTCTTCATAAAGGAGCCAGTCGAAGAAGAATCGATCATGGTTTGATCATCATGAGAAAGCCGAGCATAAAATTTTTGTAAGATAATTTCTTTTGAGATCTCATGATTGGGGCATGTGTACATCATGTAATTAAGCCTCCCCCAAGCTTGAGTGATGCTTTCTCCCTCATGAGGCCAAAATTTATAAATATAATTCCGATCACGATGAACTAGATGCATAGGATAAAACTTTTGATGAAATTCCAATTTCAATCAATTCTAATCCCATATCATCACATAGAATATACCATGTCAATGCCTTTCCCTTCAAAGATAAAGGGAAAACCTTCTTCTTAACTTCATCTCCGGGTAAACCTGCAAGCTTAAATAATCCACAAACTCCATCCACATAGATTAGGTGCATATCAGGATGTAGTGTTCCATCTCCTGCATAAGGATTAGCTTGCAGTTTCTCTATCATACCCGAAGGAATCTCATAATAAATATTTTCAGTAGGTGTAGTAGGTTGAGGAGAAAATCTTTGTGCTTCTGGTCGAGGTGAAGATACCCCGAACAAACCCCTCAAAGGATTGTTTTCCAAAGTAACAAGTAACGGTAAATTTCAGCACGTAATATAAATGTTTCCTTACCAAATTCCACTTACCAAAGGCGCTTCACTCCCTGGTAACGGCACCAAAAAAGAGCCTTGATGACCCACAAGTATAGGGGATCAATCGTAGTCCTTTTGATAAGTATGAGTGTCGAACCCAATGAGGAACAGAAGGAAATCACAAGCGGTTTTCAGCAAGGTATTTTGTGCACGCACTGAAATTGACGGTAACAGATAGTTTGATAGCAAGATAATTTGTAACGACCAATAAATAGTAACAGTCACAAAAGTGCAGCAAGGTAGCCCAATCCTTTTTGTAGGGAAGGACAGGCCGGAACGGTCTCTTATAATAAGCAAGGCATTCTCGAGGACACACGGGAATTTTATCTAGTCACTTTCATGATGTTTGTTTGATTCGTGTTCGCCACTTTGATAATTTGATATGTGGGTGGACCGGTACTTGGGTGCTGTTCTTACTTGAACAAGCCTCCCATTTATGATTAATCCCTCTAGCAAGCGTCTGCAACTACAAAAGAAGAATTAAGATAAATCTAACCATAGCATCAAACATATGGATCCAAATCAGCCCCTTACGGAATAACGCATAAACTAGGGTTTAAGCTTCTATCACTCTAGCAACCTATCATATAATAACTACTCCACAATGCATCCCCTTAGGCCCAAAGATGGTGTAGTGTCATGTAGTCAATGTTCACATAACACCACTAAGGGAAACAACAACATACATATCATCAAAATATCTAACGAATACCAAATTCACATGATTACTTATGACAAGACTTCTCCCATGTCCTCAAGAACAAATGTAACTACTCACACATAATATTCATGTCCAAGATCAGAGGGGTATTGAATAGCATAATGGATCTGAACATATAATCTTCCACCAAATAAACCAACTAGCATCAACTACAAGATGTAATCAACACTACTAGCAGCCCACAGGTACCAATCTGAGGTTTTGATACAAAGATTGAATACAAGAGATGAACTAGGGTTTGAGATGAGATGGTGCTGATGAACATGTTGATGAAGATTGGTCCTCCCACGATGAGAGGGTTGATGGTGATGACGATGGCTTTGATTTCCACCTCCCGGAGGGAAGTATCCCTGGCGGAATCGCTCCACCGGAGGGCAAAAGTGCTCGTGCCCAAGTTCCACCTGAGACGGCAGCGCTCCATCCTGAAAGTCCTCTCCTTATTTTTTCTAGGTCAAATGGGCTTATATACCAGAAGATGGGGGCCGGAGTCTGGCCAGGGGCCCCACAAGCCACCAAGGCGCGCCCTAGTGCCTCGCGGGCACCTGGGTGGCCCCCTTTGGTACTTATTTTCTCCAATATTTTTTATTTATTCCAAAATAAATCTCCATGAAATTTCAGCTCTTTTGGAGATGTGCAGAATAGGTATCTCTAACATAGCTTTTTCAGGTCCAGAATTCCAGCTGCCGGCAATCTCCCTCCTCTTGTAAATCTTGCATATTAAGAGAGAAAAGGCATTAGAATTGCTCCACAAAGTGTTATATTGATTAAAAACACTATAAATAACAGTAGAAAAACATGATGCAAAATGGAGGTATCAGACGCTCAGCTCTATTTTAGTGGAAGTACACAAAATGATCGGAATGTTCCATGCTCCTGACATTTACTTGTTTTGCCAACATGTCTTGTCGATTTTGACAGAGCTGCGGGAAAGTAGCTGCCAATGACAATGTTGATCAATTTTAATTTTTCTTTATAACACCTTCTCACAACTTTGTCTTCGGTTGTGATGTAAATATTGGCTCTGATCTGCTAATCATTGAGATGCATTAGCAAGGAAGTTAGTTTTTTATTTTTTGCGAAAGAGCATGGATGTTAGTTTCACTACAAAAAAAACACTTCCGTGATGATACGTGTTTGTCACAGTAGGTCACGTTTTCTGTCATGCATGTACATACATGACGATTTTATGACAGAATCAAGATAGTCATACCTGTGCTGTCATAGAAGCGTTCCATGACAATACCAAAATTATCATCACGGAAGTGTCGACTTCCATGACGATAAATGGCGCGTCATGGATGTGCTTTCGTCAAGGGTAACCGACACGTGGCATCCACCGTAACGGGTCGCCGTTAAGCTATCGGGTCCGGTTTTGGATCCGATAACCCATTAACAGTAACGACCAATGGCGATTTTCCATGTGTAAAATTCTCATTGGCCGAAGGAACCACGTGTCAACTTCGCGTTTTGACAGATGTCATCCAGCCAATGGACAGAAGGCGCCTATGGTATGTCGACACGTGGCAAGGCCCAACAACGGCCCATTTAGGTTAAAAAGGCTGGCCCAGTCAAAATTAGCGGGCTGGCCCATTAACGGCCTGCTTGCAGACAACCCAGTCGCACTTAAGGCCCGTACGGCTAGTGTCAAATCGGTCTGTCAACGGCCCGTTCTAAACTTGTCATCATCGCGGCCCATGGTCATTTCTGGCCTGTTAACAGTCCGCTAAGTATTTGGGCCGAATTACGGCCTGGTGTGTTTCCAGCCTGTTAAAGGTCCTGCTTCATTTGGGCCCATTTATTGGCCATTGAAACTTTCTGCCCATAAACGACCGTGAAGGATTTGGGTCATATTCGGTCATGTCTGACATTCGGCCTGTTAGAGGCCCACTGTAGATTTGGGCCACTTCCAGCCTGTTGTGATTTTCGGCCTGTTTACGTCAGACGAAATCCATGGGCCATATGTGGCCCAACGTCACATCAGGCCTATTAACGGCCCATATAAAACTAATACTAATCAAGCCCGACTGAACTTCCGGCCTATTAAAGGCCCGTGTAGTAGGTCGGAGCATTTACGGCCCGTCTAAATTTTGACCTGTGAACGATCCGCATTGTAAATGGGCCACCACGAGCTGAGATACATTTCGGCCTACTAATGACCAGTGGGTTATTTGGCACAATCAGGGCCCAATCTCACTTTCGGCCTATTAAAGGCCCATGTTATTTATGTGCTCGAGATATTTAAACATGTTAACAGCCTATTGTTACTGAGGGCCCAAATTATGTTTAGGCCTGTTAAAGGCCCACTGTGGGCACAAGCCTACCAAAAATATGAAAGCTTATGCTGATTTAGGCCCAGATATTTTTAGTGGGCTACATGCAAATTACGGCCCATAATCGTTTTTAGCCCAATTGGAATGGGCCCGACGAATGTTGGCACGTTGGGCTCCTACGAAGCTTTCGGCCGGATACATTACTAAGATAAACCTACACTATACAAAAATAGCGTCATAATTTCTACAGCCTTTGGCAGCACGATAAATATTGTATCACAACAAAATAAATTCCAGCCATACAACAAAAAGCCTGTTGGCATAAAGTTTATAGTCCTTGCAGATAAAAGCACCATCAGATGTATAGAAGCACAGATCATTTGACCTAAGTGCTAATGTTTCAGGCTGTAGAATCTGATGGAGCAGCATGATCTTCCTCTTTTTTCCGCCATTGCTCTCGAACAACGAAGCAAATGTCTGATAGTCTGGTTCCGAAATGACCTCCATTAGGGATTGGACTTGTGTCTAGAGCATAGATATATCACTCTGTCTAGCCGGAAGATTTTGTTCAGTAGGCGATTTGGACGAGGTTACCTTGACAACCAACCCAGAATTACGCAGGAAGGTGCTTTTTGCACTGTTAGTGGAGAGATACTGACGCACTGCTGCAAGAGGTGACATTGTGCCTGTGGTAGCCTCGTCACCTTCAGGTGGTTGTGGCTGTTCAATCATTTGTTCCATAGCTTGCTGAAAGTTTGAACTTGTACATTAGTGTACCCGATAAGTTACTAATGAGACAAAAACAAACAAAGTAGGTTTCACATTTATACATAACTTATTTTGGTGAACTACTATAATATATTAGCATGTATTGTAGTGCCAACTACATAATAAAATCACTTTCGAAACATATGTCCATGTAGCATGCCTACTGTATTGTCTATTTCCTCACATTCGTTGACATCTAAGGATAAAGAGACATGGTTTAAAGTAGGATGAACATAGTATGACATCATTCATATCATGGGCAAACAGATATAAAACAAACAGGCTATTGTATCATTGTGTGGGCACGTGAACATCACAACTAGATTACAGATCAAGACAAAAAGAATATCCTTCATCTATTTTAAACCGTGTAAGGTGAAATGATACGTTAAGACAACTGTGTATAAAAGTGAACAGAGTAACTGACATTGGCTGCAAACCAAGCAGTTCAAAGGCAGGAGGAGTAAGGACTTACAACAACGGCTTTAACTGATGTGCTCATGCCCTTCATCTTGCTGGTGTGGCAATCCTTGAAGATTTGCACTGCATTCGGTTCAGGTTCTTTTTGGTCCGCATGGGCTTTCCTCTGTATTTGGAACAAGTCAACATACATACGATAATATGGCACAGAAAAAAGAAGGAACTAGTAGCTATTTACAAGAGCCTCGCAGTGTGCAATATAGCTACGAGATCCTGTTGTCTGTTGGAATTTCACTTTAGAACGGTTGGTCTTGTTCTTCAAGCAGTTAGCCTAGAAGAAGATACACTTGTAAGGCACATATATAAATACAAGTTCAATATGTGATCTGATCAAATACATATACCCTACCTGATACTTTGGATCAGACCAGTGTTTAACAAGGGCTGTCCAGTCTTCATTTGTAATATATTCCACTGGAGATGTTTGGGCGATTTCATTGTTAGCCTTGCCTTCAAAGTGAGTTTTTCTAAGGTGATACCGATACTGTCGCAGAGCAGACTGAAAACCATGAGTGCATGCTTGTTTAGTTGCATCATCTTTCGGATCCAACTTGAACCTCATCTGTTGAAAAAAGAATGTGAGTCTTATTAGGAGGAAGCTAGAAAGTATGGGACAGAGCAAGACAATATTACAAATTGCGATGAATAACATTACTTACAGATAAATGGTCAAGGAAGGTGTTAAACTGGGTATCGTCTTTCTCATTCCTGTACTGGATCCACATTGGGAGGATACATGCATGACACCAAACGACAACGGCTGCCTCTGATACTAACTTGGCTGACTCTGTAGCCTCATGTGGCCTTTTTAAACCTGCCTCAAAATGGATCTCCATTCTTCCTCCTTTAGATTTTGTTAATCTGTCAAGCATTATCCCTGATGTCTGTTTCCGCTTGCGCCGTGGTGCTAGTTCAACAACGAATATGGAAAGTGTTAGTGCACATCAAACTGTGAGAGTACATATAAAGGAGCATGCAACTACAACTTGACTTGGTCAGGTACCATCTTGGTGTTGATGCTCATGAGGTTCATCTGATCTTGCCAAGTCCTGTTGTGTCAGCAGTGCTTCGGAAGTAGTGTTAGGTGTGAAGGCAGCTTGGGAACTGGCCAGTTGCGGAGCAAATGAACGAGTAACTCGTTGAGATACTGGTACAGTTGAAGCGGATGCTGGAGCTGGTGGAGCAGGTGATACTGTGTTTGTAGATTTAGCCGGTGGACTTGGACCTTCTACTGCACTATATGTACCAGCAGAATCTCGAGGGCAGATCCTTTTCCATTGCACCCGATGAGTAACACCATTCCCTACTATATTCTTTTCCTTGCTCTGTTTTGACTTTGCCATGTCAAGCCGTACCCACAACACAAAAGAATAAAATCGCTCTTCAGAACTCATTGATGCATGATACAGACAAGCAATACTTTGATGTAAGACAACCGTATGAGGATGGAATATGTAAGAAAAATAGGACGGCGTGACATATTCACAACTACGATGTGTAAACTAAGCAGAAGGATTTTCAAGAAAATAGAAGTAATGCAAGCTAGACACCATATGAAAGATGCAACCAATATCACTCTGCCAAGTTAAAAGTGTCTTGTCATAAGTGGCATTTCGAATAATTAGAAGCAGCACAACCTAGAAATCAATGCAAGATGCAACCACTATCAAACTGCCATGTTAAAAGTGTCCAATCATGAGTGACTGATGCGGGATACACAACATCAATACTTTGATGTAAGAACATGGTATGATAGATAGATCCAGTGTATTCTAGACATAGAAAGGCATGTCATATGCACATGTATAACGTATAAACTCAGCAGGTGCAATTTAATCAAAATAGAAGAAATACAGGCTAGACAACATATGCAACATGAAACCAATTATCACACTGTCAACTTAGAGCAAGCACCTGCGATGGTGGAGTAGGGGAGATGAACTCATCATGTAGACTTGGGACTTCAACTGCATTAGCAGTAGCAGTGGCAAATCTAGAGAGTCTCCGTTTGCGTCAGTCCGGAGGACCACCAACATCCCCTAACTTACTCTTTTCCTTCCTCTTTTTTGATATTGCCTTCTGAAGTCAAAACCACAAGAAGATGAATAAAATTAGCTCTGCATAACTGGTTGATGCATGGTACAGACAAACAATACTTTGATGTAAGGCAAGCGCATGATAGGAGGATGGAATATATACAAAAAAATACATCATTGCATATTCACACGTACGATTGGAGGATGGAATATGTATGAAAAACAGTAAGCAGAAGGCATTTCAACAAAATTAGAAGAAATGAAAGCTAGGCACCATATGAACATGCAACCAATATCACTCTATCAGGTAAAAAGTGTCTCATCGTAAGTGCCATTTCAAGAAATTAGAAGCAGTACAAGCTAGAAGACAATGCAAGATGCAACCTAAATCACACTCCCAAGTTAAATGTGTCTTATGGGTAAGTGATTGTTGAAGGTATAAGTTGTAAGCTACGCAGATGCAATTCAACAAAATTAGAAGCAATACAAACTAGACATCATACGGAACACGCAACCACATATAACAGTTCCAAGTTAGAGCAAGCACCTATGATGGTGGAGTAGGGGAGATGTGCTATCATCTACACAGCTACTTTGACTGTCCAACCTTGTGTTGTCTTGCGAATCTTGTTGGGAGGATGGCGGAGTAGAATCTGTAGAGACCCTCTGTTTGAGTTGCTCCGAAGGACCACCATCATCCACTGCCTTACTAATTTCCTTCAGCTGTATTGATTTTGCATTGTGAAGTCAAACCGATAATAAGAAGGAATAAAATTCGCTCTTCAGAACTCATTCATGCATGATACCGACGAACACTACTCAGATGAAAGGCAAACACATGATACGAGGATGGAATATGTACGAAAAACAGGACGGCGTGACATATTCACACCTATGATGTGGTAACTAAGCAGAAGGCATTTCAACAAATTAGAAGCACTGCAAGCTAGACACCATATGAAAGATGCAACCAATATCACTCTGCCAAGTTCAAACTGTCTGGCATTTCAACAAGTTAGAAGCATTACATGCTAGAAATCATATGCAAGACGCAAGCAATATCACAGTGGCGACTTAAAGGTGCCTCATCATAAGTGATTGATGCGGATATGCAAGAACAGTAGTCTGATGTAAGAACATGGTGTGATCAGATATAGTATGTTGTAGAAACAGGAACACGTGTCATATTCACAGGCATGATGTGTAAAGTAAGCAGATGCAATTCAACAAAGTTGGAAGCAATACAAGCTAGAAATCATACGCAACATGCAACCACATATAATAGTGCCAAGTTAGAGCAAACACCTGTGATGGTGGAGTAGGGGAGATGTGCTCATCATCTACACAGCTACGTTGACTGTCTAGCCTTGCGTTGTCTTGCGAATCTTGTTGGGAGGATGGCAGAGTAGAATCTGTAGAGATCCGCCATTTCAGTTGCTTGGAAGGACCACTATCATCTAATGCCTTACCAATTTCCTTCCGCTTTATTGATTTTGCATTGTGAGGTCAAACTGACAAGAAAAAGAAATAAAATTTGCTCTTCAGAACTCATTCATGCATGATACTGACGAACACTACTCTGATGAACGGCAAAGTCATGATACGAGGATGGAATATGTACGAAAAACTGGACGGCTTGACATATTCACACCTATGATGTGGTAACTAAGCAGAAGGCACTTCAACAAATTAGAAGCACTGCAAGCTAGACACCATATGGAAGGTGCAATCAATATCACTCTGCCAAGTTAAAACTGCCTCGTCATAGGTGCCGTTCATCAAATTAGAAGCACTACATGCTAGAAATCATATTCAAGATGCAAACCAATATCACACTGCCAACTTAAAGGTTTCCCATCATAAGTGACCGATGCAGGATACACAAGAAGAGTAGTTTCATGTAAGAACATGGTGTGATAGACAGATATAGTATGTACCAAAAACAGGAAGGCGTATCATATTCACACGTATCATGTGTAAGCTAAGCAGATGTAGTTTACACTAATTAGAAGCAATACAAGCTAGACACCATATGCAACATGCAACCAGATATCACACTGCCAAGTTAGAGCAAGCACCTGGGATGGTGGAGTAGGTGAGCGGAGACTTGGAACTTGTAATGCACTAGCAGTACGAGGAGAATCCGTACAGATGCTCCATTTACGTTGCTGCAGAGGACCACCATCATTGCCTTCCTTACTCTTTTCCTTCCTCTTTTTTGATTTTTCCTTGTCAAGTCAAACCCACAAGAAAAAGGAATAAAATTTGCTCTTCAGAACTCATTGATGCATGATACTAATGAACACTACTTTCATGTAAGGCAGCCGCATGATAGGAGGATGGAAATATGTATGAAAAACAGGACGGCATGACATATTGACATGTATGATGTGTAAAGTGTAAACTAAGCACAAGGTGTTTGAACTAGTTAGAAGCAATGCAAGCTAGAAACCATATGAAAGATGAAACCAATATCACTCTGCCAAATTAAAAGGGTGGCCTCATAAATGTATTTGACCAAATTAGAAGCAATACATGGAAACAGGCTAGAAATAATATGCAATATGCAACGAATAAAGGTGTCTCATCATAAGTGATTGATGCAGGATACAGAAGAGAGGTAGTTTCATGTAAGAACATGGTTAACAGATAGATGCAGTATGCACCAAAAATAGAAAGGCATGTCATATTCACAGGTATAATGTGTAAACTAAGTAGATGCAATTTACCCTAATTATAAGCATTACAAGCTAGACACCGTATGCAACATGCAACCACATATCACACTGCGAAGTTAGAGCAAGCACCTGCGATGGTGGTGTAGGGGAAATGCGGTCTTCAAGTATAGAGCTACGTCCAATATCTTCATTTAGACTTGCTGTTTCTTGAGAATCATGGGGGGAGGATGAAACTGCACTCTTTATAAGAGTAGCACGTCTCATACTAACCCACGGGCGTGACTGTCTCATCATAAGTGATAGATGCAGGATACACAAGAACAGTAGTTTGATGTAAGAACATGGTGTGATATGCGGATGTAGTATGTACCAAAAACAGGAAGGCGTGTCATATTCACATGTATAATGTGTAAGCTAAGGAGATGCAATTTAACAAATTAGGAGCAATACAAGCTAGGCATCATATGCAACATGCAACCAGATATCACACTTCCATGTTAGAGCAAGCACCTGGGGTTGTGGAGTAGGGGAGATGAGATTTGGAACTTGCACTGCAGTAGGAGTAGCAGAAGAATCTGCAAAGATCATCTGTTTCGGTTGCTCCAGAGGACCACCATCATTCCGTGCATTCGTCCTTTTAGATTTTGCCTTGTCAAGTAAACACACAAGAAAAAGGAATGAAATCCGTTCTTCCAAATTCATTGATGCATGATACTGATGAACACAACTTTTATGTAAGGCAACCACATCGTAGGAGGATGGAATATGTACAAAAACGGTAAGCAGAAGGCATTTCAACAAATTGGAAGCAATGCAAGCTAGACACCATATGAAAGATCCAACCAAAATCACTCTACCAAGTTAGAAGTGTCTCATTATAAGTGGCATTTCAACAAATTAGAGGCAATACATGTTTGAAATGATATGCAAGATGCAACCAATATTACACTGTCAATTTGAAGGTGTCTCGTCAGAAGTGATTGATGAGGGATACACAAGAAAAGTAGTTTGATGTAAGAACATGGTTAATAGAAAGACTTAGTATGTACCAAAAACAGGAAGGCATGTCATAATTACAGGTATAATGTGTTAACTAAGCAGATGCAATTTACCCTAATTAGAAGCATTACAAGGTAGACACCATATGCAACATGCAACCACATATCACATTGCCAAGTAAGAGCAAGCACCTGCGATGGTGGTGTAGGGGAATTGCGGTTATCAACTAGAGAGCTACATTGACTATCTTCATTTAGCCTTGCTGTTTCTTGAGAATCATGTGGGGAGGATGACACTGCACTCTTTAAACAAGTAGTGCGTCTCACAGTAACCCACCGGGGTGACTGTCTTATCATAAGTGATTGATGAGGGATAGAAAAGAGCATTAGTTTGATGTAAGAACATGGTTAATAGACATATGTAGTATGTATCAAAAACAGGAAGGCATGTCATTATCAAAGGTATAATGTGTAAAGTAAGCAGATGCAATTTAACCAAATTGGAAGCAATACAAGCTAGACACCATATGCAACATGCAACCACATTTGACAGCGCGAAGTTAAAGCAAGCACCTGGGATGGTTGTGTGTGGCAATTGAGATCATCAACTGCAGAGCTACGTTTACTGTCTCCATCTGCTGACACTACACCCTTTAGAGCGCTGAAACGCTTAGTGCTTATCTTCGAATTACACTGGAGCGAATTTTGTCTTTTCTTTTGTGTATTCATCAACACTGCGTTAGAGTCTGAAATACCCATGCATAAAAAAACAATAGTGTGAGTATGGGTGAAGTGTGTGCACAAGTAGTACAGTGTAAAAGTAGCAGATACCAGGTGGGTGAGAAATAAATGACGGGAGACATATGATAGCTCTACAACATGCATGGCACATGAAATTAATAGATTCTACTCCCTCCGTTCCTAAATATTTGTCCTTTTAGAGATTTCAAATGGACTATCACATATGGATGTATATAGACATATTTTAGAGTGTAGATTCACTCATTTTGCTCTGTATGTAGTCACTTGTTGAAATCTGTAGAAAGACAAATATTTAGGAACGGAGGGAGTAGGATTTTGAAATATGAGCACATGGATGGCTGGGAAATGCAGATGCTCCTCCAGCATACCACAAGGTGTGGTCCTATGAAAATAACAGTCGACTGAAAACAAATAGGTCAGTCCATTTTTTCTGCACCGTCCGATGCAGAAAGAACGGGCATATCGCCTTCATCTACCTCCAGCCAGTGAGTGTTGATGATCTTCCTCGAAACGCCAGCGACCACCAGCCCAGTCCCCTGCCTCCGCCCTCCCCTCGACCTCACCGCACCACCGTGCTTGGCACCGCCCCCGACCATCGCTTCAAGCCCCGCCGACCTCCAGATCAGGCGCAAGCAGCTCCTGCACCCCACACCCCTATGATAGACACCGATGCGCCACTTCCCCGGCGAACATGCGGACTAGGTGCTCCGCGCGCCTAAGCAGGTGCTGCTTATTTTAATTGCGAATCAACTGACCCTGAATTGATATCCAGGCGGGCGACTGACCTCTAGCTAAGGTGAAATAGTAAATGGGAGGAAACCTTGTGCATTTAGTATCACGAAGAAGGTGCAGTAAGAAGTGCTCGACTAGTTTCTTTCGTGGGATGAATACAGTGTGAGCAGAGACGTAAGATTTGCATGAATAAGGGAAGAGGAGTACCTCTTTCTGCTAGCAGTGCTGTGTCCTCCTTCTGTTTTTCCAACGATCTTCTTGTGGTTCGCTGGAAATGAGAAGTTGTGGAGGACGGTGGAGCCTTGGATGAACCCATGGCCAAGTTGTTGAGTATGGTGCGGTGGCCGTCTGTCGGCGGCGGGGAACCAGATCCGAGGCGGCGAATGACGGCGTAGCGGGAATATCTCCAGTGTGGTGGACGGTTGCGACAGTGGAGCGGCAGCGGTGAGGCGCAGGATGGCGTGGTCGAAGTGGTTCTGGTACGGCGCACGTCGGCGTCGGCGTCATGGAGGCAACTCTGCCTCGGCTTCAGTTGCTAAGTCCTTGAGGGCGTTGCGGTTGCGGTTGCGGTTGCGTTGGATGACGACATCAGGGTACTGGCTCCAGCGTGATGGAGGAGGGCGGCAATGGATTGGGCGTGATGGGGTGGAGGACGGAGGAGGCAGCGGTTTCGCGGCTGGTGGAGAGGGCGTTTTGGCACCCACGGAGTATGAATGGGGAAACGGAGGGAGGGGGGAACTAAGGGGGAACAATGTTTCGGTTTGGGACGCGCTTGTTTGAAATTTGGGGAAAGTTACAAACTTTGCCCCCATCTAAAATTTCGGACATATTGCGGGTCGGGGGTAGGACAGTAATCTCAGGTGTCCGAAATGGTGGGCGGGATAGATTTCGGCCGAGCGCATGGGTGTTTAGGCGCCCACGGCGGATGAATGCTTCTCGGAGGTGGTTGAGACTGGCGTCTTGGTGAAGTTACAAACCTACCCCGGTTTAGACCTTTGGACATCGGGCCGATAGGCTACACGGGTCAGAGTCAGGACAGTAATTTCCTACCACCAAACATTAGTCTCGCATGGTTTCGGGTGACCAGAGGCTTATTTGGCGCTTCGTTCAATATTTGGGAGCAGAAGCATTAACGTTTACAGTTCTCTTGAATTGAACTTTCAGGATTTGTCAAACTTCACAAATCTTGACTCTTGAAAATCCTAAAACTACGATTATTTTGGAATGGAGGGGGTACATTTGAATATACATTGTACACGAGTATATATTAAAAATACACAACTTACCTCAATTCATGCATGGTTCCAGATATAAACTCGTTGGTTGCAAAAAAATAGTTAGACATGCGTATGAATATATAGCATGTTCAAACGCACAACAAAGATTGATGCTCCCTTTTAGATCTGATTTACAAATGCCATTATCTCGGATTCAAATAGATGAATGCACTTCCTATGAATTCGAATCTTTGAAACCCCCTTTATGTTGAATTCAACATGTATTCTATTTCGTAGCTAGCAATTTGGAATGTATCCATGTAAGTGACAAATGTATAAAGTGCTTGACACTAACAACATGGAGTGCACTAATGAATGTTTATATATGAATTGCAAAAGCAATGCATTGTCTGGATTTCAATCCACTCTCACTCTATGGATCGATAATATGAAATAAACCCATGCACATGCTCGAATTCAATCGAGTATGGGTGTCTGATAGACCGATGTTCATTCATACGCAAATTGCAAAATTCATGATCTCATCCAAAAATAATAATGCCATTTATATTTTAATTTAATGCGTAGAACCGTCTTTTACACGTAGATGCACTATGCCTCGGCCCGTTCTCACACACGTGCTATATCTCTCTCTATCTGACGCATAAGTGCACACACTTTATATACATCGGCATTTCTCTCTCACACATGCTCACACTCTCTCCCGGGGTGTCTCACGCACACACTCTCTATATATCTCCCTCTTGCTTTCTTACTACTATGTACCACTCTTTTCACTAATCTCAATTGGAAAACACTATTTCTCTCACATACATACACACACACACACACACGGTCTCTACTAGCCCTCTATAGGCACATATATGTGCCTACGTGTCTCCCGCACGCACATTATCTTTAGGCCTCTCTCGCACACATTGCCCCCCCACACCTCTGTCTTAGTAGTTGGCAGATATGATTCCATCTGATCATTCGGTAGGATATCCCTGACTGTTAGGCTGGATGGTAATACGAGGCAAAGTTTTACCCAAGTCCGGGCCCTTGCAGTTGAGGAAAAATCCTACTCCTGGTACTGTATATTTGTGATAGGGGTGTGTACAAAGTACACGTGAATACCAGGCATTGTGTGTGTGTATACTATCGACGAACTAGCCCCCGGGCTTATATAACATACTCGGGGCCTAGGGTTATAAATCATATATAGTCGGCTTATCATCAGTGGGGATAGAGTCCTCCACGACTCTGGTAGCTTCGTCTTGTACGCCGAGTCCTCCACACAGGTCTTCGTATAAAGCGTCTCGGTCCAACCTATGTGGCGCAGGATGGAACCGACCCATGAGTCCTCACGTTGACCCACCACAACTAGAAATGATGTGCCCACCACACCCCACACACAATCGGCCACTAAGAAAATAAGCATATACAATAGTACAAAGTTATACATGAAAGTTAATTTCATGGTGCATCCAATAATATTTGTTTTGCATTGTGAATGTTTATCTTTTCTCATAAAATATTAGTCACAGGAAAGAGAAATGAAGGGCATATCGCTCTTTGTCTCCACCGGACACCCCCTCTCTCTACACCACTTTCACGTACGCACACAAACTATCTCTCCGCCCTCTAAAAGTATGCCCCTAACACATTCATGCGTGACGGTCACTGTATTTCAAGCGAAAGCACTATACGGTCACTGGACTTCAGAATATGCTCATTATGGTCACCGTATACATTCTCGTGGTGATCATACGATATCTAGCTCATGATACATCTCCGTATTTTGTTGATGACACTGACGGACATTGTATTTGATGCGTGCTCCGTATTTTGTTGATGACACTTACGGTCATTCTATTTGAAGCGAAAGCACGATATGGTCACTGGACTTCAGAATAAGCTCATCACGGTCACCATATACATTTTGTGGTGCTAAGCAACCTGTGGTTGGATGGTTAGGAGGACAGTGGTTTCCCAGTCCACCAGGGTTAAAGTCCTGGTGCTCACATTTATCCTGGATTAATTTCAGTATTTTCCGGCGATGTGCATTCAGTGAGAGGAGACGTTCTCCTCGACTACGAGGCACCTATGGTGACTTCGTAAAATCTCAAGATCATATGCTGGCTCACTCTCTCAAAGGTGCTCATAGGGGTAGGGTGTGCGTGTGTGCGCTTATAGCGGTGAGTGTTTGCGCGTATATATGAGCGCTTGCGTCTGTACTGTATTAAAAACACATGTCGTGATTATACGGTCACTGGCTCACCCGTACAACTCCGTAATTTGTTGATGACACGATCAATTGACCAGTCAAACGTTCCACGTGGCGCAACTAGTGTTGCACCATCAGCGCACGTAATCGTGGGGCCCACCTGTCAGCGCGTATATGTAAGAAAGAAATGGTAGCTTGAGTCTGTACTATGTTAATAAAATACATTTTATGGTGATCATACGGTCACTGGCTCACCATACAGCTCTGTAATTTGTTGATGACACGATCAATTGACCAGTCAAATGGTCCACATTCACCAGTGCACATTACCGTAGGGCCCACCCGTCAGCGCGTATATGAAAGACAGAAATGGTAATAAATTAGTGGTCGGTGGGGATTCGAAGTCGTGAGACCTCTGGTTGGCAGCCCGCGCCCCCTAACCACAGCGGACAAGGTCGCCTTGTGATGATATGTTGAGCCGGCCGTTTTAATTGCACGCATGCACGGGCCACTGTGGTGAATACAAACACATCACACATGCGCACAAACACGCCCGCAACGCCCGCATGCATTCATGCAATACTCACACGTACACATGCACACACGCAACACTCGCACGAACACACGCACGCATGCAGGCATGCAACACTGACACGTACACATGCACTCACGAACACACGCACACCCGCATGCATGCATGCAACACTGAAATGTACACATGCACGCACGCAACACTCGCACGCCTGCATGCACACAACACACGAAGCAAGACACACGCTCAACCTATACGTGCATGCACCCTTTGTTAAGGACATGGATTGTTACGGGTATTAATCAATCTTATCTGTGATAAGCAGAACATTGATGTTTGCAGCGGTCTTTATGAATCACAACGTATCGAACGGGCTATCAACATATATATGAAAATTTTAAAATTCTCTTACATTATATAGTAGGCTTATCAACCTACATGAATTAGATGACATCACACTCAATGAACAATCATCGGTTTATGAAATGCCCGCTTCTCACCGCCCTGGCCCACCAAAAGCTCCTTTGCATGCGCTGCCTGCGTTGGGTCACTGACATGCAGGCCAGGTACCCAATGAGGCCACATGTCAGTGGAAGAACGGCGCGGTGTCGTACGTCAGAGTCGAGGGCGCCACTCGCTGCACGCCCGACCGAACACGCCTCCTTGCTCGCATTCAAACGCCTCCATGAAACCCATGTGGAAGCCGAGAAACCCACTCCGGACACACGTCCGTTCATGACTGGGCCAACATTAAACGCAACGCCGGCCGATCTCCTCCCGTCCGCAGTATATTTAATCTCCTATTTAAACAAGGCCAGATGCCAGCCAAGAATCGCACACCTCCGACGCTCCCCTATCTCCTCCTTCACCATTTTCTCCACTCTTACAATGGCTTACGAAGAGTAGTTATCCGGCATCCAAGCCGGCTGGTGGCCCGCCCAGCCCGCCGGATACGAGCTATGCAGCTCGCTGATCCACCTCCCTCCCCTCGCCCGACGGAGCCAGTTGCCGCCCCAAGCCGGCGCGTGGTTCAGCAATTCGCTGCTCCAGGCCAGCTCGACGAGGAGCGGCGAGCTGCTCCATGCCAGCATGGCGGGGAGCACAGGCATCGTTGCTGCCGTCCACGCTGCCGCCTCGTACCGCGCCTCCCGTGTCTGCGACTGCGTCTCTCGTGTCTGTGGCCGAGACTCCCATGCCTGCGGCCGCGCCATGCAAGCAGAGACAGAAGCCGGGTGCGCGGAGAGTGACGATTCGGTGGCCAGCGCCTCCGCGTTCGCCGCCATCATCGAGGAGAAGTAGAACACGGGAGGCCACCGCCGCTTGGGTCCCATCAAGGCCACCGCCGAGGCGACGCCGGCGTACACAGCAGGTGTCTTGTCGGATCCTTTTGTTGCGAGGACCTTCATCGACCCTGCATGGTCTCCACGGAAGCGGAGAAGCCCCCTTCAGACTCCATCTTGGGCATTAGCCAACAATGTCAGTTGAGCGGTGGGGAAGCAAGCCGTCCTTTGCGCTGAAGCATATACCTCCGGGGCTCACAGCAGTCCGGTGATCGTGCTGCCCGACATGAGGAAGACAAATGGATCCACGGGCGACCATTTAGGCTAGGTATTATTATACCTGTGCTATTCAGGGGTAGCACAACTTACTTGATTTGAATATAATGAAATCCATCATGTTTATATGAAAATCCGGTATTTTATATGAATTCCGTCATTGTTTATATGAAATATCACCGTGTTTGCATGAATTTCGTCCAGTTGGTTGAGTTGCTATCATAATGTGTGCGGCTACGGTTGGATGGCGTAATTTGCGGGTCGCCGGTCGGTCTGCGGCCGGCTCGGACGGCGAGGTGGGACAAAAAAACACAGCTCGTGCGAGCTCATCTCCAACGCGCGCGCTGGAGGATGCATGAGCACCCGAGCTCTTCCTCATTCATCGGTGGCAAAGGCACGGGTGGACAAAAGGGTCACCAATATTTTGGCTACCCCGGGCAAGATCCAAATAGCCCCTTCCAGCCCCACCCCTCCCAGCAGATTCAAATCCCTCGTTCGCCGTGAATTTTTGCCATGTGTTGTTTTCATGGATATTTTGCTGTGTGAAAACAAATTTAAATATGAACGAATAATCGGTGTCCGCGGTCTTCTGCCGGGACACAGTTGAATGGCCTCGTAGTAGTAGTAGTGTAGAGTACTAGTACTACTAGATAGTGAGTGTTTACTACTGTATCATGTACTCCCACTGTTCCCAAATATTTGTCTTTCTAGACATTTCAAATGGACTACAACATACGAATGTATGTAGACATATTTTAGAGTGTAGATTCACTCACTTTGCTTCGTATGTAGTCACTTGTTGAAATCCTAGAAAGACAAATATTTAGGAACAGAGGGAGTATGTACTAATTGCAACGCATGCATGTGTTAGCAGCATAATGACCACGTACGAATTTGATGGTAAGATTTGTGTAAGTTGGATGTCATATTATTGCTCTAACATGTGGTCAAAGTTAGCCTCCAAAACGCATTTTAGACCCTATATCGATTGCGGGAGTACATGCATTGCTGAGGTTTCTCTTAATCCTTGCATGCAACATTTTTATTGAAGCTTGAAATGTGAACATGTGAATGGGAGGGACTACTACAACCCTTCCAAAAGAACTGTAGTACTGATGGTATCGTACTCCGTCCGTTCACCATCTCACGTGCTCGGTACTTTTGCAAACTATGGAAGTAAATTTATTCCACTACTCAGCATCTATTATGGATACATTGTGGATTTCAAATTGAGTCATATAGACCGGAAAGTAGGCACTTAGGGCATCCACAAATGTATGCTTTTTGTTTCCTCTAAGCCCTCTCTCTCCTCTTAGAGGCAGGCCTCTATACATTGCATGAACTGCCTCTAACAAAAAATTGGCTAGCATCGCGTCTAACCTTAGAGGCTGCCTCTAACAATGTAACAATCCATCTGGTCCCACTTGTCAGCCTTAGGAAGCATAACAAAGTACAAGAGAAATAGTATTGATTGGACAAATGTGGTGCTAATCAATACTTTTTAAATTTCTGCTAGGTCCCACCTTAGAGGCTGGTTAGAGTCTCTATACATTGTGGTTTTTTCATTTGATAAGAGGCAAACCATGTGGGGCCTACCTTAGAGGCAAGGCTCTATACACTGGAGATGCTCTGTAGTACTACTTTTGATGTGTCCCGTCAACTCGTAGAACAAGGAGAAGCTTGCTTAGTACGCCCTCTCCCCCGCCCACGGGTGTGGTGGCTCGCAGAGTCCCAGGACGAGGAGAAGCTTGCTTACTACGCCTACACCCGCTCCCTCGCCCACGCGCGCGATGGCTCGCAGGACGAGGAGAAATTTTTACTACTCCCTCCGTTAGACATATACTCCCCTACCTTGGTTAGAGAGATTATCATATTGTTTGAAATATATGTCTTTTAGTAGTAGGAGTAGTACAATGGTAGGAGTAGTAGTACAACAATTTCCTTGGACTCCGTGGTGCAGCAAGCTACCCTAGGCTACCCGTAATGAGAGTATCATAAGTACTCCCTCCGTCTAGGTGTATAAGCCACCTTACAAAAACCAAATAATCCCAAAACACTTAGGCGCGGTGCATTAACTCCCATCTTGTTTCTTGTTTGTTGACATATCAACCAATAACAGATGTGAGGCATGCATGCTTTCAATGACTTGAGACTACCAAACATGACATGCAGTGGTTAGTTCATTGCATGTAATGCTATTAATTAGCAAATAAACATTAAGTTCTCTCATTTTCCCATCTTCCTTGGTCACGGTGCACAACCTAAGATGACTTATTCACCTAGACGGAGGGAGTAGTATCATGCATGCCAACTAAGCAATGTTGATGAGGTGGCATAGAATTAAATGAAGAAAGAGATGGTTGAGTATCATATCATGATACCGTATCATATTAAATGATGTGCTACTTTGTGTCATGCATGGTAATAAATGTAGTCATCTAGGCATTATGGATGTAGTATCATACAGTAGTATCATATGCATGATACTAGTACATGATACTCTCCATTACAACCAGACGCTCAATTTCAAAATCTCTCCAACCAAGGTAGACGGTGAGTGGTGGAATTAATTTCGTAGTTTGCACAAGTACTTAATTAGTACGCTCGTTTTTCTCAAAACATTATGTTTATCCATGCATTAATTACAACGAATGCATGCATGACCACTAAATTTCCATGAACTTCTACATGCATTGGTGAGTTTTCTCTTGATACTGTTTGCAGTGGGTGATTTAATGCACCTCGAAATCCAAACATGTGATGGTAAGTACTAGTAGAATTGAGACTTATAAAACGGAAAAACAATTTTTTTTAGATGAGCCATATAAACCGGAAAGGAGGGAGTAGTAAGCAGTAGTACCTCCATAGTGGGTACGTACTCCGTAAAATCAGATTTTCCAAAAACTATGTCGCTCAACCTTTATTTGCTTGTTTCCCTTCCTGCCTCGTTGTCTCGAACAGACTATGCTAGACTCCCCTGCCTGCCGCGCGGGAAAAGACCTGCCCTCGCCTTTTTTAGTCCGGGTTTGTATCGATGGATCGCGCGAAGCAGCAAAAACCAAGCCGTGTCTTGTACTCCTCCGTCATACTAAAAGAGTGGAGACGCTTGCTTTCATGAATTCTGTACTTCCTCTCGCCGACATGTGGGACATATAGCAACCGGGTCGACGTGTCATGCACCAAATAACAGTGCAGAACAGCAGGGGGGACGCACCCCAGTCGTAGCGCCACAGTAGTAGTAATGAGCAATGAGACGTCAAATCACAATGCCGCACCTTTCCCCCAAACGGACGAAGCAACCATTATTATTTCACACTTCGCTGAATCCGCTTCTCCATCATCTCCTTCAAGAAAACCACATATTGCTTCTGCCATTGTTCTGCCTCAAGAGGGACGCGCATCGCCTTGGTACATCATGACACGTGGGACCGCATGACAGGCCATACTCCCCCGCCCACTGCTCGGTAAAATCACATCATTTTTACTACTTCCTCCATCTCGGTTTACAGGGCATGCACGTCGTTCTAGGTTGAGAATTTAACTAGCTATATATGTATTATATGTGATGAAAAATATATGTTTAGAAACTACATCCGCTTAAGAATCCAATGATATACTTTTTGTGACAAATAACTCATATTTAGTTAGTCAAATGGATGACCTAGAACTACGTGCATGCCCTATAAACCGAGACGAAGGGAGTAATCTGGATACTACTAATATCTTTTTAGATCAATATAGTCGGGATTCACCAAGGAGCAAAACCAAGTGGTAGGCTGCTCCTGTCGCGTTGGCGTAGCAACTCAGCGGGGTCAGTCCGCACACGAAATGGCGACACACTTACAGGACCCCTTTGGCCGACATGTGGCTCATCCACCGTCTTGTTCCACGTACGATGCACCAAATTACAGTTCGGAGTAGCGGTTGGACTTGGAGGCACCCCGGTCGTAGCGCCGCAGTAGTAGTAAATGAGCGATGAGGGGTCAAATCTCAAAGCCCCACCTTTCCCGCGTTAAGCTAGACGGACGAAGCAACCATCATTTCACTCTAGGGCGCAAGAGCATAAAGAAAAAAGAAAACCAATGATGTGTGCGGCAGCTACCTAGGGCGCCCTAGGGTAGGAGCCTCCACTACAAATCCGCTTCTCCCTCGTCCTCTTTGTAACACCCTGGATTTTGCCCATTTTCTTTTGCTTTTAATTTTGGTCCGGATTTGCTTTTCTGTGACTTAGTGGTCTTGAAACCTAGAGAGATCACCTTTGATTCCTCTCCCCAGTGGCTTGTCAACTTCCAAACCATCCCAAGACCATGTCATTTCCATCTTGGACCGACTCCCAATATTCTTTTTCTTGGGAATATTCCTTTTTCTATTAAAGGAATAACTCTGTTTGCCCTGAGTTGTGGAGCAACTCATATTTCCATCGTTCCCAAAATTCTCAAATAATTCCCATAAATCCTTTGGGACATATCTTATACAGATATGTCAAAATATTCCTTTCCATACCCAAAAATATTTCACAAATATTCCTTTTCCGATTCTGCCCTATCTGTCATATTGAGAAGCAAGTACCCTTTATATTTGATTGCTTGCTCTCAAACTTTTTGTGCACTCTTTCCAACCCATATCATTGCCACATGCCAAAATTCAACTTTATTTGGATATTAAATCTCTCTTGGCTAATTTCCAAAGTTTCTGGGCAACCGGAATCTTTGTGAAGCAAGTGCTAGCTAGGAGTATCCAAATGAGTTGAAATTTTGCAAGCATCTTAATATGCTCAAATCATGACTCTCCACCAAGTTTCAACCTTATCCAGTCATCTATGTGAGCATAGCATCAAATCTTTGTTTCTGGTCATTATTCTGGGTTGTGAAGCAACTATGTTTTATGTTGCTCCATAACTCCTGAAATTTTACCAGGACATTAACCTATCTATATAACACCTCTCCACAAAATTTGGGCTCAATTCATCTACCCAATAATTCCCTAGAATTTCCCTAAGATTCTGTCCAGTGGGGTGCTGTGTGAAGGAAGTACCACTTTGGTTTATCCAAATGGTATGAAATTTATACAGTATCCTCATATGACCAAATCTTCATGTTATACCAAATTTTAGCTCAAGTGGCTACTCCATGTGAGTGCTACTTCAAGATTTGAAATTCTGGCCAGTGTGGTCATTTGTACTGCAAGTGCTATTTCTCCCCATCCAAATGGGCTGCAACTTTGCAGAGATGACCACCTTAGTGTGTGATCACTCGCAGATAAAAGCCCTGAGTCTAGTTCCTGCTCAATCCCCCTCAAATCATATCAAACACCTTGCTAGTGCATTGTAACCAAGCTTCCTCTTGTCAACTCCTGGCTTCTTTAGATGATCTTTCACTTCCAGAATGCCTTGAGGATCAAGGACTTGCTGCTAGACAACGAATTAGGCAACAGAGTGCACCGTGTACACCAGTGCACATGGTGACCACGCAGCCAATGTGCAGTACTGGCGCTCTGTGCAATGGGGTCCTCGGCCTTGGCCGTTTCCTCGCGGCCTCGCCACCTAGTTATGTCCAGCAGCTTCATTTCGTCGTCGCCCACACTCTGGACCCCTCTCCCCCTCTCACGTCCCCTCCCTCGCAGTACACGACGGCTCCCGTGACATGGCCGCCCCCTGTCACCGACGGGACCGGTCGATGGAGCTCTCCCGAGCCATCCCGACCCTGCCTGAGCTCTCTCCGCCCCTCCCTGACCGTCCGGGAAGCTTCTCCTCTCCTCCAAGCAAGCTCTGGAAGCGCCGGGACGCCGGCACACGCGTCGCCGCGGCGGTGCTCGGCCCTCTCCGTCGCTCGCCTATAAATAGGCTGCCCCGAGCCCTCACAAGCTTACCATAGGCCTCCCCTAGTTCCCAGGACTCCGCCCCACTTCTTCCCTGAGCCGGAGAACCTCTCTCCGACCACCATCATTGTCATGGCCGCCGCGGCCCTTCTCCTAAATTGGAGCTCAGCCGAGCCCCTCTCCTCCTCCCGAACACTCCACCGTGTTTCCCTCCTTCCGGCGAGCCGCCCCACCCCATCTCCCCTCGCCGGAGTTGGCTGCACCACTGAGTCCCTCCACCACCGCCCGCTCCCTGTACCTCTCCTGACGCTGCCCGTCCCCGCCTCCCCACTCCTTCCCGGCGCCCGCTTCGCCTCTGAACGGGTGCGGCTGGTCTTCCCGCGCCCGTCGGTGCCCGCGCCGTGGTCGGAGACGGCCGGAGCCGGCCGGCCCCCTCGCCGCCTTCCCTCCCCTACTCCTTCTCTGTCTCTGTGAAGAACAGGGCGAGCGGGAGGAGGGGGACGAGCGCCCGTGCCCCTCCCCTGCCCCTGGGCCCCGCCTCGAAGTGGCTCCAGCCACGGGTCCACGTGGATAAGTGGAGACGCCTTCTGCGGTTTCCATTTGCTCCAAAGGAAAACGTATTCTGCGAAAGTGTGCGATCCGCCGAGCTGCCAGGGACCCCGTTGGAATTATTCTATTTGCAGATAGGTCCCTGACAGAAAAACCTTCATAACTTTTTGCTCAGAACTCCGATCGAGGTGATTCCAAAGCCCACGTCTTCGTCTCGTCGAGCCCGTTCCGATGGAGTCATTTTCATAATGTTTACACACTATGAAAATGACCATTTTGCCCTTGTCCGTAAACAGCCCCTCCGAGAGAGAACTGTTTCCGGCAATCACTTCCGCGACCATTCCGCACTTCTCCCCGGTGTATCCCTTCATCCCCAGGCAGCCACAACTCTCATCTGCATCATCGCATTGCAATGTCATAGTTTGACTATTTGCTTTATCAGTAAGTATGAGTATCTGTGAAATGAATTGGATTATGCAATGATCGAGTTAATTCTCGGATAGGTGACTACCATGTTGAGTACCGGATTATTAGTGACTAGTAGCCTACCCACTTGTTGATACTGTGATGTTGAGATCACTGTCTATGATTATTTTGGAGTTCATCCGGCAGTTCGTAGAGATGAATTAGTAGCAGTGGCTTAAGCATATTAGTTCTTGGATTGGTTATTCGGGGATTAGATATTTCATGGTTGACCTTGAGTCACCTGTCCGGACTTATCCGTGCAGCCACATTTGCCGGTATGGGACGGCCTTGACTTGGTCTGATCGCGTGCTCTTTCACCGGTACCGCCCGACAGGGAAGGTTATGCGTGCGCGCTACCCTGGCCCGGTAGGCGGCGATAACCTTGTGAGCCCAGTTGAGTTTTGTGCCGGCGTCCCCGTTTGGGACAGTTCAGTTTGGCCACGACGGTGGCAGGTGTCACGAGGTGACACAGGGGCCACCCAGGGCTTGACTCCGGGGGAAGATGATTGCCGGTGGTACGATGGGAGAGTCACGGGTCAGGCAGGTTTTGTTGGAGCAACGCTGATCCACCCGAATGGGATCACGAGGTCAGTGCTCCATAGTGTGGGTAAAGTGCGCAACCTCTGCAAAGTGTAAAATCTATTCGAATAGCCGTGTCCACGGTATTGGACAGTCCGTCCAGACCTCACTAGGTGGTCAACCATGGTAGTGATGATAATGATGGAAGAACTCATCGTATGATCAGAAGTACTCGGTGGTTCATGAGTATTCTAAGGGTTGTGAGACAACCCGGAGGAGAGTAATTTTGTCAGACTTGTCGTGCAGATGGAATCAGGTATTTGATATGTTAGCCATGGGATGGCTGTGAGTTGAGTGGTCGGATGACCACATGCTTGGGGATTGGACTTGGTACAGGTTCGGATTGGAGCCTGAGATTATTTGAAGTATGGATTTAATATGCTTTACCTTACTGCAGTCATTTCAGTAGCTACCTTGCTAGATAACCATGCTGGTTAATTTTGGATTGCTATGATGTTGTCTTGCTTTAATGCTGATGTTTGCTGTGAGCTTGCGAGTACATTCAAAGTACTCACCTGGCGTGTCATGCCAGTTTGCAGGTCATGCCGTGATTGCTTGCTTGCCGAGGTTCCTGTGCTTGCGATCTATGATACGCGTTCTAGCCAGAGTCCCTGCGGAGTGGAGTCCATCACCGTCATCGCTGTTTCGCTGCTGAGAGAGAGTTACTCCGCTGTTAGCATAGAGCTACCCCGGGCAGGCATAGTGTTGCCGTACCGATGTAATCCTTGTACCGTTGTAACCATATCTATTGCAATAAAGAGCTGATTTGTTCTATGCCAACAGTGCCATATTCCAGAAGACTTGTCCTTGGGCTGGAATACGGGGCGTTCCGGTTTACTCTGAGCCGGGGTGCCACAGAAGTTGGTATCAGAGCAGGTCTGGCTATAGGACGCCCTAGTCAGCGCGAGCGTTAGTAAGCGGTAGTATAGAGCCTTGTCGGTTTGCTGCACTTGTTTGTTGCACTTGTTTGCTGCATAGCATGCATATAGACTAGTTATCATTAACGGTTGCCCTGGTGAGTGTAGGTGGCATCGGTTTTGATTCACTACCTGCACCCTCCAGTTGCATGCTCCTTGGTGTTTGGTGTCATCTTTGTCCCAGCGGAGTGATGCCAAGGTGCCTGGTTGTATCGATCCCTTGCAGGATTGATGCACAGGTACCACACCAATATATCCTTTTCAACCACCCCTATGGTTCGGTGATAGACATGTTTCTATCCCGGATCGTGCCATTCCTCTAGCCGTTTTGGCAACCCTTACTGATCCTTGCTATCAGAAAAGGGCAATGCCTGCAAGCCTTTCTCTCCACCACTATCTTATTCCGCCACCTATTCTTTGGACGTGTACGGTTTTCTTCTGTACGCTTGATGATGATGTGGTCGTAACCTCTGTGTTCCGACCCCCGACCACCAAGTTCGTCCTCGCCACCGGTTCCATCCGTGTTAAGCCCGTGTTTGGTGTAGCCTTGTTTACACCAACTTCCTTCCACACATTGATTCACTTTCGTGCACATCGCCACAGCATGTTAGACCGTAACACCGGAGTTCTTGCGAAAGTGTGTGCTTAAGTAGGAATGCATATTATTGCCGTGAATAGATTTAGAATGTGATATTGCTTGTGTGTGTGATCTTGATGCTTTGTGTGCTTTTGTTTAGTCGTTTATTTTGTTGTTTTTGGGCCCTTGGTGTTACCTTATTTTCCCCTTATGGAAGTTGCTCACCGACCCTGAACCCAAAGAAATCAGTGAAGAGACAGCCATTTGGAAGCACAACTCAGCAATATGGAATCTTCAGCAGACTGTGTTATATCAGGAATATCGTGCCTGAATATAAATGATATCCTGACTGGATTGGTTATCAGCACCAAGTATACATCAGTACAACTTTCACAACAGCAATGATCACATCAGCAAGAAGACACATTGTGTACATGATCCACAGTGCATTCCGTGCCAAAGGTATGATTCAAGGTTTGAGTCTGCTACGAGTACAATTTGAACCCTGCTATGTCTTGGAAGCAAGCCATAATGTGCTATGAACTTAGAGTTTAGCAAGAAGGATAGCCGAATACCCTGTTGCATACAACAAGTAACCGACAGCAAAAACGGTAAGGTATATACATAATAGTGAGTTGTATGGGCCACGGATGAACCCTTGCCTATTTTTCTTTGGTGACGGCACCACGCCTGTGTTCTGAGCTGTTTTCGGCCGTCCGGGGTGGATGCCGATTTTTATTTCTCTTATCAACAACTGTCCGTGTTCTGAGCTGCTTTTCGGCCGTCTCGGGCAGCTGTTGAATTTCTCTTCGTAGCAATGACCCTATGCTCTGAGCTATTTTTTTTCGGCCGTCTTAGGGAGTTGCTACTTTCTTCTTATCGACACCGTCTCATGCTCTGAGCTGATTTTTAGCCATCTTGAGTCGGGGTTGAGTTATTCCAGTAAAAGTCCCAGATCTGAGTTGTAAAGACCGTTCTGGTGGCTACTGGTTTATTTGCCGGTTTTATTCAAGGGTTCAGACGATCGCTACCCTACAGCTACAACTTGTAAAGTAACATGCCTGCCGGAATATTGCACCTGACAACACCATGGTCACACGGAGAATCAAGAACACATAAAGCCAAGTTCTTTCAGTAAAGGATCCAGGCAAAGAGAACTATAATGAAAAAGCAAGATTGGCCATACAGATATGGTAATGGTGGCAAGATCAATATGGTACAGATACTCAGAGCAGTCGGGTTCGATACCAGCCACCATGGGTACATACCCACGGGTCTATCCCAATTGCAAGGACCCCATACTGAGACAACCCGCTCAGCCAACCAGATATGCTCAGAATTGTCAGAAAAATGCAACCAAGCGGGTTAGGTCAATCGAAAGAATAACTCAGCAGTTCAAATTCAACAACCATGTTAAAGTATTACACGGCCTACCATCCATATGGAGATACTGATAGACTGAATAATCAGAAGGATGAACAACAGTTTTGAAGCATATGACCTCACAAATGGAAATCAGTTAAAGACTAACCTACCGTGAACAAGATTCTGTTGTCAGGACCACTATCAGCCAAGTCTATGGACAATATCACAATAAGACCGTACACCTTTACGCTGGTCACGACAGGTGACAGTCAAATATTTGGTAGGAGCCTTATACCCAAGACAGTGAAGATACCCAAGATGACCCAGCAATCCGTGTGAGAAGTCAGATTCCGCCAGGAGAATGGTACGATTTACAATACTATTTTTGAGCCTGGAGGACACACATCCATTTGAAGTCACCCACTGAAATGAGTAAAAGATTTCGTGTCCACCAAGAGAACCTGTTCACAACTCAGTGAACAATCGTTCATATTGGACCTCGTCACGACACATCCATGAGGAATCACCCTCGGACTTACGAGCATGGCACATTGTTTGGTCAGGATAATTTATTGCCCCACACAGGTCAGCAGATATAAAAGGATTGGAGTCAGAGTAACATATGAGGTAAGATTGGCCAGAAAAAGGGTCCAGTGAAGCAAACCACCCCGAAGCAAGGCAGTCCGTCATATAAAACTCAGTGGAAGCATTATACAAAGGTAAAAAGGAAACCCGAGTTGGAAACGGTTTCCTCAAGAGGAAATGTTCTGGTTTGATCCCTGAGCAACCAAATCTCGAGGACGAGATTTCTTTAAGGGGGGTAGGATTGTAACACCCTGGATTTTGCCCATTTTCTTTTGCTTTTAATTTTGGTCCGGATTTGCTTTTCTGTGACTTAGTGGTCTTGAAACCTGGAGAGATCACCTTTGGTTCCTCTCCCCAGTGGCTTGTCAACTTCCAAACCATCCCAAGACCATGTCATTTCCATCTTGGACCAACTCCCAATATTCTTTTTCTTGGGAATATTCCTTTTTCTATTAAAGGAATAACTCTGTTTGCCCTGAGTTGTGGAGCAACTCATATTTCCATCGTTCCCAAAATTCTCAAATAATTCCCATAAATCCTTTGGGACATATCTTATACAGATATGTCAAAATATTCCTTTCCATACCCAAAAATATTTCACAAATATTCCTTTTCCGATTCTGCCCTATCTGTCATATTGAGAAGCAAGTACCCTTTATATTTGATTGCTTGCTCTCAAACTTTTTGTGCACTCTTTCCAACCCATATCATTGCCACATGCCAAAATTCAACTTTATTTGGATATTAAATCTCTCTTGGCTAATTTCCAAAGTTTCTGGGCAACCGGAATCTTTGTGAAGCAAGTGCTAGCTAGGAGTATCCAAATGAGTTGAAATTTTGCAAGCATCTTAATATGCTCAAATCATGACTCTCCACCAAGTTTCAACCTTATCCAATCATCTATGTGAGCATAGCATCAAATCTTTGTTTCTGGTCATTATTCTGGGTTGTGAAGCAACTATGTTTTATGTTGCTCCATAACTCCTGAAATTTTACCAGGACATTAACCTATCTATATAACACCTCTCCACAAAATTTGGGCTCAATTCATCTACCCAATAACTCCCTAGAATTTCCCTAAGATTCTGTCCAGTGGGGTGCTGTGTGAAGGAAGTACCACTTTGGTTTATCCAAATGGTGTGAAATTTATACAGTATCCTCATATGACCAAATCTTCATGTTATACCAAATTTTAGCTCAAGTGGCTACTCCATGTGAGTGCTACTTCAAGATTTGAAATTCTGGCCAGTGTGGTCATTTGTACTGCAAGTGCTATTTCTCCTCATCCAAATGGGCTGCAACTTTGCAGAGATGACCACCTTAGTGTGTGATCACTCGCAGATAAAAGCCCTGAGTCTAGTTCCTGCTCAATCCCCCTCAAATCATATCAAACACCTTGCTAGTGCATTGTAACCAAGCTTCCTCTTGTCAACACCTGGCTTCTTTAGATGATCTTTCACTTCCAGAATGCCTTGAGGATCAAGGACTTGCTGCTAGACAACGAATTAGGCAACAGAGTGCACCGTGTACACCAGTGCACATGGTGACCACGCAGCCAATGTGCAGTACTGGCGCTCTGTGCAATGGGGTCCTTGGCCTCGGCCGTTTCCTCGCGGCCTCGCCACCTAGTTATGTCCAGCAGCTTCATTTCGTCGTCGCCCACACTCTGGACCCCTCTCCCCCTCTCACGTCCCCTCCCTCGCAGTACACGACGGCTCCCGTGACATGGCCGCCCCCTGTCACCGACGGGACCGGTCGATGGAGCTCTCCCGAGCCTTCCCGACCCTGCCTGAGCTCTCTCCACCCCTCCCTGACCGTCCGGGAAGCTTCTCCCCTCCTCCAAGCAAGCTCTGGAAGCGCCGGGACGCCGGCACACGCGTCGCCGCGGCGGTGCTCGGCCCTCTCCGTCGCTCGCCTATAAATAGGCTGCCCCGAGCCCTCACAAGCTTACCATAGGCCTCCCCTAGTTCCCAGGACTCCGCCCCACTTTTTCCACGAGCCGGAGAACCTCTCTCCGACCACCATCATCGTCGTGGCCGCCACGGCCCTTCTCCTAAATTGGAGCTCAGCCGAGCCCCTCTCCTCCTCCCGAACCCTCCATCGTGTTTCCCTCCTTCCGGCGAGCCGCCCCACCCCATCTCCCCTCGCCGGAGTTGGCTGCACCACTGAGTCCCTCCACCACCGCCCGCTCCCTGTACCTCTCCTGACGCTGCCCGTCCCCGCCTCCCCACTCCTTCCCGGCGCCCGCTTCGCCTCTGAACGGGTGCGGCTGGTCTTCCCGCGCCCGTCGGTGCCCGCGCCGTGGTCGGAGACGGCCGGAGCCGGCCGGCCCCCTCGCCGCCTTCCCTCCCCTGCTCCTTCTCTGTCTCTCTGAAGAACAGGGCGAGCGGGAGGAGGGGGACGAGCGCCCGTGCCCCTCCCCTGCCCCTGGGCCCCGCCTGGAAGTGGCTCCAGCCACGGGTCCACGTGGATAAGTGGAGACGCCTTCTGCGGTTTCCGTTTGCTCCAAAGGAAAACGTATTCTGCGAAAGTGTACGATCCGCCGAGCTGCCAGGGACCCCGTTGGAATTATTCTATTTGTAGATAGGTCCCTGACAGAAAAACCTTCATAACTTTTTGCTCAGAACTCCGATCGAGGTGATTCCAAAGCCCACGTCTTCGTCTCGTCGAGCCCGTTCCGATGGAGTCATTTTCATAATGTTTACACACTATGAAAATGACCATTTTGCCCTTGTCCGTAAACAGCCCCTCCGAGAGAGAACTGTTTCCGGCAATCACTTCCGCGACCATTCCGCACTTCTCCCCGGTGTATCCCTTCATCCCCAGGCAAGACACAACTCTCATCTGCATCATCGCATTGCAATGTCATAGTTTGACTATTTGCTTTATCAGTAAGTATGAGTATCTGTGAAATGAATTGGATTATGCAATGATCGAGTTAATTCTCGGATAGGTGACTACCATGTTGAGTACCGGATTATTAGTGACTAGTAGCCTACCCACTTGTTGATACTGTGATGTTGAGATCACTGTCTATGATTATTTTGGAGTTCATCCGGCAGTTCGTAGAGATGAATTAGTAGCAGTGGCTTAAGCATATTGGTTCTTGGATTGTTTATTCGGGGATTAGATATTTCATGGTTGACCTTGAGTCACCTGTCCGGACTTATCCGTGCAGCCACATTTGCCGGTATGGGACGGCCTTGACTTGGTCTGATCGCGTGCTCTTTCACCGGTACCGCCCGACAGGGAAGGTTATGCGTGCGCGCTACCGTGGCCCGGTAGGCGGCGATAACCTTGTGAGCCCAGTTGAGTTTTGTGCCGGCGTCCCCGTTTGGGACAGTTCAGTTTGGCCACGACGGTGGCAGGTGTCACGAGGTGACACAGGGGCCACCCAGGGCTTGACTCCGGGGGAGGATGATTGCCGGTGGTACGATGGGAGAGTCACGGGTCAGGCAGGTTTCGTTGGAGCAACGCTGATCCACCCGAATGGGATCACGAGGTCAGTGCTCCATAGTGTGGGTAAAGTGCGCAACCTCTGCAGAGTGTAAAATCTATTCGAATAGCCGTGTCCACGGTATTGGACAGTCCGTCCAGACCTCACTAGGTGGTCAACCATGGTAGTGATGATAATGATGGAAGAACTTGTCGTATGATCAGAAGTACTCGATGGTTCATGAGTATTCTGAGGGTTGTGAGACAACCCGGAGGAGAGTAAGTTTGTCAGACTTGTCGTGCAGATGGAATCAGGTATTTGATATGTTAGCCATGGGATGGCTGTGAGTTGAGTGGTCGGATGACCACATGCTTGGGGATTGGACTTGGTACAGGTTCGGATTGGAGCCTGAGATTATTTGAAGTATGGATTTAATACGCTTTACCTTACTGCAGTCATTTCAGTAGCTACCTTGCTAGATAACCATGCTGGTTAATTTTGGATTGCTATGATGTTGTCTTGCTTTAATGCTGATGTTTGCTGTGAGCTTGCGAGTACATTCAAAGTACTCACCTGGCGTGTCATGCCAGTTTGCAGGTCATGCCGTGATTGCTTGCTTGCCGAGGTTCCTGTGCTTGCGATCTATGATACGCGTTCTAGCTAGAGTCCCTGCGGAGTGGAGTCCATCACCGTCGTCGCTGTTTCGCTACCGAGAGAGAGTTACTCCGCTGTTAGCATAGAGCTACCCCGGGCAGGCATAGTGTTGCCGTACCGATGTAATCCTTGTACCGTTGTAACCATATCTATTGCAATAAAGAGCTGATTTGTTCTATGCCAACAGTGCCGTATTCCAGAAGACTTGTCCTTGGGCTGGAATACGGGGCGTTCCGGTTTACTCTGAGCCGGGGTGCCACACTCTTGAAGAAAACCAATGATGTGTGCGGCGGGTAGGGTTTGTAGGAGTACTTCGGCGTGTGGGGCCATGCCGTAGTAAATGGGAGTGATACATCTGCAATGTATCTATAATTTTTGATTATTCCATGCTATTATATTATCTGTTTTGGATGTTTTATATGCATTAATATGCTATTTTATATTATTTTTGGGACTAACCTATTAACCAAGAGCCCAGTGCCAGTTTCTATTTTTTCCTTGTTTTTGAGCTTCGCAGAAAAGGAATACCAAACGGAATAAAACTTCACAATGATTTTTCTTGGACAAGAACACACCCAGGGGACTTGGAGTCCAAGTCAGAAGAGCCGCGAGGCGGTGACAAGGGGGAGGGCGTGCCCTAGGGGGGCGCTCCCCCTTCCTTGTGGGCCCCTCAGGACTCCTCTGACCTAGCCCTTCCTCCTATATATTCACATATATTCCAAAACCACCAGAGAAATCCACGAAAACACTTTTCCACCGCCGCAACCTTTTGTTCCAGTGAGATCCCATCTTGGGGCCTTTTCCGGCATCCCGCCGGAGGGGGAATCGATCACGGAGGGCTTCTACATCAACTCCATTGCCCTTCCGATGATGCGTGAGTAGTTTACCTCAGACCTACGGGTCCATAGCTAGTAGCTAGATGGCTTCTTCTCTCTCTTTAATTCTCAATACAACGTTCTCCTTGATGTTCTTGGAGATCCATCTGATGTAATCTTCTTTTGCGGTGTGTTTGTCGAGATCCGATGAATTGTGGATTTATGATCAGCTTATCTATGAATATTATTTGAATCTTCTCTGAATTCTTTTATGCATGATTTAATATCTTTTTATTTCTCTTTGAATTATCGGTTTGGTTTGGCCAACTAGATTGGTTTTTCTTGCAATGAGAGAGGTGCTTAGCTTTGGGTTCAATCTTGCGGTGTCCTCAGCCAGTGATAGTAGGGGTAGCGAGGCACGTATTGTATTGTTGCCATCAAGGATAAAAAGATGGGGTTTTCATCATATTGCTTGAGTTAATTCCTCTAAATCATGTCATCTTACTTAAGGCGTTACTCCGTTCTTTATGAACTTAATACTCTAGATGCATGCTGGATAGCAGTCGATGTGTGGAGTAATAGTAGTAGATGCAGGCAGGAGTCGGTCTACTTGACACGGACGTGATGCCTATATGCATAATCATTGCCTTGGATATCGTCATAACTTTGCGCTTTTCTATCAATTGCTCGACAGTAATTTGTTCACCCACCGTATTATTTGCCTTCATGAGAGAAGCCACTAGTGAAACCTATGGCCCCCGGGTCTATTTTTTGTCATATTACTTCTATTTTCCATCATATTACTTTCTGATCTACTATTTTCCATCATATTACTTTCCGATCTACTATTTTGCAATCTTTTATTTTCAGATCTATATACCAAAAAACCGAAAAATATTTTATCTTTTGTTTATCTATCTCTATCAGATCTCACTTTTGCAATTGACCGTGAAGGGATTGACAACCCCTTTATCGCGTTGGGTGCAAGTGTTTGATTGTTTGTGCAGGTGTTGGTGATTTGTGCGTTCTTCTCCTACTGGATTGATACCTTGGTTCTTAACTGAGGGAAATACTTACCTCTACTGTGTTGCATCACCCTTTCCTCTTCGAGGGAAAAACCAACGCAAGCTCAAGAAGTAGCAGGAAGAATTTCTGGCGCCGTTGCCGGGGAGATCTACGTCAAGCCTACCAAGTACTCATCATAAACTCCCATCTCTTGCAATAAATTATTCGCCATTTGCCTCTCGTTTTCCTCTCCCCCACTTCTAAAATGATTTTCAAAAAGATTTGCCTTTTTATTCGCCCTTCTTCCGTTCGTCTTTTCGTTTGCCTTTATGTCTTACTTGGCTCGTTTCCTTGTTTGCTTGGTATCATTGTGTGTTTATTGAAAATCAGAAACAAAGTTTATGGATCCACTTAAAGTTTTCTACCTGGATCATCTTCGATCCATATGTGCTCGTGCTGAAACCCCAACTAGTTTAGTTGAGGGAAAATCTTTAGATGAACATGCTCATTTTGTGCGTCACCGTTTATCTGAAAAAGGGAGACTCCTATGGAATCAAATAAATTGTTTGCTATGTTATGCTTGGAATCTTTGTGAACTTTGTGATTTTACTTGTTGCTCTAAGAACCCTAAAAAACAGCTTCCCTACCTATATGAGTTTAATGATAATGAAATCTTATCTTCTTATGAAAAGGGTGTTTATAGTTACTATGATATCGAACAAATTGAAGAATTTGTTGCTTTTAAGGGTGCTTATGAAGTTGCTTCTTTGATTGAAAAGTATGATATTACTCTCTACAAATCTGAAAATTTTGACATACTTAAATATTGCTATGAAAACTATGCTCACAATGCCTATGTCAAAGAATTTATTGAGAGAATGACCGTTGCTTTGGAAGAAAATAATGATATGCATGAATCTATTGATAATTATGATTCCGTTGTTTTGATTGAGATATCTTCCCTTGATGAACATGATGCTTGCTATTTTTATGGCCATGATGCCAATATTAATTATGTTTATGGAGATGAATTTGCTATAGTCCCTTATGTTAAACATGAGATTGTTGCTATTGCACCCATACTTGATAGTTCCTTGAATCGAAAGCATGATTGCAATGATGTTAATATAAATTCTATTAATGTCAATTGTGCTAATAATATGCAAAACCCCAAGCTTGGGGATGCTAGTTTTGCTATGTCCGCTACTTATTGCAATAATCATGATTGGGGTGATAATGCTTCTTATGATCTTGAAAATTTATTTAAGCCCCATGATGAATATGAGATTGATAATAATGTTTGCAATAATACTGAAAGTGGGTTTGGAAGAGTGTCAACTTTAGATCCCACATAATTGGATAATGTTCAATCTTATGAAGTTTTTGATGAAAGTGGGTTTGGAAAGGTCATGACTTTATTTGATGATAACCCCACTATTTTGGAAGAGTGTCAACTTTGCATGGATGAGGATCATGTAGGAAATATGTTGTGTGATAGCTATATTGTTGAATTTGAATATGATCCTACATGCAATTTATATGAGAGAGGAAAATATGGTTGTAGAAATTTTCATGTTACTAATTTACCTCTCGATTTGTTGAGATTGCTATTGTTTCTTTCTTCTTCCTTGCATATGCTAGATCTTGCTTGTCTTGATAATTTGTTTGCCTATAAGATGCCTATGCATAGGAAGTATGTTAGACTTAGATGTGTTTTTCACGTACTTTATGATGCTCTCTTTGTGCTTCAAGTCTTGTCTTTCATGTGAGCATCATTAAAATTATCAATGCCTAGCTAAAAGGCTTTAAAGAAAAGCGCTTGTTGGGAGACAACCCAATATTTTTCTTTTCTGTTTTTATGAATAAGTTTTTCATCTAGCCTCTGGTTAGATGTGTTTTGGTGTTTTAATTAGTGTTTGTGCAGAGTAAGACCTTTGGGATGGCTTACGGTGTTAGTTGATTTGATCTTGCTGAAAAACAGAAACTTATTTGTCAAGTCACAGAATTTCAATAATTCACTGAAGAATTGAAAAACCCTGAATGTTTTACACGAGATTTATATGCAAATTTCCTCTTCTTTCCTAATTTTTCAGAATTTTGGAGTTATAGAAGTATAAGAACAATTCGGATCTTCGCAGACTGTTCTGTTTTTTGGCAGATTCTGTTTTCTTTGTGTTGTTTGCTTATTTTGATGAATCTATGGGTAGTATCGGGGGGTATGAACCATGGAGAAGTTGGAATACAGTAGATATTACACCAATATAAATAAAGAATGAGTTCACAACAGTACCAAAAGTGGTGATTTTATTTTCTTGTACTAACGGATCTCACGAGTTTTCTGTTGAGTTTTGTGTTGTGAAGTTTTCAAGTTTGGGTAAAGATTTGATGGACTATGGAAGAAGGAGTGACAAGAGCCTAAGCTTGGGGATGCCCAAGGCACCCCAAGGTAATATGCAAGTACAACCAAGAGCCTAAGCTTGGGGATGCCCCGGAAGGCATCCCCTCTTTCGTCTTCGTCTATCGGTAAATTTACTTGAGGCTATATTTTTATTCACCACATGATATGTGTTTTGCTTGGAGCGTCTTGTATGATATGAGTCTTTGCTTTTTAGTTTGCCACAATCATCCTTGCTGTACACACCTTTTGAGAGGGACACGCATGAATCGTGATTTATTAGAATACTCTATGTGCTTCACTTATATCTTTTGAGCTAGGCAATTTCGCTCTAGTGCTTCACTTATATCATTTTAGAGCACGGCGGTGGTTTTATTTTATAGAAATTATTGAACTCTCATGCTTCACTTATATTATTGAGATTCTTCCTAAAAATCATGATAATTTGCTTTGGTTATAAATTTAGTCCTAATATGATAGGCATCCAAGAGGGATATAATAAAAACTTTCATATAAAGTGCATTGAATACTATGTGAAGTTTGATTCCTTATGATTGTTTTGAGATTTAAAGATGGTGATATTAGAGTCATGCTAGTGAGTAATTGTGGATTGTAGAAATACTTGTGTTAAAGTTTGTGATTACCGTAGCATGCACGTATGGTGAACCGTTATGTGATGAAGTTGGAGCATGATTTATTTATTGATTGTCTTCCTTATGAGTGGCGGTCGGGGACGAGCGATGGTCTTTTCCTACCAATATATCCCCCTAGGAGCATGCACGTAGTACTTCGTTTTGATGACTAATATATTTTTGCAATAAGTATGTGAGTTATTTAAGACTAATGTTGGGTCCATGGATTATACGCACTCTCACCCTTCCACCATTGCTAGCCTCTCTAGTACTGCAACTTTCGCCGGTACCATACACCTACCTTTTACCTTCCTCAAAACAGCCACCATACCTACCTATTATGGCATTTCCATAGCCATTCTGAGATATATTGCCATGCAACTTTCCACCGTTCCGTTTTATTATGACACGTTCCATCATTGTCATATTGCTTTGCATGATCATGTTGTTGACATAGTATTTGTGGCAAAGCCACCGTTCATAATTTTTATACATGTCACTCTTGAGTCCTTGCACATCCCGGTAAACCGCCGGAGGCATTCATATAGAGTCATATTTAGTTCTAAGTATCGAGTTGTAATTTTTGAGTTGTAAGTAAATAAAAGTGTGATGATCTTCATTATTAGAGCATTGTCCCATGTGAGGAAAAAATAAAAGAGGCCAACGAAGCCCACAAATAAAATAAAAGAAATAACTTATGAGTAACATGCACGAATTGATGATGTGGTGCTTGCATGCATAGAGTACAAAAACAATGTGATTTATGACTTGAATGGATGACGTGTTCATGTGCCATAGTTGCATGTCCAGGAAAAAAGCTACTAGTGGGTTGTACTAGCTATTTAGGAATAGAAGATGTATATATGGAAGTTGTAGGGAAAGAGATGACTTGTATCTCAATTCCTATGAGTAGGGATTGGAAAAGAGATGTCATTTGGTTCACATCATAGGAACTTTTCTATTGAATCTAGAGATGACATGTATCTCAATTCCTATGAGGAGGGATTAGAAAAGAGGTGTCATTTGGTTCACATCATAGGAACTTTTCTATTGAATATAGGCTAATGTTTATTTTCATTTGAAATTGTGGGAGTATAGGAATCCATTCATATGAACCAAGTGGCTCTAAAGCTATAAAAATGATATCATGTTTATTTTCCTTTGAAATGTGGAGTATATAAATCTATTCCTATGAACCAATTGGCTCTAAAGGAAAAAATCCTATAAAAATCATATCATATAGAGTTCCTATGATATTCCTCCACACCAAAGGATGGTTGAAATTGCTGCAGGTGATACGACAGTCTTTCTTTGTACACTCCTCCCCCATCATTATAGTTACCTCTCGAAGATGAATGAAATGATATATACTGGGTATTCTATATGTGCATTTTGGTATACGAAAACTCGGTAAAAGTTTGCGAGGTTCGAATTTTCAATAAAGCTATATGCACTACATTTTGGAATGGAGGGAGGAGCATACGACAGTTGCTAACACTCACGTGGAAGATTTGTGTGTCGGAGGAGTGGTTGTTCTGTTAAATGCCATGGCAAAACTAACACTATCGGATGCCGATCTAATGGTTCTTACGGCGTTCGTCAGGAAACGGCTTGTGGCGAACATTTGTCAGATATGATTTATGGACACATGCATTGCATTGATACGTGCCCCCTCTCTCTCACGCACACACGCACCCTCATGAGTCATGACTCTCCCGAGTCCTCTCGCACCCACCGTCTATCTGTAGATAGACGTCACACACATATGTGCTCTTCACACCCTACCCTCAGAACTTCTAAAAAATAAAAGACGCCGCGCACCTTTTATTTTAACTCACACGTCACACACTTATACTATTACTCTTGTGGCGAACGTTCTTTGGGCATAGTATATTGTACTCTCACGGAGAGAAGCGGTGCACGCATGCACTAGTTCTCTCACACCCACTCGCGGGTACATGTAGGAGCGCATTTTTTTGAAGCTAGGAGCGCATTTGTTTACAAAGAGGCATCCCAATTGACATTTTGACTAGTCTAGTTTTCAACTTGATGGAGAGTCGGGGACCGCACGTGAATGATACAGTACATAGTGCGTCCTGGATGCGGTGATTTGATAGTGCGACCTGGAAGCGGTGGCACGTTATTGATCGAGTTTTATTTTTACTTGAACTTTAAATGAAAATAGTGGTTCGAGAGTATTCAATTTAATAATGGTTGCTACAACAAAATCACTCCACTATATATATAAGCAGGAGCCTCGGAGCTTGCTTTACTAGGGTTCCTCTCTTTCAGTCTCTCATGCTCTCCAGATCTAAGCAAGACATAGGTGGCCACACTCTCTCTGCTCAAGGCTGGTCACAAATCCGGCCGGACCACCTCGGTCGGGGCAGGGGTGTAGGTGCACCGTTCACGTGGTCGTCGGCGGCGAGGGAGGAGACCAACAGCTGCCCGCGCATCCCGATCGGCAGCCGTGCCGTTCTATCCGAGACAACGCCGGCTCGGGAGGGCCTCCGACCCCTTCTTCCTCCCTACGGTATTGTGGCCAAGATGCGGCCTCCCGACGCCATCTTTGCCACATCCCGACGACCCTCAGGTATATATTCCTTCGAAACCTACCTTGCTCTACTACCCCAGCTCCCCACTTGGCTGCATGTGGATCTTTTTCTACTTCCGTCGGCTGTTCCAAAGCCACCTAGAATTTTACTATTATTAGAGGTAAAGCTAGTTCATACAGTCGAATCTAAGAGTTTGTTCAAACAGGGAAGAAAGTGGGAAAGCTGTAGCATGAATCTAGGACTTGGTTCTAAGAGGAAACGGGGGAAAGTAGTAGATACTAGCTACCCAACCGGTCTCTTGGTTGAAAAGGTGAAGAAAGCGGGGTGGATGGCGAAGGGTGGGGGGAAGTGGACCTTTCTCTTGGTCGAAAAAGGAAAGAAAGTGATGGGTGTTGGGGGACAATGCAAATGAGAACAAGCAGGTCTAGATTTCCTGTGCTCACATAGGAAAATGTCGCCGAGGAGATAAAAAATGGGACAAATGCAGACATGCTGCCTGAATGTTTGCCACTCTCGACAACCACATCTGCCTCACCACTTTATGCCCCTACTGTCCCTACGCCCATATCGCTACCGTTAATGTAAAATCACATGAAGCATTAAGCAGTGCCACCTAATGTCACTATTAAGTAATGGTCTAGTGCCATCGATAAATTGAAGCAATGCCACCTAATGTCACTATTAAGTAATGGTCTAGTGGTGTCGATAAATTGAAGCAATGACACCACCATTTTATGAAGTGCTTCCGTCTTGCTTTATTTCCCATGAATTGTGTTTTTGTAGTTACACTTAAATCTCACACTGCTAACATTGCTTCATCCGAGTGGAACTGCACAAATTTGATTGCACATTTACTGACCATGTGCTACTCTCATGACAGTAATACTAATGCTATTGTTCTGCATGTTAATCTAGTGGCAGTGTTGATGTGATGTCATGCTACTTCTTACTTAATGGCACTTTTTTATACTGTCAATGTAGTGGCAGTTAGAACACAATAGATGCTGTTGTTAATCATATGCCACTGGAAATAACCGTCACTGCTTAAATAACCATATTTCATATTTATGCAAGCAGGGATGTCGTCTCCATATCGTTTCTATTTGTGCAATCAGAAGTACACACCTCAATTTTAGTAGAACTGCACAAAATCATATGGCTATTCCTAGCTGCCGTCCTCTAACCACCAGTGTTCCAGGTATTCCTACATTGGTAGTAACTAGGTAGAATGACCAACGCAATCTAAAAGAAGCTAATTCATACGTTTTACTTCCTGATTGCAGTGCAGGGACGAGCGAAAACAACTGCATCCTAGTCGGGAATGCACTTTCTCCCAATTCACGAATGGACAGAGGACTAGCTGGCACGGCTGCACGGAGGTTTTTGGGACAGGTGCGTGGACAAGAGGCATTGTGGTCTGCTTATTTATGCAAATAGGGGTGCTTAAATTTAGTGGAACTGCATAAGAAGTTCAGATGGTCAGTACACTACATGGTTCAGTTCAGCATTCCAAGTGAGAACACAATTATAATTGGTTATTCTGGAATGAGAGAACCTAACCCTGGATGGTGGCAACAAGAAAAACCAGAGTGAACTCCAGGAAATTAAAGCCTGCCTAGGGAGGCCATTTGCTCAGAGAAGCCTTGCTTGATTTTTCCTGATTTGTAAACCTTCTCACAACTTTGTCTTTTGTTGTGAACTAGTAAATGTTTGTTATGTTCTATGAATCATGGAGATGTATAAAATTGCTTAACTTATGCTTTTCAAGAATTTATGAAGCCGAGTTTAATGTGAATGTTCCACATGAATGCTGGACTAGCGTGTGAACGTTTGGAATTTACATTGTGGCCTCAGTTAACTGCATGAACCACTGTAACAAGATACGTAGTTGCTTATATGTCAGACAACAGATTATTGATTGTTTGCTGGTCGATAGCCGACTTTTCTAGTGTTGAAGCAAGCTAAGCCAATGTGCCATGTTTTGCACAACTGCTTACAAGTGGGGTAGCACCAACAGTGTTTACAAGTACTTAACCAGCCTTACGTAACCTATGTATACATCGGCGCACAGTTCTCGAACAAGTACTCTATTTCATCAAACACACGCTGCTCGTATGATAAATCATGACAACTTATGTCTTACCATGCCATATTACATGAAAAAACTAGTGAGGACGCATCTGTTTCAGCAACAATTAGGATGGTTCTCACATGATTCACGGGCACACAAAAGTAACAGTAGTTCCCATAGATGGATTCAAACAGAGTACTAGCCCGAGAGGGCTCGATAATAGGCAAGGTTCGGATAATTAGACACAATCCAAACTACTTTTAAACACTAGATGGGGCAACTATTTCATGCCTCGATCTAATTTGGGATGGACACAAGACGGACCTTGCCATGAACATCATCGAGGACGTCCGGTACCAGCTCAATCCTGTGAACCTTCCTGAAGATAACCTTGTGGCCTTGCCACTCATAAACTTGTTTGTGGAGGCATGCCACGTCATCTTCCTACGTAAGCTTGACAAGAACATTATGCCTCACAAACGAAGGAGTAGCTTTGAACTTCTTGTGCTTCAGTACACCCTGGACAACACGCCTGACAACAGTGAGGCTGGAATACATCTTGACTTTGGTATAAGTGCAAATGGCTTCCAGGATCCAACAGCTTAAAAACTTTGTTTTCCTAGTGCGTATATTCAGGTCATCCACCTCATAGCGAGTGACATGTACAACCACACAATCCTTGTTTGCATCAGGGCTCTAATTGAAACAGAAACAAATTCTGAATTACTTTCCAATATAAAAAACACAAGTTATTTAAACCACTATGTAGAGTCAAAAGTATGCATGACAGGGAAGGTAGCATGGCATCGAAGCTAATAAAATTTTGCATTATTTATCACCACATACTTAGATGAAAAAACCACAATCGAGATCGACAAAGAAGAAAATCACCTTGGGCAGCTCAGCGGGGGGGGGGGGGGACACATCCTCGAAGGGGGAAAACTGCTCCTGCAGGGCTGTGGGGGCTGTAACCTCAAACGGGGCGTTGACCATCTTAGTAGTGGCCGTGAGCGTATCTGGGGTTGGATCGGTGGCGGCCTCCATCTTCTTGGAGCTCTCTATCTCGTGGGGATCAGCCTCCCGTGTCTGCTCCAACATCGGCAGATATTTGCCTGGTTCTCCTTGGTCCATCATGAAACTAACGAATAGGAGACAACTGAAAGGAAAACACAATTGCAAAGACGATGAAACAAAAAAGAGAGTGAGGATCGGTTACTGCTTTGCAAAAGTTCTTTTTTTTTCCTGAAAGAAAATATACCAACACCCTTTGTTGGGAGAGAAGAACAATGGCAGATGCGAGTGTTGGCTTTCTTGAAGACAGTGAGGGAGAAGGGGATTCAGCGAAGAGTGAAATGATGGTTGCTTCGTCCGTCAAACTTAGACTGCGGGGAGGTGGGGTTTTGTGATATGACGGCTTGTTACTGCCGCGCTACGACCGGGGTGACTCTCCACCTGCATACCGCCTTCTAATTTGGTGGATGGCATTTGGGCCCGCGCGCTGCATGGCCCGCATTTCAGTGAACCAAAGTAAAATGGCATTCAGTAGCGGGAGACGTTTTGATGACCTCGGAGGAGCCAGAAGCGGTAGTGTATCCACTATACTAGTAGTAATTGTTTTTCTAGGTAGCTGTAGAGTGTCTCCACTATGCTATTAGTAATTATTTCTCTGGGCCCAAGACAAAAGAGCCCATTGTCGGCGTGCGACACCTATGGGACCCCAAGAGACCCCTTTACGATTCGGTGGGGGGAGAGGTATGCGCAAAGAGCAGAACCAACGATCGACGCGGGGTGATTTTACCCAGGTTCAGGCCGCTGATCAGCGTAAAACCCTACTCCTGCCTTGTGCTATTATTAGTGTTCTTGAGCCCAGGCTCCAGGAGCGCTCACAGTGAACAGTACTGTTGGTGTACTAGAATAGGGGTACCCTAGTACCCCGTACTTGTGCACGGGCAGTAGTAGCATCCCGCGGCCAGGCTTGCGGGAGGACAGCCCGAGAGAAGCTCAAGATTATTAAGCCATTCAAGAACAAAGTATACAAAGCAAGAGTTAAGGCCCCGGCAAGCAGCTGAGGCCCAGCCTGAGGTTTGCTGTAGCAGAGTACTTGCCGCAGCAAGGTACTTGCCCCGGCAAGTCATTGGCTGCGGCAAGGTATTGGCCGCGGCAAGATAGCAGCTGCGGCAAGGTACTTGCCCCGGCAAGTTACCTTGCACGGCAAGCTATGGGTTGCGGCAAGCTGTCAGGTGCGGCAAGGTCTTACCGCGGCAAGCGTTACTGTACCACTGTGCTACTGTGCTGCTCCGGTGCCTCTGCCAGCGTGGCGCTCTGGGCCCTTCCAAGCGTGTGTGGCAGGGCACTGTGTAGACGGCGGTACACTGTAGCTAGCGGTGCAGGAGCAGGTGGGATAGGCTTTTCCCACATCCAAGATGTCCGGGTACATGTATCTGGACAGCTAAGGCATGGGCATTTAATGCCGTTGTCCCTTGCCGTCAGTAGTAGGTAGGACATGTCATCCAGGTAATAATGGCCTTACTGTAGCAACTTTCCACCTCTACCTTTACTGTTTGCCACCTGTTGGTGACCCCTTTGTGCATATAAAAGGAGGCCCATAGGCAACGTGGAGGGGGGAGAGGAACTGGGAGATGGAGAACTCCAGTATTGTACGCAGCTACTCTGTACTGTAGCACTCCTAGAGCTAGAACAATCATACAGATAATAAACCAAAAAGCAGGAGTAGGGTTTTACGCATCCGTGCGGCCCGAACCTGGGTAAATCTCTCTCATGCACTGTCGTGTTCTTCGCTAGATTTGCTCTTCGTGCGACCGTCTCTCCCTGCCGAACGAAAAGGGGTCCTTCCCTGGGTCCCATAGGTGATCGCGGATTCGTCCCCGACATCTTTGGCGCGCCAGATAGGGGAGAAGTGCATCGTCAGTCCGACAGACGCGCAGGGCCCGCTGTTGACATGCATGCGCCAGGGGATCCTGGCGACTTGCCGTACGCGGTAAGTTGTCCAGCGTTCACCCGTGAGCTGCGGCAGGTCCAGTGGCCCAATCGCAAGGCTTTCAAGCCTGACGTGCCGGAGAAGTATGATGGCAAGACACACCCGTCGGAGTTTCTCAGCATTTACACCATTGCGGTGCAAGCTGCCGGGGGACGAGACGACAAGATTCTTGCTAACTACTTCCCGCTCGTGTTAAAGCGCAACGTCGTCTCATGGCTCATGCACTTGCCGGAGAACTCCATTTCTTCATGGGCGGACCTGTGCCATCAGTTTGTTGGTGCCTTTACTGGCGGTCATCAACCTCATGGCCAGGAGAGTGATCTTCATCTCATCCCCCAGAAGGAAGGAGAGCCCCTGCGCAAATACATTCAAAGGTTCAGCCGCGTACAGTACAACATCCCAGATGTTCACCCCGCTGCGGTTATTAGCGCGTTCCATCAGAACGTGCGTAACCGCAAGATGCGGGAGGAAATGGCGATGACCAAGGTCAGAGACATTGGCCAGCTATATGCTCTCGCCGACAAGTGTGCGCGTGCTGAAGAGGGAAGGAAACTTCCCGGTGAAGGTGTTGGCGTAGGGGGGAGCTCTGACAGCGAAGGTACCGCCCCGGCAAAGAAGGGCCGGCGGCGGAACAACAGGAAGAAAAAGGGCAAAGCTGTGCTTGCCGTCGAGCAGTCCAGCGGCAACGGCAGCGCCGACAAGGCCAAAGTCGAGGGCTCCGGCAAGGAGATTGCCGCGTGCGCCAACTGTCAGGCCTTGGCGGCTGCCGACAAGCAGGACGGCTCCGACATGCAATATTGCAAGATCCACCGCACCAAGGGACACGATCTCCAGAACTGCCGACGAGTCGAGCAGCTTGTCGAACAGCAGAAAGCTGAGTATGAGAGGCACGACAAGGGGAAGGCCCCAGAAGGTGCTGGCGGGTCCGGCAAGAAGCGCACTGCCCGAGGAGGGCGTCGCGGCAAGGCCAAGCAGCAGCAGAGAGACAGGCCTCCTCGTGGCCGCGACAAAGATGATGATGATGATGATCTAGATGATGAAGAATCCAGTGAGCACGAATTTCAGAAAGCCGCAGAAGTCTTGTGTGTTGACGGTGGTGCTTCGTTGCATTCTTCTCACCGCCAACTTAAACAGTGGGCGCGAGAGATCAATGCGGCGGAACCATCTGTTGACGCCAGAAAGCTTCTGAAGTGGTCCGACACGCCTATCGTCTTTGACATTGAGGACCACCCTGACCGCACAACGGCGGTCGGGTGCTTGCCGATGTTGGTTTCACCAACGATCCGCAACCTCAAGGTCACGAAGATGTTAGTTGATGGTGGGGCCGGCTTGAATCTGATTTCGCCCGCTGTGCTCCGGAAACTTCAATAACCCTGACGGCGAGCTTGAGGAAACTGGTACTTTCCAAGGAGTCAATCCAGGAAGGAGCAAGCCGAAAGGGAAGATCACGCTGCCAGTGACATTTGGCGGCGAGCTGAACTACACGACCGAGAAGGTCACTTTGACGTTGCCGATATTCCATTGCCTTATAATGGGATACTTGGCCGTCCAGCGCTCGCCAAGTCATGGCAGCCTCTCATTTTGCCTACAACGTGTTGAAGATGCCAGGCCCAGTAAGTGTTATCACAGTTCCTGCGACAAGAAGGATGCGCTTATTTGCGCTGACAAGATCTACCGGGAAGCAGCTGCCGCAACTGCCGCCAAGGCACTTGCCGCTGAAGCTCTCGGGGGGGGGGGGGGAGAACAAGAGGAAGTCCGGCAAGAGCTCCTGTGCCCACTCCGGCAAGCGCACCTCTTCGGAGTGCTGCGCTGCCGTCGAGGACGCACCAGAGAGCTCCACCGGCAAGTGCAAGAAGAACAAAGCCGCTCTGCCGGCGACAAAGAAGGTGCCCGCCAAGGAGGACAGCACTGGTGGTTCCTTCACCATCAGTGCCACACTTGACAACAAATAGGAAAGCGCGCTCGTTGCTTTCCTGCGGGCGAATGTCGACGTGTTTGCATGGCAACCGTCCGACATCCCCGGTGTTCCCAGGAAAGTAATTGAGCACCACCTTGCCGTTTGTCCCCACGCGAGGCCCGTCAAGCAGAAAGCCAGAAAGCAAGCTGTGGAGCGGCAAGAGTTTATTGCAGAAGAAATCAAGAAGTTGGAAGCAGTAGGTCTCGTCAGAGGAGTGCTCCATCCTACGTGGTTGGCCAATCCTGTTGTTGTGCGCAAAGCGAATGGAAAATGGAGGCTTTGTATTGATTTCACTGATGTCAATAAAGCTTGTCCCAAAGACCCATTTCCTTTGCCCCGCATAGACCAGATTGTTGACTCCACGGCAGGATGTGATTTGCTTTCATTTCTTGACGCATATTCAGGGTATCATCAAATCTTCATGGCTGAGGAAGATGAGGAAAAGACCGGATTTATCACACCCTGTGGCACATACTGTTTCGTACGTATGCCATTTGGTTTGAAGAATGCTGGTTCGACATTTGCAAGAGCCGTCCAGATTGCTTTTGAGCCTCAGCTACACAGAAATGTGGAAGCCTATATGGATGATATAGTGGTCAAAAGCAAGGACAGGGCTACTTTGGTTCAAGATCTAGAAGAAACTTTTGTAAATCTGCGCAAGATCAACCTGAAGCTCAACCCCGAGAAGTGCGTGTTTGGAGTTCCCTCCGGCAAGCTTCTCGGGTTCTTTGTGTCTCAACGTGGAATTGAAGCCAATCCTGACAAGATCAAAGCCATTGAGCAAATTGAAGCACCGAAGCGCGTCAAGGATGTACGACGACTTGCCGGCTGTGTTGCTGCTCTCAGTAGGTTTATCTCCAAGTCAGCTGAGCGCGCCCTGCCATTTTTCAAAATCTTAAAAAAGGCAGGTCCATTGAAATGGACTCCGGAGGCGGAGGCAGCGCTGCAAGACTTGAAGAGATACCTCTCCTCTCCTCCAATACTTGTCGCACCTAAACCACAAGAGAAGTTGTTGCTGTATCTAGCGGCAACCAATCAAGTGGTTAGTGCTGCGCTAGTAGCGGAGAGAGAGGTGGATGAGGAGGCAGTAACTGCGGCAAGCACGTCCAGCGACAAGCTGGGGGCTCCCCCGACAAGTTTTGCTGCCGACAAGGATTCGTCTGCGCAGTCAGGCGAAGTGATACAAAAGAAGAAAATGGTGCAGCGCCCGGTCTACTTTGTGAGCTCTCTTCTGCAGGGAGCTAGGTCAAGGTATTCTGGTGTGCAGAAGCTGCTTTTCGGCATTCTCATGGCCTCGAGAAAGCTGCTCCATTACTTTCAAGCACATGAAGTTACCATCGTCACTCGCTTCCCGCTGAAAAGGATTTTGCAAAATCCAGAAGCGACAGGCAGGATTGTCGAGTGGGCGTTGGAGTTGTCGAGCTTTGGTCTCAAGTTTGAGAGTACATCAACCATATGGAGCCGAGTTTTGGCAGAGTTTGTCGCAGAATGGACACCAACGCCAGACGAAGAAATCCCAGAGACGACTCTCCCCGGCAAGGAGACAAGCAAAGAGTGGCTCATGTACTTTGATGGTGCCTTTTCGCTGCAAGGCGCCGGTGCTGGCGTACTGCTTGTCGCACCCACCGGAGAGCACCTCAAGTACGTGGTCCAAATGCACTTTCCCAAGGAACAGGCGACGAACAATACTGCAGAATATGAGGGGTTGCTTGCCGGTCTCAGGATCACGGCAGACCTTGGGATTAAGAAGCTTATTGTCAGGGGAGATTCGTAGCTTGTCGTCAGGTAAGTGAACAAGAACTACCAATGCCCATTAATGGAAGCTTATGTAGATGAGGTGAGGAAGTTGGAGGAACGCTTTGACGGCCTACAAATGGAGCACGTCCCACGTGCTGAGAATGACATTGCCGATGGTTTGTCAAAGCGCGCCGCACTCAAATTGCCTGTGGAACCAGGCACTTTTGTGCTCCAACTAACTCAGCCATCCGTGACGCCATCAGTAGGGCAAGGCAGGAAGAGGAAGTTGGCTTCTGGCGACTACTTCCCGGCAGAGCTCCCCGAAGCCGCCGGCAAGAAGGCTGCCAAAGCCAGCGCCAAAGATGCAGAGGGGCAACTTGCTCCGACAAGGCCTCACGCTCTTGTCGTTGAAGCGGGTGCTCCTAGGCAAGAGGCAAAGGGGCAACTTGCTCCGACAAGACTTCGGGTCCTTGTCGTTGAAGCAGGCGCTCCTGATCGAAGCGCTGAGGAGCATGATGCTCCGACGAGGCCTTGGGCTTCCGTCGTTGAAGCAACTGCTCCCGACGAGCTTGTTGAAGGACAGCACGCTCCAGCAGGGCCCCAGGCTCTTGTCGTTGAAGCGGTTGTTCCCGCCAAGCTCGTCGGGGAACGGCCGGCTCTGGTAGAGCGATAAGCTCTTGCCGTAGGGCCTGATGTTCCCGCAGCAGAAGAAATGCCTTTAGTCCTCGTTGTCGAGCCACATGCTCCAGCGTGGGCGCAGCAGATCGTCCATTTCCTTCAGACAGGAGAACTTCCCGAAGAGCAGGAAGAAGCGGAGAAAGTAGCCCGACGGTCCAATATGTATCAATTTGTCGATGACATGCTGTGCAGAAAAAGACCAAACGGTGTGAAATTGAAGTGTATTCCCCGGGAAGAAGGACAGGAGCTGTTGGCGGAGATTCATGGAGGCATATGTGGTCACCACATAGGGTCAAGAGCCCTTGCTGGAAAGGCTTTCCGGCAAGGTTTCTTTTGGCCCACCGCCCTCCAGGATGCAACTGCACTAGTAACCAAGTGTGAAGCGTGCCAGTTTCATTCCAAGCAGATTCATCAGCCAGCTCAAGCTCTCCAGACAATCCCTCTCTCCTAGCCATTTTTGGTCTGGGGGCTCGACATCCTCGGCCACTTTCCCCGTGCCACCGGGGGCTTCGAGTACTTGTATGTGGCCATCGACAAGTTTACGAAGTGGCCGGAAGTGGAAGCAGTGAGGAAGGTGACAGCACAATCAGCCATCAAGTTCTTCAAGGGAATTGTTTGTCGCTTTGGTGTTCCTAACAGGATCATCACCGACAACGGTACCCAGTTCACGAGCCACGCCTTCATGCAGTATGTCGAAGACCTTGGCGCCAAGGTCTGTTTCGCTTTTGTTGCTCACCCGCGAAGCAACGGTCAAGCTGAAAGGGCAAATGCTGAAGTGCTGCGTGGGCTCAAGACGAGAACTTTCGACAGACTGCGCAAGTGCGGCAAGAACTGGATCGAGGAGCTGCCAGTGGTTCTTTGGTCGATCAGGACGACGCCAAATCGAGCTACTGGCCAGACGCCTTTTGCTCTAGTTTATGGAGCAGAGGCAGTTCTCCCCACGGAACTCGTATACGGGTCACCTCGAGTGCTCGCTTACGATGAGCTTGAGCAAGAGCAACTGCGGCAAGATGACGCTGTGCTCCTCGAGGAGGATCGTCTTCAGGCTGCTGTGAGAGCTGCTCACTACCAGCAAGCTTTGCATCGCTACCATAGCCGCAAAGTTAATGCCAGAAGTCTCGAGGAAGGCGACCTTGTTCTTCGGCATGTTCAGTCGGCCAAGAATTCAAACAAGTTGACGCCGAAGTGGGAAGGCCCTTATCGGGTGAAACGAGTCACCAGGCCCGGCGCTGTCCGCCTGGAGACCGGGGATGGCATTCCAGTAATAAATTCCTGGAACATTGAGCATCTTCGTAAGTTTTTTCCATAAGGCGCGGTTGCCGGGCCCTTCCCCGGCAACCACCTTTTGTACAAGTCTTGCCGCTGTTGCATGTAATCCTTTGTACAAAGCCAGGCGCAGACCCTGTGCATAAATAAAGCTTTTGTATTTCGCAGTTTTTGACGATTTCATGTTTACTTTTATTTTGCATGATTATCTGACATACTGTGCAGTACAGCCTCCCCGGTAAGCATTAACGAGCCGCCAAGCTCCTATATCTTTATTTTCTCTTCTTTCTTTTTCTCAAAGAGACAGAAGCTTCCCTCGCGCACAAGTTTGCCGGGGGGGATGGTATAATGATATGGACCAGGCGTCGTTCAAAGAAACTTTGCCTTGCCGGGAAGAAGGCAGCGGCAAGCAGTGACAAGACCTTGCCGCGGAGAGATCAGCGACAAAGCTAAGTGCCAAAGTTTGAACAATCAAATTCTTTTTTATTTTCAAGGTTATTTTCCTTGAACGATACTACTCTTTGTATGGAAAACCTGTGCGCGACGGAACCTAAGCGTAATCGGTCGCGCCCTTACCTTGTTTCGAGTCCGCTCAACAACCTAAGTGGCTGCACTGAGCGCGACAAGGTTGCTTGCCGGCAGCGGCACCGCCAGCAGGCTGCTGAAGTCCCGCACCCAGCGCTCGCGGCAATGGTGCGCGCACCGGCAAGTTCCCTATAAGCGTAGGGCAAGTTCCCAGAGCAGCACAACCGCTGAGAGCTCGTCTGACGAGGACACGGATGAAGAAGAACCGCAAGAAGAGCTCCCAGCCCCGAAGAAGACAAAGCGTGTTCTTCGAAAGGCTGTATCTAGCATCTCGGCAAGCCAGCCTTCCTCGAGCGGCAAGGCTCCCTGCAGGAAAGCGGCCGGCAAGACTGCACCGCGGCAAGGGGTTCGTCAGCAGCCTGCGCGGCGCGCGAGACCCACACCAGCGGCCACTGCTGAGGCGGCAGGGGTGTCTCGCACTACCGCACCGGAAGCTGAGGCGGCGAAAACACGCCAACCCCCGGCGCCTGCCATAGCCTAGCGACCTAGGACCCCTCCTCCGCCTCCCCACTTAGACATCGCAACGAAGGCCGAATTCCACATCTCCGGCTTTAGTCCGGAGTGAGAAGAGGAAGAGTGAGTGCTTTGCCACAGCCTTTATTTTCCAATCTTGGATCAATCTTACTGACTTGCTCGTATTGTCTCTGCAGTGATGCAGAAACCTTGATGGAGAGGATGGCGAAGAGGACAGAGACTTCCACGAGCGACGGGCCCCCGGCAGGCTCCACGAGCGTGCCAGAAACTGTCATCGTCAGCCCGGAGCTCAGTCCTCAGTGCAGCCCCCAGCACAGCCCCCAGCGCAGCCCCCAGCGTAAGTTCAGTGCTCTTTTTCCGCTGGCGGGCACTGAGGTTTCTATTCTTGCCGCTGATATCTTTGGGCTTGCAGGAGAAGAACGGCAACAAGGGGAGTTGTTGGAAGACGCTCCCGTCGTGCCACACCAAATCGAGCCACCGGCCAGACGCCCTTCGCTCTGGTCTACGGAGCGGAAGCAATTCTCCCCACGGAACTCACGTACGGATCACCTTGAGTGCTCGCTTATGATGAGCTTGAGCAAGAGCAACTGCGCCAAGATGACGCTGTGCTCCTTGAGGAGAATCGTCTTCAGGTTGCTGTGCGAGTTGCATGCTACCAGCAAGCTTTGCGCCGCTACCATAGCCGCAAAGTTCATGCCCGAAGCCTTGAGGAAGGTGACCTTGTTCTTCGGCGGATTCAGTCCGCCAAGAATTCAAACAAGTTGACGCCGAAGTGGGAAGGCCCTTATCGGGTAGTATGAGTCACTAGGCCCGGCGCTGTCCGCTTGGAGACCGAAGATGGCATTCCAGTGAGCAATTCCTAGAATATCGAACATCTTCGCAAGTTCTACCCGTAAGGCGCGGTTGCCGGGGGTCCCCGGCAACCACCCTTTTGTACAAGTCTTGCCGGCGAGGCGTATGATCCTTTGTACAAAGCCAGGCGCAGACCCTGAGCACAGATGAATAAATTTAAGTGTCGTGCATTCCCTTATTGATTTCCATGTTCATATTTATATACGCATGTTTGTCTAAGACGTTATATGACACCTACTCCCGGTAAGTTCTAACAAACCGCCAAAGTTTCATATCGTTATTTTCTCTTCTTTCTTTTTCTTAAAAGACAGAAGGATTCCTCACGTGCATATTTGCCGGGGGGGGAGGGGAAGGGAGGTATGAGTACCAGTTGGCGACGTTCGGAATCGACGCTTGCCGGAGGAAGGGCAGTGACAGAAAGCTAAGTTCTAAAAACTTAGAATAAGTTTCCTTTATTGCAAAGTTATTTCCTTGGACGATTCCAACTCTTGTATGGAAAATCTGCACGCGAAGGAACCCTTGTTGTAATCAGTTGCGCCCTTATTTTGTTTCGAGTCCGCTCAACGATTTAAGTGGCTGCACTGAGAACGCCAAGGAGTCTTGCCAGCCGCTGCGCCTCCAGCAGGCTGCTGAAGTCCCGCACCCAGCGCTCACGGCAGGTTGCGCGCTGGCAAGTTTTTTAGTAAGCGTAGGGTGAACTCCATACACAAAGGAATCAGACAAGGAAAGTAGCAAGCATGCACCCAAACATAAGCAAGTTATATTACATTAATGAGTTGCCGCAATTCTAACTTGAGACTTATTGTCTTTGACATGGAATGACGACGGCAAGAAAAGGTGGAGCGTTTAATCTCTACGCTGGCCTTCGATCCTTTTGATGGAATCCACCTTCTCAAGGATAGGCGCGATAAGTTCTTCAAGCGCCTCGACATTTGCGTCCTTTGGCAGATGGCCGAGTGCGTTGGAGAGGTCGATGCCGGGATTGCTATGCACCACCTTGATAAGCACCTTGCGGAGGACGGCCCGGCAAAGCCAGCGGGTCTCGTTGGCCAATTGGGTCGCCCGGCTAGACTGAAGCAGCCTCAAGGCGTCGATGATGCTTTCAAAGAACATCGTCAACCTGGCGCGCCAAAGATGTCGGCGTGCGACACCTATGGGACCCCAAGAGACCCCTTTACGATTCAGCGGGGGGAGAGGTATGCGCAAAGAGAAGAACCAACGATCGACGCGGGGCAATTTTACCCAGGTTCAGGCCGCTGATCAGCGTAAAACCCTACTCCTGCCTTGTGCTATTATTAGTGTTCTTGAGCCCAGGCTCCAGGAGCGCTCACAGTGAACAGTACGTTCAAGAGCAGCTACACATGCAGAATGGGCCAGAAGATCCTTCTCCCCTGTAGCAGTTGCCGTGGGCCTCCTTTTATACCACAAAGGGGTCACCACAGTGGAAAAATGTACATACATTGAGGTGTAAAGTAGCTATAGGGTCATCATACCTAACCCCTGACGGACTAGGACGAACGCATTTAATGCACCGTAAGGTGTCCGTTTAGGTGTCCTTACTTTCTTGGGGATGGAAAAAAGGGGCCATCCCATCAACACCGCTTAAGCTCTCCTCCACTGGCGCATCGCCACGCATCCAAAGAAGGACCCAGAATGTCGGGTTTGTCGCTGTGCTAGAGCGGCGGCACAGCGACAAAACCTTGCCGGGCGCCGAAGCTTGCCGGGTGCCAAGCGCCTTGCCGGGCGCCAAGCCTTGCCGGGCTCCGCAGGCCACCCCGGCAAGATCTTGCCGGGGAAGCTGGCCTTCGGATTCCAGCTCTTCTTATCTGCTGATCCTCAGATCTCTGACTTGATGATTTCTTTGGTGGCTTGAATCAACCTCGAACTGTTCCCCGACAAGCCTTGCCGCGAGTATGGCTACAACTGCCCGTGCACAAGTACGGGGTACTAGTGGCCCAATACTTAGTACACCGACACCCATCCACCCTAGTAAATAATAAAATCAATTCAAAAGCCCATATATTTACTTAATGAGAGGCGCTACCCAGCACACCGGCCCCCAAAAAAACCTGGGTGCTCTTCTTCCTCCTCACTCCCACCCAGCTCATGTCAGCTCGCTCCACTCGTACCCCCAAATTCCTCACCTCACTCCTACAGAAAACCCCAGCTCCCCTTCTTCCTCACTACTACAGAAAACCCCATCTCCCCTTCTTCTTCACTCGCACTACAACTAGGCTCGTCATTCGTTACTCTGCTCAAATCTATGAGCTCGACGCAACGCCCTCGAGGAAAATGGAGTCGGCTGACCCCAGCGCCAAGAAGATGAGGCTCCTGCCAGCGGCGACGCCTATTGTAGATCCCACACCCGGTAGTGTGGGGAGAAGCGGCGAGCCCGCCCTCACCGGATCCCAGGAAGCCGTAGAATCTCGGGTGGACCGCATCAGCGATCTCCCGGACACCATCCTTGGGGAGATCATCTCGCTTCTCCCCACCAAGGATTGCTGCCGCACCCAAGTCCTCTCAACTCGGTGGCGCCCTCTATGGTGCGCCAGGCCCCTTAATCTCGACCGTCGTTAGCTATCTCTCTTTAATGATTTTGAACTCCCCAGAGCCATCATCTCCTTCCACCAGGGCTCCGTTCAAAGCCTCTGCATCCCGTCATGCTACCTGAGCAAGCATAGCATGCCCTGCACGGTGGACGCCTGGCTGAAATCCCCTGAATTCATAGAACTACAGCTGCTTGAGTTCTACTATTCCTCAGGAAATCACCTACCAGATACCGAACGCCATGTACTTGTGCCCTCAACACCGATGTTCAACTCGCGGTTTTCCTCCTCTCTCCACACCGCCACCTTTGCGCTGTGCTACCTACCAGACAATCTGGTACTAAACCTTTGACTCCCATTTCTCAAAAAACTTTCACTTGTGCGGGTTCGTATATCGGAGGCCTCATTGCACAACATCATCCACTCCAGTTGCCCTGCCCTGGAGAGCTTGGTGCTTGTTTTCACAGTTAGAATTGGTTGTCTCCAAATAAAGTCGCCTAACCTTGTAAGAATTGGAATTTCTTTTGATGGAAGGCAGCTATCATCGAAGATGCCCCTTCACTTCAAAGGTTGATCCTTGATTCTAGTTATTCAGTGTCGCAAATAACTGTCATCTCTGTGCCTAAACTGGAGACCTTGGGTGTAATACATGATCTCTGTGCTCATTTCAAGATGGTGTTTGGCTCCATAGTTCTTCAGGTACTGTATATTATCATCTACACTTGTAATCATAAGCTGCATTTTAGATTTCTGCGCATAAGTTCTATATCATCTTGGGGCACACATTTTGTACTAATATTATGTTCTATGCTCAATGAAGAGTTTGTCCATGGATAGCCTATCAATGGTGCTGGATTCTGTCAAGATCTTATATATCCAAATGAATTGTTTTGATCTAAACAAGATTATTGGCTTGCTGCAATGCTTTCCATGTCTGGAGAAGTTGTATATAAAGGTGCTAATTTCACGCACATTGGAAGCCCGCATATAGTGTACTAGAATTAACCGTTAAGCTGTTGCTCTTTCGACACTCTTTTTTTAGACCTTAACCGTTTTCAATCTTCATGTCTATTTAGGCAACAGGATGGGGTAAGAAAGTTATAACCAATCGGTGGATTCATAAGCACCGGGATTTTCTCACTTCTCATGACATTCGATTAAAGACAATAACGCTGGAACGATATGTAGCCAACAATGCAAACACTAGATTTGTCACATTCTACCCGCTGAATGCGAGGTTACTATTGTCCATCAGGCTTAAGTTTATCGGCAGCATGGTTTTGACGGATGGGTATGTCGAAGAGCAAAAAAAGGAGTTTCAGGTGGACAAAAGGGCTTCTGAACATGCCGAGCTTCTATTTACAACATCTTGTGGTCATAATCCAGTAAATTTTACGACCCAGGATGTTTATTTTATGGACCTGACCGATCCATTTGACTGTGACTGCCGAAAATAGTGTTCGAGTTAGATGTTGTTGCCCTTTTCAATCTGGGTTTTATCTAAACTTGATGAACAATTAACCCTCGTGCTTTTGTACAGTTTGTATGCTGGAGTTAGATGTTGTTGCCCTTTTCAACTCGGCTGTGACTGTCATATTTTCTTTGAAACAAGGCAAATGGCTTGCCATTTGTTTAATTAAGAGAGAAATATTGTAACAAATCCCAACCAAGGGAAATAACATCACTCTCATCGGCTGCTTGAGCTCACTGTGCATTACAGAACCCAAGTGATTAGCCCCCACCAGCACCCACAAACTTATTTGGAACTAGCACACCAAATGGGCTGTAAATTTTCATAAGAAAGGCTGCATGACCGTGACAGATTTGGATTCTGACATTTGGGACCCACGAGGAAAAAGCCTATGCAAGGTGGTGTCGACTTAATTACTAGTCAACAAACGATTCTGCCTACCAGCCGTTGGATTGACATCCAACATCTGTCGTGTATCTTCTATCTCTTGTCTTCTTCCTCCAGCCGCCCAAACCAAACCACCCGGTTGGTTCCACCTGCTCCTGCCTCCAACGGCTGGCTGCACCTCCGCCGCCCTACCGTACCCTCAAACATTGGCCAGTCCCTCCCTCTATTCCCCCACACGTCCTGTTAATCTCCGGCGACGTCAGCCCCAACACGCACCCGCACCCGAACCAGTCAACCCTCGTACTCCCCTCAGCCTGCAACTAGACTGCCGCATCTTCCACGGCTCCTGTTCATTCCGTCCGAGGCCTTGCCGTCGTCCTTCGCCTTGGTTTGCTTGTCATGCGCGGTGCGCCGCCATCTGGAGTTGTCAACGTGGTCAACAACCGAGAGGAATAAGGAGATGATTGTACGTGGAGAGGATGACAGTAGGGACCCACCAGGGTCATGGCAGTACGCAAGCAAGTGCCTCGTTATTACAAGCCCAAAAAATGGTTCCTCCGAATGGTTGGACATCTGGGGCCCACGCCATTGTCAACGTAGTCAATAAACGAGAGAATTGCACAACGAGCGGCTGACACCAGGGACCCAGCAGGTCGCGCAGTTGTTATTTACTTTTTTTAGGAACAAGCAGTTGCTATTTACTAGTTTTAGACACGGATCAGGGTAACAATGGGTCTGTGCGGGGGCTGTGGCCCGTCTAGCCAGGGTTTTATTTTATGTTTACCACATCATGAGCCCAGTTGTGTTTTTTCTTTCTGAAAATGGCTAGCCCAGTTCTACCTTTTTTAAAGAAATACCCAACGGAGGCCTACTTGCTTTCTCAGCCCTGCTGGGCTACAAATCTTTCAAGGCGAGAGCGATGTATTCGGTTACCCAGGAAATGAAGTAGTAAGAAATGGGATGTAAATTTTAAAAACGCAGCAAACTGGCAATTAGTTTCAAATATCTTTTTTTAAGATTTTGAGATTTTGAATTTAATTGTTTTTTGCAGGGAAAATTATGTTGGATTTTAAATTGATATAAAATTATTATTTTTAAATTAGTTTGAAAGTGATTCAAAATTTCAGGATTAAAAACAGTTCGGACCGCACCGAAATATGAAAATTTGGTTGAATTTTTAACCGTGGCTAGAATATGGGCTGTAATGGTAACAAAAAGAATATGGGCTTAAAAAATCCTTAAGAATTTGCCAATGGGTTGTACATTTATTAGCAATAATGGCAGATGGGTTTTATGCTATTTTCCACATATTTGAGGCTGACTTGTGGGCCTACTATGTTGACGCGTACGCTTTCCTAAAAAAAAGGTTGACGCGCAGGCAAGGCCTTGTCAACTTAGTCAACACACGAGAGCAGTTACTGTTGGATGTCCTTCCAACGGCCGTCATGCTTCTTCAATCTCTGCTCTTCCTGCTCCAGCCGCTCAAACCAGTGCCGGTAGGACTGCCTGCTCCCTCCTCCCGTGGCCGGCTGTGCTGCCGCGCAAGCCTCACCGCCCCACCCTATCCCATCGCTGGCCTGGCCATCCCTCTACTCACCCACACATGCTGTTATTCTCTGGCGACGGTAGCCCAACCAGTAAACCCTCTACTCCCCTCCGCGTGGGAAATAACTGCCGAGTCTTCCCCGACTCTAGGTCATTCCCTTCCTAGGCGTCGCCATCATCCACCGCCCTGGTGCTCTCGGCGCGGTGTGGTCAATGTGGTTAACGAATGACATCCATCAGAAGAGGATTGTACGTGGAGAGGCTGACAGCTGGGTCCACGGCCACACGCAAGGAAGTGCCTCCTTATTACTCACAAAATAATGATTCCTCCACCTGACAGCGGGGACCCACCGGAAGGGCCTCTGTATTTCGCGAAAAAATGTTCCTCGCGCTGACAGCTCAGACCCACCAGCTATATCTTCGGACGCAAGGAAGTGCCTCCATATTAGGCACAAAAAAAAATGAATCCTCCCCCTGACAGCTCGGACCCACCATCAATAACTTCGCACGCAAGGAAGTGCCTCCTTATCCTCATTGACAGCCGGGCTCCACCTGGTCGAAGCGTACGTAGCATTGTCATTCTGGTCGCGAATGTGTACATACATACTGGTCGATCGATTTGTCTGCAACGATGAACCGTGGCCGAGCAAGCAGCGGCACGTGTAGTAGTAGAGCCCCTGATGTAGCAGTTCAGGCATTCCCTTCTAAACCGTGTACACGTATGTACAGCCACATGCCAAAAAATACGGCCACGTACGTACATACGGGCGGGGTCTCGAATGCCTACTCGCGCATACGTACGGCCAGGGCTCGTGTACATGGAGAGCCAACGGACGGCAGCAACGGCGTCCTGTTAATCGGGCATCCAACCAGCTGGGTCAGAACCGAGAAACAACGTCTTGTTCATCGGGAGGCAACAGACTGGGTCGGAATGCGTCCTGTTCAACGGGAGCCAACCGGCTTGGACGGAACAGACGAAATGGGGTCTGGCGTACCGTAGTATGGAGGAAACGGACTTGTGTTCGAGCTCCTACAGTCGAAACGAGGTGCTGTTGATCGGGAGGGGTGTGGCGTACCGCAAAACGGAGGAAACGGACTTGTGTTGGAGCGCTACGGTCGAAACGGGGGTCCTGTTCATCGGGAGAGGTGTGGCGTACCGCAAAATAGGACTCCACGGGCTACTATTCATCCACCGTCGACTTCCTCCAGGCTCCACCTGCTACTGTTCCACCGTCGACTTCCTCCTGCATCCACCAGCTACTGTTCAACCAGCCCTCCAAGGGGTCCCTCCACCAGATACTGTTCATCCACCCCCACCTCCTCGATCGGGGTCCTGTTCATCAAGCGGCAACGACCTCTACTACCATGGGGTCCTGTTCATCCAACCCCCACCGGGAACTGTTCATCCAACCCCCAACAACGGTCACTGTTCATCAACAGGCAGCAGGTTCGACCGGCTTCAGTTAGCAGCACTAGCGAAGGAATCGCTCGATCAGGTTCAGTTAACAGCAAGGGATCGATCGCTCGGGTTCAGTAACGCGTAGCTAGTGCAATCGCTCGGGTTCAGTAAGTGAACGCCTCACTCGGGTTCAGTTAGAACCCAACGCCTCGCACACACGCGCATACGTGTATGAGAGAAACACACAATCCCTCCGTGCATCACTCGGCCCCGACCACCCACCGTAACCAGGAAGTCCCCGATATTTTCCTCGCCCTCGCTTCTACCACGATTTTTTCCGTCATGGACGGCCCAAAGAATGTCATGCAGGTGTGTTCCCGGCCCGCCCAGGACGAAAAGCCCATTTTTTGTCATGATTTTTTGTCATAGAAGTAGGAGCCCACCACATCTATGATGATACCGGGTTTTGTCACAATTATCATCATAGAAATGTCATAAGCATGACATAATTTTTTTCGTTCGGGCGAAAATGTCACGGATGTGTCTTTTGTTGTAGTGTTTGCTTTCTATTTGATTGAATGTTGTAACGAGACAACCTTCCAGCTGGCAAGACACATGAAACAAAAGCTGAAAGCTTCAGAGCATTGTATAATTTCATGTCGTTGAAAAACTATGTGTACATCAATTATGTAAACAAATGCTGAAAGCTTGATAGCATTGCCAGAAACCATTCAACATTTGGGTCCATGTGCCATGCACCAAATTAGAGTGCACAATCGCATGGGAGACTCAGCCCGGTCATTGCGCTACAGTAATAATGACTACTGAGAAGTCAAATCATAAGCCTCGCCTTTCCCACAGTAAGTTGCTCTGGCGAAGCAACCATCAATACACTCTTCTTTGAATCCACTCCTACTAGTATGAAGGTGAAAAACCAAGTGCGCGTTTGGACTATCGGTCAACGTGCTTCCTCTTGGCATATAACTGACATGTGGGACCGGAGTGTGAGCAAACCGATCTCAATTGATGGCAAAATGGCCAACCCACCGCTCCTTGAGAGAGACGAGGAGCGAGAACACTGAAGGGCTCTTGAGAGAGACGAGGAGCGAGAACACAGACGGGCTAGGTGTCGCACGGAGGCAAAGAAATATTAGAGCATGGTTGATCGATGTCATCTATAGCATGTTCGATGTTTTTGAGGAGTACTACTTCATTGGCTGCCGTTTTCCGCACTGCTCCGGAATAAATGTGTAGAAGATTGCTTTATCACAGATTAAAATAAAATAAGAGTGCAGACGCTCCACCATGCGGTTCCTAGTACCTATGTACTAGTACTACTTGTACTACTAAACCTTGCGCTTGGCTTTTCGCCTCTTCGGGAAGTCAAACAATGATGGTACTACAATGTATGCTTCTGGCAGTCTGACACCGAATGAACTGCTGCACGTCCACCGCCTGGGTGAGGGAGAGCTTGCATTAGTCAAAAGTTTCTCCTCGTCCTGCGAGCCACTGCTCGTGTGGTAGAGGGAGAGGGTGTAGTATAAGCAAGTTCTCCTCGTTCTGTGAGTTCACGGGACACAACAAAGTAGTGGTAGTCCATAGTGCCTCCTTTCCGGTTAATATGGCTTAATTTGAAACGAGATAAATACACTGGCGGTCACTGTATATTTGTAAAAATACGGTCACTGACTTCATTTTTCGGTGTTTATATGGTCACTAGCTCACGCTGGGTATGTATGCATGTGCATGCACATGTAGGTTGGGCACTTGAGCTTGAGCGTGTGTGTTCTGTCGTGTTCTGTACACATGCATGCATGCGTGCGTGCGTGCATGTGTACATGTGCGTGTTGCATGCATGCATTAGGGTGTCGCGCGCATTTTTGTGTGTATGTGTACATGTGACTGTCGCATGCATGCATGAGGGTTGTTGAAAGGATCGATATGGTTGACTAGAGGGGGAGGGGTGAATAGGCAACTACCAATTTTTAGCTTTTCTTAACAAGATAGGTTTAGCAACAAATAGGTTGTCTAGATGTGCAACTAGGTGAGCAACCTATATGATGCAAACAACAACAACAAGTGCAAGCAAGAGATACAACACAACAATAGCTTGCACAAAGTAAAGGGAAGAGATAACCACAAGTGTAGCCGGTGGAGACGAGGATGTGTTATCGAAGTTCCTTCCCTTTGGGGGAAGTACGTCTCTGTTGGAGCGGTGTGGAGGCACAATGCTCCCCAAGAAGCCACTAGGGCCACCGTATTCTCCTCACACCCTCACACAATGCGAGATGTCGTGATTCCAGTAGTGGTGCCCTTGAAGGCAGCGACTAAACCTTTACAAACAAGGTTGGGGCAATCTCCACAACTTGATTGGAGGCTCCCAACGATACCACGGGACTTCACCACAATGGAATGTGGCTCCGAGGTGACCTCAACCGTCTAGCCTGCTCAAACACCCAAGAGTAACAAGATCTGCAAGGGATTAGTGGGGGGAATCAAATTTCTCTTGGTGGAAGTGTAGATCCGGGCCTTCTCAACCAATCCCTAGAAAATCAACAAGTTTGATTGGCTAGGGAGAGAGATCGGGCGAAAATGAGCTTTGGAGAACCAATGGAGCTTGGGGGAAAAGAGGTGGGTCTTCTTGCGGAAGAATACCCCCTTTTATAGTGGGGGAAACAATCCAACCGTTATCCCCTCTTCAGCCGGCAGCGAGCGGTACTACTGCTCAAGGGAGCGGTACTACCACTGGCTGCAGCGGTACTACCGCGAGCCCCAACGGTACTACCGCTGTGACTGCGAGCAGCAGCTTCAGAGGGAGAAGAGGCAAGAGAGAGAGAGAGATCCCGGGAGGCACTATCCGTGGTGGTAGGTGCGGTACTACCGCTCCTACTGCCGTTGAACCCGACACGAGAAACGCAGTTCTCGAGTCGAGGCGGTACTAGCGTGGAACTGGGGCCATACAACCGCCGATGGCTGTGGATGGTACTACCACTGTGAAACAACGGTACTACCGCTTATGGCTTTTAGCGGTACTGCCACCCTGGGCCACGGTACTACCGCTGGCGCCTCGCTTAAGCCACTTCTACGATAACAAGTATACTCCAAGGATGAGGGAAGGAGCTGGGGGTGTGACAGAGATGTGTACGTGTTGATTCCACCCTAGCCTTTCTGATACGAACCCCCTCTTGATAGTACGGTATCTCCTATGACTCGAGTCCACCAAAACCGAAACGAATGAGAACTACACTGTCTTCACTTTTGAGCTCCGAGGGGAATAAATCGTCTCGTGCCAATGAATGAATATCTGAAATGCTCAACGCACATGATTAGTCCGCAAATGCATTGTCATCAAACACCAAAACCACTTAGAGATATGCCCTAACAATTTTGCCCTTTTTGGTGGATTGATGACAACACGGGATTTGCATAGAGATATAACAAGAGAATAAGCAAATCCCTGAGTCTACAAAATATAGACGGGCTCCCCCTAGATGTGTGCACTTAAATAGGAGTGCCTTTGGAATGCAAAGTACACACATTAGGATCAACACCCCCCCTATATTTTATAGACTGACAACACTTGCATCTACAATAAGAGAAATATAAGCTAGGATGCAAGAAGTAGTAAGTGAGCATAAGAGAATCAAGTTAAGCATGCAACTCACATACTACCAAAGTACTAGACACACATTAGATAATAATAAGATAGGATAGCATATGTCTCACACCATATGACAGGGTAACCAGGTCTCACAAGCACAAACCAAACCAAAGCAAACAACCAATAAAAGAGTTTGCGAGAGAGAAAGACAAGGCAAAATAAGACACACTCGCAACTCGGCAAATCCCTAAACTCTCTCCCCCTTTGGCATTGAGACACCAAAAGGGCAAGGAGTGCTACTATGGTCACATGTGATAGCAATGCCGGGAAGCCCCATCATCACAGCCCCACGTGGCCGCTCACACCTCCGTCATCGGTAGTAGCAGCAGGCTAATCGGTGTCTGAATCCGTCCATGGGCAATGCTGAGAGACCCACTCCTACTCGTCAGTGATCTTGTCCTCTGACCCACTAGCAACCTCTGCACCCAGTTGGCGCATAAGGACCTTGTGACGGCTGCGTGACTTCTTCTCAGACACATGTGCCATATATTGCCCGTGAGACTCCATGCAGAACAACTTCTTCATCATGTGCTTGAGCTTCTTAGCCCATGAAGGCTCCACTTCAGAGGGCTCATAATCCTCATCATCGTCGGCCTTAGCCTCATCAGCTCCAGAAGAAATCTCAGTCTCTGGAACAGGGGTGCCCCAGTGCTCCTTTTGTCGCAGTCACTTGATCTCATGAGAGACCAAGTCCCCGGTCTCCAGTCTGACACCAGGATAAGAGTGTGCCCATGCCTTCTCAATGAGCAACATCAGGTAGGGGGCATAGATGGGGCACTTGCGCTCAGTGATGGCAGAGAGGAGCTCTGACCACATGGCATGTGAAATATCCAAGGGCTCTCCTGTGTTGTTCTCCTTCTCATGCTGGCAGAACAGTAACATATCCACGAGGTACGAATGAACCATATCCAAGTTCCCAATGCGAGGGAACAGGGTGTTCCTGAAGATGCGATGAAGGATATCCAAAAAAGGAAACAGCTCATATGTCTTCTTCTACGTGTCGGGGTGAATCTTCACTGTGCTGTATTGCCAAAGAGCCGACTTGTGAGTAGAGGTAACATTCTTGTGAGGACGAAAGCCAACCGGGTTGTAAAGCCCCTGATCTTCAACACCCAACAGTTCCATGAACGCCTTCCATTTGACTGAGAGAAGTCTACCATTGGTCATCCAAGTCAAGGTCCTTTCCTCATCAGTGCCACGGTGAACCGTGGCATAAAACTGAGCCACCATATCTGCATCAAAGTCCTTGTTGAACTCCATGAGCTTGAGGATGTTTGACTAAGCACACATCTCAAGTGCCTCACCAAAATAGGCACGATCCTTCTCCAAATAAGCAGTGTCGATGGAGCGGACATCTACAAAGAGATTCTTCTTTGCTTTGAGCACATCAAAGTAGACAGACCACTGAAACCGGTTCCAGAAGCGGCAGTTGACAAGAGCTGGATCTTGATCTTGAGCATACGGATTGCGGCGACGAGCCACACAGACTCCTTAGTAGTCATCTTTGTCATAGACTTGGCCTTTGGCTTGGGCTTGTTTGCAACTTGCTTGGAAGGAGGCTTGGGCTGAGTTGGAGGAACACTTGAAGATGCAGCAGCTGCCTCAGAAGTGTGATAGCGCTTTGACCCTCCAGGACGCCCGGGGTTGATACGACGGATAGGGTGCTCCGAAGTGCCATCACATGGAACCACACACACCGGCAAAGAAAGCAAACAGAAAAACAAGCATAAGCCAGCAGAAAAAGCAACAAGAATCAACGATTGGTATGAGGAAAATGGAGGCCGGCATCCCGAGCGGTAGTACCGCTCCTAGGCAGCGGTAGTACTGCTCCAGGGGAGCGGTAGTACCGCCCTAGGCGGAGGACGGCGGTCTGACTACTGCCGCTGCTAGATCCGGTACTACCGGGGGTGCCAAATTCAGAAATACTCCTACCAATCATCAATCCGACTAGTCTAGCAGCCTTCAACGTCCTACTCAAGCCTCGATTTGGCAAAAATCGATAAATGCCAAGACTATTGCCCCAAAAGCCTAGATCCAAAAACTAGAAGCAACGAGGAGAAGAGCGGGGGCAATACCAGCATCCATGGCAAGAGGAAGGTGTGGGGATCGATTCCACCGGTTGGAAATGCGAAGGACGGCCCGGAGAAGGCGGCCCGGCGGCGGTCTCCCATGGTGAGTTCATCACTGTAGAGAGAGGAACGGACGAGGGGGAGAAACTCGAATGGGTATGGGGGAGTAAAACTCCCCCTGCCTGATTCATAACCCCCAGTCCCGCCCCACAGCGGTAGTACCGCTTGATGCCACTCAGCGGTAGTACCGCCCTTCCACAACGGTAGTGCCACCCGGTGAAAACATGATGAGACTAGACAAAAACAAAGGCTTAGCTACGAAAATGAAACAAAACGACGAGCCGAGGGAGCAAATCCAAGAGCAAAAGACAACAAAAAACCAGAGACGCACCCAAGGAGAGACTAAAAGCAAAGCAAAACAAGAACACAAACCAAACCAACTAGAGGAGAACGAAAACAAAATACCTCTCAAGGAGAGGGCGGTGGCCGAGGCCACCTATGTTTGAGTCAATTGGTATGGCACTGCGAAGATTTTAACTTTGGGCCCATGACCAAAACTCATCTTTGAAGCACAAGTACCATAAAAAATGGCTAATGTGAAAGACATGATCGATTTATGCATAATGGGGGAGGGAGAGTTCATTAAGAGAACAACACTCCCCCTATGTCCATGCCTACATCTAGAACAAGATATAATGATGAGTGCTGTGGGGTGTGTCTAGATTCAAGGCACATTGCTCAAATCAATGATATTTAGCTCATGCCTTAACTCGCGAAATCTTGCTTCATCTAGAGGCTTGGTGAAAATATCCGCTAGTTGCTCTTGAGTGTTAATGTAGATGATATCAATATCTCCCTGCTTGATGTGATCCCGAATAAAATGATGACGAATCTCAATATGCTTCGTCTTGCCATGTTGCACCGGATTTTGAGAAATCTTGATAGCACTTTCATTGTCACATAGAAGAGGCACTTTGTCACATGTGACACCGTAATCCTTTAAAGTTTACCTCATCCATAGCAATTGTGCACAACAACTTGCGGCGGCTACATATTCGACCTCAGTGGACGAGAGAGACACACAATTTTGCTTCTTCGAAGACCAACTCACCAAAGAGCGACCAAGGAATTGGCACCCTCCGGAAGTTGACTTCCTCTCCACACAATCTCCCGCCCGATCCGAGTCCGAGTAACCCATGAGATCGAAGCTTTCTCCTTTGGGGTACCATAAGCCAAAGTTTGGGGTATGAGCCAAATATCGAAAGATTCGCTTGACCGCCACATAGTGACTTTCCTTATGTGCGGGTTGAAACCATGCACAAATTCCCACACTCAACATGATATCCGGTCTAGATGCACAAAGGTAAAGCAAGGATCCAATCATGGAATGATATACCTGTTGATCCACCGCTTTACCATTGGGATCACTGTCAAGCTTGCATTTGGTGGGCATCGGAAACTTGACCGGCTTGACATCATCTAGATTGAATCTCTTGAGCATGTCTTGGGTATACTTGGCTTGGTTGATGAATGTTCCTTCTCTTCTTTGCTTGACTTCGAACCCAAGAAAGAACTTCAACTCTCCCATCATAGACATCTCAAACTTCTCGGTCATTAGTGCGGCAAACTCATCATTGAAAGATTTGTTAGGAGAACCAAAAATAATACCATCAACATATAGTTGGCATATGAACAAATCCCCTTTGACCCTCTTAGTAAAAAGAGTGGGATCGATTTTGCCAATTTCAAACCCACGATCTTGCAACAACTCGGTAAGGTGCTCATACCACGCACGTGGGGCTTGTTTAAGGCCATAGAGCGCCTTTTTGAGTTTGAATACATGAGTGGGGAGCTTGGGATCTTCGAATCCTGGAGGTTGTTTGACATACACCAACTCATTCAAAGGACCATTAAGAAATGCACTTTTCACATCCATTTGTTGTAGTTTAAAATCATGATGAGATGCATATGCGAGCAACATGCGAATAGATTCAAGACGAGCAACGGGGGCAAAGGTTTCACCGTAGTCGATACCCTTGACTTGGGAGTAGCCTTGTGCCACCAATCTTGCCTTGTTTCAGACAACCACACCGTTCGCATCTTGCTTGTTCTTGAAGATCCATTTGGTCCCGATGACATTATGCTCCTCCGTTGGCCTTGGCACTAATTCCCAAACTTGATTGCGCTCGAAGTTGTTGATTTTGTCATGCATAGCTTCAAGCCAATCCTCATCATCGAGCGCCTCATGTACCTTTTGGGGTTCAACACACGAAACAAACACGTGATGCTCACAAAAGTTTGACAATTGTTTACGAGTAGTTACCCCTTTTCTCAAGCTTCCAAGCACATTCTCCATGACATGTTGTTGATGCTCGAGCTTGGAAGCCACCTTGGCGGCACGCCGTTCCAAAAGTTCCTCGATGGGCATTTGAGAATCATCTTGCACATCTTGAGCACCGTCTTGAGATTGCCCTTGATCTTGAGCTTGCTCTTGATCTTGGGCACTGTCTTGAGCTTGCTCTTGATCTTGAGCGAGCTCGGAGGCATGAACTTGATCTTGGGCATCATTTGGTGCATCACCATCTTCATGGGGTTGATCTTGCCCTTGATCTTGCTCATTGGGTTGAGGGCCTTCACCTTGTTCTTCGGAAGCGTGTGGGTCTAGCGTAGGTGATGGCTCCACTTGAGTAGAGCATTGTCCTTCTCCTTCGGCCACAAGGGGTTCCTCAATGGGGAGTATTTGACCAATCCCCATTCTTCTTATGGCTTGGGGAGGAATTTCATCACCTACATCACAAAGACCACTTTGCTGCACTTGGGAGCCGTTATTTTCATCAAACTCCATGTTACATGTCTCCTCAATGAGTCTGGTGGACTTGTTGAGGACACGGTAAGCATGAGAGTTTGTAGCATAACCAACAAATATGCCCTCTTGAGCTCTAGGTTCAAATTTAGACAAACGAACACCTTTCTTGAGAATGAAACACTTACAACCAAACACCCGGAAGTACTTGAGGTTGGGCTTGTTGCCGGTAAGTATCTCATATGGAGTCTTGTTCAAGCCTTTGCAGAGATAGAGCCTATTGGATGCATGACATGCGATGTTGATGGCTTCGGCCCAAAAGTTGTATGGAGATTTGAACTCCGCCATCATGGTCCTTGCCGCATCCATCAACGTCAGGTTCTTCCTCTCCGCCACACCATTTTTTTGAGGGGTATAGGGTGTGGCATATTGGTGCTTGATCCCCTCGTCACTAAGAAACTCATCCAAGGTGTAGTTCTTGAACTCCGTGCCGTTGTCGCTTCTAATCATCAAGATCTTTGCAGCATGTTGACGTTGAGCTTCATTTGCAAAGTGGATGATGGTTTGTTGAGTCTCACTCTTCCTCTTGAAGAAATATACCCATGTATATCTTGAGTAGTCATCCACAATCACCAAGCAATACTTTCTTCCACCAAGAATATCAAAGGATGGAGGTCCAAAGAGATCCATGTGAAGAGTTCCAAGGGCCTCTTCGAGTAGATGATAGTCGAGGGTCGGTGAGCCGTTTCATTAAGCTTTCCTTCGATACAAGCACTGCACACACGATCTTTGGCAAAACTCACATTTGTTAGTCCACGGACGTGATCCCCTTTGAGGGGACTTTGCAAAGATCTCATATTAACATGGGCTAGTCGGTGATGCCAAAGCCAACCCACATCAACTTTAGCCATTAGGCAAGTCGCGGTCTTAGTGGGTCGCTCCGAAAAGTTCACCACATAGAGACCGTTCTCGACATGTCCAACAAAGGCTACTTTAAGAATCTTGCTCCACAAAAGGGCCACGGTATCATGATCAGAGAATGTTGCAAAGCCCATAAGTGCAAGTTGACGAACGGAAAGTAAATTGTATGCAAGGGACTCAACAAGCATGACCTTCTCAATAGATAAATCTTGAGAGATGACCACCTTGCCAAGTCCCAATACCTTAGAAGTTGAAGCATCACCGAATTGGACATGGGTGGGCATAGATGGAATAGGATGCACATCCACCACCAAGTCCTTGCTCCCAGTCATATGATTTGTTGCCCCACTATCAAGCAACCATGACACTCCACCGGAAGCAAATTCCTACAAGAGATGAATGCTTGGATTTAGGTACCCATTCTTGAATGGGTCCTTTGAGGTTAGTAAGAAGGGTCTTAGGAACCCAAATAGACCATTCAATGTACTCATAGTAAGAACCAACGAATTTGGCATAAACATGCCCATCACTAGCACGGCATAGAACATAAGAAGGGTTAAAGTCGCCGGCTTTGTTGTTAGGGACGGTTTTGCCCTTCTTGACATTACCACCCACTTCCTTGTTCTTCTTCTTCTCATGAGTACCCTCACCCGCCTTGATAAAGGTTTCCTTTAGTGGGAGAGGTTGCTTGGTCTTCTTCTTCTTCTTCTTCTTCTTCTTCTTCTTCTTCTTCTTCTTCTTCTTCTTCTTCTTCTTCTTCTTCTTCTTCTTCTTCTTTGACTTGGGTGCAAGCCCACTTGTGTTGTTCTTGGTGAAGTTGGGCCTTGAGTTCCTCTTGTTGCTCCAAAATTGCCTTGACACAAGAACCATGTGCTCATGGTAAGCATATTTGGTGTCCTCGAGACCACACTCCTCTTTTTCTTCCTCTTCTTCTTCCGGAATGGCCTTGGCCTTCAAAGCAAGGGTGGGAGTGCTTTTCTTTGATCGGACACGAGCAAGAGCATTGTCGGCGGTCTTGTTCATGATGTTCATGGAAATAAACTTATCCAACACTTCACTTGAGGTTAAGGTGTGAAAATTCGGCCTTTGACGAATCACGGAAGACATGGCCTTGCTGAATGGCATGATGGCCTTGAGAAACTTGCGCTTGTTCCAAGTATCATCCGTATCCTTGCTTCGATGGTCTTGGAGAGCAACCGCAAGAGTAGTCACCCTCCGGTAGAGATCACGCGGATCCTCATCTTCTAGCATCATGAATTCATCGGCCTCATCAAGGACCACTTCAAAGTTGGATCGTTGGATGCTCGAGCTCCCCTTGTACATAGAAACAATGTGCTCCCAACAATCCTTTGCACGAGTGAAATGCCGTAAGTGAGATAGATCTTTAGGTGGGACCGCATCTTGAAGGATGAACAAAGCGGAGTGATTGTATTGATTGTCCACTTCTTCTCTTGGGGTGAAGTTGTTTGGATCATGCGGGTAGAAGCCTTACTCAATGATTCTCCAAAGGTTAGTTGAGCAGTGATTCAAATGAGAGTTAATGCGAAAGACCCAATTAGCAAAATCACCCTTAACAAGCTTGGGAGGAGGACCATAATTATTAATACGAGGTGTAGGGACCGGTCCTCCATAGACCTGGGGAGGGGGAACCGAGGCAAAGGTTCCCATCCCATTCTTGTCATGAGGGGAAGGATCATGAGTACCTTTAGCCGCTTCCTTGGCGGAATTGGCCTCCGACTCCAATGCCGTGGGATTAACCACAAGCAAGGGATCGGGAGTGGATTTCATGCCCTCAAGCAATTCTTTAAGAATATACTTGACTTCGGTCATCATGGATGTCTTAAGTGAAGCCATAGCTTCATTTAAGTCATCACGTGTGATCGAAGTCAACTCCGCGGCCTCGAGCACTTCCCCCTCGGTGTCACCCATACTCTTCGGGTGGTGAAACCCTTAATAAAGAGACGAGGCTCTGATACCAATTGAAAGGATCGAGATGGTTGACTAGAGGGGGGTGAATAGGCAACTACCAATTTTTAGCTTTTCTTAACAGATTAGGTTTAGCAACAAATAGGTTGTCTAGATGTGCAACTAGGTGAGCAACCTATATGATGCAAACAACAACAACAACAAGTGCAAGCAAGAGATACAACACAACAATAGCTTGCACAAAGTAAAGGGAAGAGATAACCACAAGTGGAGCCGGTGGAGACGAGAATGTGTTACCGAAGTTCCTTCCCTTTGGGGGAAGTACGTCTCCATTAGAGTGGTGTGGAGGCACAATGCTCCCCAAGAAGCCACTAGGGCCACTGTATTCTCCTCACGCCCTCACACAATGCGAGATGCCATGATTCCACTAGTGGTGCCCTTGAAGGCGGTGACCAAACCTTTACAAACAAGGTTGGGGCAATCTCCACAACTTGATTGGAGGCTCCCAACGATACCACGGAGCTTCACCACAATGGAATGTGGCTCCGAGGTGACCTCAACCATCTAGAGTGCTCAAACACCCAAGAGTAACAAGATCCACAAGGGATTAGTGGGGGGAATCAAATTTCTCTTGGTGGAAGTGTAGATCTGGGCCTTCTCAACCAATCCCTAGAAAATCAACAAGTTTGATTGGCTAGGGAGAGAGATCGGGCGAAAATGAGCTTTGGAGCAACAATGGAGCTTGGGGGAAAAGAGGTGGGTCTTCTTGGGGAAGAAGACCCCCTTTTATAGTGGGGGAAAAAATCCAACCGTTATCCCGTCTTCAGCCCGCAGTAAGCAGTACTACAGCTCAAGGGAGCGGTACTACTGCTAGCCGCAGTGGTACGACAGCGAGCCCCAGCGGTACTACCACTGTGACTGCGAGCAGCAGCTACTGCAGAGGGAGAAGAGGCAAGAGAGAGAGCGCCCGGGCGGCACTAGCCGCGGTGGTAGGTGCGGTACTACCGCTCGAGAGCGGTACTGCCGCTCCTACTTCCGCTGCTACTGCCGTTGAACCCAACACAAGAAACGCAGTTCTCGAGTCGAGGCGGTACTAGTGCGGAACTGGGGCCGTACTACCACCGATGGCCATGGGCGGTACTACCGCTGTGAAACAGCGGTACTACCGCTTATGGCTTTCAGCGGTACTGCCGCCCTGGGCCACGGTACTACTGCTGGCGCCTCCCTTAAGCCACTTCTATGATAACAAGTATACTCCAAGGATGACAGAAGGAGCTGGGGGTGCGACAGAGATGTGTACGTGTTGATTCCACCCTAGCCTTTCCGATACGGACCCCCTCTTGATAGTACGGTATCTCCTACGACTCGAGTCCACCAAAACCAAAACGAATGAGAACAACACCGTCTTCACTTTTGAGCTCTGAGGGGAATAAATCGTTTCGTGCCAATGAATGAATATCTGAAATGCTCAACGCACATGATTAGTCCGCAAATGCATTGTCATCAAACACCAAAACCACTTAGAGAGAGATATGCCCTAACAGTTGTAGTCCCTCACATTCACATGTTCATATTTCAAAGCTTCGTTAAAATGTTGCATGAAAGGTTTAAGAGAAAACTCACCAATGCATGTAAGAGTTCTGGTCATTCATTGTTCACGCATGCATGCATTGCTGATAATACATTGGTAAGCACAGTTTCTTGAGGAAAATGAGCCCATTAATTGAGTACTTTTGCAAAGTAGTAGTACAAAAAAGTATTTCAGAACTCATCATGTACTAGTAAACCAGAAGGAGGGAGTAGGTACGTAATTGGTGCCCGGAGCCATGGCCAATGGTTCTAGTCATTTGAGAGGATGCGCGTAGAGGCATTAATCCCCATCGGTCAGAGAAAACTATTCAACCAGTCTTCACAGTGAAGTGATAATACATGCCTTACTCTGTAATGCCACATGTCTGCCAGTTGAGCACGCTTTCGCAATTACGCGTACGCACCTCTCTCTTCCATTAACTGACACATGGGCCCGGTATAGACGGATTACCAGCTAGAGCCACTACCATCCGTTTGATGTAGTATGCATGAGAATCCTCTACCATGCAACATGCATTAGTGCATTCTAAGTGGGGTTTAAATCACAATGCTTCCACATGAACATGCGTAAGAAAACACCACACCACAACATGCAACATACTCCCTATGTTCCGTTTACTCGTGCGTACATCATTGACCTTCAAATGGAGATCGCAATATCACCAATTCACTCTCTCATTTAGAAACAAGTGATAGATCAATGGCCTTCTCTTTTCAATGGCAAAGTATTAGCATGGAAATACGAGCATGGTAAAACATACTCGCTTTGTTCCATTTTATAGTGCACATAAGATTTTGGCAAAAATTCCATAATTTGCTGCGTGGACGTAGTTCTAGATGGCATTACCCCTTGATGAAATGATGGATGTTAGAGCAGGTAGGGCACATAGGAGCGAGACAAATCTACACGCAGGGGTATTTTGGTTGATGACACAATAAATAGCTCATGCATCATAAGATCTGTTTGCATGGAAATACTACTTCTCAGTCGTCGGAACTCGCTCTTCTCCCTTTCGCCGACACATGGGACATCCAGCATCCGGGTCCACGTGTCATGCAAGAAAATAGTGATAAGTACAATTGAGACTCAGGAACGGTCACACACGTAGCGGGAGTACATGCAGGGGACGCAGTAATGATGACTAATGAGGAGACAAATCACACATTAAGTTGGTCAGATGAAGCAACCGTCATTTCACTCTTCAATGGCACGTACGCAATATAAAATGGTTGATACAGAGAGAAAAAGAAACCGTTCCACTATATATACATAATAACATAATACTGGCCAGGAGCCTAAGCTACACGCCTTCTTACTGGGGTTGCTCTCTTCACACTCTCTCGCACAGAACGATGATGTCTACTACACAACTTATTCTTGTAAACTCGTGTTGGGCCTCCAAGCGCAGAGTTTTGTAGGACAGTAGCAATTTTCCCTCAAGAGGATGACCTAAGGTTTATCAATCTGTGGGAGGCGTAGGATGAAGATGGTCTCTCTCAAACAACCCTGCAATCAAATACAAGAAATCTCTTGTGTCCCCAACACACCCAATACAATGGTAGATTGTATAGGTGCACTAGTTCGTCGAAGAGATGGTGATACAAGTGTAGTATGGATGGTAGATATAGGTTTTTGTAATCTGAAAATATAAAAAAGCAAGGTAGCAAGTAAGAAAAGTGAGCACAAACGGTATTGCAATGCTTAGAAACAAGGCCTAGGGTTCATACTTTCACTAGTGCAATCTCTCAACATTGCTAACATAATTGAATCATATAACAATCCCTCAACATGTGACAAAGAGTCACTCCAAAGTTCTTACCTAGCGGAGAGCATAAGATGAAATTGTTGTAGGGTACGAAACCACCTAAAAGTTATCTTTTCCGATCCATTTATTAAGCCATCCCTATAAGTGTCAGAAACAACCATAGAGTTCGTGCTAAAATAACACCATATGATACACATCAACCAACTCCAATGTCACCACAAATATCTATGAGACAATTATACGATATGCGTCAACAATCTCAGATTCATAATATTCAATCCAACACAAAGAACTTCAAAGAGTGCCCCAAGGTTTCTACCAGAGAAAGAAGGACAAAAACGTGCATCAATCTCTATGCCTAGATTACGCCAATGTCACCACGGGAATCCGCAAGTTGATTGACAAAACAATTATCAACTGAATCAATAGAACACCCCATTGTCACCACGGGTATCCACATGCAAGGCATACAACAAGTGTTCTCAAATCCAAAAAGTATTCAATCCGATAGTTGTGAAACCTCAAAGGTAAAAATTCAATTCATCACAATAAGATGGAGAGGGAGAAACACCATATGACCCAACTATATTAACAAAGCTCGCGGTACATCAAGATCGTGCCAAATCAAGAACATGAGAGAGAGATCAAACACATAGCTACTGGTACATACCCTGAGCCCTAAGGGTGAACTACTCCCTCCTCGTCATGGTGACCGCCAGGATGATGAAGATGGCCTCCGGTGATGATTTCCCCCTCGGGTAGGGTGCCGGAACAGGGCTACAGATGAGATCGCTTTGGTACAGAGGCTTGCGGCGGCGGAGCGGGTGATCTCGGTTTCTTTCTAGGGTTTTTGGTATTATAGGAATTTTTAGCGTTGGTTTCACGTCAAGGGCGCCCATGGGGGAGCGACAAGCTCGGTAGGCGTGCCCCCAGGCTTGTCGCTTCCTCGTGAGTCTTCTAATCCTTCCTCAAAGCTTCGGGGGGTCTCTTTTGGTCCACAAAAATCACCGTAAATTTTCAATCCAATCTGATAACTTTTATTTCTGCACAAAAACAACACCACGGTAGTTCTGCTGAAAACAACGTCAGTCCGGGTTAGTTCCATTCAAATCATACCAAAACCATATAAAATTGTTATAAACATGGCGTGAGTACTTCATAAAATATAGATACATTGGAGACGTATCAGCATCCCCAAGCTTAACTCCTGCTCGTCCTCGACTAGGTAAATGATAAAAGAAATAATTTATGAAGTGTGAATGCTAGCATAGTGCATAAGTTTGATCAATGATAATTTCAATCACTTTTTCTAGCATCCTAACAACAAATTTTTCTCATAAAACTCATCATGATAAAGTAGCAATCAATTCACATGTTATGGTTCAAACAATACATTCTCTTGAAACTTAGCAACCTATGTTGTTAGTCACCAAACAATTGCAATTCAACTTATTTTCAACAAAGTCTAGGTAAGAGCTACACATACTCAATTATCATATAGTCTTCTATGATTGCTAGTACTCAAAGCATATTTTTCGATCAAATATTATCCATCAAACACAGAGAAAGATAGGGGCCTAATGTTTCGTCTCCCAACTCATTTATCATAGAGATAATTGTCCACAATAATAATTCATGATCAAATATATTTGAATGGCGATATATGCCTGGATCTTTCCCCACCACATGACGCTTCCCAACTAAAGAATAATCCAGGTTGAAATGAGAATGAACACTTATTGACTCTTGCATAAAAGTAGAAGCTGAAAATTAAAAGATAGGCCCTTTACGGAGGGAAGCAGAGGTTGTCATGAGCTTTTGAATTTTTTGATGAGCAAGCCCTTAATGCAAAGGAACATCACATTATATTGCCCCTTGTGATACCAATCTTTATTTTGCAGTCCGTCGCTTTTATTTCCTTTCCATCATAAGTTCATACAACACTTATTTTCCCTTGCAATAAAAGATCATACATATTTTAGGATCAATTTTATTGCTTTTTGCCCCGATGACAACTTACTTGATGGATCTTATTTAATCCATAGGTAGATATGGTGGACACTCATGGCAAGAAACTGGGTATAAGGGTTTTTGGATGCACAAGTAGTATCTCTACTTAGTATGAATTTTTGGTTAGCAAAAGATCCTAAGCAAGCACCACATGTTGGAGGATCGATAACAATATAACTTCTATGCAAATATACCCAAACATAACGCATTATGTTGTCTTCCTTTTCAAACTTCAACTAATTTGCTCAAGTTTGAAAATAATTAATGGGTATTGTCCAAGATAATATATTTATATTTGAAAGTTCTCTTCCTTATACTAATCATTCATGAATTGCTTGTGTGACCAATATTGTGATTGTCAAGCTTCAGTAGATTTCACTTTCTAAACCCAATGTGAAACTACTACTAGGCATGATACAAGCATGCAAAGCACATATAACTTCAACTTTATGATATTCAGTTCATTCAACAATTTACTCTTAGGATATAAGTGGAGCACAAGAGTAAATGACAAATTACTCCAAAAATATATAAATGAAGATCGAATGAGTAGTTAAATAATTAAGTAGCTATGTGAGGACTCTCTCTCTCTCATTTTAAAAATTTCAAAGCTAAGTATTTTTTTCAAACATCAAACAAAAATAAAAGGTCACTCCAAGAATAGCACATATCATGTGAACAAGTAAAAACTTAGGCTCAACCGAGACTAACCGATAATTGTTGATGAAGAAAGGTGGGATGCTGTCGACATCCTAGGACCGGGGGTACCTAGACCCGTTTGCCTGCGGCCTAGCGTGTGGCTCCGCCAAGGGCCCAACTCCAAGGCTTCACAAGTAGGACCCTCATGAGGGCCCCCGCCTCGCGAGGCGAACGACATCAAGTCCTCTCGAGGAGCGGCCTCCCGAGGCTGCCTCCCGAGGAGCAGATATCTCTAGGCAAGCACCCCACTTCGCGAGGTGCGCGATGACATGAGCCATGACGACCAAGGCCAGCAGGGCGCCAGCGGGCGCAGTTTAGGACAGTTTCCTCTTTGGTGCTAAGGAGGCAAGGACGTACGTGGGTTCCCAAGGAATCCCACAAAGGTTTCCATTCCAGTGCAACAAGACCAAGACCACGGGCTCGGCAGGACGGAGGTCATCACCGAGCCCACCACTGCATCATGGCCAGAAGCTTTGCAGACGAAGACCACCTTTAGTCAGGATAGGGTGTACTCCTGTCCCCCTTCAGATTGGCCGTTGTGGCATCCCGTCCCGCCTAAGCTATGAGGGAAGAGGACCAAGGCCACTATAAATATAGGCTAGTCTCCATCCTAGAGAAGGATCGAATCCTTCTGCCATTGAGCTCTTCCGAGGCAGCTCACACTTGTACTAGTTCATCCTCATCCTCCTTGCGAGGCAATCTACCACAAAGCAGGAGTAGGGTTTTACACCGCAAGGTGGCCCGAACCTGGGTAAATCACTGTGTCCACTTCTTCTCCCAGCTCGCTCGAGCTCGACGGAACCAGGCCGTGAGGCGGTGAGCAGCAAGCCATAGCTAGGCAAGATCCTTCGCACACGCCCCAGAGTTCGAACCTTGTTTGGGTCCGCAGAGCCCCGGTTCCGACATTTGGTGCGCCAGGTAGGGGCGTGTCGAAGTTCTTCCTTCCACTTCACTCCGCCCTTGCTTCGCCGCTCCCATGGCCGACGCTCGTAGAGTTCGCGCTGAGCGCCGGGCTGCCCGTGTCGCCCAGACGGCACCGGTGGGCCTCGGAGCCCCCCGACGCTCCGCTTCTTCCGCAACCAACGCCGCCACCGACCCTGCCGCCCACGAGCAGCAGGACTCTTCGCTGCCGCCTTTCATGCAGCGTAATGGCCGCACCACCATGCCTTCCCTCACTCCCGCCGCAGCCTCGTCCTCCCATGCTCGTCGCGGGCCGGCGAATGCGCAAGCTGCGCTGCTCATGGCACGTGAGCTGCTGCGCTACTGTCCCGCCAACGAAGGCTACGACGCCTGGCTGGGCCGCATCACCGAGCTCGTCAACGCCGCCGGCGAGGCCCTAACGCCTTCCCACTCGCTCTGTCCCCTGCCGTCTCATGTGGGTGACGTGACTCGTGGCGCGCCTCCGCCTCCTCCTCTGCGCAGCACTGACGTCGAGCCAAGGGACAAGGCCAGCTGCCAGGTCGTGCAGCAGCGGTAGTACGACGGGCGTGTGCTCCCAGGGCCGCTGCGCCAACACCAAGACCGGGCTGCTCTGGTGGCCACCATGCATGGGCGTTAGGACCGTGCCCCCCTTGCATAGGCTGCGCCCGTGAGCGCGGCGGTCTGCCGCACCTTCACTCGTGAGCTGCGCCGCATTGTCTGGCCGGTCAAGTTCAAGCCAGATGTGCCCCGTGCTACGATGGCATCCCCGACCCTAAGGAGTTCCTCCAGCTCTACTCGCTGAGCATCGAGGCGGCAAATGGCGATGACAAGGTCATGGCGAACTGGTTTCCCATGGCCCTTAAGGACGGCGCGCGCTCCTGGCTCATGCACCTCCCGGAGGGGTCAATCTCCTCGTGGGATGAGGTCCGCAAGCGGTTCATCGCCAACTTCCAAGGGAACCGTGACCGCGCCCTCACTGTCAATGACCTACGGTGCGTGAAGCAGCAGCCTGGTGAGACCCTCCGGAAGTACATGCAGCGCTTCACCCAAGTTCGCCTCAAGGTACCGAAGGCTTCAGATGAGGCCATCATCTCTGCATTCACAGAAGGCATCACAGATGTCAGGATGAGCGAGGAGCTGGCCGTCAACAATGACCCATGTTCAGCATTGGAGTTATTCAACCTGGCCGACAAGTGCGCCAAGGCTGAAGAAGGTTGCATCTCCCTCCTCAAGGACCCAGACATCAACCCTGAAGACAAGAAGGCCAAGGCCAAGGAAGCAAAGCGCAAGGGCCCCACCGTGCTGGCAGCAGAGCCCGAGATGAAGCACGGTCATGACCGCGACGAGCCCCCCAAGGATGCTCGCCCGTTCTGTGTCTTCCACAACGTGCATACCCACAACACCGACGACTGTCAGGAGCTCAGGGCGCTCCGGGATGAGCACCTGGGTCACCGCCCTGACCACAACGACCGTGGCTTCGGCCATGGAGGGGGCCTTGGCGGAGGCCGCTGGGACAACCGCAACCCCCGTCAGGCCTTGCACGATCAGCCTCGCGTGGGCGGCTGGTGTGACCAGCCCCGCGACAACGCCTGGCGCGATCAGCCTCATGAGGCCCATCCTCAGGGCAACGCTGGCCTTCCTTCTATGCCACTGCCGCCCAGGAGAAATGATGACAACTAGCAAGATTAAGGGGCCCAGGGCTACTAGGAGCCTCGCGTGATTGCCTGCATTCTTGGCGGGGCTCAGGCACCCACCTCGAACCGCATCTTCAAGCAATTGTCTCGTCAGGTAAATGCAGCCCTCCCGAGGATTGAAGCTGCGTGTCCCCTCAAGTGGTCACAGTACGCCATCACCTTCGACTCCAAGGACCACCTCAGGTGTTCGGGTACTGCTGGCGCGCTCCCCATGCTGTGCACACCCACCATCAGCAACATCTCAGTCACCAAGACGCTCCTCGATGGCGGTGCCGTCCTCAACGTCCTCTCTGTGGAAACCTTCGAGACGCTTCAAGTGCCTTACGACCAACTCATGCCCACCAAGCCATTCTCTAGAGTGACTGACGGTTCCACCCCCTAGGGCAGGTGCACCTTCCCGTCACCTTCGGCAAGCACGACAACTACCACACTGAGCTCATCGACTTCGATGTGGCCCACATCGGCCTCCCGTACAATGCCATCCTAGGGTACCCGGCGCTCGCCAAGTTCATGGCGGCTACCCACCATGGCTACAACGTCCTCAAGATGCCGGGGTGCAGCGGTGTCATCATCGTTGCCTGTGATGAGAAGGATGCAGTCTACTCCCTCAAGCATGACTATTAGGCATCGGCAGCCGAGAACTCAGATGGCGAAGGTGACGCCGTGCCCCCTAAGGTTGCCCCTGCGAAGAAGAAGCAGCTCCTCCCCAAGAGCCGTCCGAAGGCCAGGAAATCCACCGGCGACGCCTCAGGCTCCGCACCTGCTGTCGGAGCGCCTCTCCCTTCTGCATAGGAAGGCACGACCGGTGCCTCCCTCAGGACGGGCTCGGGGGCTCCCATCTAGAGAGTGTCTGACCTGACCAGTGCGACGTGGGAGGTGCTCGGGCACCACTTGGAGGCGTGCCTAGACGCACGCCCCCGCAAGCAAGGAACAAGGCGCGAGGTGCCAGGAGCACAAGAGTTCACCACCGAGGCGATCTCGGAACTTCAGGAGGCGCAAGCCATGCGCGGCGAGCGCCGCCTAGCGCACCCCACCAGTACAGCCACTGCCCTTGACGCGGGCGATGGCTGCGCGTTTGCGTCAGCATCCCGGGCCTCAACCAGGCCGCCTCCCAGGACCGCTTTTCGCCATCCCGCGTCGGCCGGAGTGGGGGCTTCCCCAGCAACTACGTTCGCATGCCGTTCAGCCTGCTGAACATTGGCGCCTCATACTAGCACCTAGCGCAGCGTGCAATGGCGTCTCATGAGGCCCGACGCTCGATGGTGGCGTCTCAGGAGGCTCCGGCCCCTTGCGAGCCCCCTGGGCCTCGCGAGCCTCTTGAGCCTCCGGAGCCGTCCGGCTCATGAGGAGCGAGCCTCCGCGATGCGCTTCATCGACTACTTCGACACCTCTGCAGCATCATTGCCTGCTGACTTTTCGGTTTGTTCAATTGAGGGTGCCCCATGGGCTGCATTATCCTCAGGCTATAAGGGTCCGCCCCTGCGGTTGCATCATTCCGTTCATGTACCTCGAACCAGTTATGCTTTCATGAGTTACTGAGGCTGTTAACCCCGCGCTTGATGTCACATCACCTCTGGAGTCGCCACCCCGTGGGCTGCACGCATTGCCAGTTCTCCTCCTGAATGTCCCATGAGAGGGGGCTACCGACACGACGCCTGTGCTTGGGTCCATCCCTGAAGTGCTATTAAATCTAAGCGACTGAGCTCTGGCTCGCGGGCCGGCCCCGTGCACGTCACCTCACCAAGTCCTTAGTGCCTTCATCTTCTCACAGAACAATCATGAGCAGTTCAGCAAGCGTGAGCCGCCCTCTGTATTTCGTGATATATCAAATACGAAGGAACTTCAAGAGGCAGGCATTCGAGCGGCTCCTTGATGACACCCTGACACCTCAGGAGGGACCACCTCGATCAGGTAGCGGTTTGATCCGAAAAAGGCTAAGTAAAATCACTTCGTCGCCATGTGTTGCCGGCCAAAGCCCCTTTCCTTGCAACCCCCACGAGGCGAACCATCGCTTTTCATGCAAGCCGCTTGCAAATTAATAGGGGGGCTCTTGAGCATCGCGCCTCAGGAGCCCCTACTGGCTCTCGGGCCCTCACCCCCTGACCTTGTCCCATGCATCGTGACCTGACATACCAGCGGCGGCTGAGCTCCACTCGAGGGCTGGGTCGTGAGGATGTAGAGCACCTTGGCAAGCAAGGAAATGAGGGGTAAACCTCGCGAGTGAGGACGGGTAGAGGGGCGCAGCCCAGCAGCGTAGGCATCACTTGAAATTTAAAGGACGCCAATCTTTTCACGCACCCCTAGTGGGACTTGTGTTGGTCATTGCAGAACAGGAAGCGTACAAAGGATCAAGGCTCTAGGGAAGCGCGCCCTCATGACGCACGAATCCCTCATGGGCCACGAGCATCTCGAGCTAAGTCATCTTAATCGCGCAAGGCGTCAGCCTTGCTATTAACGCTTTACCTTGGCTCTCGCGATCTCGTCCGAGCGAAGACCCCCCCTTTTTTGCTCTCCCGAAAGCTGCTTGCGCCTCAAAGGGGACCACTTGAGAATCGCGTCTCAGGAGCTCTTACCGAACCCCGTGTCGCTCACCTCCTGGCCTTGCACACGGCATCGCGACCTGGCATACCAGCGACGGCAGAAGCTTGCCTGGGGACTGGGTCCCAGCGACACAGAGCACTAAGCTATCGCAAAGAAAAAAAGGGGGCTCGAGCCCAAACGAGAGACGCCAACACAATTTCAAACACAAGCTGGAAACATTAAGATAAAGGCGCAAGCGCCACGGTTCCTTACACGCCCCCACGGGGCCCTTCATGGTTTCGGTGCAGGAAATAAAGAAACAACCCCCGGAGGCCTAAGCTCCTGAGGCCCCGACTCCGACATCGCGATGCCTAGTCGGAGTCATCCTCCACCATGACGCGGTGGCGGCGTGGCTTGTCGTTGCTCCCGCTCTCCCCGGAGGAAGTGCCGTCGCCGCTGGAGGCGCCATGGCCGTCGCTAAGGTCAAGTTCACCACCGAGGACACCACCACCGCTGTTGTGGTCGTTGTTTCTGCCGCTGTTGTCGCCCTCCGGACAGCACCCGAGGCAGCAGCCCATCTCCCCAAAGATCTTCATGAAGAGCATCGCCGCCCCATCGAACTTGAAGTGGAGGGTGTGCCTCCCCTTCAGGTTGTGGGTGCGGGCAAACGACTGCCTCCCCCGGGTCAAGTATACAAAGCCAGAGGGGGTGACTTTGACCTCCGCTGAGGAGGATTTGCTGCTGCAGCTGTCGGGCTGCAGCCACAGCCCGATGGGGCCGTCCGTCGCCAGCTCCCCCACAAAGAAGCCCGGGAGCTGGATCCAGGTGCGTGGCGGGCTCTCCATTCACACAACGAACTCGTGGGCCGACTCGGCGGAGTGCGCCCACGCCCGAGGTGGCGGGGTGCCGACGTTGTTCCGCCCCTCGCGTCTACCGACGTGCCGCTTTCCGTGGCCCCACCTGCGGACGGAGTTCTTCGTGCGGCTACTGGAGCCGGCGCAGACTGCCAATGGAGGGCACCTGCGTCCTCAGGGAGGCGCCGCGGGCGTGGCGTTGGAGTTGCGGGGGTGGCCGTGCCCCCTCTTGGGTGCCGGGAACTCCGGTCCCTCCTTTGGAGGCTTGCCCTTCTTGGCGGCAGTGAACCTTCTTACGGGCGCCATGGTTGCTACAGGGAGGGATGGAGGCGAATGGACAAGAAGACAGAGATGGGTTGGTGGCTCTGCCCCTTCGTCGTCTTATAGGCGATCACGGAAGGCCAACCAGCGTCCTTCCACCTTTGAGTAATGATGACCCTTCGACGCGTGCCAGACTTTTGTCAGCCTGGGCAGTTGCCGAGGCGACATGGGGAAGTGGGGGCGTTCGTGTCCTGTTATGCGCCACGCATAAAGCTTGGCCCATAGGCAGTTAGGGCCCGCGTCGCTTCGCCCTCCCCTCTTTGCCTTCGCCTCGAAGCCAGGCCGAGCGTGCCGTGGGCCCGGGGGCTACTGTCGGCATCCTGGGACCAGGGGTACCCAGACCCGTCTGCCTGCGGCCCAGCATGTGGCTCTGCCAAGGGCCCAGTACGGCCCAACTCCAAGGCTTCACGAGCAGGACCCTCGTGAGGGCCCCCCGTGTCGCGAGGCGAACGACATCAAGTCCTCCCGAGGAGCGGCCTCCCGAGGCTACCTCCCGAGGAGCGGATATCTCTAGGCAAGCACCCCACCTCGCGAGGCATGCAGTGACGTGAGCCATGACAACCAAGGCCAGCAGGGCACCAGCGGGCGCATTCTAGGATAGTTTTCTCTTTGGTGCTAAGGAGGCGAGGACGTACGCCGGCTCCCGAGGAATCCCCCAAAGGTTTCCATTCTAGTGTAACAAGACCAAGACCACGGGCTCGGCAGGACGGAGGTCATCACCGAGCCCACCGCTGCGTCATGGCCAGAAGCTTTGCAGACGAAGACCACCTTTAGTAAGGATAGGGTGTACTCCTGTCCCCCTTCAAATTGGCCATTGTGGTATCCCTTCCCGCCTAAGCTATGAGGGAACAGGACCAAGGCCACTATAAATATAGGCTAGTCTCCACCATAGAGAAGGATCGAATCCTTCCGCCATTGAGCTCTTCCGAGGTAGCTCACACTTGTACTAGTTCATCCTCATCCTCCTCACGAGGCAATCCACCACAAAGCAGGAGTAGGGTTTTACACCGCAAGGTGGCCCGAACCTGGGTAAATAACTGTGTCCACTTCTTCTCCCCACTCGCTCAAGCTCGACGGAGCCAGGCCGTGAGGTGGTGAGCAGCAAGCCATAGCTAGGCAAGATCCTTCGCACACGCCCCAGAGTTCGAACCTTGTTTGGGTCCGCGGAGCCCCGGTTCCGACAGATGCCTACTGGGGCATCCCTAAGCTTAGATGCTTGAGACTTCTTGGAATATTTAACTTGGGATGGCTTGGGCATCGCCAAGCTTGAGTTTTTGTGTCTCCTGAATTCATCTCATATCACAGTTTCCCTAAGTCTCAAAAACTTCATCCACACAACAAGAACTCGTGAGATAAGCTAGTATAAATCAATGATAAACCTTATCATTCTCTACTGTAACAGATTACTAAAAATATTATTTAACATTGCATACTAAATGCCTCTACATATTTAATACTCCTATCCTCAAATAGAATCATTAAACAAGCAAACAATGCAAACATAACAACAATCTGTCTAAACAGAACAATCTATAAAGGATAAAGAAATATTCAGACTTCTTTAACTCCAAAAATTCTGAAAAGTTACCAAACTGTAGAATATTTGTCATAGCTTACTATGTAAAAAATTCAAGATTTTATCATGTTCTGACTTTCCTGAAGAATTCAGATAATAATAGAAAACTTTCTGTTTTCAAACAACAACATATAGACTTACAGAATAAGCATGGTAAAGGCTATACTTGACACTTTTATTGAAATAAAAGATAATAAAACATTATTTTAAATAACAGCAAGCAAAGCTAAACAAAAGAAAATGACGCTCCAAGCAAAACACATATCATGTGACGAATAAAAATATAGCTCCAAGTGTGGTTACCGATAATGTTGAAGACAAAAGAGGGGATGCCTTCCGGGCATCCCCAAGCTTGGACGCTTGTGTTTTCCTTGAATATTACCTTCGGGTGCCTTTGGCATCCTCAAGTTTAGGGTCTTGCCACTCCTTATTCTCCTCATATTGATCTCACCCAAAACTTGAAAACTTTGATCACACAAAACTTAACAGAACTTCGTGAGATAGGTTAGTATGATAAAGAGCAAATCATTCACTTTAGTACTGTCAAGACAAGTTTTATAACTGTTCTCACACAATTCCTACTATACCCTATGATTTCTACAATTTATATTGACCAATATAATCCATAGAAACTATAAAACAAGCAAACTATGCATTGAAAACAAAATTTGTCAAAAATAGAACAGTCTTTAATGATTTGGACAAACACCATACTTCTACATCTCCAAAAATTCTGAAAATTTAGGACAACGTAGGAAATTTGTATATCAATCATGTGTAAAAATTTCAGAATTTTATCACATCCCAGTGAATTTTATGGTAATTCCAGAACTTGGCGCAAAAGTTTCTATTTTTGCACAGAATCAAGTCAACTATCATCCACACAATCCCAAAGGTTTTACTTGGCACTTTATTGAAATGAAAGCTATAAAACAAGATTACTACAGTAGGTCAATCATGTGAAAACACAAAAACAGTATGTATAAGTATTGGATTGTCTCCCAACAAGAGCTTTTCTTTAATGCCTTTTTAGCTAGGCATGATGATTTCAATGATGCTCACATAAAAGTAAAGAATTGAAACATAGCGGGAGCATCATGAATCACATGGCAAGCACATTTAAGCCTAACCCACTTCCTATGCATAGGAATTTTGTGACCAAACAATTTATGGGAGCAAGAATCAACTAGCATAGGAAGGCAAAACAAGCATCACTTCAAAACTTTGAATAGATAGAGAGGAAACTTGATATTATTGAGGTATGTCAAAGCATATGTTCCTCTCTCATAATAATTTTCAGTAGCATCACGAATAAATTAAACAATGTAGCTATCACATAAAGCATTATTTTTCATGATCCACAAGCATAGAATATTTACTACTCTCCACATAAGCAAATTTATTCTCATGAATAGTGGTGGGAGCAAACTCAACAAAATAACTATCATGTGATACTTGATTGGCATAATCAATTTGAGCATTAAAATCATGATGACAAGTTTCATAGTTATCATTGTTCTTTATAACATACATATCATCACCATAATCATTATAGATAACAACTTTGTTGTCATAATCAATTGAAACCTCTTCCAGAATAGTGGATTCATCACTAAATAAAGTCACGACATCTCCAAATCCAGTTTTATCATTATAATAAGATTCAAACCCCTCCAAAATAGTGGGATAATTATTATCTAAAGTTGACACTCTTCCAAACCCACTTTCATAAATATTGCAATCATCATAAATAGAAGGCATGCAATCGTAACAAATTTGTTCATTCAAAGTAGGGGGACTAAAAAGATCATCTTCATTAAGCATAACATCCCCAAGCTTATGGCTTTGCATATCATTAGCATCATGGATATTCATAGAAAGCATACTAACAATATTGCAATAATGCTTATCATTCAAAGATTTTATGCCAAACATTTTATTGAATTCTTCTTCTAATAATTGAGCATAGTTTTCCGTTCCATCATTTTCAAGAAAGACATTATAAAGATGAAGAATTTGAGGCAACCACATTTCCAACTTTTTGTACTTTTCTTTTATAAACCAAACTAGTGAATAAATAAGAAACAAAAATATTCAATTGCAAGATCTAAAGATATACCTACAAGCACTCACCTCCCCGGCAACGGCGCCAGAGAAGAGCTTGATGTCTACTACACAACTTATTCTTGTAGACTCGTGTTGGGCCTCCAAACGCAGAGTTTTGTAGGACAGTAGCAATTTTCCCTCAAGTGGATGACCTAAGGTTTATCAATTTGTGGGAGGCATTGGATGAAGATGGTCTCTCTCAAACAACCTTGCAATCAAATACAAGAAATCTCTTGTGTCCCCAACACACCCAATACAATGGTAGATTGTATAGGTGCACTAGTTCGGCGAAGAGATGGTGATACAAGTGTAGTATGGATGGTAGATACTATTTAAGAATTCATATAATTAATCATTTAACGGACCAGTTAATCGCTACTTGTAGGGTGGCTGAATCGAATATCAACTATTCATCGTGTTAACTTGCTAGGCCGATTAATTGGCCCGTCAGACCGATTAATTGACCTGTTAAGCCAATTAATCGGTTATTAGGCTGATTAATCGCTGCCGACCCATTAGTTTGTGGGCAAACAAAGCCCAAAATTTTGGCCCATAACCCCTCACATTCCCCTCTCGCTCCCCAATAGAAAGGGTTCGAACAAGCAATAACATATTTTGGTATATTACATAGCTGAGAGCATAAGAGTATGCTATAATACATAAAAAAGTAGATATATGTAGATAGGTTCCTATTTAATCTACCGATTAATGGTCGATCGATTAATCCAGTTAATAGGCTGATTGACCGATTAATCGCTACTCTCAAGCCGACCGAGCAGCTACCAGTTACCGATTTCCTGAACAATTGTTTTTGTAATCTGAAATATAAAAACAGCAAGGTAGCAAGTAACAAAAGTGAGCAGAAACGATATTGCAATGCTTAGAAACAAGGCCTAGGGTTCATACTTTCACTAGTGCAATCTCTCAACTGTGCTAACATAATTGAATCATGTAACAATCCCTCAGCATGCGACAAAGAGTCACTCCAAAGTTCTTATCTTGCGGAGAACATAAGATGAAATTGTTGTAGGGTACGAAACCACCTCAAAGTTATCTCTTTCGATTCATCTCATTTATTGAGCCATCCCTATAAGTGTCACAAACAGTCCTGGAGTTCGTACTAAAATAACACCATATGTTACACATCAACCAACTCCAATGTCACTTAGATATTCCATTGTCACCACAAGTATCCGTGAGCCAATTATACGATATGCATCAAACAATCTCAGATTCATAATATTTAATCCAACACAAAGAACTTCAAAGAGTGCCCCAAGATTTATACCGGAGAAAGAAGGATGGAAACATGCATCAACCTCTATGCCTAGATTACCCCAATGTCACTACGGGAATCCGCAAGTTGATTGCCAAAACATATATCAAGTGAATCAATAGAACACCCCATTGTCACCACGGGTATCCACATGCAAGACATACATCAAGTGCTCTCAAATCCAAAAAGTATTCAATGCGATAATAGTGAAACCTCAAAGGTAAAAACTCAATTCATCACAACAAGACACAGAGGGAGAAACACCATATGATCCAACTATATTAACAAAGCTCGCGGTACATCAAGATCGTGCCAAATCAAGAAGACGAGAGAGAGAGAGAGATCAAACACAAAGCTACTGGTACATACCCTCAGCCCTGAGGTTGAACTACTCCCTCCTCGTCATGGTGACCGCCGGGATGATGATGATGGCCTCCGATGATGATTTCCCCCTCGGGAAGGGTGCCAGAATAGGGCTACAGATGAGATCGCTTTGGTACAGAGGTTTGCGGCAGTGGAGCGGGAGTTCTAGGTTTCTTTCTGGCTTTTTTGATATTTATAGGAATTTTTGGCGTTGGTTTCACGTCAAGGGGCCCAGGGGAGCGACAAGCTCGGTAGGCGCGCCCTAGGGTGGAGGGCGCGCCCCCCAGACTTGTCACTTCCTCTTGAGTATTTTGATCCTTCCTCGAAGGTTCGGGGGTCTCTTTTGGTCCACAAAAAATCACCGTAAATTTTCAGCCCAATCTGAGAACTTTTATTTCTGCACAAAAAACAACACCACGGTAGATCTGCTGGAAACATCATCAGTCCGGGTTAGTTCCATTCAAATTATACCAAAACCATATAAAAGTGTCGTAAACGTGGCATGAATACTTTATAAATTATAGATACGTTGGAGACGTATCAAACGATGGTGGCCACACCGCTGGTCACATATTCGGCTGGATAGGTTCATAGAATTTTCTTCCCCTTCCCCTTTCCCCGAACTAAATCGCCCTAAGACCATTACCATTAATTCGTATTTTCCCATCAACTAGCTAAAATCTATTAACCCTAAGATTAGGATCCTTTTTTATTTTTTCCCCTATGTGTATTTTACATACCACAGTAATTTGCTATAGAGAATTTCTAATTTCTATTAAATCAAAATAAGATAATATAAGATATTATATTATTGCTGGAAAAAATTGTTATTTGATTTGATACATTGTGATCCTTAACGTTGATGAATCTATACCTACTAATAAAAGAAATAGGTATTCTTAGTCCGTTTTGCTATTTAATAGAAAACCCCCTAATGTTTCTGACATTAAACCCGCAGTACATATCAAATGTTTTTTAAAATATATATCTGCTAATAAAAGAAATAGGTATTCTTAGTCCGTTTTGCTATTTTTATAGAAAACCCCCTAATGTTTCTGACATTAAACCCGCAGTACATATCAAATGTTTTTTAAAATACTCATATCTTCTAAACCGTAACTCCAAATTTAACATGTTATATATGGAATTTGATTAGAAAAATATGTAGAATGTGAATATGATGTTATTTTACATGTCAGCAATTTAAAAAAAATACTATCTAGGCTGCAATGTTAAACAACAATGCATTATCCGTCTTTTTTTCATACTGGTACTGATTCAGATTGGGGATGAACACCTCAGCAAAATCAGGATTTGACATGAAATTGAAGATAAATTTGCTAGAGACAACCAATAAATAAGGACATGCTTGACAAGAAATAAAAGAAGGACCCAATAAAGATGGGATATCCGATATAAAAGAAATAAAAGAGAAAATGCAGAGGAGATCCGATAAAGATGAGATGTTGCGCTATTCTCCTATATATAAGAAGAAAAAAGAGAAGACATGCATGAAAAAAGTAAAAAGGAGGCATGCATGACAAAAAAAAGACAAGTTTGATAAGATATAGATAGTGATGAAACAGGGACCAGTACCTATGACATGTATGGCAAGAAATAGTGATGAAATAGGGGCGCAAGTACCTGCGTCCATAGGAGACCATACAAATTTTTTCTTTCCCAGACAAAAAAAATCTCTTTTTATGATTAAATAATCATGTATCTTTTTAACAACTTTTTTAACAACTCTTCATGTATTTAAGAAATATGCATGTGAAAAAAAGTGTTCAAGAGTTACCCTAAGTTGGTGCTTCTTAACCTGAAAACTGCCATTGATGCACACATGTCTCCGTAGTGTGCTAATGTGTCATCGTTTGTTTTTGTTGATTTTCTTTACTCGCCCATAACAACACCCCATTCCGAACATGACATGAATACATGCATGATCACTTGCATGTTTTTTTATGGATTAAATCTACATGCAAGCCGTGTTGAAATAGAACACATGTAGAATCTTAAACTGCGCTTTATAGGTTAAGATCATCTTTGTTTGGGCCATAGCTACAAATTCTCAGATTATAGATAATTTTTTGTAAATTAAGAGCATGTGGTATTTTTTTTCTCCCATTGCAACGCACGAGCCTTTTTGCTAGTTAAGAAAAATGGAAAGAGAGGGATTCGAACCCTCGGTAGCACCGTGAGGGAAAGGTGAAAACAACCCCCAGTGGGTAGTGAAATAGAATGTGAAACCGTGCTGAGCTCCTAAGCAGTGGGATGGGAAAGTGATCTCTGACCATGTGCCTATTGAAGAATGAGCCGGCGACTCATAGGCAGTGGCTTGGTTAAGGGAACGGAACCCACCGGAGCCGTAGTGAAAGCGAGTCTTAATAGGGTAAAGCACTGTTTTGGTGCGGGCTGCGCAAGCGGTACCAAATCGAGGCAAACTCTGAATACTAGATATGACGCAAAAATAACAGGGGTCAAGGTCGGCCAGTGAGACGATGGGTGATAAGCTTCATCATCGAGAGGGAAACAGCCCGGATCACCAGCTTAGGCCCCTAAATGAACGCTCCGTGATAAAGGAGGTGGGGATGCAAAGACAGCCAGGAGGTTTGCCTAGAAGCAGCCACCCTTTAAAGAGTGCATAATAGCTCACTGATCGTGCGCCCTTGCGCTGAAGATGAACGGGGCTAAGCGATCTGCCAAAGCTGTGGGATGTCAAAATGCATCGGTAGGGGTGTGTTCTGCCTTAGAGGGAAGCAACCACGAAAGCGGGGGTCGATGAAGCGAAAGCGAGAATGTCAGCTTGAGTAACGAAAACATTGGTGAGAATCCAATGCCCCGAAAACCCAAGGTTTCCTCCGCAAGGTTCATCTACGGAGGCCAAGTCAGGGCCTAAGATCAGGCTGAAAGGCGTAGTCGATGGACAATAGGTTAATATTCCTGTACTACCCCTTGTTGGTACGGAGGGACGGAGGAGGCTAGATTAGCCAAAAGATGGTTATAGGTTTAAGGACACAAGATTTTTCAGCGTAAGAAGGGGTAGATAAAATGTCTCGAGCCGAGGTCCGGGTACCAAGCACTGCAGCGCTGAAGTATGAGCCTCGTGGACGCCACCGGGGGAAGGAGAGCATGTTTTGCGTAGAGTCGGTCGGCAACGGTGAAAGCACAAGTGCTCCCTGGGTGATTTTGGTAATTAATGTCAACATATCTTTTGTTGGACTAATTGTTTTATCTAGTATATCTCAGATAAGTTCAACAGTGGCATGGCAAGGACAAGAGGATGTGGAACCCCCTCAAAATGCTAAGGACAAGGATTGGCAAAAGCTCAAGACTCTACATTTTTGTTTATGTGATCCAAGATCACATTGAGTCCATAGGAAAGCCAATACTATTAAAGGGGATGAGGTGTTGCTTAATGATCTTGTTGCTCAAGGGCTTAGTGATATTGCTCCAAAACCCACAGCCACTTTCTCTACCCAAATATGTCCAAACCCTAAATTCCCAACTCGGCCACACCGATATTTCCTACCTGAAGCCATCGAGTTCATCTGGACTTAGCCACTGCCAAAACCCTAACAATTCGGTTCCACCGAGGTGGATCTCGGTCCCACTGAGATGGCCTTGCCAGCTATTTGTGACCTGTTGCAATCACTTCGGTCCCACCGAGATGTTGCAATCGGTCTCACCGAGATGGTTTGACTGATTCTCTGTTGCCTTGTTGCTTCACTTTGTTCCCACTGATCTGATGCAATCGGCGCCACCGAGATGAGGTTTTCCCTAAGCCGTAGCACATCGGTCCCACCGAGTTGTTCCTGTCGGTCCCACCGAGATTCCTAATGTTCATATTTTTGCATAGATCGGTGCATCGAGTTTTCTGATCGGTGCCACCGAGATGGGTCAAAAGTGTGTAACGGTTGGATTTTGTGTGGAGGCTATATATACCCCTCCACCCCTTCTTCCTCATGGAAGAGAGCTATCAGAACATGCCTACACTTCCACCATTCATTTTATGATAGAGAACCACCTACTCATGTGTTGAGATCAAGAGTTTCCATTCCTACCAATTGAATCTTGATTTCTAGCCTTCCCCAAGTTGGTTTCCACTCAAATCCTTCTTCCACCCTATCCAAATCTGTGTGAGAGAGTTGAGTGTTGGGGAGACTATCATTTGAAGCACAAGAGCAAGGAGTTCATCATCAACACACCGTCTATTACCTTTTGGAGAGTGGTGTCTCCTAGATTGGTTAGGTGTCGCTTGGGAGCTTTCTCCATGATGTGGAGTTGAACCAAGAAGTTTGTAAGGGCAAGGAGACCACCTGCTTCATGAATATCTACATGAGTGAGGCAAGTCCTTCGTGAGTGATGGCCATGGTGGGATAGACAAGGTTACTTCTTCGTGGACCCTTCGTGGGTGGAGCCCTCCGTGGACTTGCACAGCAGTTACCCTTTGTGGGTTGAAGTCTCCATCTACGTGGATGTACGATAGCACCACCTATCAGAACCACACCAAAGATTCTCCGCGTCTCCATTGCATCTGCACACTCCAATACCATCCCTTTACATTCTTCCACTTGCTTGCTTTACTCTTTCTGCTACTCATACTCTTGCTATGCTTGTGAAAAATGTATTGTGTGTGCTTTAACATGTGCTAAACTCAACCTTAACTTGAAGAAACTAAAACTGCCACTTTTACTTGTTAAGGGTCTAATCACCCCCCTCTAGACCCCTCTTCTCTATCCTTTCAATTGGTATTAGAGCATTGGTCTCCATTGCTTTGGTTTAATCACCATTTGAGGAAGATGGATGAGTCTACATTCGGGAGTATTAGACATAGAGTGCCTATTCTTGATGGGAGTTTTATGGTTCTTGGAAAAATGAAATTCTTGAGATTTTCAATGAATATAATTTGAACAAGTATATTCTTAGCCCTTATGTGCCTCCCATTGATCCTTTGCATCCTACACCTGGTGAGTATCTTGACATGGTTCGCAATCTTAGAACAGTTAATCTTATCATTAGAGGATTGCCTAGAAATGTGCTTGTTTGCTTGTAAACCTTCGAATGCGCATATACTATATGGAATTATCTTGAGGAACGCTTTCCAAATTAATCCTTGAAAAATCTGAATGAAATTCTTCAGAAGTCCATTGCTTTCCATAAGATGAAGCCTACTGATCCCAAGTTTGATGAATGTCTATTTGAGCTCCGTGACCTCATGCGTGCCAAGGGTGATGTTGGAATCATTAGTAGCATCATCACGGGGACAATTAGAATTCATAAACTTGAACATTGTCAGGGTCATAAATCTAATGAGTCACTTGATCTAGGTGATGATCACACGCATGACGATGATGATGATATTGAGCATGGTTATTATGATGAGGATGAAGAATTTGACATTGAATGTGAGAAGACTATGAGGAATCTTAGTCTCATGGTGAATCTTCAAAACTACATATTCAGAGGAAAAGAATGGATTCTTGATAGTGGATGTACCGATCACATGACCGGAGATAAAGACATGTTCTGTGAGCTTGCCAAAAATGATGGTCCACGCAAGTATGTGACTTTTGGAGACAACTCCAAGTGTAATGTACTTGGCCTTGGTAAGGTGGCCATATCCAATGATAGCTCTATTCAAAATGTTATGCTCATTGAATCTCTTGGTTACAATCTTCTTTCTTCTTTCCGTGTCTAGACTAGCCGACTTTGGTTTCAATGTTCTATTTACCGAAGTAGATTGCCAAGTGTTTTGTCAAGATAATCATAATATGGTCTTTATCGGCATACGTAGAGGTGATCTATACATTGTTGATTTCACTAAGAGAGCCCAACCTTGTACTTGTTTAATTGCTAAATCTTCTAAAGGCTGGTTATGGCATAGAAGGTTAGGACATGTTGGCATGCAAAATCTTGATAAGCTTATTAAAGGTGATCATATCCTTGGTGTTAAAGATGTTATATTCGACAATGATAGACTTTGTAGAGCTTGCCAAGCAGGAAAACAAGTTGGAGGAAGTCATTCCGTGAAGAACATCATGACCACAAGAAGACCACTTGAGCTACTTCACATGGACATCTTCAGTCCCAATGCTTATAAGAGCCTTGGTGGTAACTCTTTCGGTTTGATCATTGTTGATGATTTTTCCAGATTTACGTGGGTGTTCTTTCTTGATGACAAATCACAAGTCCAAAATATCTTCAAGAACTTTGCCAAGAAGGCCCAAAATCAATTTGAAGTGAAGATTAAGAAGGTTCAAAGCGATAATGGAACGGAGTTCAAGAACGCCAATGTGGATACCTTTCTTGACGAAGAAGGCATTTCACATGAGTTCTCGGCTATGTACACACCTAAAAAAATGGAGTTGTTGAGAGGAAGAACCGGACTCTTATTGAGATGGCGAGAACGATGCTTGATGAATACAAGATGCCAAGACACTTTTGGGCGGAAGCGGTTGAGACAACCTGTCATGCTACAAATCGACTATATCTTCACAAGCTTCTTGGTAAAACGGCATACGAGCTACTCACCGGTAACAAACCCCAAGTTGGATACTTTCGAGTATTTGGCTCAAAGTGTTACATTCTTGATAAGCATCGCCGTTTGAAATTTGCTCCTAAATCTCATGAAGGTTGTCTACTCGGTTATGGCTCAAACTCTCACACTTACCGTGTCTACAACAATTTCACCCGAAAGGTTGAAGAGATGGTATATGTGAAGTTTGATGAATCTAATAGCTTGCAAGTAGAGCAACTGCCAATTGATGTAGGAGACAAAGAACCCTCAGAAGCGATTCAGGATTTTTCCATTGGCAAGATCCGTCCAACGGAGGTGAAGGAGATCATTTTGACCATTCAAGTGGAAGCTTCTACTTCACATCAAGGTGAACCACAAGTTGACATGGATGCATCCACAAGTGGAACACGTCATGACGAAGGAAATGAGGAAGTACAACAAGATGAACCACCTCGACCTCCTTCTCCACCTGCACAAGCGAATGATAACGCCACCAACAATGAAGAAGAAGATGACGATGAGGATGTTCCACCACAACCCAAGCAAAAGCTCTCACGAGTTAGAGCAATAGTCTCAAAGAATCACCCCGTTGAACAAATCCTCAACGATATCAACACCGAGAGAATCACTCACTCTAAAACTCGTTTGGCTAACTTTTGTGAACATTACTCATTCATTTCTAGTATTGATCCTTTGAAGGTAGAAGAAGCCCTTGAGGACCCGGATTGGATAAATGCTATGTACGAAGAGCTACACAACTTTGAGCGAAATCAAGTGTGGACATTGGTTGAGAATGTGATGCCCCCGGCTTAATCGTGCACTAATCATACACGCAAATGCACACAATCAAGCCTAAGGACTCACGGGAAGATATCACAACACAACTCTAAAACATAAATAAAGTCATACAAGCTTTATATTACAAGCCAAGGGCCTCGAGGGCTCGAATACATAAGCTGGCGTACAAGCGTCAGCGGAAGCATCAGATATCTGAGCACAGATATAAAAAGAAAACATAGAAAGGCCCTTAGAAGGCGGGGCAAAAGAAAAACACTACGATCAAAAGGCGTAGGCCTCCTGCCTGGGACCCTCCGATCCTACTCCTGGTCGATGGTAAGCTCGAAGTAATATCCACCCTCGGGGTAGTGGAAGCGATCGTCGGCGGGGGCAGCTGTATCCGGGGCTCCGTCATCTGGTTGCATCAAAAGGGATATCGGGGAAAAAGAAAGCAAAGCAACCGTGAGTACTCATCCGAAGTACTCAGCAAGCAAGGATCTACACTACATATGCAACATTATCAAGGGGAGGCTGTATATGTGGACTGGGCTGCAGAAATGCCAGAATAGAGAGAAGGCCTAGTCCTATCGAAGACTAGCATCTTCAGCGGTCTTGCAGCACTAGAAGAGTGTAGATTAGTACCGTATAAAGCAATAGTATCGGTAAGTCTCAACCTCACCCAGAGATCCTTTCTCGACTCCCTGCGAGAAAGCAATCCTAGAGCCATACAATCACCAATCTCGTCCTGAGATCCCTTCTCGACTCCCTGCGAGAAGCAATCCCAGAGCCATAGTATCAAATTCTAAATTGTATCAATCGGGATACAACTCCGAGTGTCTGTTACCGAGGATCCAGCTATGCATAGATTAGTTCTTCCCTGCAGGGGTGCACCAACTTACCCACCACGCTCGCTTAACTCCGGCCGGACAAACTTTCTGGGTCATGCCCGGCCTCGGCCAAACAACACTTCGCAACCCTACCTACATCCCAGCAGAGAGGTCCCCACCGGTCTACATCCTAAGTGCTCAGGGGTCTTGGCCATCGCCCTGTGCACTCCGGGTCGTTGCGCACATGGTGAAGCCAGGCACCAACACTACAGGAAGGCGCCGGTCCGTCTGTGCCGCCATGCTGAACTGGACGTCTGACAGAGCTTTCGGCTGATGCATACGATGCAGAACGCCCATACTAAGCCCGCGTGGTGGTTAGTGCTATCGGGCCAGAGGCCCACTCAGATCACATATCCAAACCGTTAGTACCTTGGGGGTGTGGTAACGAGCAGAGACTCACGATCAATGTGACCCCGTCGCCCCGTCTCGAGGACTTGCGGCAAGGGCCAAGAATGCCCGGCCACGCCTCGTATTCATCCTCGGGCACCATACAGGCAACCCGTCTTCACATCACACACGGGTACCCCTCAGGGTCGACCCGCCTTCCAAGTAACAATAGTATAGTCCAAGTATCCGTGTGTCCATAACATCAGGGGAAACCCGAGGTATCACCCTCGTTGGATTCCTACTCGATGTAGCTATCAAGGTGAACTCGGAGGAATCACCCTCACTGGGTTCACACTTGAGGTGTTGTACGACGGCGTTGTTATCGGAAGCGGTGAAGGAGGAATCACCCTCGATGACCACGACCGAATAGCTACTCTACAGAGTTAACATCAGAAGTGCTACACGAGGTTTCACCCTCGGCACTCGATAGTAACGCTGTAGTGTCGTTACAACTAAGGGGGATGATGTGCGGTGCCGGGGCCTGGTCTTCAATCCCGTTGATCGGGTCTTTGGATAATCCAGCGGGGCAGTCGAGATAAGTGGGGTCACTGATAGGTCTCTACCCAGCCTATACTAGACTGTTTAGGATAAGTAGGTAAGGTTTCAATAGTAGGTTACAATAAACAGGCTATGCATCAGAATAGGTAAAGCAGTAGTAGCAGCAATTCTAATGCAAGCATGAGAGAGAAAGAATAGGCGATATCGGTATGCTCAAAAGGGGGGTGCTTGCCTGGTTGCTCGGCGGCAAGGGCAAGGTCGTCAGAAGTGTAGCCAATCACCAGAGCTGCGTCGGTACCGGGAACTGCGTCAGGGTCTAACAAGAGAGAAGAGGGGGAGGAAGCAAATAAATACACGATAAGCACAAGCATCACCGAGAAGGCTACGCTAACATGCAGTGCAGGGTTGCCTGAAGATATGTCAAGTCATTTAGTTATTTTAGGAATTTGTTTGGAATTATTTTATTAAACTCAAGCACTATTCATCTATCTGAAACCACTTTTCAAGATATCTTCCGATATTCCGATAAATCGGCCGAGTTATCGCTTACCGTTGTGTGACCGATAAGATAAATCGGCCGATAAATCAGCCGATATGGCGATAAATTGGCTGATATGCCGATAAACTGGCCGATTTACCCCTTATCATGGGTCAACCGATAAGTTCTCGATAAGCGATATCCCCAACATTGTCTGAAACAGGCAAAACTTGCATGTCCAGATAGTTAGAGGCATCTAATAGGTATGCAGGTAGAGTATTCGGATCTGTCTCATTTTTCTGATCATTTTTCATATATAAATTATTTTCATCAGAGTTACGGTTTAAAAGATATGATTTTCTAAAGTTTTAATCATTTTCTGAAATTTATTTTATTTATTAAATCAACATTATCCAGAACAGTAGCATCGACGTCAGCATGACGCAATAGTGACATCAACAGTCAACGGTCGGCTGACCGTGGTCAAATCTGACCTGTGGGTCCAGTGGGACCCACATGTCAGCCTCTATCAGTGATAAACAGAGTTAAATTTAACTAATTAAGCTACTGGGCCCACCTGTCAGTGTCACATTAAGTTAATTAATTAATTTTAAAATGTTTTAGTTAATTAGGGGAGGTGGTGGCCCACAGGTCAGTGGCTGGACCTAGTCCAGTCAGCAGTTGACTTCGGTCAACGGGACCAGCTGGGCCCTGGGGGCCACCAGGCAGTCACCCTGGGGGTGGCCCCAGCGGCCACATCAGCACGGGCGCCGGCGTTTAGCCACCGGTGGCGAAAATCACGGCGGAGGCACGGGAGGTGGCCGGAAATCGCGCTCCGGACGCCGTTCGATGCACGCGAGGCGGCGTTCGAAAGCGGAGACGACACCGCGTCGAACGACACCGGTGGGAGCGGCTGTGGTGGTCGGTAACACCGACGACGATCACCGCGGCGGCGCCAGAGTTCGGTCGCACTCGGGATCGGCACTAGGGGGAACGAGGAAATGCATGCGGGGGCTCGCTGGGCTCCTTGGAGCTCCAGGAGCTCGGTAGCGAGCTCAGACACGAGCTGCGGCAGCAGTGGCTACGGCGGCAAGCACGACTACGGCGGTGAGTTCGGCCTTGGCGAAAATGACAACTACGAGCAGGGAAAAGGGCCGGGGAAAGAGGGGAGAGGGGGAGAAGCTCATCGAGCAGGCGCAAGATGGCCCGGCGATGGGTTAGGAGCAGCAGAGGCGGCGAATTTGTCGGAAGAACTTGCCGGAGCTAAGGAAGAAGACGAGCTCGAGACGCTCACCACCGCGGCTCCCAGCTTGACCCAACGGTAGCAGGCGATGCGGGAGACAACGGCGGAGCGGAGGGACTCCACGAGAGGGCAGGGGGAGCTCGATGGCCTCGCTTACGTCGAGGTCACGGCGACGGTGGTGTTCGGCCCCGATCCAAATCGACGAAGAGAGAGAGAGGAGGGACGAGTGAGCGAGAGGAGGCCAGGGGGGGCTCGCGAGGCTGCCCTTATCTCTAGCGCGGGCGACACGCTGTCGAGCGAGGGAGGGGGGCCGGGCGCGGCGAGCGCGCGCGCGACGAGCGCGCGCGCGGCGACAGCGCGCGGGAGGAGCAGTGCGAGGGTAGGGGAAAGGCGCTGCGCAGGCTTGGCCGGGCATTGTGGCCACTTAGGCCCAGTGCTGTGGGCCTTTTTCTTTTTCTTATTTCTTTTCTGTCTTTTGTAAAATTATGTGGTCTCAATTATAGTTTTGTAAAATAAGTAGCTTTGTCCAATAAATATAGTGCAATATTTAACACTGATAGAAAATGGTTTGGAGTCCACATGTTTTCAGTTGGATTTTATTTAATTGAAAAAGGATTTAAATAGTGCTATGTTGCTGCTGTTTCTTGTTGTTTGAGTCCTTTTACAATTCCAATAAATGTTGCAATTATTTTTATAAATGCTATGGGAATATTTGCAACATGATGCACATTTTAGTTTTCAGGTTTGGACAACTTTTATTTTCCACTTTAGTTTTAATTTGAATCTTGAGTTAGGAGCTGAATGCAAATGATGATTAGGCACTGATAATCATGATGACATGGCATAATCAAAAGGGGATTACTGTAGTTAACCACTAGGGGTGTTACAGAGAAGCCCAACGATGATTGGAACAAAATGGGTGTCTCGGAATAAGCAAGATGAGGATGGACAAGTTGTACGCAACAAGGCCCGTCTCGTTGCTCAAGGCTACAGTCAAGTCAAAGGTATGGACTATGGTGAGACATATGCCCCCATTGCTAGAGTTGAGTCCATTCGCATTTTACTTGCTTATGCCAATCATCATGATATCACCTTATACCAAATGGATATTAAAAGCGCTTTTCTATATGGTGAAATCAAGGAGGAAGTTTATGTTTAGCAACCTCCCGGCTTTGTTAATCCCAAGAAACCTAATCATGTCTACAAACTTCACAAAGCTCTTTATGGTCTTAAACAAGCCCCTAGAGCTTGGTATAATTGCTTGACTAAGTTTCTTATTTAAAATGGTTTTGAGATTGGGAAAATTTGATTCTACTCTTTTTACTAAAAGGGTTAATGGAGAATTGTTTGTGTGTCAAATCTATGTTGACGATATCATATTTGGTTCTACTAACCCTCATTTTAGTGAAAAGTTTGGAAGGTTAATGTCGGAAAAGTTTGAGATGTCTAAGATGAGTGAACTCAATTTTTCCTTGCTTTGCAAATCAAGCAAACAAAGGAAGGTACCTTTGTTTCACAAACAAAGTATACGAAGGATCTTTTTAAGAAGTTCAACATGCAAGAAAGCAAAGGTATGAAAACACCTATGCCTACTAGTGGACATCTTGACTTGACAAAGGATGGCAACCCGGTTGACCAAAAGGTTTACCGATCTATGATTGGTTCATTATTGTATCTTTGTGCCTCCTGTCCCGATATTATGCTAAGTGTGTGCATGTGTGCACGATATCAAGCTGCTCCTAAAGAATGTCATCTTAAGGCTATGAAAGGGATAGTGAGATATTTGATTCATACACAAAACTTTGTCCTTTGGTACCCTAAGAGGTCATCTTTTGATCTTGTGGGATATTCCGACTCAGACTATGCCAGTGACAAGGTTGATAGGAAGTCCACTTCGAGTACATGTCAATTCCTTAGTAGATCCCTTCTCTCTTGGTCTTCCAAGAAACAAAACTCATTATCATTATCCACCGCCGAAGCGGAATGCATTGCCGCGGGATCATGTTGTGCTCAATTACTTTGGATGACCCAAACTCTTAAAGATTATGGGATACATGTGAGACATGTTTCATTGCTTTGTGACAATAAAAGTGCTATTAAGATTGCGCACAATCTTGTGCAACATTCTTGAACTAAGCATATTGAAGTTCGTCACCATTTCATTCCTGATCATTTTGCTAAAGGAGATATCAATCTTAAGCATGTTCGTACCGACAAGAAATTGGCGGATATCTTCACTAAACCACTTGATGAAAAGATATTTTGTCGCTTGAGGAGTGAGTTGAACATCATTGATGCTTCAAATTTGGAATAGAGATTCCATTTGGATACATGCAAGGCATGAGCCTATGTGATTAATCCTTGATATCTCTCTGATCATGATGATCATTTATCTTGGATATATTTGCACCCTTGTGTGTTATCTAACCCTTGTAGGTACTTGGATGAGCCTCAATCTATGGGATTGCAAATCACTCACATCTTGAGCAATTTCAACATTGCCAAGTATCTATGCTTTGGTTGTTGAGATCAAGGAACAAGTCTACACTCAACATATCCTTTGACAAATTTTGTATGATGAATTTCACTCTTGTCAACTTGGATACATAAGAGTTATTCCTTGCAAGACTAATCCATGTAGGAAGATAAGCTTCAAAATCAAAAAGGATGCTCCCAATTCTTGATGGACCACATCAACATTGAGCATCCACCACAAGTTCAACTACATGAGCAAGTTCAACAACAAACCCAAGGTATGGCTTCATCTTAGAGAAGCTTTGCTCCAAGTCATGAGCAAAAGCAACTCAACAAGATGAGAATACATCAAGACGCTTAAATGAAAAATGGCAACCCCATTTTGAGCTTAAAGATGAGTATGACCTATGATCAAGTGATCTCACTTGACTCCTAAGTCAATATACTCTAACATAGGTCACTACGTCGCCGACCACCTCTAGATAAGTTCTCTAGTGCTCTTTTTTGTTTGTTGCATTTCTTTTGCACTTCTTATTGCTATTGTGTTTCTCTTTTAAAACAAAAAAACTTCATCTAGATTCCTCGTAATTTCTTTGATTTGTTTCATTGCAAACTCTATCAAATTCCTGGAAAATCTTTGTGAAATTTTATTTGTCAGTGAGCTGAGTTGACAAAATCTTTCCTCTGCATTGAACTCGATTCCACCAATCCAAGCCTATCGGACAGACCGAAGCACATGTTCTACTTGTACATAGTTCATCGGTTCAACTGAAAAGGACTAACTCGGTCTCTCTGATATGCTCTATCTGTGACAGCCTCATCTCGGAGTCAGCAACCGATATGAATCGGTGTCACCCATTTCACTGCCGAGCAAACTTTTTTGCCATCTTAAAGTGTTTTATTCTTATCAGCTCCACTCAATGATTATTTCCCTCTGCCTGCATCTTAAGCTGCATTCTGCATATTTGTGTCTCTCCAGGACCACACTCACTTGACTTCTATCCATGAATACTACCCTTCTTGGAAATTGATGTCAAAGGGGGAAAGAGAGAGAGAGAGCACATCAAAGTTTATCCTTACAAAAGCTCTTCTAAGAAAGGAAGAGAGATGCACTTTCGTAAGAGGAGAGAATTTGCATGTGTTTAAGAGGGGAGAGACATGACATGCTAGTTATTATTCAGTTATTAATTTGCTTTGAGTCTACTTTGCTATAATCACTTTTTGCTCTGATTTTATCTCACCCTACCTACTCTCATTATCAAATATTAGATTCAGGGGGAGAGGAAATATATGTTTAGGGGAGAAAATTCAATGGAATTTATTGCAAATCCTTAATTCTTTGGGGACATGTGCATACCTAAATGAAGTACTCACTCTGTGATACTCACCCTTTGCATGTCATCCCAGTCTTGGTATTCTTGTGGATCCTAAAATATCTTTCTTGTGTGAAGCTCTGTTGTGTCATTTAACCTTGTTTTCTGTAGATTGCTTCCTCAAGAGTCAGTTCAAGAACCACAAGGTAAGTATACGCATCTCACTCATGTGCATGATGATCTCTTGCTTTTGCACATATTGTTTGCCAGAGGGAATCATAAACATGAAGGTACATCTCACTTCATTCTTTTTGCTCTGATGCATATGGCCAAGATACATGTAACTCATTACTTACTCTCTCATGTTGTGCATTCGCATGTCTTTCAATTCTATCATAACATGATTGCACACATGTTTGGGGAGCTCATCCAAGTTACATGTTCTTCCAAAGCTTTACTTACTACTCATTCTATCATTTACTTGAAGCTTTGATGTATGTTGTCATCAATTACCAAAAAGGGGGAGATTGAAAGCACAAGTGCTCCCTGGGTGATTTTAGTAGTTAATGTCAACATATATTTTGTTGGACTAATTGTTTTATCAAGTATATCTCAGATAAGTTCAACAGTGGCGTGGCAAGGACAAGAGGATGTGGAACCCCCTCAAAATACTAAGGACAAGGATTGGCAGAAGCTCAAGACTCTACATTTTTGTTTAAGTGATTGTCGTGGTGGAGCACAAATCACCTATGGGGCAGGGCAGCCCCTTTGTGGTCCGGCGAGGGGACCGATCACATTGTACAAAGAGTAGAGACAGTAGAGCAGCACGACAAGGAAGGCTCTTTTTTACCCAGGTTCGGGCCGCCGAGCAGCGTAATACCCTACTCCTGCTTTGGTGGGTTGATCTATAGGACACGTAGACACAGAGCGCTCAAGCCAGGCAAGGGTGCCTCAGGGAGAGCAGCTACGTGCGTACAAGTGCTAGGGGGTCAAAAGATCGAATCCTTTGCCAGGTTTCCTCGGGCCTCCTTTTATAGCTTAAGGGGTGACCACAGGGGCAAAATAGTCATTATACGAGGATTAGATAGCCAACAGTGCTATCATACCTAACTCTGGTAGTGAGGACAAAATGCCATAAATGCTATCATAGGTGTTGTGTGGAGAGGTAGCCTCGGCAAGGTTCCTCCACCGCTTGCCTAACTACCTCTTATTTGCATGACACGCCTCTGGAACGGGTGTCATTAAAGGTAATCTCTTTTCCAGCAGGCTGCCACGTGCACGATAGGATCCACCTAGCTGCCCGAGAGCTTGACACCACACTGATTAGTGACTGGTGTTTGATGAGGTGGAGCGTTGGCGTCCTGACGGGGGTCTGCTGGCATGGAGCCTGCGGGGCCTTTGTCTTGGGGCCTTGGCGGCCCCGGAGACCCTGCTGGGGTGACTTGGCCTTGGTCCTAGGCACAGTCTCGACCCCGCCGGCCCTGTTTACCCGATAAGGGAGGCCTTTCTAGAAATCTTCTGGTTGGTTGTTTGACTTGGTCTTCTTGATGCGCTCCTTTATCTCACGAAGAGCGGCTTCTCTGGCTTGTTTTGTGTTAAGCATTGGTACTTGATATACGAATCGCCACACGCCTGTGCATAAGTCTGGGCGGCAAGCATACAGGTTTGTTGCACCGACAGGAGCCCCCGTGCCTGGTCCATATGTGCCACCGGGCATCATTGGGGTGGCCCAACAAATGCACATGCGCTCATGATAAACTTGCTGAGATCAATGCTGTGTCTTTGAGATCTTCTTTGCTTCTTCATTAATCTATATTCGGGTCAGCCCCCAGGCCCCTCATGATATCTTGAGTGCTCGGACGACGCATGTCGTTTATGTCAAAAACCAGGGGCGCCCACGTCCACAAGAAGCCATTAGGGCGCCCGTGCGTGAGTCGGGGTAACTGCCATTTTACCTTTAGGCCACCCACTATGCCTACCGTTTCCGCCACGCGCGCCACATGCATTGCGCGAGCTTGGTGATGGACGTGCAGGGCACGAGAATGTGCGCCTTGGCCGAATACGCAGCGCCTCAGATTGGTGTAGTGGGGCGGTCGATGAACCAGGATGCCATCCAGGGACGCAGAGGGCTGGATTGGGGGAGCGAGGCGGTTGCCCCAGAGTAGTGGAGAGCCAGCCCCCCTCGCTCCCGCTATAAAAGGAGGCGTGTGAGGGTGGCGATGCTCATCTACCATCTCCTCCTTCTCCTACCTTGCTTCTGCCCCCACCATGGCGAGAGGAAGGGGACGCGCTCGTGCTTCGACCATAGCTATGAGAGCTTCTTCTCGACATCTGTCCCTGCCTCAGCTGAGAGCTTCTTGTCGACATCTGTCCCTTCCTCAGCTGCAGCTGCAAAGGCTGGTTCCAGCGCACAAGGCGGACTTGCGGGGCGTGGTTGAGGCGGACGAAGCGGTGCACTTGTCACCTCTCCTCCAACTGCTCCACCATCGACAGAAAGCCATGCGGGGGATACGGTGCTAGAATTCATTGTCAAGCTGCGCGATCCTTCCTGCAGTCGCTTGCGTCTTCCTCGCCCTTTTGCTAGGGTGATCGAGGTCGACCAGCCGCTCAGGCTGCGATTGCGCATGAGTGGCTGCTGCAATGGGGTCGTGTGGGTGAACGTTTAGTTCCCCGCGCCCCATGTCATGCTTCTCAGGCGTGGGTGGAAAACCTTCGCCCGCGCCCACTACGTTGCGGAGGGGCATGTTCTTTGCTTCAAGTTGGTGGAGTCTGATATGCTCTCCATCAAGGTCTTCAGGCGCTCAAGTGCTTGCCTTGGGTGCTTCCTGGAAAGCTCGAGCGACGACGAAAGCTCCTCCTCGAGCGATAGCGACGAGGAGGACACGGACGGTGAAGACGGTGACGGCGAGCCCTCTATCGCCAAGTCCAAAGACGATGAATCGGACTTCGGCTGAGTGCCGGCTGCACCATCACTATCAGCTAGGCGCCGGCAGCACCATCATCTGCAGCTGGACCCCGGTAGAGCGATTTGCTGGGGGTGCTTTGCCTGGACGTCACCGCCACCTCCAGCTGGACACCGGCAGGCTCGTGGACTCCGGCTTCATCTTCCATGCTGGTGTCCCTACTGAGCTGCGTCCCTCTAGTCCTGGCGGGGGCACCCCCCTTGGTCCTGACGGGGTCAGGCTGGGCTTCTGCCCAGGCATTTCTTTTGCCCTCCTTTCTTCTCGATGTAACCCTAGGAGGAGATGGACAAGAAAGGCATTACAGAGCACTTTTCTTTTTAAGTCAAAAAAATGTAGGCACTCGCCAAGTTTGAATCAAATTTATGTAATCCCTCATCCATATTGGTACTTGTATGATCTGCACTTGTTTGTCCCATGCAATTTTGAAAGAAAACTTGCCAGATACTTATACATGTTTTCAGTTGTTTTGAAGGACTAGCCTTCAGCACTCTTTCGCAAGTAGAGTTCCCGGCAAGGTCTCTCACCGGCCTTTACACAGCTACTACCAAACCTCGTCAAGTGAGCTCAAGACGGGCTGAGAGCATGAATAAAGGCCGATCCCTTACCGGTCTTTCCAAACGCAGCTGCAACTAATCCTGTCGAGTAGGCTCGAGTCAAGGATAGGAGCGCGAACGATCGACGTGGCAAGTTTTCTTTGGGTGCAAGTTCATCATACATGGAAACAACATGGAATGACAGGAAGTTACAGATGAAACAAACTTATCTTTCTTTGTTGTACTTCTTATCGTTTTAGATAAGGGGGATTGCCGGGGATCAAATGTATGGGCCTGCTTCCACCCTTCTCCCGGGGAAGTTGCTTGCGAGGGATCCTTCTGTCATTGTCAGAAAAAGGACGAAGGTAGCATGAAGCCCTTTACAACATATTAGTCATCTTATCTAAAACTAGTGCAATCACATTAAGGTCATGCTTAAGCAAATAGGAGACCATGCATGCAAGTTTTGTGAAAACACTTGGTTTTATTCAGCTATGCACAGGGTCTGCGCGTGGCTTTGTACAAAGGGTTACAAGCCTTGGAGACTATTCTTGTACAAAACAGGTTGCTAGGGTAGGGCCCGACAACCGTGCCTCACGGGTAGAACTTGCAAAGCTGCTTAGTATTCCATGAGTTTTGAATTGGGATGCCATCCTCGGTCTCCAGACGGACTGCGCCAGGTCTGGTGACTCGCACTACCCGATAAGGGCCTTCCCGCTTCAGTGTTAACTTATTTGCACCCTTGGCGGACTGAACGCACCTAAGGACAAGGCTGCCTTCCACCAGGCTCCAGGCGTGAACCCTGCGGCTATGATAGCGGCACAGGGCTTGCTGGTAGCATGCAGTACGCACAACTGCCCGAAGACGATCTTCCTCGAGGAGCATGGCATCGTCATGCCACAGCTGCTCTTGCTCTATCTCATCGTAGGCAAGTACTCAAGGTGACCTGTATGTGAGTTCCGTGGAGAGCACTGCTTCTGCACCATATATTAGGGAGAAGGGAGTCTGGCCAGTAGCTCGATTTGGTGTCATTCTAATTGACCAAAGAACCACTGGTAGCTCATCAAGCCAGCGTCTGCCGCATTTCCGCAATTTGTCAAAGGTCCTTGTCTTGAGCCCGCGCAACACTTCAGCGTTCATCCTTTCAACTTGTCCGTTGCTCCTCGGGTGGGCGACGGAGGCAAAAAAGATCTTGCTTCCAAGGCTCTAGATGTACTCCATGAAGGTGCGACTCGTGAACTGGGTGCCGTTGTCGGTGATCACCCTGTTGGGCTCTCCAAAATGACACACCAATCATTTAAAGAACTTGACAGCGGACTGCGCAGTAACCTTCCTCATTGGCTCTACCTCGAGCCATTTTGTAAACTTGTCGATTGCAACGTACAAGAATTCAAAGCCTCCGGCAGCACGGGGAAAGGGGCCCAAGATGTTGAGCCCCCAGACCGTGAAAGGCCGGGACAAAGGGATTGTTTGAAGAGCCTGAGCTGGTTAATGGATGTTCTTGGAATGGAACTGGCATGCTTCACACTTAGTGACGAGCTCAGTTGCGTCTTGGAGGGTGGTGGGCCAATAGAATCCTTGTCGAAAAGCTTTCCTAACAAGTGCTCTTGATCCTAGGTGCGAGCCACACACGCTTCCGTGTATTTTTGCCAACAGCGCTAGTCCATCTTCCCGGCTAATAAATTTTAACTTCACACCGTTCGGCCTATTTCTGTATAGAGTGTTGTCCACAAACTGATACATACTTGATTGGCGGGCCACTTTTTCAGATTCCTCTGAGTCATCGGGAAGTTCTCCTGTTTGCAGGAATTAGACTATGTGCTGTGCTCATGCCGGAGCCTGTGGCTCGACGACAAGGACCAAAGACATTTCCTCTATCGTGGGAGTGATAGCCTCAACAACGAGAACTTGGGGTTCCGCGGGAGGGTGCTGCTCACCAACTAACATAAGGTTCCCCTGACAGCTTTTTCTGCAGGGACTTTGGGGAGCTCTGCCGGGAAATGCCTGCCGGTGTTCAGTTTTCTTCTCTTCCTTGCCAGTGCTGATGGGGAGAGTGATGGTTGGGTCAGATGGAGGAAAAAAGTTCCTGGTGCCACAGGGAGATTTTGAGCAGCGCACTTGGACAGGTAATCTGCAACGCTGTTCTCCGCACGAGGTTCGTGCTCCATTTGCAGCTCGTCAAAGTGCTCTTCCAACTTTCTCACTTCTTCCACATATGCCTCCATCAGTGGGCTCTGGTAGTCCTTGTTCACTTATCTCACAACGAGCTGAGAATCACCACAGACGACTAGCTTCTTTATCCACAACTCTATTGCAATCCTGAGGCCGGCAAGGAGCCCCTCATATTCTGCCATGTTATTGGTAGCATCCTCCCTGGGGAAGTGCATCTGGATGACATACTTGAGGTGCTCTCCGGTGGGTGCGACAAGCAACACTCCAGCCCCGGCGCCTTGCAGCGAGAAAGCACCATCAAAGTACATAACTGTAAGTGCATCTAGTGCCACCCCTAGTTGGTTTTGGAGTATTGACGACAAACGTGGTTGAGGGACTAATGTGTTTGTGAGAATTGCAGGATAACATAGGTAGAAGTCCCTCATTGATTCGGTTTACCTACCAGAGATGACCCCTAAAAATGTATGAAGACATTGAAGACAATGGTGGTTCGTGAAGACATTCACGTCGAAGATAATGATGCGTGAAGACATTCACTTGAAGACAATGGAGTGCGAAGACATAGTTTCTTTCGTAGTTTCATTTTCTTCTTATTTGAGTCATAGGAACCACCGAACTGTTAAGTGGGGTCCAAGTGAACAAAGTCAGAAGACTGACATGATGCTCAACCCAAATCCTATGTCTTCGAGTGAAGACAATGAGAGAGAATCTTATCTAGAGTTGGATGAGTCAGCTTTGCTTGTAGCCCAAGTCAAGCTGCCGCGTGTGTTTGAAATCCGATCGTTGGACATGTGTCGGTTCCTTAGTGACACAGGGTCATTTCGAACATATCATGTCGGGTTGTCTACTGGCTATAAATAGCCCACCCCCTCCACCATAAATTGGCGGCTGCTCAGAGTTAGTGCACGGCTTTTGTCGTTTGAGAGCAACCCACCTCCGAAGCCTTTGAGAGAGAGATCCTTGCGAGGACAAAGCCCAAAACACCCAAAGCCAAAGAGTGTTAGGCATCACTGAAGTCTTTCTGTCCGTGTGACCTGAAGACTTGTTACACTTGAGGACTGTGTATCCTCCAGCCGGTTACGCGTCACGTTCTGAGGATCCAAGAGTCATTGTGGATCGCCGGTGAACGGAGTCTGTGACGGTTTGGAAGTCTACCTTGAAGACTTACCAGAGTGATTGGGCGAGGACTAAGTGTCCTTAGCTCAAGGGGAATAAGGTGAAGATGTGGTCTTCTGAGTTCAATCTCAGCCTCCCTAACCAGACGTACAGTTGTCACAGCAACTGGAACTGGTCTACCAAATCCTTGTCTTCACCATGCAACTGGTTCTATTCCCTATCTCCTTTATAGTTCAGTTTGTCTTCGTGAAGTCATTGCTTGGTTGCCTGATCTGCTAGACTTCACTGTGTGAAGACTATTACCTGTTTGGCTTCATACTGTCTTCCATTCCGATCTATTCTACCTAGCTGCTATTAGTCTTTGTGCTTTCATTGTACTGTTAACTTGACTATGGCCTGTCTAGTGTAGTTTATCTTCCGCTGCATATCGTATAGGTGTTGTTTGGTTGTCTATCTTCAAAGATATCACATCTTTCGAAGAATTTCATAAAAATCGCCTATTCAACCCCCCTCTAGTCGATAACTAGCACTTTCAATTGGTATCAGTGCAAGGTGCTCTCTTGTTCTGTGTGATTCGGTTTAACCACCTGGAGTTTTAGCTATGTCGACTGCAGGGATAATCAAAGTGTCCCCTGCGTGCCCCGTCTTCAATGGCACTGATTACCCCTACTGGAAGAATAATATGCGCATGCATCTTGATGCCATTGACATCGATCTCTGGTATGTCATCAAGACTGGTGTCCCCAAAGTTGGTGAAGGCGTCACCGCTGCCGATGTCAAGAGATTCACACAACTGGATTCAACCACCAAGAACATCATCTGTGGTCATCTGACCAAAGGGCTATATGGCCATGTGAGTGCACTGGAAACTGCGAAGCTGGTCTGGGACTGGCTGTCCAAGGTCAACAAAGGCGTCTCGACCCAGAGAGACTCAAGAATAGATGTGATCCGCAATCTCTTCAACTGATTCAAGAGGAATGACAATGAGAACGTCCAGCTCACTTTTGACTGCCTCACTGATATCACAAATGAGCTTCGCGCACTTGGTGCCACAGAGATCACCAAGCATGAAATAGTGAAGAAGCTATTGAGATCACTTGACAGCTCATTTGACACTTTGGCCTTGATGATCCAAGAACGTCTTGACTTCAAAGATCTTGATCCATCTGACATACTTGAGAGGCTCAACACACATGAATTCCAGCTATCTGAGAAGAGAGATATCTATGGTCCCAACTACGGCCGATCTCGTGCCTTGAAGGCAAAGGTTGTATCCTCATCTGAAGAAGAACCTGACTGTAGTTCTGAAGATCCTAAAGACATTGGCAAAGAGCTAGCAATGCTTGTGAGAAAGTTCCAAAAGTTCTGCAAGAAGAATCGCTTCTGCAAGTCTACAAAATCTAGTTCCAAGAATGATGAGGCTTCCACTCGTGACTACAAGAAGAGAACATGCCACAAATGCAAGAAGCCAGGCCACTACATATCTGAATGTCCTCAATGGGATAAGGAAGCAAAGAAAAAGAAGAGCAAGGAATATGACTCTGACGACAAGAAGAAGAAGAAATCCTCAAAGTCTTCATCATACAAGAAGAGCTCATCTAGCAAGGCTCGTGCATTCATTGGCAAGGAGATGGATTTAGAGGAGGAGACTTCTTCTGAGGAGGCGGAGGTGGAGTCTGAGGAGGAGTCTGATTCAGGCGTGGCAAGCCTGGCTCTTGCTTCGGCGTTTGTCACCAAGTCCATCTTCAACACTAAAGACAATGATCACATCGCCAACACTAAAGAGAACGATGACGACGACTCTGCTCCCACCTACTGCTTCATGGCACGTGGTGCCAAGGTAAATTCTCGCGATGCATACTTTCAGACCTCAAGTGAAGATGACTCTGAATGTGAATCCAAACCCAGTTATAAGACCGTTGCTAAAATTGCAACTGGACAACAAACATCCATGGAAAAGATTCAAAAATTGCTAGACAAAAGCGATGACCTGTTGGACGAGGAAATGAATCGAACCCAGTCCTTAATCGAAGACATAAAAAATCTTCGTGTTAAGTACGAGGAACTTGAAAGTCGTCATGAAACCCTCTCAGCTACTCATGAGAAGCTTTCCTATGATTATCTTCAAAGGAAGCAAGATCTAGAGATAATGAGAGCGTCTCATGAAGATCTTCAAAAGGAAAATGATTCACTACTCGCTCAACAGATCAGTTCCGATCAGGAAGATTTTGTGCCACCATGTTTAAAATGTCCTTGAGTGTGACAATGCTGTCTCTATTGCTGAATGCTCTACTACCTCTGATGTTGCAATATCTTCAACTGCTGATGTGGAAACTAACCCCTCTTCTGAGGATGCCACTAATATTGCTGATGAGAATGCCAGGTTGAAGACATTGCTTGAAACAGGCATGTACAAAAGCCTCAAAGGGCATCAGACACTATGTGATGTCCTCAATAAACAGATTCTGAACCGAAACCCTAGGAAAGAGGGTGTTAGTTTCGAGAGGAAAATGAATGCTGATGGTTCGTACTGGAAGCCTGAGCAGTACCCCAAAACCACCTGGGTTGCTGTAAAGGGTCCCTCAATAGATCCATCCACTTTATCTGGCTTTACTTGTGCTAACCCCATTATCATTGATGAGTCCTTTGACTCCAATTATAAGTTGTTTAAGAATCAGAATGGTGAAGTGTTTGCCAGGTTTATTGGTACTAACTGCAGGAATGGACCACCTATGAAGAAGACCTGGGTTCCTAAAAGTTGTCTTGAGAATCTTCCAGTGAATTTCATCATGACACCACCAGGTAAGAAGACAAACCCCAGACCAAAGACTTCATATGGCCCAAAGGCTTCATACAGACAGAGGACCTCATATGCTCACCCTAACACCAATGTTTTGCAGGGAAATTATCATCATACTCATGAATATGAGCGTGTTTCATCAAACTGCCATGTGCACAAATCAAAGAATTTTTCTGCATATTCTTTTGAGTACTATTCACCTCCTGTAAAACTATTTGCTAGGGCTCCAAAGCCAAAGTTCTTAGATGCTGCACTTAGACTCAATGCTTCCAAGCCACCCCTAAAGATGTGGGTGGTTAAGAAGAATTAACTTCTCTTGCAGGGAAAGGTCTCCAGCCGGAAATCATTGACTTCTGAAGACAATGTTGGGGACCTAAAACATCTTGTGGGACGCAAGATAATATGCCAAAATGGTCTTACCATTTATTTCATCCCAGGATTTCTTGATGAGCATCCTATCTTACCTTCCAAGAATCTTAACTTTGATAGTATGCTTGTTCGTCAAATGTTTGTGCTTCACAATACTCTTGGTGAAGCCTATCCCGCTAACTGTACTGTAGGGTACGACTCCGAAAGCTACTGAATGGATTATGGACAGTGGATGCACCAACCACATGACTGGTGATCGAAGTCTTCTCATGGATTCAACTCTTCGTCCATCTACTAAAAGCCACATCACATTTGCTAACACTGGTAAAAGCAAGGTATTGGGTCTAGGTAGAGTTGCTATGTCAAAGGATAACACATGGATAAAGTGATGCTTGTTGAATCCCTTGGATACAACTTAATGTCTGTCTCATTTCTTTGTGACCTTGACATGATTGTGATATTTGGAAAATATCATTGCCTTGTGCTTATGTCTTCTGACAAAACTCTAGTCTTCGAAGGTTATCGAAGAGGTGATATGTATATGGTAGATTTCTCCGCAGGACCACAGCTTGCCGTATGTCTTCTAGCAAAAGCTTCAGAATGCTGGCTTTGGCATCAAAGGCTAGGACATGTGGGCATGTGGAACTTGCACACTCTTGTGAAGAAGAAGCATATCATTGGCATCGAGGGCGTCAAGTTCAAGAAGGATCATCTATGTGGTGCTTGTGAAGCTGGGAAGATGACTAGGGAAAAACATCGCTCGAACACAATCATGACGACTTCGCGTCCCTTCGAGATGTTACACATGGACTTATTTGGCCCCACTCACTACTCTACACTTACTACCACTGCACATCTTTATGGCTTCGTTATTGTTGATGATTATTCTAGATATACCTGGGTGCACATAATTCTCTATAAGACTGAAGTGCAGGATGTTTTCAGACATTTTGCCAACCGTGCCATGACCAACTATGGCATCAAGATCAAGCACATCAGGAGTGACAATGGCACAGAATTCAAGAACACTAGACTCGACACTTATCTTGATACATTGGGCATCACTCATGAGCTCTCTACTCCATACACACCTCAGCAAAATGGCGTCGTGGAGCGCAAGAACATGACTCTTATTGAGATGGCTCGTACGATGCTTGATGAGTAAAAGACTCCAAGAAATTTCTAGCCTAAAGCCATTGACACTGCATGACATATCATCAACAGAGTTTATCTTCACAAATTCTTCAAGAAGACATCTTATGAACTACTCACTGGTAAGAAGCCAAATGTAAGCTATTTCAAAGTCTTCGGTGCTAGGTGCTGGATCAAGGATCCACATCACACTTCCAAATTTGCACCGAAAGCACATGAAGGTTTTATGCTTGGTTACGGAAAGGATTCGCACACCTACAGAGTCTTCAACCACTTTCACTATAAAGTGGTTGAAACTGTAGATGTGCGGTTCGATGAGACTAATGGCTCGCAAAGAGAGCACCTGCCAAATGTGCTAGATGAAGCTTCTCCTAGTGAATCTATCAAGCTAATGGATACTGGAGAAATCATACCCACCGAGGAATAGGCTGAAGAAGAAATCATCATTCCAGCCCCTACTCAATGTGAAGACAATGCTGAGCCTAAAGATAATGCTGAAGATGAAGACAACGATCAGCAACACCAAAATCTTTGCCCTGTTCATCCTCATGTGGCCAATGAAGTTCAAATTGAGAAGATAGATAGCATCAATGCACCTGGTCCACTCACTCGATCAAGAGCAACACAACTAGCAAACTTTTGTGGGCACTTTGCATTCGTGTCCATATCTGAACCCAAGAAAGTCGATGAAGCTTTTATGGAACCAGAATGGATTCAAGCTATGCAAGAAGAGCTTCAACAATTTGAGCTCAACAATGTCTAGGAGCTAGTTAAGCGTCCTGATCCACACAAGCACAATATTATTGGCACCAAATGGATCTATCACAACAAACAAGATGAACATGGTCAAGTCATTAGAAACAAAGCTCGTCTCGTTGCTCAAGGTTACACACAAGTAGAGGGAATTGACTTCGATGAAACCTTCACTCCTGTGGCTAGGCTTGAAGCCATTCGCATACTACTAGCCTATGCTAACCACAACAACATTCTTCTGTACCAAATGGATGTGAAGAGTGCCTTTCTCAATGGCAAAATTGAAGAAGAAGTGTATGTAGCTCAACCACCTGGTTTTGAAGATCCAAAGCGACCTGATATGGTCTACAAGCTCAACAAGGCACTGTATGGCCTCAAACAAGCACCTCGCGCTTGGTCTGACACACTCAAAGACTTCCTAAAGAGCAAAGGCTTCAAACCTGGATCTCTCGATCCCACTCTCTTCACGAAGACATATGATGGAGAACTGTTTGTATGCCAAATCTATGTGGATGACATTATCTTCGGTTGCACTGACAAAAGATACAGTTATGAGTTTGGGCATATGATGCAAGAGCAATATCAGATGTCCATGATGGGAGAGCTGAAATTCTTTCTTGGTCTTTAAATCCATCAACAGAGAAATGGCATCTTCATATCACAAGAAAAATACCTCAAAGATTTCTTGAATAAGTTTGGAATGCAAGACTGCAAAGGGTACACGACGCCAATGCCAACCAAAGGTCAATTGGGCTCCGACGACAATGGTAAAGAGTTCGATCAAAAGGTATACCACTCCATGATTGGTTCTTTATTGTACTTATGTGCATCTAGGCCAGATATAATGCTTAGCGTTTGCATGTGTGCTCGATTCCAAGTGGCACCAAAGGAATCGCATCACCTCGCGGTGAAGCGAATTCTTCGATATTTGGCTCACACCCCAATGCTAGGATTATGGTATCCATAGGTCTCAGAGTTTGATCTAGTTGGATATTCAGATGCTGATTATGCTGGTGACAAAGTTGATCGCAAGTCCACATCAGGCATATGTCACTTTCTTGGACGATCTCTTGTCTGTTGGTCTTCAAAGAAGCAGAACTGTGTATCACTATCCACTGCTGAGGCTGAATACATTGCTGCTGGATCTTACTACGCTCAGCTTCTTTGGATGAAGCAAACCCTCAAGGACTATGGCATCAGCATGAAGAATGTGCCCCTCTACCGCGACAATGAAAGCACCATCAAGATTGCTCACAATCTAGTTCAGCACTCGAAGACAAAGCACATACAGATCCGTGATCACTTTCTCAGAGACCATGTGTTGAAGGAAGACATTGATATCATTCACATCAACACTGAAGAGCAATTGGCAGATATCTTCACGAAGCCCTTGGATGAGAAAAGGTTTTGCAAGCTGCGGTGTGAGCTAAATATCTTAGAATCCTCGAATGTCCTGTGAATGGACACACATCCTAACGCTTATGCATATTGATGACTTAGGTGCGCAACACACAAAGTAACGTATGTCTTCAGTTCATGAAGACATACCCTCTGAGTGTGAATACATTAATGCAGAATTTGACTTTGGAGCGCCACAATAATTGTGCGTTGTGTCTGGGTCTAATACTTCCTATACAGTGGGTAACGCCACCACCAACCTTTCTTGAAGATTTTTGTTTGGCGTCATGTTGCATTATCTTCAAAGTTGGTTTGTCTTCAACATTGCCTTGTCTTCTTGATTAAATCTTCGCAATGTTCAATTTGGTCTTCACTTTATATATATATATGTCTTCAATTTGGTCTTCACTTTATATATATACATGTTCTGTCCTCTACAACATTCACTTATAGCTATGTCTTCAAGTCGCCATTTTCTGCGCTAAGTGAATGTGATCGGACCATAACCCCTTCCGTGGTTATCTCTCTAATTTTCTTTGTCTCTTCATATGCATTCTATTGACACGTGTCGATTGTCTTCACTGTGTCCTAGTCAGTTGAAGATATAGAGATAAAACATTAAACTGCCTTTACTATCTCTATCCATTTTGCCTGAATACCGGAGAAGCCGGAACGACCACCCGACAAACCAGGCGCGCGTGGGGTCGTGGCACAACATTCAAGCTGTTGCATGCATGCCACGTGTCCTTCAGATGTGAACCGCCAGGGGCACCTGAGTAATTACACTACGCCGTCCCTCTTCCTTATAAATACTGAACCCCCTACGGTCATTATTTCCTTACTCCCCTCGCCGTCACGCTGAAACCCTAGCGCCATCGCTAGCTTCCGTCGTCGCCGGAGATGAAGTGCTTCGCTGCCGCGAATTCTCCGCCGTCGTCATCACGCCGGTCGCGGATCTTCCTCCTTCCGCCGCCGCCGTAGGTGTCTTCCGCCGCCAAGTTAGGGCGCAGAAGATTGGACTGCTCGGCCTCCATCCTCAACTCATCTAGCAGTCTCATCTGTTCCTGAGCGGTAATTAAAATACTATTTTTACCATGCGTTTGATCCGTTAAAACTTTCTATATCTTCAGAAAGTTGTTTCTTCACTTCCAAATCTAGATCTCTACTTTTATGCATCTCATGACTCGCAAGTACTTTCACTTATGCTTACTACTAGTTAGATTCCTCACCTGTACTTATTCATGGATTCATACAAATCTGGAACCAACTCACATCTATAAGTGAATGTCTTCGCGCTATGAGGTCAATGTCTTCAAATTGATTTATCTTCAAAATCTTCTTAGAATGCATATGACCTCTTCCCCTTCCCTCGCATCTCTAATGCTGTCACAGGTACATGTCTGTGGGAGAGTCCCTTGGTTCTCATAGTCTGCATTCATTTGCAGAGTTCTTACAGCATCATATTGAGTCACCTGAAGCCAGTTCTTGTCTGACCAGCCAACTGAAGCCAAGCACCTGAAGACTTTCAGTTTGAAGCCATTGGCTAGTGGGAAATCCGCAAAGAAGGGCGGTAGACAGCGCCGTGATAACACTGCCTTGGACTTGCCACCAGATATATATGAGATGTACAAGTCTGACCCTGAAGAAACCTATGGTGAGCGCAAGTCTAGAGTCCAATGGATTCACAGATATTGGGCAGAGCAATGGTTTCTGTATCATTTTGTGACTTCAGAATACGCAGACAAGAATGCTGTGAGGCCTCCATGGGCAAATATCATATACAAGAAGCTGCAACCCAAGACCAAGGCTGAAGCCATTGCTAAAGGCTTCTTTCCTTGCATGGTCCGTGGCCCAATGCCTGAAAATGCTAACCCATCAAGTCTTCGATGGTGTCGAGAGGATGATCTGTTTGAAGCCAATCTCCAGTTTGCTAAGACTTCAACAGTTCAAAACAAGAAGGACCTTGGGATTAACTTCAACCCAGGTCCATCTGCTCCAAGGCCAGTTGACAGTCGCGAAGCTGAGCCAAATCTCATTGGCCCCTTTGAAGATTTTGACTCATTTCTGGCACATTGTGCAGCTCAAAGGGCCAGTGTTGAAGATGCTGCTGCCGATGAGGAACATGCTGAAGTTCTAGAGCCCCCGAAGCCAGTGAAGAAAGCAAAGGCTTCAAAATCTTCTGTTCCACCAAAAGCTTCAAGAGTGAATACACTGAAATCTGCACCTCCTGAATCCAGTGTGCAGTCTGAAGACTTCTCTTGCATGTCTAAGAAGACGAAGAAGACCTCAGGGAAAGCTCTTACACCTGCTAGCATCTTTCGAAATGATGAAGATATTGTCGATCTCTCCAGCAATGACGATATTGATGATGATGCCCTTGAAATGCTGATCAAGAGCAAACAGGAGGCCGAAATATTCAATGATCTGCCTCTGTTTGACACTGACATTCTCAAAAACTTCATTGATGAATGGTTTGACGATCCCTCTCTTACCATTGATGATCTGCAGCTTCCTATTGGCATCAGCGTAACATTTTAGGGCTATATTGCCAAAGAGCTTGCCATTGCTCAAAAGGTTGTTGAGCAGAAGAACAATATTGATCATGAAAAGGCCCTCTTCAAGAAGCACATGGCCCAGCTCAGTGTCACTGAAGTGCAAAATTTCAAGCAAATGATGATTGATCTCAAGGCTGAATTTGCTAAGCGTCGTGATGAAGCCGGAGAGCGCCTCAAGCACTATGCTGAAAAATGCTTTCACGCTCATAATGAAGCCTTAAAGAGGAAAGCACTTGGGCGTCCAGGCATTGACCCCAAGTTGGCTGCTAAGAAGAAGAAGAAGAAGCCAATCCAAGCTGAGGATGAAGCTCAAAGGCAGGAAAGACCAAACATTGTCTTCCCTGCCAGCATGACTGGCTCGAAGCCAAAGGTCCCATCAGCTGCTTCTGAGCAGAAGAAGACGAAGCAGGCTGAAGCTGAAGCCAAGAAGCAAAAGCATAAAGAAGCCTCTAATGCTGCTCCTTCACAGAAGAGGCTGAAGACAAAGCCCTTTAAGGATTCACGAAGGACCCAAGCACAAACCGCCTCATCTGCTCCTGGTGAGTCATTGCTTGTTGAACCTATCTCTGTTGCCCTTCCTGCCTCCTCCAACCGCGAGTGCCGTCTAGTTGTTCATGAGCCTGCTCCCACAAAGGCTCATGTGTCTGAAGACATTCCAGCTACTGACAACACCGCAGCTGAAGACATTGGCCATGACAACAATGTAGTTGATGATGAAGTCCTTCCTCAGTTCCCCCAAATCATGCCCAAGCCGGTATCATCGCCTGCTCCCTCGAGCAGTGAACAGCTCAGTATTGGCAGTCCCACGATGCCAATCGCACATGATGATTACTGGGAAGAGCAACACCCCAACACTCCGCTCCATGAAGTAATTCCACGCACTCCACTAGCTCAAGTCACCACTCCAGTGATTGAGACTCCGCAAGACACACCTGAAGACATGGAGAAGACCACTCCCTCACCACAGGCGTCGCCCTCTTTCCGAAGGCTTCACCGAGGCCCAAGGCCAACGGTCTCCATGTCGAGCATTCCTGAAGAGGATGTGCAAGCCACAAGCTTAGTAGCACGTCAAGGGTTCCCTGAAGCCATCCCTATAGAAACTGCTCAAGAATCTGAAGCCAAAAGGGCTGAAGATATTCCGGCTGCATCAGCCGAAGAAAAAGAAGAAGATCAAGCTGTTATTCCCCCTACCGTTGATTCAAGAGAGGATGAAGATGTGTTTGTGCCAGACCCCCCAATTCCTGAAGCCACTGAAGCCTCGGAAAATGAGGCTGCCGATACCACCACTGCTGAAGCCGATGACATTGTCATGGCTGAAGACAATGTGCAGCCCGAAGCCACTTTTTAGACTGAAGCCCATGATGCCACTGAAGACATTTAGCCATCCACCTCGGATGTTGCTGCTGCTCCTCCTATACCTCACACCATGGAACAGACATTCTATCGTGGTGAGCTTGTAACTGGCAAGTGGCCAATCATGACACCATCGGCTGCTCCTGGTCGTCAGTACGATTACCATGTGGAGCAGAGGCCTCAGACGCAGAAGCCAAATCCTAGGCTGCCAAGAATTCCCAGTGCTGTTACCACTCAAGGCTCATTCAGTGTGCTCAGCTTCAGAGAGCACAGCACATTCTTTGACAAGGCCAAGAATCCATACAAGAAGCCTAAGATCTCATCTGACAGGTTCTGGAGCCACCAGCAAAGGAGCTACTACTCATGTATTCTGTACAACCAGGATAAGATCTTCCCCCACAAGCGCCTGTGCTGCGATGCCATTGCTGGTCTCCCTTGCCTGGAAGAAGCTCTTGACTGTTTTCGTGAAGTTGGCTTGCTCATTTTTCGTCGACAAGGAGCACTGGAATGAAGAACTCTTGCTGCAATTCTATGCCACCCTCCATATCTCAGGCTACAACAGGGATCCAAAGACATGGGTCCTTGAGTGGATGTCAGGTGATGTACATCATGAAGCCAAAGCTCAAGACATCATCGAGCTAACTTCCCTGCCCACTCCTGGTGATATCTATGAGCCAGGTTATCAGCGCTATGAGCAAGAATTTCAGAGCATCTTTCAGAAGCCAGAGCCTAACATGAGCCAAATGCTCAGCATGATGAAGCCTTTGCCTATTGATGCTGAGTACCCCAAGGAATTCTTTGTCAATGACCTCGAGTACCTGCCCCACACCATCTATCACATTCTGAGGCATACTCTATGGCCACTCAAAGGGCATTCTCCTCACTCTAAGATTTAAGGCACTAGGAAGACATTGGTCTTCTACATCATCAACAACATCAGGTTCAACACTCAAGACTTCTTCATCCGTCAGTTGGCAGCTTCAGGCATTGATTTGTTCAGCCTCAAGTTCTATGCTCCATGGGTCATGCGGCTGATTAAGCTTCACTCCACCATCAATTATCAAGCTTCAGTGCGCAGCCATGTTGTCTTTCTGCCTGAAGTAGATATGTCTCATGAAGCTATATATCATGAGCCTGCCAAAGAACCCGTTCGTGAAGACAATGCTGCTTTCCAGAGCTTCACTCAACCACTTCAAGGTGTTCATGTGCCAAATCCACCTGCTGCTACTGGTCCTCTTACTGGTCAGCTCAGGCTTCCGCATCGTGCCAACACTGATGCAACAGCCAGCACAATACCCCAAAGGCCTCAGAAGCATGCTCATGTGCTGAATGACAGAGAGCTTCTTGTGTCACTTCATCAGAAGTAGGATCGGCATCATGACTGGATGAAGCGCCATATGCAAAGTCTCCTTGTTGATGTCAATCGCATACGCAACCTAGCCACCAAGAACTCGTTCGTTGCTCATGGAGCCGATCGACGTGCCTGGAAGAGCCTCACAATGCTCTGTTCTCAAGATGATCTTCAAGCAGATGGCTTCACTGAACGCTTCAAGTTCGACTCGAAGCCTCCACAGTCAGCAAGCTGTCATCCATCACCTTCAATTGAAGATTCTAAATACTCATCTTCGGCTCCAAATATTGTTGTGCGAGTCATTGATGAAGAGGATGACACCACTTCACCAGCTATGGCTTCACTGCATCAGGACTCTGCATCAGGCCCCTCTGCATCGCCCAACACCACTGTCGACCCTGCTACCCCAACATCTTCACCAACACCGCATGGGAACGCTTAGATACTCTATGTCTTCACACCTTTTTGGTCATTCCTGACAAAAGGGGGAGAAGCATATGAGTTGATAGTCTTCAAGCGGGTCTATATGGGTCGGGTGCTTTTTTTTGTTAAGTTTTGCAACTCCCGTTCTTGAACTGTTGGTGTTTGAGTTGTAACACTTAAAACTTGATGGTCGTCTGCCACTTTTGCTGCTGCCGTTTATTGCGATGATAAATTCCGCATGAAGTCATTCTGCAGATGCCCATTTTTCATTGTGCATGTCATTATCTTCATTACATTCTTACTTGCACGTTGAATTGTCTTCATGAATTGAAGGAGATCTCCAAAAAGCAGAACCTGCCATGTGCATTTGCATTCAAAGGCAAACTACTTATATGCACATCTTCAGGGGGAGCCCTCTCAACTTCATGAAGCCAATGACTGCGTTCTTTAACTTACACATATTTTATCCCCGTTGAAAACTTCAACCAGTTTGTCATCAATCACAAAAAGGGGGAGATTGTAAGTGCATCTAGTGCCACCCCTAGTTGGTTTTGGAGTATTGACAACAAACATGGTTGAGGGACTAATGTGCTTGTGAGAATTGCAGGATAACACAGGTAGAAGTCCCTCATTGATTTGGTTTACCTACCAGAGATGACCCCTAAAAATGTATGAAGACATTGAAGACAATGGTGGTTCATGAAGACATTCACGTCGAAGATAATGACGTGTGAAGACATTCACTTGAAGACAATGGAGTGCGAAGACATAGTTTCTTTCATAGTTTCATTTTCTTCTTACTTGAGTCATAGGAACCACCGAACTGTTAAGTGGGGTCCAAGTGAACAAAGTCAGAAGAGTGACATGATGCTCAACCCAAATCCTATGTCTTCGAGTGAAGACAATGAGAGAGAATCTTATCCAGAGTTGGATGAGCCAGCTTTGCTTGTAGCCCATGTCAAGCTGCTGCGTGTGTTTGAAATTCGACCGTTGGGCACTTGTCGGTTCCTTAGTGACCCAGGATCATTTCAGACATATCATGTCAGGTTGCCTGCTGGCTATAAATAGCCCACCCCCTCCACCATAAATTGGCGGCTGCTTAGAGTTAGTGCACGACTTTTGTCGTTTGAGAGCAACCCACCTCCGAAGCCTTTGAGAGAGAGATCCTTGCGAGGACAAAGCCCAATACACCCAGAGCCAAAGAGTGTTAGGCATCACTGAAGTCTTTCTATCCGCGTGACCTGGAGACTTGTTACACTTGAGGACTGTGTATCCTCCAGCCGGTTAGAAGTCATGTTCTGAGGATCCAAGAGTCATTGTGGATCGCCGGTGAATGGAGTCTGTGAAGGTTTGGCAGTCTACCTTGAGGACTTACCAGAGTGATTGGGCGAGGACTAAGTGTCCTTAGCTCAATGGGAATAAGGTGAAGACGTGGTCTTCTGAGTTCAATCTCAGCCTCCCTAACCAGATGTACAGTTGTCACACCAACTGGATCTGGTCTACCAAATCCTTGTCTTTACCAAGCAAATGGTTGTATTACCTATCTCCTTTACAGTTTAGTTTGTCTTCGTGAAGTAATTGCTTGGTTGCCTGATCTATTAGACTTCACTGTGCGAAGACTTTTACCTGTTTGGCTTCATACTGTCTTCCATTCTGATCTGTTCTACCTAGCTGGTATTAGTCTTTGTGCTTTCATTGTACTGTTAACTTGACTATGGCCTGTCTAGTGTAGTTTATCTTCCGCTGCGTATCGTATAGGTGTTGTTTGGTTGTCTGTCTTCAAAGATATCACATCTTTCGAAGACTTTCATAAAAATTGCCTATTCACCCCCCCTCTAATCAATAACTAGCACTTTCAGTAACCCACTCCTTGGGGGCCTCTTTGCTGGGAAGGGCTTTTTCTAGCACCTCTTCATCAAGCATTGGCGTCTACTCTGCAATGAATTCTGCCAGTGCTTTGCTTTGGATAGTTGTCGTGCTTTCAAACTTCAAAGCAAAACTCGACAGTTCCAGTGCCCACTCTACTATCCTGCTGGTGGCTTCTCGATTCCTCAGAATGTGTTGTAATGGGAAGTGAGTGGCAACTGTGATCTCGTGAGCTTGGAATTAATGGCGCAGTTTCCTCGAGGCCATGAGGAGCCCGAAAATCAGCTTTTGCACTCCAGAGTACCTTGGTCTAGGCCCCTGCAGGAGGGAGCTGACAAAGTAAATTGGTCGTTGCACCATTTTCTTCTTTGCTAACGTCTTCTGATTACCAGCATCTGCTTGTGTCCCTTTTTCCCCGTCAATGCCAGGTTCTGTCAGGGATGATTTTAGCTCACCTCTGGGCGACTCTGCTACCTCGGCTTCCTTGCTGCCAACTTCCCTTTGCGCCACCAATGCAGCACTAACTACTTGATTCATTGCTGCTAAGTACAACAACAACGACTCTTGTGGTTTAGGCATGACCTAAGTTGGTGCAGAGGAAAGGTAGGTTTTCAAATCCTACAGTGCGGCCTCTGCCTTCAGGTCCATTTCATTGGGCCAGCCTTCTTTAAGACTTTGAAGAATAGCAAGGCGCGCTCAGCGGATTTCAAAATGAACTTGCTTAGCGCAGCGACGCAGCCAGCCAGACGCCTCACATCCTTGACGGTTTTTGGTGCTTGGATCTGATCTATTGCCTTGATCTTATCGGGGTTGGCTTCTATCCCTTGCTGAGACACAAAAAATCCGAGGAGCTTGTCGGACGGCACGCCAAACATGCACTTCTCGGGCTTGACCTTCATGTTGATCTTACGCAGGTTTGCAAAGGTTTCTTCCAGATCCTTAATAAGTGTGGACTTGTCTTTGGTCTTGACCACTATATCATCCATATAAGCTTCTATGTTACGGTGTAGCTGGGGTTCAAAACCAATCTGCACAACCCTTGCAAACATAGAACCGACGCTTTTTAGCCCGAAAGGCATACGTACAAAGCAGTACGTGCCACATGGGGTTATAAACACGGTTTTCTCTTCATCTTCTTTGGCCATGAAGATCTGGGGGTAGCCGGAGTATGCATCAAGGAAAGAGAGCAAATCACATCCTGAAGTGGAATGAATGATCTGATCAATACACGGTAAGGGGAAGGGATCCCTTGGACATGCTTTGTTCAGGTCAGTGAAGTCAATACAAAGTCTCCACTTCCCATTTTCCTTGCGCACCACTACTGGATTTGCTAACCATGTTGGATGCAACACCCATTTGACCAAACCCACCGCTTCGAGCTTCTTGATTTCCTCGGCAATGAACTGCTGCCGTTACAAGGCTTGCTTCCTAACTTTCTTCTTGACGGGACGAGCATGAGGACAGACAGCAAGGTGGTGCTAGATTACCTCCCTGGGAACACTGGGGATGTCAGATGGTTGCCATGCAAACACATTGACATTCACCCGTAGGAAGGCAACAAGCATGCTTTCCTATTTGTCGTCAAGGGTGGCACTAATGGTAAAGGTACCATTGGTGCCGTCCTGCCTCGCCAGAACCTTCTTCGTTGCTAGGGGAGCGGCCTTGGATTCCTTGCTAGCTGAACTCTCCGACAACTCACTTCCGGGCGCAGTGTACTCAGAAGAGGCGCGCTTCCCGGGGATCTTGCCAGTGTCCATGCTAGTTTTCTTACCCTTCTTTCCTTCCTTGGTGGGAGTTGGGGCCTCGATGGCCTCCGCTGCTACCACATGTCTGTACATCTTGTCGACGCATATGACCGCATCCTTCTTGTCCGACGGAATGGAGATGACCCCCATTGGCCTCGGCATCTTCAGGGTGTTATATGCGTAATTGGACGCCGCCATGAATTTGGCCAAAGCTGGACGGCCAAGGATCCTGTTAAACGGCAAGGGAAGCTTGACAACATCAAACACAACTTTCTTGGTCCTGTAGTTCAGTTCCCCACCAAACATCACGGGCAACGTGATCTTTCCCTTAGGTTGGCTTCTTCCTTGGTTGATCCCTTGGAATGTGCCAGTCCTTTTGAGGTCCTCATCAGGAATTTGGAGTTTTTTAATGACCTCAAGGGAAATCAAATTCAATCATGCCCCGCCGTCAACTAGCATCTTTGTGACCTTGAGGTTGCGGATTGTTGGGGAAACCAACAACGGCAGGCATCCGACCATAGTGGTGCGATCTGGATGGTCCTCAGCATCAAAGATGATGGATGTGCGAGTCCATTTGAGTGGCTCCCCGGCGCTTGCTACCGGCTCTGCCGCATTGACCTCATGCGCCCATTGTTTAAGCTGGCGATGAGAGGAGTGCAAAGATGCGCCCCCGTAAATGCACATTGCTTCGGTAGCCTTCTGAAATTCCTGTTCGCTGAACTCACCATTGTCCTCTTCTTCACTATCATCTTCACCTTCCTTTTTCTCACGGCCCCTGATGGGTTTCTCCTTCTGCTGATTGGCCTTGCCGCAGAGACCACCACAGCCTTCCCCGCGAGTGCCAACCTAGCCTTTCTCCTTATCCCGCTTTTCATATCCAGCCTTCTGCTTTTCAACAAGCTGCTCAACCTGTCTGCATTCTTGGAGATCGTGGCCCTTAGTTTGGTGGATCTTGCAGTACGGCCCATCGGACTTGCCAGTTTTCTCAGCTGCCGCAGCTGCCCGGCAATCAGTGCACATAACAGCTTCCTTGCCAGGCGTCTCGGTCTTTGCCTTCTTGCCAGTGGTAGGATCACTGGAGCTCTCAATAGCCATCACTGCTTTCCCTTTGTGCTTCCTGTTGCGCCTTCGGTTTTTCTTCCTCGGGGCAGTGGCATCGTCGTCGTCCTCTGAATCGACTACGATACCAAGCTCCTCCCCTGGGAGTCACCTCCCTTCCTCAGCACGAGCACACTTGTCCGCTAACATATAGAGTTTGTTGACGGTCTTTGGTAGCCGAACATTCATCTTGGCACGCATCCTTCGATTGCGCACATTCGTGTGGAATGCGGCAATCATAGCTGCCGGATGTAGCTTCGGAATATTGCGGTGTACTCGACTGAATCTTTGCAGATATTTATGAAGCCTCTCCCCTTGCTTTTGTAAGAGGGCTTGCAGGTCGCTGGGCTGTCCGGGCTCTTGATGGCTGCCCGTAAAGGCGCCAATGAAGTCGTTGCATAGGTTTGCCCACGAGGAAATGGAATCCTCAGGAAGGTGCATCAACCAAGACCTTACATTGGGCTTGAGCGCCAACGGAAAGTAGTTAGCGAGCACCTGCTCATCCCTTCCCCCGGCAACTTGAACAGCGATCGTATAGATGCCCAAGAACTCTGCCGGGTTCAGCTTTCCATCGTATTTCTCCGGTAAGTTAGGCTTGAAGGTACGAGACGATGGCCAGCGGACTTGTCGCAGCTCGCGAGTGAAGGCGGGGCAGCTACTTCATAGGGAAAGTACCCCCCAACACTGGGCGCGGGTTTGTTAATGTCTGGGCCATTACGCCTGTCTGATTGGTGGCGCGCCTCATGGCGCCGCTCGATGGTGACACATGAGTCTTCCTTCTTCCTGTCCTTCAACACATGACGGTGATCTTGCTGGGTCTGCGGGTTGGATGAGGCCATTGACATCTCGTCAGGCTCGTCGACACACTGGGTTTGCCGAGCCCACCGTGGCTATCCCTGGGAAGATTGCCGTGGAGGGGACTGCATCGTGGGTGTAGTCCTCCCGACGTGGTCATCAGTGTGGGCTACCGGCATCGTGAGGGCTCTGCAGGTTGCGACTTGCTGGCTTCAGCAAACCCAATGAGGCTTTGTATGGTGGCTCTCCACTCATCCATCTTGTCCGCCGCTGGTGGAAAGTTCAGCAACAATTGAGCCCGTGCCATTGCTTCTGCCACCGGCCCTGGCATGGTGTCGGAAGCAGAGCGCGACGCCGCTTGACTCCTGGTCGAGCCAGAAAGAGCGTCATTGTGCTCTTGCCGCCTCGGACCAATCACAAGGGCGGTCTGGCATGGCTGAGGCTGTACTTGGCGACTAAGCTCCTGATCAGCTGGGCCCTTGCCGTGCGAGCGCAGTTGCTGTGGGTCGACGGCGCCGCTCAGGGTCTTGTCGCGCTCACCCTGTGTAGGACGAAGCGCGTGCCGTGACATCGCCCCCCTGGCCGGCGCGGTTAGAGGATCTTGGCTTGCACTGGAGCGGGCGTCACCACTGCGCTGGTTGCACTCACTGGTGCGACAGGGGGGCGGGAGGGGAAGTTGAGCATCCACTTGGCCCGCACCGGCGTGGCTATGCTTGCCAGAAGGTTGAGGGAGCTGGGCAGCTCCAGCTGCCCTAGCCCCTATTCCAACTGCGGTGGGGGCGACGGTCGCACCGCCTGCAGAGATCGCGCCGCTCATGGTGCCCACTCTACCGTCGTGGCTGCGGTGCCCGTGGCGCCCGCAGCCGCAGGCGAAGGGGCCTTCGAAGTGGAAGGTGTGCCGCTGCACCGCTCTTCTTCTTGGGAGCCATCAGTGGCATAGAAGATGATGAAGATGGACACGCTGACCTCTGCTTTAGGTTCGCACAAGTGAGCGCCCCCTACCTGGCGTGCCAAAGATGTCGTGGGGGAGCACGATCACCTATGGGGCAGGGCAGCCCCTTTGTGGTTCGGCGGGGGGACCGATCACATTGCACAAAGAGCTGAGACATCAGGGCAGCACAAAGAGGAAGGCTCTTTTTTACCCAGGTTCGGGCCACTAAGCAGCATAATACCCTACTCCTACTTTGGTGGATTGATCTGTAGGAACATGAAGACACGGAACACTCAAGACCGGCAAGGGTGCCTCGGGGAGAGCAGCTACGCGCGTACAAGTGCTAGGGGGGAGGGTCAAAAGATCGAATCCTTTGCCAGGTTGCCTCGGGCCTCCTTTTATAGCTTAAGGGGCGACCACAGTGGCAAAACAGTCATTATACGAGGATTAGATAGAAAATAGTGCTATCATACCTAACCCTGGCAGTGAGGACAAAATGCCATAAATGCTATCATTGGTGTTGTGTGGAGAGGTAGCCCCGGCAAGGTTCCTCCACCGCTTGCCTAAATACCTCTATTTGCATGACACGCCTCTGGGACGGGTGTCACTAAAGGTAATCTCTTCTCCAGCAGGCTGCCACATGCACGACAGGATCCACCTAGCCGCCCAAGAGCTTGACACCGCACTGATTAGTGACTGGTGTTTGATGAGGTGGAGCGGTGGCGTCCTGGCAGGGGTCTGGCGGCACGGAGCCTACCGGACCCTTCTCTTGGGGCCTTGGCGGCCCCAGAGACCCTGCTGGGGTGGCTTGGCCTTGGTCCTAGGCATAGTCTCAACCCCGCTGGCCCTGTTTACCCGGCAAGGGTGGCCTTTCTGGAAATTTTATGGTTGGTTGTTTGACTTGGTCTTCTTGATGCGCTCCTTTATCTCACGAAGAGCGGCTTCTCTAGCTTGTTTTGTGTCAAGCATTGGTACTTGATGTACGAATCGCCACACGCCTGTGCATAAGTTAGGGCGACAAACATACAGGTTTGTTGCACCGACAGTGATCCAAGATCATGTTGAGTCCATAGGAAAGACAGTACTATTAAAAGGGGATGAGGTGTTGCTTAATGATATTGTTTCTCAAGTGCTTAGTGATATTGCTCCAAAACCCTCAGCCACTTTCTCTACCCAAATATGTCCAAACACTAAATTCCCAACTCGGCCACTCCGATATTTCCTACCGGGAGCCACCGAGTTCATCTCGACTTAGCCACTGCCAAAACCCTAACAATTCGGTTCCACCGACATGGATCTCGGTCCCACCAAGATGGCCTTGCCAGCTCTCTATGACCTGTTGCAATCACTTTGCTCCCACCGAGATGTTGCAATCAGTCTCACCGAGATGGCTTGGCTAATTCTCTATTGCCTTGTTGCTTCAGTTCGGTCCCACCGAGATGTGCGATCGGCGCCACCGAGATGAGGTTTGCCCTAAGCCCTAGCACATCGGTCCCACCGAGTTGTTCCTGTCGGTCCCACTGAGATTCCTAATGTTCACATTTTTGCACAGATTGGTGCCACCGAGTTTTCTGATCGGTGCCACCGAGATGGGTCAAAAGTGTGTAATGGTTGGATTTTGTGTGGAGGCTATATATACCCCTCCACCCCTTCTTCCTCATAGAAGAGAGCCATCAGAACATGCATACACTTCCACCATTCATTTTCTGAGAGAGAACCACCAACTCATGTGTTGAGATCAAGAGTTTCCATTCCTACCATTTGAACCTTGATTTCTAGCCTTCCCCAAGTTGTTTCCACTCAAATCCTTCTTCCACCATAGCCAAATATGTGTGAGAGAGAGTTGAGTGTTGGGGAGACTATCATTTGAAGCACAAGAGCTAGGAGTTCATCATCAACACACCATCAATTACCTTTTGGAGAGTGTTGTCTCCTAGATTGGTTAGGTGTCGCTTGGGAGCATCCGTCATGATGTGGAGTTGAACCAAGAAGTTTGTAAGGGCAAGGAGATCGCCTACTTCGTGAAGATCTACCCGAGTGAGGCAAGTCATTCGTGGGCGATGGCCATGGTAGGATAGACAAGGTTGCTTCTTCGTGGACCCTTCGTGGGTGGAGCCCTCCATGGACTCGTGCAGCCGTTACCCTTCGTGGGTTGAAGTCTCCATCAACGTGGATGTACGATAGCACCACCTATCGGAACCATGCAAAAAATTCTCTGCATCTCCATTGCGTTTGCACACTCCAATCCCATCCCCTTACATTCTTGCACTTGCATGCTTTACTCTTTTTGTTGCTCATACTCTTGCTATGCTTGTGTAAATGTATTGTGTGCCCTTTAACATGTGCTAAACTCAACCTTAACTTGAAGAAACTAAAATCTGCCACTTTTACTTGTTAAGGGTCTAATCACCCCCCCTCTAGACCCGTCTTCTCGATCCTTTCAAGCGGCGAGGGAGAAAACCCACTGTCGGTGCGTCCCGATCAATGGTCCCCATCATTCTCTCTCACAAAGCTCCGGCATGGAAGCCTTTGCCCCTTACTCATTGCCGCGGTATGGGTTGATGCCGCCTCCCACTGCCTTCCTAACAACATCCCGACGCCCCTTAGGTACAACTTCCTTTTGGAGCCAGCTTGCTGCACTGCCCTAGCTCCCCATGTCGGTCCATGTGGATCTTTCTCTACTTCTATTGTCTTCTATTTGTTGTGAGTTCATGTCCCATGAAGTAGTGCCACTACTATTATTCTAATCACACTTCTTCAATATTTTTGCTAACAGGGACGCTCAGCTCAATTTTAGTGGAACTGCACAAAATCATCGGATGGTCCATTGGTTCCAGGCTTCTTTCGTTAGACAGGTTCAACCTCGCCAGGAAATTAAAGCCTATTTAGGGTTTAGGGTTTAAGGCCTAGGGACTGCTCAATCATTTTTTTCTTTATTTCTACACACTCTCACGACTTTTGTCTTTAGTTGTGAAGTAAATATTGGCTATGATCTGTGAATCATTGAGATGCATCAGCATGCATGTTGGTTTCCTTTGTATTTGATGGAATATTGTAACGGGGCAACCTTGAAGGCAAGATACATTAAACAAAAGCTGAAAGCTTCATAGCATCGTAGTAGTCCCTCCGGTCCTTTTTTTGTATGCGTATAAGAAAATCTCATTTTTCCCGCAATGGTCTGCGCCTTAGCATCTTTGTGCTGCTCTTTCGAATACTACACCCTCCAATCCCTTCCCCTTCTACCGCATGTGCATCCACAATAATTACCATCTCTCTCTCACATATTCCTCATCCTTCCCAAGGCATGCTTGCACAGAGAGAGTCACATGCATGCAAAACCACACAGAGAGAGAGAGCTGCATGCAGATAGATGAAGAGGAGAGAGGGAGAGCCTGCATCTAGAGAGATGGAGAGAGGAGTAATTGTGCGCGAGAATTGAGGGTTGTAGGCTGAGCCAATACTTTGCATGCGTGTAACTACCCTACATTTCCTCCATAGCAAATCCGGGGGCAAAATAGTCTAGTAATTTTTTCTCAGCGCTTGTCTCCTTGGCATGTGGGCTACATATGTGTTAGACGCAAAGAAAAAAGGATCGGAGGTGTCGCACAGTCTCCATGGAATATGGTGATAGTGTGAGGTGGGCCATGTACTCACTGGGCTGCCATGTTTTGCACTCTTCTGGTGTAAGAGTAGAGAAAATTAGTTTTATCACAAAATAAAAAAAAATAAGAGTGCAGACGCACTACGAAGCGGTTCCTTGCTCCAAAATCATTCTACTACCTCCTTTCAATGAAACGTGGGACATCCAGCATCTGGGTCCATGTGTCATGCACCAAAGTAGAGTGCAGTACTGCAACTGAGAATCAACACAGTTGTACCACCGCAGTAATAACGACCAATGAGCCGTCAACTCACATAGACCCGACAGTAAGTTGGACGGACGAAACAACTAGCACTCTTCATTGAATCCGCTTCTCCCGCATGCAGTACAGTATACTATAATATTCTTTTGGAAACCAACGGTTCATTTCGGTGGATCGCGCCATGGAGCAAAACCAATGTTTACATCACATCTGTCGCGTTCGCGTCTCACCCCACACAGTCGCTCGGCACGCCGCTCACCACAAACTGACTATAAGCAAACTTTCCCGCCCACTTGTCGATGGATCATGCCATGGATTACTACTACTGGAAGAGATATACAAGGGGGGGGAGGACATCTAGCTATAACACGGACTCCCAAGAACTTTTTTGCATGCATGTTGTGGCCAGTCGTGGTGTCGTTTGAAAGTGGATCAGTTGTGTGCACCGGGAAGCGGCGCGGGCGGCGCTCTCTCGGCCGGTGCGCCGCTTCAAGGCGGCGCCAGTGAGAGGTCTCATCTTCTTTGACTGGGCATGAATGCGGCACTGACCATTTTGGGAGGGAAGGGCACACGGGTGATGGAGAGAGTTTGGGTTGGCCAGGGCGGTTAGGAGCGGGCGTGGTAGCGGTCCGAACGCTCGCAAACAAGAGATGTTGGACGTAGGTAAATATTGCTACGTAATTAACGTAAATAATGTGCCAGTTGGATAAATATGATTGGATATGGAGATGGAGATGTAGATGAAAGTAGGAAATTTACGTAAACACGGATATGTATGTGTATGTGTGTGTGCGCGCACACACACATAGTGACGACTCTCGCGACTACTCGTATACATCATCGATGTCTTATTATCCCTACACACACAAACTTAGTACGACCTCACTTTGGTCCTAGGATAGGAATATCATAGGAGTGGGAAACAATAGGAAGTGAGATAAATGGAGTACTACGTACAAGAAGTGAAGATGTACACGCACGTACTCTGCCTTTGACACACCCGCGAGTACACGATGGAGCACATTTGTACACGAAGAGGCAGCTTATGTGGTAATTCGACCCTTTAATTTGTTCACTTAATAATGGAGGGCCGGGGACCACATGTGAGCGATACAAATTGCGACCTGGAAGTGGTGGCATGTTATTGATCGAGTTTTCTTTCCTGGTATGTTAAAAAAAGATTCGTCCGCGAGTTTTCATTTCTTTTTTTCGGGAATGCATGCATTCTATTTAAAACCATTGCTGTGGAGATTTTTTTACTCCATTGTATATGTAGGCTTGAGAGGGCTTGCTTGATAGGGTTTCTCGCGCTCACTCTCTCACCCTCTCCATATATAAACAAGATGAGAGTGTCCACTCTATCTCTCTCCTCACCGATGGTCACAGATCCGGCTGGATCCTGTCCGCTATAGGAGGGGAGGAGGTGCAGCGTTGATGTTGTCGCCATCGGCGAGGGAGGAAGCCGATGCGCACCGTCCTCTCTGAGCCGGCGCTAGCGCAGACAAAGGTCCTCTGCACCCTTGTTCGGTGCTGTCGTGTGGGCAGATCCCGCCCGCCCGCCTAAGCCACATCTTTCCCACCTGAGGTATAACTTTGTTTGGATTTCATGCTTCATTGTACTGGTCTAGCTCCCCAGGTCGCTGCATGCGGGTTTTCTTCTATACCACTACTACCCAGCTTCCCATGTACAGTAGCTAGGCTTCGTTGGCTGGTACAACATCACCTAATTTTTACTATTAGAGGAAAGACCACTCCAAAAGTTGTCCTGGTTTATGCCTCGTTGGAGGTATACATGTTTTTTTCTGACAACAGTACATGGTGGTTGTGCGATCATTGTCCATATGCTCCTATTGCTGCTGCTAATCTAATACTATCACTGGTAAAAATGAAGCAATGGCCATGTTAAAGTGATGTCCCTTTTAAGTAATGCTGCTGTCAATCTAGAGGCGTCGATAAATGCTTCTGTCCTACTTTAGTTTTTTTGTTGGTATCCTGCTTTAGTTTCCATGAACATAATCATGATACTTCTATTTGTTGGTGTACATTTCATTAACTCTTATTGACAATTGAGATGCCATTATTAATCATGTACCACTGCCAAAACAAAGTAACGGCACTACTTAAATATCCCTTTTTTATATTTTCGTAAACAACGATGTGTATCTCCATATCCGGGCATGTCTTCCTCAATTTTAGTGGAACTACACAAAATTGGATGATCACTGTTGCTCCACCTCATTGTCCTCTGCCACGTGGTTCTACCTTTCTCGAGATTGATTACCGAGAAGAAACAGACCACAGTGAGTGCAACTTGTGAGCTGCGTTGGGATTTCCTCGAAGAGGAGATGATGAAGCAGTAGAGTAGAGATAAGTATTTCCCTCAGTTAAGAACCAAGGTTATCAATCCAGTAGGAGAACCACACAGAACCTCGTTAGCAGCACCTGCACACACAAAAGCAAATACTTGGACCCAACGCAAATAAGGGGGTTGTCAATCCCCTCGGCGGTTATTTGCAAGGATCAAATCTCGTAGTGGTAGATGGATAAAGTAAATTGCAAAATAAAATAACGGTAATAAAATTGCAGCAAGTTATTTTTGGATTTCATGTATGATAAAAGTAGACCTGAGGGGCATAATTTTCACTAGAGGCTTCTCTCTCGAGCACATAAAGTACGGTGGGTGAACAAATTACTGTTGGGCAATTGATAGAAAAGCGCATAGTTATGACGATATTCAAGGAAATGATCATGTATATAGGCATCACGTCCAAGAGAAGTAGACCGACTCCTGCCAGCATCTACTACTATTACTCCACCCATCGACCGCTATCCAACATGCATCTAGGGTATTAAGTTAATGAAACAGAGTAACGCCTTAAGCAAGATGACATGATGTAAACAAAGTAAACCCAAGAAATATGAATAAACCCCATCTTTTTATCCTTAATGGCAACAATACAAATACATGTCATGTCCCTTTCTGTCACTGGGATTGAGCACCGCAAGATTGAACCCATCACAAAGCACCTCTCCCATTGCAAGAAAAATCAATCTAGTTGGCCAAACTAAACAGATAGATTGGAGAGAAATACAATGCTATAGTAATCATGCATAAAAGAATTCAGAAGACTCAATTAATATTCATGAATAATATGATCATAAACCCACAATTCATCGGATCCCAACAAACACACTAGAAAAGAAGATTAAATCGAATAGAACTCCAAGAACATCGAGGAGAACATTATATTGAAGATCAAAGAGAGAGAAGAAGCCATGTAGTTACTAGCTATGGACTCGTAGGTCTGTGGTGAACTACTCACGCATCATCGGAAGGGCAAAAAGGATGATGTAGAAGCCCTCCATGATCGATTCCCCCTCCGACAAGGTGCCGAAAAAGGCCTCCAAATAGGATCGCGGAAGAACAGAAACTTGCGATGGTGGAAAAAGTATCTCGGGTGGCTCTCTGATGTATTGGGAATATTTGGGAATTTCTAGAAGTGGAATTTGGTAAGGAGGTGCCATGAGGGGCCCATACGCCTGGGGGGCGCGCCTCCTTGGTCCGCCCCCCAAGCTTATCGCTTCCTCGTGACTCCTCAGGTCTCCTCCCGAACCTTCATGGGTCCCTTCTGGTCCAGAAAAAATTAATCCATTTTTTTCTTCATTTGGGCTCTGTTTGATATTGATTTTCTGAACCAAAAACCAAAAAAAGCAACTGGCACTGGGCACTAGGTTAATAGGTTAGTCCCGAAAAAGGATATATAATAGCATATAAAACATCTAAGATTGATACTATAATTGCATGGAACAATAAAAAATTATAGATACGTTGGAGACGTAGCTAGGATCCCCAAGCTTAATTCCTGCTCGTCATCGAGTAGGTAAATGATAAAAACAGATTTTTTGATGTGGATGCTACCTAACATGTCTATCATGTAATCTTTCTTTTATGGTATGAATATTTAGATCCGAATGATTCAAATCAATAGTCTATAATTTGACATAAAGATGTTAATACTCAGGCATACGAAAAAAATCATGTCTTTCAAAATAAAAATGCTAAAGAGCGGTATCCTTACAAAATAATATAGCCTTGTCATGCTCCATCTTCTTAACACAAGGTATAAATCAGGCACTACCCCGGTGTCAACCAAGCAATTGGTTAATACTTTTTAACGCACTTCAGCTTTTTCAACCCCCACGCAATACATGAGCGCAAGCCATGGACATAGCACTATGGGTGGAATAGAATGCGGTGGTAGAGATTAATATGGAGAAGACAAAAAAGGAGAAAGTCTCACATCGACGGGGCTAATCAACGGGCTATGGATATGCCCATCAATTGATGTCAATGCGAGGAGTAGGGATTGCCATGCAATGGATGCACTAAGAGCTATAAGTGTATGAAAGCTCAGATTGAAAACTAAGTGGGTGTGCATCCAACTTGCTTGCTCTAGAAGACCTCGGGCATTTGAGGAAGCCCATCATCGGAATATACAAGCCAAGTTCTATAATGAACAATTCCCACTAGTATATGAAAGTGACTACATAGGGGACTCTCTATATGAAAAAGATGGTGCTACTTTGAAGCACAAGTGTGGAAAAAGACAGTAACATTGCCCCTTCTCTCTTTTTCTCTTTTTTTGGTGGGATCTTTTTGGCCTCTTTTTTATGGGCTATTTTTGGCCTCTTTTTTATTTCCTCACTGGGACAATGCTCTAATCTATACCTAATATTAAAGGGAGGATTGTTTCTCCACTTTTTTTTGTCAAAGTCCCTCCGTACGTCATACGTCAATCTCAGCAATCGAACTCCTATTTTACTGATCGAACATCAGTTTTAACTAGAGGGCACGCAAACGGGCCGGCCCAATTCGTAGGCCTGGAACAAAATACAAAAAATAAAATAGCAATCATAGGAATCCAGCTACCGACCTCATGCTAGATATCAGCGAGGCTGTCCACCCGAGCTAACAACATCGGACAACCAAGAAGGGGCACTAAAAGTGAAGTGTAACGACTGCGGCAGATCCGTTTTCAACATTTCATTGAAGAATATCTGAAGAAAATTTATTTTAAAAATCCAAAAAATGTTTAAAAGTCATGCACAAATTACAAAATTCCAATAATAGCATGAACTATTTTTTAATAGTGAACAAAATTTGAAAAAGGTAAACATTTAAAAAAATAGAATTCTGAACAATTTGTTTGAATTGTGAACAGTTTTTTGAAACTAAATTTAAATATACACTGAACATTTTTGTAGTATACCGTGAACAATATTCAAATACAAATTGGACATTTTTAAAATATATGATGAACTATTTTCATGTATGTTCAACAAAATTTCTATACAAATGAACATTTTTTATACACAGTGAACATTTTTGTTCAATACGGTGAACTTTTTTTTGAAACGTGAACAATTTTTAAAAAGATGATCAACATGTGTAATTTCGAACATTTTTTGGAAATTGGAAATTTGAACTTATTTTGAACGTGAACTAAAATTTTAAAACATGAACCAATTTTGAAATCATGAAAAAAATGATTATCAAATAATTTTTGAATTTTGAATATTTTTTGAAAATATTGAATTTATGAAAAAATATTTTCTATTTTTTTCGTTGCCGTTTTCGGGGTCATGTACAGTGTATCCCCCGTTGCAACGCACGGGCATGGTTGCTAGTAATAAATAATGATGATCATCACACTTCTATTTACTTACAACTCGATACTAGAACAAAATATGACTCTATATGAATGCCTTTGGCAGTGTACCAGAATGCACTAAAAAAAACACTTCCGTGATGATACGTCTTTGTCATACTAGGTCACAATTTCTGTCATGCATGTACATCCATGACGATTTTATGACAGAATGAAGAGAGTCATACCTGTGCTGTCGTACATGTGTTCCATGACAATACTCAAATTATCATCACGGAAGTGTCCACTTCCATGAAGATAAATGGTGCGTCATGGAAGTGCTTTCGTCAAGGGTAACTGGCATGTGGCATCCACTATAACGTGTCGTCGTCAAGATATCAGGTCCGGTTTTGGATCCAAAAACCCGTTAATAGACACAACCAATGGCGATTTTCCACATGTAAAATTTTCATTGGCCGGAGGAACCGCGTGTCAGCTCCGTGTTGGGACAGATGTCAACCGTCCAATGGACACGAGTCTGTCGGCGTCGGAGCCGGCGATCTATGTGGCGACGCAGCCCCTTTCTTGGTTCGGCAAGGGGGGTGCACGAAGCGCAAAGAGCAAGACGACGAGGGACACGACAATTTTTACCCAGGTTCAGGCTGCTGAGAAGCGTAAAATCCTACTCCTGCCTTGGTTTATTGATGGGTGTGCGCAAAGGTACGTGGAGCGTTCTCCCCCGGCAAGTCAGAAAGGGAGGGCAGCTACACGTATACGTATGCGTGAGGTTGTGAAGGATTCAAACCCTTGTAAAGGTTGCCCTGGTCCTCCTTTTATAGCTCAAGGGGTTACTACAGTGACAAAAGGGTCATTACAGGGTGATTAGATAGAAATAGAACTATCAGACCTAACTCTCCCAGTTAGGACAAAATGCATTAAATGCATCGCTAGGTGTCGTCAAGAGGATGAACTACGGCAAGGTTACCACACTGCTTGCTCATCTACCTCTTATTAGCTTGACATGCCATTAGGACGGGTGTCTATAAAGGTGTTCTTCCTCCCAGCAAGCTGACACGTGCGCACGAGCTCCATCGCACCGTCTGCATGCTCGACACCTCACCGAACAGCTAACAGCTGGCTGGTGAGGTGGAGTGCTGGTGGTTGACGGGGATCTGCTTGCCGTGGGGCTTGCCGGGCCTTCGTCTTGCCGGTCCTGCCTTGCCGGCAAGAGCCTGCTTCTAGTACTTCATTACTGCAAGTTATCTTGGTCTTCTTGATTTGCTCCTTGATCTCACGAAGAGCTGCACCTTTGACTTTGAGGCCTTTACTAAGGCTTTAACATGGCGGGAGAGCTACCACTTGTATGTGCATAAGTTGGGTATTACACACCTATGTTTAATACACTGTCAGGAGCCCCCCGGGCCTTGGTCATATGTGCCACCGGGCACCATTGGGCGAGGCCCAAACAATGCACAGACAAAACAACATTGAACTGGGCGATGTTGATATGCTTTTGAGATCTTCTTTGCTTCTTCATTAGATCGAGTTTTGAGCTAGCCCCTAGTCTTCGTCTAGCATTGTCTTTCCCTCCTCTTTTTTTCAAATAGCCTCCACCGTTCGCGTCGGAAACTAGGGGCGCATGCGTACGTGGGTTGCGGTCAGGCTCGATGTGGGTAAGCCCACGAGCATGCGTGGCTTGAAGTAACTGCCATTCCTGCCATCACTCCCTCCTTTACGGCGGACTTTCCTCCCCCATGACCCGGATTAGACGCAAGGCATGGGATTGGTGCGGAAGGGTGGTCGTGATGGCAGTGTCTTCATTAGAGGGGCCAGAACGCCGGATTGGCGAGGCTAGGCGGCTGGTGGAGTAAAGCGCTTGCCAGGGGCGCAGAGCGCAGGATTGGTGAAGCGGGGCTGTCGCCCTAGGGTAGTGGAGAGCCGGCCCCATCGCCCTCCCCTATAAAAGGGGGTGGGGCGTGGGAGGCGATGCTCACCCATCTCTCTCTCCTTCATATTTCTCCCATTTTCCATCGTCATGGCGAGAGGAAGGGGCCGTGCTCGTGCTTCTACCGTGGCGGCGAGAGCTTCTCCTCGGAGCCATACTTTCGTTTCTGCCGCGGCCGCAGAGGCTGGCTCCAGCGCACGCGGTGGAGGCGCGGGGCAAGGTCGTGGTAGGCGCGGCGGCCGTGGTCAAGGAGGCCGGACCGGGGCGGCAGCGGCTCCACCTCCGGTGGTCCCGCCCCCAGTGGAAGGTCACACGGGAGGGACCGTGCTGGAGTTCATCGTCGAGTTGAGTGACCCGCCAAGGAGCAGGATGCAGCTCCCTCACCCCTTTGCTAGGGTGATGGAGGCGGACCAGCCGCTCGGGTTGTGGTTGCGCGTGAACAACTGCGTGAATGGCGCCGTTTGGGTGGACGTAGAGTTCCCCGCCAACGGCGTCATGTACCTCACCCGAGGGTGGAAATCCTTCACGCGCGCCTGCTACTTGGCCAAGGGGCATCTCCTCCACTTCAAGCTGGTGGAGGCTGACGCGCTCTTCGTGAAGTTCTTCAGGCCTTCATGCGCTCATCTAGGGTGCTGTACTGAAAGCCCGAGCGATGGTGAAAGCTCCTCTTCGAGCGACAGCGATGAGAAGGACACTGACGGTGAAGACGGTGACGGCGGGCATTCGGTGGTCAAGTCCGAAGACGGCGACTCGGACTCCAGCTAAACGTCAGCGGCACTGTCATCACCAGCTAGGCGCTGGCGGCACCATCATCTGTAGCTGGACCCCGACAGAGCAATTTGCCGGGGATTCTTTGCCTAGACGCCACCGCCACCTCCAGCTGGACCCCGGGAGGCCCATCACCTACTCGTGGACTCCGGCTTCATCTTCCCTGCCAGGGTTTCCGTCAGGCTGCGTTCCACTAGTCCTGGCGGGGGTGACTAGGGCATCGCCGAGGCACTCCTTTTGCCCTCCTTGCACTCGATGTAAACCCTAGGAGGAGAGGGACAAGAAAGGCCTTATCAAGCACTTTAGAAAAAATTGCATGACATCCGATGGGCTCAGATACTAAAAAGAAATAATCTTCCTTGTTTGCCTCTATTTCTGTACGATTTCTGATTTTAACACCCTACGCTATCTTGGAAGCTTGCCGGGGAGCAACCACCGGCAAGATAACTTGTCGGCCATAATCACAGCTTGCACAGATTCCGTTGAGCGGACTCAAGGCGGAACTGGAGCGTGAAGACGAAACATGGCAAGATTCCTTAGCGTGCAGGTTTTCGTACGAATACAGAGATGTGCAAGGGAAATTTCTAACTTATCTTTCTTTGCTGCACTTCTTATCCCATGAAATGAAATGAACCGTCAATCCAATATTCCATCTTCATTCCTCTCCCAGGAAAACTTGCACATGGGGAATCCTTCTGCATTTTGAGGAAAACAGAAAGGAGAAGCACAGTAATATGGATACCTTGGCGATATGTCTAGTCACTTCATACAAGCAAAATGCTATCGCACTATGTTATGCATCAATACATGAGTAGATATGTATGAAGGCTTCTGGAGCGTTTAGCATTATGTAGGTGTGCACATGATCTACGTCTGGCTTTGTACAAAGGGTTACAAGTCCTTGGGACTATGCTTGTACAAAAGGGGTTGCCAGGGCGAGGCCTGACAACGGCGCCTTACAGATAGAACTTACGATGGTGCTCAATATTCCATGAGTTTTGCACACGAATGCCATCTTTGGTCTCCAGATGGACTGCGCCAAGTCTGGTGACTTGTACTGCCCGGCAAGTGCCCTCCCACTTTGGCGTCAACTTGTTTGCTCCCTTGGTGGACTGAAAGCACCAAACGACAAGGTCGCCTTCCTCAAGGCTCCGGGCATGAACCTTGCAGCTATGATAGCGGCGCAAGGCTTGCTGGTAGCGTGCAGCTTGCACAGCCGCCCGAAGACGATCTTCCTCAAGGAGCATGACATCATCATGCCGGAGCTGCTTTTGCGCTACTTCATCATAGGCAAGTACTCGAGGTGACCCGTATATGAGTTCCGTGGGTAACACCGCTTCTGCACCATAGACCAGGGAGAAGGGTGTTTGGCCGGTAGCTCGATTTGGTGTTGTTCTGAGTGACCAAAGAACCACCGGTAATTCATCAATCCATCGCCTCCCGCACTGGTGCAGCTTATCAAAGGTTCTTGTCTTGAGCCCATGTAACACTTCAGCATTCGTCCTTTCTGCTTGCCCGTTGCTCCTTGGGTGAGCAACGGAGGCGAAGCAAACATTGCTTCCAAGGCTCTGGATGTATTGCATGAAGGCACGGCTCATAAACTGAGTGCCATTGTCAGTGATGACTTTGTTTGGGACCCCAAACCGGCAAACCAATCCATTGAAGAACTTAACGATTGACTGTGCAGTTACTTTCCTCACTGTCTCTACCTCAGGCCACTTTGTGAACTTGTCGATAGCGACGTACAAGAATTCAAAGCCCCCGGTAGCACAAGGGAAGGGGCCCAAGATATCGAGCCCCTAGACCAAGAATGGCCAGGAGAGATGGATTGTCTGGAGAGCTTGTGCTAGCTGACGTATATTCTTATTATGGAACTGGCACGCTTCACATCTTGTTACCAGCTCAGTTGCATCCTAGAGGGCAGTGGGCCAATAGAAACCTTGCCGGAAGACTTTTTCGACAAGTGCCCTTGCTCCTATGTGGGAACCACATATACCTCCATGTATCTCTGCCAACAACTTCAGTACGTCTTCCCAGCAAATGCACTTCAATTTCCTTGCGATTGGACTTTTTCTGCATAGGATGTTATCCACAAACTGATGCATACTTGATTGACAGGCTACTTTTTCAGCTTGATCTTGTTCCTCGGGAAGTTCTCCTGTTTGGAGAAATTGAACTATATGTTGGGCCCATGTTGGAGCCTGAGGCTCGATGACGAGGACTAAAGTTATATCTTTGGCCGCTGGAGTGCTAACCTCGACGGCAGGGATCTGGGATTTTGCTGGAGGCCGCTGCTCACCGGCAGGTGCATCATCATTCTCGGCAACATCCTTGCTAGCGGCTTCGGTGAGCTCTACCGAAAAGTATTTGCCAGTGCCTATCTTCCTTCTTTCCTTGGTTCTCGTTGATGGGATGACTGTTGGTTGATTAAAATGGAGCACAAAAATTCCTGGTTCCATAGGAAGCTTCTGGGCAGCACACTTTGACAACTGATCATTAAAGCTGTTTTCCGCACGAGGGATGTGCTCTGTTTGTAAACCGTCAAAGTGTTCTTCTAATTTCCTCACTTCATTTACGCACGCTTCCATCAATGGGCTCTGGTAATCCTTGTTTACTTGCTTCACCACAAGTTGTGAGTCTCGTCGGACGATCAACTTTTTGATTCCCAATTCCATTGTAATTCTAAGGCCGGCAAGCAGTCCTTCATACTTTGCAGTGTTGTTGGTAGCTTCCTCCATAGGAAAATGCATTTGAACCATGTACTTGAGGTGCTCTCCGGTGGGTGCGACAAGCAACACTCCGGCGCTGGCGCCTTGCAACGAGAAAGCACCGTCAAAGTACATGATCCAATTCTTCTCAGTTTTCCTGCCAGCGAGGGCTGATTCTAGGATTTCATTATCTTGTGTTGGCGTCCATTCTGCAATGAATTCCACCAGTGCTCTGCTCTGAATAGTTTATGTACTTTCGAACTTGAGCACAAAACTTGACAGTTCCAATGCCCACTCTACTATTCTGCCGGTTGCCTCTGGATTCCTTAAAATGCGCTCCAATGGGAAGCGAGTGACCACTGTGATCCCATGCGCCAGGAAGTAGTGGTGCAACTTTCTTGAGGCCATGAGTAGGCCAAAGAGCAACTTCTACATGCCTGAATACCTTGACCTAGCCCCCTACAGGAGGGACCTAACAAAGTATACTGGCTGCTGCACCACCTTCTTCTTTGGTATCTTCTGCTGATCAGTTACTTTCTCTTGCGCTGATTTTGCTTTACCGGAGTCTGGATCTGCCGGAGTGGATTCTGCCTTGTCATGGGATGGCTCTGCCATCATTGTTTCCTCGTCACAAACTTCCCTCTGTGCAACCAGCGCGGCAATGACCACTTGGTTCGTTGCCGCTAAGTATAACAACAACGGTTCCTGTGGCTTAGGCGCGACTAAGGTTGGCGCGGAGGACAGGTACTTTTTCAGATCTTGCAGCACAGCCTCCTTCTGGAGTCCATTTTACTGGACTTGCCTTTTTAATATCTTGAAAAATGGCAGGGCACGCTCAGCAGATCTTGAAATGAACCTGCTCAAAGCTGTGACACAACCGGCAAGACGCCGCACGTCCTTGACGGTCTTGGGTGCTTGGATTTGTTCAATAGACTTGATCTTGTCGGGGTTCGCTTCGATCCCATGCTAAGACACGAAGAACCCGAGAAGTTTGCCGGATTGGACACCAAACACACACTTCTCGGGGTTGAGCTTCATGTTCAACTTCCTCAAGTTTGCGAATGTCTCTTGCAAGTCTTCAATGAGGGTTGATTTGTCTTTGGTCTTGACCACTATATCATCCATATAAGCTTCTACATTTCTGTGCAACTATGGCTCAAAACCAATTTGAACTGCTCTTGCAAACGTCGAACCAGCACTCTTTAGTCCGGAAGGCATACGTACGAAGCAATACGTGCCACATGGAGTAATGAATTCGGTTTTCTCCTCATCTTCCTTTGACATGAATATCTGGTGATAACCGGAGTATGCATCAAGAAACGAGAGTAGGTCACAACCGACAGTGGAGTCCACAATCTGATCAATGCGTGGCAAGGGGAAAACATCTTTTGGGCATGCCTTCTTGAGATCAGTATAATCAATACAAAGTCTCCATTTCCCATTAGCCTTGGGCACAACAACCGGATTTGCCAACCAAGTTGGATGTAGTACTCCCCTGACTAGTCCTGCCGCCTCAAGTTTCTTGATCTCTTCCGCTATGAATTGCTGCCGTTCCAAAGCTTGCTTCCTGACCTTCTTCTTGACGGGCCGAGTATGAGGGCAGACAGCAAGGTGGTGCTTAATTACCTCCCTGGGAACACCGAGGATGTCAGATGGTTGGCATGCAAACACATCTACATTTGCCCGCAGGAAGGAAACGAGTGCGCTTTCCTATTTGCTATCCAGGGTGGCACCAACAGTAAAAGTACCGCTAGTGACGTCCTCCCTTGCTGGCACCTTCTTTGTTGCAGGTGGAGTGACTCCGGATCTTTTTCCGGTAGAACTTTCCGGCAAGTCCTCAACGGGTGCGCAACACTCAGAGGAGGTGCGCTTCCCGGAAGCCTTGCTAGATGTCTTGCCGGCTCTCTGGCTTTTCTTTTGCTTGGTAGGAGCTGCGTACTTGACGGACTCCGCTGCCACTACTGTCGGTGTCCTCGGACCAGGGGTGCCCAGACTTGCTTGCCTGCGGCCCGTGGCGTGGCTCCATCGACGGGCTGGTACGGCCCAGCTTCAGCAATGACAACTCAAGACCCTCGCGAGGGGCCAAGCCTCGCGAGGCGGACGACACCAAGACCTCCACGAGGGGCAGCCTCCCCAGGCTGGCTCCCGAGGAGCGGAGATATCCATGCAAGCTACACCTCGCGAGGTTCACCTGACGTGAGCCATGACGACCAGGACCAGGCGGGCGCCAGCGGGCGCAGTGTACCAGTTTCCTCTTTGGTGCAAAGGAGGCAAGCGCAGGCGCGGAGTCCCAAGGAATCAAGCAAAGGTTTCCATATCGGTGCAATAAGACCAGGACCGCTAGGATGGCAGGACGGAGGTCATCGAGGAGACCACTGCAGCGTCACCACCAGAGGCTTTTGCAGGCGAAGACTACTTTTGTCAGGATAACTTGTACTAGTTGTCTCCCTTCAAATTTAGCCGTTGTGGGATCCCTTCCCGCCTACATTTGGGAAGAGGACCAAGGCCACTATAAATAGGACTTAGCCACCACCATAGAGAGGGAGGGCAACGAGAGCTGGACCAGATCCATTCCACCCTCACCACCTCACCAGCTCATCGAGCTCAAGAACACCTCACCTCCTGAGGTCGTTCCACCTCTGTACTAGTTCATCCTCAGCCCTCCGAGGCAATCCACCACAAAGTTGGAGTAGGGTATTACACCGCAAGCTGGCCCAAACCAGGATAAACTGTTGTGTCTCTTGTTCCTTGGGTTCGTTGAGCTAGGCCGTGAAATCGTTGAGCAGGCAGACTGGGGAGAGAGAGTTCTTCGCACGCACCCCAGAGTTCGAACCTCTCAAGGGTCTGCGGAACCCCGAATCCGACATTTGGCGCGCCAGGTAGGGGTGCGTCGGAGTTTTGCCTCTTTGTCCGCTCCGCTCCTCCGTTCAGCTTCCATGGCGGGTGCCGCTCCACCAGCCGGATCGACGGGCGCGCATGGAGGCGCCATGGGCCTCCGGTCCTCCACCCCCGCCTTACGGCATGTGCGGTGGCCACCCAAGTTCAAGCCAGAGATGCCGCCTCGCTACGACGGTGCGGCAGGCCCAGCGGCATTTCTTCAGGCGTATGAGGAGGCCGTTTGGGTGGCCGGTGGCGACGACAAGGTCATGGCCAACTGGTTTCCCATGGCCCTCGCTGGCGAGCCACGCGCCTGGCTGCTCAACCTGCTGGAATCTTCTGTGGCCTCCTGGGAGGAGCTGCGTGGTCTCTTCATCATGCGCTTCACAGCACCGGCGCCCCACGCCATCGCAGCCCTCCTCGGCGTTTCACAGGCGCCGCCCTCGGACCGTCACGTCAAGCAGTTCTTCCGCCAAGTAGGTGCCGCGCACATGCGGCAGGGAGCTCCTCCGGGATGGGCGGCGCCCAAGGCCGACCTCACCTTCGACTCGAGAGATCACCCAGCAACCACCGCAGGCGCAGGCACGCTCCCGATGCTCTGCACCCCCACCATCTGCAACGTGGCGGTTACCAAGACCCTCATCGACGGCGGGGCTGGCCTCAACGTGCTCTGTGTGGAGGCTTTCGGCTTGCTCCATGTGCCACATGGCCGGCTCCGCCCCACCAAGCCCTTCTCCGGGGTCGTCGACGGTTCCACCAGCCCCCTGGGGCAGATCCGCCTCCCTGTCACCTTCGGCACCCGCGACAACTACCGGACCGAGCTTATCGACTTCGATATCGCCCGCATCAGCCTCCCGTACAACGCTATCCTCGTGTACCCAGCCTTGGCCAAGTTTATGGCAGCGACTCATCCTGCCTACAACCTCATGAAGATACCGGGGAGCAGCGGCGTCCTCACCGTGGCCGGGGACACCAAGGAGGCCCTAATGGCCCTCAAGCTCGCCTTCAGGGCCACGGCAGCAGCACGCCCAGCAGGTGGGGGAGCCCCTGAGGCCCCGGGGGCTGCGCCGACGAAGAAGAAGCAGCTGTTCTCCTAAGATCGGGCCGAGACGAAGCAGGTGCTGGTTGACGAGGATGGAGCGTCAGGAGCCACCTTCACCATAGGAGCCAACCTTGCTCTGGACCAAGAAAAGGTGCTGGTCGGCTTCTTGCGCGCAAACAAGGAGGTTATTGCATGGGAGCCCAAAGATTTGGTCGGTGTCCCGAGGGAGGTAATCGAGCATCACCTAAAGGTGTGCCCCAATGTGCGCCCGGTGAAGCAGAAGGCGCGGCGGCAGTCCACGGAGAAGCAGGCATTCATCGTCCAAGAGACCCGCAAGCTGCAAGATGCTGGTGTCATTCGGGAGGTGCGGTACCCAGAATGGCTGGCTAACCCAGTCATTGTCCCCAAGAAAGTCTGGAAGGAACGCATGTGCGTCGACTTCACCAACCTCAACAAGGCTTGCCCTCAAGATCCCTTCCCACTCCCGCGCATCGACCAGATCATCGACTCTACCGCCGAGTGTGACCTGCTGTGCTTCTTGGACGCATTCTCAGGATATCACCAAATCAAGATGGCGGTGCTAGATGTTGAGAAGACGGCTTTCTTGACCCCGTGCGGGGTATATTGCTACACCTGCATGCCCTTTGGGCTGCGTAACGCCGGAGCAACCTTCCAACGGCTGATGCACAACGCTCTGGGCCAGCAGCTTGGGAGGAACGCCGAGGCATACGTCGACGACATAGTGGTGAAGTCTCGGGAGGCAAGGACCCTCATCGAGGACCTAGAAGAAACATTCACCAGTCTGCGCAAGGTGGACCTGCGGCTCAACCCGGAGAAGTGTGTGTTTGGCATCCCCTCCGGCAAGCTGTTGGGATTTTTGGTGTCGCACGGGGGAATCGAGGCGAACCCCGAGAAGATCAAGGCGATAGAAAGGATGAGCCCGCCGCAGACTCTCAAGGAAATGCAAAAGCTGGCGGGCTGCGTGACCTCGCTAGGGCGCTTCATCTCCAAGCTTGGGGAGCGCGCCCACCCGTTCTTCAAGCTAATGAAGAAGAAAGGGCCATTCGAATGGACTCCGGAGGCTGATGTAGCATTTCAAGACCTCAAGAGATACCTCAGCAGCCCACTAGTGATGGTGGCGCCACGACCTCTCAAGCCCTTGGTGCTTTACCTGGCCGCCACGCCACACTCTGCCAGCGCGGCACTAGTGGCAGTCCGGGAAGAGCGCCAGGTCGGGAACTTGCCGGGCAGCGCCACACACCAGGATGAGACGAGGCAGCTTCGGGACCGTGCTCCTGAAGCCCCGGCGGCACCAGCAGATGACCAGGCCCCCCAGGACGGCGCTCCTGGGTGCCTGGCTGCCCTTGCAAACAGCCGAGCCCCCGAGGACCCCTAGCCTCGCGAGGAACAAGACATCACCAGCACTCTGGCCCTCATCGAGCACCCGGTGTACTTCGTCAGCACGGCATTGCGTGACGCACGGACGCGCTATCCCATGCCGCAGAAGCTCCTGCTCGCACTCCTTGTCGCCTCCCACAAGCTGCACCACTACTTCCAAGGTCACCACATCAAGGTCGCCTTAGCTTACCCACTAGAGAGGGTGCTCCGGAGCCCCAATGCTGTGCGGAGAGTCGCGGAATGGAACATCGAGTTGCAGGCATTCCAGTTGGAGTTCAGCACCACCAGAGTCATCAAGGGTGCCGCGCTCGCCGACTTCGTGGCGGAATGGGCTGACATTCCCAGCCCTGAGGAAGGCGAGGACCGCCCACTCTCACCAGGAAGCGAGGCGCCAGACGGATGGGTCATGTACTTTGACGGCACCTTCGCGCGTCAGGGCGCGGGGGCTGGAGCCATGCTCATCTCGCCCACCCAGGACAAGCTCTACTACGCCGTGCAGCTCTGCTTCCAGCGGGGTGAAAAGGTCTCCAATAACATCGCGGAGTACGAAGGCTTAATCACCGGTCTCAAGGCTGCGGCAGCCTTGGGAGTGAAGCGCCTCACCATCAAGGGCGACTCCCAGCTCCTCGTCAACTTCTGCAACAAAGTATATGAGCCAAAGGACGAGCACATGGAGGCATATCTCGCAGAGGTACGCAAAATTGAGAAACAATTCTTGGGCTTGGAACTGCAGCACATGCCGCGCGGCACAAACAAGGAAGCCGATGACATCGCCAAGAGGGCGTCCCGGCGCCTGCCTCAGGAGCCCGTCGTCTTCGAGGAGCGGCTCTTCAAGCCCTCGGCAGCCCCACCCACTGCAGAGGCAACGTTGCCTCAGGAGGAGCTCCCCCCCAGCACCAACCTCAGGAGCCCCAGCCTGCGGCCGACCTCAGGTGTGCGCCTGCTCCTCGCGCTCGAGCCTCAGGAGGGATGCTGGACTGAAGAGTTCATGGCGTATCCGCTCCAGGGAACCCTTCCGGAGAAGGAGGAAGACGCAGAGCGGGTGGCACGCCAAGCTACAACATACTGCATTCGGGATGGTGAGCTTTATCGGAGGCGTCCAAAGTCCAAACGACATCTCTCTACGATGCATTTCCAGGGAGCAGGGGCGCGACCTGCTGACGGATATACATGGCGGGGACTGCGGGCACCATTCTTCATCATGCACCCTCATGGGGAAGGCATTCCGCAGCGGGTTCTACTAGCCAACGGCGCTCAACGACGCTGCAGAGTTGGTCAAGTCCTGCGAAGCCTGCCAGTTCCATGCCAAGCAGACCCACCAGCCCGCTCAGGGCCTCCAAACCATTCCACTCATGTGGCCATTCACGGTTTGGGGGCTGGACATCTTGGGACCATTCCCACGGGCGCCCGGGGGCTACCGCTACCTCTACGTTGCCATCGACAAGTTCACCAAGTGGGTGGAAGTGGAAGCTATCCGCACCATCCCAGCTGGTTCGGCGGTCAAGTTCATCAAGGGCCTTGTGAGCCGCTTCGGGGTCCCTAATCGTATCATCATTGACAACGGCTCGCAGTTCACTAGCAATCTCTTCAAAACATATTGTGCTAACCTTGGAATGCAGATATGCTACACTTCAGTGGCGCACCCCAGGAGCAACGGCCAAGCTGAGCGCGCCAACGTGAAGGTCCTGAGAGGCCTCAAAACAAGAACCTTCAAGAAAAAGCTCGAGGCCTGCGGCAGGGGCTGGATCGATGAGCTCTAGTCCGTGCTGTGGTCCATCTGCACCACCGCCACCAAGCCGACGGGCGAGACTCCATTCTTCCTCGTCTACGGAGCCGAAGCGGTTCTCCCACATGAGGTCAAGCATCGCTCCACGCGGGTCCTGGAGTTCGACGAGGCACGCCAGGACGCCTCGCGGAGGATGGACCTCGTGCTGGGTGAGGAACGCCGCCGTCAAGCCTTGCTATGGGCGGCAAGGTACCAGCAGGCGCTGCGGCGGTACCACTGCCGCAGCGTCTGCTCCAGGACGCTCGAGGTGGGCGATCTTGTCCTGAGGCGGGTGCTCTCCAGGGAAGGGCTGCATAAGCTCTCCCCCCTGTGGGAGGGCCCGTTTAGGATTGCCCGTGTCTCCAGGCCTGGCGCCGTGCGCTTGGAGACGCAGGACGGGATCCCCATCCAGAACGCCTGGAACATCCAGCACCTCCAGAAGTTCTACCCATGAAGCAAGGCCCATTGCATGTGAAGGTCTCCGCTCGTGACACTCACATAATAATGAGTGGGGCTGTACACTCCCCGGAGTCTCTAGTGTGCCGCCCTCCGGCCTTGGGGGCTCCCTCCCAAGTCCTAGTGGCAGCACTTAGCTCCGTGCTGGTGAGAAGACTAGACTAGGTGCCGGACGCGGCTGTTCATTTGCTTGCTTTGTGCAGCTGGTTTGCAACCTTTTAATGGAATTTGGAGCTCTAGTGTTTCTCGATTGCCTAGTTGGTTTTCTCTTCTTGTCTCACTTGCTTTCCTTTTTCTGGGTCAGGGAGAACGGCAGTTGCCCGTCGCTCTCCCTCGAGCGCCTCCCACGGTGGTTGGGCAGGTGTGTGCGTGCGTTGGGCTAGCCCACCCCGCGGACACACCTCACCAAAGCCCTGTTGCCCTAGGGCTACGGCTTCCTTGATCTTCGCGAGGCTCCCTCGATTGAGCTCGTGATTTGCGCACCCTCTTAAGTCCATGCCCCCCGGGTACCGCGACGCGGTGAACTTAGCCACAGCTAGTCATGACTGAGGGCTCACGCAAGGAAGAACAAGGCCTCCGAAAGGTTTTCTGACAAACCCTGTAGTTTTATGGTGCCTCCCGAGGCCGGCGGCTCCTAGGTCGGCAGCAAGGGGGCCTCTCCAGATGCTGAAGGATGAGCCCTCACGAGGAGGGAAGCTACTGCTGGTGTGCCAAGCTAAGTTATCCTACGACACCTGCTCGGGACATGAACACCATAGCATAACACAAGAACAATAAACATAGCATAGCTGCATAAGTGCCATGGTTCATTACACGCCCTAGCAAGGCTCTCTACTTTTTTCAAAATGCAGAAGAAAGGAAAGGTTAAACAAAGGCGGCCTGCGCGACTGCGGCAGTTCCTGAGGCTCGGCTCCGGAGGTTCTCCGGGCTCAGCCTGAGCCCTCCTCCCGCTTCACCAAGGCGCGGCGGCAAGAAGATCCGCCACCTCCTTCAAAGCGAGCCCGGCGGCGGGGCGGCTAGTCGTAACCGCCGCTGCTTGTGCTCTCGCCGGAGGAAGAGCCGTCGCCACTGAACGAGCCGCAGCCGTCACCAAGGCCAAGCTCATCGTCACCGCCGTCGTCTTCGGGGCAGCACCCTACGTGGCGGCCATCTTCCCCAAACACCCTCACGTAGAGGGTCGCAACACCGTCGTACCAGAAGTGGAGGGTGCACCTCCCACTCAGGCCACGCGCGCGGGTGAACGTCTGCCAGCCACGGGTCAGGGCCACGTTCCCAGCAGCGGAAACCTCGACCCCGACCCATGAAGCCTTGCTGCAGCAGCCAACAGCTTGCAGCCAGAGGCCGTCAAGACCAGCAACAAGCAACTCGCCCGCGAAGAAGCAGGGGAGTGGGAGCCAGGTGCCGGTCGGCCCCTCTGACCACACGACAAACTCTGGGAGCACTTCCGCCGAGTGGAAGCGCGGCCGAGGAGGACGGGCGACCACGGCATTCCTCCCTCCATCACGAGGGCTGCCTCGCCCCTGGCGGCTCTCACCGTGAGAAGAGACGCCGCCACGACCACTCGAGGCGCACCCGCGTCCACAAGGAGCCACCACGGGCTGCCGCATGCTTGCGGGAGCGACCTCGTCCCCTCTTGGGCCGCGGCGAGCCGGGTCCCTCCTTAGGGGCCTTCCCCTTCTCGGCGGCAGAAAACTTCCGCGTCAATGCCATGTACACCGTGGCAAGATGGCGAGGCAAGAAGGAAGAAGAAGGAGCAGGTGGCGAGAAGACGAAGACGAGCAAAGGGGGCTTCGCCCCTCTCCTCATTTATAGCCAAGGGAAGGCCAATCGCCGGCCTCCACGATCGCGCGTAATGATGATTTTTCTCTACATGCAGCAGGGTCTCGTCAAGTCGAAGCAGTTGCTTAGGCAACGTGGGGAAGCGGAGGCGCCCACGTCCCATCAATCGCCACGCGGTTACCAAGGCCGCAGGTGGTTAGGGCCCGCGGCGCTCCGCACTTGCCCTTTGGCTTCGCCTCGAAGCCAAGCTCGAGCGCGCCTTGGGCCCGGGGGCTACTGTCGGCGTCCTGGGACCAGGGGTGCCCAGACTTGCCTGCCTGCGGCCCATGGTGTGGCTCCATCGACGGCCTGGTACGGCCCAGCTTCAATAATGGCAACTCAAGAGCCTCGCGAGGGGCCAAGCCTCGCGAGGTGGACGACACCAAGACCTCCACGAGGGGCGGCCTCCCCAGGCTGGCTCCCGCGGAGCGGAGATATCCATGCAACCTGCACCTCGCGAGGTTCACCTGACGTGAGCCATGACGACCAGGACCAGGCGGGCGCCAGCGGGCGCTGTGAACCAGTTTCCTCTTTGGTGCAAAGGAGGCAAGCGCAGGCGCGGAGTCCCGAGGAATCAAGCAAAGGTTTCCATATCGGTGCAACAGGACAAGGACCGCCAGGACGGCAGGACGGAGGTCATCGAGGAGCCCACTACAGCGTCACCACCAGAGGCTTTTGCAGGCGAAGGCTACTTTTGTCAGGATAACTTGTACTAGTTGTCTCCCTTCGAATTTGGCCATTGTGGGATCCCTTCCCGCCTACATTTGGGAAGAGGACCAAGGCCACTATAAATAGGACTTAGCCACCACCATAGAGAGGGAGGGAAACGAGAGCTGGACCAGATCCATTCCACCCTCACCACCTCACCAGCTTATCGAGCTCAAGAACACCTCACCTCCTGAGGTCGTTCCACCTCTGTACTAGTTCATCCTCAGCCCTCCGAGGCAATCCACCACAAAGCTGGAGTAGGGTATTACACCGCAAGGTGGCCCGAACCAGGATAAACTGCCGTGTCTCTTGTTCCTTGGGTTCGTCGAGATAGGCCGTGGAATCATTGAGCAGGCAAACTGGGGAGAGAGAGTTCTTCGCACACACCCCAGAGTTCGAACCTCTCAAGGGTATGCGGAACCCCGAATCCGACAACTACTTCTCTGTAGAGTTTATCTACACATATGGCTGCATCTTTCTTGTCGGAGTTGATGGAGATGATACCCATGGGTCCTGGCATCTTTAGTGTATTGTAGGCGTAGTGTGATGCTGTCATGAACTTGGCCAGGGCTGGGCGACCAAGAATTCCATTAAACGGCAAGGGGATTTTAACAACATCGAACACAATCTTCTCGGTTATGTAATTCATCTCCACGCCAAATGTTACCGGTAGCGTGATCTTTCCCTTTGGTTGGATCCTTCCCTGGTTGATTCCTTGGAATGTCCCAGTCTTCTTGAGCTCATCCTCAGGAATCTGTAGCTTCTCGATCATCTCAGGGGAGATCAAGTTCAAGCCAGCCCCACCGTCAAGTTGTATTTTTGTGACCTTGAAGTTACATATTATCGGGGAAACCAATAACGGCAAACACCCAACCGCCCTTATGTGATTAGGGTGGTCTTCAGCATAAAAAATAATAGGCGTGTGAGACCACTTGAGGGGCTTCCGTGCACCCGCTGCTGGTTCCGCCGCATTGACTTCACACGCCCACTACTTGAGTTGGCGGTGAGAGGAGTGCAAGGATGTGCTCCCGTCAATGCACATGGCCTCCGTTGCCTTCTGGATTTCTGGCTCACTCGACTCGTCATCATCCTCATCCTCACTCTCTTCATCCTCTTCTTTCTTCTCTGTGCCCCTGGCGGGATTTTCTTTCTTTTGGTTAGCATTGCCAGGGCGTCCACCTCAACCATCGCGACCTTTCTTACTTGATCCACCCGTACCATCCTGGCCCTTCTCATTGTCCCGCTTCTCGTACTCAGCTTTCTGTTTTTCAACTAACTATTCAACTTGATGACACTCCTGGAGGTCATGACCCTTAGTACGGTGAATCTTGCAGTATGGTCTGTCAGATTTGCGAGCCTTCTTCCGTGTTGCAGCAACCTGGCAATTAGCGCATGCAGCCGCTTCCTTGCCGGTGCTTTCCATCTTGGACTTCTTGGCGGGGCTAGAATCGCCAGATCCCTGTACAGCCATAACTGATTTGCCTTTGCGTTTCTGTTGCACCTTTGACCTTTCTTTTTTGGGGCGGCAGCATCATCGTCCTCAGAGTCGACTACAATGCCAGCATCTTCCCCGGGAAGCCTTCTCCCTTCTTCAGCCCATGCACACTTGTCTACTAACGTGTAAAGCTCGTTGATGGTCTTTGGCAACCATATGTGCATTTTCTCCCGCATCTTGCGGTTGCGTACGTTCGTGTGGAACGCGGCAATCACAGCTGCCGGGTGCACATCCGGGATGCTACGGTGTACACGACTGAACCTCTGGATGTACCTACGCAGATCTTCTCCTTCCTTTTGTGGGATCACCTGCAAGTCGCCGGGCAACCCGGGGCCCTTCTGTCCTCCGGTAAAAGCACCAACAAATTCGTTGCATAGATCTGACCTTGAGGAAATGGAGTTCTCTGGCAAGTTCATCAGCCGCTCTCACATTGGGCTTGAGCACCAATGGGAAACAATTGGCTAAAATCTTTTCATCCCTTCCCCCGGCAGCTTGCACAACAATTGTGTATTTGCCTATGAACTCAACCCGGTTTAGCTTGTCGTCGTACTTTTTTGGTACTTCAGGTTTGAACGCTCGGACGAACGACCAACGGACTTGCCGTAGCTCATGTGTGAAGGCGGGGCACCCGACCTCGTAAGGCAGATACCCACCGACAACAGGCGCTGGCTCATCGGCGATTGGACCGTTGCACTCATCTGATTGACGGCGCGCCTCTTGGCGTCGTTGGATGGTGGTGTGAGCATCTTCCGCTCGTCTTTCCAGCAGCACTTGCTGCTGGTCTCACTATGTCTGCGGTTCTGAAGAGGCCATCGACACGTCGTCGGGTTGTGCGCTGAGTTTGCTCTGGTTGCCTATGCTGCTATTGGGATTGCTGTCGTGGAGGTGATTGCATCGTCCGTGCCCCGCCTGCCACACGACCATCAGTTTGGGCAGCAGGTGCCGTTGGCGGGCACCATGAGGGTTCCGCCAACTGGGACCTATTCGCATTGGCAAACTCAATAAAACTCCGGATAGTGGCTCTCCACTCGTCCATCTTTTCTGCTACTGGAGGGAAATCCAACATAATCAAAGCTCACGCCATTGCCTCTGTCGCTGTAGAAGGCATGTTGGAGCATGAAGAGCGTGACGTCGCTCGACTTCTTGTAGAGCCAACAGGAGCACCGTTACGATCTTGTCACCGAACTGTGGGGGCGACAGTGGGCTAGAATGGCGGGAGTGGTGCCTGAACATCGTGGGCCTGATCAACGGGTGACTTGCCTTGGGGGCGTTGTTGTGAAGGTACAACAATGTCGCTCGGCATTGCATCGCACCCATCTTGTGACGGGTGCAATACGTGTCTTGACATTGTTCCCCCGGCCACCGACACTAGAGCCATCGCAGCGGGAGGGCCGCGGCTTGCGCCCGACCGAGCAGGTTACTCCAACGGTCTTGCTCGCCGGTGCGCCGAGGAGGCGGGGGCTGCATGCCCGACCCCCAGTGCCGTTGTTGCTATCTCTGCCGGAGGGTCGGGGTAGATGCCCTCCTCCGATGCCTCCTACTCCTGTCTCCGCCATAGAGGGCACGAGCTGCACCGCTTGCTCATCTACCTCTTATTATCTTGACACGCCATTAGGATGGGTGTGATTAAAGGTGTTCTTCCTCCCAGTGAGCTGACACGTGCGCGCGAGCTCCACCGCACCGTCTGCGTGCTCAACACCGCACCGAACAGCTAACAACTAGCCGGTGAGGTGGATTGCTGGCGGTTGATGGGGATCTGCTTGCCGCAGGGCTTGCCAGGCCTTCGTCTTGTCGGTCCTGCCTTGCCGGCAAGAGCCTGCTTCTAGTACTTCATTTCTGCAAGTTATCTTGGTCATCTTGATGCGCTCCTTGATCTCACGAAGAGCTGCACCTTTTACTTGGAGGCCTTTACTAAGGCTTTAACTCGGCGGGGGAGCTACCACTTGTCTGTGCATAAGTTGGGTATTACACACCTATGTTTAATACACCGATAGAGTCGCCAATGAAACATCTACACATGGCATGGCCCAATAAAGGCCCCATATAGGTTAAAAACCCAACCCAGGAAAAGGCCCACAAGATATCGTCAGATACTAATGGGCCGCCCATTAACAATCTGCCATGTTTTGGGCTAAATTACGACCCATATCAGATATGGACCGTTAAAAGCTTGCTGTATATTGGGCCAAAGTATGGCCCATATCAGATCCGACCCTTTAACAGCCTGCAATAATTTGGGACAAATTACGGCCCATATTAGATCCGGCCTGCTAATAGCCACTATGCCTTTGGGCATATTGAGGGCCTAATTTTCTCTTTGGCCTCTTAAAGTCCCGCTTAACATTTTGACCCGATATTAGATTCGGCCTGTTAGCGGCCCTTGGTACATATTGGCCGCTGTTGGCCCGGTTTCACTTTTGGCCATTTAACGGCCCGAGCTGCATCTAGGCCTAATTCTGGTCATAGTGACTTTCAGCCTCTTAATGGCCCGTAGTCTTTGTGGATACATTTTAGCCCAACCTGCCTATCGGCCCGTTAAAGGCCCGTGATAGAGTTTGGCCTAATTTTGGCCCGCTATGCATCTAGCCTGCTTCCAGCCTGTTATGTAATTTGGCCAACCAAGGCCCAACTATATTTTGGCCTATTAATAGCCCGTCATATCATTGGGCCAATGATGGGCTGATGTATATTTCAGCCTGCTATTGGCCCGTGAATTGTTCGGCACAATTCAGGCCCAATCTACTTCTTAGCCTGTTAAAAGCCTATTTTTTTTCTTGCCCAACTAAGGCAAGCGGTTTACACGGCCTGTTAAAGACCTGAAAATAATAGTGGGCCAGTTTAATTCGAGGCCTGCTAATGGCCTGAGAAGATTGTAGGCCCATGTTCCGGCCCATTTATAGCGATTGCCGGGCCGACCTGTTTTAGTACCGTATGTTTTTTATGTAAACCTAACGTATTGGCCCATTGCGCTCCGATTGAAGCTTACGGCGTTTTCAGAGAGCGACAATAATATATACAGTAAATAAATTACAGCATCATGACGAAGAATAAACCTAGACTATACAACAAAGAAATTACAGCATATTACATCCACTAGGCATCAAAGTTCGCCACCAATGATAATAAAGAGCAACCAGACAGCAGATTACATACACTTGGCATCAAAGGTCACCACCAGTGCAAATAAACATGCCGAAAAATAATATACAGAACCGACAGTACTTCAACATAGTTGAAGAAAGGTTAGCCCTGCTCGAGAGCTACAACGCAAGCAGCTGAGCAAGCTGATGAGACTGCGATTGTGTGACTCTTATATCCACCAACTCAAGCTGCATAGCATTAATAGACATCCTGTACTTCTGGTTAATCTTGCATAGAGGTTGGAGTTCCAGTCGGATTTCAGCTGAAGCATGTCTTTATGCTTGAATTTGAGACTGAAGAAGTCGAATAGATTCAGGCGGCGACTTCATCGAGCTTGTGCCACTGCTATTAGCGAGTAACTTCGACACTACATCAAGACATGACTTTGGGGTTGTCTCGCTATCCCCAAGATGTGTTGTCTTCTTCCATGCAGTATATGTTAGAGGGACAAGCAATGGGTTCATCTCACTATCATTGCGGTAGTTCTTCCTAGCGTCAGTGATGTCAACCTGAACGAGAAACAAGTAGACAAATAACAGGTTTTGCACGTATAATCATTAGTTTTGTCAATTCATCCCATTTCTTGGTGGCAAACAAAGAGACATGGTTTAAAATAGCATTAACATAATAGGCATTGTTCATAGGAAATGGCATTGTGCAGGAGCAGCCAGCTTCACCACACCACTGGATTACAGATCAAGAACACAAGCATACATGCAGTGCTAAACAAAACGTATAAGCATCAATGGTGAGTGTACTGTCAATTTATCCCATTTCAGATTGGTAAATGAAGAGACATGATTTAAATAACATTAACATAATATGGCATTATTAATAGTTAAGACATAGCAGGATATTACATTGTGCTGGAGTTGGTAGTTTCACCACACCACTTGATTACAGATCAAGAACACAAGCATACATGCAGTGCTAAAGAAGATAACTTGCTATTTTTAGTTTAATTTACATGGTATGAACAAGGAACTAGGTTATACAACTAAAAACTAAAATTGAGCAGGACAAACTTATGTTTATGAACTTCTTGTAATAAACTTTGAATATGCAATTTGATGCAAACGACAACAATAAACAACATTTGCAGTCATAGCTATCCAAATATACACAACAAAGTTTGAAGGCTCGAGAAGAACAAACTTACGTTAGTAGTGAAGACCAGCTCTATAAAGCCCTTGTCCATGTTGATGAGGGGGGGGGGGCAATTCAAGAAGTTTACCACAGAGTCTTCTTCATGAGCATTGCCTTTATTACATTTTGTTAAGAGTAAATATAGATGTGATAATATAGGAACAAACACTGGTACAGTGAGGTGCTATACAAATGGTTTTTAACCCCTTTCCGCGACGGTGTTTTGAACCGTCGCCAAGTGAGTGACTGCGATAGGGGGTCCTTCCCACACGACCCAGAAACCATCGGGGATAGGCCCTCCGGTCACACATGCTCGACAAAGTGAGGTCGTGTGCGACGGGCGATCGATCAAATACGGTTATACGTACAGTTGTGCTAAAAAAATACAATTATACATGCCAAATCATTTCCGGTCGTAAGTACATCCCACTCAGTTAGTCCTGGCTAAATGTTTCTGTTTGTATGTACATTCCACACTGTCAAGCCAAGGAATACGTTTCTGTTAGTATGTACATCCCACACAGTCAATCCAAGAAGTATGTTTCCGTTCGTATATACATGCCACACAGTCACTCCAAGGAAAACGTTTCCGTTCGCATGTACATCACACACAATTTTCCCCATTAAATCATCTGTGATAGCGTTGCCATTGCAGATGATATTAACAATTTTACTGTTTGTGTTATTGAATGCATCACACACGGTGCGTAGAAGAAACTGTGTGGCATAGACTATCCATCACACACACTTTTTATGTGGTAAACGTTTGCGCATGGTGGCATAACGCAAACAGTTTTCAAGAGGAAGTCATGTGCGATTGTTCATTGATCCAACACATTTTATTCCTAGAAACTTTGTGCGTTGTCTGAGGTCTTCGCCCATGATGTTTTCTCAATAACCGTTTGCAAGAGAAAAACCTAATTAGCAGGCTAATTTGGTAATTAGCAGGCTAATTGGCCTATTATTAATAATCCATTTATTAATCTAATTGACATTTCATATTAAGCATGCAATATATTTCATTTTCGTATTAAGGAAGCAGGATTTCATAATTGAAACACATCAGAGTACAACATCATATAGCTTCAGCACTTAGCTACACAACTGCACCAGCACCAAGTTTCACATGCAACATCTATAACCTTTGGAAATTAGCATCATAGATAGTACATAGACTGATGAATCTCATCTGGAAAACTGTTGAAGCGAAAGGCGAATATTGAGCCTTCATTGATGTTGAACGTCTTTGCAACTTTAGGCCAATGTATGTGGATGATTGACCATCCATCCTTCATCCTCTTCAGGAAGACTTCAATATTGAACCGTGGGTATTGTATGAATACCTTCCTCGCCTCCTGACCATACAGGGGGTTTGAGAGGTAATCATCAGTGAACTGCTTTGGAAAGGCCTGAAAACAAGGATCTACATAAATATCTTCTCTAGATTTGAAATGGCGCAAAGGAATTAAAAAGACAAGGTATAACAGTTAGTACCATGCTGTAGTGAACTGATGTCTTCTACATTGTGCAGACAAAGATCTTGTTGTTTTTTGTTGCTAATTTCTTTATCCTAACAATCTTTCTGAGTTTCTTGACTTGACTGATATTCATGGACAACTCATTTCCCCATATGCAAAAAGGGTCGAATAGTGGGTCAAAACCTCTGATAGTAGGACCTACATGTGCAAGACCAAATTGTTAAAAACCTAATATTTAAAAACAAGAAGTGGAAAGTTGTGTTATTAACTGCAACAGGCCTAATATTTAAAAACAAGCAAACATAGTCATTCAAACTTGTATTGTGCAGGTCTAAGTACACTAGTTATTGACCCTATTTGAATCCATGGGTTAGAGTTAGTTTGAGCTAGTTTGGGCTCAAATATCCCTAAAGTATCCAAACGTGAGGGCTAGATTGAGGTAGTTGCGTCTAACCCACCCAAAACAACTATCCCACCCAAGAGGTGCTAATTGGGACTAGTTCTCCTAGTGCATTTATTGTCAATCTAACCCTGTCATCCAAACACCTCTTTGGCTAGAGTTAGTTTAGGGTTGATCATTGTTGAGTATCATTGTTATTTAGGAAACGTAGGATAGCATAGGATTTATTCTACCTTGACTTGTACTCCAAGATGACCATGTACTCCTATATATATGCCCACAAGGTTCAAGCACTACAATCAACTATTCCACCAATCTCTCTCTCTCCCTTTTAACTGTCATGAGCTAGAAACTAACTCTAACCTCTAGCTAAGTTAGAGTATCCAAACAGTGCCATTGTTAAATCAAATGGAAAGGCGTGTTAATACTCCCTCCGGTCCTTTTACTCTGCATATAAGAATTGTCTGAAGTCAAACTTCATAAAGTTTGACCTTATTTATATGAAAAAATATCAACATCTACCATGCTAAAGTTATACAATATGAAAATTTAAGTCATGACACATCTACTGATATTGATTTCATATTGTGAATGTTGGTATTTTTTTCTATAAAGTTGGTCAAACTTTACGAGGCTTGACTTTAGACAAATCTTATATGCGAACTAAAAAGATTCGGAGGGAGTACAACATGCTTAACATCAACCAAATATAGTCATTCATAGAGCTATTGTTAAAATTGGTATTGATGATATTGAACTGCATAGTTCATACTAGCACATATAGAACATCACACTGTGAATAGCTGAAATAAACAAGGCATACTACGAACAACCAAAGATGGCAATTGAAACTCGACATATGCTAACTACAAACAACCGAAGAACCATAAACCGTAGAAATAAACAAGGCATAATGCAAACAACCAAATATAGCAATAAATACTAGACAGGTTCTCACTACAAAAGGGGTTCGAGAAAACAAATCATGGGTTTCCTCACTTGTCACAGATTGGCTCCTCCTCGTGGTCGCCGTCGATGAGGTCTGACTTTCCAGCTGAGGATCCCAAGCCAGTGTCGCAGAACATGTCCTTCAAACATGACAAAAGGGGCTCCATGGCGATGAAGGATGGCAAATTGTTCATAACAAGCCGTAGGAGATCAGCGGCAGGTCCATCGATGAGATCGACGGCTGTCGAACCCGAAGGGTTGGGGGTGGGCAACTTAACTTAACCTGTGACATAGCCTGCGTCAAGCCATCATTTTCAATGACCTCGATGTCGTAGCCGGCGTCCGCGACATGCCAGAATAATCTAGCCCACTGATTGAAAGGCTCAATCCAGGTCCAGTCATCGTCGTCAGCTTCCTCGGTGGCCACCTCGCTGATGTCGGTCGAAGAGGCCGCGATAAAGCTCTTTTGGGCCATTCGCTCCTCGAGCTCCCCGGGAAGCGTAGCCGGGCTTAGGCTGCGATGCTTTGGAGTGGGGGGGGGTGGGGATCTCTGGGAAAGGGGGCATTTCCCAGGCGTCATCTAAGAAACTCAGGGCGGCGAGGGTATGTATATCGGTGGGTAAACTGCACGGGCAGACTGGCAGATGTTGATGATGGAGGCGGCGTGGCGGCGGCGGTGACCTAGCTAGGTTTGGAGTGAGGGAGGGGTGGTGTGTATGTGTGTGAGCGGGGGATTTGGGGTGAGCGAAGGATTTGGGGTGTGTGTGTGGAGGGGGTCCAAGGTGGTGTTTGAGGAAATGCCGCAGGTACTGAAAATTTTGCTAGGCGGGAGTAAAATGGCGGGGCTACCGAAAATTTGGATCAAGGGATTGAAGCAGAGCGGGGCGGGAGTAACGAACATCACACACGGTTAAAACATAATAATCGTGTGCTATCACACAGAAAAACACTCCAGCCGAGCAGATATTTTTGAGATTGCGACAGATGCAGGCGGGAATAAAATGCCAGGGCTAATAAAAATTTGGATCTACTGATTGAAGCAGAGCGGGAGTAACAGACATCGCACACGGTCCACATACTAATCGTGTGCTATCAAACAGAAAAACCATCTAGGCTGGTAGATATTTTTGAGATTGCGAGGGAGTAGATATTTTCGAGAGGCGGAGGGAAGCCTTGTGGAGCCCAATCTAATGTGATCATGTGGGTGACAGGGGAAGGGGCACGGCACACGGGTAGGCCTAGGGAACCGTGTTTATTTCGTACCCGATCGCAGATGGTTGCTGCGTCCGACTCGTCTGCTGTTTATAAATTTGGTGAAAAAAATGCGGGAAAGGGTTAGAACACGAACACACTTGCATGTGGACCAAATATATGTATGAAAAGGGTGGTTTGATGTTGAAATACCCAATGCACAACTTTGATGTGGCACCTGTCGCACAAAGCGCGCGTTATTATTGCTAGCCCCCCCCCCCCCCCCCCCCCCCCAAACACACACACACACACACTTCGTGTTGCCGGGAGGGGAATCCTAGATATGAACGCATGCCCCCAAGTAGCTAGGTCTGACATCTCACCCTACTGTAACACAAAACTGAAAGGAGTACATCATGGTCAACCCCCTGGTTCCGATCAAATGTGGACCATGTGCGGGCCCACAGATGTGTTCTTCTGGCGTTAGATGGGTGAGACCACATATGAACCACACCTAAGGGTAGCCCGATGTTCGTGTGTGTGTGTGTATGTGTGTGTATGTGTGTGAAAACGATGTGGTGTGATATTTGAATAACCAAATCACAAATTTGATGTGGCACATGTGCATCGCAAATTAACCGGACATCCCCGACCCCACGGAGGTTCATCTAGAACGAAGTAGTAGTGTGCCCCCCCCGACAAAAAAAAACAAATAAAACAAAAAAAAATAAAAAAAAAAAAAACAACAAAAGAGAGAACAAAGAAAACAAAAAAACAAAAAAAAAAAAAAAAACGAAAAAAAAACAATAAAACAAACCGAAAAAACCCCCCCCCCCCCCCCCCCCCTCGCACACACACACGCTTTGAGTCGATGGGAGGGGGCATCTCACCAAGGCGTATTCTAAGACTGACCAAGAAGAATTACCACCTTGGTCATATAACCTCTCTTGTTGTTGGGTCAAAGTCATGCATGCATGGACGTCCACACGCGGTTCCACAAAATAGGCTAGCTTGTCGCTGATAAACCACGCGAGGGAGTGCCTGAAGACAACCACTGCATGCATGTGGCCCAAACATATGTATGAAGTGTAATGTGGTGTTTGAATATACCCAATGCACAACTTTGATGCGGCAGCGTGCTTTTGGAACCAGAAAGTCCCCACACGGAGTGAGAGTTTCACGACGCGTATACTATATATATATATAGGGATTCATGTGTATGCATGCGAGCCCTCGAACTTAGGTCTCGAATCTCACCATGATCGACGTACGACTATATGGTAACGCGAACAAAGAGAAGAAGAATCCACCCTGGTAACCTCTCTCGCATTGTTGGTCGAAGTGATGGACGTCCACGCGGGCCCACGAATATATAGGCCGTCGATGATAATCAAGCGAGGGAGAGTGTCCAAAGACAACCACTGCATGTATGTGCCCCAAACATATGTATGGAGATGCATGATGCATGCATATATGTTTGAATACCAAAAACACAACATTTTGATGTGGCGCATGCATGCGTCGAAAATCGCACAATCCCCACACAGATCTGGTTCATGACGCGTCGCGTGCTCGCCCCCACACCCCACTTCGACCCGGTGGGAGGGATTCGTGCGTACACATGCGCTCGAAGTATAGTTGCATGTACCGTACTATATAAGATGAACCAAAATTTAATCCCCTCCTAATTATAAGTCAAATTAACCTCTATCGCCATCGGTCGAAGTGATTGACCAAGCGGGCACACAGAGATGGACGAAGCATCTCGCTGATAACCGGCCCTGTGAGTGAGTGCTAGAGGACAACCTCCATCGCTTGCTTGTGGGCCAAACACATGTATGGAGATGTGTGGTTGTGATGTTTGAATACCTAATATATATGCAGAGCTTTGATGTGGCACATGCCTCGGAAACCTTTAAGTCCCCCACATGAACCGAGGTTCATGATACATAGTATATATATGTTGCCCTCCTCCCATCTTCGACGCGTAATATATACTCCTACGTACCATAACACAACCCGAAAATAATCCTCCTTGTTCGTCAAATTACCTTTCTCGTTGTGTCATATATTAGATGGACGACGATCTCGCGGGCCCATGGAGGGAAGAGTCGTAGGCGAATGAGTGACAACCATCATCTGCACGTGGCCCAATGTGTTGGTGATGTTTTTAATACCCAATATGCACAACTTCTTTGTGGCACGCATACTATATACTCCTACCGCACCACAACCCAAAAAGAAACCTCCTTGTTGGGTCAAAGTGATGGAGGACAACCTCGCGGGCCCACGGATGGAAGCATCGCACGTGAGTGACTGTCCTATATGACGCGTAGTATTGCCCCCGGCCACCCTCTTCAACGCGTACTATATATACTCCTACCGCAACACAACCCAAAAAGAAACCTCCTTGTTGGATCAAAGTGATGGAGGACAACCTCGCGGGCCCACGGATGGAAGCATCGCACGCGAGTGACTGTCCTATATGACGCATAGTATTGCCCCCAGCCACCCTCTTCAACACGTACTATATATATACTCCTACCGTACGTAACAAAAACCAAAAAATGACCATCCTTGTTGGTCAAATTAACTTCTCTCATCGCATGTCATAGTGCTGGACGGCGACCTCGCGGGCCGACGCGAGTGAGTGTCCTAGGACCACCGCATGCATGTGGCCGAAAGATGCATGTCAAACTTTTTCTGCAGTGAACATGCGACCAAAGGAGTTTAGTGTTGAAAATTGAAAATAAGAGACAACATTTGTCCGTTTTTTATACATTGATTGATTTCCCAGGGATTTAAATGTCCAAAAATCAAATTTGATCTACATGAGACCCGTGATAGTTCAAGAAAATGGATTGCAAAATCATATGTGTACGTGTCCCTGGGTGCATGTTTAGTCCCCATGCAAGAAATTTCTAACATCGAGAATCTTGATTTTAAAATCCAGTAAATCCAAAACTAAGTTGAAATTCATGAAACTTATCGTCCTGTCATATGGACACCAATAGACTGATATTTTTTTCAAATTTGAGACAACTTGTGATATACTCTTCTTACATATAGGAAATTATAAATAATTATCAACCAATATCGCAAACGAACTCTTTACTCGAACCATGTGCATTAGACCAACAAATGTACATGCCGTGCTTCGGTTAAGCAATAAAGCGGCAGAATTAATCATCAAAAAAGGAAAAATCAATATAATACATGCAGCGCACGCGTCCCGTGTGCCGTACGAGCATGCGTGAGTTGACGAGATGAATGCTAGCAGGCAGACCGGGAGGCCAAGGCATGCGCGTGTTCGCTACGCACTCACCATGGGGCATGCTAGTAGCTGTGTGAAATGACGGTAGGCATGCCAGCAGTCTGCTGCGCAGGCTCATCGGGTGGCAAGCCAGCCCTTTGACCGCCACCCACCTCGCTCCCGCTGCTCCATATTAATGGCGCGCCCGATCCACTGGTCATAATAGGTGGCTGCACCCCCCGTCCACAGTTGTCACCACTGCATGGAGTGTATTAGGATTTTGCCGAAGCGCACCATCGGTGGGAGTGGCGACGCCGGGGCTGGTGAAGCAACCGCGCAACACATGAAGCTGGGCGCAGAGGTTGCTGTCGCCGCCGATGAGGTCTCGCGCGGCAGTAGTGCGACCTTGACTTTGTCGCCGTCGTCGTGCCTCCCCAGCCGGAGCCGGAGGTCCATAGCTACTCCGGCAACGACTCCGAGTCCGATGGAAAACCGGTGTAGCCCCCCCCACCCCCCCACCCCCCCCCCCCCCCCCCCCACCCCCCCCCCCACCCCACCCCCCCCCCCCAAACCCCACCCCCCCCCCGCCCTTTTTGTTGGGAACAGAAACCCTTGGTTATGTTCACCCAGTCCATGAAATCAGAGTAAGATTCATTAGATCCATGTAGTGTATTGATTGTTTGAATGGTATCTATGGTGAGTGATTAATTGTTTGTTCTATACAAATGATTTTTTGCTAATAATCCAAATAGGGTTAGCGTGCGTGCTAATAATTCGTAGCCAGATCTTGAGAATTGATTTTGAATGTCCTACATATATGTTTGTGCCCTTTTTTTCTTCCAGATCTTGAGAATTGATTTTGAATGTCCTACATGTATGTTTCTGACTTTTTTTTCCAGATTGCTATGTACACAGATGATGCTCCGGCCAATGGCGTCACCGGTTGTAAATCCTACACCCTGCAGCGTGGGCAGAAGTGGCCACGCCCCCTGGATCTGAGGAACCCGTAGAATATCGGGTGGACCACATCAGCGATCTCCTGGACGCCATCCTTGGGGAGATCATCTTCCTTCTCCCCACCAAGGATGGCCACCGCACACAGGACCTCGCATCTCGGTGGCACACTCTGTGGCGCGCCGCACCTCTTAATCTCGACTGTCACCGGCTATCCGTCGTTCATGATTTTGAACTCCATGGAGCCATCATCTCCTCCCACCAGGGCTCCGTTCAACACCTATGCATCCCGGCATGCTGCCTGCTGCACATACCCTGCACGGTGGACGCCTGGCTGACATCCCGTCAATTCGAAAAACTCCAGCATCTTGAGTTCTACCATTACTTTGCAAATAGCTATCCACCAAGCATTGTAGCTGTGCCCTCACCACCAATGTCCATCTGATGGATTTCCTCCTCTCTCCACACCACCACCCTGGCCGGGTGTCATCTACCAGATAATCTGGTACAAATGCTTCGACTCCCACTACTAAAAAAACTCGTGCTTGTGGTGGTCGATCTGTCGGAGGCCTCACTGCACACCATCATCCACTCCTGCTGCCCTGCCCTGGAGCACTTGCTGCTTGTTTTTGGAAAAGAAATCCGTATCCATTGTCTCGAAATAAAGTCGCCTCACCTTGTAAGCATTGGAATTTGCTTTAAAGGAGAGGATCTCATCATCAAAGGTGCCCCTTCACTCCAAAGGCTGCTCCTTGATTATCGTTATGCACCTTGGCAAATAACTATGGTCTCTGCGCCTAAAATGGAGACCTTGGGTGTAATTCCTGATCCGTTTGAAGGTTACAAGATGGTGGTTGGCTCCACACTTATTCAGGTACTGTATATTATCATCAACACTTTTGTAATCATAAGCTGCATTTTTCATTTGTGTGCGTAAGTTTTATATCATCAACACTTTTGTAATCATAAGTTGCATTTTTCATTTGTGCGCATAAGTTTTATATCATCAACACTTTTGTAATCATAAGCTGCATTTTTCATTTGTGCGCATAAGTTTTCTATAATCTTGGAGTACGCTTTTGGTACTAATATTATGTTCTATGCTCAATGAAGAGTTTGTCCATGGGTATTCTATCAATGGTGCTGGATTCTATCAAGACCTTACATATCAGTACGTGGTCTTTTGATCTGAACATGATTATCGGCTTGCTGCGATGCTTTCCATGTCTGGAGAATTTGTATATAGAGGTGATGATATCAAGCACATTGATATACTTTACTAGAAGTAACCGTTCAGCTGTACTATTTTTTTTAGACATTAACTGGTTTCAGTCTTCATGTCTATTTAGGATAAAGGACATGGACAAAAAGGTATAACCAATCGATGGCATAAGAAGCACCGGGATTTTCTCAGTTCTCATGACATTTGTTTGAGGACAATAAGGCTAGAAGGATATGCATCCAACCATGCAAACACTAGCTTTGTCACATTCTTCCTATTGAATGTGAGAGTACTATTGTCCATGAGGATTAAGTATTTTAACAAAAACTTCCTCATAGATGGACACATTGAACAACATAAAAAGAAGTTTCAGGTGGACAAAAGGGCTTCTGAACGTGCTCGGCTTCTATTTACAACAACTTGTCTTCATCTACCAGTAGATTTTCTGGTCCAGGATCTTGATCTTATGGATCAGACCAATCCATTTGATTGTGACTGCCAAAAACTTTGGTTGAGTTAGTTGTTATTGTCCTGTTCAATCTGGATTTTGTGTAAACCTGCTGAAAATTAATCATCGTGCTTTTGTACCTTCTGTCAGCTGGGGTTAGATATTGCTGCCCTTTTCAACTCAGCTTTGACCCACATTTTCTTTCATACAAACCGGAGCTTCTATCAAGAAGCCTCATGGTTTCGAGAGGGAACTTGGTCACATGATCTGTGTGCGAAATGACATACGCTGTATCTTCCCGCCTTGATTTATTTTAGAGAGGCAACATGCAACTGTGCTAAACATATGAAATTATTCAGGGTTCGTTTCGCCTTTTTATACATTGATTTTCCTAGGCATTTTTAACAAATAGCCACCATGTGATTATCGCAAACAGTCGTATTAGACCAACCGTGGGCGTTCAACTAACCATTTACTACCGCGGGCAGCTGTTTGATTAGACAGGATGACGGTGAGCAGTCTGCCGCGAGCACTGCAATTTATTGCTGGTTTTGGACTTTTGTTTCGGCCGCCTCGGGAAGGTACGTAGAACAGTCCTCTGTTCTCATCTACAAGCACCGCCACCGAGGATCGCCGCCTGCTGCGAGATGGAGGACGAGCCGGCTAACAAGCGGGGGCGGATCGAGCCAGAACCGCAAGAGCCTCCGGCGAACATGGACTTCATCAGCAGCCTCCCCGATGAGATTTTGGTAACCACCATATCCCACCTCCCCATCAAATATGGTGTGCAGACCACTGTCCTCTCGCGGCGGTGGTGCCCCCTCTGGCACTCCACCCCCTGGACCTCATCGTCGACCACAAGTTCTGCAGCGGGGAGCAGGAACGCTTGGACGCATTGTCCCACGTCCTCGCCATGCACCATGGGCCGGTCAGACACCTTGCTATCGGCAGGCTCAGTCCCCACAACAAGACCGAACCCAGGTTGCACTGGTTCCTATCCCCAGCCCTGGATCAGCTCGAGGAGCTCAGCCTTCATGCTAGACGTCCTTGCCGCCCATGCTGCGCCGTCCTACATTCAGGCGGTGCATTTCCCCTGGATCGATGCCGCGCGCACTCTTCATCTCCCTAAACTTAAGCACCTCGAGCTCATTGTCATCCGCATCTCGAAGGAGGATTTGGAGCGCCTACTCGTCGGCTATACAGCGCTCGAGTACCTTCATCTTCATGCGATGGATGGGTTCAGTTGCCTCCACATCACCTCGATGAATGTCCGTGCGATTTATGTGCATTGCTGGCGCCGCCCAAGGCTGTCAGTTGAGGTGTTTCACGATATTGTCATTGAGAATGCGCCTTTCCTCGAGAGATTGCATGTACTTGATAAATTAGGTCCAGCAAGAATCAGGGTCACTCACGCACCGAAATTGACAGTGTTGGGCTATTCGTGTGCTGAATTGAACGAACTTGTTACTGGATCATTATCCGTTCAAGTACAACAGTCTTCTTCTTCTCCTTCTTATATATTATTAGACAGCACATTTTATCTAATTGTTGTTGATCTATATGTTCGCCTGTCATCCAGAAAATGATTCCCACAAGCTTGACCCAGCCTCTGCGCGCAGTGAAGATCTTGGCACTAAAATCTGTCGGGCCCGATCTGGATGAAGTTGTTAGATTCCTTAGATGCTTTCCTTGCATGGAGAAGCTATAAATCGAGGTGATGCTCCTTTCCTGTTAATTGTTAACCACAACGGAGCTCAATTTTTTGTTACTTTTACCCATGATTACAATGACAAATGTAGAATGATTTCTAAAGGAAATTTGGAGGATTTCAATACATATATTTTTTGAGATGCTAGTGTTGTACGTGTTTTATTCCTTCGTCCGACATGCTTTCGTGATAAAAGTTTATCATGAAAGATTGAAGGTGGCATTTCACTCTTTTCGTGTATTTTAGAAATCCTGCAAATCAAAGAGGCCCGGAGTGTTCAAATCTGCAGCTAGGCACTAATATGTTGTCTTCGTTTGCAGATACTAGCAGGCCCGAAAGTAGAAAATGTTGGGGAATATAACAATCCCATTGAATGCCTTGATCTTCATCTCACAGAAATTACTTTTAATGAGTACCGAGGCACCACACCAGAAATTAATTTCGCCAGGTTCTTTATTGAGAAAGCAAGGTTGCTCAAGGTAATGAGGTTTGCCCTTTATTTACTGCGCAGAAGTGAATGGATTGCTAAAGAGCGCAGGCGTCTACAACTGAATGGAAAAGGCTCTGCACAAGCTGAATTTTAGTTTGTAACTTCATATGACAGATTATCCGAAAGTCACTGTATCGAGCCGCTATATAACTTCTCAGTGGCTGATCCTTTCGCAGAAATAATGCATGAAAAAGATTCTGAAGAATAAATTTTATGTGTCTGAATAGTTTGAACCTTGTAATCTTTGAATTTGGGCCTTGTAATGCTAGAATTTGAACCTTGCAATATTTATGGTATTTGTTATATAATGTAATTGGATGTTTAATTTGGTTTTCCAATCATGTCCTATTATAAGTATATATATGTTGTTCTTCTGTACACAGATCATAGATGTTGTGCAGACAGAGCATATCACATCGCACACGGACCACACTAGGTAACCCGTTGGTGATGAATTCATCAATCGCAATCGGTTATATACAAGCAAGCGTTTGCCCACAACACACACGGCTTATTCCATCACAAACAGCTCGGATGGATCAAATGTATGCCACATATCGCACACGCGACTCTAATCCAATTCGTGCTTGATGTCTCCGCCATCGCTCGCACATTTTGTCTTATTTGCCACGTATCACTGTGCCGGCGTTGGCTCGCGTCCCTCGGCGCGCTCTGCTCGCCGTTAGGCACCGCAGCGCGCTGTGCTCGCCGTTAGGCGCCGCGACGCGCTCTTCTCGCGTCCGTCGGCGTGCTCTACTCGCATACCTCCACACGCTCGGCTTGTGGACAGCTTTTCCTTGCGTGTTGAACTGCTATATGCATATATATGGTTGCTCGCCATTGAGGCATCGCGGAGTGCTCTGCTCCCGTCCTTACGCGCGAGCTCTGCCAGCGGTTGGGGCCTGCGCACGATCACGTTGGAGGCCCCATATGCATGCGGTTGCGCCGCGCGCGTGGCTATGATGCTTTTACGTGCGGCACGACGGAGTTACGCGCTGCAAATTAGAACTGCCATCGGAGCGTGTGGATATTCCAGGCTGTCCGGCTTCCCCATTAATTCCCGCGGCCAATATAACCTTAGTCTCTTCAACATTTCGATCTCGCCCCACAAGCCACAACACAACAAGCACACCCATGATGACACATACAGAGAGGATATCTAGCGGCGCTCCAATGGAGTTCAGCGAGCATAAACTGGAGACCCACGCGAGGGAGACGGATCTCTCGGTGGTGTACACCATCGACTCGGCCGTGGTGGAGGACTACATCAACACCGTGGAGCAGTTGCTTGCTCGAGACAAGTACATGGTGGTCGGCATCGACCTCCAGTACACTGGCGGTCGTCCCGACAAAGATCAGAAGGTTGTCGTCGCCTAGTTGTGTGTGCGCCATCATGTCCTCATCTACCACTACTGCATGGCCACAGAGCCTTGCGACCATTTTGCCAGGTTTGTCAACAGCACCGACTACAAGTTCGCTATGGCGGAAACCTCCGACGATGTAAAAGCGCTCATGGTTACGGGCTTGGCCAGCAAGAACCTTCTCAAAATCCGTGACCACTACAGGGTCTAGGGCAGCAGGAAGAAGGACTCCCTGGTTGAACTCGCCTCAGCCATCATCGACCCCTACTACGAAAAGCTGAAGCAGGATGCCAACAGAACAAGTCCCGTATCCTGGCACAGGGCCTGGATGCGGCAACTGGATGAACCTCACCTTAGGTTCGCGGCCAAGAGCGTGTACGCATGCTACGAGATGCACAGGTGGATCGTTGACATGAGGAAGTGCCTCATTCCCAAAATTGACGCAGCCAGATCGAGCCACAAGCAGAGCAGTAGCGGCAAGCGTCACAAGGAGTAGATGATGATCAGATGATCGTTTATCCTAGTTAATTACGCATGTAATATACAGTTTACTTTGGTGTGTGGAAATGTCATGTGTGTAGTAGCCACCTATGTAATTCGATGTTTAATTTGGTTGTGCAACCATGTCCTTATAAGTGTGTATATATATATGTTGTTGTTCTGTATGCAATCCCATCGCACAACACACATGTCTTATTAGCAGCAATCGTCTGTGTTATTATCAGTCTTCGCACATATTACTGATCACAGACCCGTTTGCCGCGTATCACACACATCTTGTTAAATTGAACCGTTTCTGTTCTCTTCGCTCAACGCAAACAGTTCATCCGAGTGGACTGTTTACCCTCTATCGCACACACCTTGGTCTGGCTGACCGTTTCTTTTGTTCCGCCTAATCACAAACAGTTCATCCGAGTGAACTGCATGCCGTCAATCGCACACACCTTGATCTGGCTGACCGTTTCTGTTCTGTTGCGTAATCACAACCGGTTCATCGGAGCGAACTGTATGCCGTACATCGCACACACTTTCATCTGGCTACCTGTTTCTGTTGTTCTGCCTCATCGGAATCAGTTCATGGGAGTGAACCGTATGCCCCTCATCGCACACTGTCGGTGTACTAGAATAGGGGTACCCTAGTACCCCGTACTTGTGCACGGGCAGTAGTAGCATCCCGCGGCCAGGCTTGCGGGAGGACAGCCAGAGAGAAGCTCAAGATTATTAAGCCATTCAAGAACAAAGTATACAAAGCAAGAGTTAAGGCCCCGGCAAGAGGAGCTTGCCGGGAGGGACAGCTGAGGCCCAGCCTGGGCATTGCTGAAGCAGAGTACTTGCCGCGGCAAGGTACTTGCCACGGCAAGTCATTGGCTGCGGCAAGATAGCGGCTGCGGCAAGGTACTTGCCCCGGCAAGTTACCTTGCACGGCAAACTATGGGCTGCGCCAAGCTGTCAGGTGCGGCAAGGTCTTGCCGCGGCAAGCGTTACTGTACCACTGTGCTACTGTGCTGCTCCGGTGCCTCTGCCAGCGTGGCGCTCTGGGTCCTTCCAAGCGTGCGTGGCAGGGCACTGTGTAGACGGCGGTGCACTGTAGATAGCGGTGCAGCAGCAGGTGGGATAGGCTTTTCCCACGTCCACGACGTCCGGGTACATGTATCTGGACAGCAAAGGCATGGGCATTTAATGCCCTTGTCCCCTGCCGTCAGTGGTAGGTAGGACATGTCATCCTGGTAATAGTGGCCTTACTGTAGCAACTTTCCACCTCTACTTTTACTGTTTGCCACCTGTTGGAGACCCCTTTGTGCGTATAAAAGGAGGCCCATGGGCAACGTGAAAGGAGAGGAACGGGAAGAGGGAGAACTCCAGTATTGTACGCAGCTACTCGGTACTGTAGCGCTCCTGGAGCTAGAACAATCATACAGATAATAACCAAAAAGCAGGAGTAGGGTTTTACGCATCCGTGCGGCCCGAACCTGGGTAAATCTCTCTCGTGCACTGTCGTGTTCTTCGCTAGATTTGCTCTTCGCGCGACCGTCTCTCCTTGCCGAACGTAAAGGGGTCCTTCTCTGGGTCCCATAGGTGATCGCGGATTCGTCCCCGACATCTTTGGCGCGCCAGGTAGGGGGAAGGAGGTTGTGTGAACCTAATCTAGCGATTTGCGCGCTAGTTTTTGGGCCATTCTCCGTCTTATGGCTCCAAAAAAGAAGACTTCAGCCATCGGTGCGTCCACATCCAACCCGCCTGCTCTCGTGCAGGAGGGTGCCGACGTGATTGTGGCTGCTGGGGGGACTGGAGAGCGAGAGCTCCTATTACCTCCACCTGTCCAAAACCGGGCCAGCAACGCCAATCTTGGCGCTGCTGGGTCTGGGAACGCAGCGCTGCTCGCTGCTGCTGGCCCTGCAAGCTCCAGAAACGGTGCTGCGCGTTCTGGAACGCCTGCGCCGGTTCAGACGCCGCGGCCTTCGCAAGAAGCCCGTGACAGGCAGCGTCCTGACGCCCCAGGTGCCAGGCGCTCCCTGGATAATGAACTTGCACATCAATCTCGAGATGCGCGGGGTCACCATACGCAACAACACGATGGCGGGGTCGAGGCGCGGTCGCCTGGGCGTGGAGATGCTCCTTCTAACACCGTTAGGAGTAAGAGCATTCCACAGTCCTCACGCCACTCGATACCTCCCTCACCAGCAGAAGCGTTGGCGTGTGCGCAGCTGCTCCTGAACTTCCCTCCACCAGCAGATAAGCTTGACGAGTGGAGGGCAACCATTCAGAACCTTCTCAGCTTCGCTGATGCCGACCCAGTGCGCGCGGCCGACAAGAGAACTGGTGACGATGCTGTCACCAACAAGAACGGCGAGGGGGCAACAACCGTACACTCCCCACCTAGACGGCCTCGATCGCCGACACGTCGAAACGACGCCCGTGGCGATGATTCCACGGCGTCGTCTGACCCGCGAGCTCGTCGCGACCAGCGCCTCGTTCTTCAGGAACGCAGAGGAGAAGACGCTCGTACCACTATCGAGCGAAGGAGAGAAGCGCATCGTCAGTCCGACAGACGCGCAGGGCCCGCTGTTGACATGCATGCGCCAGGGGATCCTGGCGACTTGCCGTACGCGGTAAGTTGTCCAGCGTTCACCCGTGAGCTGCAGCAGGTCCAGTGGCCCAATCGCAAGGCTTTCAAGCCTGACGTGCCGGAGAAGTATGATGGCAAGACACACCCGTCGGAGTTCCTCAGCATTTACACCATTGCGGTGCAAGCTGCCGGGGGACGAGATGACAAGATTCTTGCTAACTACTTCCCGCTCGTGTTAAACCGCAACGTCGTCTCATGGCTCATGCACTTGCCGGAGAACTCCATTTCTTCATGGGCGGACCTGTGCCATCAGTTTGTTGGTGCCTTTACTGGCGGTCATCAACCTCATGGCCAGGAGAGTGATCTTCACCTCATCCCCCAGAAGGAAGGAGAGCCCCTGCGCAAATACATTCAAAGGTTCAGCCGCGTACAGTACAACATCCCAGATGTTCACCCCGCTGCGGTTATTAGCGCGTTCCATCAGAACGTGCGTAACCGCAAGATGCGGGAGGAAATGGCAATGACCAAGGTCAGAGACATTGGCCAGCTATATGCTCTCGCCGACAAGTGTGCGCGCGCTGAAGAGGGAAGGAAACTTCCCGGTGAAGGTGTTGGCGCAGGGGGGAGCTCTGACAGCGAAGGTACCGCCCCGGCAAAGAAGGGCCGGCGGCGGAACAACAGGAAGAAAAAGGGCAAAGTTGTGCTTGCCGTCGAGCAGTCCAGCGGCAACGGCGGCGCCGACAAGGCCAAAGTCGAGGGCTCCGGCAAGGAGATTGCTGCGTGCGCCAACTGTCAGGCCTTGGCGGCTGCCGACAAGCAGGACGGCTCCGACAAGCAATATTGCAAGATCCACCGCACCAAGGGGCACGATCTCCAGAACTGTCGACGAGTCGAGCAGCTTGTCGAACAGCAAAAAGCTGAGTATGAGAGGCGTGACAAGGAAAAGGCCCCAGAAGGTGCTGGCGGGTCCGGCAAGAAGCGCACTGCCCGAGGAGGGCGTCGCGGCAAGGCCAAGCAGCAGCAGCAGAGAGACAGGCCTCCTCGTGGCCGCGACAAAGATGATGATGATGATGATCTAGATGATGAAGAATCCAGTGAGCACGAATTTCAGAAAGCCGCAGAAGTCTTGTGTGTTGACGGTGGTGCTTCGTTGCATTCTTCTCACCGCCAACTTAAACAGTGGGCGCGAGAGATCAATGCGGCGGAACCATCTGTTGACGCTAGAAAGCTTCTGAAGTGGTCCGACACGCCTATCGTCTTTGACATTGAGGACCACCCTGACCGCACAACGGCGGTCGGGTGCTTGCCGATGTTGGTTTCACCAACGATCCGCAACCTCAAGGTCACGAAGATGTTAGTTGACGGTGGGGCCGGCTTGAATCTGATTTCGCCCGCTGTGCTCCGGAAACTTCAAATCTCTGACGGCGAGCTTGAGGAAACTGGTACTTTCCAAGGAGTCAATCCAGGAAGGAGTAAGCCGAAAGGGAAGATCACGCTGCCAGTGACATTTGGCGGCGAGCTGAACTACCGGACCGAGAAGGTCACCTTCGATGTTGCCGATATTCCATTACCTTATAATGGGATACTTGGCCGTCCAGCGCTCGCCAAGTTCATGGCAGCCTCTCATTATGCCTACAACGTGTTGAAGATGCCAGATCCAGTAGGTGTTATCACAGTTCCCTGCGACAAGAAGGATGCGCTTATTTGCGCCGACAAGATCTACCGGGAGGCAGCTGCCGCAACTGCCGCCAAGGCACTTGCCGCTGAAGCTCTCGGGCGGGAGAACAAGAGGAAGTCCGGCAAGAGCTCATGTGCCCACTCCGGCAAGCGCACCTCTTCGGAGTGCTGCGCTACCGTCGAGGACGCACCAGAGAGCTCCACCAGCAAGTGTAAGAAGAACAAAGCCGCTCCGCCGGCGACAAAGAAGGTGCCCGCCAAGGAGGATGGCACTAGTGGTTCCTTCACCATCAGTGCCACACTTGACAACAAATAGGAAAACGCGCTCGTTGCTTTCCTGCGGGCGAATGTCGACGTATTTGCATGGCAACCGTCCGACATCCCCGGTGTTCCCAGGAAAGTAATTGAGCACCACCTTGCCGTTTGTCCCCACGCGAGGCCCGTCAAACAGAAAGCCAGAAAGCAAGCTGTGGAGCGGCAAGAGTTTATTGCGGAAGAAATCAAGAAGTTGGAAGCAGCAGGCCTCGTTAGAGGAGTGCTCCATCCTACGTGGTTGGCCAATCCGGTTGTCGTGCGCAAAGCGAATGGAAAATGGAGGCTTTGTATTGATTTCACTGATGTCAATAAAGCTTGTCCCAAAGACCCATTTCCTTTGCCCCGCATAGACCAGATTGTTGACTCCACGGCAGGATGTGATTTGCTTTCATTTCTTGACGCATATTCAGGGTATCATCAAATCTTCATGGCTGAGGAAGATGAGGAAAAGACCGCATTTATCACACCCTGTGGCACATACTGTTTCGTATGTATGCCGTTTGGTTTGAAAAATGCTGGTTCGACATTTGCAAGAGCCGTCCAGATTGCTTTTGAGCCTCAGCTGCACAGAAATGTGGAAGCCTATATGGATGATATAGTGGTCAAAAGCAAAGACAGGGCTACTTTGGTTCAAGATCTAGAAGAAATTTTTGTAAATCTGCGCAAGATCAACCTGAAGCTCAACCCCGAGAAGTGCGTGTTTGGAGTTCCCTCCGGCAAGCTTCTCGGGTTCTTTGTGTCTCAACGTGGAATTGAAGCCAATCCTGACAAGATCAAAGCCATTGAGCAAATTGAAGCACCGAAGCGCGTCAAGGATGTTCGACGACTTGCCGGCTGTGTTGCTGCCCTCAGTAGGTTTATCTCCAAGTCAGCTGAGCGCGCCCTGCCATTTTTCAAAATCTTAAAAAAGGCAGGTCCATTGAAATGGACTCCGGAGGCGGAGGCGGCGCTGCAAGACTTGAAGAGATACCTCTCCTCTCCTCCAATACTTGTCGCGCCTAAACCACAAGAGAAGTTGTTGCTGTATCTAGCGGCAACCAATCAAGTGGTTAGTGCTGCGCTGGTAGCGGAGAGAGAGGTGGATGAGGAGGCAGTAACTGCGGCAAGCACGACCAGCGACAAGCTGGGGGCAACAAGTTTTGCTGCCAACAAGAATTCGTCTGCGCAGTCGCCAAGTATCCCCGTGGTGGCCCCGACTGGATGGGTCAGGCTACGAGTAAAACCAGACCTCGAGTTTCCCCGTGGTGGCCCCGCAGTCTGCCCGTTTGGGACCAACACCATCAGCACTGGCCCCCCCTGTATTATGTTTAATAATGAACCTCGGGTAGCGCCAACTCCCTATGCATCAAGTTTATTATCATGTTTAGTTATTATGTTGGGCAAAAGGTAAAACCAATGTTGGGTCTTGCTGGAGGAGTTTTATTCAAAGCGAACTGTCAAGGGGGGCCCATAAACCCCAACCGTGTTAGGAACGCAAAATCAAGGAACATAACACCGGTATGACGGAAATTAGGGCGGCAAGAGTGGAACAACACACCAGGCAAAAGGCCGAGCCTTCCACCCTTTACCAAGTATATAGATGCATTAATTAGATAAGAGATATTGTGATATCCCATGATATCCATGTCCCAACATGGAACAAACTGCAACGGCACCAGCAACTAGTAACGCTATAAGAGGGGCTGAGCAAAGCGGTAACATAGCCAACCAACGATTTGCTGGGATGGTGAAAAGGTTAGAGGTTTATCATGGCAATTTGGGAGGCTTGATAAACAAGTGGTAGGTAGCGTGACATAGCGATAGCATCGAGACAACTAGCAAAGTAAAGAGAGTAGTGAGATCCAAGGTGACGGTCATCTTACCTGAAATCCCGTTAGGAAGAAGATCGAATCCATGAAGTAGACAGTCCAACGTAGTCGAATGAATCCTCACAATCGCAACGTTACCGAAACTATAAAGAAGAAGCGCAACCGGAAAGAAGCAAACAACATGGTAAACAACCATCACATAAACATGGCATGATGCAGAACCAAGTATGATGCATGTCCGGTTTAATGAGTCATGGCATGGCAAAGTGCAACAAACAATAATACAAATTAAGTGGAGCTCAATATGCAACGAGGTTGCATATTGACGAAACTCCACATTCAAGTTATTTAGTTCGCTCTCGTTTAGGGACTCAACAATATTAAATGTTGTTAAACATGGCAAGAGGTGAAGCAAGTAAACTAACTATTTAGGCAAGTTTAAATGAGGCCGGAAACAACAAACAACAATTCCGGAAAATCCTCATATGCATATTTCGAATTTGCTACTGTTCTGCCCTAAACACAATTTTAGAATTGTTAAACATGAAAAATAAGTGCACCAAGTTAATCTATGCATTTTTCTACCCCATTTACATATAAAGTTTATTTAATTCGGAGCTACGGTTAATTAGTTATGAAAAAAACCATTTTAATAGGTCATTATGCAAATTAAATGCAAACATCAATTTAAACATTTTAAACATGGATGAAAGTTGCAAATTATGAAACTAGATGAAATTCTAAGCATTTTACATATATAAAGCATTTTAATCCGATGCACGGTTGTGAAGTTATTAAATGCATGAAGTATGAGGGTTTTTCTGTAAAACAGTAATCTCTGGATAATTACTAAAAATCGCTGGACAGGAAAAAAAACATGACGGGCTGAATCAAGCTGGCCAACGGGAGGAAAAACAGAGGAGGGGCGCTGGGGTGTGGCCTCACCCAGTGGGCCTTGGCTCGTCGGTGGAGAAGGAAGCAGCAGGCAGAGATAGCTGGGCCCAGGCGAGGCCGGCCCAGGCGAAGTCAACGCGCCTGGTTCCTTCGATGCAGGGAAGCAGGGGATCGAGCTCATGCTCGACAGAAGGCAGCGATGGCGTAGGGACGCGAAGCAGAGGCAAAGGCGGCGGCTGACGACGGACTTGGCGCGGGGTCTTGAGACGAAGGCGACGGCGCGGGTCCTGGACGGCGGGAACGGCGAGGGACTTGGCGCTCGCTGGAGGTCAACGAGGGCGGCGCATGTCTTGTCGCTCGAAGCAGAGGACGAGCGGGCGCCACGCCTCCAGGAACATGGCGGGGTGGTGAGATCCGGCGGTCCCCGGCCGGATTTGAAGCGGAAGGGCGTCGACGGGCTCCTGTAGAGACACGGGAGAGAGAGGGAGCATACTGTGAGAGAGAGTACATGGAGAAGGAAAGGAAGGCAGGGGGAGTCCGACCTGGTCAGACGCCGGCGTCAGCGACGAGGTGGAGGTGAGGTCGAGGCGGAGGCAAGATCCTGGAGAGCTGCTCGGGCAGCGGGACTCGAGGAGGAGCGGGGAGGCTGCAGGAGGGTTGCTCGGGCGCTGGGTACAGTTGCTGCTGCCGGTGGAGGCGAGCTCCATGGCAAAGGACGGTCGGCGTGGCTGCTCCCCTGCTTGGGATCAAGCGAGGACGAGGGAAGCAGAGGAGACCGCGGGCGCCTTCGGGATTGGGTGGAGGAGGAAACCGAGGAGAAGGGGGTCTGGGAGGATCCCGAGGTGGGAGGAGAGACCAGGTGGAGTGGCGGCGGCGAAGGGATTGGATGGGACAGCTCTCATAAAAATTAGGGTTAGCCTGTTTAAGCAGGGAGGGGGACAAATTTTGGACCCTCCGATTAGATCGGACGGTCGAGAATAAATAGGCTAGGGAGTCCAACAAAGAACCGAAGATATTTTAGGAATGTTTGGGGATGATCCGGACCCATCGGTAACGACAGCTCAGTTCGGGTTCGAGGAAGTTCGGACGCACACGCGAGGGGTCTGAGAGAGGTCGACAAAGACAAGGGGGCCTGACAAAAGGTCAACGGAGACAAAGAGAGAAGCGACAACTACGAACAACTACAGTTTTGAAAAATGACGGCAACAAAGTGCCGATGCAATGCGGATGATGCGATGATGAATGCAACAAACAAATAAATACACACGACGAAAACGAAAAACATGGAAGGCGTCTGGAGCGTCAGTCTCGGGTCGTTACAGCAACGTAGACTCGGTGGAGAACGACACCGTAAATAATACGGATGATCTCGCCGGAGACACAGCCAACGAGCATCATCAGGATGACACCGCGGGACAGGAGGACCCGCTCAATCCGGAAAGCCATGAAGACTCCGAGGATAGCAACTACCTCCCACTCTCTGGAGAGGAGGCCAGTCTCGGGGAGGACAATTTTATCGTCCCCGAAGACCCTCTGGAGCAAGAACGGTTGAAGCAGAGGCTTTTAGCCACCGCCCGCAGCCTAAAGAAGCAAAAACGCAAAATCAAGGCTGAACAGGACACCCTCAACGAGCGATGGACTAAAGTCCTAGCTGCCGAAGAGGGGTACGGCCGCGATCAGCCAACCAGGAGTTACCCTAAATGAAGGCTATTGCCCCAGTTCGACGACGAGGCTATAGAGCCAACACGCCCGACGTATACAAATGCCGAACAGCCAGACCGACCCCCTAGAGGGTGGGACAGGGAACCTGACACGGCCGAACATCCAGCCGCCCCACCTCCTCGTCACGACAAGGATCAGGTACGGCCCACTTACGAGTACGACCTCCGCCATGGCCTAGATGCTCGTGGAGGCCATACCAGGTCCATCTACAGACCCAGAGAGGATCTGCCCGCATACCGGGAAGGATACCACGATTAGTTAAACTGAATTGATAGAGTCCGGGAGCAACAGCAGAATAGGAGGGCCGAAGACCTCCGTCGCGACGTAGCCCGAGTTTGGGGCGCCGCACACCCCCTGTGCTTCACAGAGAGGGTAATGCAGAACCAATGCCCAGAAGGCTTCAAGCCTGTGAACATCGAATCATACGACAGAACCACAGATCCAGCCGTATGGATAGAGGATTTCCTCCTCCACATCCACATGGCGCGAGGAGACGTCCTCCACGCCATTAAATATTTACCGCTCAAGCTTAAAGGCCCAGCTCGACACTTGCTGAACAACCTTCCTGAAGACTCTATAGGTTGTTGGGAAGAGCTTGAGGACGCTTTTCGAGCAAACTTCCAGGGCACCTATGTCTGGCCTCTGGATGCTGACGACTTAAATCGCATCACGCAACAACCCGGAGAATCCGCCCGACAATTTTGGAATCGATTCCTGACTAAGAAAAATCAGATCGTTGACTGTCCGGATGCCGAAGCCTTGGCTGCCTTTAAGCATAGTGTCAAGGACGAATGGCTTGTACGACAGCTCGGCCAGGACAAACCAAGAACTATGGCAGCCCTTACTTCCCTCATGACCCGCTTTTGCGCGGGCGAAGACAGTTGGCTTGCTCGCAAGGACACCAACCCAGACACACCCGGTACCTCCGTGGTTCGGGATGGAAATGGAAAGCCCCGACGCTGCAAGAATAAACATCGCCAAAATGACGGCGAGGTTGAGGATACGGCAGTAAATGCCGGATTCCGAAACCAGAAGTCCGGAACCCGAAAGAAAACCCCTAAAGGCAACAGTGATGGCCCGTCTAGGCTAGACACAATTCTGGACATGCCTTGCCAGATCCATGTCCCTCCAACCACTCCAACCGAAATTGTTGGGTGATCAAATAGGCCGGCAAACTCACAGCCGAAGACTCGGGCAAAAGCCCAAGAAGCAAGGACGATGACGAGCCCCGCAGGCCGAATAGTGGAGGCCAGAAACCCTTCCCTTCTGAGGTCAAGACGGTAAACATGATCTACGCAACCCACATACCGAAGAAGGAGAGGAAGCGAGCGCTACAGGACGTATACTTCATCGAGCCAGTAGCGCCGAAGTTCAATCCATGGTCAGCCTGCCCGATCACATTCGATCGCAGGGATCATCCCACCAGTATACGCCATGGAGGGTCCGCAGCCCTAGTGCTGGACCCCATCATCAATGGATTCCACCTCACTAGAGTCCTAATGGACGGAGGAAGTAGCCTCAATTTGATATACGAGGATATAGTGAAGAAAATGGGGATCGATCCATCAAGGATTAAACCCAGTAACACCACCTTTAAGGGAGTCATTCCGGGAGTGGAGGCCCGCTGCACGGGCACCGTGACACTCGAAGTGGTGTTCGGATCTCCGGATAATTTCCGAAGTGAGGACTTGATCTTCGATATTGCACCTTCTCGCAGTGGCTTTCACGCACTCCTCGGCCGAACAGCGTTCGCTAAATTCAATGCCGTTCCGCACTACCCGTACCTGAAGTTGGAAATCCTGGTCCTTCGGGCGTCATAACTATCAACGGCAACACATAACGCTCACTTCGATCCGAAGAGAACACTGTGGCCCTAGCGGCCGAAGACCACACCGGCCCATATAGGCCCGGATGCCGACCCACTTTAAGGGTCGGCGACAACAGTAAATGGGTTCGAACCTGTTCGCCATCATGGGAACCTGCATGCGTTCGCCGCAAATAGGGATACGCGCCCCACGGCACGCCACATTCTTCATGCTCCATGTGCCTCATCAGCACAACTTCGCACTCAAAATACCTTGGGTAGCCGTGAGGCATACATTAATCCGAAGTACATGTTCGGTTAAACCGAACTTCGGAATTACCTCGTCTTCGGACGACCCGGGGACCAATTCTGGATACCCCCAAGTTTAAAGCTTCATTGGTAGGGTCCTCGCCCATCAAGGTCTCATCGAAGGTCCCAAGCCCCACCTATCAGAAGCAAAGGCGCAGACATGCAGCAGGGCACAGTGAAGGCTTCAACTCACGCATCAAGGCCCTGCGTCAACCTTTACTCTGTAAATTTTCTTTTTCTTTCTCTCTTGCAAGTACTGCCTTTGCAGTTCAAATTGTACGGTTAGACGTCCTGAGCTTACGAGAAATAATAAAAATACCCTTTATGGTGTTCGGATATCTGCATCTTGCAATTTTTCTGTCCCTTTTCGATTCTCTCCTCGCTCTTTGAACAGCCTGGCATGAAAATATATTAATCAGTTACGAGTTCAATTTATACATCAGCTCAATATCTTTAAGTCCGGCACCACTTCCCGCTAGGTGTCCGGCGTCTCGGATATTGCACTATATGCATATGTTCCGAACTATGTCTTGGGTCAATAGTTGGGTTGCCCGGCTCCTGTGTTTGCCCCTTATGTTCTGCTTGTTCGGCTAAGAGGGCAAAGGGAGAACCCCTGCGATCATACTACTGGTTCACCCGGTCAAGTACCTCAGGAGGAAAAAGACGAAAACTGAACGTCATAGTAAGCGCGAACGGGTCTGTGATCCGATGACGAGGTTGGACTCTAAAAATCATTGGCGATTTCACCGTGTCACACGAAGGGTTCGTCTTAACACAAACCATGTGATCGGAAAGGGCAGGCTTCGACCCCCAAGTACATCACAAATACACCGGGGGCTAGTCCCTAGTCCCCGCTGTCAAGCTCCTAAGGCTAAGTGAAAGCAGTAAAACCGAATAGTCTGATCACCTAGTTTCATTCCCGCACTACCGCCTCCGGGCACCAAGACATTGGCTAAGGGTAACAGTGCGGAAACAAAACACCCTTCGTGATATTCACTTGGGGGCTGAAGCCGATGACTGGTGGCTTTCAGAACTAAACATACGGCCACACAGGAGTCAAAATTTAATCACTAAGTTTGCCGGGCGCATAATAAAGCATAAATCCCACTTGGTACAACCTTGCTACATCTACTCAAGCATTACATTTTTCGAACACTGGCCCTCTATCGCCCGCGCTCCGGTCATCACCTATGCAAAGTACTGCTCGGGGCGGCGATGCTCCTTTCGCAGGGGCGGAGGACCAGTGGCCATCTCCACTGAATTAATCCTTGGCCAATGAACCATGGTCTTCGCAAACACGAGCCTCGCCCCCTCAAGGCACGCCGACCGCTTCACGGCATTAATTCGGAGTGGCGCCTCCCGCAGCCTTTGCACAAGGTCGAAGTAGGTGTCTGGAATAGGCTCGGCCGGTCACAGGCTGACACAGAGGTCCTTTAAGGCTAGCTCGGACATCCGATGTGATGCGGAGCATCCTACGGACATCACCATGTCAAGTGTTCGTTCGCGAAGTGACACATGTGACTTCTACTTCATGCATACAAAGGTGAATCATCTCCTTTACACGTGTCCAGTTGTACCCTTCGAGGATGGTATACTACTTGACCCCTCCCTTGTGTGCATCCATAGGTGTGAGCGGAGCTACACATTCTTCGAGGAGAAGCCCAAGCGAAAGAGTACAACTAGATCATCCACGAGGAGAACGCACGGAAGAAGGAAGCTCGCCAAGTCCAAGGAGAAGGACGGGAACACCGCAAGGAAGATGGAGGCGAGCAGATGGAAGAAGAAGCACGGTTCAGAGGACCCCGTGTGCACGGCCCTTTTGGACCCCGTGCGCACTGCCTATCCAGAGAGTTCCTGGATACCCCGTGCGCACGGGCCCAAAAGACCCCATGCACACGGGACCCCATGCCCACGGGGCTGACTTAGCCCGTGCGCACGGGCCTGCCTGCGAGCTGGCCGGGGAATGCCCCTTTTGCCCCTCCACTTCGTCCCTCACCTCCAGCCACCTATATATTCCGTCCCTAGGTTATTAGTAAGGGTTAGCAAAGGATTAGCTTATTTTGAGATATAACTTTGCTCATCCACTTACCTCTACTCCCATGGAGTCCAAGGCCTCCATGTGGGAAGATCCCTAGTGGATTCAAGACCCCATCTAGGGAAGATCCTCCATGGATTCAAGAACTCTTTCCTCATAGGATTGGGATGAACTAGTTACCTCTTGTATCTTCTTGTGTTGGATTTGGACTTTTGTATCCCCTTTGTGTATGTGGATTTAGCACATGTGTGATTGGATCTAGTTGATTTGAGTGTTTCCCCTCTCTTGTGTTCTTCGTGTTCTTCGTGTCCTTCGGGATTTCCCCTCCAATTCATGAAAGATCTCCACTTAGGGTTCCACCCTACAACATCTTGGTATCTAGAGCCACGTTGATCACGAAATTGGAGCCTCCCCTCTTTGTTTTCTAGCCGAATTTTGTTATGTTCTTCCCCAATTTCGAAAATCCCCACCAAAAATAGCGCCAATTTTTTTTTTGTGATTTGTTGGTTTGATGAGGTTTTGTTGGATTTGATCCATGGATTTGCTTGGTTTCAAGTGGATCTAGCTTTGATCCATCTTTCCCCACTTTTTATCCACGAAATCTCTCCAATTTTGCTCTAGAAATCATCAATTTCCACCCCGAAATCGCGAAATTTCTACCCACCCCGTGCCCACGGACCCCAGACCCCGTGCGCACGGGCCCCTGAAAAGTCTTGGGACACCCCGTGTCCATGGCCTTGTACCGTGCACATGGGACCCCGTGCCCACGGGCTCCTACGCCCGTGCGCACGGCCCACCTACAGCAGCCACCAGCCCTTCACCGTTTTGGCCGTAACTTTCGCATCCGGAGTCCGATTTTCGCGTTCTTTAGCTCATTGAGTAGCTATTGACATACCCCATCCATCTAGATAGGTTCCAACACCATTTGACTCCATCAAAATTTTGAAATTTTGGCATCTTTGCCTAGGCCTTCCACCATATCATCCGCAAGACCACCATAGCTTGCCGCAACCTAACCCATTTTGCTCCATTTAGCATTTGTGGTTGCTTGAGTTGTGACTTGAGTCTCCTAAGGTGTTTCAGCTACTTAGGGACAGTTGCTTCTTCATCAACCACCACCACCACTTCCGCATTGACAACTCCGGAACCACCAACGCACTCCGCTACCACCATTTGACATTTGCCTTTGAGATTTTGAGTTTGCAGTTTTTCCGTTTCCTAGGGTGTTTCGGCTAACTAGGAATGGTTCGACATCGACAACACCGCCGCTCAACTTCGACAAGGATTCGACATCGACCACCTTCACCAATTTGACACCCTAACCGTAAGCAAGAACGGTAACCTCTATATCATCTTGGTATCATGGTATCCCATCATTGTACATTCTTGCCATTGCATTGATAACCCCTAGCCCATTTTGTGTCACTTTCCTATCGAGACTAGCCATTGAGTATTGCCGGCAACGTTACTTGTGCACATTAGTGATCATCGCATACATACCATATCATCTTGGTATCCTCATCTTGGTATCATCATATCATCACTTGTGTCACAAGATTGTTCCGCATATACACAATTGCTATCTTGGTTCGAGCATTTTGCATAAGTGGCCATATCAAAAAAGAAAGAAGAGAATAAGCTTTTAAGGAAAAAAAAGAGAAAAACAAAGAAGCTTGTAAGCAATAGCCATAGCATCACCACATTGCATATCATACTACCATATTGATCATCTTGGATCATCGTGTTCGACACACCGGAACATCATACATATATAGCATACTTTGGATAGAAAGTTGATACATTTTGCATCTTATAGGTTTTGCACAAGTGTCGTATCCGCCTATTGAGCAATCGTGCTAGCGTCTCTCTTGAGTTGTGCAACACGAGCGTTTTCCGTGGATTCCACATTTTGTGCTCACTCCTTGGATGCACGACCCCATTTATCTATCCGTGTGTGTGTGTTTTCGTGTGCCACATATTGCTATTGGTCTACTTGTTTCACTTGCGAATTTGTGAATCTTTTCCAACATTATTGACTCTTGCTAACATTTTGCATCAAATTTTTGTGCCACTATCCTCACCAAGCTCCACCATAAGCCTTACTTGTGTAGGTGTGAGAATTGACAAGATCCGGTACCAATTGTGCTACTTCCATAATACATTATTGAGTGATCATTGATCCATATTCAACATTGGAAAGGTACATTTGGTCTAGTTCTTCCCATTCTTCCACTCATATTTGCTCGAGTTTTGTGATGGATAGGCGAAGCATTTCATCTACGGTCTTCGACGATAACGATGGTGTGAACAACTACGTCATCCAAACTCCACTTTTCAGACTACAACGAGCAATGCACGGCATTGAGCGACTCGCCATCGACATTCAACAAAATGAAGCAAGGAAAAGGGACTACATCGACACCAAGTTGGACGAACACATGGATCAAGTACGAGACATGGTGGCCAACTACAAGTCTTCTTCCCCTTCGTCATCTTCACGGAGGAGACACTCAAGTCGCACACCTTTGGAGCGGCCACACAATGCAAGTACCACATGGCACCGTCCTCATCTTCGCGATGACCGCCAAGACAACCGAAAGCCACATGTGCATGATGACGACAAGCGCCACTGACTACAAGTTCAAGCACGACAACATCACCACCAAGAGGACGCGAAGGCTACCACCACTACTTTGGCATCTTCGCCAAGTGTTATCAAGGCATCTTCGCCTTTGGACGTACGACATCTTCGCCTACTTCCCACGAGTACGCCTACTTCGACATCCTCAAGTCCAAGGCGACCACCTACAAGCGAGGGCGACACTTCCATCTTTGGAAACCCCTCAAGGAAGATGACCGAGCATGGGAAATTCCCTTCAGTCATGGAGACAAGCTACGAGGTGCCACATGATATGGGCCTCATACAAGACAGTGACAAGATGGTCGAGCAAGGGCCATCCCCTTCGACCACGGCGACGAGCGCAAACCCCTTCAACAACATGAAGACGGCGCCCCGATGGGACTCATACTCCGAGTCAAGCTACGAGACCACACATGAGACATTATCTTTGGTCTCGGAGGAGCATGATGATTTGTTCCATAACAATGAAGATGACCACAACTTAGTCTTCGACACCTCACCTACAACACATGAGCAATGCTCTAAAGGTAATATAGGTGATGGAACTTCACTTGTCCCACTAGTGGACTATCTTACCAATGATTGCTTGCATGATGTCGATCGACCTATTACCATTCTTCATGCTAGTGCGACTTCCTCATGTCATGACTTACCTATTTATGATAAATATTATGATGAGCATGTCGAATTGCCTAGTTGTGATGCTATGCTTCATAGGATATCATGTGAAAATTCTATCGGTCACGTCATGTTTGACAATCCATTAAATTTGTCATATGCTATGAGTGAGATCTCCCATATTGCATCATTTCAATCTCAACATAGTAACTATGCATGCCCCATAAAAAATAAATCCTATTTGCACTTATGGCATAGATGACAAGGTCATGGTTATTGGAATGTGCTCCTCTTGTGATGATATTGCCATGCTTCCTTTACATGATTTGCGCAATTCATCTACTATGCCATGCCATGTACACATTGCTTCGGATATGCATTGTCTTGGATGTTATCAATATTCTCCATGTGATGTTTCCACTAATGCTCATGAGGAGACCCCCATAGTTTGCTCATACTTATTAGGAGATTCTGATGCATTTCATACTTTGCATGATTCCCATGATTGTGTGCACCCTATGCATTCCATGAATAACAATATTCTACATATTTCTCATGATGCATTACACAATTTGAGTCTCCATTATGCTATACATAACAACAAACCCATCATGATGGATGGCATGTTTCTATATCATGCATCTAATTTATTTGAGCATTGGATATTTTGTGCTAACCAACACATGCACGTATGCATCATGATGGATGATGTGTACATATACCACGCACACACAATTTTCCCTTTGCCTTTGTTTTGTGTAGGTACTCACATATACTCCTCAACTTCTCAATCCCAAGAGTTGACGAAATGAGCTCTTGAGAGCAACGATGACTTGGGATCCCGTGGACTATCCTTACCACCGTTCCTTTCGCGCAAGCACTATGCGCATCTCTTTTACTTGGCTCTCACACGAGTATGGGCTATTTACCACTTGACATCTTATGCTCATTCTCCCGTGTTCACTTTGCATGTTATGCCTCTTTATATGCTTTTGCCATGCAATTGTGACCCTTGCTTGCATTTACCCATAATGCACCATTATGCTACTCCTATGTGTATTTGCATGCTTGGTGGAGATACTTGTAGCTATTGCCATGATTTCTTTGTGCCCCATGCTATTATTGATTCTTGTGTTGGGAGAGTCATGATGTTCCATTGCTATTTACATAGGACTTCTTGCCACTACAATGATGAGACTTTGCTCATATCTTGCTTTCATGCTTGTGCTATGTCATGTGCATTATGTATGCCCTTTGCACACATGACATGATTGCCATGAATTCCTCTAGTATGTTACATCTTCGCACTACTAGTTTGCATGACTTGTTTCATATGATTACTTGCTTGGTTGCATCACCCATGATCCATTCTTGCTCCTTTCATTAGGTTGATGACATATATGTTCATGCCTATCACATGATATATCTCGATGATTGTCACTTGTCTCCATTAGTTGCATCTCTCATATTCACTTGTAGTGAGTGCAACAATTCTATGCTTATTCATGTTGGAGACTTGGATACCTTACTTGTGATGCATGCTTGTTTGATTGAACCTAATGTCTTCGGTTGTAGTCGCATCATATGCTTTCATACCATGCCATACCTTGTCCTTTCTTATGATAAGAATGATGAAAACAATTGTTGGGTATCTCACCACACGGATGATAGGTTTTGCTTTTACGCTAACCTCATTTGTTTTTCCGAGTGTTTGTCATGTTCTTTCATTTTGAAGGATTCACAAGGCGGTACCATCACGAAACATATTGGTCATGCGAAGGCATACATGATGCGCGACACCAACATCTTCTACATCCTCGTCAAGGTGAATTCCTTCCTTGTGAGCCATCCTCACATACGCATATTTGATGGGCCATACTTTCATTGTTGTTTGCTCCTTCTTGTCTACATGATATATCTATTGGATGGAGCCGCGACATTGGAGATTGACCCTATGGGCCACCAATCTTGCCGAATGGACTCATACTTACTTGATGGACACTTTGTGTGCGCTAACCATTGTAATTCCGAGTGTCGCTTGTGTTTGCGCTTTTTGCATGTCTATCACTCCAGAGACATCTTGGAGTACTTGGATTGCGCCATGTCTTCAACTCCGTCCAACTACAAGTCCGTCCGTGCCAACCGTTTCCATGGTGATGAGGATCATGATCCGAGGTCGGATCTTTCCCAAGGGGGGGGGGAGATGATGCGGAGCATCCTACGGACATCACCATGTCAAGTGTTCGTTCGCCAAGTGACACGTGTGACTTCTACTTCATGCATACAAAGGTGAATCATCTCCTTTACACGTGTCCACTTGTACCCTTCAAGGATGGTATACTACTTGACCCCTCCCTCATGTGCATCCATAGGTGTGAGCGGAGCTACACATTCTTCGAGGAGGAGCCCAAGCGGAAGAGTACAACTACATCATCCACGAGGAGAACGCACGGAAGAAGGAAGCTCGCCAAGTCCAAGGAGAAGGACGGGAAGACCGCAAGGAAGACGGAGGTGAGCAGATGGAAGAAGAAGCACGGTTTAGAGGACCCCGTGCGCACGGCCCTTTTGGACCCCGTGCGCACGGCCTATCCAGAGAGTTCCTGGATACCACGTGCACACGGGCCCAAAAGACCCCTTGCACACGGGACCCCGTGCCCACGGGGCTGACTTAGCCCGTGCGCACGGGCCTGCCTACGAGCTGGCCCGGGAATGCCCCTTTTGCCCCTCCACTTCGTCCCTCACCTCCAGCCACCTATATATTCTGTCCCTAGGTCATTAGTTAGGGTTAGCAAAGGATTAGCTTATTTTGAGATAGAGCTTTGCTCATCCACTTACCTCTACTCCCATGGAGTCCAAGGCCTCCATGTGGGAAGATCCCTAGTGGATTCAAGACACCATCTACGGAAGATCCTCCATGGATTCAAGACCTCTTTCCTCATAGGATTGGGATGAACTAGTTACCTCTTGTTTCTTCTTGTGTTGGATTTGGACCTTTGTATCCCCTATGTGTATGTGGATTTAGCACATGTGTGATTGGATCTAGTTGATTTGAGTGTTTCCCCTCTCTTGTGTTCTTCGTGTCCTTCGGGATTTCCCCTCCAATTCATGAAAGATCTCCACTTAGGGTTCCACCCTACAACATGATGCATCTCCATCAGCTACTTCATTTGATCACTAAGGAGGGGAGGACGCTCGGAGTCCGGAAACTATGATCAAAAGAGCCACTGTGTGGAATCCTCCTCGCGAGCGGCATAGTGCCTCGCCGCGGCCGCCGCATTCTTTCGGAGTTCAGCGAAGACGCCTGCGGAGCACCAGACCCTCGTCAGCAGGGCGAATCTGTTGCCTCCGAACACACTCTGCAATAAATATTTCTTACCATTGGCAATTTGTGCGGCTTGCCGAAGCTCCTCCCGGACACCTCGGGCGTCACTCCTCGCCTCTTGGAGCTCTTTCTCTGCCTTGGACAGACGGGAGGATTGTTCCTCCTGCCCCTTCTCAAGGGCCTCAAGCTTCTCAGCGGCATCCTGGAGGTCCCCTTGGACCTCGGTTACCCGAGATTCATGCTGCTTAGCAGCACGCTTGGCCTGCTCAAGCTCGAACACCGCCCTCTCAGCGGTTGTCCTATTCTCAGCCGCCTCAGCCTCAGCTTTCTTAAGGGCCTCCTTTAAGCCCTCGACCTCGGCGGCAGCAGCTGCAAGATCATCAAGATAAAGGATCCATCAATGGTCCGGCCAGTTCCTATCTGGCAAATACACATCTTTTTACATAGCTTACCTTGCGCCTCGTCAAGCCGTTTGTTGACAAGGTCCAGCTCTTGATCGGAAAGCTTGAGCTTTCGATCCATCTCCTCTAACGCCGCGACATTTGCAGCCGCGGCCATGGAAGATGCCTGCGTTAGCATCGGAAATGTCGACATTGTTAACCGACCTACCTAATTTGATCCTCTGCAGGTCTCTTCAAAAATCCTGGCAGAGTCTCAGGGGCTGCTATGTATGCGGCCTACTTAAACTAAGAACTATAACCGCATTATGAGGAAGGATCATTACTTGACTTACCTCAAACCCTGTTAGAAGGCCTTGGACAACGTCGTTCAGTCCAGATTGGGTGGACCGAACACTCTGCATAACTGCACCAATACGGGTGCGGTGCCCTTCAACGATGACGGAGTTGCTCACCAACTCCTCTAGCGTGTCCGGCCAGCCCACCACCGCCTGTGCGGAGGTATTCGGCGCTAGCGTTGGCTCCCCGGCCCCCTCCCCGCTAGGAGAAATCTCTGCCGTCAAGGGCCTCGGAGGCTCGGGAGTGGTCGACGGAGGGGGTCCGGATGGCCCGGACTCTTTTCCCTCATCGGCCAGGAGGGACGCTCCCTCCTGGTCTTCGGTGACCGAGGTGTTGACCTCGACCATCACGGCATCTACCCCCCCTCCTCCGTGTTCAGAGGAGGAGGAGTTCTTTGGGACCGCACCTCCTCAGCCTCTTCGGGGACCAAAGGAGTCGCGGAGTGCGCCATAGACCCACTGTCCGCCAGCTCGGCGGGCGGAGACGTCCCTTCCGAGATTTTCTCGGTGGGGCGCTCATGCGGGGGACTGCAATTCGGAGGGGTTAACCTTCAACTAAAACAAAATACTAAAAGCATAATAGCTGAAAATACAGACACCTTACCTGCTGGTAGGGGGCTTGACCCTGGATCCCTTCATTGGGAGCTCCTCGGACGCCTTGGACTTCTCGTCATCCGAGCTGTCAGGTATAACCAGCTTAGGCCGGTGTCGTCTCTTTGGGGCCGGGGAAGGTTGGACCTCCTCGGCGTCCTCGGACGCCAGCCTCTTTTTGGAGTGCGAAGAGGCACTCTCCTCTTCGTCCTCCTCCTCCTCGCCCCCATCTTGTACGGATGAGGCCGCAACATCTCCGGACCGGTTGCCCGGATGGATCCTGCGGCGGAGGCCCTTCCTGGCCTCCGGTGCCTCTTGCTTCTTGCCCTTCTTAGCGGGTGCCTTGTAGGGCACCACGACCAGCATCTTCTCCAGCTGCTCTGATCGGGGCCCCTCCGGCAGCGGCGCCGGGCCGCTGATCTTCTTGGCCTTGGCGAGCCAGCCCTGCAGAATCCACATAACCAGGTTAGATCAAATCTCATGTAATGTGAATATCCGAATACTCTTCGAAGAGACATGCCACTCACCTCCCTTGGGGGATTCGCGGCATCAAGAATGATGTCCTTCCCCTCGGCCGGCCACTCCTTCTGGGGCAGGAATAGTTGGCCCCATATCTTGTCAGGAGTCATGCCGAAGAGGTGCCGCACAGTGGCCGGATCCTCGGGCTCATGCTCCCACATGGGCTCGGCCCTCTCTTCGCAAGGGAGGAGCCCGCGGTAGAGCATGATCTGGAACACATAGACCACCTTCGTGCCGGTCTCTATTACGTTGTCGACGTGCTTCTGCAGCGCTTTGGCGTCGGCAACACATCCCCAGTCCGGACTCTTGGTGGTCTAGGAGGTCAATCTGGTCGGGGGTCCAGACCGGAAGGCGGGACCCATGTCAGCTTGCTGATCATGGCCCCTCTGCAGTCCGTGTGCTCGCCGCCGACCACCTTGGGCTTCACGTTGAACACCTTCAGCCATAAGCCGAAATGCGGCTGGACCCGGAGGAGTGCTTCATAGACGACGATGAAGGTCGAAATGTGGAGGAGGGTGTTGGGGGCTAGATCATGGAAATCCAGCCCATAGTAAAACATTAGCCCCCACACAAAGGGGTGCAGTGGAAATCCAAGCCCCCTAAGGAAATTTGGGGAGAAAAACTACACTTTCGCCTGGCTCGGGCATAGGGATGATCTGGCCCTCTTCGGGGGCTCGATGGGCGACATTGGCCGGCAAGTAACCGGCCTCCTCCAGCTTCAGTATATCCTCATTGGTGATGGAGGAGGCCTCCCACTTCCCATTGGCGTTGGATCCGGCCATGGTCGAAGGAGGTAAAGTGGGATTGGCTATGGAAGCAGGGAGAAAGGGCGCTGGAGCTCCGAAGGATCGCGAGTGCAGAAGGTAGGAGAAGGCATGGGGTGCAGACTATAGCCCTCCCTTTTATAGACTGTGGGCAGGCCAGAGATCCCTTTTTTCATGCCATTGGCCTCTCCAGTTCCCGATATCTTTGCAACGTTATGAGCGGGGAGGGGAATCGAGAACATTAACCATATCCCCCGAAAAGCAGGACACGATCTCCACCTTGAAGGGACGTGTCAAGCGTGGTGTCAGCCTCAAGCCATGCTTCGAGAAATAGTAACTGCCTGGCGTTATGGCCGGAAGCGACTCTTCGTTGAAGGATAAAAGGTTGTCAGATAAAGGCACTATTTGCACTTGAGCGATATTTTTATTACTACCTTTGGTGTTAAGTAAAACAGCCATTTCAGACTCCGAACATCACTTGGTACCGAATAGGGGGAAGACTTGTTGAGGAACTCGCCCCGCAAATCGAATACTGGTCGGAATGGATACCGGATACAAGTCTCGGCGTTGGAGGCAAGTTCGGGGGCTACTGAGGGAGTCATGGACTAAGGGGTCCTCGGGGCGACGACCCATTGTGCATGGGCCGGACTGGTGGAGCCATGTGGTGACCGGAGACCTGTGAAGCCGTGGTGTGCCCTCCAAGTAAAGGATGGAGGAGATCTCTTTCCCTCTTGTTGTAATCTATCTTCGGTAACCCTAACCCTATCGGTGTCTATATAAACTGAGGGTTGTAGTCATTAGGGGCAGAGCTATCTTCATCCCACCATAGCCTAGGGTTTAGCTCATACTGATCTCGAGGTAGATCTACTCTGTAAACCACATTATACAATCAAGCATTACGTAGGGTATTACCTCTTCGAGAGGGCCCGAACCTGGGTAAACACTGTGTTCGTCATCCCTTGTTACCCATCGATCCTAGATCCACAGCTCGGGACCCCCTACCCCGAGGTCTGCCGGTTTTGACACCGACAGGGGTGTTCATGGCCATCTGAAAGCTTAAGCATTATTTTCTAGGACATCCGATTACGGTGGTTAGTTCTGCTCCACTTGGTGACATCATCCAAAACAGAGAGGCTACAAGCCGGGTTGCTAAGTGGGCAATTGAACTTGGACCGCACCATCTGAAGTATGTGCCCAGAACAGCCATCAAGTCTCAAGCTTTGGTGGATTTTATAAATGACTGGACAGAGCTACAAACACCTGAGGAGAAGCCTGACAATACATATTGGACTATACACTTTGATGGGTCCGGGCAGTTGGAAGGCTCGGGGGCTGGAGTTATTTTGGAATCTCCACGAGGTGATAAATTTTGTTATGTTTTAAGGCTCATATTCCCTTGTACTAACAATGCAACTGAGTATGAAGCTTTGCTCCATGGACTCCAAATGGCCAAGGAGATGAACTTGAGTCGGGTTAGGTGTCTGGGCGACTCAGACTTGGTGGCACAACAAGTTTCAGGAAAATGTGATTCTAAAGACCCGCGTATGGCGGCTTATCATCAGGCAGTGAACAATATTGCTGGTCACTTTAAGGGGTACCAAGTGGATCACATAAACCGGCGGAAAAACGAGGCGGCTGATGCACTATCTCGGCTTGGGTCATAGCTTAAGCCGGTTCCCCCCAATGTATTCCTTGATGTGCTGCACAATCCTTCTGTCAAATTGCCTTCAGAGGAAGATCTTGCTATCCCTGACCTGGAGGGACAGTTGATGGCAGCTCTTCGTGCCATCCCTGATTGGACGATGCCTTATCTGGCTTACGTGACTCGAGGTGAGTTACCTCAAGATGAAAATCTGGCTCAACTAATCTCAAGGCGATCCAAGTGTATGACTATTGTCAATGGCGAGTTAGACAGATGTAGTGTGACTGGCATGTTCCAACGCTGTGTTTCCCCTGAAGAAGGACGTGAGATCCTACAAGAGATCCATGCAGGTGATTGTGGTCATCATGGCAAGTCACGATCTTTGGTGCCTAAAGCTTTTTGTCATGGGGTTTTCTGGTTGACGGCTCATACTGATGCAGAGGACATGTTAGCAAGTGCGATGGGTGTCAAAAATTTGCAAGGCAAGCTCATGTGCCGGCTCAGGAATTGCAGATGATACCAATCACTTGGCCATTTGCGGTTTGGGGGCTTGATATGATCGGGCCCTTCAAGAGGTCTAAAGACAAGAAGACCCACCTTTTGGTGGCAATTGACAAGTTTACCAAGTGGATTGAAGCAGAGCCAGTTAGCAATTGTGAAGCAGCGACTGTTGTTCAGTTTGTTAAAAAGTTGATCTTCCGCTTTGCTTATCCTCATAGTATCATCACTGATAATGGGACAAATCTATCTAAGGGTGCTACGAAGGAGTTCTTTCAAAGAGAACACATCTGTCTTGATGAGTCATCGTTGGCTCATCCACAGTCCAATGGTTAGGCAGAACGTGCCAACCAAGAGATATTACGAGGGATCAAACCTCGGCTTATGGTTCCTCTAGAATGAACGCTGGGTTGTTGGGTTGAAGAGCTTCCTGCATTTCCTTGGAGTATCAGGATCACCCCCCAACAGATCAACAGGCTACACGCCCTTCTTCATGGTTTACGATGCTGAGGCAGTTCTCCCAAGTGATATACGTCATGACTTGCCCGGGGTGGTGGCTTACATTGAAAAAGATAATGAGACGGCGCGTCAGAACGCTCTCGATGCCTTGGATGAAGAACGTGATCTCGCAGCAGCACGATCGGCGATTTACCAACAAGACCTACGTCGCTATCATAGACGCAGAGTTTGAAGCCGGACGTTCCAGGAGGGTGACTTAGTGCTCCGTCTGATTCAAGATCAGACAGGCATGCATAAGCTATAGCCCCCTTGGGAAGGACCTTTTGTGATTAGCAAGAACCTCAACAATGGTCTTATTATCTTATCGACATACGTGAGCACGATAAATCACGTACCTCTGAGGAGGAGACCAACAGGCCTTGGAATATTGCTCATCTTTGGCCTTACTATACTTGAACCACTGGCTCCAATCATTGTACATACATATCATGTATATATCTTTTATGATCAACATAATAAAGCCGGCATCCCCAAAACTCGGGGCCTCTGTCGTTTCATCTCATATTTACTGTGCATGACTCTTCATTAATTGATCATAAGGTCACTTGGGGGCTTCCAACTCACTGAGTTTAGCTATCTTACACTCTTGACTAGCAAATAAACGCCATTATATAGGTTAAACCTGCCTGTATGCTTGATGCTACTCCAACAGGTGACCCGCCGTACTCTTGACAGTCAATCTTTTATGACCCTGAACTTGTCAAGGTTAAAACGGTGGCTTATGTCACGAGAGAGCCGACTTATAGAGAGCGAGGATAAACCTACCTGTTCATTTGTTGTTTCTCCAAATATGTGACCCACCATACTCTTGATAGTCAATCTTTTATGACCCTAAACTAGTCAAGGTTAAAACGGCGGATTGTGTCACGAGAGAACCGGCTTACAAGATAAAACAAGGCTATTATGCCAAGCTCCTTCAAAGAAAGACTCGAGCTACAAAAGCCTGTCTTTTTTTAGCCTACAAGTCCGACTTACAAATATTGTGATATACATGTTTGTATTGTTTATTTTCTGTCTTTGCAGGAACTTTAATGGTCTTGATCATATTTTATGCACAAGAACTCAGAAATTCCCCGGTCAGAAGATGCCCGGGTTATCATTGATCACTATTGAGATTATTGAGGCCATGAGTCGCCAAGTTATCACTTCAAGAATTTTATGACAAGGATTCATTGGGTTGTTAACCCGCCATTGCTTTTAGCAATGTGAATGTTGTGATTATAAGTCGCCACTTCAGGCAAAGATGAGTTATAACTTGTCACAGCCTATATGTTAAACATATCTGATAAGCAACCAAGATCAAGAGGATAGTGCAAAGCAAGTATATATAGCAAACTCGCTCAAAAGGATTGGTACGATAGTGTTGGACCAAATAAGTACAACGTGCATGAAGGCACGACAAGGCAACCAACTGTTTTTTAACTAAGGCTATTACAAGGCTACAGTTGAGCCCAAAAGTGTTTCAAATAAGTTTTTCAGGAGTTATATCACTCCTTTGAGCTGGCCACTGTGCCGTCCGGGTTAGTATCTTCCGGATCATAACCTGGCTGTTGCCTGTTGTAGAGGTTCCTGGGTCATCCTGGGCCGGCTCTTCATCGTTTTCGATCTGAAGATTGTCCGACGTCCAGTCAACACCAGTTAATGCTTCAAAGATTGCTTCATCGTTGATGATAGAGGAAGGATCAATATCAGACACGAAAATATGCTTACGCCTTTGCTGAGTCAAATCTGCAACATCAAATGAAGGTGCCTTGATTCGGGTATTATTATTGTCATAAGCCGGCCGGTAGTTTTGCAGATCCAGTTCTTGAGCAAGTTGACATGCCAATGGACGCATCTTTCTAATGCACTGGACGTAATCTGATTCGGTGAAGCCAGACCCGTCATCCTTGTATTTTGGAAACCCGCCAGCCATCTCTTTGGCATCCAGCTTTGTTTGATAAGATTTGGCCCGGCCTAACCCAGCTATTGCTCCTACATGGGCGGCTGATCTCTTCAGTTCTTCAATTTGAACGGGTACTATGGACATTTGATCCAACACATCCTTGATAAGCTGTGCCGGTTTCTTTCCATTGGATACAACCACAAGAGTACGTAGGCTGCGAGCATATAATTTTTGCGTTAAAGCATAGACGGCTTTGAGCTTCACTAGCATGTTTTTTCCAAGGCTGGCACTCCTGGCATCTATTATACGTTCAAACCAAGAGTCGCCAGGCGAGTTAGAATCATATTTAACAAGTCGACCAGGCGAGTTATTTTAGACAAATCTCACTTACCAAAGATGGCAGTAGTCATTTGAGAGATGTGATGTTTTAAGCCGGCCAACTCAGCAACCACCGGCTTAAGTTGATTTTCGGCGTCCTCTACACGTTTCAATAAGGCAGCCTTCTCAGTTTCAAAGGTAGACCTTTCAGCATCAAAGTTTGCCTTGATTTTTCCTAAATCTTCTATAGTCATTTTCAAGGTTGCTTCAGCCTTGGCACGATCAGCCTGCTCAGATTCTAAGTTTGTCCTTAAACCGGCCAGGTTTGACTCGCCTAGGCTTAGCGCTTCCTGCAACATTTAAAAGAGAATTATCTTTCAAAGAAAACAATATGGGACTGCTGATTCAGTTAAAGCGGCTTTGATAAAGATGTTATGGCAAGATTATTCAAGTCCCAAAACACATTGCAAGCAATGGCCTTGGCACTTGGGGCCTAATGCACGTCATTCTTTTCAATCCATATTGAAGAAGACCCGACTCATCTCATGATGATAAGCCGGCCCTTGGGGGCTACACGATGTTTTCTTTTCAAGCAAGTTTAAAGACCCGACTTAGAATTGGCATGATAACCTAGCCCTTGGGGGCTACATGAGATTCTTCAAAGTAATTATACTTGAAAGACCTGGCTCATCTCATAAAGAAGAGCCGATTCTTGAGGGCTACAGGCGATTCTTCAAAAAGGGCATATTTGAAAGACTCGACTCATCTTATAAAGATAAGCCGGCCCTTGGGGGCTACTCTTTGAGTTATACAGATTTTTCTTTAAGTCTCAACCATACTCAAGTTTCTCCTATGCTTAAGACTTGGGGGCTACGTAAGTATATATAGCAGGGGATAATGGAATATACCTCATATTTCCTCCACATCATATTAACCAAGCTGGCCTCCATATCCCGGCTTGTAGCTTGGCGGCTTATATAGCTAGCGTGAAGTTCTTCAGCACTGAACTCCTCATAATTGGGCAGCTCTAGTTTTGACTTACCCTTCTCCAGCAAGGGTGCCTCTTCTTTGTCCATGTGCTTATCTAGCATGTTGGACGGCCCTGGCATCCTCTGACTTGCCCCAATAATGGCAATATCAGCAGTATTCTCTTCAGGAGGGGTCTCTTTAGTTGGCTTGACAAGGGTTGAAGAAGGAATAGGACTTGGCGGGTCACAATTATCCGCTGGGTTAGCATCAATGCCCATATCCTCGGCGGCTGTTGCTTCAGCTTGTGGCGGCGGGTCGTATTGTTTGTTGTGATGCTCTTCAGGGTTTTCGGTGTTGGCCTTAGGTGTTACCAGCACCTGCTCCTTCGACTCAAAGATTTTGGGAGCCTTGGAAGAGTTGCCAACTTTTTTTTTCTTGTTCTTGGCTTTGGACCTATGATCAAGTTGGAATATTAAGGCATATATGATAGTAAGTTAAGCCGCCAACGAGTTAAGTACAAATACTTACCCCGCATTTATAACCAAGGGAGGCAGTTGTGTTAAAGATGGGCCGCCCGAAGACTGTGGCGACTCCTGGTAATTTGAATCAGATGGGTTAAGAGGTTGTCTGATAAGGCCGGCTTTAGGTAAAGACATAGTTGGGCTATGTGGCACCTCGTTAGGCCGCTTGCGGGATGGTTCATGGGTCAGCCCAGCCATTAGATCGCATTAGCCGCCACTTCGAGTTTGGTGCCTTAGTTCATGCTGAGTTTTCTTCAAAATAAAGTGCGGATCTAAGTGAGCATCTGGATGAGAAAATTTTACTTTTCGGACGACCCACCATATTTTCTCTGGAGGCGCGTAGTCTGAGCCTGAAGAGATGGGAATTACCTCAATTTCTTCAGCCCGGCTAGTAGCAGCCTCATCATGAGAACAAGAGGAGTTAGCTAATTCAATAAAGAGTCGGCCAAGAGAGTCGAGTTCTACCTCTGATTGGTCGTCAACATCTGCTGACTCGCCCACAGCAGCCCACTCAACCACAGCAGCCGGCTTGTTCTTCCTCGTCTTGGGGCCAGTCCTAGATTCGGCCACAGTAGTTTTCCTTTTTCTGTTCCAAAAAGCAGAGCCGGGCTGTGTAATGAAGAGAGATTGGCAAGTGAGACACAAAATAAGTCAAAGATATTTAAGCCGGATATAAACAAGTATTTACAGCTGGGGCCGGGTTGAGTTTGAAGAAGGGTAACAATCTTATCTTATTACAATTTTCTTGAGATTCCCCAAGCAAGGTCTTCACAATTTTAAAAATCTCCTCAGCGGTAAAATTATCGGAACTATACCGCTAAGGGTCATCTGACTCGCCGGAATATTTGCACATTAAGGCGGACCGGCGGCTTAAGGGAAGAATTCTCCATGAGACCCAGCACCGGGCTAAGTCAACTCCGGTTAATCCATTGGCTAGCAAGGCCTTTACTTTTGGATAGTGTTGGAGCGCCTCAGTGTGTTCATCTGGAAGGAGCTTACTTGGCGTGTCAAAGTTGATAGGGAGGCGATCAACCCTATAACCCGGCAGAGGGTTCTCATTAGTCAGGGTAGTATTCTTGCAGTAAAACCAGGTCTTAACCCATCCTTTGGGGTGACTAGGTAGAGTAGCAGCAGGAAACCCGCCATCCCGGCGTCTTTGGATTGAGATTCCGCCCAATTCTTGACTTGGGCCATCTGCGCACTCAGTTTGGCGGTTCATGTAGAAGAATTATTTGAAGAGCACGATAGTGGGCTCTATTTGCAGATATACCTCGTAGAGAATTTTGAAGTGACAGAGATTTGATATGGAATTTGGGCCTATGTCTTGAGGATGAAGGCTGAAATAGTGCAAGACGTCCCGAAAGAACTTTGACCCGAGCAGCGTAAAGCCTCTGAGAATATGATCAGTAAAAACTATCACTTCTCCTTCACCAGGTTTGGGGACATCCTCTCCTTGGCTGACTCGCCAGCCAATCTCTTCCTGAGTCGCCAAGAGACCTTGGCCTTGATAATCTTTAAGGATTTTTTCAGTGACTAGGGAAGGCCCCCAATTGCACTTAGTGGTTTTTGACATACTGAGTCGCTTAAAAATGAAAAGGCGGGTTACTTAAAAAGCCAATGATTCATCATCAACATCATATGAATAAACAACATAAGGGTAAGTCACCCTAAAAGAGTAGCGGGTTACAGATATGTTGATCAAGCTGCCCAAGATGCAAGGGCGAGTTATCTAAAGATCAAGATTGTTGAATTTTGCTAAGTGTGGAGCAAACAAGTTTCAATATTAACAACTATATTTTTGTATCTATGGGCAGTTCAAAAATAATAATAATTGCTAAACCTAAATAGTAGGTGACGGAAGTACTGATGGGCTACCCATTGATTCTGGAAAGAATACAATTTGTTCAAGATGCAAGATGGATGTCAAACCTACAACTGTAACATTTGTATGGCTTTTTCGGATAAAAAACAAGTTCTACTCAAGATATGAAGAGCAAAAGAATGGACGAATGCTGACGAACGTCATGAACTCAGGTGACCTAATGTAGATCTGACGAGGAAAGAAGGGAGCACCTGGCTGCGGAAGAAGAAAGCGGAGGAACGCCGCTGAGCTCCAGTGAAGACGGGGCGGCGCTGCAGTTTCGAGTGAGATGGTTGGCGCAGGTTGACGGGCACGGCGGAGCTCCAGTTGTGAAGAGCTCGCGAGGAAGAAGAAGAAGCGGAGGAGGCGGGGTAAAAATTAAAAGGAAGGGGCCTCGCGCCTCTTCATAAGGAAAAAAGTAACAGTTAGTGGTTGGTGCGAAAATTGAGGAGGCATAATAAATTTTACAACAAAGGGACGCCTCGATTCTTGGAATGATTGATTTATATAAAGATACGTTATGACGTCAGGAAGGGTTTCCCGAAATCACAGAGGTGACATCATCTTTTTCTTATGGTGGGTTATGAAGATTTTCAAGGTTGTGATTAAAGAGGCATAAGAGAAGACTCGCCATACGGAAGGATTTAAGATTGACATAAACAAGTTCAAATCAATCTGGGGCCTAATGTTGGGAATATAACCCTGTGGTATAAACCGCCCTGAAAGGGCCGGGTTAGGCCGTTGGTGACTCTCAAAGCCAGGCCTTAGACAGGCCCACGTGATCAAGACGCAGGACCAGAGGGGCGGCTCACAAGATGGACTGGCTTAAGGCCCAAGGCCAGAAGACGTTGTGTGTCCCGGAGGTGTAAGCCGCCCATTGATGACTTGTCATAGAAGGCAAGGCGACTTAGAGTTAGGATAAGTCATAGAACATGACTCGACCCGGACTCTTGTAAGCCGGTGGCCTCGACATGTATATAAAGGCGAGTCCCGGGCATAGAATATGGCTAGTTACAATCATCAAAAGCTAGGTCAAGCGAATCCGCTCCCTTGTAATCGATACTCAAGCAATAAGCAACAAGAGCAGGAGTAGCCTTTTAGCTCCACCATGAGGGGCCGAACCTGGGTAAACTCGTGTCTCTCGTCCCGCTCAACCCCGACAAGTTAATCACCGTTGCGATGACCTCGCACCTAAGTCCTTTCACTAGGACATCTGCCGTGACAAAACCATGACAAGTATGATTAGATAGCCAAGAGTGCTATCATACCTAACTCTGGCAGTTAGGACAAAGTGCATTAAATGCACCTGCTAGGTGTCATGCTGGGGTTGAATCCCGGCAAGCCTGTCGCGCCACTTATCCATCTAATCCTTATTAGCGTGACACGCCTTCTAGATGGTTGTCAATAAGGCTAATCGCCTCTTCATCATGCTGCCACGTGCCTGACAGGATCCATCTAGTTACTTGAGAGCTTGACACCGCGCTGATTAATGACTTGCGTGTGATGAGTGGAGCGGTGGCGTCTTGGCGGGGGCCTGCCGGTGGGGAGCCTGGCGGGTTCTTAGCTTGGCGGCCCCGGAAGCCTTGTCGGGGTGAACTAGACTTGGTCTTCAGAGGCGGTCTCGACCCGGCCGGGCTCTCCTACCCGGCAGGGGAGGCCTCCTCCAGTGCTCTCTTGTCGGCTTGAGTTTCTTAATGCTCTTCTTGATCTCATGAAGAGCAGCTTCTCTGACTTATCTTTGTGTTATGCAAAGGTACTGGATGTATGATCGACATCACGCCTGTGCACGAGTCCGGGTAGCAAACGTGAATGTTTTTTGCACCGACAGGAGCCCCTGAGCCTGGTCCAGACGTGTCGCCGGGCATCGTTGGGGTAGACCCAATTAATGCATAGGCGCACATACTGATCCTGCCATGGCGGGTACCTGTGTTTTTGAGATCTTCTTTGCTTCTTCATTAACCTGAAATTGAGTTAGTTTCCTAGGCCTACCCTGAGACCTCCAGCATCCAAACGACGTGGGTTTGTTCATGCTGTAAGCCAGAGGGCACCTACGTTTACGGGGGCTCCATGAGGGTGCCCGCGCGTGAACCGGGGGTAACTGCCATTTTACTTCACCCACTACGCCTACCGTTTCCACCACGCACGCCGCATGCATTCCGCGGGTTTGGTGGTGGAAGCGCAGGGCACAGAATCATGCGCTTTGGCAGAAAATGCAGCGCCCTGGATTGGCGTAATGGGGCGGCCGGTGAATCTGGACGCTGTCAGGGGCACAAAGAGGATGGATTGGAGGAGTGGGGCGGCCACCCTCAGAGGAGTGGAGAGCCAGCGTCCCCCTTGCTCCACTATAAAAGGAAGTGCCAGGGGGATGGCGGTGCTCATCCACATTTCCTCCTCCTTCCTTCTGGGTTTTCTTCCACAATGACGAAAGGAAGGGGCCGAGCTCGGGCTCCGACGGTAGCGATGAGGGCTTCTTCTAGGCACCATGCATCCGCTCCCATTACGGCTGTGGGGGAAGGATCCGGTGCCCAAGGTGAAGCCGCAGGGCATGGGCCAGGATGAAGGAGCGCTCGAGGCAGAGGTGGGCGCGGTGGTGCTCCGGCCGCGCATCCCCCAACCATTCCGACTCCGATCGAGGGTTACATGGGGGACACGACGTTGGAGTTCATGGTTAGGCTGGGTGAGCCTCTGTGCAACCGACTGCGGCTTCCTCATCCCTTCGCCAGGGTGCTGGAGGTTGATCAGCCGCTCGGGTTGAGGCTGCACATGAGGGGCTGCTGCAACGGCACTTTGCGGGTGGACGTTGAGTACCCTGCACCTCATGTCATGCTTCTCCATCATGCTGGAAGACTTTTGCTCGTGCCCATAGCCTTGCGAAAGGGCACATTCTTCACTTCAAGCTGACGAAGGCTGATCTGCTCTTCATTAAGGTCTTCGGGCGTTCAGGTGTGCTGCGCGGAAAGCTCGAGTGATGGCGAAAGCTCCTCTTCGAGCGACAGCGACGAAGAGGACACCGGCGGTGAAGACAGTGACGACGAGCCCCCGGTTGTCAAGGACGAAGATGGCGACTCGGACTCCGGCTAAGCGTCGGATGCACCGTCACGATCACCTAGGCGCCGGTGGCACCATCATCTGCAGTTGTACCCCGGCAGAGTGATTTGCCGGGGGTGCTTGGCTGGGACATCACCGCCACCTCCAGCTGGACCTCAACAGGCTTCCTCGTGGACTTCGGCTTCGTCTTCCCTGCCGGTGTCCCTGCCTTGCCGCGTTCCTCTTGTCCTGGCGTGGGGAACCAGGGCATCGCCTAGTTGCTCGCTCCATCCCTGGCCTCTTCTTCCTTGCCGGGCATCACCCTCCTGATCTTGCCAGGCTGCGTCCCACTGGTCCTGACGCGGTCAGGCTGGGCTTCTGCCCAGTTGCTCCTTTTGCCCTCTTTCCTTCTCGATGCAACTCATAGGAGGAGAGGGACAAGAAAGGCATTACGGGGCACTTATCTTTTTTCGAATCAAAAGATGTAGGCACTTGCCAAATTTTAATTAAGACTATGTAATCCTTTACCCATGTTTGTATTTCGTATGATATGTACTTGTTTATCTATGTATTAATGGAAAAAAGTGTTTGCTGGATATTCGTGCATGTGTTTTAAACATGCTGAAGGATGAGCCTTCATTACTCATAAGTAAACAAAGTTTTTCCTGGCAAGACAACTTGCCAACCTTCATCACACTTGCTAGCAAACCCCATTTTTTTATGGAGTAAAAAAAATGGTTTAGGAGTGTAACTGAAGCCTGCCCTTGATTATCCTCCCCCAGAGGTTGCTACAACCAGCTTCATTGAGTGGACTCGAATCAAAGGATGGGAGCACAGATGGTAGAGGAAACAACATTTCCTTACGTACAAGTTTATCATACGTTAATATAACACGGAGTGACAGGATGAACTTATCTCTGTTTGTTGTCCTTCTTATCATTTTAGATAAGGAGTGTTGTCGGGGATCAATGCTCAGGCCTGCATTCATCCTTCTTCCCAGGGTTATATACGTGATAAAATCCATCTGCTGTCATCGGAGGAAAAGGAGAAAGGGGAGTAGCACATAACCCTTAATGCATGTCAGTTATCTTACATAAAAACTATCATAATCATGATAAGACCATGTTTTAAGCAAATATGAATGCATGCATGCAAGTATTGTACAAAAGAGCGCTTCATTTTATTTAACTATGCACAGGGTCTGCGTCTGGCTTTGTACAAAGGGTTACAAGTCCTGAGGACTATGCTTGTACAAAACAGGTTGCCGGGACAAGGCCTGACAACCGCGCCTTATGGGTAGAACTTGCGAAGATGCTCAATATTCCATGAGTTTTGCATCGGGATGTCATCTTCGGTCTCCAGTCGGACTGCGCCAGGTCCGGTGACACGTACTACCCGGTAAGGGCCTTCCCACCTCGGTGTCAACTTGTTTTAACCCTTGGCGGACTGAACACGCATAAGGACAAGGTCACCTTCCTCAAGGCTCCGGGCGTGAACCCTGCGGTTGTGATAGCGGCGCATGGCTTATTGGTATTGTGCAGCACGTACAGCTACCCGGAGACGATATTCCTCGAGGAGCATGGCATCATCATGTCGTAGCTGCTCTTGTGCTACTTCATCGTAGGCAAGTACTTGAGGGGACCCGTATATGAGTTCCATGGGGAGCACTGCTTCTGCACCATATACTAGGGAGAAGGGAGTCTGGCCAGTAGCTCGATTTGGTGTCGTCCTGATTGACCAAAGAACCACTGGCAACTCATCAACCCAGCGCTTGCCGCATTTTCGTAGCTTATCAAAAGTTCTTGTCTTGAGCCCTCGCAGCACTTCAGCATTCATCCTTTCAGCTTGTCCAAGGCTCTTTGGGTGGGCAACAGAAGCGAAAGAGACCTTGCTTCCAAGGCTCTGGATGTACTGCATGAAGGCGCGGCTTGCGAATTGGGTGCCGTTATCGGTGATCACTCTGTTTGGTACTCCAAAACGACACACCAACCCTTTAAAGAACTTGATAGCCGATTGCGCCATCACCTTTCTCACTGGCTCTACTTCGGGCCACTTTGTGAACTTGTTGATTTCCACGTACAAGAGCTCAAAGCCCCCGGTAGCACGAGGAAAAGGGGCCCAAGATGTCGAGCCCCCAGACCACAAAAGGCCAGGATAAAGAGATGGTTTGAAGGGCTTGAGTTGGTTGATGAATATTCTTGGAGTGGAACTGGCACGCTTCACACTTGATGACGAGCTCAGTTGCATCCTGGAGGGAGGTGGGCCAATAGAATCCTTGCTGGAAAGCTTTTCCGACAAGTGTCCTTGATCCTAGATGTGAACCACATACTCTTCCATGTATTTCTGCCAACAGTATTAGTCCATCTTCTTGGCTGATACACTTCAACTTCACACCATTTGGCCTCTTTCTATATAGTGTGTCATCCACAAACTGGTACATACTTGATTGGTGGGCCACTTTTTAGATTCCTATGGATTATCAGGAAGTTCTCCAGTTTGCAAGAAGTGGACTTTGTGCTGCGCCCATGCCAGAGCTTGAGGCTCGACGACGAGAACTAAAGGCATCTGCTCTGTCGTGGGAGCACCAGCCTCGACAGCGAGAACTCTAGGTTCTGCCGGAGAGTGCGGCTCACCATGAAGCATAGGGTCTCCCCCGACAACCTTCTCACTAGTGGCTTCAAGGGGCTCTGCTGGGAAATGTTTGCCGGTGTTGAGTTTCCTTCTTTTCCTGGCCAATGCTGATGGAGAAACGGATGGTTGGGTTAACTAGAGTACAAAAGTTCCTGGCTCCATAGGAAGCTTCTGCGCAGCGCACTTTGATAGGTGGTCAGCGATGCTGTTTTCCGCATAGGGTACGTGCTTTGTTTGTAGTCTGTCAAAGTGCTCTTCCAGCCTCCTCACCTCTTCCACATATGCCTTCATCAGTGGGCTCTGGTAATCCTTATTCACTTGCTTCACAACGAGTTGAGATTCGCCGCATACGATCAGCTTCTTTATCCCCAGCTCCATTGCAATTCTGAGCCCAGCAAGGGGTCCTTCATATTCTGCTGTGTTGTTGGTGGCATCTTCCCTGGGAAAGTGCATCTGGATAACATACTTGAGGTGTTCTCCGGTGGGCGCAACAAGTAAAACTCCTGCCCCAGCACCTTGGAGCGAGAAAGCACCGTCAAAGTACATGACCCACTCCTTGGGGGCCTCCATGCCGAGGAGGACTGTCTCCACAATCTCTTCATCGGGCGTTGGCGTCCACTCTGCTATGAATTCTGCTAGTGCTCTACTTTAGATAGTTTCCATGCTTTCAAACTTCAAAGCAAAGCTTGACAGTTCTAGTGCCCATTCTACTATCCTGCTGGTGGCCTCGAGGTTCCTTAGGATACGCTGCAGTGGAAGGTGGGTCACAACTGTGATCTCATGAGCTTGGAAGTAATGGCCCAGCTTCCTCGAGGCCATAAGAAGGCCGAAGATCAATTTTTGCACCCCAGAGTACCTTGATCTAGCCCCCTGCAGGAGTGAGCTGACAAAGTAAACTGGTCGCTGCACCATCTTCTTCCTTGCTAACACCTTCTGATTATCAGCACATGTTGTGGCTCCCCTTCGTCGTTACCATCTGACCCTGTCGGGGATAGAGTTGGTTCATCGGTGAGTAGTCCTGCCATAGTAGTTCCTTCGGTATCCACTTCTCTCTATGCCATCAAGGCAGCACTAACCCCTTGATTCTATGCTGCCAGATATAACAGCAGTGGCTCTTGTGGTTTGGGTGCGACCAAGGTTGGAGCAGAGCAAAGATAAGCTTTCAAATCCCACAGTGCAGCCTCTGGCTCTGGAGTCCATTTCATTGGACCAGCCTTCTTCAAGATTTTGAAGAACGGTAGGGCACGCTCAGCGGATTTTGAAATGAACCTACTTAGTGCGGCAACACAGCCAGCCAGACGCCTCACATTTTTGGCGCTTTTTGGAGCTTGGATCTATTCTATTGCCTTGATCTTGTCGGGGTTGGCTTCTATCCCTCCATGAGATACAAAGAACCCAAGGAGCTTGCCGGACGGAGCGCCAAACACACACTTCTCTAGGTTAAGCTTCAAGTTGATCTTCCGCAGGTTTGCAAAAGTTTCTTCCAAATCCTGAATGAGTGTTGACTTATCCCTGGTTTTGACCACTATATCATCCATGTAGGCTTCTATGTTCCTGTGCAGCTGAGGCTCAAAACCAATCTGCAAGGCCCTTGCAAATGTGGAACCAACACTTTTTAGCCCGAAAGTCATACGCACAAAGCAGTACGTGCCATATGGGGTAATAAATGCGGTTTTCTCTTTGTCTTCCTTGGCCATGAAGATCTGATGGTATCCAGAGTATGCATCAAGGAAGGAGAGCAAATCACATCCTGTGGTGGAGTCAACAATCTGATCAATGCACGGTAAGGGGAAGGGGTCCTTTGGACAAGCTTTGTTCAAGTCTGTGAAGTCAATACAAAGTCTCCACTTCCCATTTGCCTTGCGCACACACCACCGAATTAACTAACCAAGTTGGATGCAACACTCCTCTAACCAAACCTGCCGCTTCAAGTTTCTTAATCTCCTTGGCAATGAACTGCTGCTGTTCCAAGGCCTGCTTCCTGACTTTCTGGTTGACGGGACAAGCATGAGGACAGACAGCAAGGTGGTGCTCGATTCCCTCCCTGGGAAAACCAGGGATGTTAGATGGTTGCCATGCAAACACATCGACATTCGCCCGCAGGAAGGCAATGAGCACGCTTTCCTATGTGTCGTCAAGAGTGGTACTAATGGTGAAAGTACAATCAGTGCCATCCTGCCATGCCAGAACCTTCTTTATCGCAGGAGGAGCAGCCTTGGATCTTTTGTTACCTGAACTCTTCGACAACTCGCTGTCGGGCACAGCACACTCCGAAGAGACGCACTTCCCGGAGTCCTTGTCGGTTCCCTTGGCTTTCTTTTCCTCCTTGGTGGGAGCTGAGGTTTTGATGGCCTCTGCTGCTACTGCGTCTCTATACATCTTATCAACATGGATGACTGCATCCCTCTTATCCAATGGAATGGAGATGACTCCCATAGGGCCCGACATCTTCAAAGTGTTATACGCGTAATGGGACGCTGCCATGAACTTGGCCAGAGCTGGACGGCCAAGGATCCCATTAAATGGCAGAGGAAGCTCAACAACATCGAACACAATCTTCTCAGTCCTGAAGTTTATTTCCCCGCCAAATGTTACCGGCAAAGCGATCATTCCCTTTGGCTGGATCAAATTCAACCCTGCCCCACTGTCAACCAACATCGTAGTGACTTTGAGGTTGAGGATTGTTGGTGAAACCAACAATGGCAAGCATCCGACAGCAGTAGTGCGATCCGAATGATCCTCAATGTCAAAGATGATGGGCGTGCGGGACCACTTAAGTGGTTCTCGAGTGCTTGCTACCGGTTCTGCCGCATTAACCTCACGCGCCCACTGCTTGAGTTGGTGGTGAGAGGAGTGCAACGATGCACCCCCGTCAATGCACATTGCTCAGTAGCCCTCTGAAACTCCTGCTCACTGGTCTCATCATCCTCCAATTGTTCAACTTGCTTGCAATCTTGGAGATCGTGACCCTTGGTCCTATGGATCTTGCAGTATGGCCCGCCAGACTTGCCAGTCTTCTCAGCAGCCGCTGTCGCCCCGCAGTCAGCGCAAGTAGCAGCCTCCTTGCTGGACGTCTCAGTCTTTGTTTTTTTGCCGGCATTGAGATCACCAGAGCTCTCAACGGCCATCACTGCCTTCTCCTTATGCTTCTTGTTGCGCTTTCTGTTCTTCTTCCTGGGGGTGATGGTGTCGTCGTCGTCTTCCGCATCGACTTTGACACCAACCTCCTCCCCTGGAAGTCTTCTCCCCTCTTTAGCATGAGCGCACTTGTCTGCCAATTTGTAGAGTTTGTTAACAGTCTTGGGCAGCCAAACATTCATCTTAGCTCGCATCCTACGATTGCGCACAATCGTATGGAACACAGCGATCACAGCTGCTAGATGTATCCTCGGGATGTTGCGGTGCACTCGGCTGAACCTTTGCAGATACTTGCGCAAACTCTCCCCTTCTTTTTGTAGAAGGGCTTGCAAGTCACTGGGTTGCCCTAGTTCTTGATGGCCACCTGTGAAGGCACCAACGAACTCGTTGCACAGATCCGCCTAGGAGGAAATGGAATCCTCCGGCAGGTGCATCAGCTAAGACCTCACATTAGGCTTGAGAGCCAATGGAAAGTAGTTGGCGAGCACTTTCTCATCTCTTCTCCCAGCAGCTTGAACAGCTATCGTATAGATGCCCAAAAATTCTGCCAGGTTCTGTTTTCCATCATACTTTTCCGGCAGGTCAGGCTTGAAGGTGCGAGACAATGGCCAATGGACTTGCCGTAGCACGCGAGTGAAGGCGGGGCACCCTACCTCGGAAGGCAAGTACCCGCCAGCATCGGGCGTGGGTTCGTCAACATCGGGTCCATTACGCCTGTCTGATTGACAGCGCGCCTCGTGATGCTGCTCAATGGTGACACGGGCATCTTCCTTCTTCTTGTCTATCAACACTTGGTGTTGATCCCGCTGGAGTCGTGGATCGGACGAGGCCATTGACGCTTCATCTGGCTCATCGACATCCTGGGTTTGCTGAGCTCGTCGTGGCTGGGCTTGAGCAGGATGCCGCAGAGGGGACTGCACCGTGGGTGTGGTCCTCTCAACTTGGCCACCAGTGGGTGCCGCTGGTGTCACTGGCGGGCGCCGCGAAGGTTCCGCGTGCTGCGACTTGTTGGCTTCAGCAAACCCAATGAGGCTCTTAATGGTGGCTCTCCATTCATCCATCTTATCTGCTACTGGGGGAAAGTTCAGCAACAGTTGGGCTCTGGCCATTGCTTCCGCCACCATCCCCAGCATGGTGTGGGAGGCAGAGCGTGACACCGCTCGACTCCTGGATGAACCAGAAGGAGTGGTGTTGTGCTCCTACTATCTTGGACCGATCACCAGGGTAGTCTGGCGTGGCTGAAGCTATTCTTGATGGCCAGGTTCTTGACCAGCTGGGCCCTTTCCCATGCAGACGCAGTCGTTGAGGATCGATGGCGCCGCTCGGAGTCTTGTCATGTTCGTCCTGCGTGGGATGAAGCGTGCGCCCCGTCGCCACCCCTCTAGACGGTGTGGCTAGTGGATCTTGGCTTGCACCGGAGTGGGTATTGATGTTGCGTTGGTTGAGCTCGCTGGGGTGGTGGGGAGGAGGGAGCTGGGTATCTCCGTGACCCGCACCGGTGGGAGCATGATCGCCAGAATGTTAAGAAAGTTGGGCCGCTCCCGCGGCCGCGGTCCCCACTCCAGTTGTGGTGGGAGCATTCACAGCACCGCCCATGGTGCCTGCACCACCCGCCGCATCCGCCGTGCCCGCAGCTGCAGGCGACGAAGCAGAAGGATGCGTTGCCGCACCGCTTCTCTTCTTGGGAGCCATGGAGGATGCAGAAGACGGTGAAGATCGATGCACCGGCTGTTGCTTCAAGTTCGCACAAGCGAAGCGCCCCAACCTGGCGCGCCAAAGATGTCGGTGTGGAAGCACGATCACCTATGGGGCATGGGTGCCCCTTTGTGGTTCGGCAAGGGGACGCTTACATTGTACAAAGAGCAGAAACGACAGGGGCAGCGCAGCGATGACAACTCTCTTTTACCCAGGTTCGGGCCGCTTTGCAGCGTAAAACCCTACTCCTACTATGGTGGATTGATTCGGAGGAACACGAAGACACGGCGAGCTCAAGCCCGACAAGGATGCCTCGGGGAGAGCAGCGCGCGCGTACAAGTGTTATGGGATCTAAAGTTCGAACCCTTTGCTAGGTTGCCTCGGGCCTCCTTTTATAGCTTGAGGGGCGACCACAGTGGCAAAACAGTCATTTGAGTATGATTAGATAGCTAACAGTGCTATGATACCTAACTCGGGCAGCTAGGACAAAGTGCATTAAATGCACCTGCTAGGTGTCATGCTGGGGTTGAAGCTCGGCAAGCCTGCTGCGCCGCTTATCCATCTTCTCCTTATTAACGTGACACGCCTTCTGGACGGGTGTCAATAAAGCTAATCGCCTCTTCATCATGCTGCCACGTGCCTGGCAGGATCCACCTAGTTACTTGAGAGCTTGACACCGCGCTAATTAATGAATTGCGTGTGATGAGGTGGAGCGGTGGCGTCTTGGCGGGGGCCTGCCGGCGGGGAGCCTGGCGGGTTCTGAGCTTGGCGGCCCCGGAAGCCTTGCCGGGGCGAACTGGACTTGGTCTTCAGAGGCGGTCTCGACCTAGGCGGGTCTCCTACCCGGCAGGGGAGGCCTCCTCGCAGTGCTCTCTTGTCGGCTTGATTTTCTTAATGCTCTCCTTGATCTCATGAAGAGCGGCTTCTCTGACTTATCTTTGTGTCATGCACATGTACTGGATGTATGATTGACATCACACATGTGCACGAGTCTGGGTCGCAAACGTGAATGTTTGTTGCACCGACACTCTCTTTTCTCCATCTCACCCGCACGCTCACTACATTTTTCTCCCTTTTTCACGAACACGGTCTCTCACCGTCTCCCTTGAGAAATGTCACACTCTCTATATCTTTATAGATTACATGACTTTCATGATCTCTCACGTCTCTATCGTTCTCTGGTATCTCTATAGCTACCTAGTATTCTTTTTCACCGCCACACACACTCTCTCACTCAGCTTTCACTTTGTCTTTCTCTCTAGGGATCTCAAATGCACCCTATATCTTTCTAGATATGACAAGTACCACTAAAAGTTCCCTCTGTCACACACACACCGTTTGGCGGGGTCTCCTTTAATTCCCATTGTTTTATTGCTGTCAATCCTGTGCCACTTGTAAAATGAGGCAATGCCACATAGGGAATAATATGCTGTTGTCAATCTAGTGCCATCGATAAATCCAATGACACTTGGAAAATGACGCAATGCGATCGATAACCCTTTTACATATTTTTGCAAACACGGATGTCAATCTCCATCTCAAGCATGTTTGTGCAAACAGAAGCAGATACCTCAATTTTAGTGGAACTCCATAAAATTATATGCGAGTCCCTCCTCTGCCATTGGTAGAAAATGCACCTTTTTCATCAATGCTCTTAGAAGGAATTTGTGTTTTGGCTCTGAATTAATGTTGTTTTGGAGAAGCATTGACGTTGGTAGTAAGAACTAGAGATTTTTCTTTATTTCTAATTATCCTCACAATTTTTTTTGCTTGTGAATCATGGTTGTGGACATTATCTATGAATGTGAAGATATCTGTGAACACGAGTTTGATGTGAAAGTTGAACTTGGAATGTTGGGCTTGCGTGTGAACTATACCATGTCCAATGGTTCGTTTGTTATTGTTCGGGAAGTAATGTAAGTTATTACTTGACCCAAAATATATATTTTGTGCCACATCTCGGCATCACAGACTTACATACATCTCAGTCGATGCACGAACATCACAACAGGCATGCTGACTGGATAAACACTTGAACCTAGCTAATATGAATGAAAATTTGGATTGACAATAGTTTTAGATAGCAGGAGACGCCTAGCCTGCTCTGCCTCTGCTAGCTTCTTTCTAACTTCTTCCATCTCTTCTTTGGCTTGGGTGAAGAGAGCATCTGATTGCTCTTTTCGCTTCTTCAAGAACTCAGCTACACTCTCAAGGGCTGTTGCACGCTTTCTTTCAGCCTTTACTAGAACCACGAGGACACAAACACTTGACGACTCCACCTGGCTTGTGTGTAACCTAGCATCATTTGGGAATTTGCACCTTGTGTCCAATCCGGCATCTTTAGGAAACTGGCACCTTGTGTGTAATCCAACATCATTTTGGAACTCGCACATAGGACTAGCCACAAAACATGATCTTGAGGTTGACCATACTTCCCTCCTCGCACGAGCTGCATCCTGACATGAAGAAGTTACTTCTTTTATAGATCAATAGTTAGAGCTCCCCAGATCCATTAAGTAGAAGCCCGATAAACAGGACTAGGATAAGTTAATTCAAAAGGAGAAATATGAAAACAGACTCCAAGGTGAGAACACCCACTTCCTACATCAAGCTAAAAAGGAAAGCATTAGGACAATTAAGACTGTGCTTATTACATATCAAGCAGAGCCAGCTTATAGAAACTACAACATATACATCAAGAACACAAGGCTAATAGAAATATAAAAACTAGTAGACATGTGCACTAAGCCAAGGGTTGCTGCAGCAAAACAACCGGCAACCAGATGATCTCTAGGGCGTCTGTAGTCGCGTTTGACTGACTAGCTTCAACATTAAATTACAAAGGTTTTTATAGTTTTTCATCCCATGGCATGGTGGGTCCAATGAGTAAATTGAGATCCTACAAATGATAGAGAGCCTAATCAAGTGTACAGGAAATTGTTTGTCTCACCTATTATTGTTTAATAATCTTCCACACTACTAGATTGCATGGCAAGAACCCTAGCCAAGCAGACAACATGGTTTGATGATGTTCTTGTCTTATCACTCCTGGCCTAGTCGTCTCACTCATGTGTTCACGACTGCTGCCAGACACATGCCATGCTAAAGTAGAAAAATGATCAAAAGTGGGGGCTCCCTCCGATCTCATTACCGAAACCATAAAAGACACACAAACCATCCACCACTTCTAGTCGGGTTCTCAATGTTAAAGTAATTGAAAGGCTGTTACTTACCAAAGCTCGATTTACAGGTTCGGTGCAACTCGTCTTTAACTTGCGACACTCCTTGAAGATGTCCCCAACATCCCATATTTGGTCCTCATTGCTCCCCTGCATGTTGGCATTCATAGTTTTAAAATCCCAACATGGCAAGAAAAATATAGTAATACTCACGCATCTTGTGGGCAATATTAAAGCACTCATATGCCATGTTAGCACGAGTGATTTTTAATATCAGACTATGTGGCTATTCAACTTTCCTAGAACTACGTTGTGGTTTCATTCTGAGTCAATAGAACAGGGGGATCACCTCCCTGCTATTCTAAAAAACTTTTCATCATTTGGCACACTACTGGTTAGGGATGAAGAACCTACCCAAGCACACCGCAATACACAATTACAAGACGATATTCTGTCGGATAATGCAAGCTATAACCAATTACTTTTACTAGAACAATAGCATCCAGGAAATTTGAAGGGTAGGTATGAAAAAAATCAGAACTGCACATGTACTGCTAAGAGAATCAATTTACACATTAATAATCACAAAGGAGTACGAAGGTCGTGGTGGCATCTGTGCATCATGGTCGGCAACGAGAGTCAGTTCATTGTCGATGATGATGGTGCTGCCGCGCTTGCCGTCGGCTTCCAAGAAGCAGACCCGAAACCGTGGAAGACGGCACTGGGGAAGCGATTGTATGTACAACGGCGATGGTGGATCGGCTCCAGTACGGCATACAACGTCGTTGATGAGGTAGATGCGCTGCGGTGGATGAGTGCACCGATGTAGAAGGAGAGGGCAGGAAGGTGCTGAGGTGCTGTGGAGAAGTCTATTTTGTGGTGGGGATAGAAAATGGGGATTATTGAGGTATAATCTGGGTGCTAGGGTGGAATTGGCTCAGTGGGGTGAACGTGAAGTTACCAAAATAGCCCCCGACCCACCACCATCTGCCGGCCTGTTCGACCAAGGGTATGATGGTAACTTTGCATTGCTCGAACCTGGGTCGCGGGAGATCTCGATGGAAGCAGAAGATTTTGCCGCCGGCCTAAAATTTGTAACACTGTACTCCCCGTGTGGCATGTTGGGTGATTGGGCTAAGCAACTAGAAGTACTATTACACATCTATTTTCTTAGTTTAATGTTGTGGCATTAATTATTTGTTGTAATTGTGAAATAAATATATTAAGCTATTAACTTTGAATGTAATGGTTTATACAATTCAATAGTTAGAATCATTGTTGAATTCAAAGATGAATACCAGCTCTATAGTACTTCACAATATGCTCAACCTCACATAATCCAACTCAAATGAAAATCTAAATGCATTTCATAATTATTAATTAGTTGGATGCAACAAAACCAACCATAACTCTACATGATCCAATCTAAAGTAGTATTTTGAACACATCCTAATGTGTGAATGAAGCGTAGAGAGAGAGAGAGTTTGTGAAGATGGAGCAATGACGGGAGAGAGATGTGTGCGCTCAACACACAAGATATACACCCGATGGAAGAAAGAGACAGAGGGCGGGAAAGATTGTGTATATATGGGTGAGAGAGTAGGAGAGAAACCTCACAAGAGCTAGAGAGAGAGAGAGAGGGAGAGAGAGAGGAGAGAGAGACGGAGAGAGAGAGGAAGTGTGCCAAAGAGGGATATATATATGTAGGGAGGAAGAAGTTAGGTCTATGAGAAAGATGGAGACATGTAATATACAGAGTGAGATGCGTGTGCATCAGGATCTTGTACATGTGGAAGGAGAAGAGACAAAAGGTTTGACGAGAGAGCTCAAAAAACATGGACGAGAGGGGAAGGAGCTTGTGGGTTGAGGGATTGATAATTTTGTGCGGGAGGGAGAGAGAGAGAGAGAGAGGAAAGGAGTCAGTCAGCTGATGTTACGTCATCCTGCTTCCAAATGGCCCCGCATTCTCTAGTGTGGTCTGGTCGCCATCTTCGTTCTTCCCGATGCCCTCCTTGAAGATCGAGGTGGTGTGCATGTCGGGGTACAGAGAAGCACAAGCGAGAGTGGCCGCTTACCTTGGATGGGGATGGATAGTGTGCTCAGGGGGGGGGTGAGTGAAATATTGAGAGAAATCAAACCTAGGGAGAGAATGTGTGTGCATAGTGTGCAGGCGAGAGAGGCTAATTGTGCGACACAGATACGTCGTGTGCGTGAATGTTTAAGCAATATAGAGAGATCGTGTGCGGGATACAAAGAGAGGACTATGGGGAGTGTGTTTGTGAGGCAGAGAGACATAGCGAGAGATAAATGTGTGTGCGTGGTACAGGGTGTGTATGTGACGGAGAGGTACATGCTAAATAGGGTTTTGAGGAAGAGATTGTGTGTACAAGATAGAGAGCGATGTAGGGGCCTTAAGGCGGGCAGGGGCTGGGTGAGGGTGTCAAAATGTGTGTGTTGGCGCATGTGTTACATGCGAGTGTAAGAGGGATGATCGAATCGAGAGAGATAGTTGTTGTGTTACAGATGCTCCTCTCTCTCTCTCTCTTTCACACACGCACACAAAAACATAAATACAAGACCGTTCTCTCATGTATACAAAATATCTCGTCATCTCTCTATGTCTCACTCATACATGATCATTTGCACATTCACACCTCTCTATCACACGCACACCATCTCTACATTGCCCTTCCGCCACAACACACATACACACATTCTCTCTCCGTCACACACACAAAATCTCTATCAATTTTTTTTCTGGGGCGCACCTAAAACATTCAAATCCAAATAAGCATGAACTGAAGCGAAATTCAAATATATGGAAATATTGTAGCATGAAGAACTTTTACAGCAAAAAAATGTAGAGTAATATTCGGGGATTGTTTTCACACACATAAAAAGGTTCGGTGGATGTCCTTCGAGCGTGACACCGTGACGCACCATTCGATCGACCGCGCGACCTCAGTGCACGCGCTTGCAGAGAATTCTGTATCGATGCTATGCTAACTAATGTGGTATAAGCGCTGCCCTAGTCTAATGTTTACATGTACTAGTATGGTGTTCTTTTATGTTTGACCAACCCTATATAAAACTAAACTAAGCTCTCATACGCGCACTCGTCAATATGCCGCCGCCATTGTTGCACATGTTGGAGCCCACCTTCTCCGACCGACCATTTCTCGCCCATCACCGTTGTGTTCCCGCCATCCCTGTGCCATGAAGTTGCAGGCTCGCCCACTCATGTCGTCTGCAGTCCCTCCGGGTTATGCTGCCGCGCTGCCAAGCATGCGAGTAGCTGGAGCCACATCTACGCCCGCAACATACAAAAATGAGGAGGACGAGTGCATGCTCCAGCACACCGGGTCATTGTCGTCTCCATCCGCGCGGAGGAGGCCCGCATGGTGGCTGTCACGATGGAAGCCAGTCGTGCCCACGCTGAGCCCGCAAACCGGGTGCGGACGTGGAATCTACCTTCGAGACCTTGAATGCCACGTGGATCGTACAATTTGAAGGAACAATTTGTGCCATTCGACTCTTGTGAGCCGTTGGATGCAACATGGACGGCCAGAAGGGCTTCTTCAACCTCCGAAAATGATGTAATGTTCATCTTCTCACTCAACCATTGAGCCACCACAGGCCTAACCATCTGCCGCCGCCACCCCACCCTCCCCTGAACCGCCTCCCACTGCCATGCTCCCCCACCCCGCCATCCGTTTAACCCCGGGCATGATCCATTTTTTCCAGCATACTGCATCCCAAGCCCAATACTCATAAGATAGATCATGGGCACCCTGCCATCCTAATATAGATACTGGGATAGCTTCTCTGCCATCTTCCTTCTCTCCGGCGAACTTCTTCTTTCACAAATCGACTGACTCAAATAATACTACTAGTACATATTAAGTACAGTAGGAACGTGAAGAAATGAGTAGTATTACCAACTACAAGATGAACTATAAGACATACTAGTACATACTAAAGAGTTCAAATAATGAGAAAGAACATAACATAGTTCTGCTGGGGGCTCAGCACAACACGACCTTGAAATAAAACTAAGCAACTAGTCCACTTGACACTGTAGTAGAACCATCATGAGCAACAACACTGCTACCTTACTCGGAGTCCTCGTCACGTCCTCGACTTCGTCCTCGTCACTCTTCCTCTTCCTCTTCGCTGATACTTCTTTGCTTGAACCAAACACTGGGCTCTGCTTCTTCATCCAAGCCTTGTAGATATTTAAACAAAGGTAGGCATCCATGGCTGCGTAAACGATGTGATCTTTACTTATTGTCTTCGACTCCCATGCACGATGAAACTTGTGGTGAGGTTTGTTTAGTTTATCATACGAAGGATCAATCATGGCTCCTGCCAGGGTCAGTATTGAAGGCTGAGAGGAGGATAGCAGGCTTTCCTTCTGGAGATCGAAGGGCTGGCCTACAACGATCCGACCCAGGATTTCCTTGTCGTTCTTAAAGTCTAAAGTAAAGAATTTCACTCTTTTGTCCTTGAGGAAGTCCTCAAAATTCTGGCGCCTAACATCGACATGGCATATGTGGTAGACCAAGCACAAGTTATGTACGCAAACCTGGATCACGGCGGGCTTCTTCTTCTCTTCCTTCTTTAGAAGCTTCTCCTTTTCTAGGACTGTGGTGTGCTGAACATCTAGCCCGGCGACCCACTCATCCTTTGAAGTTTGGAACATGTGTTGGAAGCGACCAAGGTGCCCTTCCACCATCGCAGATCTACAGGTGTAGATGACGTCTAACTCATCTCCGGTGATGGTTTTAACCTTGTACTCACCGCCGATCATGGAGATTTGCAAGGCCATGGATTTTGGAGGCGGCTTAGAAGTGGAACCGCTATAATGCGGAAGGACGAGACAACTGGGAGTGAACTATTGTAAGGTAAAATATGGGGATGAGTAGGGCATGTGAACAACGTGGGGTAGTGGCTTGCCCAGTGGATAAATAGCTGCATACCCCAAAGAGTTCTCGAGTACTATGGGGGACCCACTAGATGTCATGTCTACTAGACCCACTTCATAGACCTGACGGTATAGCATCTGCGTGTTCGCACACCATGCCGGCGCGTGCATGTAACTTTCACTTAATTCTGTCAACCATTGTGCCTCCCACGACCGTCGCCTCGCTCGCGTGGTCACACCCTTTGAGACTTCGGACGGCTATAAGTGAGCAATTTTTTTGCCTACTTCGCATGCATGATACTAGTTCCTCCGTCCAGGTGCGTTATGATGTTGCCATGTCATATATAGTCATCACAACAAGGTTAGCTACTACTACTTCCATTCTGGTTTAAAGGTCTCAATTCAAAAATCTCACCTACCAAGATAGAAGAGGTGGAATTGTTTTTGTAGTTTGCAAAAGTACTCAATTAGTGCTCTCGCTCTTCACAAAAAAATATGTTTACCAATGCATTAATTGCAATGCATGCATGCATGCATGAACACTAAATGACCAAGAATTTTTACATGCATTAGTCAATATTCTCTTAATCCTTGCATGCAATAATTTAGTGCGCCTTCAAATCTGAACATGTGATGGGGAACAATGAAATTGAGAGCTATAAAACGAAAAAACTATAATTTTGAGATAAGCCCTATAAACCAGAATGGAGGGAATATTTTTTTTACCTTCTCTCTATCTCTTTCTTTGTACTACCAATGAGTACGCATGAGAGCCCCAATTCCACCATTTTTCCTATTTCTTTCTACCCCACATAGGCAAAAGTGCCATGTAAGCGGGATATAAGCTCATTATTGTACTCCCTCTATATCGGTGCATAAGGCTGGTCGTAATGGGAGTATCATACCTAGTATCATGCATCCAACTAGGCAATTTTGATGAGGTGGCATGGAATTAAATGAAAAAAGAGAAGGTTGAGTATCGTATCATGATACCGTATTATAATAAATGCTATGCTACTATGTGTCATGCACGGCAATAAATAAAGTACTATATGATACTATGCATTAGGGAGATAGTATCGTACACGAGTATCGTATGCATGATACTATTATATGATACCCCCCATCACGACCAGCCTAAGTCATATTATGAAAATAAAATAATCCCAAAACACTTAGGCGCAGTGCATTAACTCCCACCTCGTTTCTTGTTTCTTGACATGAATAAAGGAACAACCCATAAGAGACGTGGGGCGTGTATGTTTTTAATGACTTGAGACTACCTAGCCCGGCATGCAGTTGTCAGTTCATTGCATGCAATGATATTAATTAGGAAATCTGGTGTCAACACCTTGGTCGCGGTGTGCACCATTCCCCCTACCAGGAAACCCGTTCGCCTCCAAATCTTTTCCTCTCCATGTGTGAAAACAATCTGCATGCCTGACTCTCCTTCTCCCTCCCGCAATCCCATCGCTCCTCCCCATGTGAAAACAATCTGCATGCATGACTCTCCTTCTCCCTCCCGCAATCCCATCGCTCCTCCCTGTGTGAAAACAATCTGCATGCATGACTTTCCTTCTCCCCCCACGCTCGTCCAATCCGTTGTCACCATCAATATCTCCACCCCTCCCCTCCCCCATAATTTACTCCAACAAAAATATGCCCACCTAGCTATTAGGTTAATCCCACAACATATCTTACATAGGTGTGGCATTGCTCGCTATAAATAATGCGCCTCCCACGGCATTCAGAAGAACACTCACATTCATCGCCTTTATCTCCTCGCCCTCCCTCTCAGTTATGGACCCGTTGACCACCATGGCATCGCCCCTCCCTAGCCCTAGGCACCCGTCACTGCCCCACATGGAGAGTCACGCGCCACTTTTCCGTTCCTCGCCGCCACAAGTCAAGGAGGACACGTCGGCGTTCCACTCCTCACTGCCACCAGTCAAGGATGAAGCTTCGGCGTTCCTCTCCTTGCCATGATGCATCGAGAAGGACGCATCGGCGTTCCCAGCCTCGCCACCATGTGTATCAGAGGATGTGCCGGCTGCCCACTACGAGGAGGACGTTGCGCCGCCCTCCGAGCCCCCAGCTTGGAGGAGCTTTGGAAAGAAATGGAGGTCGCCTTGTGGGAGGCTTTGCCTCTGGCGGAGAAGAAGGCCGAGGAAGAGAAGCGCGCTACGACGGATGCTGCCTCACAGGCCCATATGACCTCCAAGAGAGTCAAGCAATTGGCTCTTTGGCAGAAGGCTCGTGCGAGGGCTGTGTGGGTGGTGGAGGACGCCCGTGCCAAATCCCTGAGTGTTGTTGGGTCCAAGTGACTCATCTACGCTTGGCGGTACATGGACCGGGTGCACTCTTCCAGTGAGGACGAGTACCTGTTGGCGCCGGATCACCAGACTGGTGAGATCGCGCTCGCCTGCCGGCAAGCCGCTAATCAGCACCTCGCGAGCTGCTAGGCCAAGGAAGAGGTGTTGTGTCACCGCGCTAGGAAACGACCGCGCACTAGGGCACTCGTGGCATGCCGCAACTGCTCATGCGAGCGTCATGGGTTTCATTAGGAATAATTTAGTGCCGTAAGGTGATCCCATTAGTAGGTAGGAGTACTAGCAGTTTTGGGACGGGAATGAGAAATCCTGAACGTTCAGGAATTATTAGCGTCCTTAATTAAGTATGTAAAAGGAAAAGTTTGGAAACCTTTTGTATCCGTACGCATTTGTAAGTACGTGCATATAGCACAAACTTCACTATATATCGTAGTACACGTCTCTCTATATCTATACTATCTATGGTTGTAGACTATACTATTACTAGTATGTATACACATGCGCAAATGCAAGTTTTTTAACATTACGATGCGGTTTCGGTAAAATTAGAAAAACAGCACTAGTCAACCTTGTGAAACGATTCAATGCAAAAGAAATGAAAGAATGCTTGTTTGATTGTTTACTTTAGCTTCCTTCTCTCTGTGGTTTTTTCTATCATACTTTGTACGGAGTATCTCACTGGTCGGGAAGACATGCAAATTTTTTAGGTAGCTTCCCTTCCGATTATTACATAACAGTATGAGGCCAGCAGCTAGCTATTACTGCTCAAGCGAATCCCGCAGATCGGCCATTCGATCTATGCCCTATGCACCGGGGAGGGATTAGTGGCCTTTGGAGGCACACCATACGTACTAGCACGTACTCCTATGAGTGACTCCTACTACTACCCTTCGTTCCATGACGAGTGCATATAGACATTTTGAAAAGTCAAACTTCACTAAATTTGACCCGGTTTTTGGGGGAAAATATTTTCATCGAGAATGCAAAACATATATCATTAGATTCATCACAACATATGGTTTCATAATTTATATATATACTACTATAGGTATAAGTAGTTTTCTAGATAAACTTGGTCAAAGTTTGTAAAGTTTGACTTTTCAAAAAATCTACACGCACTATATATTTTTGCAATTACTACTACTAGTCCCAAACCGCTTCGTACACCCTCTGTCGAATTTTTCCCCTAAGAAGTTGTGCCGTGCAATTGGAATTCCAACTTGAGTACTAGTAAGAGTAGTAGATAGGGATCGAATGTGCGAGATGAACCGGACAAAATAAATGCAGAGAGATGAAATGCAAAAAATACATGAGTGATGTGATGGTTGCTTGTCTGTTCATTTTATCAGGCCACTTATTACTGGGAGTGGTGGGGTTTTGTGGTATGACGGCTTTACTGCTGCGCCACGAGTGGGGTGAGACTCCCGTGCAGCGCCACCCTCTATGCTAGTACTCTACTCCTACTACTGAGTTGCATGTGCTTTCCATGTGAGTTGTGAGATATCGTTACAACACAATGTTAGTAACAAACAACTGACACTTACATATTAAGTAATCGATAAAGGAGAACCTTAGCTGCATAGTGTTCCAATAAATGTATATGACACATTATATGTATGGACCTCAAGGCTAAATTCATGAATATGCAAAGATAGTGTTGCGGCATTTGGTTGAAATTCTCTGAAAAAGATATATGCACTGTAAGAAATGGTTCATCATAAGTCTTTCACCATGAGTAAAAATTCCCAATTAATCTCATAAATGAGTACACTTTTATTCAAGCTAGAAATCTAATGGAGCAAGAGCATACATGGAAGATTCTAGACTAAACCATAAATGGATACACTTTTATTCCAGCGCGATACTCCAATAGAGCAAGATCATGGATGGAAGGTTCTAGACTAAATAAGAAATGTCCACATGCTTAGACAATGGCTTACATTGAGCGAAGACTAATGATGAACAGTTAACTTGGTAATGCATATGCCCAGGTGAACCTCCTTGGAGTCCCCATGCATCATCTTGGGGTGCACATGAAGCCAGCCCTATTCCATGTCCACCTTGCCAGGAACGAAGCAGCTCACCACAGTCTCATTCAGCGTGAGGGAGCCACCGAGGTCGCCCTCCTACACCGTAGGGGCATCAACAGTGAGCACACAATTGTACAGCGGCCTCGTGTCGGCGTTGGCGGCGCTGCCCCTGACACACACGACAGAGATGGGGTGGCGACCTGCGCGGTCCTTGCCGGTGCCCACGGCCAAGAGGAAGATGCTACCATCCTCCTCCGTGACTAGTAGCTAGCATGTCTCGTACTTGATGTTTGCCGCGGGCCAGAAGTGTTTGCCGGACGGTGCCGTGAGGTGATGCATGAGGCTCGTCGCGAGCCCTCAAACGGCGGCGTGCACTCATAGCAGTAGCAGGGCGCGGGCGCGCATCGGGACCTATGGTCCACCACCGAGTGGTAGGCGATGCACCTCTCACAGCCAAAACTCTTGTAGACGCAGGGCACCATGCAGGCATTGACCGTGCTGTGCATGAAACAGGAGTGGTTGTAGGGGACGTCGCACCCGCCGCATGGAGCGCAGGAGTAGCACACGAAGCGGTAGATCATGTACTTACTAGTACTCCCTCCGTTTATTTTTAGTTTGCATATAATTCCAAACACCACGTAGACACGTTCGCTGACCAGAAACACGGGCTACGTAGTACAGTACCATTTTACAACTATAATAGTATCAATTTTAGTGGTCAGCCGGTGCAAGTTCTAGCGCCTGGTGTTTTAACCTTTTTTTAGTAATGATATCTGGCAATTGTTTGCCACGAGCCCAATCCTGGCGAATTCCCACATAACTGACAGATTTCCATCTGACGGTGGACTTTTTTTAAGCCCATGGTATTTGAAAAAACTGCCGCTGCAACCCTTGCGCATGTACTCCCTCCGTTTTTATTTACTCTAGATATTAGAGTTGAGTGAAGTCAAACATCGTAAAGTTTGACCAAGTTTATACAAAATAATATAAATATTTACCAGAACAAATTTATATGATGTGAAAGTACATTCACTAATAAATCTAATGGTATTGATTTGTTATTGTCTATTTTCATATTTTTGTTTATAAACTTTGTCAAAGTTACAAAGCTTGACTTGATCAAAGCTAATATGCGGACTAAATAAAAACAGAGGGAGTACTGTAACTGCGACGCAGGCATTTACAACTGCCATGTCTCCCAGCGAACATTTGCTGGGGATTAGCATTAGCACCGATGGCGGCTCGAGGTCGTTCCACTCTCGGGCATTGAAGTTTGTAACTATTTACTATATACTACTTCGGTAGTAGTAGAGGAGAGTCCTACTCCACTATACTACTCGGGCATAGTAGTAGGTACTTTAGTACTAGTATCGTGATCACTCAAGTTGTCTGGGATCGATATGACCCAACCCCGGTGGGATGTTTCTTGTAAGTCAAGAGGCGTGTTGCTGCTACATTGTCATCATCACCTGTCCACTTCCCGCAACACACATTCACTTCTCCATCCTCGCCCGCACATAATCGTCCAATCTTCCATCCCCGCTAGGCGCCTCCCCCCTCTCCCGAAACCCAAGCATTAACAATGGCGGAACCGATCAGCGTCTGCCGAAAGAGTGGATGGAATTCTCTCCCCATAGAGGTAATCAAAGTCATTGTTTCGCGTGTGGGCAATCTCAGTACCATGCCGGTCGCCGCGTGCTCGTTGAGGCTGTGCCGTTTATTCAAAGCCCTCAGGCCGGAGCTTTTTAAGCCAGCTCCCTGCTTGCTGATGCCGCATGATCTTTAGAAACGGCATGTCACGCAGTATAAGGATCGTAGGGTGGCGAGCATCAACCCCCTCGACTGCGATCCGATCCCCGTCACCCTCAACTACATTAATGGTATGTACTGGGTCAGCATGAACCGCGGCCCAGAATACTCGAAATCTTTAAAGTAGCCAACATGATACCAAGTTTGATTTACTCAAGGTTGTAATCTGCCAAGTGCCCACAAGATATGCGAATTATGAAGACTTCGGGCTAATTGCATTCTTCAACCGGGCCTCGCCTATCTGATAGGTCATTGTGGTAAGTGGATAAATCTGCACGTCCATCGCAGGATCATACATCTTCCATGGCTCTCTGATGCCATTGAACGCAAGGGCTTCGTTTACGCTATGGACTCCTTCTATGGCTGGACGTATTGCTGGCCTACTCCAATCATCGCTACAAAGGTGTCGTGGAAAACCACGGCCACCTATGGGGCCACGAGCCCCTTTTGGTTCGGCAGGGGGACTGAGCACGTTGCACAAAGAGCGGAGGAGCGCAGCGCAGCGCGGCAGAGATCACACAGGCAGTTTTATCCAGGTTCGGGCCGCCGTGAGGCGTAAAACCCTACTCCTGCTTTGGTGGATTGATGGTGGATGGTGGTGGAAACGCAGCGCTCTTACCCGGCAGGGTTGCCTCGGGGCAAGAGCAGCTACGCGCGTACGAGTGTACAAGGGTCCGAATCCTTTCTATGGTTGCCATGGGCCTCCTTTTATAGATCAAGGGGTCACCACTGTGGCAAGTAAGTCATTGTGTACTTATTAGATAGCAAACTGTGCTATCATATCTACTCCGCAGATAGAGCAGAACACATTAAATGCACCGCTTAGCGTAACATCATGGCCTGACCAGCAGGCCTTGCCGGGCTGTTTGGCCACCTTCTCTCCTGTCTGCATGACATGTCATTGGACGGGTGTCACTTGGAGGCGATTCCTGTAGGAAATGGCTGCCATGTGGCAAAAGGCAGCCACTTAGTCACTTTGGGGCTTGACACCGCACCGATCGATGACTTGCGTCGCTGTGAGGTGGAGCGGTGAAGCCTTGGAGGGGTGTTTTGCCTTCGTAGGACCCGGCAGGCCTGCCGGGGTGGTCTTGAAGCTTGCTTCCGGGGCAACCTTGACCTCGCCAGGCTCTCCTGCCCAGCAAGGGAGGTTTTCCCTTAGTGGTGTCTTGCTCCTTGGCTTGACTTGGTCTTCTCAACCTGCCCTTTGATTCCTCAAAGAGGCTATCTCTTCACCTGGGCCTTGTCTTGGATGCTGCAATCTTGATCTCGAGCCTGTGCACGGTCTGGGCAATAGACCCAGGGTTTATTGCACCGACCGGAGCCCCTAGGCCTGGCTCGAACGCGCTGCCGGGCGTCGTTGGGGTAGGCCCTAACTTGTGCATAGGCGAGGGGGAAATAACTGCTTGTCCCTTGAGATATTCTTTGCTTCTTCATTAATCTGAGCCCAAGTCAGTTTCTGGTTCTTCCGCCCGTCGTGTAACGCCAATTGTGGTGGGGCCATTCTTGTAATGGCCCGTGAATGACTTTAACGGACGGGCGAGTAACTGCCAATTCACTCTTCCCACCACGCCCTTATCCCCGGCCACGTATGCTGCATGCATTGAGTGGGGTAGGTAACGGCGGCGCGTGGTGCAGGAGAGTGTCGGTGTACTAGAATAGGGGTACCCTAGTACCCCGTACTTGTGCACGGGCAGTAGTAGCATCCTGCGGCCAGGCTTGCGGGAGGACAGCCAGAGAGAAGCTCAAGATTATTAAGCCATTCAAGAACAAAGTATACAAAGCAAGAGTTAAGGACCCCGCAAGAGGAGCTTGCCGGGTGGGACAGCTGAGGCCCAGCCTGAGGTTTGCTGTAGCAGAGTACTTGCCGCGGCAAGGTACTTGCCGCGGCAAGTCATTGGCTGCGGCAAGATAGCAGCTGCGGCAAGGTACTTGCCCCGGCAAGTTACATTGCGCGGCAAGCTATGGGTTGCGGCAAGCTGTCAGGTGCGGCAAGGTCTTGCCGCGGCAAGCGTTACTGTACCACTGTGCTACTGTGCTGCTCCGGTGCCTCTGCCAGCGTGGCGCTCTGGGTCCTTCCAAGCGTGTGTGGCAGGGCACTGTGTAGACGGCGGTACACTGTAGCTAGCGGTGCAGGAGCAAGTGGGATAGGCTTTTCCCACGTCCAAGACGTCCGGGTACATGTATCTGGACAGCAAAGGCATGGGCATTTAATGCCCTTGTCCCCTGCCGTCAGTGGTAGGTAGGACATGTCATCCTGGTAATAATGGCCTTACTGTAGCAACTTTCCACCTCTACCTTTACTGTTTGCCACCTGTTGGTGACCCCTTTGTGCGTATAAAAGGAGGCCCATAGGCAACGTGGAGAAGAGGAGAAACTGGGAGATGGAGAACTCCAGTGTTGTACGCAGCTACTCTGTACTGTAGCGCTCCTGGAGCTAGAACAATCATACAGATAATAAACCAAAAAGTAGGAGTAGGGTTTTACGCATCCGTGCGGCCCGAACCTGGGTAAATCTCTCTCGTGCACTGTCATGTTCTTCACTAGATTTGCTCTTCGTGCGACCGTCTCTCCCTGCCGAACGTAAAGGGGTCCTTCCCTGGGTCCCATAGGTGATCGCGGATTCGTCCCCGACATCTTTGGCGCGCCAGGTAGGGGGAAGGAGGTTGTGTGAACCTAATCTAGCGATTTGCGCGTTAGTTTTTGGGCCATCCTCCGCCTTATGGCTCCAAAAAAGAAGACTTCGGCCATCGGTGCGTCTACGTCCAACCCGCCTGCTCCCATGCAGGAGGGTGCCGACATGATTGCGGCTGCTGGGGGGACTGGAGAGCGAGAGCTCCTATTACCTCCACCTGTCCAAAACCGGGCCAGCAACGCCAATCTTGGCGCTGCTGGGTCTGGGAATGCAGCGCTGCTCGCTGCTGCTGGCCCTGCAAGCTCCAGAAACGGTGCTGCGCGTTCTGGAACGCCTGCGCCAGTTCAGACGCCGCGGCCTTCGCAAGAAGCCCGTGACAGGCAGCGTCCTGACGCCCCAGGTGCCAGGCGCTCCCTGGATAATGAACTTGCGCATCGATCTCGAGATGCGCGGGGTCACCATATGAAACAACACGTTGGCGGGGTCGAGGTACGGTCGCCTGGGCGTGGAGATGCTCCTTCTAACACTGTTAGGAGTAAGAGCATCCCACAGTCCTCACGCCACTCGATACCTCCCTCACCAGCAGAAGCGTTGGCGCGTGCGCAGCTGCTACTGAACTTCCCTCCACCAGCAGATAAGCTTGACGAGTGGAGGGCAACCATTCAGAGCCTTCTCAGCTTCGCTGATGCCGACCCGGTGCGCGCGGCTGACAAGAGAACTGGTGACAATGCTGTCACCAACAAGAACGGCGAGGGGGCAACAACCGTACACTCCCCGCCCAGACGGCCTCGGTCGCCGACACGTCAAAATGACGCCCGTGGCGATGATTCCACGGCGTCGTCTGACCCGCGAGCTCGTTGTGACCAGCACCTCGTTCTTCAGGAACGCAGAGGAGAAGACGCTCGTACCACTATCGAGCGAAGGAGAGAAGCGCATCGTCAGTCCGACAGACGCGCAGGGCCCGCTGTTGACATGCATGCGCCAGGGGATCCTGGCGACTTGCCGTACGCGGTAAGTTGTCCAGCGTTCACCCATGAGCTGCGGCAGGTCCAGTGGCCCAATCGCAAGGCTTTCAAGCCTGACGTGCCGGAGAAGTATGATGGCAAGACACACCCGTCGGAGTTCCTCAGCATTTACACCATTGCGGTGCAAGCTGCCGGGGGACGAGACGACAAGATTCTTGCTAACTACTTCCCGCTCGTGTTAAAGCGCAACGTCGTCTCATGGCTCATGCACTTGCCGGAGAACTCCATTTCTTCATGGGCGGACCTGTGCCATCAGTTTGTTGGTGCCTTTACTGGCGGTCATCAACCTCATGGCCAGGAGAGTGATCTTCATCTCATCCCCCAGAAGGAAGGAGAGCCCCTGCGCAAATACATTCAAAGGTTCAGCCGCGTACAGTACAACATCCCAGATGTTCACCCCGCTGCGGTTATTAGCGCGTTCCATCAGAACGTGCGTAACCGCAAGATGCGGGAGGAAATGGCGATGACCAAGGTCAGAGACATTGGCCAGCTATATGCTCTCGCCGACAAGTGTGCGCGCGCTGAAGAGGGAAGGAAACTTCCCGGTGAAGGTGTTGGCGCAGGGGGGAACTCTGACAGCGAAGGTACCGCCCCGGCAAAGAAGGACCGGCGGCGGAACAACAGGAAGAAAAAGGGCAAAGCTGTGCTTGCCGTCGAGCAGTCCAGTGGCAACGGCAGCGCCGACAAGGCCAAAGTTGAGGGCTCCGGCAAGGAGATTGCCGCGTGCGCCAACTGTCAGGCCTTGGCGGCTGCCGACAAGCAGGACGGCTCCGACAAGCAATATTGCAAGATCCACCGCACCAAGGGACACGATCTCCAGAACTGTCGACGAGTCAAGCAGCTTGTCGAACAGCAGAAAGCTGGGTATGAGAGGTGCGACAAGGAGAAGGCCCCAGAAGGTGCTGGCGGGTCCGGCAAGAAGCGCACTGCCCGAGGAGGGCGTCACGGCAAGGCCAAGCAGCAGCAGAGAGATAGGCCTCCTCGTGGCCGCGACAAAGATGATGATGATGATGATCTAGATGATGAAGAATCCAGTGAGCACGAATTTCAGAAAGCCGCAGAAGTCTTGTGTGTTGACGGTGGTGCTTCGTTGCATTCTTCTCACCGCCAACTTAAACAGTGGGCGCGAGAGATCAATGCGGCGGAACCATCTGTTGACGCCAGAAAGCTTCTGAAGTGGTCCGACACGCCTATCGTCTTTGACATTGAGGACCACCCTGACCGCACAACGGCGGTCGGGTGCTTGCCGATGTTGGTTTCACCAACGATCCGCAACCTCAAGGTCACGAAGATGTTAGTTGACGGTGGGGCCGGCTTGAATCTGATTTCGCCCGCTGTGCTCCGGAAACTTCAAATCCCTGACGGCGAGCTTGAGGAAACTGGTACTTTCCAAGGAGTCAATCCAGGAAGGAGCAAGCCGAAAGGGAAGATCACGCTGCCAGTGACATTTGGCGGCGAGCTGCACTACCGGACCGAGAAGGTCACCTTTGACGTTGCCGATATTCCATTACCTTATAATGGGATACTTGGCCGTCCAGCGCTCGCCAAGTTCATGGCAGCCTCTCATTTTGCCTACAACGTGTTGAAGATGCCAGGCCCAGTAAATGTTATCACAGTTCCCTGCGACAAGAAGGATGCGCTTATTTGCGCCGACAAGATCTACCGGGAAGCAGCTGCCGCAACTGCCGCCAAGGCACTTGCCGCTGAAACTCTCGGGGGGGAGAACAAGAGGAAGTCCGGCAAGAGCTCCTGTGCCCACTCCGGCAAGCGCACCTCTTCGGAGTGCTGCGCTGCCGTCGAGGACGCACCAGAGAGCTCCACCGGCAAGTGCAAGAAGAACAAAGCCGCTCCGCCGGCGACAAAGAAGGTGCCCGCCAAGGAGGACGGCACTAGTGGTTCCTTCACCATCAGTGCCACACTTGACAACAAATAGGAAAGCGCGCTCGTTGCTTTCCTGCGGGCGAATGTCGACGTGTTTGCATGGCAACCGTCCGACATCCCCGGTGTTCCCAGGAAAGTAATTGAGCACCACCTTGCCGTTTGTCCCCACGCGAGGCCCGTCAAGCAGAAAGCCAGAAAGCAAGCTGTGGAGCGGCAAGAGTTTATTGCGGAAGAAATCAAGAAGTTGGAAGCAGCAGGCCTCGTCAGAGGAGTGCTCCATCCTACGTGGTTGGCCAATCCTGTTGTCGTGCGCAAAGCGAATGGAAAATGGAGGCTTTGTATTGATTTCACTGATGTCAATAAAGCTTGTCCCAAAGACCCATTTCCTTTGCCCCGCATAGACCAGATTGTTGACTCCACGGCAGGATGTGATTTGCTTTCATTTCTTGACGCATATTCAGGGTATTATCAAATCTTCATGGCTGAGGAAGATGAGTAAAAGACCGCATTTATCACACCCTGTGGCACATACTGTTTCGTACATATGCCATTTGGTTTGAAAAATGCTGGTTCAACATTTGCAAGAGCCGTCCAGATTGCTTTTGAGCCTCAGCTGCACAGAAATGTGGAAGCCTATATGGACGATATAGTGGTCAAAAGCAAGGACAGGGCTACTTTGGTTCAAGATCTAGAAGAAACTTTTGTAAATCTGCGCAAGATCAACCTGAAGCTCAACCCCGAGAAGTGCGTGTTTGGAGTTCCCTCCGGCAAGCTTCTCGGGTTCTTTGTGTCTCAACGTGGAATTGAAGCCAATCCTGACAAGATCAAAGCCATTGAGCAAATTGAAGCACCGAAGCGCGTCAAGGATGTACGACGACTTGCCGGCTGTGTTGCTGCTCTCAGTAGGTTTATCTCCAAGTCAGCTGAGCGCGCCCTGCCATTTTTCAAAATCTTAAAAAAGGCAGGTCCATTGAAATGGACTCCAGAGGCGGAGGCAGCACTGCAAGACTTGAAGAGATACCTCTCCTCTCCTCCAATACTTGTCGCACCTAAACCACAAGAGAAGTTGTTGCTGTATCTAGCGGCAACCAATCAAGTGGTTAGTGCTGCGCTAGTAGCGGAGAGAGAGGTGGATGAGGCGGCAGTAACTGCGGCAAGCACGTCCAGCAACAAGCTGGGGGCTCCCCCGACAAGTTTTGCTGCCGACAAGGATTCGTCTGCGCAGTCAGGCGAAGTGATACAAAAGAAGAAAATGGTGCAGCGCCCGGTCTACTTTGTGAGCTCTCTTCTGCAGGGAGCTAGGTCAAGGTATTCTGGTGTGCAGAAGTTGCTTTTCGGCCTTCTCATGGCCTCGAGAAAGCTGCGCCATTACTTTCAAGCACATGAAGTTACCGTCGTCACTCGCTTGCCGCTGAAAAGGATTTTGCAAAATCCAGAAGCGACAGGCAGGATTGTCGAGTGGGCGTTGGAGTTGTCGAGCTTTGGTCTCAAGTTTGTGAGTACATCAACCATACAGAGCCGAGTTTTGGCAGAGTTTGTCGCAGAATGGACACCAACGCCAGACGAAGAAATCCCAGAGACGACTCTCCCCGGCAAGGAGACAAGCAAAGAGTGGCTTATGTACTTTGATGGTGCCTTTTCGCTGCAAGGCGCCGGTGCTGGCGTACTGCTTGTCGCACCCACCGGAGAGCACCTCAAGTACGTGGTCCAAATGCACTTTCCCAAGGAACAGGCGACGAACAATACTGCAGAATATGAGGGGTTGCTTGCCGGTCTCAGGATCGCGGCAGACCTTGGGATCAAGAAGCTTATTGTCAGGGGAGATTCGCAGCTTGTCGTCAGGCAAGTGAACAAGAACTACCAATGCCCATTAATGGAAGCTTATGTAGATGAGGTGAGGAAGTTGGAGGAATGCTTTGACGGCCTACAAATGGAGCACGTCCCACGTGCTGAGAATGACATTGCCCATGGTTTGTCAAAGCGCGCCGCACTCAAATTGCCTGTGGAACCAGGCACTTTTGTGCTCCAACTAACTCAGCCATCCGTGACGCCATCAGTAGGGCAAGGCAGGAAGAGGAAGTTGGCTTCTGGCGACTACTTCCCGGCAAAGCTCCCCGAAGCCGCCGGCAAGAAGGCTGCCAAAGCCAGCGCCAAAGATGCAGAGGGGCAACTTGCTCCGACAAGGCCTCACGCTCTTGTCGTTGAAGCGGGTGCTCCTAGGCAAGAGGCAAAGGGGCAACTTGCTCCGACAAGACTTCGGGTCCTTGTCGTTGAAGCAGGTGCTCCTGATCGAAGCGCTGAGGAGCAAGATGCTCCGACGAGGCCTTGGGCTTCCGTCGTTGAAGCAACTGCTCCCGACGAGCTTGTTGAAGGACATCACGCTCCAGCAGGGCCCCAGGCTCTTGTCGTTGAAGCGGCTGTTCCCGCCAAGCTCGTCGGGGAACGGCCGGCTCTGGTAGAGCGACAAGCTCTTGCCGTAGGGCCTGATGTTCCCGCAGCAGAAGAAATGCCTTTAGTCCTTGTTGTCGAGCCACAGGCTCCAGCGTGGGCGCAGCAGATCGTCCGTTTCCTTCAGACAGGAGAACTTCCCGAAGAGCAGGAAGAAGCGGAGAAAGTAGCCCGACGGTCCAATATGTATCAATTTGTCGATGACATGCTGTGCAGAAAAAGACCAAACGGTGTGAAATTGAAGTGTATTCCCCGGGAAGAAGGACATGAGCTGTTGGCGGAGATTCATGGAGGCATAATTGGCCACCACATAGGGTCAAGAGCCCTTGCTGGAAAGGCTTTCCGGCAAGGTTTCTTTTGGCCCACCGCCCTCCAGGATGCAACTGCACTAGTAACTAAGTGTGAAGCGTGCCAGTTTCATTCCAAGCAGATTCATCAGCCAGCTCAAGCTCTCCAGACAATCCCTCTCTCCTGGCCATTTTCGGTCTGGGGGCTCGACATCCTCGGCCCCTTTCCCCGTGCCACCGGGGGCTTCGAGTACTTGTATGTGGCCATCGACAAGTTTACGAAGTGGCCGGAAGTGGAAGCAGTGAGGAAGGTGACAGCACAATCAGCCATCAAGTTCTTCAAGGGAATTGTTTGTCGCTTTGGTGTTCCTAACAAGATCATCACCGACAACAGTACCCAGTTCACGAGCCACGCCTTCATGCAGTATGTCGAAGACCTTGGCGCCAAGGTCTGTTTCGCTTCTGTTGCTCACCCGCGAAGCAACGGTCAAGCTGAAAGGGCAAATGCTGAAGTGCTGCGTGGGCTCAAGACGAGAACTTTCGACAGGCTGCGCAAGTGCGGCAAGAACTGGATCGAGGAGCTGCCAGTGGTTCTTTGGTCGATCAGGACGACGCCAAATCGAGCTACTGGCCAGACGCCTTTTGCTCTAGTTTATGGAGTAGAGGCAGTTCTCCCAACGGAACTCGTATACGGGTCACCTCGAGTGCTCGCTTACGATGAGCTTGAGCAAGAGCAACTGCGGCAAGATGACGCTGTGCTCCTCGAGGAGGATCGTCTTCAGGCTGCTGTGAGAGCTGCTCGCTACCAGCAAGCTTTGCGTCGCTACCATAGCCGCAAAGTTAATGCCAGAAGTCTCGAGGAAGGCGACCTTGTTCTTCGGCTCATTCAGTCGGCCAAGAATTCAAACAAGTTGACGCCAAAGTGGGAAGGCCCTTATCGGGTGAAACGAGTCACCAGGCCCGGTGCTGTCCGCCTGGAGACCGGGGATGGCATTCCAGTGATCAATTCCTGGAACATTGAGCATCTTCGTAAGTTTTTTCCATAAGGCGCGGTTGCCGGGCCCTTCCTCGGCAACCACCTTTTGTACAAGTCTTGCCGCTGTTGCATGTAATCCTTTGTACAAAGCCAGGCGCAGACCCTGTGCATAAATAAAGCTTTTGTATTTCGCAGTTTTTGACGATTTCATGTTTACTTTTATTTTGCATGATTATCTGACATACTGTGCAGTACAGCCTCCCCGGTAAGCATTAACGAGCCGCCAAGCTCCTATATCTTTATTTTCTCTTCTTTCTTTTTCTCAAAGAGACAGAAGCTTCCCTCGCGCACAAGTTTGCCGGGGGGGATGGGATAATGATATGGACCAGGCGTGGACCAGGCGTCGTTCAAAGAAACTTGTATGAAGGCAGCGGCAAGCAGTGACAAGACCTTGCCGCGGAGAGATCAGCGACAAACCTAAGTGCCAAAGTTTGAACAATCAAATTCTTTTTTATTTTCAAGGTTATTTTCCTTGAACGATACTACTCTTTGTATGGAAAACCTGTGCGCGACGGAACCTAAGCGTAATCGGTTGCGCCCTTACCTTGTTTCGAGTCCGCTCAACAACCTAAGTGGCTGCACTGAGCGTGACAAGGTTGCTTGCCGGCAGCGGCACCGCCAGCAGGCTGCTGAAGTCCCGCACCCAGCGCTCGCGGCAATGGTGCGCGCACCGGCAAGTTCCCTATAAGCGTAGGGCAAGTACACACAAAGAAAGAAATTGCTCAAGGGAGATGACATGCATTAACTCCAAAATATTGCAAGTTATATTACAAGATAAGTTGACGCGGCTTAAACAGATTGTTCTTTAACATGTCTAGCAGCGGCAAGGAGGGAGAAGAATGGGCTCTCTAATTGCGGTGCTCGCCTTCGACTCTCTGGATATGGTCCACCCTCTCCATGATGGGCGCGACAAGGGCCTCTAGTGGCGCGGGGTCGTATCCCTTCGGCAAGCTTTTGAAGATGTTGCTGAAGTCGACGCCCGGGTTTCTGTATGCTATCTTCACCAACAACCTCCGGAGAACTCCCCGGCAAAGCCTGCGTGACTCGTCGGCCAGTTGAGCCTTGTGATTGACTTGGAGCTGTTGGAGTGCTTCTACTACTCCGTCGAAGAACTCGGCTAGCTTGACGCTAGTTTGCGTGTTCTTGCCGGTGGAGTACCCGAAGTCCGGCACCTTCAGGGCAGTCAGCTCCTTGTCGATGTCCTCGGCGGTGCTGGCAAGCCTGTCTGTGAAGATCCCCACGTTATCCCTGAACTTCTTGTGGGTTGCAATAGCGTCTTGAAGCAGACCCTTTTCCTTCTGGAGCTCTGTCATTAGCAGCCCTTCGCGCTTTCTGGTGGTGTCGAGCGTCTCCTTCAGCGTGGTCAGCTTCAGCTTCAGGTCTGCTCTGGAGTCGTTGGCGGCGGCAAGCAGATTGTTCTTCTTGGCTATGGTAACTTGCATCTCCGCCAAAGTGTGGGTCACCTTTACCCTCTCACTTTCAAGCGTTGAGAGCTTGTCACCGTTTGCCTTGAGGGCGGCCTCTAGTCTTGCCACTTTCTCTTCGGTTTCCTTCCTGTTCACTTCTGCAGCAGCGACAGCGTTGGTGGCCTCCACCAACTTGCTGGCGTACTCTTGGGCCAAGGCTTCGATTTCCTTCTGGTGTTTTTGTGCCTGCCCCTGGGTCCGCTCTGCGACAAGTCTTGCCACCTCCTCGTCTTTCTGCTGGAGGGTTTCGGCAAGTTTCTTCTTGCGCTCGGCAAGTTCCTCTTCGTGGGCATCAAGGTCCACTTTCCGCTGGTTCAGATCACCGGCCTGAGCAGACAACTCCTTGGCGGTCTCCTCCTGTTTTTGTTCAATGTCTTGCTTCATCAGGAGGAGGGCCTGCCGTTCTTCGGCCAGCTGTGCCCGCTTGACCTCTAACGCATTAAGAGATCGCGCGCGGACGTCCGCCAAGATCTCCGCGTGCCTCAACATGTCAGCTTCGGCCTTCTCGATGAGCGCCTCCCTGGAAGCTAGCTTCTCCCGTCGGGCGCGATGAAGATTCAGCAGCTTTTGAAGCAGTTGCTCCTCTTCAGACGTGCTGCTGCTGCTGGTGCCTGGCGCATCCACAAGCTGGAGCCCGGCAGCGGCAAGGATCTCCTCGTCCACAACATCCTCCTCGGTTGGCGCTCTGGAGCCCACCGTCCAGGGGAGGCTGACGTAGACGTTCTCACCGACCCGGATGTATTTGCTTGGCGGAGGCGAGTTGGGCGCTGCCGCCTCGTCAGTGGTTGAGGGACCCGTGGTCGGAGTAGCGCCTGGCGCTCCTGTGGCCTCAGGGCCGTCAGTACGACCACCGGCTCCCTCGCCGGCCTCCTCAGCAGCCTTCTGGGCGGCCTCAGCTTCAGCAGCCTTGGCGGCTTCATCGGTGGGCGCCTTGGCGGTATTATCCTTGGCGGCCTTGCCGGCCTCTTCGGCAGCCCTGACAGTTTCTTCGTCGGCAAGCTTGTCGGCTGCCAGCTTGTCGGCCTTGGCAGCGGCGGCCTTGGCGGCCTCGTCGTCGATGGCCCCTGCGGTGTTCTCCTCGGCAGAAGAGTCAATGTTCATTGGCTCCACCGAGGAGGGCTCTGCCAACCCGAGAAGTAAAGCAAAAAGAGCTTCAGGAAGAAATTCAAGAAGACAAAAGAAAGAAAGCAGAAAGAGTTTTGCGGCAAGTGGGTTTACCCGTGTTGAGCTCAGGAGCGGTGGGCTCCCCTCCCCCGTCAACGTTTGTCATTGGGGTGGGGTCGCCAGCGCTGGTGCTTGGCACTTCGGCGCTTGCCGGCTCCTCTTCGTGGCTCGGCTCGCTAGTGGGAGCCCTTACCGAAGATCTTCTCCTTGGCGGTGTGGTCGAGGGGGGTGGTACTTCTGGAGCACCTTCAGATGGCTCCACTTGCTGCTCCTCTCCTACACGCCCAAAGATGTCAGTGACAAAATGCTTGTTCCTCAGCGACCGCCAGCGAAAGGTAGTTGAAATACTTACGCTGGGGGCTGCGACGAGGGCTGGGCTCCGAGCTGGTCGGGATGGTCTCAGACGCTCCCCCGGTGGTTGCCGTGGGCTCATCTTCGACGACCACCACGGTCTTGCTCGTCGAGACCTTAGCTCTCTTCCTTGTCCTCTCCGCCAAGGTTTCCTCCCTGCGAAAGCAAGGCCGGAGCGCGACAAGTGAGGACAGAAACAAAACCTTACAAAGATTGAGGGTCGCGGCAAGGGAACTTACTCTTCCTCGTTGTCCTCTTCGCTGAGAGCGGAAAAATCAAAGTCCGCCTCCGTGTGAGGAGGGGGAGGAGGGGGAGCTGGGCTCCTTGGCCGCCTGGCGGGGGTAGTAGCAGCGGTCTTTGATGACCCTGCTCCAGTTGCCGGGGCCGCGTGAGATGCTCCCGCAGCACCAGCCCTTGCCGCGGTCGAGCGCGTCGAACGGCGCTCCGGCGGTTGTTGAACTTCTTGCCACTCAGCCACTTTGCCAAGCCTGCGAAGGCGTTTCCTCCTCAGAGGAGCTGGGGACTCTGACTGCGGTGGGCTTTCGGTGCCCTCCTCGGAAGAGGAGCCCTCATCCTCCGAGCTGCCTGACTCATCGGCAGGCTGGCTTGGCCCGACATCCTTGCCGGGTGCGGCGAGCTCGCCCTTCCCGGCAAGCATCCCCTGCTCGGCAAGGCTCTCCTTTTGTGCCTCGTCGAGCTCCGCCAAAGTATAACCAAAATCGCCAGCTTCCCTGGCGAGCCTGTCCTCCTCCACTCTTCGAGCAATGAATTCTATATCTTGCTCAGTGGTGTTGCGGACGAGCCACTCCTCCACCCGGACCTGCTTTTCGACCGTGGAGTCAAAGAATCGCCGCACGTCTTCTTCGAGGGGCACGTCCCAAGTTGCTTCAACGCTGTGCGCATTGCAGAGCGGCATCATAGCGATGATTGCACTCAATGCGGAGTTGTTGCAAAGGGGCACGATGTGCTTCGGCAGCGTGAACGCCTTGTCGCGCTTCTCTGGATCTGTCTCTTGCTTGAACAGTTCTCGCATGAAAAAGTCATGCTGCAGAACTGTGAAGTTGTTGATCAGTCCAGGGCGCAGCCGCATGATATCGGCTGGGTTCTTCCAATCAGAGGCCGGCCTTCCTCTCTGCTGCAGAGGAGCAATGCGGCGGCGGAGGAAGTCTGCGCCAACCATCCCTATGGTGAGCCCGGCCTCCCTGAGCCGTATGATCCTGGTAGCGGCAATCTCCAGCTTTTTGTCCTGGGGATCCAGATCGCTCCAGTCTGTGCCACGCGCTGCTGGGGTCTTGCGAAGCGCACAGTATGGTGGCGGCTCGTCGTCAATGATCCAACACCATTCAGACCGGATTTCTCCCCATCTTGGGCGGAGATCCCCCTTCAGATAATGCTCCTTGGCGCCCAATCTTGAAATGAACGAGACGCCAACAGTGAGAGGCTCCCCCTTTTCAGCACGGGGAGTGAAGTAATGCCTGAACAGCGCAGTGTTGGGTGCGACGCCGACGAAGTTCTCGCACAGATGCGCAAATATTGCCATGGTGGATACGGCATTCGGTGTGAGATCCAGCAGACGGAGGTTGAAGGTGTACATGACGTCGCTAAAGAAATCCGAGTACGGTGGGCAGAGCCCGCACCAAAAGTAGCAAGCGAAGAAGGGGTACTTGCTCACTTCGCTCTCATCGGTGGCTGGGCGAACGCGGGTGGCCGGATGCGCCTTGGTCCTCGCGGCCCACATGCCTTGGAACTTGGCCTTCAGATCCGCCCCCGTGAGCGTCGGAGCGAAGAGCGCGTACTTCTGCCTCTTCAACTGCGCCTGGGTCTCCGTCCTTGAGGACTTCCCCGTCTTCCCCTTTTCTCCTTTGGGAGGCATGGCGAAGGCGGAGCTGAGGACCGAGGGAGATGCGGACGCGCGCGGTGGCGGAGGATTGGGAAACCGCTTTGTTTTGGAGCGGAGGAAGAAGAAGGCGGAGATTTGGAGATCGAGAATGGTGAGAGGGGTGTGTGAGTGCTTCTGCAGGTCCCTCCTTTTATGGGGAAAGATGCGGAACCATCCGCCCCTTCGTCATTCGAGATAACTGCGCACGCTTCCCACGCTCCGCATTCAACGAGCGACGCGTGGGAGAGCGTGCAATTAAACAGCATAGAGATGTTTCGGCTTATCCCAGCCACGAGTGCCCGTGCACTGTTTGGGCCTGGCCCAACAACGCCCGGCACCGTGTGTGGCCCAGGCCCGGGGGCTCCTGTCGGTGTACTAGAATAGGGGTACCCTAGTACCCCGTACTTGTGCACGGGCAGTAGTAGCATCCCACGGCCAGGCTTGCGGGAGGAGAGCCAGAGAGAAGCTCAAGATTATTAAGCCATTCAAGAACAAAGTATACAAAGCAAGAGTTAAGGCCCCGGCAAGAGGAGCTTGCCGGGAGGGACAGCTGAGGCCCAGCCTGAGGTTTGCTGTAGCAGAGTACTTGCCGCGGCAAGGTACTTGCCCCGGCAAGTCATTGGCTGCGGCAAGGTATTGGCTGCGGCAAGATAGCAGCTGCGGCAAGGTACTTGCCCCGGCAAGTTACCTTGCGCGGCAAGCTATGTGTTGCGGCAAGCTGTCAGGTGCGGCAAGGTCTTGCCGCGGCAAGCGTTACTGTACCACTGTGCTACTATGCTGCTCCGGTACCTCTGCCAGCGTGGCGCTCTGGGTCCTTCCAAGCGTGTGTGGCAGGGCACTGTGTAGACGGCGGTACACTGTAGCTAGCGGTGCAGGAGCAGGTGGGATAGGCTTTTCCCACGTCCAAGACGTCCGGGTACATGTATCTGGACAGCAAAGGCATGGGCATTTAATGCCCTTGTCCCCTGCCGTCAGTGGTAGGTAGGACATGTCATCCTGGTAATAATGGCCTTACTGTAGCAACTTTCCACCTCTACCTTTACTGTTTGCCACCTGTTGGTGACCCCTTTGTGCGTATAAAAGGAGGCCCATAGGCAACGTGGAGAAGAGGAGAAACTGGGAGATGGAGAACTCCAATGTTGTACGCAGCTACTCTGTACTGTAGCGCTCCTGGAGCTAGAACAATCATACAGATAATAAACCAAAAAGCTGGAGTAGGGTTTTACGCATCCGTGCGGCCCGAACCTGGGTAAATCTCTCTCGTGCACTGTTGTGTTCTTCGCTAGATTTGCTCTTCGTGCGACCGTCTCTCCCTGTCGAACGTCAAGGGGTCCTTCCCTGGGTCCCATAGGTGATCGCGGATTAGTCCCCGACAGAGAGTGCCAGAGCGGGGGCCCTATCTTCTCGAGTTGGCGGAGAGGGACGGTAGTTACCCATCGATGGATCAGCCCCCAGCCCCTAGCTTGCCTATAAAAGGGGGCAGGGGCGAAGCAGAAGTGCTCATCCATGCTCCTCCTCTCACCTTTTTCTTCTCTTTTCTTGTAATGTGGAGAGAAAGAGACCGGGGCCAAGCCCCGGGCTCGAGCTTGAGGTTGGCGACACCAGAAGCTTGTGAAGGAGCTTGGGGAGTGAGCCTAGTCTGGAGTAAAAAGGGGCGCGGCGGACATGCCATCCACAGCGCGGGAGGCACCGAGCCCTTCTCTCGCGGGGGTGTGTTTGTCCCCTCCTCCCAGGTGCTGAAGCTCTTGGTGGCTCCAGTGTCCGTCAAGGGTGCAGCGCTCAGGTCCCTTGGTAATCCCAGTATCGCCCCCTTTGGTGAAGTCAGGGCAAATATTGAAGACGGCGGCATCTTCCTATCCACCAAGGTGGGGAATGATGCCCCCCGCGCGCCTCGGACGCCACCGCCGCCCGCAGCTTCTCCAGGGGAGGCAATGGCTCACGGAGCCGGCGTCCCCCTGGAGCGATGGTGATGGAGAAAGATCGAGGGAAGACGGAGAAGGCGGGTTACCGGGGAGAGGGCTGCTCTCTTGGTGCCTTCGCCTCCTCTAGCAGTCTTCCAGCTGAGCCTCGGCGGTTCTCCCCGCCGGTGCTTTTTTCTGGAGCTTCTGGTTGGCCCTGGAGGTGGTGACCGAGGCACCGTCGAGCTGCTCCTTCCGTCCCTCTCCTTCGCAGCCTTGCCACTCTCGATCTTGTCAGGCTGCGCCCGGCAGGTCCTGACGGGGTCAAGTGGGGCATCTTGCTTAGGCACCCCTTTTGCCCTCCTTCTCTTCCACCGTAGTGTCTAGGAGGAGATGGACAAGAAAGGGATTATGGGGCACTTATCTTCTTTCAATCTAAAATATGTAGGCATTTGCCAAACTTTAGTTCAAATTATGTAATCCCTTTTACCCATGTTTGTGTTCTGTAAGGTCTGTACTTGTTGATCAGCATATTAATGAAAACGATAAACCTTGCGGGGCACTTGTGCATGTAACATGCCCATGCAGAGGGAGAATGCCTCTGTACGCTCAAGTAAACAAGTTTTTTCCCCGGTAGGATATCCTGCTGGTACCCTCAGTTTGCTGCTGCGGGGCTAGGCCTGCCGGGCACAAATCGTAACGAGGGACTATAACCACCCCGACCGAAGCAAAATTCGAGTCAAGGGACGGGAGCACCTAAGTTTTGAAAGCGGCGAGGTTTTCCTATGCACAAGTTTTTACTTACAGAATGCATATGGATAAGAGAGAGAACTTATCTGTTTGGGCTTGCCGGGCATCGCAATGTAGGCTTGTCTTCTCTTCTCCTTTTTTGGGACCGAATCCATGGTAGGAGCCTGCAGTTTGATGCAGATGAAAATGATGCCTCATGCGATCTTATCTACAGGAACATGCAATGCTCATGATATGCTTATGCATGCATGCAATTTTTCGGGGGCCCCCCAGTGCTTCATTTATTTCTCTGTTGCTCAGGGTCTGGGCCTGGCTTTGTACAAGGGGTTACATGCAACAGAGGCAAGGCCTGTACAAAAGGGTGGCTGCCGGGCAAGGCCCGACAGCCGCGCCTTATGGGTAGAACTTGCGGAGATGCTCAATGTTCCATGAGTTTTGCAACTGAATGCCATCTCCGGTCTCCAGACGGACTGCACTAGGTCTGGTGACTCGTACTACCCGGTAAGGGCCTTCCCACTTGGGCGTCAACTTGTTTGCACCCTTGGCGGACTGAACGCGCCTAAGGACAAGGTCGCCTTCCTCAAAACACCGGGCATGAACCCTACGGCTGTGATAGCGACGCAGGGCTTGCTGATAGCATGCGACACGCGTAGCAGCCCGGAGACGGTTCTCCTCAAGTAGCACAGCATCGTCACGCCGGTGCTGATCTTGCGCTACTTCATTGTAGGCAAGCACTCGAGGTGACCCGTAAATGAGTTCTGTGGGGATAACTTCTTCTGCCCCATAGACTAGAGCAAAGGGAGTCTGCCGGGTAGCTCGATTTGGTGTCATTCTGAGGGACCAAAGAACCACCGGCAGCTCATTGATCCACTGCCTGCCACACTTCTGCAGCCTATCAAATGTTCTCGTCTTGAGTCCTCGCAACACTTCAGCGTTCGCCCTCTCAGCTTGCCCATTGCTCATTGGATGGGCCACAGAGGCAAATGAGATTTTGCTCCCGAGGGCATGAACGTATTGCATGAAGGCGCGACTTGTGAACTGGGTGCCGTTGTCAGTGATGATCTGGGTAGGAACTTCGAAACAGCACACCAATCCTTTCAAGAACTTGATAGCTGACTAAGCAATCACCTTTCTCACAGGCTCTACTTCCGGCCGCTTGTAAACTTGTCGATTACAACAAACAAGAATTCAAAGCCCCCGGCAGCACGGGGGAAAGGGCCGAGGATATCGAGCCCCCAGACCGAAAACATCCATGACAAAGGGATTGTCTGAAGAGCTTGGGCAGGTAGGTGGATATTCTTGGAATGGAACTGGCAGACTTCACACTTGGTGACAAGATCGACCGCATCTTGGAGGGCTGTGGGCCAATAGAATCCTTGCCGGAAAGCTTTCCCAACGAACGCCCTTGATCCAATGTGGGAGCCGCACACTGATACATACTGGCCCTCCGGGCTACTCTTTCAGCTTCTTCTTGCTCTTCGGGAAGTTCTCCAGTTTGGAGGAAATGGACTATGTGCCGTGCCCAAGGCAGAGCCTATGGCTCGGCAACAAGGACTAACGGCACCTCCTCATTCGTGAGAGTGCAATCCTCGACCGCGGGGACTGGTGGCTTGGCGGGAGGATGCAGCTCAGCGACCGAAGGGGAGTTGCGCCCGACAAGCTTTCTGCCGGGATCCTTGGAAGGTTCTACCGGGAGAGGCTTGCCGGAGTCCAGTTTCCTCCTCTTTCTGGCCATTATTGCCGGGGATACGGAGGGCTGAGTCAGATGGAGAACAAAAGTTCCTGGTTCCACAAGGAGCTTTTACGCAGCGCACTTCGACAGATGATCAGCAATGCTATTTTCCGCACGGGGTACGTGCTCTGTTTGCAATCCTTCAAAGCGCTCGTCCAAGTTTCTCACTTCCTCAACATATGCCTTCGTCAATAGACTTTGGTAATCCTTGTTGACTTGTCTCACCACAAGTTGTGAGTCTTCGCGGATGATCAGCTTCTTGATTCCCAGTTCTGTTGCAACTCTGAGCCCAGCAAGGAGCCCTTCATACTCTGTTGTATTATTGGTAGCCTCCTCCCGGGGAAAATGCATCTGGACGACGTACTTCAGGTGCTCTCCAGTGGGAGCAACGAAAAGCACGCCATCCCCTTCACCTTGTAGGGAGAAGGCACCATCGATATACATGATCCATTCTTGGGGCACTTCCTTGCCGGGAATAACTGTCTCCAACACCTCTTCGTCAGGAGTTGGTGTCCATTCTGCAATAAACTCTACCAACGCTATGCTCTGAATAGTTGATGTGCTCTCAAACTTCAAACCAAAGCTAGATAACTCCAAAGCCCACTCCACTATCCTGCCGGTAGCCTCAGGGTTTCGGAGTATCCGTTGCAAAGGGAAACGGGTGACAACTATGATCTTGTGGGCTCAGAAGTAGTGGCGCAGTTTCCTTGAGGCCATGACAAGGCCAAAAATCAATTTTTGCACGCCAGAGTACCTGGATCTAGCCCCCTGCAATAGGGAGCTGACGAAGTATACTGGGCGCTGCACCACTTTCTTCTTTGCCGTGACCAGAGAACTGCTTCCGCTGCTTTGCTCTTCTCCATCTTGATCTGCATCTGACCTTGCCGGGGTGTGCTCACTTTCTTCCGCGGAAGGGACACCAGCTATGTCTGCTGCTTCATCCACTTCTCACTGCGCCACCAGTGCTGTGCTAACCACTTGATTAGTTGCCGCCAAGTATAGCAGCAACCGCTCTTGAGGTTTTGGAGTGACCAAAGTGGGCACAGAGGAAAGGTAGGCCTTTAAATCTTGTAGTGCAGCGCCTACCTCTGGGTCCACTCCATGGGTCCTGCCTTTTTCAAAATCTTGAAGAACGGCAAGGCATGCTCAACAGACATGGAAATGAATCTGCTAAGTGCGGCAACAACCCAGTCAGATGCCTCACGTCCTTGACTGTCTTGGGTGCTTAAATCTGCTCGATAGCCTTGATCTTGTCGGAGTTGGCCTCTATCCCCTGGTGGGACACAAAGAAGCCAAGTAGCTTGCCAGAAGGAACGCCAAACACACACTTCTCCGGGTTTAGCTTCAAGTTGATCTTGCGCAGATTAGCAAACGTCTCTTCTAAATCCCGAATGAGGGTTGATCTGTCCTTGGTCTTGACCACAATATCATCCATATAAGCCTCAATGTTTCTGTGCAACTGTGACTCAAAACCAATCTAGACTGCTCTTGCGAAAGTGGACCTGGCGCTCTTCAACCTGAAAGGCATCCGCACGAAGCAGTATGTGCCACATGGGGTGATGAACGCGGTCTTCTCTTCATCTTCCTTGGACATGAAGATCTAATGATATCCAGAGTAGGCATCCAGGAAGGAAAGCAGGTCACACCCGGAGGTGGAATCCACAATCTGGTCGATGCGCGGCAAGGGAAATGGGTCCTTCGGGCATGCCTTGTTCAGATCCGTAAAATCTATGCACAACCTCCAGTTCCCATTAGCTTTGCGTACCACCACAGGATTTGCTAACCACGTTGGATGCAACACTCCTCTAACCAGACCAGTTGCGTCAAGTTTCTTGATCTCCTCGGCAATAAACTGTTGCGGCTCCAAAGCTTGCTTTCGGACCTTCTGCTTGACGGGCCGGGTATGTGGGCAGACAACAAGGTGGTGCTCGATTACCTCCCTGGGAACACTGGGGATGTCAGATGGTTGCCAGGCAAACACATCGACATTCGCCCGCAGGAAGGCAACGAGTGCACTTTCCTATTTGTCATCGAAAGTGGCGCTGATAGTGAAAGTACCATCAGCGCCAGCCAGCCCTGCCGGGACCTTTTTCATAGCGGGTGCAGAAGCCTTGGATCTCTTGCTATTGGAACTCTCCGGCAAGTCATCAACAGGCGCAGCTTACCCCGAAGAGGTACGCTTCCCGGATTCCTTACCGGCGTCCTTGTTAGTCTTCTTCTTTCCATTACTTTCCTTGGCGGGGGTTGCAGCTTCAGTGGCCTCTGCCGCGACTGCTTCCCGGTGCATCTTGTCCATGCAAATAATTGCGTCCTTCTCGTCTGATGGAATGGAAATGACACCCACCGACCCTGGCATCTTCAAGCAGTTGTAGGCATAATTGGATGCCGCCATGAACTTGGCCAGAGCTGGGCGACCAAGGACTCCATTGTATGGCAGGGGGAGGTTAACCACATCAAACACGATCTTCTCAGTCCGGTGATTCAACTCTCCCCCAAATGTCACCGGCAACGTGATTTTCCCCTTAGGACGACTCCTGCCAGGGTTGATTCCTTGAAACGTACTAGTAACCTTGAGCTCTTCTTCTGCTATCTGGAGTTTGCTGATGACCTTTGAAGAAATCAGATTCAACCCGGCCCCGCCGTCAACCAACATCTTTGTGACTTTGAGGTTGCGGATTGTTGGTGATACCAACAACGGCAAGCACCCTACCGCGGTGGTGCGATCAGGGTGGTCCTCTTCGTCGAAGATGATGGGCATGCGGGACCACTTGAGCGGCCTCCGAGAGTCTGCCGCTGGCTCCACGGCATTGACTTCACGCGCCCACCGTTTAAGTTGGCGGTGGGAGGAATGCAAAGATGCACCCTCGTCAATGCACATGGTGTCAGTGGCTTTCTGGAATTCCTGCTCACTGGTTTCCTCTTCATCTCCTCTATCATTCTCATCGTTGCAATCCTCCTTCTCACGGCCTATGGCGGGTTTCCCTTGATTCCGAGGAGCCTTGCTGGGGCGGCTTGCTCCGCCACCCCGGCCCTTTCCGCCAGCGCCACTCTAACCTTTCTCTTTATCTCACTTCTCATATTCAGCCCTCTGCTTCTTGACAAGCTGCTCAACCTGATGACACTCCTGGAGATCATGGCCCTTGGTCTGATGGATCTTGCAGTATGGTCCATCGCCTTTCCCAGCCTTCTCAGCAGCCGCGGCTTCCTGGCAATCAATGCACGCGGCAACTTCCTTGCCAGGTATCTCAGCCTTGGCTTTCTTGCCGGTACTAGGCATGCCTGATCCCTCAACAGTCATCACTACTTTGTCCTTCCGCCTTTTGTTGCGCTTCTTGTTCTTCTTGTTTTGACTGGTGGCCTCGTCATCATCCTCTGAATCAATGTCGACGCCATCCTCTTCTCCGGGGAGCTTCATCCCCTCCTCTATTCGAGCACACTTATCCACCAGAGTATAAATCTCCTTCACAGTCTTGGGAAATCGAACGTTCATCTTGGAAAGTATCCGACGATTGCGCACGTTGGACTGGAACGAAGCTATCACAGCTGCCGGGTGGATGTCTAGAATATTCCTGTGGACTCGGCTAAATCTCTGGATGTATTTCCGCAGGCTCTCGCCTTCCTTCTGCGGGAAATGCTGCAAGTCACTGGGCTGCCCTGGTTCTTGAGGGCCACCCGTGAAGGCGCCAACGAACTCATGGCACAGGTCAGCCCAGGTCGAAATGGAGTTCTCCGGTAGGTGCATCAGCCAAGACCTCACATTTGGCTTAAGTGCCAAAGGGAAGTAGTTGGCAAATACCTTCTCATCTCTTCCCCTGGTAGCTTGAACAGCGATGGTGTAGATGCTCAAGAACTCTGCCGGGTTCAGTCTCCCGTCATACTTCTCTGGTATCTCCGGCTTGAACATGCGAGTGGACGGCCAACGGACTTGCCGTAGCTCGCGGGTGAAGGCAGGGCACCCAACCTCGAAAGGCAGGTACCCGCCTTTAGTGAGTGCGGGCTCGTCGATGTCGGGGCCATCGCGCATGTCGGACTGGCGGTGGGTGTCGTGGTGTCGCTCGATGGTGACACGCGCACCTTCCCTCTGCCTGTCCTCCAGGACTCACCATTGGCCTTGACGCGCTCGAGGGTCGGACGAAGCCATCAAGTTGTCGTCGGGTTCTTGGTTGAGCGACTCCCGCGCAGGCTGCCGTGGAGGGGAATGCACCGTAGGAGTGGCCCCATCCGCACGGCCAGCAACGTGGCCCATTGTCGCTGCCTAGGGAGGCCGTGGCGGGCCAGCCCGCTGCGATCCTCCTGCCTCGGTGAAGCCAATCAGACTCTGAATGGTAGCTCTCCACTCATCCATCTGATCGGCTGCCGGCGGAAATTTCAACAATAGCTGGGCCCGCGCCATGGCCTCTGAAGCAGTGCTTGGCATGGATGTCGATGAAGACCGTAACATCGCCCGGCTCGTGACGGTGCCGGTGGCAGTCACGCCGTGCTCTCGTCGTCGTGAGCCAGCCGCCTAGATGGCGTGGTGACGAGGTGGAGGCGCTTGAGGGCCAGCGGCTTCGTTTAGCGTAGCGGCTGGGTCGGCTCGTTCCGGGGGTGGCGCATGCTCTACGGCTGCACCCGCGGCGGGAGCAGTCGGGGAGTTGCGATTCCCCTAGAGCGAGTACCCCCGCTGCGGTTGTGCCCCGCTGCCAGACGGGGAGGTGCAGATGGAATGATCTCTCCTCCCGTACCTCGTGGGGCGTGGCCGCTGGGATGTTGTTGGTGCTGTCCTTCTCCGGTGCCTCCTGCTCCTGCTTCGGCCGCAGGGGAGGTGGTAACGACGCCGCCTGCGCCGACCACGTCCCCCGCCACGTCCACGCCCCCAGGCGCCCCCGTGGCCCCCACGGCATCGACGGTCGCGTGTGGCGGGGCCTTCGAGGTGGATGGATGAGCCGCGGCTCCGGGCTTCTTCTTGGGCGCCATGGACGATGGAGCCGTTGATGAAGAAGATGGCGGTGAAGATGACGCGCTACGTACACTTCTCGGGTTCGTGCAAGCGCTTCACCCTACCTGGCGCACCAAAGATGTCGTGGGAAACCACAGCCATCTATGGGGCCACGAGCCCCTTTTGGTTCAGCAGGGGGACTGAGCACGTTGCACAAAGAGCGGATGAGCGCAGCGCAGCGTGACAGAGATCACACGGGCAGTTTTACCCAGGTTCGGGCCGCCGTGAGGCATAAAACCCTACTCCTGCTTTGGTGGATTGATGGTGGATGGTGGTGGAAATGCAGCGCTCTTGCCCGGCAGGGTTGCCTCGGGGCGAGAGCAGCTACGCGCGTATGAGTGTGCAAGGGTCCGAATCCTTTCTATGGTTGCCATGGGCCTCCTTTTATAGATCAAGGGGTCACCACAGTGGCAAATCAGTCATTGTTAACTGATTAGATAGCAAACAGTGCTATCATATCTACTCTGCAGACAGAGCAGAATGCATTAAATGCGCCGCTTAGCGTCACATCATGGCCTGCCCGGCACGCCTTGCCGGACTGTTTGGCCACCTTCTCTCCTGTCTGCATGAGACGTCGCTGGACAGGTGTCACTTGGAGGCGATTCCTGTAGGAAATGGCTGCCATGTGGCAAAAGGCAGCCACTTAGTCACTTTAGGGCTTGACACCTCACCGATCGATGACTTGTGTCGCTGTGAGGTGGAGCAGTGAAGCCTTGGTGGGGTGTTTGGCCTTCGTAGGACCCGGCAGGCCTGCCGGGGCGGTCTTGAAGCTTACTTTCGGGGCAACCTTGACCTCGCCAGGCTCTCCTGCCCGGCAAGGGAGGTTTTCCCTTAGCGGTGTCTTGCTCCTTGGCTTGACTTGGTCTTCTCAACCTGCCCTTTGATTCCTCAAAGAGCCTATCTCTTCACCCGGGCCTTGTCTTGGATGCTGCAATCTTGATCTCGGGCCTGTGCACGGTCTGGGTAACAGACCCAGGGTTTGTTACACCGGCAAAAGGTTGTTATAGTAGTATGTTAATTTCCTATGATATCATGATGTCTTTCTTATATTACTATCAACATTTACTGAAAAATATTCATGCTCAGAACATGTTGTTCTTAAGATTGACTACAGTACAAGCCCATTTTTTATTTGACTCCAACTTGATATGATGTTGTAGGCCGCTCGGTGTCCCTACCCTTCCTAATCCCAGAACCTTTCAAAGAAAAGTGGCATGGTAGTTGCAGGTGCTTCTTGGCTCAATCTGACGATGGCGAACAATTGATGATCGTTCGCATGTACCGGACGTGTTGTTTCGCGGAATACAATCATAGTCACTGCATGGTCTTTGACCAGGATCCCAGCTTCTCTGGGCCTTCAGGAATTTTTGACTGGAGGCCAGTAAGTAGCCTCGGCACATGCTCTCTATTTCCCGAACCGAATCCGATTAACCAGGAGATCACTGATGGCAAGGAACATGATGGCAGCGCAGTTTCATTCATCAGGAAAAACTGTGTGTACACAGCATACCATGCATCTCTCCATGCACCATACCCTGATATGTGCTGCCATCCTCTTCAACCCAAAGTAGGAGAGAGGGTCGCAAGTATCATACTTCGACCTGCTGGCTGGAATTTCCCCCGTCAGGCACCCATCTGGTTCAAGCCGTCAGCCAATCTCCACAACTTAATAAATAGTATCATCTAACTGAGCCAGTTAGTTGATGTCGCTTGAACTACATCGGTATTTCCCCAAAGAGGAAGGGATAATGCAGCACAACTACAGTAGGTATTTCCCTCAGTTATCAAAACCAAGGTATCAATCTAGTAGGAGAACCAAGCAACACTATGTAAAAGGTACCCACACACAAAGAACAAATACTTGCAACTCGACGCTTATGAGGGGTTGTCAATCCCTCTACGGGTAACGGCGCCAGAAATTGTCAAGTTGATGGGATAAAACTTGTGTAGATTGGATAAATAGATCTCGATAAAACGCAAAATAAAATAAGTAACAAAAAAGTGCGGCAAGCTATTTTGGGGTTTTTTGAATAATAGATCTGAAAATAAAAGCGAATAAAAATAGATCTCAAAGCAAATATGATAAAGAATAGACACGGGGGCCGTAGATTTCACTAGTGGCTTCTCTAAAGAAAATAGCACACGGTGGTTAAACAAATTACTGTTAGGCAATTGATAGAAGATCGAATAATTATGATGATATCCAAGGCAATGATCAATATATAGGCATCACGTCCAAGATTAGTAGACCGACTCCTGCCTGCATCTACTACTATTACTCCACACATCGACCGCTATCCAGCATGCATCTGGTGTATTAAGTTCATGAAGGAACAGAGTAATGCAATAAGAATGATGACATAATGTAGACAAGATCTATTCATGTAGGAATAGCCCCCATCTTGTTATCCTTAATAGCAATGATACATGCGTGTCTTGCTGCCCCTTTCTGTCACTGGGAAAGAACACCGCAAGATCGAACCCATCACAAAGCACCTATTCCCATGGCAAGAAAAATCGATGTAGTTGGCCTAACTAAACCAAAGATTCGAAGAAGAAATACGAGGCTATAAATAGTCATGCATATAAGAGATCAAAAGAAGACTCAAATAATATTCATGGATATAGATCTGATCATAAACTCAAAGTTCATCGGATCCCAAAAAACACAGCGCCAAAAAGAGTTACATCAAATAGATCTCCAAGAGACCATTGTATTGAGAAACAAAAGAGAGAGAGAGGAAGCCATCTAGCTACTGCCTACGGACCAGTAGGTCTATGATGAACTACTCACGCATCATCGGAGAGGCACCAATGAGGATGATGAACCCCTCCGTGATGGTGTCTAGATTGGATCTCGTGGTTCTAGAACTTGCGGCGGCTGGAATTGTTTTTCGTCGACTCCCCTAGGGTTTCTAGAATATTTGGGGATTTATAGGGCGAAGAAGCTGTGCGGGAGTCCACCGAGGGGGGCACAACTCTCCTGGGTGCGCCTGGGCTCCTGGGCGCGCCCTGGTGGGTTGTGCCCATCTCGGGCCTCCCCTCTGGTACTTCTTTGGCCCATGTTGTGTCTTCTGGTCCAAAAAAATTGTCCAAAAAGTTTTGCTGCGTTTGGACTCCGTTTGGTACTGATATTCTGCGAAGTAAAAAACAAGCAAAAAAGAGCAACTGGCACTTGGCACTATGTCAATAGGTTACTCCCAAAAAATGATATAAATTTGCTATAAAATGATTGTAAAACATCCAAGAATGATAATATAACTGCATGGAACAAGCAAAAATTATAGATACGTTGGAGACGTATCATTAGTTAGATGCGTACACTTGGTGTAGTAGGATCTTTATTTAGTTTGATGCATACACTTGTTTTTTTGGTAGCCCTTTTGTAATGTTGGCTGATGTTTGGTTTGGAAGAGAGAGCTGCGTCTTTACTCTTCTGGCCTGTTTACTGATTTTGTTGCACCCCCATCCCTGGTTGCTGCTGCGGTTTTCAATGTACAATCAGTAATATATTTTGTTTGTTGGTTGAATAAATAGTGGTGTTAGAACGATAAACACAATGTTTTGGAAGTCGTTGCACGGTCCGATCCTTTAGTGCCCCATACGTAGCACATACTATTTTTTCGTACGGAACAAATTTTCCACTTGTCGAGGACGTGCAACCTAGTGATTTAGGCCCAATAGAGTATCCCATAATTAACTGGAAGGAAGGCTATCACATGAATCCAGCCCAGGTGAGGGAGTCATAGACTAAGGGGTCCTCGGGGTGCCGGCCCATTGAACATGGGCCGGACTGGAGAAGTCGTATAGTGACGGGAGATCTATGAAGCCGTGGCGTGCCCTCCAAGTCAAGAATGCGCAGGATATCTTTATCCCTTATTGTAATCTATCTCCGGTAACCCTAACCCTAGTGGTGTCTATATAAACCGAGGGTCATAGTCTTTAGGGCTAGAGCTATATTCATCACCTTATCACCTTAGGGTTTAGCTTATGCTGATCTCGAGGTAGATCTACTCTGTAACCATACTATACATCCAATACAATCAAGCATGACATAGGGTATTACCTCTTCGAGAGGTCCCGAACCTGGGTAAACATCGTGCTCATCGTCCCTTGTTCCCCATCGACCTTAGATCCACATCTCGGGACCCCCTACCCCGAGGTCTGCCGGTTTTGACAACAACATTGGTGCTTTCATTGGGAGTTCCACTGTGGGGTCTCCCAAAGGATCGATGGCTCGCCTGATCATAGGAGAAGGCATCGGATCCGGGGACTTCTTCATCCCCGAACAACTCTTCACGTTCGGCACCATCGTACTTTACGCCGAACTGACTGGTCATTTGGATCAGATTGACAACTTCGCTCCTAAACACAAAATTCAATTCGGTGATCTGGAATACGTTGCCGACACATGGGGAGATCTGGTCTTCACCGGATTCACTACTCCCTTCCGCACCCTCGCAGGCCTCGCCATGCCCGCTCTAGAGTCCCCCTCCGATCCGATCTACGGATTAGCCCCCACCCTCCGAACAGTTTTGGGCCAGGAGGGCTCCACCACAAGCAGGGGCCAGACTCCACCTTCGGCCGAATCCATCATGTCTGTAGAGGGCATATCCTCGGCCTTCGAGGCAGAATCAGGAGGCAGAAGCCAAGAGTCAATCTCGGCCGGGCCGCTCCGTCACAACGCTCCTCTGGCCTTGAGCCCTTACGACAAAGTGGTGGCTGATGGCCAGGGGTCACCCCGGCCCAAAGCGGCTCAATCTTGAACCCCGGTGTGGAAGCCACACACAAAAATCAAGGCCCGCCCTTGATCACTGGTGATGATCCGGATTCCCTCAAGGATTTGGCACCACACCCCGAGTTCAGCTCGTCCTGTGGAAACCAAGGATCAGCAACCCTCGCCATGTTAAACGAGACGCTAGACCGAATCCAGAAAATGACCATCCAGGAGGACTTGCCCTCCGCCCACAATCATCAACCCTTCAAGGCGTACCACAAGGAATTTTACGACCCACCCACCACCCACTTGGTAGCCACCGTCGAGGACTTAACCGATATGCTAGATTATAATTCGGAAAACACCGAATACATGGATGAGGATGGCAGAGCCATGGCTAACACCGATGTCGCTCCCCCCGTCACCAGCCACTGGTCGGCCACGTCCACCTACGATATTTACATGGTGGACACCCCCAAGGGCGGCGATGGCACTCCCAAACAGGACCGAGATAAGCCTGGAGATGAGCCGCCTAAACGCCGAAGGCAGCATCGTCGATCAAAGCCATGTCGAAGCCATGCGAGCAACGTGGACTCGGTGGAAAATGGCACCGTAAATAATACATATGACCTCACCGGAGCCGCAGCCAACGAACATCATTAGGATGACCCCGCGGGGCAGGAGGACCCGCTCAACCCAGAAAACCCCGACGACTCCGAAGATAGCAACCACCTCCCACTCTCTAAAGAGGAGGCCAGTCTCGGGGATGATGATTTCATTGTCCCCGAAGACCCACTAGAGCAGGAGTGGTTCAAACAGGGGATTTGAGCCACCGCCCGAAGCCTGAGGAAACAAAAATGTAGAATCAAGGCTGAACAGGACACCCTCAACAACCGATGGACCAAAGTTCTAGCCGCCGAAGAAGGGTACGGCTGCGAACAGCCTGTCAAAAGTTATCCCAAGCAAAGACTACTGCCGTAGTTCGACGACGAGGCCGTAGAGCCAACACGTCCGACATATAATGAACAGCCGGACCGCCCCCCTTGAGGGTGGGACAGAGAAGCTGATGAGGCCGAGCACCCAGCCGCCCCACCTCGCCATTACGGCAAGGATCAAGTGCGGCCCACCTATGAGTACTACCTCCGCCATGACCTAGAGGCTCGAGGAGGCCGTGCCAGGTCCATCTACAGACCTAGAGAAGACCCGCCTGCTTACCGGGAAGGATACTACGATCGGCTAAACCAAAATGATAGAATCCGGGAGCAGCAGTGGACTCGGAGGGCCGAAGACCTCCGACGCGATGTAGCCCGAGTTCAGAGCACCACACACCCCCTGTGCTTCACAGAGAGGGTAATGCAACACCAATTCCTGGAAGGCTTCAAGCCTGTGAACATTGAATCATACGATGGAACCACGAACCCGGCCGTATGGATAGAAGATTTCCTCCTCCACATTCACATGGTGCGAGGAGACGACCTTCATGCAATTAAATATCTGCGGCTAAAACATAAAGGTCTGGCTCGACACTGGTTGAATAGCCTTCCCGAAGACTCTATAGGCTGTTGGGAAGAGCTTGAGGACACTTTTCGAGTGAACTTTTGGGGCACCGACGTCCGACCTCCGGACGCTGACGACCTAAATCACATCACACAGCAGCCCGGAGAATCTGCCCGGCAATTTTGGAACTGATTCCTGACCAAGAAAAACCAGATTGTCGACTGTCTGGATGCCGAAGCCTTGGCCGCTTTCAAGCATAGTGTCAAGGACGAATGGCTCATAAGACAGCTCGGCAGGACAAGCCAAGAACTATGGCAGCCCTTACTTCTCTCATGACCCGCTTTTGCGCGGGCGAAGACAGTTGGCTCGCTCGTAAAAATGCCAACCCTGACACACCCGGTACCTCTGAGGTTCGGGATGGAAATGGAAAGCCCCGATGTAGCAAGTGTAAACGACGCCACAATGATGGCGAGGGCGAGGATATGGCACTAAATGCCGGATTCCGAAACCAGAAGTCCGGACCACGAAAGAAGGCCCCTAGGGGCAACAGCGACAGCCCATCCACACTAGACACAATTCTGGACTGGCCTTGCCAGATCCATGGCACATCAGAGAAGCCTACCAACCACTCCAACCGTAACTGTTGGGTGATCAAACAGGCCGGCAAACTCACAGCTGAAGATCCAGGAAAAAGCCCATGGAGCGAGGAAGATGATGACCCCTGTAGGCCGAATAGTGGAGGCCAGAAACCCTTCCCTTCCGAGATCAAGACGGTGAACATGATCTATGCAACCCATATACTAAAGAAGGAGAGGAAGCGAGCGCTGCGAGATGTATATTCCGTCGAGCCCATAGCACCGAAGTTCAATCCATGGTCAGCCTGCCCGATCACCTTCGATCGCAGGGATCACCCGACCAGTATACGCCACGGAGGGTCCGTAGCCTTAGTGTTCGACCCCATAATCAATGGATTACACCTCACTAGAGTCCTAATGGACGGAGGTAGCAGCCTTAATCTAATATACAAAGACACAGTGAGGAAGATGGGGATCGATCCATCATGGATCAAACCCAGTAACACCACCTTCTAGGGGGTCATTCCGGGAGTGGAGGCCCGCTGCACAGGCACTATGACGCTTGAAGTAGTGTTCGGCTCTCCGGACAGCTTCCAAATCAAGGACTTGATCTTCGACATTGCACGTTGTCGCAGCGGCTATCACGCCTTCCTCGGCCGAATGGCGCTCGCTAAATTCAATGTCGTCCCGCATTACGTGAACCTCAAGTTAAATATGCCCAGTCCTTCGTGCATCATAACTATCAACGGCAATACAGAACGCTCACTCTGAACCGATGAGCACACAACGGCCCTCGCGGCCGAAGACCAAACCGGCCCATACAGGTCCCAATGCCGACCCGCCGTAAAGGCCGGCGACAACAGTAAACGGGTTCAAACCCGTTCCCCGTCATGGGAACTCGCATGCGTTCGCCGCAAATAGGGATGCACGCCCCACATCACACCCACATTGTTCGCGCTCGACGTGCCTCGCCAGCACAATTTTGCACTCAAAATACCATGGGCATCCATGAGGCAGATATAAAGAAACCCGAAGCATATGTTCGGCTAACCCGAACTTCAGAATTACCTTGTCTTCGGACAACCCGGGGACCCATTCCGGAACCCCCCCCCCAAGCACACAGCTTCATCGGTAGGATCCTCGCCCCTCAAGGTCTCATCGAAGGTCCCAACCCCCACCTCTCAGAAGCAAAGGCGCAGACATGTAGCAGGGCAAAGTGGAGGCTTCGACTCACGTATCAAGGCCCTGCGTAAACCTTTACTCTGTAAAACTTTTTTTCTTTTTTACAAATAATGCCTTCACAGTTCGAATTGTATGGATAGACGTCTTGAGCCTACGAGAAATAATAAAAACACCCTTTATGGTGTTCAGTTATCCGCAACTTGCGATTGTCTATTTCCTTTTTGATTCTCCCCTCACTCTTCGAACAACCCGGCATGAAAATATGATCGGTTAACTAACCCAGAGCTCGATTTTCATATCAGCTCGGCACCCCAAGTCCGACACTGCTTCCCGCAGAATGTTCGGCGTCTCGGATATTCCACTATATGCATCAAGTTCCGAACTATGTCTTAGGTTAATAGTTGGGTTGCTCGGCTCGTGTGCTTGCCCCTTATGTTCCACATGTCCGGCTAAGAGGGAAAAGGGAGTACCCCTACGATTGTACTTCTGGCTCGCCCAGTCAAGTACCTTAGGAGGAGAAAGCTGAAAACTGACCGTCATAGACCATCATAGTAATCGTGAGCTGATCAATGATCCAATGATGAGGTTTGACTCTAAAAATCGTTGGCGATTTTGCCGTGTCACATGAAGGGTTCGTCTTAACACAAACCACGTGATTGGAAAGGGTAGGCATTTGCCCCCAAGTACATCACAAAACACAGGGGCCTAGTCCTTAGCCCCCACCATCAAGCGCCTAAGGCTAAGTGAAAGCAATAAAACTGAATAGTCTGATTGGCTAGTTTTGCTCACGCGCTACCGCCTCCGGGTACCAAGACGTTGGCTAAGGGTAATAGGGCGGAGACAAAACACCCCTCGTGACATTCACCTGGGGGCCGAAGCCGACGACTGGTAGCTTTCAGAATAAACATACGGCCAAATAGGAGTCAAAATTAAAATCATGACAATATAAAATAAGTCAGGCGGACGCATCATAAAGCATAAGGTCCAATCGGTAAAAACTTAATACAGTCATTCAAACATTACATCATTTGAACACTGGCCCTCTACCGCCCGTGCGCCATTCATCACCTGTGCAAAGTATTGCTCAGGGCAGCGATGCTCTTTTCCCTTGGGCGGAGGACCAGTGGCCATGTCCATTGGATTAATTTTTGGCCAATGCACCATGGTCTTTGCAAATGCAAGCCTCGCCCCCTCAAGGCACGCTGAACGCTTCATGGCGTCAATCCAGAGTAGCACCTCCCGCAGCTTCTACACAAGGCCGAAGTAGGTGTCCAAAATGGGCTCGGCGGGCCATAGACTGACACAGAGGTCCTTTACGGCCAGCTCGGACATCCGACGCATCTCCATCAGCTGCTTCATTTGATCGCTGAGGAGGGGTGGATGCTTGGAATCCAGAAACTGTGACCAGAAGAGCCACTACGTGGAGTCCTCCTCATGAGCGGCATAATGCTCCTTGGCGGCTGCCACATTCTTTGGAAGCTCGGCGAAGATGCCTGCAGAGCACCAAACTCGCGTCAGTAGGGCAAACCTGTTGCCTCCGAACACACTCCGCAGTAAGTATTTCTTACCATTTGCAATTTTCCCAACCTGGCGGAGCTCTTCCCGGACACCTCGCGCTTCAGTCCTCACCTCCTGGAGCTCCTTCTCCGCCTTGGACTGCTAGGAGGATCGCTCCCCCTGCTCCTTCTCATTGGCCTCAAGCTTCTTGACGGCATCCTAGAGCTCCACTTGCACCTCGGTTACCCGAGCCTCGTGCTGCTCACCAGCAAGCTTGGCCTACTCGAGCTCGGCCACCGCCTTGTCAGCGGCCATCTTCTTGGCAGTCGCCTCTGGCTCGGCCTTCTTCAAAGCCTCTCTCAAGCCCTCGACTTCGGCGGCGGCAGCTGTAAGATAATCACAATAAAAGATCAGCATATAGTCTGGATCGTCAATATCCGGCATCAAGTAGTTGTACATCTTATCAAAGGGCTTACCTTGCGCCTCGTCAAGCCGTTTGTTGACAAGGTCAAGCTCTTTATCGGAATGCTTGAGCTTCCGATCCATCTCCTCTAGTGCCGCAGCATTAGCAGTTGCGGCCAGAGAAGATGCGAGTGACATTAAAAAATTCACACCATTTCAGATAATGGCCTGTAGAACGAGATCCTCCGCAGGTTTTCTTCGCAAACCTTGTAGAGTCTTGGGGGCTACTACAGATATGGTATACCTAAACTAAGGATTAAATCAAATTTATGAGGAAAGAACATTACTTGACTTACCTCAAACCTCTTAGTAGGCCTTGAACAGCATCGTTCAGTCCGGAATGAAGGGACTGAACACCCTGTATAACCGCACTCATAAGAGTGCGGTGCTCGTCGAGCACGGCAGAGTTGTTCACCAACTCCGTCAGTGCGTCCGACCAGCCCACCACCGCCCGAGTGGAGGTGTTCGGCGTGGGCGTTTGGCCCCCAGCACCTTCCCCATCGAAAGGAGGTATTGGCTCCCTTGGGGGCTCGGGAGCCGAATTCGGCAGGGGTTCAGATGATCCGGATCCCCTCCCCATGGTAGCCAGGAGGGATGCATCCCCCTAGTCTTCAATGATCGAGGCATCGGCCTCGGCCATGATGGCTTCGACCTCCTCCCCTGTGTTCGAAGGAGGAGGGGTCTTTCGTGACACCACCTCCCCAACTTCTTCGGGGATTAGAGGAGGTGCAGAACATGAGCCACTGTCCGCCAGTTCGGCGGGCAGGGACGTCCCCGAAGAGGTCCCCTCGGCGGGGTGGCCACACGGAGGGCTGCACCACCAGAAAAACAATCAATCTACGTTCTACCAGGGACTACTAGAAGGATAAAGCAATTGAAAATGTCGCAATATGTACCTGGCCGCTTGGGGCTTGATCCTGGGTTCCTTCTCCGGAACCTTTTCGGACGCTTCGGACTCCTCGTCGGAGTCTGAGCAGTTGGACAGGACCAGCTTGGGCTGGCACTCTCTCTTTCGGGCCTGTGGAAGTTGAACCTCCTCGACGTCGCTGGACGCCATCCTCTTCTTGGAGTGCGAGGAGGCGCTTTCCTCCTCGTCCTCATCCCCCTCCTGTGCGGACTGGGCTGCGGTGTCTCCGGACCTGCTGTCCGGATGGGCTTTGCGACGGAGGCCCTCTCGGGCCTCCAGCACCTCCGTCTTCTTGCCCTTCTTGTCGGGTGCCTTTTAAGGCACCACGACCAACATCTTCTCTAGCTGCTCAAATCGGGGCCCTTCTGGCAGCGGCGCTGGGCTGCTAATCTTCTCGGCCTTGGCAAGCCATCCCTGCAAAATCCACAAAAAGAGGTTCGAAGCAAATCATGTGGTGCTAGTATTTGGATTCATGATAAGACAAGTGTCGCTCACCTTCCTCAAAGGGTTCACAGCGTCGATGCCGATGTCCTCCCCCTCGACCGGCCACTCCTTCTGCGGTTTGAATAACAGACTCCACACTTTCTTGTGGGTCATGTCGAAGAGGTGCTGCATGGTGGCCGGATCTTCAGGGTCATACTCCCACATTGGCTTGGCCCTCTACTGGCAGGGGAGGAGTCGACGATGGAGCATGACCTAAATCACGTCGAACAGCTTCGTGCCAATCTCCATAACGCTGACGACGCGTTTCTGCAGCGCCTTCAAGTCGCTAATGGATCCCAAGTCCGAGCTCTTGTTAATCCATGAGGCCAGCCTGGTAGGGGGTCCGGATCTGAATGCGGGAGCTGCCAGCCGGCTCCCCGTGGCTCGGTGATATAGAACCATTCCTTTTACCACATTCTGATGGTATCAACGAAGTGGCCCTTTGGCCACTGGACCCGCGTCAGTTTGCTGATCATGGCCCCGCCACAGTTCGCCTGTTCGCCGCCAACTACCTTGGGCTTGACATTGAACACCTTTAGCCACAGGCTGAAGTGTGGCTGGACCCGGAGGAATGCCTTGCAAAAGATAATAAAGGACGAGATGTGGAGAAGGGAGTTGAGGGCTAGATCGTGAAAATCTAGCCTGTAGACGAACATCAACCCCCACACAAAGGGGTGCAGGGGAAATCCAAGCCCCCTAAGAAAATGAGAGAGGAATCCAACCCTTTCGCCCTGCTCGGGCGTAGGGATGATCTGGCCCTCTTCGGGGGCCCGATGAGCAATATTGGCCGACGAGTAGCCCGCCTCCTTCAACTTCATGATGTCGCCATCGGTGACGATGGAGGCCTCCCACTTCCCGTTGGCGCCAGATCTGGCCATGGCTGAAGGAGACGAAGTGGGACTTGCTGTGGGAGCAAGGAAAAGGGGTGCTGGAGCTCTGAAGATCTGCCTGAGCAGAAGATGGAAGAAGGCATGGGATGCAGACTATTGTAGCTCCCCCTTTATAGGATGTTGACAAGCCACGACTTCCTTTTTTCACGCCGTTGGCTTCTCCACTTCCCGATACGCTCGCAACGTTATGTGCGGGGTGAATAATCAAGATCATTGATCATATCCCCTGAAAAGCGAGGCATGATCCCCACCTTGATGAGACGTGTCAAGCATGGGTGGGCCTCGAGCCACGCCCCGAGAAATACCAACCGCTTAGCGTTATGGCCGGAGGCGACTCTTCGTTGAAAGAGAAAAAGTTGTCATATGAAGGCACTGTTTACACTCGAACGGTCTTTTGTTATTGCCTTCGATATTAAGTAAGATTGACGTTTCAGATTCCGGACATCACTTGGCTCTGAACATGGACAAAGGATACTGAAGAACTCGGCTCGCAAGCCGAATACTTTTGGGTGAGCAGATGCCGGATACAAGCCTTGGCGTTGGAGGCAAGTTCGGGGGCTACTAAGGGAGTCATGGACTAAGGGGTCCTTGGGGTGCCGGCCCATTGAACATGGGCCGGACTGGAGAAGCCGTATAGTGATGGGAGATCTATGAAGCCGTGGTGTGCCCTCCAAGTCAAGAATGCGTAGGATATCTTTATCCCTTATTGTAATCTATCTCCGGTAACCCTAACCCTACCGGTGTCTATATAAATCGAGGGTCGTAGTCTTTAGGGCTAGAGCTATATTCATCACCTTAGGGTTTAGCTCATGCTGATCTCGAGGTAGATCTACTCTGCAACCATACTATACATCCAATACAATCAAGCAGGACATAGGGTATTACCTCTTCGAGAGGGCCCGAACCTGGGTAAACATCATTTTCATCGTCCCTTGTTCGCCATCGACCTTAGATCCACGGCTCGGGGACCCCTACCCCGAGGTCTGCCGGTTTTGACACCGACACCAGCTACATGCTCATGGTCACCTAAATAAATAAATAAAGCTAAATTCTCATGCATATGTTCTTTAAATTTACGATTTGAAAAGTACAATTTTAACAATAGAATATTATTTTCCTATGAGAGTATCATTACATTCAGTCGATATTAATTTTAAGCAAAGATAGCGACTGATCTTTTTTCTCCCACCATTTTCCTCTTGCAACCAGTGGAATGTTATTTGGTCCCCACCAGGTTGAAGCCCATGCAAATCATAGTCAACGTGGTCAACATCTAACAATTATTAGCAGCAGTTGTAATAAATATCACATTTTTCTGTAGCATTTGTATGTTTTAGGGATTGTGCTGCCCAGGTATCCTGTTCGAATCCCAAGTACCATAAGTTTTTTGAGAAACTAATTTTTTTGCTATGATAAATAGTTCCACCCAACATTATTTTTCGATAAAAATGCCCAACCCAGCCCAACACATGTCACGATAACACTTTATCCCAGGGCTTCTGAGTGTGCTTGGCTTCACACCTCAAAACAAAAAAGGTGCTCAGCTTCATTTTAGAATAAGTTGTAGCCATATAAAATTAATTCTTATAATCTAGCATGATGAGTTTTTGGGTCTGACCGATCCAGCCCCAAAACCAAACCTGCGTCATCGGGAGCGCCTGTTCCAGGCTTCCACGTCTTGTTGCGGTGCCGTGCACGCAACACCGCCCTGTCATACCCTAAAATGCTGGCCAGGCCATCCCTCTACTCCCCCATATATCCTATTCTTCTCCCGCGATGGCAGCCCATCCCGCACCAAAAACAGTGAACCCTCGTACTCCCCTCCACCTATGGCCACACTGCCGCATCTTCCCCGGCTCCTGTTCATTCCCATTCGTGGCCTCGCCGTCGTCCTCCGCCTAGATACGCTCGCCGCGGTGCCGCTGTCCGGCGTTGTCAACATGGTCAACATGGTGAATCGGGAGAGGATTGTACTTGAGAGTATGATAGTAGGGCCCACCAGGTCCACTGCCGAATGCAGGCAAGTGTCTCCTAACTATTTAGATCCAGCTGTCAATTTTTTACTCCGATCCACCCTGCTGATATCTGGGACCCACATCATTGTCAACGTATAGTCAATTAACGCAAGGAGGAGCTGACACTTGGGATCCAGTAGCTCATAGTAGTTTTTTTGGTTGTTTAGACAGAGCAGGGTATAAATTGGGTTGTGCAGTGTCTGTGGCCCGTCTAACAACATGACCAGGCCAGCTGCTTTTTCTTTGGGAAAATGGGTAGCGCACCATTTATTTTTGAAGAATACCCAACGTAGGCCTATTTGTTTTCTCCTACTTGCTGGGCTGCAAATGTTTCTAGACGAGGCGGGATGCATTCGCCCTGGGTAGAAAATGGGCACTAATCTTAAAAGTAATACGAAATGGGATACAAATTCCAAAAAAACACAACAAATGAGCAATTAGTTTTGCATTTTGTTTTTGTTCTTCATCGAGTTTTTATATTTCATTGGATTTCAAAATAATATTATTTTATTTTGAAATTAGTTTTGAATCTGGCTCCTAATTTTGGGATAAAAAATAGTTTGGACTCTAGATATGTGAAATTTCAAAAAAATGCATATTTTTTAGTTCAAAATTTTAACCCTGGTCTTGACAAGAAAATTGGCGGCAATTCTTAAAATGGAAAAGGGATGCAATAAATTCCACATGAGTTAGTTAATGGGATGTATATTATAAAAATAATAAGTAGCAAATGGGTTGTACACACCACAGATTTCGAGGCTGGCTTGTTGACCTACTAACTCAACTTGTAGTCAACACACGATTCTAGCAGCAGTGACTGTTGGATGTCCATCCAACGACCGTCGTGATTCTTCAATCTCTAATCTTCCTGCTCCAGCCGACCAAACCAGCGTCGGCGGGACATCCTGCTCCCTTGTCCCGTTACTGGCTGTGATGCCGTGCAGGCCTCACCAGCCCACCATACTCCCACTGCTAGCCAGGCCATCCCACTACCTACACGGACCTCCTGTTATTCTCCGGCAACGGCAGCCTCACCCCGCAGCTGAACTAGTCAACCATCGTCTCCCCTCCGTGTAGGCATCCACCGTTGTCTTGGCTGGCTCCGGGTCATTCCCTTGCTAGGCCTCACAGTCGTCCACCGCATTGGTGCTCTCGACGCGCGTGGTCAACAGGGTTAACAAACCACAACCATCAAAAGAGGGATGTACGTCGAGAGGCTAACAGTAGGGACGCACATGGTCCATGGCCGCACCCAAGAAAGTGCGTCCTTATTATGCGAAAAAATGATTCCTCCCCCTGATAGGTTGGACCCACCAGCTACATTCGGAAGTGCTCCTTATTACGCGGGAAAAAAAGCTTCCTCCCCAAGACAGTTGGGACCCACCAGCTACATGTTTGCACTCAAGGAAGTGCCTCCTTATTACATGCAAGAAAAATGATTCCTCCACCTTCTAGCAGGGACCCACCAGAGTTGGAGGCTGACTTGTGGGCCTACTAAGTTGACGCGTATGCAGGGCTTTGTCAACTTAGCCAACAAACGATTCTAGTAGCAGCGAGCATTGGATGTTAATCCAACGGTCATGATGCTTCTTCAATCTCTGATCTTGCTCCAGCCGCCCAAACCAACTCCGAAGGGACCGCCTGGTCCTGCCTCTGTGGCCGGCCGTGCTGCTGCGCGGGCCACACCGCTTGACCCTAGTCCCATCGTTGGCCAGGCCTTCCCTCTACTCACCCACACGTCATGTTATTCTCCGGTGACGGCAGCCGAACCAGTAAACCCTCGTACTCCCCTTCATGTGGGCATCCACCTGCCTCTTCTTCCCTGGCTCCGTGTTGTTCCGTTCCTAGGCCTCACCGTCATCCACCGCCTTGATGCTCTTGGTGCGGCATGGTTAACAAGGTCAACGAACGACAACCATCCGAAGTGGACTTTAGGCGGTGAGGCTAAGAGCTGGACCCACCAGCTACATCTTCGCACGCAAGGAAGTGCCTCCTTATTACTCGTAAAAAAATGATTCCTCTCCCTGACAGCTGGGACCCAGCAGCTATATCTTCACATGCAAGGAAGTGCGTCCTTAACCTCCCTAACAGTTGGGACCCACGTGATCAAAGGGTACATAGCATTGTTTATCTGGTTGCAAATGTGTACGTACATACTGGTTGATCGGTCTCCCTGCAAGGATAAACCGTGTCCGAGTAAGTTGCGGCATGTGTCGTAGTAGAGCACTCGACATAGCAGTTCAGGCAGTCCTGTCCAATTCATGTACATGTACGTACAATCATAGGGCAAACAATATGGCCATGAACATACAAAAAGGCGTGGTCTCGAACACGTACTCGCGCATACGTACGGCCAGAGCTCGTGTACATGGAGAGGCAACAGACAGCAACAATGACCTCCTGTTCATCAGCAGCCAACTGGCTGGGTCGAAATGGAGAAACAACATCGTGTTCGTCGGGAGGCAACCGACTAGGTCGTAACGCGTCCTGTTCATCGGGAGCCAACCATCTTGGATGGAACAGCCGAAACGGGGTCTGGCATACCACAAAACGGAGTAAACGGACTTCTGTTCGACCGCCTATGATGGAAACGGGGTCCTGTTCATCGGGAGGGGTGTGGCATACCGCAAAACGGAGGAAACAAAGTTCTCTCTGACTGCCTACTGTCGAAATAGGGTCCTGTTCATCGGGAGGGGTGTGGCATACCGCAAAACTGAGGAAACAGACTTCTGGCCAACTGCCTACGGTCGAAACGGGGTCCTGTTCATCGGGAGGGGTCTGGCATACCGCAAAACGGAGGAAACGTACTTCTTGCCAACCGCCTATGGTCGAAATGGGGTCCTGTTCATCGGGAGGGGTGTGGTGTACCGCAAAACGGGACTCCATGGGCTACTCTTCATCCATCGTCGACTTCCTCCAACCTCCACCTTCTAATGTTCATCCACCGCGACTTCCTCCAGCCTCCACTAGACACTAATCATCAATGGTCTTCTGTTCATCTAGCCTCCACCGGCTACTGTTCATCCAGCCTCCACAGGGCCCTGTTCATCCACCCCCAACCAGCTGGGGTGTGGCGGCCTCCTCGGGGTCCTGTTCATCCAACGGCAACCATCAACTACCACGGGGTTCTGTTCATCCAGCGGTAACCACCTACACACGGCCTGGGTCCTTTTCATCCAACCCCCACCGGGAACTGTTCATCCACAACCAACCAACCGGCTGGACTCACCATGTCTTGACTCGTTCTACGTATTGCACGTGCGACAGCAATGGACACTATTCATCTAGAAGCAACCAAACCGGCTAGCTACATCTTGCACGACGGTTCAATCTGCTTCATTAAGTAGCAGCAGCGATCGATCGGATTCAGTTAATACCGAAGGAGTCGGTCAGGTTCAGTTAGCACCAAAGGAATCGCTCGGGTTCAGTTAGTAGCGAAGGAATCGATCGATCGGCTTCAGTACATAGTGGGATCGATCACTTGAGTTCAGTACGTATCTAGCTAGTGCAATCGCTCGGGTTCAGTAAGCGAACGACTCGCAAGGGTTTAGTTAGCGAGCGCCTCGCACACACGTGCGTATGAGAGAAACGCGTAAACCACACCGTATCGCGCGTCCCCGACCACCCATCGTAACCGGGAACTCCCCGAAATTTACCTCTCCCTCACTTCTACCATGATTTTTACGTCATGTACGGCCCAAGGAATGTCATGCATGTGCGTCTCCGACTGGCCCAGGACGAAAAGCCTATTTTCTATCATAATTTTTTGTCATAGAAATAGGAGCCCACCACATCTATGATGATACATGTTTTTGTCACAATTATCATCATAGAAGTGTCATAACCATGACAGAAAAAGTTTTTGTTCGGGCCATAATGTCACTGATGTGTCTTTTTTTGGTAGTGATGTGCAATTATACTAGCATAACATTCATGAGAATGATGAATGGTGGCTGACCCACAAATACTATGTCAGCTATATGATCATGCAAAGCAATATGGCAATGATGATGTGTGTCATAATAAATGAAACGGTGGAAGTTGCATGGCTATATCTCAGAATCGCTATGGAAATGCCATAATAGGTAGGTATGGTAGCTGTTTTGAGGGAGATATAAGGAGGCTTATGTGTGATAGAGTGTATCATGTCACGGAGTTTGGATGCACCGGCGAAGTTTGGAGCACATCTCGAGGTGAGAAAGGGCAATGCACGGTACCAAAGAGGCTAGCAAATTGCGGAAAGGTGAGAGTGCGTATAATCCATGGACTCACATTAGTCATAAAAAACTCACATACTTATTGCGAAAGTCTATTAGCCCTCCAAGCAAAGTACTACTATGCATGCCACTAGGGGGAGGTTGGTAGAAGTTAACCATCACGCGCCCCCGACCTTCACGCAAAGGAAGACACTCAATAATAAATCATGCTCCAGCTTCTTAGCATAACGGGAGACTATACGTGCATGCTTCAGGAATCACAAACCTTAACACCAATATTATTACTAAACCACAATTACTCACTAGTATAACCCGCATATCACCTGTCGTGGTATCACACGGCCACCTTTGGGGCCATCGGCACCTTGTGGTTCGGCAAGGGGGAAGAGCGCATTGCACAAAGAGCGGAAAGCATAGAGCAGCACGCCAACGATGACACGGGTAGTTTTACCCAGGTTCGGGCCGCCGCAAGGCATAAAACCCGACTCCTGCTTTGGTAGATTGATGAAAATACCATGGTGGAGATGCAGCGCTCTAGCCCAGCAAGGTCACCTCGGGGAGAGAGCAGCTATGCGCGTACGAGTGTACAAGGGTCCGAATCCTTTCTAAGGTAGCCACGGCCCTCCTTTTATTGGTCAAGGGGTCACCACAATGGCAAAACAATCATTATGCACTGATTAGTTAGCGACAGTGCTATCATACCTAACTCTACAGACAGGACAGGGTGCATTAAATGCGCCGCTTAGTGTCGCATCGTGGCGTAGCCCAGCAATCCTTGCCGTGCCATTCAGCCACCTTTTCGCCTGCCCATGCAACACGTCGCCTGGACAGGTGTCATTTAGAGATGATCTTCCTCAGAAATGGCCTGCCACATACCAAGTAACAGCCACTTAGTCACTTGGGGGCTCGACACTGCACCGATGGGTGACTTACGTTGCTGTGAGGTGGAGCGATGGAACTTTGGTGGGGTAATCTGCCCTTGGCGTACCCTGCAAGCCTGCCGGGGGAGTCTTGAGGCTTGTCTTGGGGTAACCTCTACCCCGCCAGGCTCGCCTTCCCGACAAGGGAGGTTTTTCCCTAGTGATATCTTGCTTATTTGGTTGGTCTTGGTCTTGTTGATCCGCCCTTTGATTTCTCAAAGAGCCATCTCTCCTGCTTGGTCTTGTCTTGAATGTTGTAACCTTGCTCTTGAGCCTGTGTACAATCCGGGCAACACACCTGGGGGTTTGTTGCACCGACAGGAGCCCCCAGGCCAGGCCTGAACGCGCTGCCAAGCGTCGTCGGGGTAGGCCCTGTCTAGTACACAGACGAGTAGGTTGTGGTAGCTAGTCCTTTGAGATCTTCTTTGCTTCTTCATTAGTCTGTGTCTCAGCCAGTTTCCAGTTTTTCCGCGCATCACGCGAGACATAGTGGGCGGGTTAGTAAGCCACGATCCGTGGGCTACCCACGCCCCATGTTCATGGGGCGGTAACGGCCATTCCGCTATCTTCCCCGCTTCTGCCGTTTCCGCCACGTGTGCAGCATGCATTGTTTTGGGTTGGTGGTGGACGCGGAAAGTGCGGAAACGCGTGCCATGGCAGAAATCCAGACGCCATGGATTGGCGCACGGGGTCGGCCTTGATTCCATGAGCCGTTGGTGGCGCGGGAGGGAGCCGAATTGGTGGAGCGGGGCGGTCGCTCCCCCTGAGTAGGGAGCCAGCCACCGGCCTCGTTTTCCTTATAAAAGGGGACGCGGGCGGGGGTGCAGGCTCATATCCATTCCCTTCTTCTTTCTTCTGGTGTCATTTCTTCATATTGTGAGGGGAAGAGGACGCAATGGCATCCCAGTAGTGGCGACAAGGGCTTCTGCTCGACAGCGCCTCCCTCCGCCCACCGAACATGTAGGGGCGGAGCCCGCTGCGAGAGGAGGTAGGAGAGGGCAAGGTCGCGGCCGTCATGGTGCTCGGGGTCAAGGACGGCGAGGGGGCGCTCGGGCCGCCCCTTCGGTGGCCGCTCAACCCCCAATGGAGGGCCACGTCGGAGACCAACCGCTGGAATTCATCATCAGGCTATACAAGCCCCCAAGCGGTCACCTCTCCCTCCCTACTCCGTTTGCGAGGCTGATGGAGCTTGAACAGCCACGCGTGTTGAAGCTGCACATGAAGGGTTGCTGCAACGGCATCATGCGGGTGGATGTGGACTTCCCCGCTCCTCATGTTATGCTCTTCCGACGCGGCTGGAAAACCTTTGCTCACGCCCACAGCTTGTCGGAGGGGCACGTCCTCCATTTTAAACTAATGGAGGCCAATCTGCTCTCCGTCAAGGTCTTCGGGTGCTCGCTTAGGGTGCTGCGCGGAGAGCTCGACCGACGACGAAAGCTCCTCCTCGAGCGATAGCGACGAGGAGGACAGTGACGGCGATGACGACGACGCTGATGGGGAGGACGACCGCTCCGACTCCGGCTGAACACCAGCCGCACCATCACCGTCAGGTGGCGACACCATCATCTGCACCTGCATCTCCTTCCCGGCAAGGCGATTTGCCAGGGAGTTGGATGCAGAGGTGGGGGTGGTGCCCTCGGCTCCTCCAGCAGCCTTCCAGCTGGACCCCGACAGGCTTCCTCTCGGGCTGCAGCTTTGTTCGCCCTTCCGCGTCCTGCTGGCCCTGGTGGCTGTGGCCAGGGGGACCCTTCCGCCGCTCTCTTCACCATCACCTTCACCCGCGCCCTCTCGATCTTGTCAGACTCCTCGCCACGGGGCCTGACGGGGTCAGGCTGGGCTTCTGCCCAGGCACTCCTTTTGCCTTCTTCACCTCCCATCGTAGTGCCGAGGAGGAGAGGGACAAGAAAGGGATTACGGGGCACTTATCTTTTTTCAGTCTAAAACATGTAAGCACTTGCCAAAATTTAGTCTAAATTATGTAAACTTCTTTATGCATGTTTGTGCTCTGTAAGATCTGTACTTGCTTATTAGCATATTAATGAAAAAGACAAGCCTTGCCGGGTACTTGTGCATGTATCATGTCCATGCAGAGGTGAGGTGCCTCTATACGTTCAAGTAAACAAGTTTCCGCTGGCAAACTATCCTGCCAGTACCCTTAGTTTGCTGCCGTGGGGCAAGGCCTACCGGGCATAAAACTATAAAAAGGGACCGGCCCCTCGTCGAACCCTCTCCATCAAAGGCAACTGCGACCACCTTGTCTGAAGCAACGTTCGGGACAAAGGATGGGAGCACCTATGTTTCGAAGGTAACAGGGTTTTCATATGCACAAGTTTTTACCTTACAGAATAGGTATGGATAAGAAGAAACCTATCTGTTTGGCTTGCCAGGGATCACTGTGAAGGCTTGTCTTCGTTCCTTCTCTTCGGGATCAAGTCCACGGCAAGAACCCTGCAACTTAGTGCAGATGAAAACAGTGCTACATACGACCTCATCTACATGATCATGCTATGCTCATGATATGCTTATGCATGCATGCAATCTTGTCGGGGGCCCCAGCGCTTCGTTTATTCATGTGTTGATCAGGGTCTGTGCCTGGCTTTGTACAAAGGGTTACATGCAACATCGGCAAGGCTTGTACAAAAGGGGGCTGCCAGGCAGGGCCCGACAGCCGCACCTTACGGGTAGAACTTACGGAGATGCTCAATGTTCCATGAGTTTTGCAACTGAATGCCATCTTCATTCTCCAGATGGACTGCGCCGGGTCTGGTGACTCGTAATACCCGGTAAGGGCCTTCCCACTTCGGCGGACTGAACACGCCTAAGGACAAGGTCACCTTCCTCAAGGCTCCGGGCATGGACCCTACGGCTGTGATAGCGACGCAGGGCTTACTGGTAGCGTGCAGCACACATAGCAGCCCGGAGACGGTTCTCCTCAAGTAGCACAGCATCGTCACGCCGGTGCTGTTCCTGCGCTACTTCATCGTAGGCAAGCACTCGAGGTGATCCGTATATGAGTTCCTTGGGGATAACTGCTTCAGCCCCATAGACTAGGGAGAAGGGAGTCTGCCCGGTAGCTCGATTTGGTGTCGTACGGAGGGACCAAAGAACCACCGGCAGCTCGTCGATCCATCTCCTGCCGCACTTCTGCAGCCTATCAAATGTTCTTGTCTTGAGTCCTTGCAGCACTTCAGCATTTGCCCTCTCAGGTTATCCGTTGCTTCTGGGATGGGCAACAGAGGCAAATGAGACTTTGCTTCCAAGGGCATGAACATATTGCATGAAGGCGCAGCTTGTGAATTGGGTGCCATTGTCAATGATGATCCTAGCGGGCACTCCGAAACGGCACACCAATCCTTTCAAGAACTTGATAGCTGACTCTGCGGTCACCTTCCTCATGGGCTCCACCTCTGGCCACTTTGTGAACTTGTCGATAGCGATGAACAAGAACTCAAAGCCCCCGGTAGCACGGGGGAAGGGGTCCAAGATGTCGATGCCCCAGACCGAGAAGGGCCATGACAAAGGGATCGTCTGGAGAGCTTGAGCAGGCTGATTGATAGTCTTGGAGTGGAACTGGCAGGCTTCACATTTGGTGACTAGCTCAATTGCATCTTGGAGGGCCGTGGGCCAGTAAAAACCTTGCCAGAAGGCTTCTCCAACTAGGGCCCTCGATCCAATGTGGGAGCCGCATATACCCTTGTGTATCTCTGCCAACAGTTCCTTTCCTTCTTCCCGGCAAATGCACTTCAATTTCACTCCATTGGGCCTTCTTCTGTATAGCGTGTTGTCAATGAACTGATACATACTAGCCCTTCGGGCTACTCTTTCACCTTCCTCTTGCTCTTCGGGAAGTTCTCCTGTTTGGAGGAAATGGACTATGTGCCGCGCCCACGTTGGAGCCTGAGGCTCGGCAACAAGGACTAGCGGCACCTCCTCGTTCACGGGAGCGCATGCCTCGACCACAGGAACAGGTGGTTCAGCGGGAGGGTGCTGCTCACTGGGCGAAACAGAGTTGTTCCAGCCAACCTCTCTGCCGGGAACCTCAGAGGGCTCTGCCAGGAGAGGCCTGCCAGCGTGCAGTTTCCTCCTATTCCTGGCCATTGTTGCCGGGGATACAGAGGGTTGAGTCAGATGGAGAACAAAAGTCCCTGGTTCCACAGGGAGTTTTTGTGTAGCGCACTTTGATAGATGATCAGCAATGCTGTTTTCCGTGCGCGGTATGTGCTCTGTTTGCAATCCATCAAAGCGCTCCTCCAACTTTCTCACTTCCTTGACGTATGCCTCCATCAATGGGCTTTGATAATCCTTGTTCACCTGCCTCACCACAAGTTGCGAATCTCCATGAATGATCAACTTCTTGATTCCCAGTTCTGTTGTGATCCTGAGCCCGGCAAGGAGTCCTTCATATTCTGCTGTATTGTTGGTAACCTTCTCCCAAGGGAAATGCATTTGAACCACGTACATGAGGTGCTCCCCAGAGGGAGCAACAAGAAGCATGCCAGCTCCTGCACCTTGTAGGGAGAAGGCACCATCAAAGTACATGATCCATTCTTGGGGCGCTTCCTTGCCGGGGATAACCATCTCCAACACGTCTTCGTCAGGGGTAGGCGTCCATTCCGCAAAAAACTCCGCTAGTGCTCTGCTCTGAATGGTTGACGCGCTCTCGAACTTCAAACCAAAGCTGGATAACTCCAAAGTCCATTCCACTATCCTGCCAGCGGCCTCAGGGTTCCTCAGTATGCGTTGCAAGGGGAAGCGGGTGACAACCGTGATCTCGTGGGCTTGGAAGTAGTGGCGCAGTTTCCTTGAGGCCATGATGAGGCCAAAAATCAACTTTTGCATGCCAGAGTACCTCGACCTAGCCCCCTGCAATAGGGAGCTGATGAAGTACACTAGCCGTTGCACCACTTTCTTCCTTGCTGCTCCATTTATGTGAAGGTACTGCTTACATAGTCTGCTGGATCCTCCTACTGGATAGATACCTTGGTTTCATAACTGACCGAAATACTTACCGTTGTTGTGCTGCATCATCCTCTCCTCTTCGGGGAAAATACCAACACAGATACAAGCAATCACTGGCTTGTAATGAAGCAGGTGTGCCGGCTTGAGAAGAAGGCCCATGCAGAAGCACCCAACTTGGGAACCAAGACAGATAGATGTTAGAGTAGGATATGGGTTGTTACTATGACCCGGATTTTGTTGTAAATCTAGGCACTCGACTTGTTATATAAAGGGGAACCCTTAGAATGAAAAGGTTAAGTTGTAATCTATCGAGAGCTAGTTAGAGAATCCACCTCCTTGTAATCAAGATCTCCAGCACTATCAATCAAGTAGGAAGTAGGTCTTTACCTCCACCATGAGGGGCCGAACCTGGGTAAACTCGTGTCCCTCATTCCCGATCAACCACGACCAAGCGACCACCTAGTTGCGATGGCCTCCAAACTTAGTCCTTTCATGAGGACATCTGCTGTGACAAAACCACGGCAGTTGGCACCCACCATGGGGCCTATGCATGGTGGTGTTGAGTTCTTGGAGGGCGCTTTCCTAGCGATTGAGAGATACGCAATCGTCTGGATGAGGAAGAGTCGCCGAGGCAAGATCTACATCGACGATTCAGGCTAGGGCCCCGAGGTTGACTCGATCGAGTAGGGGTACCGGGTCCCCTTTGGCAAGATCCACATCTTCATTGGTGTACTCGGCAAATACGGCCTCGAGCCAGACATCTCCTCCAACATCATCGAGCTGGCTGCCTGGCTAGCTGCGCCAGACCCGGCCGGGCTCAAGCCGGTCGGGCTCATGTCTTCGTCTATTTCACTCATGGACTTGACCTGGCGGGTAATTCCACATCTGGCGGTGAAACCCTCATCTACTCTGACGGCGAGTCCTCAGTCGACCATACCGAGTCGATTCTCCCACTTTTTTATGATAAGCTTGGGGCTATTCCGATGACGAGGTCGGTCTGGAGGCCTTTGAGTCGCCACGTCACACAGCGGTCTACATGGCAGGAAATCAAAACTCAGCTGGGACAGGGGCGGGTCAAAACTCCACGGCGGTTGGTGCCATGACAGGGACTTGTGCTTCAATGCTAGCTCCTGATGCAGCCGGCTCAAGCCAGACGCCAGCTCAAGCTCTGGTGGAGCTAATGACCAGTCTGGGAACTCTCCTGCCGCTCCAATAACTGCAGAAAACCAGGGCAAATGCAATGCAGAGGTGGCAAAGCTTCGTGAGTAGATGGCCAAGGTCCCGGAAGATATCAACACCCAAAATACTTGTATGGCGGAGGTACAATCTCACATCCTTAGGGAAACCGAGCACTTGAAGGCGGAGACTTTACTCGTCAATTTCCACCAGCACGGGTTGCATGCGGTACATCAGAGGAGGCATCAAAGCCGTCTGCCGCCTGGTTTCGCGGGTACAAGGTTGTTTGATACACCACGAGATGCATCTATCCCAGGGGCAGGAATTGGTACACCAGACGGAGCACCTGTCATATCCCAATTGATGCAGGTTGTGCCTCCAAACACAACCCAATTGCAGCCACCGCCGGCTCAGCAGCATGTGCCGCTCAGCCACGCCAGACAGAACCGGCTCGTCAGCAGCCACTGGTCCAACACGTACCTCATTGTTTCCAAACCGCGGAGGGTCATTACTCCAACCTGATGGATAATGTGCTGGAGGCAATTCAACCTTGTGGCAATTCCGATCACCGGAAATAGCCCAGTGGAAATCGAAGCCAGAAACACAATTGAGATGCTCAAGACCGCAGTTACTCAGCAGGTAAATTACTCCTATAGCTAGCAGCGGCTTGACTCTACCCCTCGCCCGAGTCGTAGAAGGAGGTGACATGCCGAATCACCAGCAGTTTCCAGTAGTGCGCGTCGACAATGCAAGCAGCAGCAGTAGGACCCGCTTCAGCCAACGGTCTCGAATGCACCGGCAAATTGTCGATGCGGCCCATGCTATGCGGGAATCAGGAGCGGGAAATACAGGAGTTGCCCAGCCCCCACCCGCCACAGCCCAGCCAATATCACGAGGAACTGGTGTCACCAACAGGACCATTGGAATACCATGCCTAGCACCTACCTTGCGCAACGAGCGCATGCCGACTGACTTCAAAGGTCCTCGCAAGGTCCCAAATTACACGGTCGATCTCAAGCCAGCTGCGTGGATTGAAAGCTATGAACTCGCCATGGCTATGTTGAACATTAGTGATGCGGTCTGTGCCAAGTATTTGACCATGATATTGGAAGGGCCAGTGCGTACGTGGCTGAAGAATTCTCCTTCTAACTCGATCAATACTTGGGAGGAACTGAAGGAGCGCTTTATCAAGAACTTCCGAGGAACCTGCATGCACCCAATGATGATTGTTGATTTGGAGCATTGCATCCAGCGTGATGATGAGTTAGCCCACCACTGGTCTCACAGGGTGGTAGAGATTCACTCATCGGACAGCATCTCGGTCGCTCAGGCCGTCTTGATTTTCGAAAAGAACTGTCATTTTCAGCCTCTTGTTCAGAAGCTTGGTCATCTCAAGAGGAAGGTGAAATACATGGGTGATCTCATGGATGTTTTAACCAGGTATGACGAGTCTGATAACACCAAGGATCCAACCTCGGATGACAAGAAATCTGGCAAGGGCAAGAAAAACACTGGCAAGGGGTAGCAGAACAATGGTCACAATGATGGTCAAGGGCACAGTGGCAACCATAGCAATAAGCGCAACAATACTGACGGAAGTTCAGATTTTTTCGCCAATACCAATACTAGCTTCAAAAGCTAGCGTCGGAACAATTGTTCTAGAAGACCCTGCAATGGGAATAGACCTCAAGGCCCCGTGTCCTAAACACAATTTTGATGGCAAGCCGGCAAATCATTCCTGGGAAAACCGTTTCATCATGCAGGCGTTCAGAAATCAAGCTTATCAGCATCATAATGGTGGAGCCAACGGTGGGCAACCAGGAAACTCTGAAGCCAGTGGGGCTGGATCCAACTTCCATGGTGTCGGCTCACAGGGGCATTTCCCCAATGCCGGCTTCCAGGGGTCCGGTGCGCCCAACTCTGGTTTTCAGGGGACTGGTAATGGTGGCGGCACTAATGAGCGATCTGGCCAAGGAAATCAGCACCAAGGAAACCAGTCTGGGTTTCAGAGTAATCCTAAGCAGTTGAACAATGGCAATATCATGTCTTCACAACTAGTACTTGCAAGCGTGACCAGAAACTCCAAAAATGAGCCGTCAACATGGTTGAGCCGGCCATGTCAGAATACCTGAACTGGTCAAAACAGCCGATGACTTCGAGTCGAAAGGACCATCCTCACCAGGTTGATAACTCGGGTTGCCTTGCCTTGGTGGTGGCACCTCAAGTCGGTGGATATAAGCTCACTAAAGTACTGATGGATGGTGGAAGCAGTATCAACATCCTTTATTATAATACCTTCAAGCAGATGAACTTGTCCGAGAAACAGCTCCTGCCAGCTTCCACGGTGTTTCATGGGATCGTTCCTGGGAAGTCAGCATATCCTATTAGGAAGATTAAGCTGGAAGTCGCTTTTGGCACTGAGTACAACTACAAATCTGGGTTCTTGACTTTTCAGGTGGTTCAAATTAAAAGTCCATATCACACGCTGTTTGGACATCCAGCCTATGCTCGATTCAAGGCATGGCCTTGCTATGTGTACTTGAAACTCAAGATGGCGGGACCTGAAGGGACTATCACAGTCAATGGGGATAGGAAAATCGCTCTGGAATGTGAGGAAGGAGATGCAGCTTACGCCTAGTCAGCTTGTGCAGCCGAGGAGTTGAAATTCTACAAAGACAATGTGACCTGGCAGATATGATGTCTCTGAAGAAGCCCACTACTGAGTCCAATCCACTGCTCAAGTTCAAGTCAGTTGAGGATACTAAGCAAGTTGATTTTACCCCTAGAGACTCATCTCAGTAGTTCTCCATAGGGGCAAATATGGATCCCAAATAGGAAAGCACGCTCATCAAGTTCATCCGTGAGAATCGGGATATCTTTGCATGGAAACCATCTGACATGCCTGGTGTACCGAGAGAACTCGCTGAGCACCGCCTAAATATCGATCCCAGGATGAAACCTGTCAGACAATACCTCCGTCATTTTAACGAGGAGAGACACAATGCCATTGGCGAAGAAGTAACCCGGCTCCTAGCAGCCGGGTTCATCATTGAAGTTTTCCACCATGAATGGTTGGCTAACCCAGTGCTTGTTCTGAAGAGAAATGGTACATGGCAGATGTGTGTTAATTACATAGACCTGAATAGAGCTTGTCTCAAGGATCCATTTGCTCTTCCTCACATTGATCAGATCATTGACTCCACTGCTCGATGTGAATGTATGTGTTTCCTGGACGCCTATTCCGGCTATCATCAGATCAAATATGGTGGAAGAAGACCAAGAGAAAACAGCTTTCATCACGCCGTTTGGGGCTTTCTGCTATATATCCATGCCATTTGGACTTAAAAGTGCCGGTGCCACTTACCAGCGCTATGTCCAGAACTGTTTTCACAAACAAATCGGTCACAATGTTTATGCTTACGTCGATGACATCGTGGTTAAGTCTCAGAAGGGAGAGACTTTATTGGACAACCTCATTGGACGACCTCAAAGAGACTTTTGATAATCTTTGGGTTTACCAGATGATGTTCAACCCGGCCAAATGTGTATTTGTTGATCCTGCAGGCAAACCCTTGGGTTTTCTGGTGTCCAAGCGAGGAATTGAAGCCAACCAAGAAAAATCAAAGCTATCACTACCCTTGCCAAGCCGGCCAACATCAACGCAGTTCGGAAGTTGTCGGGCCGGGTTGCGGCTTTGAGCCAGTTCATAAGTCATCTTGGGGAGAAAGCTATCCCGTTATATTAGTATCTCAATAAATCTGATTAGTTTGTCTGGGGTGATGATGCAGATAAAGCCTTTGAGCTCCTCAAGAAGCAATTGTCAGAACCACCTGTTCTTGCAGCTCCCCATGACAAAGAGCTGATCCTGTACATTGCTGCTAGTAATAAAGTGGTACGTGTGGTAGTTTTCGTGGAGCGTAAAGAGGAAGGGAAGGAATTTCCAGCCCAGCGGCCAGTCTATTACGTCAACGAAGTATTGACATAATCGAAACAACGCTACCCACATTGGCAGAAGCTAGTTTTTGGTGTCTTTATGTCCAGTCGAAATTTGAAGCACTATTTCTAGGAGCAGCCCATCACCGTGGTCAGTTCTGCACCTCTGGAAGATATCATCCATAATAGGTAAGCCATAGGCCGGGTTGCAAAGTGGGGTATTAAACTTGGCCCACATCATCTGAAGTATGTGCCTCGGACAAGAATCAAGTCTCAAGCCTTGGTTGATTTTATCAATGATTGGACTAAGCTGCAAGCCCTTGAAGAGAAGCCGGGCAATACATATTGGACAATACTCTTTGATGGGTCCAAACAATTGGAATGCTCGGGGGCTGGAGTCGTCCTCACATCTCCATGAGGTGATAAGTTTTGTTATGTTTTGAGGCTCATGTTTCCCTATACTAACAATGCAGCTGAGTACGAAGCTTTGCTTCATGGACTCCGTATGGCTAAGGAAATGAACCTCAACTGGGTCAGATGTTTGAGCAACTCAGACTTGGTCGCTCAACAGGTTTCTGGGACTTGGGACCCCAAGGACCCCCTCATGGCGGCTTATAGACATGCCGTGACAGTCATTAGAGGACACTTAACGGGATATTAGATTGGTCACACTGATCGCTGGCTCAATGAGGCTGCCAATGCATTGTCTCGTCTAGGATCTCAACGCAAGACGATCCATCCAAATGTTTTCCTTGATGTTCTGCATAACCCATCAGCCAAATTGCCAACAGAGGAAGACATTGCTATTCCTGACCCGGAAGCGCAGTTGGTGGCTATTGTCCGTGCAATACCAGACTGTACAGTCCCTTATCTGGCTTATCTCACTCTTGGCGAGCTCCGTGAACATGAAATTATCGCCCGACAGATTATCCGGCAATCCAAGTCCATGACTATTGTCAATGGCGAGCTACACAAGAGAAGTATTACAGGCATTTTTCAGCATTGTGTTTCTCCTGAGGAAGGCCATGAAATTCTCAATGAAATTCATTCTGGCTGGTGGCTAAAGCTTTTTGGCATGGATTTTACTGGCTCATAGCTCATCCAGATGCCGATGATATCATACGCAAGTGTGATGACTGCTAGAAATTTGCATGTCAAGCTCATGTGCCGGCTCAAGAGTTGCAGATGATCCCAATCACTTGCCCGTTTGCAGTCTGGGGGCTCAACATGCTTGGTCCTTTCAAGACATTCAAAGATAAAAAGACGCATCTTCTGGTTGCAGTTGATAAATTCACCAAGTAGGTTGAAGCAGAGCCAATAAGCAATTGTGATGGAGCATCGATAGTTAAATTCTTGAAATAGTTGATCTTTCGCTTTGGATACCCGCACAATATCATTACTGATAATGCACTAATATATCAAAGGGATTGATGAAGCACTTTTGTCAGTGTGAACATATTCGGCTTGATCTCGCTTCAGTAGCACATCCACAGTCCAATGGACAGGAAGAACATGCTAACCAGGAATTGCTATGACGAATCAAGCCAAGACTCATGGTGCCTCTTGAGCATACTCTTGGCTGCTGGGTTGTCGTGGGAAACCACGGCCACCTATGGGGCCATCAGCCCCTTGTGGTTTGGCAGGGAAGATGAGCACATTGCACAAAGAGCGGAGAATGTAGCGCAACATGGCAGAGATCACACGGGCAGTTTTACCCAGGTTCGGGCCGCCGCGAGGCGTAAAAACCTACTCCTGCTTTGGTGGATTGATGGTGGATTGTGGTGGAAAATGCAACGCTCTTGCCTGGCATGGTTGCCTCGGGGCGAGGGCAGCTACGCACGTACGAGTGTACCAGGGTCCGAATCCTTTCTATGGTTGTCATGGCCCTACTTTTATAGATCAAGGGGTCACTAGAGTGGCAAATTAGTCATTGTGTACTGATTAGATAGCGAACAGTGCTATCATACCTAACTCTGCAGTCAGAGCAGTGCGCATTAAATGCGCCGCTTAGTGTCACATCGTGGCATGCCCGGCAAGCCTTGCCGGGCTGCTTGGCCACCTCCTCGTCTGTGTGCTTGCCATGTCGCTGGACGGGTGTCATTTGGAGGTGATTTCCATAGGAAGTGGCTGCCACATGTCGAATAACAGCCACTTAGTCACTTGGGGGCTTGACACCACACTAATCGATGACTTGCATCACTACGAGGTGGAGCGGTGGAGCCTTGGAGGGGTAGTTTGCCCTCGTAGCACCCGACAGGCCTGCCGGGACGGTCTTGAGGCTTGACTTCAAGGCCACCTCGTCCTCGCCAGGCTCGCCTGCCCGGCAAGGGAGGTTTCTCCTTAGTGGTGTGTTGCTCATTTAGCTTGTCTTGGTCTTCTTGATCTGTCCTTTGATCTCTCCTTGCTTGGTCTAGACTTGGATTTTGCAACCTTGCTCTTTTAGGCCTGTGCACGGTCTGGGCAACAGACCCAGGGTTTGTTGGACTGACAGGAGCCCCCGGGCCTGGCCCGAACGCGCTGCTGGGTGTCATCGGCGTAGGCCCTATCCAGTGCACAGGAAAGAGGGGAGCAGTTGCTTGTCCCTTGAGATCTTCTTTGCTTCTTCATTAATCTGAGCCCAGGTCAGTTTCTGGCTCTCCCGCGCGTCACATAATGCTAGTCGTAGTGGGAGTGATAATGGGCCACAATCCGTGGGGTAACCACGTCCCATGTTCATGGGGCGGTAACTGCCACCCCATTATCCTTCCTACCACAAGTGCCTCCGGCACGTGTATTGCATGCATTGCGCAAAGTTTGTGGTGGATGCGGAGGGCGCGGGAATGAGCGTCGTGGTAGAAAGCCAGGCGTCGCGGATTGGTGCAGGGGGTCGGCCTTGATTCCTCGAGCCGTTAATGACGAGGAGGATCCGGACTGGGCAAACGGGGCGGCTACCTTCATGGAAAAATCTAGCCCCCTGCCCCGCTCGCCTATAAAAAGGGAACGTGGGGCACGGCGTTTTTCCACACATCCTTCTCCTTCCATTCTTGTAGCAGTCCTCGCCCACCATGGTGAGACGTCGGGGGCGCGGTATTGCTCCAGTGGCGGCGACAAGAACTTCTGCTCGACAGCGTCTCCCTCCTCCCTCCGAAGATGCGGGGGCGGAGCCCGTCGCGAGAGGAGGTGGGAGGGGGCAAGGTCGTGGTCGTCGTGGCACCCAGGGCCGAGGAAGATGGCGTGGTTCTCTGATTGCGCCCCCACAGGCCGCCCCTCCCCTGATGGAAGGCCACGTTGGAGACCAACCCCTGGAGTTCATCATCAGATTGTACAAGCCTCCGCGTGGCTGCCTCCGTCTCCCCACTACATTCGCGAGGGCTATGGAGCTCGAGCAGCCGCGCGCATTGAAGCTGCACATGAAGGGTTGCGGGAACGGCGGCATGCGGGTGGATGTGGATTTTCCCGCCCCTCATGTCATGTTCTTCTGACGCGGCTAGAAGACCTTCGCTCATGCCCATAGCTTGTCGGAGGGGCACGTCCTCCATTTTAAATTGATGGAGGCCGGCCTGCTCTCCGTCAAGGTCTTTGGGTGCTCGGGTGTTCGCTTAGGGTGCTGCGCGGAGAACTCGACCGATGACGAAAGCTCTTCCTCGAGCGACAGCACCGAGGAGGACAGTGACGGCGATGACGATGGCACCTATGGGGAGGACGACAGTTTCGACTCTGGCTGAACACCAGCCGCACCGTCACCGTCAGGCCGGGGCACCAATATCTGCACCTGCACCCCGTTCCCGGCAAGGTGATTTGCCGGGGAGTTGGATGCAGACGTGTGGATGGCATCCCGGGCTCCTCTAGCAGCCTTCCAGCTGGACCCCGACAGGCTTCCTCGCGGGCTGCATCTCCGTTAGCCCTACCGCGTCCTCCTGGCCCTGGTGGTGGCGGCTGGTGGGCTATCCCTGCCGCTCTCTTCACCATCACCTTTGCCCGCGCCCTCTCGCTCTTGTTAGGCCCCTCGCCAAGGGGCCTGACGGGGTCAGGCTGGGCTTCTGCCCAGGCACCCCTTTTGCCTTCTTCACCTTCCACCGCAGTGCCTGGGAGGAGAAGGGCAAGAAAGGGCATCACGGGGCACTTATCTTTTTTCAGTCTAAAATATGTAGGCACTTGCCAAACTTTAGTCTAAATAATGTAATCTTCTTTATCCATGTTGGTGTTCTGTAAGATCTGTACTTGTTCATCAGCATATTAATGAAAAAGATAAGCTTTGCCGGGCACTTGTGCATGCATCATACCCATGCAGAGGTGAAAAGCCTCTATACGTTCAAGTAAACAAGTTATCACTGGCAAGCTATCCTGCCGGTACCCTCGAATTGTTGTCGTGGGGCTAAGCTTGCTGGGCACAAATCGCAAAGAGGGACCAGCCTCCCGCCAAACCTTCTCCGCCAAAGGCCACTGCGACCATCCTGACCGAAGCACCGTTCGAGTCAAAGGATGTGAGTACCTAAATTTCAAAGGTGATGAGGTTTTCATACGCACAAGTTTCTACTTACAGAACACGTAAGGATAAGAAGAGAACTTATCTACTTGGCTTGCTGAGGATCGTCACGTAGGCTTGTCTTCATTTCTTCTCTTCGGGAACAAGTCCTTGGTAAGAGACCTGCAACCTAGTGCAGATGAAAATAATGCCATGTGCGACCTGATCTACATGATCATGCTATGCTCATGATATGTTTATGCATGCATGCAAGTTTTGGGGCCCCCCCAGCGCTTCGTTTATTTCTGTTGCTCAGGGTCTGCGCCTGGCTTTGTACAAGGGGTTACATGCAACAGCGGCAAGGCCTGTACAAAAGGGTGGCTGCCGGGCAGGGCCCGACAGCCGCGCCTTACGGGTAGAACTTACAGAGATGCTCAATGTTCCATGAGTTTTGCAACTGATTGCCATGTCCGGTCTCCAGACGGACTACGCCAGGTCTGGTGACTCGTACTACCCGGTAAGGGCCTTCCCACTTCGGCGTCAACTTGTTTGTACCCTTGGTGGACTGAACACGCCTAAGGACAAGGTCGCCTTCTTCAAAACCTCGGGCACGAATCCTGCGGCTGTGATAGCGACGCAGGGCTTGCTGGTAGCGTGCAGCACGCATAGCGGCCCGGAGATGGTTCTCCTCAAGTAGCACAGCATCGTCACGCCGGTGCCGTTCCTGCGCTACTTCATCGTAGGCAAGCACTCGAGGAGATCCGAATATGAGTTTCGTGTGGATAACTGCTTCTGCCCCATAGACTAGGGAGAAGGGAGTCTACCCGGTAGCTCGATTTGGTGTCGTTCTGAGGGACCAAAGAACCACCGGCAGCTCGTCGATCCATCACCTGCCACATTTCTACAGTCTATCAAAGGTTCTTGTCTTGAGACCTCGCTGCACTTCAGCGTTCGCCCTCTCAGCTTGTCCGTTGCTTCTGGGATGGGCGACAGAGGCAAATGAGATCTTGCTTCCGAGGGCATGAACATATTGCATGAAGGCGTGGCTTGTGAATTGGCTGCCATCATCGGTGATGATTCTGACAGGCACCCCGAAGCGGCACACCAATCCTTTCAAGAACTTGATAGCTGACTGTGCGGTCACCTTTCTCACGGGCTCCACCTCTGGCCACTTTGTGAACTTGTCGATAGCGACGAACAAGAACTCAAAGCCCACGGTTGCACGGGGTAAGGGGCCCAAGATATCGAGCCCCCAGACCGAGAAGGGCCATGACAAAGGGATCGTCTGAAGAGCTTGGGCAAGATGATGGATGTTCTTGGAGTGTAACTGGCAGGCTTCACATTTTGTGACGAGCTCAACTGCATCTTGGAGGGTTGTGGGCCAATAGAAACCTTGCCGGAAGGATTTTCCAACCAGAGCCCTTGATCCAATGTGTTAGCCACACATACCCTTGTGTACCTTTGCCAATAGTTCCTTTCCTTCCTCCTGGCATATGCACTTCAATTTCACACTGTTGGGCCTCCATCTATATAGCATGTCGTCAACAAACTGATACATACTGGCCCTCCGGGCTACTCTTTTAGCTTCTTCTTGCTCTTCGGGGAGTTCTCCAGTTTGGAGGAAATGGACTATGTGCCATGCCTAGGTTGGGGCCAGGGGCTCAGCAACAAGGACCAGCGGCACCTCCTCATTCGCAGGAGCGCACTTCTCGACCGCAGGGACCGGTGATCTGGCGGGATGGTGCAGCTCACTGATCGAAGGGGAGTTGTTCCCGCCAAGCTCTCTACCGGGAGCCTTGGGAGGCTCTGCCGGGTGAGGCTTGCTGGAGTCCAGTTTCCTCCTCTTTCTGGCCATTGTTGCCGGGATACGGAGGGCTGAGTCAGATGGAGAACAAAAATCACTGGTTCCACAGGGAGTTTTTGCGCAGCGCACTTTGACAGATGATCAGCAATGCTCTTTTCCGCACGAGGCACGTGCTCTATTTGCAATCTGTCAAAGCGCTACTCCAACTTTCTCACTTCCTCGATGTATGCCTCCATCAATGGACTTTGGTAATCCTTGTTGACTTGTCTCACCACAAGTTGTGAATCTCCGCGGATGATCAGCTTCTTGATTCCTAGTTCTATTGCAATCCTGAGCCTGGCAAGGAGCCCTTCATACTCTGCAGTATTGTTGGTAGCCTCCTCCCGGGGAAAGTGCATCTGGACGACGTACGTAAGGTGCTCCCCAGTGGGGGCAACAAGAAGCATGCCAGCTTCTGCACCTTGTAGGGAGAAGGTACCATCAAAATACATAATCCATTCTTGGGGCGCTTCCTCGCCGGGGATGATCGTCTCCAATACTTCTTCATCGGAAGTTGGTGTCCACTCTGCGATGAATTCTGCTAGTGCTCTGCTCTGAATAGTTGACGTGCTTTCAAACTTCAAAGCAAAGCTGGACAACTCCAAAGCCCATTCCACAATCCTGCCAGTGGCCTCGGGGTTTCGGAGTATGCATTGCAAGGGGAAGCGGGTGACAACTGTGATCTCGTGGGCTTGGAAGTAGTGGCGCAGTTTCCTTGAGGCCATGATGAGGCCAAAAATCAACTTTTGCACGCCAGAGTACCTTGATCTAGCTCCTTGTAACAGGGAGCTGACAAAGTACATCGGGCGCTGCACCACTTTCTTCCTTGCCGCAACCATAGAACTGCTTCCGCTGCCCTGCCTCTCTTCACTTTGGACTGACTCTAGTCTTGCCGGGATGGGTTTGCTTTCCTCTTCAGAGGGGACAGTGGTTGTGGCTGCCGCGTCATTCACTTCCCGCTGCGCCACCAGTGCCACACTAACCACTTGATTGGTTACCACTAAGTATAGCAGCAACGACTCTTGTGGTTTGGGAGCGACCAAGGTGGGCATAGAGGAAAGATAGGTCTTCAAATCTTGTAGCGCAACATCTGCCTCTGGAGTCCACTCCACGGGTCCTACCTTCTTCAAGATTTTGAAGAACGGCCGGGCGCACTCGGCAGACTTGGAAATGAACCTGCTCAGTGCAGCCACGCATCCAGTCAAACTTCTCACGTCCTTAACTGTCTTGGGTGCTTGAATTTGCTCGATAGCCTTGATCTTGTCGGGGTTGGCCTCTATCCCTCGATGAGACACAAAGAAGCCAAGTAACTTGCCGGAGGGAACTCCAAACACACACTTCTCCGGGTTCAGCTTCAAGTTGATCTTGCGCAGATTAGCAAAGGTCTCTTCCAAGTTAACCACAATATCATCCATGTAAGCTTCAATGTTTCTGTGCAGCTGGGATTCAAAGCCAATCTGTACTGCTCTTGCAAAAGTGGATCCGGCGCTCTTTAACCGGAAGGGCATCCGTACAAAGCAGTACGTGCCACATGGGGTTATGAATGCGGTCTTCTACTCGTCTTCCTTGGACATGAAGATCTGGTGGTATCCGGAGTAGGCATCCAGAAAGGAAAGCAGGTCACACCTGGAAGTGGAATCCACAATCTAGTCGATGCGCAGCAAGGGGAACGGGTCCTTCGAGCATGCCTTGTTTAGATCTGTGAAGTCTATGCAAAGCCTCCATTTCCCATTCGCCTTGCGCACCACCACTGGATTTGCTAACCATGTGGGATGCAACACTCCCCTGACCAAACCAGCTGCTTCAAGCTTCTTGATCTCCTAGGCAATAAACTGTTGCCACTCCGAAGCTTGCTTCCGGGCCTTCTGCTTGATGGGCCGGTCATGCGGGCAGACAGCAAGGTGGTGCTCGATTACCTTCCTGGGAACACGGGGGATATCAGATGGTTGCCAAGCAAACACATCGATATTCGCCCGCAGGAAGGCAACGAGCGTGCTTTCCTATTTGTCATCAAGGGTGGCACTGATAGTGAAGGTACCATCAGTGCCAACCAGCCCTGCCGGGACCGTCTTCACAGCAGGTGCAGCAGCTTTGGATCTCTTGCTATTGGAACTCTCCGGCAAGTCATCAACAGGCGCAGCATACTCTGGAGAGGCACGCTTCCCGGATTCCTTGCTAGCATCCTTGCTAGCTCTCTTCATTTTTTACTTTCCTTGGTGGGAGCACTGGTTTCTGCAGCCTCAGCAGCGACTGCCTCTCGGTACATCTTGTCCACGCATATGACCGCATCCTTCTAATCTGACGGAATGGAAATGACTCCTATCGGCCCTAGCATCTTCAAGGTGTTGTAGGCATAGTGGGATGCCACCATGAACTTGGCCAGAGCTGGGCGACCAAGGATTCCGTTGTACGGCGAGGGGAGGTCAACCACGTCAAACACAATCTTCTCAGTCCAGTAGTTTAACTTCCCTTCGAACATCACCGGCAGCGTGATCTTTCCCTTAGGACGACTCCTACCGGGGTTGATTCCTTGGAACGTGCCAGTAACCTTGAGCTCCCCATCTGCTATCTGAAGTTTGCTGATGACCTTTGGAGATATCAGATTCAACCCGGCCCAACCGTCAACCAACATCTTTGTGACTTTGAGGTTGCGTATTGTTGGTGAGACCAACAACGGCAAGCACCCTACCGCGGTGGTGCGGTCAGGGTGATCCTCTTCGTCAAAGATGATGGGCGTGCGGGACCACTTGAGCGGCTTCTGAGAATCTGCCGCTGGCTCCACGGCATTGACTTCACACGCCCACTGTTTAAGTTGGTGGTGAGAGGAGTGCAGAGATGCAGCCCCGTCAATGCACAGGGCGCCAGCAGCTTTCTGGAACTCCTGCTCACTAGTTTCCTCTTCATCTCCTCCATCACTCTCATCATTGCAATCCTCCTTCTTACGGCCTCTGGCGGGCTTCCCTTGATTCTGAGCCTTGCCGCCTCGGCCGTTCCCGCCAGCACCATCCTGGGTTTTTCTCCTTATCATGCTTCTCATACTCAGCCCTATGCTTCTTGACGAGCTGCTCAACATGATGACACTCCTGAAGGTCGTGGCCCTTGGTCCTATGGATCTTGCAGTACGACCCATCACCCTTCCCAGCCTTCTCGGCAGCCGCGGCCGCCCGGCAGTCGGTGCACGTGGCAACCTCCTTACCGGGGGCCTCAGCCTTGGCCTTCTTGCCGGTACTAGGTGTGCTTGATCCTTTGACAGCAATCACAACTTTCTCCTTGCGCTTCTTATTGAATTTCTTGTTCTTCTTCTTCTGACTGGTGGCCTCGTCGTCATCGTCTGAATCGATGTCGATGCCATCCTCTTCATCGAGAAGTCGCCTTCCCTCCTCTATCGAGCACACTTATGCGCCAGAGTGTATAACTCATTCACAGTCTTGGGCAGCCGCACGTTCATTTTGGAACGTATCCTGCGGTTGCACACGTTGGACTGGAATGCGGCTATCACAGCTGCAGGGTGGATATCTGGGATGTTCTGTGCACTCGACTGAACCTTTGCATGTACTTCCGCAGACTTTCTCCTTCCTTTTGTGGGAGGAGCTGCAGATCGCTGGGCCGTCCTGGTTCTTGATGGCCGCCCGTAAAGGCGCCAACAAACTCATGGCACAGGTCAGCCCAAGTTGAGAAGGAGTTCTCCGGCAGGTGCATTAGCCAAGACCTCACATTTGGCTTGAGTGCCAAAGGGAAGTAGTTGGCGAACACCTTCTCATCTCTTCCCCCGGCAGCCTGAACAGCGATGGTGTAGATGCTCGGGAACTCTGCCGGGTTCAATCTCCCATCGTACTTCTCTGGTATCTCTGGCTTGAATGTGCGGGAAGATGGCCAACGAACTTGCCGCAGTTCATGAGTGAAGGCAGGGCACCCAACCTCGAAAGGTAGGTACCCACCCTCACCGGGTGCAGGCTCATCGACGTCGGCCCATTGCGCCTATCAGACTGGCGGTGGGTGTCGCGGCATCGCTCGATGGTGACGCACGTGTCTTCCCCTCGCCTGTCTTCCTGGGCCTGCCGCTAGTATCGACGTGCTCGAGGGCCGGACGAAGCCATCGAGACGTCGTCGGGTTCTTGATCACTTGGCTCCGGCCGTGGCCCCTACGTAGGCTGCCGTGGAGGGGACTGCACCATGGGGGTGGCCCCTTTGGCACGGCCAGCAGCGCGGGCCGTTGTCATCGCCTCGGCAAAATCAATCAGGCTCTGAATGGTGGCTCTCCACTCATACATCTGATCGGCTGCCGTCGGAAATCTCAACAACAGTTGGGCCCGCGCCATAGCCTCTGAAGCGGTGCTTGGCATGGATGACGATGTAGACCGTAGCGTCGCCTGGCTCCTCATGATGCCGGTAGTAGCTGCGCCATGTTCTCGTCGTCGAGAGCCCGTCGCCAGGGTGGCGTGGTGACGAGGTGGAGGTGCTTGAGGGCCAGCGGCTCTGTTTGGCGCATCGGCTGGGCAGCTCTTTCCGGGAGTGGCGCACACCCTGCGGCCGCGCCCGCGGTGGGTGTGGCCAGAGAGTTGCGATTCTCCCCAGAGCGAGTGCCACCGCTGCGGCTGTGCCCTTCAGCTGGGCGGAGAGGTGCAGACGAAATGATTTCCCCACCCGTACGTCGTGGAGCGTGGCCGCTGGGATGCTATTGGTGTTGTCCTTTCCCGGTGCCTTCTGCCCTTGTTTCAGCCGCAGGGGAGGTGGGGACGATGCCACCTGCGCGGGCCACGTCCCCCGCAGCGTCCTTGTCTCCGTGCGTCCCCGTAGCCCCAGTGGCGTCAGCGGCCGCGTGCGACGGGGCCTTCGAAGTGGATGGATGGGCTACATCACCGGGCTTCTTCTTGGGTGCCATGGATGATGGAGCCGTCAATGAAGCAGGTGATGAAGATGACGCGCTGCGTATGCTTCTCGGGTTCGCGCAAGCGCTTCCCCCTACCTGGAGCGCCAAAGATGTCGTGGGAAACCACGGCCACCTATGGGGCCATCAGCCCTTTGTGATTTGGCAGGCGGGATGAACACATTGCACAAAGAGCAGAGAATGTAGTGCAGCATGACAAAGATCACACGGGCAGTTTTACAGGTTCGGGCCGCTGCGAGGCGTAAAACCCTACTCCTACTTTGGTGGATTGATGGTGGATTGTGGTGGAAAACGCAGCGCTCTTTCCCGGCAGGGTTGCCTCGGGGCGAGGGGAGCTACGCGCGTATGAGTGTACCAGGGTCCGAATCCTTTCTATGGTTGCCATGGCCCTCCTTTTATAGATCAAGGGGTCACCACAGTGGCAAATCAGTCATTGTGTACTGATTAGATAGCGAACAGTGCTATCATACCTAAATCTACATGCAGAGCAGAGCGCATTAAATACGCCGCTTAGTGTCACATCGTGGCATGCCCGGCAAGCCTTGCTGGGCTGCTCGGCCACCTCCTCGTCTGTCTGCTTGCCATGTCGCTGGACGGGTGTCATTTGGAGGTGATTTCCATAGGAAGTGGCTGCCACGTGTTGCATAATAGCCACTTAGTCACTTGGGGGCTTGACACTGCACCGATTGATGACTTGCGTCACTGCTAGGTGGAGCGGTGGAGCCTTGGAGGGGTAGTTTGCCCTCAAAGCGCCCGGCAGGCCTGCCGGGACAGTCTTCAGGCTCGACTTCGGGGCCACCTCATCCTCGCCAGGCTCGCTTGCCTGGCAAGGAAGGTTTCTCCTTAGTGGTGTCTTGCTCATTTAGCTTGTCTTGGTCTTCTTGATCTGTCCTTTGATCTCTCAGAGAGTTGATCTCTCCTTGCTTGGTCTAGACTTGGATGTTGCAACCTTGCTCTTTTAGGCCTGTGCACGGTCTAGGCAACAGAACCAGGGTTTGTTGCACCGACATGGGTTGAAGAATTATCAGCCGTGTTATGGAGCATCCGGACTACTCCTAACAGGTCAACAGGCTTTACGCTATTTTTCCTGGTCTATGGTGTAGAAACCGTGCTTCCAAGCGATATTCGTCATGACTCCCCCCGGGTAGCAGCATACGTTGAAGCAGATAATGAGATTGCTCGACAAGACTCCCTTGACGCTTTGGAGGAAGAACGCGATCTTGCAGCGTCTCGATTCGCGATATATCAGCAAGACCTACGTCGCTATCACAGTCGTAGAGTCAGAAGTCGTACCTTCTAGGAAGGTGACTTAGTGCTCCATCTGATATAAGAACAGACAGGTATGCATAAGCTTTCACCACCTTGGGAAGGGCCCTTCGTCATCAGCAAGAATATGCACAATGGGTCATATTATCTTATTGATATATGTGAAGCAAGCAAATCACGTACCTCTGAAGAGGAGACTAGCAGGCCCTGGAACATTGCACATCTTAGGCCGTATTATATTTAAAGCCATTGGCTTCAATTTTTGTACATACCTTATCATGTATATATATTTTTAGTGATCAATGACACCTCTAGAATTCAGAGTTTTGTTGTTTCAAGTCAGAAATTGTGTATTGAGCCTTTGTTCTTTGATCATTGGTCACTTGGGGGCTTCCAACTCATTGAGCTTACCTACTAACATCCCTCTTGACCCAGCACATGCCACTATGATATTTGGTTAAACTTTCCTATTAGCAAGATGCTACTCCGAAAAGGTGACCCGGCTATACTCTTGATAAGTCAATCACACTGGTGCCTATCGCGGCCTATATTAACCCTGAACTTATCAAGGTTAAAACACCGGCTTAAGTCACGTGAGAGCCGGCTTTCAAAGAGCTAGGATAAACCATGATGCTACAAGGCCTGCTTCACTGGAGCAAATCAGACACGTGCCTCGAAAGTCGGTCTTTATGTCGTGCCTCGAAAGCCAGCTTGTTATTCATTTATTCTCTATTATATGCTTTATATATATATATATGTCTTTCTATGACTTTTTGTTTACATGTATCTATTTGAATCAAGCACCAGATTACAATTAATATCGGCTTATACATAATGTCGGGTCACAAGTCTGACCGGGCCTTGGAAATCCAGCTTGTGTTCTTTGATATATCACAACACTAATGGATTATTTCATACAACTGTTTGCCAGGTTGTTTTTGAATACAACCCAAGTATTCAATCACAAAGATGTCAAAGACTACTTGCCGGGTTGAGCAGCAATCATCCTGATCAAATTATCATAGAGCAAAAGTTCAGGATTCCCAATGCACGAAGGAATTTGCAGATTAAAGTTTTCCTATCAACTATTACATGCCACAGCTGGGCCATTTTTTCATCAAGTTTTTTGAAATACAAGCCGGCGAAGGTTATAATTGCAAGCCGACCATGGAGCTCTCCGGGTTGATGTTCCTTGGCTCCTCTTCCACGCCAATTGCAGGCGGGTCGGGCTGTGCCAGCTCTTTGAGGACTACCGGGTTATTCTCTGTTCCTTGGACCTCGAGGTCATTGGCCAACTACTGGATTTCAGATAAAGATTCAGAAACCGAGTCTTCCCTCATCACAGTGGAAGTACTAACGTCAGGAGCAAAGTTTTGCTTACGTGGTGGAATAAGCTCAAAGGGCTGTGGGTTTGGCAGACTCAGGCGTTTGCTGGCTTCTGAATAGTCGGCTTGGAACTTTGTTAAGTCCATTTCTTCTGCAATCTTGGTCGCTATCACCTGGGTCTCCATCACACAACAAAGATAATCTTTGTCAGTAAAGGGGGTGCCCTCCTCGTTGAATTCTGGAAACCCATTGTCCAGAAGAGTCGGATCCATCTCAGGCAAGTACGCCTTGGCACGTGCAAGTGAGTACATGGCCACTGAACGACAAGCCGCCCTCTTCAACTCCTGAATCCATTCTAGCATTGTGGAAAGTTCCTTTAGCATATCCATGATATAGTGTGATGGCCCTTTTTTGTTCTTCACTGCCATAATGGTGTATGCACCAGCCACATAAGGCTGCTTAAGGAACTTGTAGACAACCTTCAACTTCACCAGAGGAAGTTCCACTAAGTTATGGCTCCTTTTGGCTGTCAACACACATCAAAAACGTATCAGTAACCTGGTCAATATAACGAGCTAACAATATTTGACGACTTGCAAATACTGGTACTTACAAAAGATGGCTATGCACATGTCTTTGATTTGACCCTTCAGAGTAGCTAGTTCTTGAGTTACCGACTCAAGTGCTGACTCGGCCATTTCTGCATGTTTGACCAAGGCAGCTTGTTCCTCTTCAAAAGCAAGCTTGGTCTTTCCTAGTGTCTCTTGTGTAGATAGCAAAGACTTAGGAAAATCTGAAGAAAGAGTAACTGCTTTCTCCCGAAGCTTCTTTTCTTTCTTTAGTTCTCTTTGCAAGCCGGTAGCTTGTGACTCGGCCCGATTCAACATTTCCTGCATATCAAAATAGCCACATCAGAAACATTAGTGGAAGTCCTGAGCCGCCGTTGGCCAACGACCCGACACTGGGGGCTACATCATTCAGTTCTGTGTTAAATCATAGCAAGTCCCATGCAGATGCTAGCATTCAACATGGCACTTGGGGGCTAATGCATTATCATTTTTTTACTATGCTTGAAGACCCGGCCCATCACATGATGATGAGCCAACACTTGGGGGCTATCATTGCTCAAATTTCATCAGTACAAATTGAAACAACAATGACCCAGTTCATTATTACATAATGACCTGGCCCTTGGGGACTACACCTGAGTACAGCTACAACATATATATCAAGGGCAGGTCAAGGGTGTTAACCCAGATTTGCATCCGACTTTTTACTCACGGAAGTCTTAAGCATATCACTACTTTGTCTACTTCCGACTTGAGGGATACATATTTGTATCTAAGAAAGGACAACAGTAGGGCATACCTCATAATTTCTCTTTAAAGTGTTGATCATGGTGATCTCAAGATCCCGACTTTCAGACAGCCGGGTTAAATACCATCTATGAAGGGAGTTTACATCAAGATCTTCCAAAGATGGAAGTTCAAGCTTGTTCTTGCTTCTCTCCTTCATTGGCGACTCATCCTTGGCTATGATTTTCGCCAAGATGTTTGATGTTTCTGGAGCACTATGTCTCTCTCTAGTAACCATCACATCAGCATAAGTCGCCTCCAGAGGCGGCTCACTAGCTGGATTTTCTTTCTCCTCCATTATACTAGTGGATGTGCGGGCTCGGCTCACAGGTTTATCTTGGTGGGCCAGTTCATCTTTTTCGTCTGCCTCAGTTTCACCAGCCGGCTTATCCTCCCCAATCGGCTTATTCTGGGTCTTCGGGTTGACACTTCTATTGTCCTGAGGAGGGTTTTCAGATTTTGGGGTGCATCACTTGATTCACCAACCTTCTTCTTGGTGAAAGTTTTAGCTCTGGAATAACATAAAATGAATTAGTAACAAAGGAAAGGTGAGGTAAGAAAAGAACAGATGCCTTGTAATACTTACCCATGGTTGATGGTAAAAGTCGGCACCTGGGTGGTGTTGGATTTGTCAGATGATGGTGAAGTCATTGATAGTCCGGGTCAGATAGTTGAAGTGGCCTTTTGATTTGGCCAGCTTGAGGACGCAAAGAAGTTGGGTTGTGGGGCACCTCAACTCGCACATTGCGATGAGCTGGCGAATTTGGCAAGTCATCAGTTAAGTCACCAGAACTACTCCGGGTATTCCTCTTTGAAGTGCCAGCAAAACTGAGTTTTCTTCAAAAAAAATGTGGATCTAAGTGAGCGTGTGGATGTGAAAATGGTACCTTTCTAATTTCTCGCCTCGTTTTCTTCGGGACGACTGGTTCTAAGTCAGAATAAGAAGGATTTACCTCCGTCTCGTCGGCTTGGCTGGTCTCGGTATTATCCTACGATGTGGTGGCGTCAGCAAGTTGGTTAAACAGACGGCCGAGGGAGTCATGCTCTGTTATCTCAAGTTCCTCCTCCTCATCATCATCCGGCTCTTCTACATTGGCGTCTTGGGGAGGAGTGGTGACTCGTTCAGTTTTCCAACATTGACAGTTCTCCTGGGCAAATGACAAGGCAGAATATTAAATAGGCAATGAGCAAAAATATATGAATATAATGAGAGAAAGGAAAAGGCGACTCACCGGAGGTGTCGGGTTGCCTGTGAATAAGGGGGCGAGCCCTACAATCTCAATTGCCTCTCGAGTTTCACCATGTAAGTTCTTGGTGGATTTCAACAGGTCAGCGAGCGACAGATCAACCCGACCAAAGAGAAGAGCGTTTTCCGGCTTGCCTGTATACATGTGCATGAGCCGGCCCCGGGGTTGGATCCGGCAGCTCACCCAACACCGGGTCAGATCAACCCCAGTAAGTCCATGAGCTGTTAAAGCGTTAATCTTCGAGTACAGGGGATCCAACTTCTCCCTTTCTTCTTGGGAGGCAAAGCCTGGGAAAATGGTTGAAGCATCAAGCCGATCCAACCTATAACCCGACAGCTGGTGCTGATGTGCAGGAGAGGTATCTTTGCAATAAAACCATGTCTTGTGCCATCCCTTAGGATGGCTTGCCGGCTTTACTGCAGGGAAGACTGAGCTCTCCCTACTCTGGATAGTGACATCTCCAAGTTCCATGCGTGGTCCATTCTTATGCTCGGTTTGATGGTTGAGATAGAAGAATTCTTGCAAGAAGCTGACATACTGATCGATCTGGAGGTATACCTCACAGAACAGTTGAAATTGGCACAGATTCAAGATTGAGTTGGGACCAAGGTCTTGAGGCCTGATGTTAAAATGATGGAGCACATCTCGAAAGAATTTTGAGCCAGGAGGATGGAAGCCTCTGACCAGGTGATTGGCGAAAATGATGATTTCACCTTGAGCCAGCTAAGGATGGATTTAATCCTCAGGTGCACGCCACTCTAACTCATTTTGGGCTGGCAATAACCCAGAGTCCACTAGGGTCAGCAACTTAAGCACAGACGATGTTGATTTAGTCTAGTTGATTGCCTTGTTGGTTTTAGGAGCCATTGGTTCAGTTGTGGTGAAGTTTCAACTACAAGGTATGAATAACAGATATGAGCCGGCAACCTCATGGAAATGTTTTGGGTTGTGACAATTGTGAATTGAATTGTAAGCCAACAAGAAGAGCCTGGGTTGTGATTATCAAAAACAGGCAAAATCTACAGTGAACAAGCATCTATGGATTATGATGAAGATTATGAGTTGGCGATAGCTCGAGCCGACATATATATTGCTGAAGTTTACGACCCAGTCAATGTTATGAAGCAGATTCCGGGTCAAGTCGATCACAAACACCTACTGTACAAATTGAATATCAATGTGGATCTAAGAAATGACTATAAAGAGAAAAGAGAAAGTAACCTAGTTTGATGCGACTGGGTATGAATCGACAGTGGACTTCATCCAGACGAAATAAAAGATATACAGGATGATTAACTAGGTCACAGAGGTATTTGAAGGCCTTATAGATGCGAGTTTACATAGAAACCTAGATCTGCCATTGTATTGCTTGAAAAACACTGACGAACTAACAAGAACTGTGTTGAGAAAAATGTCCTAGACGAATGAGGCACTTACATAACCGCAGAAGGGGGTTTGAAGGCATTGAGGGTCGCGAGCACGACCGCGGCATTCTTCACTAGTCCCGGCGCCAGCGTCTACGTTGTTGAGGCTGCTGTCTTTGAGGATGGCAAGCTCGGGACGGCGCGGGGGCATCGTGGGCGCAAGGAAGAAGAAGAGCTCGAAGGCGAGAAGAAGTAAAAGTGAGCCCGAGGGTCTGTCATGCTATTTATAAGAGAAGGGGAACCCCAAACGACAAGCGCAAAACTCCAGGAGGCACGATAAATTATGGCTAAAAAGACTCCTCGATTCTCGCACCTGACAAATCCACTCAAAGATCGTTGTGATGTCACACATGGATTTCAAAAGACGGTGTGGGTGATGTCATGATACAGGGAAGCACATAAATGATAAGTGTGGAACAAGCCGCATGACCCTGCGAATAAGTTTGACACGGCCAGATGCGTCATAAGAACGGATCAAGAAGTGATGGAGAGATAAGAAGATGTTGGCTCGAGAAATAAACTCGGAGCTTATCCTTTACCTTTTTTGTTTCTTCATCTTATTTTCAAAACAAGTTTAACATGGATGAATCCAAATTAAACTGGGGGGCTAATGTTGGGGAAATTTGCCGTGACCATGACCCGGCCCAGAATATGACCCGGTGCAGGCCTGAAGGCACTGTGGGTCATATTCTTCTACGAGTCAAAGATATGCGGCCAGGGGAAGTACTAAATGCCCGTGAGGTAACCCGGCCAATGGTCGGCTTGTAATGAAGCACGTCGGCTGGCTTGAGAAGAAGGCCGATGCAAAAGCACCCAACATGGGAACTGAGGTAGATAGAAGTTAGAGTAGGATACATGTTGTTACTACGACCCTAATTCTGTTATAAATCTAGGGCCTCGACCTGTTATATAAAGGGGAGCCCCTAGAACGAAAATGTTAAGTTGATATCTCGAGAGCTAGGTTAGCGAATCCTCATGCTTGTAATCGAGATCTATGGCAAAATCAATCAACCAGGAAGTAGGTCTTTACCTCCACCGTGAGGGGCCGAACCTGGGTAAACTCGTGTCCTTCGTTCCCGATCAACCCCGTTCAAGCGACCACCTAGTTGTGACGGCCTCCAGACTTAGTCCTTTCATGAGGACATCTGCCGTGAAAAAACCACGACAGGGTGCCTTGGGTATCCCCAAGATTGGGGTCTTGCCACTCCTTATTCCTTCATCCATCGCGATCTCACTCAAAACTTGAAAACTTCAGCACACAAAACTCAACAGAAAACTCATGAGATAATATAACAAGCAAATATGAACTTTAGGTACTGTTTTAAACCCATTCATATTTTATTATTGCATAATACCTACATATTCTAACTTCACCATGACTTATACCCCCCGATACAATCCATAGATTCATTAAAACAAGCAAACTATGCAACAAAAACAAAATCTGTAAAAAACAGAACAGTCTGTAATGATATGAAAAAGTGCAATACTTTTGTAACTCCAAAAATTCTGAAAAATTAGTACGCTGTGGGAAATTTGTATATCAATCATGTGTAAAAAAATCAGAATTTTATCATATTCCAGTGAATTTAAACAATTCTGCTACTGGGCGCAAAAGTTTATGTTTCTTCACAAAATCAAATCAACTATCAACCAAATCATCCCAAAGGCTTTACTTGGCAAAAACACTAATTAAAACCCAAAAACACAATCATTACAGTAGCATAATTGTGTGAACACAAATAATCTAAAAAGAAAAAGGAAAAAATAAAGATAAATATTGGGTTGCCTCCCAACAAGCGTTATTATTTTAAACCCCTAGCTAGGCGTAATGCATACTTTCATGTGTTGTCGTCCTTTAAATTAATTCCATAGGTGGCCCTCATAATAGATTCATATGGTGGATTAATTCTCTTTCTAGGGAATTGTTCCATTCCTTTCTTTAATGGAAATTGGAATCTTATATTACCTTCTTCATATCAATAATAGCACCTATGGTACGTAGGAAAGGCCTATCAAGTATTAAAGGACAAGTGGATTGCAATCAATATCAAGCACAATGAAGTCAACGGGCACATAATTTATATTTTCAATAATAAGCACATCATTTATTCTACCCAATGGTTTCTTAATAGTTGAATCTATAAGTGCAAATTAAGGGAACATTCATCCAAATCATGAAGGCCTAGCACTTCACATAAAGATTTTGGCATAATGGAAATGCTAGCACCCAAATCACATAAAGCATTGCACTAATAATTTTTAATTTTTATTTTCATAGTAGGTTGCCATTCATCATATAATTTCCTAGGTATTGAAACCTCCAACTCTAGCTTTTCTTCTAAAGCTTTCATCATAGCTTCTACAATATGTTTAGTAAAAGCTTTATTTTGTTCATAAGCATTGGGTGAATTTCTCATGGATTGCAACAAGGAAATACATTCAATTATGGAACAACTACAATAATTAAAGTCCATGAAATCCAAAGTAGTGGGCACATCACTATTTAAAGTTTTGACCTCTCCAAACGCACTTTTATCATTTGTATCATTAAAATTGTCACTCTTCGAGCAATTGGGACTCCTTCTACCTAAAGTTGAATCATCTTGTGTCCCTTTCTCATCAAGTTTTATGTTACTAAATAAAGATTCTATGGGTGGGACACCAATAATATTAATATCTTCATGATGATTACGAAAAAAATCGGGCGGAATAGCCTTTTCTAAGAATGCTCGCTTAGCTCTCAACCTAGTGGTTCAATCTTTACTTTCATTAATGGAGACATAGATAGCTTTAATGGACTCATTAATATCAAGTTTAGGTGGAAAAAAATTAGATTTGAGATTTTCCGCATCGTGAGCAATTCCATCCATGTTCCTAGCCATATCATCAACTTTATTCAACTTTTCCTCCACCATAGCATTAAAAATATTTTGAGAATTAATGAATTATTTAATATTACTTTCAAGATAAATAGGTATGCCGGTGTGGAAGCATGATCACTATGGGGCATGGATGCCCCTTTGTGGTTCGGCAACGGGACTGTCATGTTGCGCAAAGAGCGGAAACGACAGGGGCAGTGCGGCGATGGACGGCTCTCTTTTACCCAGTTTCGGGACACTTTGCAGCGTAAAACCATACTCTTGCTATGGTGGATTGATACGGAGGAACATGAAGACCCGACCGGCTCCAGCCCGGCAAGGTTGCCTCGGGGTGACTAGGGCGCGCGTATAAGTGTTGGGGGATCAAGGTTTCGAACACCTTGCTAGGTTGCCTCGGGCCTCCTTTTATAGGTTAAGGGGCGACCACAGTGGCAAAATAGTCATTTCAGGGTGATTAGATAGCTCATAGTGCTATCATATCTAACTTTGGCAGTTAGGACAAAGTGCATTAAATGCACTGCTAGGTGTGAAGCTCGTATCAAGGCCCGGCAAGCCTGCCGCGCCGCTTATCCGCCTTCTTCTTATTAGTGTGACACGCCATCTAGACGGGTGTCAATAAAGTTAATCTCCTCTCTGCCATGCTGCCACGTGCCTGACAGGATCCACCTAGCCATTTGGGAGATCGACACCGCACTGATTAGTGACTTGTGTGAGATGAGGTGGAGCGGTGGCATCCTGGCGGGGATCTGCAGGTTTATGGAACTTGGTGGGTCCTGAGCTTGGCAGCCCCGGAAGCCTTGCCGGGGCAAAATGAACTTGGCCTTCAAAGGTGGTCTCAACCAGGCCAGGCTCTCCAGCCCAGCAAGGGAAGCCTCCTTGAAGTGCCTTCTTGTTGACTTGATCTTCTTAAGCTCAACGCGCCTGGCAAGGTTAATTTGCCCGGGAGGCCACGCAAGTCTGTGCACCAATCAATGGGAAACAAATACCCATATTTGTGTACACCGACAGTATCCCCCGGGCCTGAGCCATACGTGCCATGGGCATCGTTGGGTTAGGCTCAGAGAGTGCACAGACACGCGGCCAAAATCCGCTGTCCACACATTAATGATTGTACTGCTCTGTCAATCGCATGTCCATCCCACGCAGTTACTGCAGGCCGTGGAATCATGGGTTTGTGGCAGTTTACTGGGTAGTGCGCCTGTAAAATGCGGATTTGCAGGGGGAATAGTGGAGAACCAGCCCCCCTCGCGTGGTCCCAATAAAACAGGGGATACGCAAAGGAGCGTTGCTCATTCACATCCTCCGCCCCTCCCGCTTCATCTTCTTCCTTGCGACGGAAACCGCTTCAGCCGCCACCATCCCTCTCCATTCCACACCAGATCTCTCCCTTCCCTCTACTTAAGGAAATGGGGCGCAAGAATAGTGCCGCAAAGGGCAAACAGATGGCCAAGCCTGAGGATCTGAAAGCAGTGGAAAAGAAGAAAGAGGCGGAGGAGTTGGTGCAGCGGCGGCAGGAGAACATGGTCTTCTCACCGTTGGACTTAGATGGCAATACCCTGATCCAAAGGTATGCCTATATGTGGGGGAGGAAGACCAAAGGCCATGGGGAACCAGTTGTTCTTCTTGATGGGTCGAAGATTTCGTCGGACTCCTATCCTTTTTTCTACTCCTACTTTTACTGCGGGCTTTCTCCCCCTTTCTCTTATTTCTTCAGCGCCATGATGTATTCCTTTGGGTTTCACTTGTTGGATTTTAGCCCAATGCGATGACAAGCATGGCGGTGTTTTCTCATTTTTGCGAGAACTTGGTGGGACTCGCCCCCAATGTAGATTTATTCCTCCACTTCTATATCCCCCGCATTGAGGACAAATCCCTTTCGGGGAATATATCATGGATTCCGCGGGGGAGGAGAGAAAACTGGGATTATCTTGGCGGGAAATTGCGCAACAAGTGGGAGGAATGGAGGGGTGATTGGTGCTGGATCAAGGACCCAGAGGCTCCTTCGTTCTGCTTGCCGTGAACCAAATGTGTGGTGTGCGGCAAGGACTGGAGCAACCCGGGCGCCACTGACGAGAACCTCCGCCCAGCGCTGAATAGAATTGCCCGCCTCAAGGCTGTCGGGCTCACCATTGAGCATGTGGGAGCCGACTTTCTCTGGCGCCGCATTGCACTGCTGCAGTGAAGGGATCGCTTCGCTTGGGAGTATAAGAATGCTTCGAACTGGATGCGGCTTTACCCTGGTGTTTCCAACAAACTGACGGTCATGAGCCATGCCTGGTTGTGCGAGCAACTCTTCCACAAGGACGGCACCTTCCACTCGCTGGCAAGGATTGTTCCGTTGCACATCAACTCTGCATTGGACCAGATCCTCAAGTGGATGCCAGACTGCAATGCCAATGGAGTCAAGGCGGACTGGACACTGCCCTGCTTGGAGGACGAGATGGATTGGGCCTCTGGCTTAGAGGAGAGAGCCACCGGGAAGGAAACAGATTTCACCAAGGGTACTACTAAAGAAGAGCAAGAGTACATACTCAGCAGGCTTGCAGAAGCCCGAAGGGTCAAGGCTGCCGGGGGAGCCAACGATGATGATGATGTGAATTCCTCAGATGAGGAGCGTGTTGACGAAGAGATTGCCGAGCTTGAGGCGTTAGGGGCCGCGGTTGCCGGCACAAAAGCTATCGGGGTAGAGACTGCCGGGGGCAGAGGCTGCCAGGACAGAGGGGGCCAAAGCGCTTGGAGTGTAGAAAGGACTTGAGGTGGGCCCCCAGGCCCCAGAGTAGAAGCGTTGGCTTCGCAAAAGAGGCAGCCGAGAGCCGGTGGTTGCGTCTTCATCGTGGGCTGGGCCCAAGGTGAAGAAGACGACCGCCAGGAGCACCAAGGAGGACACCACCCACCGTCATTCAGCACATCTCACTCGAGTCCTGACACCGCCTCCTCGGCAGCGGGTTGTGAAGGGTGTTGACCCCACGCCACCATCACGCCCGGTACCGGCAGTGAGTAGGACCCCACCGCCACTCAAGAGGGCTAGGGAATCACCCCCGCCTCTGATATACGAGATGGATGCCATGCTCGATGACTCAAAGTGAGGAAGAACCTTGCTTTGTTAATTCCGATTGCTTTTCTACTTTCATTTGATCGTCAGCTGATCATGTGCTGCTGGTTTTGATAGGGACAAGGAGGAGACCCTTGCGCAATGGGCCAAGCTGGCCAAATCGACAGTGGAGTTGGGCTCGGCGCCAGACGTTGAGCCGGCGAAATATGCCATCGATGACGCCGTACCCCGCCCCCGGGCCAGTCCTCTGCATGAAGGCATGGGGCAGACCTCATTCGCCGGTGGGCACGCTGAAGCTCCACTCCCGTCGCCCACCAAGGAGACTCTTAGAGGCCGCCAAGGTGAAACCCGGCAGCCAGCGGCGACAACTCTAGCTCCCCCCACAAGCGATACCCAAGGAGGGGGATCACCGGCAATGGTTTCCACCACTGGGTCCGTCCATGCCGAGACCACCCCTGCGGAGGAAGTGGATGTCAGTCTCCTGCTGGCAACAAACACTGCTGGGGAAGGGGAAGTTTCTTCTCACCAGTCGCCAACAGGTAAATTATTTGCCCTTGAACCTTCACCTAAAACCTTTCTTAAGTGTTTCCTTGATTCTTGGGTTGAGCTTCTGAATCTCGTATCTTTCTTATCTCCTCTTTCCTTTGCAGCCCCTGTTCTTGAAGAGAAAGAACTTTTGAAAGAGATGGCTGACATAGGGAAGGATGCCACTGCGGAGGCCCTCAAGATTGCCACTAACGAGGGGCACACAGAAGCCCCCAGGGATACCCACGAAGCCCCAGAGGGAATGGAGGAAATCCCTGACAATATTTCTGGCCCCATCATGGAAGTTGAAGAGAAGGCACCTCTCCAAAGTGATGCTTGAAATGTGAGGGTGACTTTCCTAGCAAGCAGCTTGGCGATGATCATAGCTCAACCTGACCCGGCAGCCCCCGGTTCATCGACTCTCGCTGGGGTAAACTTTGATGAAGAGATTAACCGCATCCTGGCCCCCTTGACCTAGAAGACCAAAGAAGTTGACGACTCAATCGATCGTTCAAAAGACAATATATACATTATTTAATGAACATGAAGGGGCCTCGATCACGACAACTACGCGGCAGTGGAACAACGACGAAGCGGAACTCCATAGCACAGGGACACCGATGTGGACACGGTCTAGACACGAGAAGCACTCCGATCCGGTAAGACTTTCCTGAAAACTGGCATGACACGCCAGGTCAGTAAATTGAATGTACTTGCAAGCTCACAACAAGTAAAAGCATAAAGGCAAACAATAACATGTTTATTAAGCAGGTGAAATGCAAGTCTATAACAGACTACTCATGAAGTGGATCATGCTTGTGCACCGAGTCCCTCAGACTCTCTTACCAAATGGGTTACCTCGTAACCATCATCATCATCAATACGGTGATCACTCCCGGATCACAAACGAAACCAACACTTTGGTTCCCACAACAATGACCATCTTCATGGTCTCAACAATCTCATCACATGACAAGTGCCAATCACGTAACTTTAGTGTGCAAGATTAACTTAATTATGTTGATCCATGGTGTGACCTACTTACGAGTTGTGTCCGTAACCGAGGATGCGGCTATCGATAGATTTAATAAACACTCTGAAGAGGTTAGTACATTGTACCCACACCACGGAACCCATGGCCTCGCACTCCCATTCGGGTGGACCAACGGCATTCTGACAAAACCAACCCATTGCCATGACCCTCTCTCGGCCACTCCGACCAACTCCCCTCTGGGCTAAGTCCTGGGTGGCTTCGATGTCAACCAATGACATCCAACGGCCACCGTCGTGGCAAAACAATCAACGGTCCCAAACGGGGACAAGGTACCATAACAACAACAGGCACACAAGGTTATGTCTGCTTATCAGGCCAAGGTACCGCATGCCCATAACCTTGCCTCATTGGAGGCACCGACCAGAGGCATGACAACGGACCGAATAAGGGCCTTCCCATAAAGGCAAATGTGGTTGCACTGGGAAGCTCGATTCGGTGGCACCATGACTCGATCAACAATTATGTTCAAGTTGGATTATCATCTGGTTTAACTTGAAAAGAAAAGAACTCGAGCCATAGTATGCCATGATCATGTGACTATATGATGTGCAACTGTAAGCACATATCACCGAACTGGAACGGATCAACCTCATAAAATCATTCTACTTGCACTACTAATCATGTTAACTCACTGGTTTCAACTTCACTGGTTTTCAGTCCCATCATTTTTAAGTTATGCCATTAACATAGTAAAATCAATAACTCATATATGAAAATGATACCGACCATAACCAAACCATAGCCATACTACCAAAGTACTTATACTGCCTCACACTAGTCCATGCACTCAAACACTACTGCAAACTAAGCACTTCAATCATGACAAAGTAAACTAGCATAAGCAATATTTATTAAATGATTAAATGCATGAAATAAATCATATTAAAGTTGGAAAAATCATAATTATTGAAATGACATCATGCAAATATTTGTGTGGCTTGCCTTAACACAGAGGAGGTTCATACTCCTCCTGGTTCTCCTCTAGGCAAGCTTCTCCTTCTGAAAATAAATAAAACAGCAAAAAGAAAATATCAAGAACAGTTCTGAAATTCACCAAAAATTCTATACAGCAGAGAAAAATCTCAAATTTGGTGTGCTGCTAGAATTTTTCAATACAAACACAATGCAAAAAGAATCAATTCATTTGGACTTATGGTTTAGGAGTAATGACTGGTCAAAGTTTATGTTCAAAATTTGAATTAATTTGAATAAAAGAAAACCAGGGGGTGATGTCGAAGACGTATTCAGAGAATACGCCTCCACTCGTACCGCTTCAGGTGCGAGTGGAGAGGTTGACAGTGGGCCCCGCCTATCGGGTTTTGAGGTGAGGAGGAGAGAAACAGAGGACGGAGGCGCCTCGCTGGGGCTCTCTCTGGCGAGGAGGGCTCGGCGGCCGTTTTGAGAGGGAGGGATGGGTAGAGGAGGCCCTGGCACACCTGCCTATACCCGTAGCTTGGCGAGGGATGGCCGGAGTAGCTCGGAAATGACGTCTCTAGTGGCGGTTGCAGACGGAGTTCGTCGGAGATGAAGACGGTGAGAGAGGGCGGTTCCAGGGGCTCCAACGGGTTTAGCGAGCACCAGTGGATCACTAGGGAGTCGCCGGAGGAGTCGGTCGAGCTCGAGAGGCTCTGGAGGGGTGGGGAGCAGCAGAGGGGATCGCAGGCAAGCTCGGGTCGGGAGCGGCGGCCAGAGGCCTGCCCGGCCGGGCTGCGGCTTATCTAATGCGTCGTGGTGGTTGTGTGAGTGGGTTGAGATGCTCGGAGAGGCTAGAGGGGGCTGTATTTATAGGCAGAGGGGAAGGGGGTCTCGAGCTCCGCCGGAGCTCTCTGGAGACGGCGCACGGCGACGAAGAGCTCCAGTGAGAGTGGGAGAAGAGGCCGGGGTTCACGCGGCCACTATGGGAGGGAGGAGACGAGCACAGGGGCTCGGGTGGCGACGAGCACAGGGGCACGGGTGCACTATATGCTTGGCCGCGTCGTGCCCATGCTCGCTGCGGCGAGCTCCGGCATCCGCGAGCGCTAGGGGGAGTTAATGGCTTCGAGACGAGGATGGTGGCGCGGTTTGGCAAGCTGCGGTGAGCGGGGAAGCGAGCACGAGCGCCACAGAGACGTCGACGGCATCCAGAGCGCGTCGACTAGCGGCCTGGCATCATGCACACGCGTGGTCACCGCGTGAACTCTGGCATCACGCCACGCAGCGCATTAAAATCATGTCTGGCATGTAGTCCTTGCTAGGTTGGGTTGATCCAAGCTCTTGAGTTGAGCACATGTCGATTGGGTGGGAGTGTAGCATCCTGGCAGGTTTCTGGATAGAAACTTGTGAGGTTAATAGAGAGAAATCTAGAAGGAGTTTAGGGCTAAGCTTTGGAGGTTAAGGATTTCTTAGGAGGGTAATGAAGCCCTAAAAATTCCAGCTTCATTGGATCAAGGAAAAATGCACTTCCTGTAGAAACTGCATTTTCTGGCCAGAACAGAAAAGATTTTCTGTAGCAAAAATATTCCAAATACCAATGAAATATTTTTTGCGCAGGGAGGTGTGCAAAGGTTCAAAGAATATTCAAGAATATTCTCAGATTTTTGTGGGCAAGAAAAATGAGGGTTGCTTTGAAGCATAAGTGACTGAAGTGTGATTTTAGAGAAGAAATGAATATTTTTCATTTATGAAAAATATTCCTATGGTTATTTTGTGATATATCAGAGAGGAATTGAGGTGTTTGAGAGGGAGGTGAGTCACCTCGGTGAAAATCAAGGAATTGCCCAAGTGGTTAAGTCCAACTGAGTTGATTCAAAACTCCAAATTCAAACAAAAAGGCAAAGGAATCCAGAAAAAGAAAAAGTGCAAAAACCAGGGTGTCACAAACCTCCCCCACTTTGGATGAATCTCGTCCTCGAGATTCGGTTGCTCAGGAAAACAATTCTGGATAGGATGCTCTTAAAAAGTCCTCTCTTTCCAAAGTTGCTTCTTCCTCTGTGTGATGCTCCCACTGTACCTTATAAAATTTTATCACCTTACTGCGAGTGACTCTTTCTGTTTCATCCAATATTCAGAACTGTTTCTCCTCATAGGTTAAATCCTTAGCAAGCTCTATCTCTGCCATTGCAGTCCTTTTCTCGGGTGGCGAGATAGACCTTCTCAATTGTGAGACATGGAACACATTGTGCACTTCTGACAATTCCGGTGGTAGTTCCAACTAATAAGCAACTGTACCAACTCTGGACATAACTGGGAACGAACCAATATATCTGGGTGCAAGTTTTCCTCGAGTCTGAAACCTCTTGACTCCTTTCATGGGTGTGACTCAGAGGTAAACATACTCTCCAGGTTCAAGACTGATCTGATGGTGCCTTGAGTCATAGTAGCTCTTTTGTCGGGACTTAGCCAATTGTAGTCTATCTCGGATCTCCTTGACTTGCTTTTCAGCCTCCATCATTAAGTCAGTTCCGAAAATGCGGCTATCTCCGGTTTGAGACCAGTTGAGCGGAGTGCGACACTTACGGCCATACAGAGCTTCATAGGGTGACATCTTGAGGCTGGTCTGGAAGCTGTTGTTGTAGGAGAACTCAGCATACGGTAGACAATCTTCCCACTTGGGCCCTTGGGCCAAAGCACATGCTCGGAGCATATCTTCAAGTATTTGATTTACTCGCTCAGTCTGCCTGTCTGTCTCGGTCGGAAGTGATGGTTCTGGGTACTCCAAGTAAACTAATGATTCTGGACACATATAGCTGTGTGAGTTGATCGGCTCGGTAAGTGGTTCGGATGGGAATGAAGTGAGCTACCTTTGTCAGCGTGTCCACCACAACCCATACTGCATCACTGCCTCGGTGAGTCTTCAGCAAGCCTATGACGAAATCCATCCAGACATCATCCCACTTCCATTGCGGAACGGGTAGAGGTTGGAGAAGTCCGGCGGGTTTCTGATGTTCCGCCTTCACTTTGTTACATATATCGCAGCAAGCGAAAAAATAGGCGATGTCCTTCTTCATTCCATCCCACCAAAATGCCTGACGAAGATCTTCGTACATCTTGGTACCTCCTGGATGAATCGAGTACGAAGATTCGTGGGCTTCTGTCAAGATCTTCTTTCTCAGGTTTGCTTGCTCAGGTACGCAAATCCATCCTCGAAACCTTAGAGTACCTTGCTCATCCTTCGAGAAATCCTGGGTCTTGCCTTCTTGCATACGCTTGACATGGTGTTGCAGGACTGAGTCATCTTGCTGGGCCATGCGGGTTTCTTCTTTGAGAGTAGGTGTAACTTCCAATATATTGGCAAGGTCAGCTTCAACAATAACCAGGTTAAGCTGAGCGATTTCTTCTTGGAGTTCGGGAGGCAAGGACTCCATCAGTGCATTCAGACTAGCGGGCTTGCGGCTGAGGGCATCGCAACCACATTGGCCTTACCGAGATGATAATTTATTCCAAGATCATAATCCTTGACCAATTCGAGCCATCTTCGCTGTCGAAGGTTCAAGTCCGGTTGGGTGAATATATACTTGAGACTCTTGTGGTTTGTAAATATCTGACATCTTTTGCCAATGAGGTAGTGCCTCCAAATTTTCAAGGCATGCACAACTACGGCCAATTCCAAATCATGCGTTGGGTAATTCCCTTCATGGGGTCGTAGCTGTCTGGATGCGTAGGCTACAACCTTGCCATCTTGCATGAGTACACATCCAATACCTCTCCTGGATGCGTCACAATATACATCAAAGCTGAGATAGATATCTGGGAGAGTTAACACAGGTGCTGATGTCAATCGGGTCTTCAACTCATTGAAACTCTTCTCGCAGTCCTCAGACCATACAAATTTCTGATCCTTCTTGAGGAGTTCTGTCATGGGCTTGCCAATCTTACAGAAGCCTTCAATGAACCATCGGTAATACCCGGCTAATCCAAGAAAACTTCGGATCTCAGTCACGGTCGTGGGCGCTAGCCAATTTAGTACTTCCTTTACTTTGCTGGGACCCACGGCTATACCTTCTGCTGAAAGAACATGCCCCAAAAATCTGACTTGCTTGAGCTAAAATTCACACTTGCTGAATTTCGCATATAACTGATGGTCACGGAGCCTTTGCAAGACTACCTTGAGATGTCCCTTGTGCTCTTCCTCATTCTTCGAGTATATGAGGATGTCATCAATGAATACCACCACAAACTTATCCAAGAAGTCCATGAATACTTTATTCATCATATGCATGAAGAAAGTAGGGGCATTGGTGAGGCCGAAAGACATTACTGTATATTCATAAAGACCGTATCGAGTGGTGAATGCGGTCTTAGGAATATCCTCCTTAATTTTGAGCTGGTGATATCTGGTCCTCAAATCAATCTTGGAGAATACCTGTGACCCACTGAGTTGGTCGAACAAGTCATCAATCCTCAGAAGCGGGTACTTGTTCTTGATAGTGACCGCATTCAACTGATGGTAATACACACACATCCGAAGACTGCCGTCCTTCTTGTCCACAAAGATTGCGGGTGATCCCCATGGTGATGAGCTTGGATGAATGTATCCTTTCTGAAGCATCTCATCAAGCTGTTTCTTAGGCTCCACTAACTCGGATGAAGGCATTCGGTAATACTTCTTGTATATTGGTGTGGTCCCGGGCACAAGATCAATTGCAAACTCAAGCTCACGATCTGGTGGCATCCCTGGTAGCTCCTCAGGGAATACATCTGGAAATTCACTGACCACAGGAATTAGATCCAACTCTTCAGCTTGAGCTGCGAAGACCATTTCTTTCTTGGGTATGCTCCTTCGAGCAAAGAATTGTATAGTTTGGCCTTCCTGACTTGTCAATGTGACTTCTCTGGTCGCACAGTTGATGCATACTTGATGTTGGGTCAACCAGTTCATTCCCAAAATAATATCCAACTTGGAAGACTCGATGACTATCAAAGAAGCTGGGAAGATGACTCCCTTGATGTCAATCTCCAAATTATGGTAGGCCAGATTGCTTTTGAGCACGGATCCCGGGGATTGTACCATCATACATTTTCCCAAAATCGAGCAAGAAAACTTGTTTTGGGCAACAAAACTCTGCGAAATAAAAGAGTGGGAAGCCCCAGAGTCAAGCAAAATTATTGCAGGTATGCTATTAATAGGAAACATACCAATGACGACTTCCGAGTTCTCTTGGTCTTCGTCTGCGGAGAGGTGGTGAACTTGCCCTTGGATGGTCTTCTGTCCAGGGTATGGCCCATGTAGTTGACTTGCGGCTTAAATGGAGCATTTGACTTGCCGCTCTTGGGGCACTGTCTGGCGTAATGCCCGGTTTGCCCACAAGAAAAGCATGAATTGTTGCGCTGACACTCTTCGCGTACCGGGCTAGTCACGACATTCTTGACTTGAGTAGTAGTCTTGTTAACGTTCTGCTGCCAATTGGGCTTGTACTCAACCTAAGTCTGCTGCCAGGTACGGGCCTTCTACACTGGCTGTCCATCCTTCTTAGGCTCAAACTTGCGTTTATGGTCATTATAGACGGGCTTATTGTCGTGAACAAGCTTGTGCTCCCTTTCTGCAATCAGGGCCTTGTTTACCAGAGTCTGGAAATCTGGAAAATCAAGCATACTGAGAGTGCATCTGAGGTGTTGATTCAGTCCTCCAAGGAATCTGTCGATCTTTCTTTCTTCGGTGGCCACATCATACAGGGAATAGCGAGCCAAATGGTTGAACTTGTTCAAATACTCAGTGACGGATAAGTTACCTTGCGTGAGGGCTAGGAACTCACGCTGTTTAACTTTCAGGATACCATGTGATATTTGTGGAACTGATCCTTAAACTTATCCCATGTGATTTCTTCATCTGCTGGCCACATAGCTTTAGTATTGTCCCACCAAATAGCTGCGGCTCCTTCCAGATAGTGGGTTGCAAATGGAACCTTATCACCTTCTTCTGTGCGAGCAATATCAAATTTCTTCTCAATAGTCCTCAGCAAATCGTCGGCTTCCATGGGATCAGCAACTTGAGTGAAACTGGGTGGCTTAGTCCTTTGAAAAATCTGATTGTTTGGAGTGATGGCCATTCTGATTTCCATTCTGCCCAACCATAGCTTGCACACTTCTCAATAGCTCAAGCAGATCATTGTTTTTTATTTCTTTAAACATAGGCATAATCTATTCAGTGGTTGGTGGATGTGGCGGTGGAGGCGGTGGTTGCGGATACGGTTCGGGGGAATGTCCTGCCTGTCTTGCCGAGCGACAAACAGGGACATCCTCACCAGCGTGATTGCTGCTGCCTCCACGCGTCATCCTATTATTTGTTTTTCCCAATATGAAGCAACCGAGATGAGCAACATCCAAAAATGGGAAAAGCGAATGACAAAACCGAAGAAAAGCGATAAAACCAGGGCGAATAAAGAAAGTTCCAACATAATTATACATAGACTCATACATGAAAGGGAACATCATGACGGGTTCAACTACGCTCATACATGATACGAAACATAATGACAAGTACGACTACATCCGTACATCGAGCATCCTGACAACTGCGGATACTCTGACGATCTAGTGCTCTGCTGGTCCTGCTGGGTCCTCTCCTGAACCAGACTCAGATCCTGAACTGACGACGTTAACGAAAACCTCTGGGTTAAAGGTAACACGACGACGCTTCCTTGAGGGCTCTCCCGCAGGTGCAGGTGCGGGATGAGGCTGGAGCATAGGGGCTGCGGGAGTAGTGAGAAGTGAAGCCCACTCGACAGGGGCACTATGGGGAGTCACGGTCGAGGTGCCCGAGCTACTCGAAGGAGCAACCGGGTTAACTGGCGAGCTAGAAACCGGTGAAATATAAGGGGTAAACCCCATGGAAGGTGGAGTGGGATAGGACCTAGCAGCCACTAAAGCAGTGCGAGCACGAGTCAGGTCTCGAGCCAGCTCGTGAATTAGAACATAACTAGCAGTGATATAGCGGGAAAGGTGGCTAGTAGCGCTATCGGCCGCCGGATCATTCATAGGAAAGCGGACACGACCATCATCGTGCAGGGATGGATAGTAATAAAAACCTGGGTGGGTCTGCATCTGGATCTCATTATAGCGTAGCTCAACGAGGATCTCAAACGCAGCAAACTGAACAGCCTGAGCGGGGGTAGAAGCGAAACCACTCCTAGAAGAATGAGTGTAAGAGCCTGATGCCGAACTGCTGCGCAAGGTAACCACTACGTGACACTCGTATACTGAGTCTACTAGGCGCTCCCGGTACACCCGATACACTGGGTCATCACCATGAGGGTAGAGTCGACACCCTACATGCCGAAGAAGGTGCGGTGAAGTGTACGGTGCCAGCTCCACCTGACACGCATGCGGCACTGGAGCCATCTACACTCATAACCATTAGTCGGTTAGCAATAACAATACATCAAATGCATGCAATGCAACAAGCAGGTGCAAACACTACCGGCACTCAAAACCCATCTAGCTACCATTCAACTAACGCGTCAGCTGTCTAGCGTGTCCTACAGTCAGCACGGCTCTGATACCAAGCGTTGTGGCACCCCGGCTCAGAGCAACCGGTTTACCTTGCATTACCAGCCCAGAGATCTAGTCTTCTGGTAACACACAACAACTTGGTACAGAAAACAACCGCTTTATTGATGCTAGCGGAAACATAGGTTTGATATTACATCAAGTAGCGAGGCCAAGCGGCACACACAGTGTGGCTGAACAGTATGTACATTATTTAATGAACATGAAGGGGCCTCGATCACGACAACTACGCGACAGCAGAACAACGACGAAGCGGAACTCCATAGCACAGGGACACCGATGTGGACACGGTCTAGACATGAGAAGCACTCTGATCCGGTAAGACTTTCCTGAAAACTGGTATGACACGCTAGGTCAGTACATTGAATGTACTTGCAAGCTCACAACAAGTAAAAGCATAATGGCAAACAATAACATGATTATTAAGCAGGTGAAATGCAAGTCTATAACAGACTACTCATGAAGTGGATCATGCTTGTGCACCGAGTCCCTCAGACTCTCTTACCAAACGGGTTACCTCGTAACCATCATCATCAATACGGTGATCACTCCCGGATCACAAACGAAACCAACACTTTGGTTCCCACAACAACGACCATCTTCATGGTCTCAACAATCTCATCACATGACCAGTGCCAATCACGTAAATTTAGTGTGCAAGATTAACAATTATGTTGATCCATGGTGTGACCTACTTACGAGCTGTGTCCGTAACCGAGGACGTGGCTATCGATAGAATTAATAAACACTCTGCAGAGGTTAGTACACTGTACCCACACCACGAAACCCATGGCCTCGCACTCCCATTCGGGTGGACCAGCGGCATTCCGATAAAACCAACCCATTGCCATGACACTCTCTCGGCCACTCCAACCAACTCCCCTCTGGGCTAAGTCCTGGGTGGCCCCGATGTCAACTAATGACATCCAACGGCCACCGTCGTGGCAAAACAATCAACGGTCCCAAACAGGGACAAGGTACCATAACAACAACGGGCACTCAAGGTTATGACTGCTTACCGGGCCAGGGTACCGCACGCCCATAACCTTCCCTTGTTGGGGGCACCGACCAGAGGCATGACAACGGACCGAATAAGGGCCTTCCCATAAAGGCAAATGTGGTTGCACTGGGAAGCTTGATTCGGTGGCACCATGACTCGATCAACAATTATGTTCAGGTTGGATTATCATCAGGTTTAACTTGAAAATAAAACAACTCGAGCCATAGCATGCCATGATCATGCAACTATATGACGTGCAACTGTAGGCACATATCACCCAACTGGAACGGATCAACATCATAAAATCATTCTACTTGCACTACTAATCACTTTAACTCACTGGTTTCAACTTCACTGGTTTTCAATCCCATCATTTTTAAGTTATGCCATTAACATAGTAAAATCAATAACTCATATATGAAAATGATACCGACCATAACCAAACCATAGCCATACTACCAAAGTACTTCTACTGCCTCACACTAGTCCATGCACTCAAACACTACTACAAACTAAGCACTTCAATCATGACAAAGTAAACTAGCATAAGCAATATTTATTAAATGATTAAATGCATGAAATAAACCATATTCAAGTTGGAAAAATCATAATTATTGAAATGACATCATGCAAATTTTTGTGTGGCTTGCCTTAACACAAAGGAGGGTCACACTCCTCCTGGTTCTCCTCTAGGCAAGCTTCTCCTTCTGAAAATAAATAAAACAACAAAAAGAAAACATCAAGAACACTTCTGAAATTCACCAGAAATTCTAGACTGCAGAGAAAAATTCTCAAATTTGGTGTGCTGCTAGAATTTTTCAATACAAACACAATGCAAAAAGAATCAATTCATTTGGACGTATGGTTTAGGAGTTATGACTGGTCAAAGTTTCTGGTCAAAATTTGAATAAAAGAAAACCAGGGGGTGACGTCGAAGACATATTCAGAGAATACGCCTCCACTCGTACCACTTCGGGTGCGAGTGGAGAGGCTGACAGTGGGCCCCGCCTGTTAGGTTTTGAGGGGAGGAGGAGAGAAACAGAGGACGGCGGTGCTTCGCTGGGCTCTCTCCGGCGAGGAGGGCTCGGCGGCCGTTTTGAGAGGGAGGGATGGGTAGAGGAAGCCCTGGCGCACCTGCCTTTACCCGTAGCTTGGCAAGGTATGGCCGGAGTAGCTCGGAAACGACATCTCCAGCGGCGGTTGCGGACAGAGTTCGCCGGAGATGAAGAAGACGGCGAGAGAGGGCGGTTCCAGGGGCTCCAACGGGTTCAACGAGCACCAGTGGATCACCAGGGAGTCGCCGGAGGAGTCGGTCGAGCTCGAGAGGCTCTGGAGGGGTGGGGAGCAGCAAAGGGGATCGCCGGCAAGCTTGGGTCGAGAGAGGCGGCCAGAGGCCTGCCCGGCCGGGCTGCGGCTTATCTACTGCGTCGTGGTGGTTGTGTGAGTGGGTTGAGATGCTCAGAGAGGCTACAGGGGGTTGTATTTATAGGCAGAGGGGAAGGGGGTCTCGAGCTCCGCCGGAGCTCTCTGGAGACGGCGCACGGTGACGAAGAGCTCCAGTGACAGGGGGAGAAGAGGCCGGGGTTCACGCGGCCATTGTGGGAGGGAGGAGATGAGCACAGGGGCTCGGGTGGCGACGAGCACAGGGGCACGGGCGCACTGTACGCTTGGCCGCATCATGCCCGTGCTCGCTGTGGCGAGCTCCAGCATCGGCGAGCGCCAGGGGGAATTAATGGCTTCAGGAGGAGGATGGTGGCATGGTTTGGCAAGCTGCAGCAAGCGGGGAAGCGAGCACGAGTGCCACAGAGACGTCGGCGGCATCCAGAGCGCGTCAACTAGCTGCCTGGCATCATGCACACGCATGGTCACCGCGTGAACACTGGCATCACGCCACGCAGCACATTAAAATCATGTCTGGCGTGTAGTCCTTGCTAGGTTGGGTTGATCCAAGCTCTTGAGTTGAGCACAGGTCGTTTAGGTGGGAGTGTAGCATCCTGGCAAGTTTCTGGATAGAAACTTGTGAGGTTAATAGAGAGAAATCTAGAAGGAGTTTAGGGGTAAGCTTTGGATATTAAGGGTTTCTGAGGAGGGTAATGAAGCCCTAAAAATTTCAGCTTCATTGGATCAAGGAAAAATGCACTTCCTGTAGAAACTGCATTTTCTGGCCAGAACAGAAAATATTTTCTATAGCAAAAATATTCCAAATAACTATGAAATATTTTTGCACAAGGAGGTGTGCCAAGGTCCAAAGAATATTCAGGAATATTCTTAGATTTTTGTGGGCAAGAAAAATGAGGGTAGCTTTGAAGCATAAGTGACTGAAGTGTGATTTTAGAGAAGAAATGAATATTTTTCATTTATGAAAAATATTCCTATGGTCATTTTGTGATATATCAGAGAGGAATTGAGGTGTTTAAGAGGGAGGTGAGTCACTTGGGTGAAAATCAAGGAAATGCCCAAGTGGTTAAGTCCAACTGAGTTGATTAAAAACTCCAAATTCAAACAAAAAGGCAAAGAAATCCAGAAAAAGAAAAAGAGCAAAAACCAGGGTGTCACATGCCCCATTCGTCACGGCGATTCTGATCGTCGTGGCCGCGGTGCCTGCAGTGCCTGTGGCCATGGACGAAAGGACCTTCAAAGCTGGGAATGGCGCCGCCGTTCCATTCTTCTTCATGGGATCGAAAGGTAATGTAGAAGGATGATGACGATCGACGCGCTGGTTGTTGATTCTGGTTCGCACAAGCGACGCCCCTACCTGTCGCGCCAAAGATGTCAGCGTGGAAGCACGATCACCTATGGGGCATAGTTGCCCCTTTGTGGTTCGGCAAGGGGACGGTCATGTTGTGCAAAGAGCGGAAATGATAGGGGAACCACGGCGATGGACGACTCTCTTTTACCCAGGTTCGGGCCGCTTTGTAGCGTAAAACCCTACTCCTGCTATGGTGGATTGATATGGAGGAACACGAAGACACGACCAGCTCCAGCCCGGCAAGGTTGCCTCGGGGTGAGTAGGGCGCGCGTACAAGTGTTGGGGGATCAAGGTTTCGAACACCTTCCTAGGTTGCCTCGGGCCTCCTTTTATAGGTTAAGGGGTGACCACAGTGGCAAAACAGTCATTTCAGGGTGATTAGATAGCTAACAGTGCTATCATACCTAACTCTGGCAGTTAGAACAAAGTGCATTAAATGCACTAGGTGTCAAGCTGGTGTCAAAGCCCGGCAAGCCTGCCGCGCCGCTTATCCGCCTTCTGCCATGCTACCACGTGCCTGACATGATCCACCTAGCCATTTGGGAGCTCGACACCGCACTGATTAGTGACTTGTGTGCGATGAGGTGGAGTGGTGGCATCCTGGCGGGGATCTGCAGGTTTATGCAGCTTGGCAGGTCTTGAGCTTGGTGGCCCCGGAAGCCTTGCCGGGGCAATCTGAACTTGGCCTTCAGAGGTGGTCTCAACCAGGCCGGACTCTCCAGCCCGGCAACGGAGGCCTCCTTGAAGTGCCTTCTTGTTGACTTGATCTTCTTTAGCTCGATGCGCCTAGCAAGGTTAATTCGCCCGGGAGGCCACGCAAGTCTGTGCACCAGTCGAGGGGAAACAAATACCCCTATTTGTGTACACCGACAAGGTATTCTATTATTATTATTATTATTATTATTATTATGAGAATTTCCATAATTATTGGAGGACTTTCCAGGATATGGCCTAGGATTAAAATATCCTCTATAAGCATTGTTATTGAAATTATTTCAAGAGAAAAAAATTCACATCAACGGAATCATTATTTTGCTCAATCAAATTAGATAATGACACATCATTAGGATCAACATGAGCATTCTTACTAGCAACCAATTTCATGAGAGCACTCATTTTATCACTCAACGTTGTAGTTTCTTGAACAAAATTTACCTTCTTACCAGTTGGAGCTCTTTCGGTATGCCATTGAGAGTAATTGGCCGTAATATCATCAAGGAGTTTTGTAGCTTCTCCTAATGTGATTTCCATAAAGGTTCCACCTGCGATAGAGTCTAGAAGATTTCTAGAAACAGAGTTTACTGCAGCATAGAAATTTTGTATAATCATCCATAAACTTAAACCATGAGTGGGACAATTTATTATCATTAATTTAATTCTCTCCCAAGATCGTGCAATATGTTCATGCTCATGTTGCTTAAAATTAATAATTTGATTTCTAAAATAAATAGCTTCCGCGGGAGGAAAATAGTTGGCAATCAAAGCATCCTTACACTTACCCCAAGAATCAATACTATTTCGAGGCAAGGATGAAAACATATTTTAGCACGGTCTCGTAGTGAGAACGGAAATAATTTCAATTTGACAATATAATTATCCACATCTTTTTTCTTTTGCATATCACATAAATCAACGGAAGTATTAAGATGGGATGCAACCTCTTCATTAGGACTACTAGAAAATTGTTCTTTCATAACAAGATTTAGTAAAGCGACATTAATATCACACGACTCCACACTAGTGGCACGAGGAGCAATTGGAGTACTAATAAAATCATTATTATTAGTATTGGAAAAGTCACAGAACTTGGTATTTTCTTGAGACATAGCAACAAAGCAAGCAAACGAGCAAATAAAAATATTTTTGTGCTTTTGTAAAATTGTTTTAGAAGTGGGGGAGATGAAAACAAGAGGCAAAGGAAAATAAAAAAGGCAAACAAAAATAAGAGAAAGTAGATGATAGTTTATGTGAAGGTACTTGATAGGTTTTGGTGATGTCTCCCCGACAATGGCGCCAGAAATTCTTCCTGCTACTTGTGAGCTGCATTGGGATTTCCTCGAAGAGCAGAGGGTGAAGCAGTACAGTAGAGATAAGTATTTCCCTCAGTTAAGAACCAAGGTTATCAATCCAGTAGGAGAACCGCAGAAAACCTCGTTAGCAGCACCTGCACACACAAAAGAAAATACTTGCACCCAAACAAGGGGATTATCAATCCCCTCGACAGTTATTTGCAAGGATCAAATCTCGTAGTGGTAGATGAATAAAGTAAACTGCAAAATAAAATAATGGTAATAAAATTGCAACAAGGTATTTTTGGATTTTATATATGATAAAAGTAGACCCAGGGACCATAGTTTTCACTAGAGGCTTCTCTCTCGAGCACATAAAGTACAGTGGGTGAACAAATTACTGTGGGCAATTGATAGAAAAGCGCATAGTTGTGACGATATTCAAGGCAATGATCATGTATATAGGAATCACGTCCGATACAAGTTGACCGACTCCTGCCTGCATCTACTACTATTACTCCACCCATCGACCGCTATCCAGCATGCATCTAGGGTATTAAGTTCATGAAAACAGAGTAACGCCTTAAGCAAGATGACATGATGTAGACAAAGTAAACCCAAGCAATATAAATAAATCCCATATTTTTATCCTTAATGGCAACAATACAAATACGTGTCATGTCCCTTTCTGTCACTAGGATTGAGCACCGCAAGATTGAACCCATCACAAAGCACCTCTCCCATTCGAAGAAAAATCAATCTAGTTGCTAAACAAAATGGGTAGACCGGAGAGAAATACAATGCTATAATAATCATGCATAAAAGAATTCAGAGAAGGCTCAATTAATATTCATCAATAATCTGATCATGAACCCACAATTCATGGAATCCCAACAAACACACCGCAAAAGAAGATTACATCGAATAGAACTCCAAGAACATCGAGGAGAACATTGTATTGGAGATCAAAGAGAGAGAAGAAGCCATCTAGTTACTTGGTGAACTACTCCCGCATCATCAGAAGGGCAACAAGGATGATGTACAAGCCCTCCATGATCGATTCCCCCTCTGGCAGGGTGCCGAAAAAGGCCTCCAGATGGGATCGCGAAAGAACAGAAACTTATGGTGGCGGAAAAAGTATTTTGGGTGGCTCTCTGATGTATTGGGAATATTTGGGAATTTGTAGAAGTGGAATTTTGTCGGAAGGTTCCACGAGGGGCCCACTAGCCTAGGGGGCGCGCCCCCTGAGGTTGTCACTTCCTCGTGACTCTTCAGGTCTTCTCCTGAACCTTTGTTGGTCCCTTCTGGTCCAGAAAAAGTTAGTCCAAAGTTTTTTCTCCATTTGGACTCTTTTTATATTGATTTTTTGAAAAGCCAAAAACAAGCAAAAATAACAACTGGCACTGGGCACTAGGTTAACAGGTTCATCCCAAAAAATGATATATAATAGCATATAATTACATATAAAACTTCCAAGATTGACACTATAATAGCATGGAACAATAAAAAATTATAGATACATTGGAGATGTATCAGTGAGGATTTATCAAACTTCAGTGGTGCCTCGCCCAAACTTGTTGCCAAATCGATGATGCATCACCATGATGACCTATCGATTCTCATGGTTGTGTCTCATGGTTGCATCGGCTGGTGAAGCTGATCAATGTTGAATGAAAAAGGAGCTGTCTTCCATCAGTGCTCTTTGCTTGTTACCCACGAAGACAAAGTTATCATTCATCAGTGCACCTTGGTTGCGTTGGAGACGCAGTTATCTTTCACCTTGGTACAAAATTTTCTTTCGCTATGAACCAAATGTTTCCTTGGAGAAGCATCGATGTTGGTACTAAGAGCAAAAGTTTTGTATTGATTTCTATGCCTTCTCACAACTTTGTGTTCAGCTCCCCTGTAATTTTATTTGTCCAGCTATTTACTAAATGTTGTCTATAATCTATCAATCATTGAGTTGTATAAACATTTTATTTACGAGTTGGTTCTAAATTTTTTCGACTATTTAATTATGTTGCCACACTTTGATAAAAAATATTACTCATATAACTACATAAAAAATATGAAGCCAATAATATTTATTTATTGTTGGCATGTATTAGCCGTTTGCTAGTTAAATATGTGGTCAGACTTTGATAATAAATATGTTGTGGAGTTAAAACCCGGACGGAGGTAGTACGAGATACGGTGGCAGATTGATTTAGGTTGAACACAACAACCCATAATTAGGGGGAGAGGGCAAACTGTACATACAAAATAACTAAAATTGAATTTCTCAAAAACTATTAAAATTGAAGGTTGGTGCAGCCCACCTTTTCGATAATTTGACGCGTGTGTGGTTGTTCACTTAACGGAGGGTAGTGTACCACACGTGAACGACAAAAAGTGCGACCAGGACGCGTGGATCGTTAGTTGATCATAGTTTTCTTCACTGGTACGTTTGATTGTTATGGAGAGAAAAAGAAAACGAATCCACTATATTAGTACTATATACGAGTACTATATAAGCTGGAGCCTCAGTGCTTGTTCTCTAGGGTTTGCACTCTTCACACACACTCTCTCTCTAGTATATATATACACGCTAGAGGCTCAACGTTTGTTTGCTAGGGTTTGCTCTATTCAAACTCTCTCACCCTCTTTAGATCTAATGAGGACTGAGTTAGCCTCTCTCTCCCCTCACCACTGGTAAAAGAGCCATCTGAATCCTATCAGATCGGGAAGGGGAGGAGGTGCAGCGTTCACTCTATCGCCATCGGTGAGGGAGGGAATCCACTGTCGGTTGCGTTGTTGTCTTTCACCCAGCACCTGCGTGGGAGGTCCTTTGACCCCTTCTTCCTGGCTACCGTACGTCGTGTGGGCAGATCTGGCCTCCCTTTGTATGCCTAGCCACATCTCGATGAACCTAAGGTATAACTTACTTTGAAACCATCATTGCTCTACTTGCATGCAGATCTTTTTTGCTTCTGTAGTCGGATCTAGGTCTTGGTTCGAAGAGGAAAGAAGGGGGGACCATCAATCTAAGACATGGTTCATTGAGGAAATGAAGGGGGAAAGTAGTAGAGACCGGCTATCCAGCCGCTCTATTGGTCAAAAACGAAAGGGGGGGGGGGTAACGCAGTACACACATCTGTAAGGAATCAATCTCTTTGTTGAAAAAGGAAAGAAACAGGGGGTCGGGGAGTTTGTGCAGAACTAGATTTGATGCACACACATAGGAAAAAAGTTGAAAGTGAACAAATATGGAACCAACACAGATATGCTGCTTGGTTAATCTAATAATGCCGCTGGAAAATTGAAGCAATGCCACTGTTAAAAGTAAATTACATTTTTAACGAATGTTACTTTAAGAGAACGTCTCTGTTAATATGAATCAAAGCCACTGTTTTAAAAATTCTACTGTCCTACTTTGTTTTCCATTAAGATAAGCTAGATGCTTCTTTTCGTGGCCGTATATTTCACCCTCCTTGATTGGCCAGTAATTGTTTCCTTTTTTACCTGTGTGAAAACAGGGAATTCAACTCGTTGCTGTTGCGACCTTTTGGTTCAATGCGCAAAACAGTTTTGTTTTAACAGTGTTTTGTGCAGTTCAACGAAAATTTCACATCGACAATGTTGCTTGATTTACTGGAACTACACAAAAGGAGATTGGATTTCCTATATCCGTGTAGGAATATTGGTATTTGATATTGAGATCTTTCAAGTCTGCCTCATGAAAGGTCTATACCGACCTTCATCCACATGATTGTGTAGTGTGCTTTGAGATGTTGTGCTACTTGTATCGGTACTGTTTTAAATAAATGTTGAATTGAAGCTATTGTATTGCTGTGTTTTCCCATTAAGTGAACATAAATGGGAACAACCCAGACATGACACTTGTTTCTTTGTTACAGCAAACTCCGCATCACCCCTTTATACGCCGATGGTTGCGCCCACTCTTCCCTATAACTGTTTATTCTATTTGTTAATCTAATGCCACCGTTAAAATTAAGCAATGCCAGTCTTAGAATTAACTACACAAACTTAGTTCAAAACTGCAACACTTATTACGGATCAGCGGGAGTACATGTTTTAACCAATGTATTGTGAAGATAATGTCTCTGTTAATATGAACCAGTTATAGTGTTTTAGAAATTGTACTATCCTACTTTGTCGTTCTTTCTACAACTTTAACCAAGATGTTGTTAACATAATGTCTCTGTTAATATGAATCAGTTACACTATTTTAGAAATGGTACTTTCCTGCTTTGTCCTTCTTTCTACATGTTTAACCAACGTATTGTTAAGATAATGTCTCAGTTAATATGAATGAATGACACTGTTTGAGAATTGCTATTGTCCTGCTTTGTTTCCCATTAAGATAAGGTAGATATTTTTTTTCTTGTTGGCGTATAAGTCATTAACCGTTATTGGTCAGTAATCGTTTCCTTTATACCTATTTGTGCAAACAGGTATATCAAAACTTCTGCTTGCTATTTTGACTTTGATTTCAGTTGAACTGCACAAAAGGAGCCAATGTGTTTATGGCAAACAGTTGCATTATTGGGCCCAGTTGATCTTTCCACTTTGCAAAAAGAAGTAGTCACTGTTTGCGGTACATTATAGAAGGAATTATTGAGAAGCTTTACAGAGTATTAGTAGACACTAGTGACACAACCAGTCTGCAGAGCTCATGTGACAACTCAACAACATGCTAGGTGCAAAATTCTACAACAAGGAAAGGTATGACCAAGTCAGTGGTGGACGCAACTATAACAAACGAGGTCAGTATCAACCTTCATCCACATGATTGTGCTTTGTTATGTTGTGCTACTTATATTGTGGTACTTTTTTGAATAAATGTTTAATTGAAGCTATTGTATTGCTATCTTTTCCTGTTAAGATAATGAAGATGATTGTATTTTTGAGCATATGTTTCATCGACTAGTACCACTATTATAATAATCACACTTTTTCTGTATTTATGCTGCAGGGATGCTCAGCTTGATTTTAGTGGAACTGCACAAAATGTTCAGATGGTTTGTGTCCTCCATAATACTTCATCATGCACAATAAAACCAATGGTTCTCCAATCATTCGTTGTCACCTTGAGCCACGAAACTATCTACATGGAAGGAGATTCTAATCTCTTGAAGGCATTGCAATATATAAATACGAAATCCACCATGCTACTCAAGACATTGGTTGATTTCAGGGGAACTGTACAAAAAGATCAACTGGTTAATCCAGCTCCCACGTTCCATTTCAATGTGCAAACTAATGACAAACCCTGCCCATTTCAAAATCATAGGCATTAGATATTTTGAATAGGAAAATCTTGTCAAAGTTTAATCATTGATGTTAGCAAGAAGACATCCGTTTGATATTTTGGAATTGAAAAACCTTGTCAAATTTTGCTCATTGATGTTACCAAGAAGACATGCATTTTTACTTTGGAACGGGATGCCCTTTGCCGTGAGCAGCATTGATCATTTTTTCCTATTCATGTGTTCAGTTCGGAAGTAAATATTGGCTCTGATGTGAGATGCATAATCATGAGTGTTGACATATATGGTATTTTAAGTGTTTGTTGTGAATGTTGTTTATGAAATGCCAGGCCTATGAGTTTGATTGCAAAGTTGAGTTTGGAATGTTATGGTACATGGCATGACAATGCAGGGTGCAGCCACACTTAGAAGCTCCTCAAACTTTATGGTCCGTGTGAAACTGCGGCAAACGAGCTATTCACCATGCCTCCTGAGAATAATGCTACGTATTGTTTTGCATGTTGATCTAATGCCAGTGTTACAATGAGCCAGTGATTTGCATGTTATTAAGAATAACATTGATAGTTCCCACATAGAACCACAACATCATCAAGCGTACTAGTAGGTCTAGATGCTGGCATTGTTTCTGTGCTTAAGAAGTTCGTCGTCTTACGGTTTCATTCATAGCCTATACAACAAGTTCAGGTAGCCTAGAGGTGAAACCATATGATCTTCCGACCAACTCATCATCTTATTGTTTCATGCATAACCTATGTTATAAAATATAAATGTATGGAATAACTTAAATTCTTCGTCCTTGCAGTCGTAAGAGCATCTACAACCTTTTTTCGAGAAACTAGAGCATCTACAACCTTTTTTCGAGAAACTAGAGCATCTACAACCGGATGCCCCAAACCCGCCTCAAACAACCGGGCGGACGGCCCAGTCACAAAAAATTGACCTAGACGTGCTCCTCAAACGGGCCTCAAACGCCCGGTGTCGGTGTCAAAACCGGCAGATCTCGAGTAGGGGGTCCCGAGCTGTGGATCTTGGATCAATGGGGAACAAGGGATGAAGGACACGATGTTTACCCAGGTTTGGGCCCTCTCGAAGAGGTAAAATGCTACATCATGCTCGATTATATTGAAGTGTATAGGATGATTACAGAGTCGATCTACCACAAGATCAGATGAACTAAACCCTAGGTGAGTAGGATGATGGTTGTTGTTCTAGCCTCTATGGACTAAACCCTCTGGTTTATATAGGAACCAATGGTACTAGGGTTACACATGGTCGATTACCAGGATGGAATAATCACGCCGATTCTTCTTAACTTGACTTGGAGGACACACCAGGGCATCAAAGATCTCTTGCCCGGATATGGAGTCACCTCATAGTTCGACCTTCTAGCAGCTGCAGTGCGGCCCACCTTTCCGGCCCATAACAGACAGGTCGGCAGCCCGAGGACCCCCTAGTCCAGGACTCCCTCAGTAGCCCCCGAACTAGCCTCCAACGCCGGTGTTTCATAGCTTCCTGAGCTCTTGGTGCATGTCGGTGTCAAAACCGGTAGACCTTGGGGTAGGGGGTCCCGAGCTGTGGATCTAAGGTCGATGGGGAACAAGGGACGATTAACACGATGTTTACCCAGGTTCGGGCCCTCTCGAAGAGGTAATACCCTACGTCCTGCTTGATTGTATTGGGTGTATAGTATGGTTACAGAAGATCTACCTCGAGATCAGCATGAGCTAAACCCTAAGGTGATGAGGTGATGAATATAGCTCTAGCCCTAAAGACTACAACCCTCAGTTTATATAGACACCGGTAGGGTTAGGGTTACCGGAGATAGATTACAATAAGGGATAAAGAGATCCTTCGCATTATGGACTTGGAGGGCACACCACGGCTTCATAGATCTCCCATCACTATACGACTTCTCTAGTCTGACCCATGTTCAATGGGCCGGCACCCCGAGGACCCCCTAGTCCATGACTCCCTCAGTAGCCCCCGAACTTGCCTCCAACGCCGGGGATCGTCCTATGGAATCTTAATATCATCGGCTTGTGAGACGAGTTCTTCTATTCCTTTAATCAGTTTGGAGCCGTGTCAATCTCGCCGAACACTATCCGGAGGCTGAACTAATGTACTCCGGCCTGGACAGTTTCAAGATTCTGGGATCCGAAGATATCTCGAGATTGAGGTGGGACCATCAGAGTTTAATTCCATTCCTCGGGGCAAGGGCTTCGTGCACCTTTTTCGGAAGGCGTGCGGCCCAATGCCATCCTTCCACGAGCCCGTCCTTCCAGCTTCATGGTGAGACACTTATTTATAGATCCAAAGGTGTGGGGGACAGCTTACCTCCCCCCTTTCGCAAAGAACAATACCGAAGAAATTCCACAACGCCACGGCTGACCTCCCAGGTTCATCCTCACGCCCACACGGCACACTCCCTGGTGATTGGTCGAGCTGTTCAAATTCACACCTCCAGCTGAGGCGCTTGCAGACGCAATGCATCCTCCTTCGGCAGGTTTGGTCCCAGTCCGCGCCGGTCTCATCTCCATCGACGGTTGCGCCCTTGCCGAGAACTCCGCCACTCCGAGCAAGGAGGAGAGGGTATGTCTCGTGCCCTTCCTTTTAAGAGGTTTAGGCTTTCCCATCCATCCCTTTTTATGGGGTTTGTTCGAGTTCTATGGGATCCAGCTCCACAACCTCACCCCGGGGTCCATATTGCATATCTCGGACTTTGTAGCCCTTTGCGAGATATTTTTGAGTTGCAAGGCCCACTTCGATTTGTGGAGGAAGTATTTCTGTCTTGTCCCTCGCCACCAGGGGGGATCCATATTCAAGGTGGGCAGCGCCGAAGTATGGCGTATAGCTGGGACAGGGTACCCAATTGGAACCCCACGAAAAGATCCCGAAGGATGGACCTCGGAGTGGTTTTATATTGAAGACGTCCCCCTCACCGACCCAATTCGGCAAGGGTTGCCTGAATACTCAAATGACCCGCCTATAAAGCGGATCAACTGGCGGCCCAAAGGCCCTTCCCAACAGGATAGCGAAGAGGTGCATTCATTGGCGGCCAAGATCAGGCGGCTAAATAGCAGTAAGCTGACCATGATTGAAGTGATGTCCATTGCTATTACCCGATGAATGCAACCCCTCCAGCAATGGGGTCATCCTTTATGGTGCTATAACGGGACCAACGACGTAACCCGCTACCAGTGACAAGGGCCAGACAATAAGGCGGCTCTGGCAAAAATATTGGCCGATCTCTTCAAGGGAGAGGAGGCAGATTTCGCTCGAATGAGTATTCGGGAAGGCTGCTCCAGATACAATCCAGCGGACTGGGTAAGCCACAATCCATTGTTTTGAGCTCACAGATTACACCCAAATTCTACCTGATTGTACTAGAACAGGGATGGAGGTGTCAAGTTGCGTCCATTAGTTGCCCTCCTCCTCAACCGGAGGATCATTCCCGTGACGACGATCCTGGGTATCATGACGACCCAGAGACGTCGATTGATTTTGAAGATGGGGTGTTTTATCAGGAGAGCCTTGACGCCGCCGAGGTCGCTCTGACAGCCGATCATCCTGGGGCTCTTCCCTCTTCCACAGTAAGTGAAAAGAAGTCCCTCTCCCGAACCGGGCGCTCATCTCGCGCTATTCCCCACGTGCTGACTTCTGCTCCCAAGGGTCGCCACACTACGCATCGGACCGTCTTGGGGGGGAGCGCGGACCGCGCCAGCTTCGGCCCTTAATGGGGGATCAAAGCGGAAGGCTTCCGCCAAAGCGGAAGCACCTGCTTCCTCGGCCCAGAGGTGACGTATTTCGGAATTACAGCGAGAGTTGCTTTGAATTCCTTTTTATTAAAACTTGCTTAATTTTGCAGAAGATGTGTACCCCTGCATCAGTCTGAAGATTCCCTGGGTGCGTCGAATCGCAGCTCCGGTGCTAAGTCTTCGGTACGAGCTGGAGCTTCCTTCAAACATGTGGCAGCCGACGCGCCTCTGGCGGATTCCGACGATGTTTCAGTTACCAACTCCGAAGTCGAGAGCGTGATGAATAATTGCCGCCGGAGGGAAACTTTACGTCATACTGCCTATGCTGACCAGAAATTTAGTGCCTTTAATTTGGTGGACGCATACCTTGGAGCGGCCTGGACAGGTCTTTAAGGGATTGCCGGCCTATTTGCCGCCAGAATGCAGGTGTGTAACTAAAATGGCTTGAAAGCAGATCATGTTCCCTAGCCAACTAGCTCCCAAGCCTTAATTTGGGCGGGACGGCCGAGTTAAGGGTTTCTAACGATATTATTTTTTATAGGACGCAAGAGAGCAGAGCAAAAAGCTGTCCGAGGACCTTGAGATGAGCCGGACACAGTTGGTTGAAGCCAAGGCCGAACTAGATGCGGCTCGAAAAGCTAGCAGCGAATTGTCTGGTATGTTGAAAGAACTTTTTCCCAACGCGTAGAAAGGTATACGGTGTACTCTATGCATTAACACCCTTTTTTTTTTATATAGCCACGGAGGCCATAGGCGGGTTGTGGAAGGAGCTAGAGGCTCGTAAACGAGTGCTGACGCGAAGTCAGGAGGAGAAAAATGAGCTCAAGGAAGAGAATTGGCGGAAAGCCGAGGAAATTGAGAGCTTGAAAACTCAGCTGGCGCAAGCCTTGGAGGAAAACCAGAAGCTGAAAGGTGGCATATTTGGTAAGCACTGATCTGACCGGTATGTTGATCCAGTACCATTGGCATTTTAATGATGAGATGAAACACCTGTTTGTTAGGTCTCCTGACTGGGCGGCCTGAGGAAGAAGTCAGCACCTATGACGGGAACCTTTTAAAGGAGCTGTCGAAGACCTACGAGAGGGCCCGGAAGGCCATGAAGAGTATGGGAAGGCATTAGGGCCGTCAGTGGTGCCGCCAGAGAGCATGGCCGAACTGGCTAGTCGCTTTAAAGGACCTCAGCGAAGGTTTGAATTATGGAAGATCTCGTCTTGCCGAGAAGGAGCGCACGAGGCGTGGGCTATGGTAAAGACCTGTTTCACCAAGCTGGACCCGGAGCATATGGCCCGGGTTGGTCCAGTGGGCCCTGACGGCCGAGAGATACCTCTAAGCTTGGTGTATGATGATGTGATGCCAGCCGCTTGTCATTCTCAGAAGGATTGCGCTTTAGAGCAATTGATAGACAATGTGGATCAAGAGTAGTTTTGTCAATTCTATGTATCTATGTACTATACATTAGCCGAGCTCAATCCACGGTCTTACACCACAAAAAAAATACACTTCCGTGATGATACGTGTTTGCCACAATAGGTCACATTTTCTGTCATGCATGTACATCCATGATGATTTTATGACAGAATCAAGATAGTAATACATGTGCTGTCGTAGAAGTGTTCCATGACAATACCAAAATTAACATCACGGAAGTGTCCACTTCCATCACAATAAATGGCGCGTCATGGAAGTGCTTTCGTCAAGGGTAACCGACACGTGGCATCCACCGTAACGGGTCGCCGTTAAGCTATCGGGTTCCGGTTTGAATTCGATAACCCGTTAACAGCCCGGACCAATGGGGATTTTCCACGTGTAAAATTCTCAATGGCCAGAAGAACCACGTGTCGGCTCACCGTTGGGACAGATGTCATCCACTCATTGGACCGGAGGCGCCTATGATACGTCGACACGTGGCACGGCCCAACAGAGGCCCATTCTGGTGAAAAGGCCGGCCCGTTTGACTTGGTCAAAAGGTAGCGGGCCGGCCCACGGAAAGCCTATTAACGGCCTGTTCGCATATAGCCCATTTACAGCCCGCTAACTCATGGCCCGTTATGGCCTATCCGAATTAGGCCCAGTAGCGTCATCTGGGCCGTCCGATATGATTCCAGCCCATTTATGGCCCATGATGACTTTCAGCCCATACGAGGCCCTTTGTAACTATGGGCCCATTAAAGGCCCGAGGTGAAACTGGCCCATAATGAATAGTGTATCGCTTTATACCCATTAATGACCCATTATTCCGTCGGCCATTTCCAGCCCGTGTTAACTTTCGGCCTTCTAAGGGCCCGTTTATTTTTGGGCTCATTTCCAGAATTAGGTTACTTACGGTCCGTTATTGCCCTTTTTCACTTGTGGGCCAAATTCAGCCCATGGTTACAGTCGGCCCGTTTGTGGCCCGTTAACCCGTTGGGCTGTTTTTATTTCGAAATACTTAAGTATAGGCTATTTTTTTGAGTCCATATTTGTGGGGAAACAAAGTTAGGGTTGGTTTCGGACCCCTCCTACAAGGGGCCACGAAATTTCCCCCTACTCCTCCATATATACAGCCCTTAGGGCGTCGTTTAGACTTTGGGTTTTGTTTAGATTAAAAGTTCGCCATAGCTGCAACTTCGCGTACTTCGTTTGTGTTCAACGACTAGACCAAGCCGTAACAAAACACCACCTTGATCAATAAAGCTTTCATCTTATATTCGCAATATCCTGATTGCAATCTTAGTTTCTTGCTTGTTCTTCGTTTGCTTGCAGGAAATAGACCTTCGTGGTCAGGTTGATCGTGCTCCAGCATGGTCAATAACCTCTCAGAGTTGGTTTAGTGATTGCTAAGGCGTGATGTCCTCACACATTCGTAGTCAGATCATGAAAGTCTACTCCTCCAAAACGATAATCACCATCTCATCAAAAGATGGGACAACTTTGCCTCTATCAAGTGGTATCAGATTTCCAGGTTGCTCGGTAAGATTTTACAATTTTTCATAGTTTAGATCGAGTCTGTTCTTCATACCTACAGTCCACGAAAAAGCCAAAAAATATCATAGTGTGCTCCTCCTTTGTTTATGTGCAGCATCGTGATTTTTGTTAGTGTTCTAGGCTCGCGTCTCTGGTACGGTCTAGCCTAGGACCAGCACAGTACCGTTGTTGAGCGTTTATTCAACTTTGCATCTCTGAATTGATTCTTGCTGACCCTTTTTGCTACCATATTATAAGAAATTCCAGCTCCACATACATCTACATCGTGCGGTTGACTCTCCTTGGTAATCGCTCTATCCAAGCTTTGAGGGTTTTGACTATAACGGTTGCCGATCACCGCCTACTGCTTGGTAAGAACTGGTAAGACTTTGAGATTTGCTTGACGGATTTGTGACACCCCACCACTTTCTAGTAGTCTGTAGGATCATATTCTTGTGTGTTTCTATTGCTGCTAACCATGGCAGGATCACAAGCCGACGAGATTGACTGGGAGAACATGACAATGAAGGAGCTTCATGATAAATTTGAACAAATGGTGGGTCAACAGGTGGAAGACGTGATGCCCAGCTTTGGAAAGGCCATGGTGAAGATAGATGGCATTGAGAAGGCGTTCGAAACAAAGCTCGATAACAAGTTTAATGAATTGCTCGCGCGTCTTCCACAACCACCGCCCGCTGCACCTGTCGCACCTCTACAGTAGCAACAACAACAACAACATCGCCGTCCAAATCAAGTGGGACGAGCACTGCGCGTTCCCTTTGAGCCTAGTCAAACTTTTGGTGCCGCTGTACCTACTATTGATGCTTCTGTTGCTCCTGCTGCTACTGCAGAGGTGGAGGACCATTACGAGGATGAGGTTGATCAAAATCAGAACTACGTGCAACCACCAGCACCACCACCACCAGGTCGTCCTCATGCATATCATCGCAACGGTAGGGCTGCACCACCACCTGAGGTATGAGATCATGACCATCTTCCTAAACTAAAATTGAATATTCTACCATTTGAGGGTAGATATGTTCCTGATATATATCTTACTTGGGAGTTAGAAACTGAACAATGTTTTACATGTTTACAATATCCTAAGGAGCGACATGTTCCTGCTGCTGTTTGTTCTTTCACTAGTTTTGCTTATGTTTGGTGGTCTGAACATTGTAGATTATATCCTATTCCAGCAACTTGGGCTGCTTTGAAAACTGTTATGTGTACTCATTGGGTTCCACTATATTATCAATGTGAATTACTTCAAAAATTGCAGCGTTTAAGACAAGGAAAAAATTATGTAGAAGAATATTATCAGGAATTACAAACTGGCATGATTAGATGTGGTATTGTTGAGGATAATGAAGCTATGCTTGCACATTTTATGGGTGGATTAAATAAAGAGATTCAGACCATTCTAGAGTATAAGGAGAATAATAATATCACTCGTTTATTCCATCTTGCTTGCAAAGCTGAATGTGAAGTGCAGGATCGACAGGCATTGGCACGAACTACTTTTTCTGTAGGTCAATCTTCATCATGGACACCGCGTGCATCCTCTACTCCCACACGTCCTACTACAGCACCACTAACTTCAGTCACCAATTCCAACCGAGATACAAGAAAATAGGCACCACACCACCATCTGCTAGGAGTACACCTTCTGGGCCTGCCCAGAGCTCTTCTTCATCTATGGCATCAACAAGGCACACACATGATATTATTTGTCATCGTTGTAAGGGTAGAGGTCATTATGCAAGAGAATGTCAATCTCCACGTGTTATGATTGCTACTAAGGATGGTGGGTATGAGTCCGCTAGTGACTATGATGAGGAGACTTTGGCTCTTATAACAAGTGAAGAACACGGTGGTGATGATTCTGATCATGAGACGCAATACATGGCTCCTCAAGACGCTGACAGGTATGAATGTTTAGTTGCTCAACATGTTTTGAGTGTGCAGGTCACACAAGCTGAGCAAAATCAGAGGCATTATTTGTTCCATACAAAGGGAGTTGTGAAGGAACGTTCTGTTCGCGTCATCATAGATGGAGGGAGCTGCAACAACTTGGCTAGCATGGAGATGGTGGAGAAGCTATCTCTCACCACAAGACCACATCCACATCCTTACTATATCCAATGGTTCAAAAATAGCGGCAAGGTTAAGGTAACACATACTGTTCGTGTGCATTTTAGTATCTCTACATATGTTGATTATGTTGATTGTGATGTGGTACCCATGCAAGCATGTTCCTTATTACTTGTTAGACCATGGCAATTTGATAAAAATTATGTACACCATGGTAGAAACAATCAGTATACTCTTGTTCATAAGGATAAACATATTACTTTGCTTCCTATGGCTCCTGATTCTATTTTGAAAGATGATATTAATAGAGCCAGTAAAGCAAAACAGGAGAAAAATAAGAGTGAAAATCATATTGTGGCAAAAGAATTTGAGCAACAAATGAAGCCTAATAATAAACCATCTAGTGTTGCTTCTGAAATTAAATTGAAAAGTGCATGTTTACTTGGCACCAAATCTGATATTGATGAGCTAGATTTCAGCAAATTTGTTTGCTATGCTTTTGTGTGCAAAGAGGCTTTATTTTCATTCGAGGACGTGCCTTCCTCTTTGCCTCCTGCTGTCACTAACATTTTGCAGGAGTTTGCCGACGTCTTTCAACAAGACGTGCCACCGGGATTGTCACCTATTCGCGGGATTGAGCATCAGATTGACTTAATTCCTGGTGCTTCGCTGCCAAACCATGTGTCATACCGTACCAATCCAGAGGAGACGAAGGAGATTATGCGTCAAGTACAGGAGCTGCTCGACAAAGATTATATATGCGAATCTCTTAGTCCTTGTGCTGTTCCTATTATACTAGTGCCAAAAAGGATGGTACGTCGCGTATGTGTGTTGATTGTAGAGGCATTAATAATATTACTATTCGCTATCATCATCCTATTCCTAGGCTAGATGATATGCTTAATGAATTGAGTGGCTCTACAATATTCTCCAAAGTTGATTTGCGTAGTGGATACCATCAAATTCGTATGAAATTGGGAGATGAATGGAAAACAGCATTTAAAACTAAGTTTGGTTTATATGAGTGGTTAGTCATGCCTTTTGGGTTAACTAATGCACCTAGTACTTTCATGAGATTAATGAATGGAGTTTTACGTGCTTTTATTGGACGATTTGTGGTAGTTTACTTTGATGATATATTGATTTATAGCAGATCATTGGAGGAACATGTGGAACATTAACGTGCTGTTTTTATTGCTCCACGTGATGCACGTTTGTTTGGTAACCTTGGGAAGTGCACCTTTTGCACTGACTGAGTATCTTTTCTTGGCTATGTTGTTACTCCACAGGGTATTGAAGTTGATAAATCCAAGATTGAAGCTATTAGGAGTTGGCCGCAGCCCAAAACGGTCACACAAGTGAGGAGTTTTCTTGGCCTCGCTGGTTTCTATAGGCGTTTTGTGAGAGATTTCAGCACCATTGCTGCACCTCTCAATGAGCTTACAAAGAAGGTTGTGCCTTTGTTTGGGGTACCGCACAGGAAGAAGCCTTCACAGTATTGAAAGATAAGTTGACACATGCTCCTTTACTCCAACTTCCTGATTTTAGTAAGACTTTTGAGCTTGAATGTGATGCTAGTGGAATTGGATTAGGAGGTATGTTATTACAAGATGGTAAACCTGTTGCATACTTTTCTGAAAATTTGAGTGGGCCTAGTCTAAACTATTCTACTTATGATAAAGAATTATATGCTCTTGTTCGGACTTTAGAAACATGGCAACATTATTTATGGCCCAAAGAATTTGTTATACATTCTGATCATGAATCTTTGAAACATATTAAAAGTAAAGCAAAACTGAACCGTAGACATGCTAAATGGGTTGAATTCATTGAGACTTTTCCTTATGTCATAAAACAGAAGAAGGGTAAAGAAAATGTTATTGCTGATGCATTGTCTTGTCGTTATACTATGCTTTCACAACTTGACTTTAAAATATTTGGTTTGGAGACCATCAAAGATCAATATGCGCATGATGCTGATTTTAAAGATGTAATGCAGAATTGTAAAGAAGGAAGAACATGGAACAAATTCGTCCTGAATGATGGATTTGTGTTCCGGGCTAACAAGCTATGCATTCCAGCTAGCTCCGTTCGTCTTTTGTTGTTACACGAGGCGCATGAAGGAGGATTAATGGGACACTTTGGCGTGAAGATGACAGAGGATGTACTCGTTACACATTTCTTTTGGCCAAAGATGAGATGGGATGTTGAGCATTTTCTTGCTCGCTGCACTACATGTCAAAAAGCTAAGTCACGACTCAATCCTCATGGTTAATATATGCCTTTGCCTGTACCTAGTGTTCCTTGGGAGGATATATCTATGGATTTTGTTTTAGGATTACCTCGAACAAAGAAGGGGATGGATAGCATATTTGTTGTCGTGGATAGATTTTCGAAAATGGCACACTTTATACCATGTCATAAAAGCGATGATGCTGCTAATGTTGCTGATTTGTTCTTTCATGAAATTATTCGCTTGCATTGTGTGCCAAATACTATTGTTTCAGATCGTGATACTAAATTTCTTAGCCACTTTTGGAGATGTTTATGGGCTAAGTTGGGGACTAAATTGCTTTTTAGTACTAATTGTCACCCCCAAACTGATGGACAAACTGAAGTAGTCAATAGAACTTTGTCTACTATGCTTAGGGCTGTTTTGAAGAATAATAAGAAAATATGGGAAGAATGCTTGCCTCATATTGAATTTGCTTATAATCGTTCATTGCATTCTACTACTAAGATGTGCCCTTTTGAGATTGTGTATGGTTTTCTACCTCGTGCACCTATTGATTTGTTGCCTCTTCCATCTTCGGAGAAGGTTAATTTTGATGCTAAACAACGTGCTGAATTGATCTTAAAAATGCATGAGTTAACTAAGGAAAACATTGAGCGTATGAATGCTAAATATAAACTTGCTAGAGATAAAGGTAGAAAACATGTTGTCTTTGCACCAGGAGATCTTGTTTGGTTACATTTGCGTAAGGATAGGTTTCATGATTTGCGCAAATCAAAGCTAATGCCACGTGCTGATGGTCCTTTTAAGGTGTTAGAGAAAATAAATGATAATGCATATAAACTTGAGCTGCCTGTAGATTTTGGGGTTAGTCCCACTTTTAACATCGCAGATTTGAAGCCTTAGTTGGGTGAGGAAGATGAGCTTCCATCGAGGACGACTTCATTTCAAGAAGGGGAGGATGATGAGGACATCAATACCATTGTTACACCCACAGCCCCTGCTGCTATACATACTGGACCAATTACTAGAGCTCGTGCACGCCAATTGAATTACCAGGTACTTTCATTTCTTGGTGACAATTCTAATGTTCATGAGAATATGATGCTTCCTAAATTGGATACATTTGTGTTGATTACTAATGAAGGGCCTAGCATGGATAAGAGGGATGAACACTGGAGCAGGATCAAGCATGGAGATGAAGGTGCACGCAAAGGGGTCCAGAATGGCGTTTCTAGTGCATATTTGAGCACTTTGAAGCCTCCGTGATGACCTACAAGGACATGGACGAAATATACAAGATGCCCCTTCATAAATTTCGTCCATAGCTTATTTTAGGTGCTGCGCCACCTTATTTTTGGGCCAGGCCCATGTAATTTTGAAATACTTAAGTATAGGCTATTTTTTTGAGTCCGTATGTGTGGGGAAACAAAGTTAGGGTTGGTTTCGGACACCTCCTACAAGGGGCCACGAAATTTCCCCCTAGTCCTCCATATATACAGCCCTTAGGGCGTCATTTCGACTTTGGGTTTTGTTTAGATTAAAAGTTTGCCATAGCTGCAATTTCGCGTACTTCGTTTGTGTTCAACGACTAGACCAAGACGTCACAGAACCCCACCTTGATCAATAAAGCTTTCATCTTATATTCGCAATATCCAGCTTGCAATCTTAGTTTCTTGCTTGTTCTTCGTTTGCTTGCAGGAAATAGACCTTCGTGGTCAGGTTGATCGTGCTCCGGCGTGGTCAATAACCTCTCGGAGTTGGTTTAGCGATTGCTAAGGCGCGATGTCCTCACATGTTCGTAGTCGGATCGTGAAAGTCTACTCCTCCAAAACGATAATCACCATCTCATCGAAAGACGAGACACCTTTGCCTCTATCAAGCTCCTTCTTTCCGGCACACACCGATCGATATACCTCTCTAGCCAGGTGTGCCTACCACACACACAAGATTTCCCTCTTCTCTTCTCACCATCCATGCCTCACTCCCGCCCCTCTTTTCATCAATCTAATACTCGCACACTCCTTCCCCCTCGATATAATAGGCCTCTCGCACCACCTCCTAGCTGCATCCCTCTCTCTCTATCCTTCTCTTCGGGTCTTATTTGCTTCTAACACATACATGCATGTATACCGATCGATCTCCCTACATATACCTAGGTCGACCATAACTCTTTTTCCCCACGCATCGATCGACGTACCTCACAAGTTATGTCTCTCCCTTTCTTCGACAAAGGACGATTGATCTTCCTATGTAGTTACGTATTCTTACCACAGCCATATCGTCCCCCCTCATAATTCGTGCATGCCTCCTGACCCGTCTCTCACACGCACGTGCACAGACAGGCAGGCATCCCCTCTCTTATTGATATTGCACGCACATGGTAAACACAATTTCTTGAGGAAAACAAGCCCATGAATTGAGTACAAAGGGGACCAATAAGCCAGGACGGAGGGAGTACTAGTAGTGACCCGGAAGGAGTGAGTAGGTACTAGTAGTACGTAACAACGTGCAGTAACAAAATTCCTCTATGCGCATCCTGTCTACGTGTCATGCAAGAAAATAGAGATAAGTACAAGTGAGACTCAGGAACGGTCATACACGTTGGGGGAGTACGTGTAGGGGCCACTCAGGAGCAGTCAAATCACACAGTAAGTTAGTCGGACGAAGCAACCATCATTTCACTCTTCAATGACACGTACGCAATATAAAATGGTTGATATGGAGAGAAAAAGAAAACCGCTCCACTATATATACACTAGCAGGAGCCTAAGCTACAAGCCTGCTTGCTTGGGTTGCTCTCTTCACAAGCATAGAACGACGGTGGCCACACCGCTAGTCACAGATCCGGCCTGATACCGCCGCTGGGGGAAGGGGACAATGTTCTGCGTAGACGCGGTCGACAGCGGCGAGGGAGAAAACCCGCTGTCGGTGCGTCCCGATCGGGGGTCCCCGTGGTATGGGCTGATGCCGCCTCCCAACCGCCCTTCTAGCTACACCCCGACATCCCAGGTACAACTTCCTTTTGGAACCGGCTTGCTCCACTGTCGCAGCTCCCCACGTAGCTCCATCTCGATGTGGATCTTTCTCTACTTCTACCGGCTTCTATTTGTGATGAGTTTAGGTCTCATGAACTAGTGCCACTACTATTATTCTAATCACACTTCTTCAATATCTTTTCCAACAGGGATGCTCAGCTCAATTTTAGTGGAACTACACAAAAGCATCATATGATCCGAGGGTGCCAGGCTTCTTTCCTTCGACAGGTTTTACCTAGCCAGGAAATTAAATCCTGTTTAGGGTTTAGGGTTACGGCGTAGACCCCATCAGTAGTTTATTTTTGTACACACTCTCACAACTTTTGTCTTTAGTTGTGAAGTAAATATTGGCTATGATCTGTGAATCATTGAGATGCATCAGCATGCGTGTTAGTTTTCCTTTGTATTTGATGGAATGTTGTAACGGGGCAACCTTGGAGTCAGGATACATACATGAAAAAAAATCATAAAGCTTCGTACTCCCTCCGGTCCCTTTTGTATGCGTATAAGGCTACTCATAGTGGGGAGTATCATATACTAGTATCTTGCATAAATTACATAGGGGACGGAGGTAGTATGTGAGAGTGTATGGTGGGTCATGTGGTAAAATGTACTACTACGCAAAGAAAAAAGGACCGGAGGTGTCGCACGATGTCCAAGGAATATGGTGATAGTGGGAGGTGGGCCATGTAGTCACTGGGCTGCCATGCTTCGTACTCCTCCGGTGCAAGAGTGGAGAAAGTTAGTTTTATCATAGAATAAGTAAATAAGAGTGCAGGCGCTCTACGACGCTCTACCGCCACAGTAATAGTGACCAATGATCCGCCAAATCACATAGACCCGGTATAGTTATCGGACAGAAGAAGCAAACCATCACTCTATCTCCCTCACGCAGTACAGTATTCTTTTGGAAACCAACGTTTCGTTTCATTGGATCGCGCCATCGAGCAAAACCAACGTTTAAATCACGTCTGTCGCGTTCGTGTCTCACCCTCCTCCACGGATCCACCCCACACGGTCGCTCGGCATGCCACTCACCGCAAACCGAGTATACGATAACTTTCCCACCTGCTTGTCGATGGATCGTGCCATGGAGTACTAGAACTACTGGAAGAGATTGATGAGGAGAGGGAGGACAGCTAGCTGTAGCACGGACTCCCAAGAACTTTTTACATGCATGTCATGGCCGGCCGTGGCGACGTTTGATCCCGGAGCAGTCACGTGCACCGGGAAGCGGCGCGGGCGGCGCTCTCTCGATCGGCGTGCCGCTTCAATGTCGGCGCCAGTGAGAGGTCACGTTCACTCTGGCCGGGCATGAATGAGGCACTGACCGTTTCGGGTGGGAAGCATGTGCGGGTGATGAAGAGGGTTTGGGTTGGCCAGGGCGTGGCAGGGGTCCGGACGCCTGCAAACAAGAGATGATGTACGTAAATATTGCTGCGTATATAATCAATAACGTAAATAATGTGTGTAGGATCGAAAGTAGGTCTAGAGGGGGGGGGGGTGATTAGACTACTTGACCAAATAAAAATCTAGCCTTTTCCCAATTTTAAGTCTTGGCAGATTTTAACAACTTAGCACAAGTCAAGCAATCAACCTACACATGCAATTCTAAGAGTATAGCAGCGGAATGTAAATCATTGCATATGAAGGTAAAGGGAGGGGTTTGGAGAGGCAAACGCAATGTAGACACGAAGATTTTTGGCGTGGTTCCGATAGGTGGTGCTATCGTACATCCACATTGATGGAGACTTCAACCCACGAAGGGTAACGGTTGCGCGAGTCCACGGAGGGCTCCACCCACGAAGGGTCCACGAAGAAGCAACTTTGTCTATCCCACCAGGGCCATCGCCCACGAAGGACTTGCCTCACTCGGGTAGATCTTCACGAAGTAGGCGATCTCCTTGCCCTTACAAAGTCCTTGGTTCAACTCCACAATCTTGACGGAGGCTCCCAAGTGACACCTAACCAATCTAGGAGACACTACTCTCCAAAAGGTAATAGATGGTGTGTTGATGATGAACTCCTTGCTCTTGTGCTTCAAATGATAGTCTCCCCAACACTCAACTCTCTCTCACAGATTTGGCTATGGTGGAAAGATGATTTGAGTGGAAAGCAACTTGGGGAAGGCTAGAGATCAAGATTCTTGTGGTTGGATTGGAATGTCTTGGTCTCAACACATGAGTAGGTGGTTCTCTCTCAGAAAATGAGTAGAGGAAGTGTAGGCATGTTCTCATGGCTCTTTCTCTGATGGAGAGGAGGGTGGAGGGGTATATATAGCCTCCACACAAAATCTAACCATTACACACAAATGAGCCAACTCTGTCAGACCGAATAGGTAAACTCGGTGAGACCGATCCAGTCAAAAATGTGAACGTTAGGCTTTTTCGTGGGACCGATATGATCAACTCGGTGGAACTGATGAGCTAGGGTTAGGGCAAAACTTGATCTTGGTTTGACCGATTACTTCAACTCAGTGAGACCGATTTCAGTAATAAGCAAACAGAGAGTTGGTCAGGCAAACTCGGTGGGACTGATCGCTCCTTTCAGTGAGACCGAAATGTTACGAAAGGGAAATAGAGAGTTTGCATTGTGAACTCAGTGGGACCGATTGCCCATCTCAGTGAGACCGAAACGTTACGAAGGGAAACAGAGAGTTTGCAATCCTATCTCGGTGAGACCGAGATCCCTATCGGTTAGACCGAACTGATTAGGGTTTCTGGCTATGGCTATGTTCAAGTGAACTCAGTGGCGCCGGACAGATCAAATCGGTGGGGCCGAGTTTGACTTTAGGTTTAGGACATATTTTTATATGAGAAGATGGTTGAGGGCTATGGAGCATATCACTAAGCATTTTGAGCAAGTAGACCATTAAGCAACACCTCATCCCCTTTTAATAGTATTGGCTTTTCCTATGGACTCAATGTGATCTTGGATCACTAAAATAGAAATGTAGAGTCTTGAGCTTTTGCCAATATTTGTCCTTAGCATTTTGAGGGGTCCACATCTCTAGTCCATGCCATGCCAATCATTGAACTATCTGAAATAATCATCTTGAAAAGTTATTAGTTCAATGAGCTATATGTTGTTATGAATTACCAAAACCACCCAGGGATTAGTTGCACTTTCAATCTCCCCCTTTTTGGTAATTGATGACAGCATATAGATCAAAGCTTCGACAAATGATAATAAGAATGAAACATATCGTCGCTTTGAGAAGTATGTGATAAGCAAGAGCTCCCCCTAAATTTGTGCATTATTTATGATTTGCTTTTGAATGCAAATGCACAATCGATTAGGATCATGGGTTACTCTTCCATGTCACATACATCTTGGTGGAGCGCTCAAAATGATAAAGTATAGATGGCATGCACTTATCACGAAGACAAATATGATTGATCATACACAAATGATAAGATAACATCATTCAAGCACACATATTTAAGCAAAATATGATCAATCACATGATCATAAGAGGTATCTCACACACAAGCACTAATAAGTAGCAAACAAATGACCAAATAAGTAGCAAGAGAGACAAATAAAGCAAAACACACTCTCTCTCGAAGCCTATGATCTATACACTTTCTCCTCCTTTGGCAACAAGTTACCAAAAAGCTTGAAAATGCATAGTGCTATACGGCACTCTAAGCACGATCTCTAGGAGCTCCGGAGTGCGAAGATGGCATGGAGAGAACAACATCTGCAAAGACTTTAGCTGATGTCTGAGGAACTGGGGGGGTTGCCACTGGAGGGGCAACTGAGGCTGTGGCTGCAGGTGCAGAAGTCGTGGCCCTGGTGTCAGTGACTGGCACAGCTGCTGACCTTTGTGCTCTAGGCACCCTCTGATAAGCATCTGTGGTAGATCTTCCTCTCCTCTCCTCTGCTTGTTCCTGTAGTTGCTCAACTGCAGTCTGAATCTCTGTGACCTTCAAGTCTAGATCATAAAACTTAGTTTCAATGATTCTCTCAAGACTTTCTTGGTTTTGAGTCAGGGTGGTTAATCCTTTCTCAATCCTCACTGTGGCTTCAAGCAGATAGCTGAGCTGGTCCTGCTTGGTCTTGAGATTTGCAACTGAGGCATCTGGAATCTTTGAAGCTTTTTCAGCCTTTGCCTTCTCTCTCTTCTCATGTGACTCAACAGAAGTAAGATGTGAAGCATCCATGACAACTGTGTTATCCTCAAAATCTGGCATTAGGGGAAGGTGCTCTTTATCTAGCAGATATGTGCCTGTACCCACCTTGGAGTTGATGAGCATCTGAATGTGTGGGGCATAGCCACATGATCTCTTCTAGTCAGCCGCAGTTCTCTTGATGGTTTCAAATATCAAGGACATCACCTTGAATTTCTCTGGCACATCAAACATGTGTAGCAAGTTGATGGAGTGCCCTCTGATCATCCTGTGATCTGCAGACTTGGGCAACAAAGTGTGCCTCAGGATAGTGTTGATTGTTGGCAGCCCTGACAGCAGATAATAAACAGAGCCAAACTTGTGTGTATCCAAGGCTTTATTAGGTATCTCCTTGTACATGTGTGCCATGGAGTTGTGGCCTTTCCTAGGCTTGGCATAGACATCAATGTCATCCTCAGCCTCTTCAGGAGCATGGATCAGCTAGGCCCACTCAGCAATGGTAGACTGGTACCTTGTACCCTCTGTCATCTAGACAATCTTGCCATATGGGTAGAAATGGGCTGTGGAATAGAACTGCATCACCATCTCATCATTCCATTTGGTCAATTTCTGACCCACAAACTTGTCAACTCCATTCATTCTGAAGCTCTCATGAACTCCAGGAAAGTGATCTTCATTGTTATCAATGAACTCCCAATCAACCCATCTCATATCACTGACTATGGGCTTCTTGTCCAGGAGGACTGTCTCATAGAAGTCCTGCTATTCCTTAGTGTGGAACCTGTAATCCACAGTAGTCCTTCTCCTTGTTGCATAGGGATCTGATTGCCTCCATAGTCTGAGACCTACATCCTTCCTTTCTTTCATGTTCTTAGCAACAAGATTGTTGTCATCATGATCAGTTTTCTTGGGCTTGAGCTTTCTGAGCACTTGAGGCTCTTCTTCTTCTTCAACTTCAGGCACTGGGGCCTTGTTCTTCTCTGCAGCAGGAATGTTTCTTGTACTTCTCTTAGGTGCAGTCTGCTTTGGAGCTGTCTTGGGAGCAGTCTTGGGCTTGGATGGGGCAGCCCTGACTTGATTGCATCTCCCATGAGCTTCTGTGCCTTAGGTGGAGGTGCAGCAGCCTCCTCCTCTTCATCATCTTCATCAGATTCCTCCATCATAGAAGGCTTTCCAACAACTCTAGCCATGGTCTTCTTGACTCTTTCCTTTCTCTTCTTGCCTCCAGCAGCCTCTTCTTCCTTTCCATCACCACTTGCTGAAGTGGCAGCAGCTTGAGTTGAGGCTCTGACTTTGGACATTGGAAATCTTCTGGCTGGAGCCTTTACTTTCATACCAGGCTTGATGCCAGCGGCAGCAGCAGCAACTTGCTCTTTCTTGATCAACTTCTTCTTGGAAGTGACCTCCTCATCAGCAATGTAGTCCTCATCTTCAGAGTTTGAGGTTTTCTTCTTCCTCTACCTAGTAGCAGCCTTAGGCAGATTGTTGGGTGTGCTCCTGCTTCCATCATCATAACTGCTTGAGGGACTAGTGCCCTCATTGAGATTTTAGTGCTCTTTTGACTTGTTCTGGCTGTCACTCTAGTCTGACATAGCTGAAACTGACCCTGCGAACAGATGGATTGAGATAGAGTAGATGAGCATCACAAAGTGCAGCTATTTTGGCAAAAGGAATGACTCAAAAACTTAATTTTAGTTTTCTACAGAAAGCATTTCGGAGCTACCGATATGACAAACTCAGTGACACCGAAGCAACTTTAGAGTCTAAACATGTAAAATCGATCAGACCAAGACACAGTTCGGTGACTCCGAGATGCTAGGGTTTCACTGAGAAAATAAACTCGGTCACACCGATTTGTACACTTCGGTCAGACCGAGTAGTACATGTGCAATGGCCTGGGCCAAATCGGTGAGACCGAATCTTTCAAATCGGTTGGTCCGAGATGAGTTCGGCGGAAACCTAACCTTAAGTTTTTGGATCAAAACTAATCTAGAGGAAGTTTTGACTGGATAGAACTATTTCAATCATGGCAAGAATCATGGCATTGAACTTTGTGCTAAGAATCGGAGTGAGGAAAGCACAAAAGGGTCGAGTTCATACCCTAACTTGGTGATGAACCCACTATGGCGACGACGGCGGTGAGGATTCCCGTCGACGGCGGCGAAGACCAGTGGCAGGAGGTCGTGGGCGATGAGGAGACGATCCGGAGACCACGAGTCGGCAGAGCTGGACAGGCGCGGGCGAAGAGGTTTGGAGGAATTTCCAATTTTTCAACCCGGGTATATATATCCAGACCCTGTCGGTGTGACCGAGTGGAACAACTCGGTGGCACCAAGATGTAGAATCGCAAGCGGTTGCTGCAACTCGGTGTGACCGAATGGTTCAAATCGGTTGCCCCGAGATTAAAACCTAGATCAACTTAATGAACTCGGTATGACCGAAAGGGATGGATCGGTCAGACCGAAATACACTAAGAGGTTTTGGAAGATTAAGTCTATGACGAATCGGTGGCTCCGAGTGCTCCTCACCCGGAGGGTCCGAATATGACTTGATCAAACTTTGTGATGTAGCATGACTAGAGTTCGAGACGAGAAAAGCATAGATAGCTAGAGGGAGTACTTAGGCATTCTTGTCCATCTATTTGGCAAAAGAAAAGCCAATCAATCAAAGCAACAAATGGATTCCCTTGAATGAGAAAAATATGCAACCAACATGCTCACACAAGAAGATAGCAAATGAAATATATGGCAAAGCATGCACAAACACTCTAGCATCTATCAAGCAATTTTGCAATGACTAGGTCATCTATTATATTGACTTAGGAGTCAAATGAGAACATTTGATCATAGGTCATACTCATCGTTTAAGCACAAGTGGGGTTACCACTTTTACATAAAGCATTGTTGTGTTCACACCATCAGAGTTGCTTTAGCTCAATTCTTAGAGTAAAGCTCCCCCTAGATGTGATATCCCCCCTATGAGGGATGAACTAACCTTGGGTTTTGTCGATGATGACTTCATGTAGGTGTTGAAGATGTGGATGCTCAATGTCGATGTAGATCATTTGGAGCAATCCTTTGGAGTGAGTTGCACTTTCAATACCTACATGGGTTAGTCCCACAAGGAACATGCAAGAATATCCATAGACATAGAGTGAAGTTCACACATATGATGATGTCCATGAAAGGATTAGGTTACCTTGTCCCTTGTCTTACCAACAAGAGGGTTTGTGACTCCTTGAACTAGTGCAAGATGTGGAAGTTGTTTGCACTTGTTCCTGCCAAAATGAATATGAGTGAAGTATGTTGGCGGAGTCGCCCTCAAGAACTCTCTAGTTCTTCTTCTTCGGGATCCACATCATCTTGATGGGAATCCTTGGAGTTGTAGTCGTACTTGATGAAGTAGAACTTAATGTAGTCTTGGGAACCCACTTGACCAAGGCCTTAGGAGCTTCGTCAAATGCATCAATCTCCTCTTGAAGCTTGTCCTTGCCTTTTAGCTTGTGGACTTGTGGTGGAAGATCTTCTTGAGCTTGAGTTCCCTCGAAAGAAGTGGGTTCATACTTCTCTTGTTGAGGAACAAACTTCGTCTTGGGGTATTGATCTTCTTCCCACTCAACTCCATTGGCATTGAACTTGCGTTCAAAACCAACACCTTGATTCTTTCGGTGTCTTCCTTGCTTGCATACAATTTCCTCAAATTGCTTACTTCCGGCAAGGCTCTTGTAAACACCTTTCTCTATAATTCCCTTCAATAAGCTATTTTCTTGCTCAAGTGTAACTTGGCTAAGAGAATCATTAGTGGAATCAAGAGAACTACTAGAAGCAACAATATTGGATTTAACATGATTATTGTTACTACTAGATGAAGAATCTTTCTTACTCTTGTTGCTAAATTTTACTTGAGGCATGTAAGTAGACAAGAGTAAACGCTTGGCAATGTAAGAAGAACTTTTCTGACGAAGATCATCATTGATTGCTTTTAAGAACTCATGCTCTTGCTCTAGATTGAGCTTTTCAAAGCGTAGCTTCTCATGAGTCTTTAAAAGCTCTCGATGATATTCTAAGGTAGTTTCATGAGCTAACTTAAGAGTGTTTAGTTCTTTAGTTAGACGCTCAATCTCCTTCTTAACATTGTCATTCGTTTCATCTTGATTAGCATGATTAAGAGCAATTTCATCATAGTTTTCATCACTAGAATTGTCAACAAGTAAATCATCATCACCTAGCAAGTCATCCTCATCACTATTGAAATCAACATATTCGGGGTGTGATACCTTGGGGCCTTTAGCCTTGAAGCATCTTCCAATCCCATCATTTGGTGAATCAAATATGTCGTAGGAGTTGGATGACACAAGTGCAAGATCGGCAACACCTTCATCTTGAGTATATTCGGAGTCGGAGTGATAACTTCTCTCGGAGTAGTTGTCGGAGTCAGAACCGGATACCCATTCACCAACATGAGCTTGATGTCTTCGTCTTGTGTAGCTCTTTGATGACTTGTCCTTCCTTTTCGAATCCTTGCTTCTGCGAGAGGGTCTTCGTTCATAACGATCATCTCTACTCCTTCTCTCTCTCATAGGTGATTCTTCTCTTTTGCTTCTCCTTTTAGATGAGTCTTATCTTCTCTTGTAGGGAGCCATACATTCACTAGAGTAATGTCCAGGTCTTCCACAATTGTAGCAATTGCGATCACGACTAGAAGATCTTTTGTCATTGTAGGACCTTGACTTGTGACTTCTTTCTTTGCTTCTACTCTTATAGAACTTGTTGAAGTTCTTCACCATTAGGCTCAATTCTTCATTGAAGACTTGTTTCTCACTTGATGATGTAGGGGCATCACATGAAGCTTCGTAAGCACCACTAGACTTGTTGTGAAGCTCTTCTTTATCCTTGAGTGACATCTCATGAGCAACAATTCTACCAATGACTTCCGTTGGCTTGAGATCTTTGTAATTGGGCATCATTTGGATCAATGTGCACACGGTATCATACTTTCCATCCAAGGCTCTTAGGATCTTCTTGATGATGAATTTGTTGGTCATCTCTTCACTTCCTAAGCCGGCAATCTCATTTGTGATGAGAGCAAGCCTAGAGTACATTTCAGCGACACCTTCGCCATCCTTCATTTTGAACTTGTCAAGTTGACTTTGAAGCACATCCAATTTGGATTCCTTGACGGACTTGGTACCTTCATGCATATCAATCAAAGTATCCCAAATTTCCTTTGCATTCTCAAGGCGGCTGATTTTGTTGAATTCTTCGGGGCACAATCCGTTGAAGAGGATATCGCAAGCTTGAGCATTGTATTGCAACATCTTCAATTCTTCCGCGGTTGCTTCATGATTTGGTTCTCTTCCATCAAAGAATTCACCTTGCAAGCCAATACACACAATAGCCCAAATGGCGGGGTTATGTCCAAGAATATGCATTTTCATCTTATGCTTCCAACTAGCAAAATTAGTACCATCAAAGTAAGGACCTCTACGGTCGTAATTTCCCTTGCTAGATGCCATACTCTCCTAGGTTGTGAAACCAAGGCTATGATCACCAAAGCTATGGAAATCAAGGCAAATGGAGACCAAAGCTTTGATACCACTTGTAGGATCGAAAGTAGGTCTAGAGGGGGGTGATTAAACTACTTGACCAAATAAAAATCTAGCCTTTTCCCAATTTTAAGTCTTGCTAGATTTTAACAACTTAGTACAAGTAAAGCAATCAACCTACACATGTAATTCTAAGAGTATAGCAGCGGAATGTAAATCATTGCATATGAAGGTAAAGGGAGGGGTTTGGAGAGGCAAACGCAATGTAGACAGAGAGATTTTTGGCATGGTTCCGATAGGTGGTGCTATCGTACATCCACGTTGATGGAGACTTCAACCCACGAAGGGTAACGGTTGCGCGAGTCCACGGAGGGCTCCACCCATGAAGGGTCCACGAAGAAGCAACCTTGTCTATCCCACCATGGCCATCGCCCACGAAGGACTTGCCTCACTCGATTAGATCTTCACGAAGTAGGCGATCTCCTTGCCCTTACAAAGTCCTTGGTTCAACTCCACAATCTTGACGGAGGCTCCCAAGTGACACCTAACCAATCTAGGAGACACCACTCTCCAAAAGGTAATAGATGGTGTGTTGATGATGAACTCCTTGCTCTTGTGCTTCAAATGATAGTCTCCCCAACACTCAACTCTCTCTCACAGATTTGGCTATGGTGGAAAGATGATTTGAGTGGAAAGCAACTTGGGGAAGGCTAGAGATCAAGATTCTTGTGGTTGGATTGGAATGTCTTGGTCTCAACACATGAGTAGGTGGTTCTCTCTCAGAAAATGAGTAGAGGAAGTGTAGGCACATTCTGATGGCTCTCTCTCTGATGGAGAGGAGGGTGGAGGGGTATATATAGCCTCCACACAAAATCTAACCATTACACACAAATGAGCCAACTCGATCAGACCGAATAGGTAAACTCGGTGAGACCGATCCAGTCAAAAATGTGAATGTTAGGCTTTTCGGTAGGACCGATATGATCAACTCGGTGGGACCGATGAGCTAGGGTTAGGGCAAAACTTGATCTCGGTTTGACCGATTACTTCAACTCGGTGGGACCGATTTCAGTAATAAGCAAACAGAGAGTTGGTCAGGCAAACTCGGTGGGACCGATCGCTCCCGTCGGTGACACCGAAACATTACGAAAGGGAAACAGAGAGTTTGCATTGCAAACTCGGTGGGACCAATCGCTCATCTCGGTGAGACCAAAACGTTACGAAGGGAAACAGAGAGTTTGCAATCCTATCTTGGTGAGACCGAGATCCCTATCGGTTAGACCGAACTGATTAGGGTTTCTGGCTATGGCTATGTCAAGTGAACTCGGTGGCGTCGGATAGATCAAATCGGTTGGGCCGAGTTTGACTTTAGGTTTAGGACATATTTGGATATGAGAAGATGGATGAGGGCTGTGGAGCATATCACTAAGCATTTTGAGCAAGTAGACAATTAAGCAACACCTCATCCCCTTTTAATAGTATTGGCTTTTCCTATGGACTCAATGTGATCTTGGATCACTAAAATAGAAATGTAGAGTCTTGAGCTTTTGCCAATATTTGTCCTTAGCATTTTGAGGGGTCCACATCTCTAGTCCATGCCATGCCAATCATTGAACTATCTGAAATAATCATCTTGAAAAGTTATTAGTTCAATGAGCTATATGTTGTTAGGAATTACCAAAACCACACAGGGATTAGTTGCACTTTCAATGTGCCAGTTGGACAAATATAATTGGAGATGGAGATGGAGATGGAATTTTACGTAAACACGGATATATAGCCTCTTGTTTGATAAGGTTTCTCGCGTCTCGCTCTCTCACCCTCTCCATATCTAAACAAGATGACAGTGTCCACTCTATCTCTCTCCTCACCGGTGGTCACAGATCAGGCCGAATCCCGTCCCCTGCGGGAGGTGAGGAGGTCCAGCGTTGATGTTGTCGCCGTCGGCGATGGAGGAAGCCGATGCGCACCGTCATCTCTGAGCTGGCGCCGGCGCGGACGAAGGTCCTTCGCGCCCTTGTTCGCTGCCGTCATGTGGGCAGATCCCGCCTGCCCGCCTAATCCACATCTTGCCCACCTGAGGTATAACTTCTTTTGGATTTCATGCTTCATTGTACTCTGCATGCGGGTTTTCTTCTATACCACTACTCCCCAGCTCCCCATGTACAATAGCTAGGGTTCGTCGGCTGGTCCAACATCACCTATTTTTTACTATTATAGAGGAAAGGCCACTTTAAAAGTTGTCCAGGTTTATCATTTATGCATCGGTGGAGGTATACATGTTTTTTCTTCGACAAAAAGTACATGTGGTTGTGCGGTCATTGTCCATATGCTCGTATTGCTGGTACTAATCTAAAACTATCACTGGTAAAATGAAGCAAGGCCCATGTAGAGGCATTGACAATTAAGATGACGCTATTAATCTTGTTCCACTGCTAAAACAAAGTAACGACACTACTTAAATATCATTTTTTTTTATATTTTTGCAAACAGGGATGCGTATCTCCATACCCGGGCATGTCTTCCTCAATTTTTAGTGGAACTGCACAAAATTGGATGGCCACTGTTGCTCAGTTCTTCCTTTCTTGAGCTTGATTACCGAGAAGAAACAAACCACAGTGAGGATTATCAAACTTCATTGGTGCATGACCCAAACATGATGCCAAAATTGATGATGCATCACACCATGATGAGCTATCGATGCTCATGGTTGCGTCTCATGGCTGCATCGGCTGGTGAAGCTGATCGATGTTCAATGAAGAACGGGCTGTCTTCCATCAGTGCTCTTTGCTTGTTACCACAAAGACGATATCCTTCACCAGTTCATCTTGGAGCAGTCGTTTACGTTGGTGCAGTTTTATCACACAATTGGATATGAACCAAATGTTTCCTCAAAGAAGCATTGATGTTGGTACTAAGAGCAAAAGTTTTGTTTTGATTTCTAAGCCTTCTCACAACTTTGTCTTCAGCTACCCTGTAATTTTATTTGACCAACTTTTAACTAAATATGTGGTCTGACTTTGATTAAAAATATGGTGTGGACTAAAAACCCGGATGGAGGTAGTACCCCTTCGTTTTTATTTACTCTGCATATTAGATTTGACTGAAGTCAAACTTTAACACAACAAACCATAATTATTGAGAGACGGCAAACTGTACATACAAAATAATTGAAATTAAATTTCTTTATTTGTACACACTCTCACACCTTTCTGATAATTTGGCGCGTGTGTGGTTGTTCACCTAACGGAGGGTAGTGGTATGCACGTGAATGACAGGAAGTGCGACCAGGACGCGTGGATCGTTACTTGATCATAGTTTTCTTCACTGGTACGTTAAATAAAGAGTTTCGTTTCGTACACAATTTAAAACGGTTGTTATGGAGAGAAAAAGAAAACCACTCCACTATATTAGTACTATATAAGCTGGAGCCTCGGCGCTTGTTCGCTAGGGTTTGCACTCTTCACACTCTCGCTGCACTACATATATATACACGCTAGAGGCTCAACGTTCCTTTGCTAGGGTTTTCTCTGTTCACACTCTCTCACCCTCTTCGTCAGATCTAAACAAGACTGCGTCTCTCTCTCCCCCCCTCATAGCTGGTGAAGGAACCATCCAAATCCCATTGCACCGGGAAGGGGAGGAGGTGCAGCATTCACTCTCTCCCCTTCGGCGAGGGAGGCAATCCACTGCCGGCCGCGATGTTCTCTTTCACCCAGCACCTGTGCGGGAGGGCCTCTGACCCCTTCTTCCTTGTTGTCGTACGTAGTGTGGGCAGATCCGACCTCCCGCTGCACGCCTAGGCACATCCCGACTACCCTAAGGTATAACTCTCTTTGAAATCATCATTGCTCTAGCATGCGGATCTGTTTCGATTCTGTAGTCAAATCTAGGTCTTGGTTCAAAGAGGAAAGAAGGGAGAGTGGGGTGGAGCATGAATCTAGGATGTGGTTCAATGAGGAAAGGAGGGAGGGAAAGTAGTATAGACTGGCTATCCAGCCGCTTTGTTGGTTAAAAAGGGAAAAAGGGGGTAACCCAGTACACACATCTATAAGGAACCAATCTCTTTGTTGAAAAAGGAAAGAAACTGGGGGGTCGGGTAGTTTGCACAGGACTAGATTTGCTGCCCTCACATAGGAAAAAGGTTCAAAGAGAACAAATATGGGACCAACGTAGATATGCTGCTTGGCAACATACTCTGCATCACCCATTTATACGTGTGGACGCACATGGTGCTGGCATGTCCCATGTCCCATACAACTATTTTGCTGTTGTTAATCTAAGAATGCCGCTAGAAAATTGAAGCAATGCCACTGTTAAAAGTAAATTACATTTTTAATGAATGTTGTTTTAAGAGAATGTCTCTGTTAATATGAATCAATGCAACCATTTTAGAAATGCTACTGTCCTACTTTGTTTTCCATCAAGATAAGGTAGATGCTTCTTTTTGTCGTCGTATGTTTCATCCTCCTTTACTGGCCAGTAATTGTTTCCTTTTTTGCCTCTGTTAAAACAGGGATATCTATTCAACTTGTTGCTATAGCGAACTTAAATGTCACACCGGTGACTTTGCTTGATTTAGTTGAACTACACAAAACAAGATTGGATTTCCTATTCGTGTTGGCAGATCTCATGAAAGGTCAGTACCGGCCATCATCCACATGATCATGCAGTGTGCTTTGAGATGCTGTGCTACTTGTATTGGTACTATTTTAAATAAATGTTGAATTGATGCTATTGAATTGCTGTCTTTTCCCATTAAGTGAACAAAAATGGGAACAACCCAGACATGATGCTTGTTGCTTTGTTACACATGGTGTTGTTGTGCCCACTCTCCCCTGGAACTATTTATGCTTTTTGTTAATCTAATGCCACTGGTAAAATTAAGCAATGCCACTCTCAGAATTAACTACTGAATCTTAGTTCAAAACCGCAACACTTGTTAGGGATCGGCGGGAGTACCATTTCTGTTAGGGATCGGCCGGAGTACATGTTTAAGAAATGTATTGTTGACATAATGTCTCTGTTATTATATATCAGTTACAGTGTTTTACAAATGGTACTATCCTGCTTTTTAGTTCTTTCTACATGTTTAACCAAGGTATTGTTAAGATAATGTCTCTGTTAATATGAATCGGTTGCATTGTTTTAGGAATGGTACTTTTCTGCTTTGTCGTTCTTTATACATGTTGAAATAAGGTATTGTTAAGATAATGTCTCAGTTAATATGAATGAATCACACTATTTGAGAATTGCTACTCTCCTACTTTGTTTCCCATTAAGATAAGGTAGATGCTTTTTCTTCTGGGAGTATAAGTCATCAACCGTTATTTCTCAGTTATTGTTTTCTTTATACCTATTTTTGCATACAGGGATATCAAAACTTCTGCTCGGTTCTATTTTGACTTTGATTTTAGTTGAACTGCACAAAAGGAGCCAATGTATTTAAGGCAAACTGTTGCATTATTGGGCCCAGTTGGTCTTTCCACTTTGCAGAAAGAAGCAGTCACTATTTGCGCTACATTACACAAGGAATGATCGAGAAGCTTTACAGAGTATTAGTAGATGCTAGTGACATGACTAGTCTATAGAGAGCATGGGAAACTCAACAACACGTGGAGTGCAAAATTCACTCCACAAGGAAAGGTATGACCAAGTCAGTTGCCAACGCAGCTGTAACAAACAAGGGAAGTATCGGCTTTCACCCACATGATCATGCTTTGTTATGTTGTGCTACTTATATTGTTGTATTGTTTTGAATAAATGTTTAATTGAAGCTATTGTATTGCTATCTTTTCCTATTAAGATAATGAAGATGATTATAGTTGTAAGCGTATGTTTAATCAACTAGTACCACTATTATATTCATCACGCTTTTTCTGTATTTATGCAAACAGGGATGCTCAGCTTGATTTCAGTGGAACTGCACAAAATGTTGAGAAGGTTCATGTCCTCCATAATACTTCATCATGCACAATACATCAAATGGTTCTCTAATCATTCGTCGTCACCTTGACCACTGGACTATCTACTTGAATGGAGCTACCAACATGTTCAACGCCTTGTGACATATAAATACGAAATCCACCATGCTATGCAAGACATTGTTTGATTTCAGTGAAACTGCACAAAAAGATACGCTGGTTAATCCGGCTCCATGTGCCATTTCAATGCGCAAACTGATGACAAACCCTGCCCGTCTGAATGGAGCTACCAACATCTTCAAGGCAGAAGAATTCCCACAAGTTCAAGGGAAAGAACTCTGTCCAGAAGAATACTACCTTTAAGAAGAAGGGTAAGAAGAAAGACAAAAAGAGAGATGGCTGCTTTACTTGTGGTTCAGAGGAATACTGGGCAAACAAGTGCCCAAACAAGTACAAGAAGCCAGGACAGGACTCCAAGTCTGTCAATGTCACTCTAAGCAACAATGATGGGGCATCTGGGTATGGTAATCTATTTACCATACTTTCAATAAGCAAGACATTGTTTGATTTCAGTGGAACTGCACAACAAGATACGCTGGTTAATACGGCTCCATGTGCCATTTCAATGTGCAAACTGATGACAAATCCTGCCCGTTCCACAATCATAGGCATTACATATTTTTAATGGGAAAAATTTGTCAAAGTTTAATCATTGATGTTAGCAAGAAGACATTAGTTTAATATATTGGAACTGGAAAACCTTTTCAAATTTTGCTCATTGATGTTAGCCAGAAGACATGCATTTGATATTTTGGAGTGGGACGCCTTTGCTGTGAGCAGCATTGATCATTTTTTCCTATTCCTGTGTTCAGTTTAGAAGTAAATATTTACTCTGCTGAGATGCATAGTCACATGAAATTTGACTTATGTAAGGTATTTTAAGAGTTTGTTCTGAATGTTGTCTATGTAATGCCAGGCCTTGTGAGTTTGATTGCAAAGTTGAGCTTGGAATGCTGTGGCATGCAGCATCACAAGCTGTTCACCGTGCCTCCTGAGAATAATGCTTCATATTGTTTTGCATGTTGATCTAATGCCCATGATTTGCATGTTAAGAAGATCATCCTCTTCTGTTGTTTCTGTGCTTAAGAAGTTCATCGTCTTATGTTTTATTCATAGCCTATACGACAACTCGGGTAGGTTAGAGGTGAAACCATATGATCTTCCGACCAACTCATCATCTTAGGCCGTGATTGGATCATCATTTTCCAACCAAAACCGCTTGTAAATTTGACGCTTGTAAATAAAAGTAGATGGTCTTGGGCGAAGCGCTTGGTTGGTCGATTTCGACAAGTAAAATATACACTGGTCTCTCAAATTACACACGTAACTCGCCGGTTTTTGTTACAGACCTTGGGCCATCGGTTGCATTACGCCTGTATTTTACGCGTTATTTTCGGTGACAAGTAAATTACACTTGTATCTTAATACAGGTGTGAAACAATCCAGAGCTCCCAAGCGCGGCCTTACCATTTCATGCCGGCTTAGTCTCTCGAAGGTGCTCATAGGTGTCCGATGATCCTGGCTTCCTGAATGAGCAGCGGGTGCTGTATCAGACCATCCGTAGGGCCCGCGAGGCCCTCTCCGTCGTCCTTCGAGTTGTTGCGCTCGCTGTGGCGCCGAGCGTTGTCAACATGGTCAACGAACATGAGGAATCAGGCGATGACTTTACTTGGAGAGGATGACAGTAGGGACCCACCAGGGCCATAGCCGTACGTATGCAAGTTCCTCCTTATTATATACAACTATAATTTTTTTTGCTTCCTCCTGGTTTCCTGACATCACGGTCCCACACCATTGTCAACCTATATAGTCAATAAATGAGAGAATTGCACAAGGAGCGGCCGACAGCTGTGACCCAGCAGCTCGAGCAGTATTTGTTTTTTTAGGCGTAAGCGGAGTTTTTCTTGAGCGATGTTTTTGTTGTTGTTTAGAGGAGCAGGGTATCAACTGGGCGGGCTGTGGCACGTCTAGCCGAGGCTATTATTTTATGTCGACCAAATATCCAGCCCAGATATTAATTTTTCAAGGTGAAAATGGCTAGCCCAGCTATACTTTTTTTGCGGAATACCCAACCCCAGTCAACTTGTTATTCTCCTCCCCGCTAGGCTGTAAATCTTTCCTAGGAGGGATGCATTAGGCCTAACAAGAAAATGGGCTTTAAGAAATAATAAATGGGATGTAATTATAAAAACTAGGCTGTAAATATACAAAAATGCACCAAACAGGTAATTAGTTTCAAAAATATTATTTTTTGAATTTGAAAATTTTAATTTCATTACTTATTGCACGTGCAATATTTCGTTAGATTTTAACCTAATACAAATTCATTTTGAAATTATATTTAATCTGACTCGAAATTTCGGGATAAAAATATTTCGGATCCCATCAAAATGTGGGATTTTTGGTTGAATTCTGTTTTGAGCGGTTGGTTGAAATTATTAATCGTTGTCTTGGGTAGAAAATGAGCTGTAATTTTAGCAGACTCTAAATGGGTTGTAGTAAATTCCATTAGAATTCAAAAATGGGTTGTACATTATTACAAATCGCAAATGGGCTGTATGTTCTCTGCCATAGAAGTGATGCTCACTTGTGGGCCTACTATTTTTTTTGAGAATTATAGTCAGTGACGTGTACAGAAGGCTTGTGGGCCTACTAAGGCGTACAGAAGGCTTTGTCAACTTATAGTCAAGACACAATTCTAGCAGCAGTGGCCGTTGGATGTCCAACCAACGGTTGTAGTGCTTCTTCAATCTCGGATATTCTTGCTTCAGCCGCCCAAAACACCGCCGGCGGTACCGCCTCCCGTGGCCGGCTGTGCTGCCGCGCAGGCTTCATCGGCCCACCCTACTCCCAAACGCCGTCCAGGCCATTCCTCTACTCCCCAAAACCTCCTTTTCTTCTCCGGCGACGGCAGCCTCACACCGCAGCCGAACCAGTGAACCCTCATACTCCTTTCCGCATGGGCATCCACTGTTGTGTCTTCTTCGGCTCCGAGTTGTTCCCTTCCTAGGACTCGCCATCGTTCACTGCGTTGGTTCTCTCGGCGTGGCGTGGTCAACTTTGTCAACAAATGACAGCCATCGGAAGAGGCATGTACGTGGAGTGGCTGATAGTAGGGACCCACATGGCCCATGGCCGCACGCAGCAAGTGCCCCCGTATTATGTGAAAACAAATAATTTCTTCCCCTGACAGGTTTAACCCACCAGCTACATCTTCGCATGCAAGGAAGTGCTTCCTTTATTACGCAGAAAAAAAGTTTCCTCTCCCTGACAGCTAGGACCCACCAGCTTTATTATGATCCTTTTCATGAAAATATAGATTGTACCGAAGATACCAAATTGTTTTCTTTTTATTCTAACTCAAAAAAAAAGAAATTAAAAAAACCAGAAAACATCTTCGCACGCAAGGAAGTGCCACCTTATTACGCGGAAAAAAATTGATTCCCCCTGCTAGCTGGGACCCACCAGATTTGGAGGCTAACTTGTGGGCCTACTAAGTTAACGCGTACGCAGGGCTTTGTCAACTTAGTCAATAAACAATTCTAGCTACACTGACCGTTGGATGTTAATCCAACGGCCAAGCTGCGTCTTCAACCTCTGGTCTTCTTGCTCCAGCTGCCCAAACCTGCGCTCGCCGTACCGCCTGCTCCAGCCTCCCGTGGCCGGCTGTGCTGCCGCGCAGGCCTCACCGCCCGACAATACTACTACTGCCCAGGCCTCCCCTCTACTCACCCACACCCCCTGTTATTCTCCGGCGATGGCAGCCTTACACCGCAGCCGAACCAGTGAACCCTCGTACTCCCCTCCGCGTGGGCATCCACCTGCCTTGTCTTCCCTAGCTCAGCGTCGTTCCCGTCCTAGGCCTCACCGTCATCCACCGCCTGGGTGCTGTCCGCACGGCGTGGTCAACGAACGAGAGCCATCGGAAGAGTACTGTACGCGGTGAGGCTGATAGATGGACCCACCAGCTACATCTTCGCACGCAAGGAAGTGCCTCCATATTAGGCGCGAAGAAAATGAATCCTCCCCATGACAGCTCGGACCCGCCATCAATAACTTCACACGCAAGGAAGTACCTCCTTATCCTCCATGACACCTGGGACCCACCTGGTCGAAGCATATGTAGCGTTGTCATTCTGGTCGCGAACATGTATGTACATACTGGTCGATCGGTCTCTCTGCAACGATGAACCATGGCCGAGCAAGCAGTGGCACGTGTTGTAGTAGAGACCCTGACGTTGCAGTTCAGGCAGTCCCTTCTAAACCGTGTACATGTACGTACAGCCATATGCCCAAAAATACGGCCACGTATGTACATATGGGCGGGTCTCGAGCACCTACTCGCGCATACATATGGCTAGGGCTCGTGTACATGGAGAGGCAACGAATGGCAGCAACGGCGTCCTATTCATCGGGCAGCCAACCGGCTGGGTCGGAACGGAGAAATAGCATCCTATTCATCCGGAGGCAACAGACTGGGTCGGAATGCGTCCTGTTCAATGGGAGCCAACCGGCTTGGATGGAACATCCGAAATGGGGTATGGCGTACCGCAGTACGGAGGAAACGGCCTTCTGTTCGACCGGCTACGGTCGAAATGGGGGTCTTGTTCATCGGGAGGGGTGTGGCGTACCGCAAAACAGAGGAAACAGACTTGTGTTGGAGCGCTACAGTCGAAACGGGGGTCCTGTTCATCGGAAGGGGTGTGGCGTACCGCAAAACAGAGGAAACAAACTTGTGTTGGAGCGCCACGGTCGAAACGGGGGTCCTATTCATCGAAGGGGTGTGGCGTACCGCAAAACGGGACTCCACTAGCTACTGTTCACCCACCGTTGACTTCCTTTAGCCTCCACATGCACTGTTCATCCATCGCGTCTTCCTCCTGCCTCCACCGGCTACTGTTCATCCAGCCCTCCACCGGCTACTATTCAACCAGCCCTCCACGGGATCCTGTTCATCCACCCCCAACCAGCTGCTCAGCTGTGGCGGCCTCCTCTCGGGGTCCTGTTCATCCAACAGCAACGGCCTACTACTACTACCACGGGGTCCTGTTCATGCAACCCCCACCAGGAACTGTTCATCCAACCTCAACCACGTACGTCTCCACTCGTTCAACCAACCCCCACGTTCGCTGTTCATCAAGAGGCAGCAGGTTCGATTGGCTTCAGTAAGCAGCAGCAGCAGCGATCGATTGCTCTGGTTTAGTTAGCAGCAGTAGCGAAGGAATCGCTCGGGTTTAGTTAACAGTCAAGGGATCAATCGGTCGGGTTCAGTAACGTAGCTAGTGCAATCGCTCGGGTTCAGTAAGCAAATGCCTCACTCGGGTTTAGTTAGAGCCCAACGCCTCGCACACACACGTGTATGTATACAAGAGAAAATACGCAAACCTCCATGCATCACTCGGCCCCGACCACCCACCGTAACCGGGAACTCCCTGAAATTTTCCTTGCCCTCGCTTCTACCATGATTTTTCCCGTCATGGACGGCCCAAAGAATTTCATGCAGGTGCGTCTCCGGCCCGCGCAGGACGAAAAGCCCATTTTTTATCATGATTTTTTGTCATAGAAGTAGGAGCCCACCACATCTATGATGATACCGGGTTTTGTCACAATTATCGTCATAGAAGTGTCATAAGCATGACAGAAAAAAAATTCGTTCGGCCCAAAATGTCACGGATGTGTCTTTTTTTTGTAGTGTTATTTCTAAAAGAATGTTGTCTTAACCGGCCATCGACTTCTACCTCCCCGGTCAGTGATTGGGAAGTGTTCCATACTACGCGCCGTGGGAAACAAGGCAGCACTTCGGGAACCAGGCAATCCGGCCATTTGGCTCGAATGAATGAAACATGTGCCAAGAGTTATGTTATATTATTGTTTGACTTAAGAAACATCTTCCGATGAAAATAGTTCCTCCAAAGGTTCCTTTCTTTGGGTAAATTTATAGTCCGGATACATGAAATCAACAGAGACCAATGGCTGCGAAAAAACCTTGGTGACAAGCGCGAGGCTATATTCACTTCCCTTAGGCCAACTTATTGTATTCTATAATAATGCTAGCTTTCGGCTTCACCCGTCTGAGGTACTGTCCCGGATGACCCGGTCGTAACAATCGGAGAGGTGCTCCCTTTACTCCCTAGCCAAACAATCGGGAACGTAGGGGTAAGCACATGAGCTAGGCAACCCAGCTTGACAAAGATCTTAGGTCAAATAAGTGCATATGTTGGCTTGAAAGATATGAGAAGGCTGCAAACGAAATGAATGCAATGTATACTGGTTATATTATTTGGCTCCTCTAAGGGAGCCCCCATGCAAATTTGGGTGTTACATTCCATGACGTATACGGTATTGGCTTGGTATGGTTCAGTTCAGCCGAACACCTGCCATGTCAAGGAAAATAAAAAGAAAGAACAAAGAGAGGTGAGGATGTATGCGGGTGACCACGTCTAACTCAGGCGTAAAAGCGCCGCAGCCAGGCTGCGTTCCACGGGTTCGGCTCAAGGCGATCGTCGGACGAGCAGCGAAGGCGGTATGCTCCTCCTGCCAGTACTTCGTCAATGATGTACGGACCCTCCCATTTGGGTGAGAGCTTATGCTTCTGCTTTTCGGGGAGCCGGAGGATGAGGTCATTCATGTTGTATGTCTTCGCCCGGACTTCACGATTTTTGTAGCACCGTGCTTGCTGCTGATAAAGTGCGGATCGAGCCCAAGCTATATCCCGTTCTCCTTCAAGAGCGTCCAAGTCATCCTGCCAATCCAACTCGGCTTCCTTTTCTTTGTACATGCGCACTCGAGGCGCGTCGTGGATGAGATCACATGGGAGAACGGCTTCCGCACCGTATACCATAAAAAATGTTGTGTATCTAGTTGACCGGTTAGGAGTAGTGCACAACCCCCATAATACGGAATGAAGTTCCTCGAGGCAATGGCAGTCTGATTTCTCAAGTGATCGGACCAGGCGGGGCTTGATGCCGCTCATAATGAGCCCATTAGCCCGTTTGACCTGTCCATTGGTCTGTGGGTGGTACACTGAAGCGTAATCGAGCTTAATGCCCATTTTGCCGCACCAGTCCTTGACTTCCTGGGTGGTGAAGTTGGTACCGTTATCGGTAATTATGCTGTGGGGGACACCATAACGGTGTACGACATCAGATAAGAACTCGATGACACGTCCGGATTCTGCCGAAGTAACGGGCCTTGCCTCAATCCACTTGGTGAATTTGTCGACCATGACCAATAGGTACTTCTTTTTCTTTGTGCCCCCTTTGAGTGGCCCGACCATGTCAAGACCCCATACCGTGAGAGGCCATGTTATCGGTATCGTCCGAAGGGTTGTGGGGGCATGTGGCTTTGATTTGCGAACAGCTGACATCCAACGCAATGTTGGTCGAAAGCCCGGGCATCCTCACGGGCGGTAGGCCAAAAGAATCCTGCTCGGAAAGCCTTGCTGACCAAGGCCCAAGCTGCCGCGTGGTGGCCGCCCATGCCCGGGTGTATTTCTGCCAGGAGTTGATGCCCCTCTTCTTCGGAGATGCACCTTTGCAAGATTCCCGTGGTGCTTTTTTTGTAAAGCTCGTCTTCATGGACCTTGTATGCTTTGGAACATCGGACTATATGTCGTGCCTCCGTCTGGTCCTCCGGGAGCTGTTGCCGAGTGAGGTAGGCGAGCAGAGGTTCTGTCCAGGGGGCAATTATGGCCATGATTTCATGGGCGGAAGGTGTTTCCTCGAGTGCGGAGCCGCCCATGATATGATTGTCGGGCTCCTTGTCCGGGGAGGCATTGTGAGCGGGCTCATTGACTAGTGCGCCGGTGGCACCGTCCTGCCATACTACGGAGGGCTTGAAGAGCCGCTCGAGGAAAGTGTTTTTAGCAACTGAGTCGCGCTTGGCGCCCATGCGGGCGAGTACGTCCGCGGCTTGGTTGCTGTCCCTAGAGACATGGTGGAATTCTAGGCCCTCGAATCGGGCCGATCTCCGGAGAACCGCATTTCTGTATGCCGCCATCTTGGGGTCCTTGGCGTCGAATTCGCCGTTGACTTGAGAGATAGCTAGGTTTGAATCTCCCCTTACTTCGAGGCGTTGTACCCCCATTGTCATGGCCAGACGAAGACCATGTAGTAGTGCTTCATATTCGGCTGCTTTGTTGGAGTCCGTGTACATTATTTGTAGGACATACCGAACTGTGTCGCCTGTGGGGGAGATTAGGATGACCCCATCCCCCAGTCCAGCTAACATTTTTGAGCCATCAAAATACATTGTCCAGTGCGAATATGTGATGTATTCTCGGGGTAGTTCGGCTTCAATCCATTCAGCTATAAAATCGGCCAGTACCTGAGATTTAATAGCTCGGCGTGGTTTGTATGATATCTCGAATGGTAGGAGCTCTATGGTCCATTAGGTGATCCGGCCCGTGGCATCCCTGTTGTTGATTATGTCATTCAAGGGGACCTCTGACACCACTGTGACCGAGCATTCTTGAAAGTAGTGTCGTATCTTTCGGGATGCCATAAAAACTGTGTAAGCTATCTTTTGATAGTGGGGGTATAGTGATTTGCATGGCGTAAGTACCTCAGACACATAATAGACCGGCTTCTGGACTTGGAACTTGTGGCCCTCAGACTCCTGGTCTACCATGAGCACCACGCTAACCACCTGATTGGTGGCTGAAATGTATAGCAGCATGGGCTCGCCGACGCTAGGTGTGGCCAGGATGGGGTTGCCAACGAGAAGTGTTTTAATCTCCTCGAGTGCCACAGTTGCTTCGTCTTTCCATTGGAAGTTCTTGGTCTTTTTAAGCAGTCTATAGAGCGAGAGCGCCCTTTCTCCAAGGCGAGATATGAAGCGGCTCAAAGCTGCCACGCATCCGGCCAATTTCTGGACGTGCTTGAGCTCTGTTGGTATTGCGAGCTGGGATAGCGCACTAATTTTTGCTGGGTTAGCCTCGATTCCTCTATGGGAGACGATGAATCCGAGCAACTTTCCAGCGGGGACCCCGAAGACGCATTTTTCTGGGTTGAGTCGTATAACATAGGCTTGTAAGTTGTCGAAGATTTGGCGGAGGTCGTCTATCAGCTGGTCGATGTTTTTGGTTTTGACAACCACGTCGTCCACGTATGCCTCCACTGTTCTGCCAATTTGGTTTTCGAGGCATGCTTGAATCATGCGTTGGTATGTAGCTCCTGTGTTTTTCAGTCCAAACGGCATGGTGTTGAAGCAGAAAGGTCCGTAAGGAGTGATGAATGCGGTTGCCGCCTGGTCGGACTCCATCTTGATCTAGTGGTATCCGGAGTATGCGTCCAGGAAGCATAGCGAGTCGTGTCCGGCGGTGGTGTCGATGATCTGGTCTATTCTTGTTAGGGGAAAGGGTCCTTAGGGAAGGCCTTGTTAAGGTCTTTAAAATCGACACAGAGTCACCAGGATTTGTCCTTTTTGGGTACCATAACCAGATTTGCTAACCACTCGGGATGCTTGATCTCGCAGATGAATCCGGCTTCCAATAGTTTTGCTAGCTCTTTGCCCATGGCCTACTGTTTGGGTTCGAAAAACCGGCGTAGAGCCTGTTTCACCGGCTTGAAGCCTTTTAAGATGTGCAGGCTGTGCTCTGCCAGCCTGCGTGGGATTCCCGGCATGTCTGAGGGGTGCCAGGTGAATATTTCCCAGTTTTCATGTAGGAACATTCTTAACGCCTCGTCAACTGCGGGGTCCAGTTGTGCTCCTATAGATGCTGTTTTATTGGGATCTGTTGGGTGCACTTGAAATTTTACTATTTCATTTGCTGGCTTGAATGATGTGGATTTTTGTCTTTTACTGAGGACCACATCATCATCCCTGTCGACTGTAGTGCATAGTGCTATCAACTCTTCGGCCGTGAGGGCTTCGGATAGTGCCTCTAGGGCGAGGGATGCCGTGTTGTTTTTGGCTCATAAGGCTTTGCTTGGGTCACTTTTAAGTGAGATTACCCCATTGGGCCTTGGCATTTTGAGTTTCATGTACACGTAATGCGGTATGGCCTGAAATCTCGAGAATGCCTCACGTCCTAGGAGGGCATGGTATCCACTGCAAAAGGGCACAATGTGAAATAGCAAGGGTTCGGATCTGTAGTTATCGGGTGTGCCGAACCCAACGTCCAAGGTTATGCGTCCCGAGCAGTGTGCCTCCCTACCGGGTATTATACCTCGGAATGTGGTGTGGCTGCGTTCGATGCGAGATCTGTTGAGCTGCATCTTGTCAAGAGTGTCCTCATAGATGAGGTTGAGGCCGCTGCTTCCGTCCATCAGTACTTTAGTCAGCCGAAAACCATCGATAATGGGGTCCTGGACCAATTGCGGCCGGTGTATGGTTGCTACATGGACTTGGCTCGTCCTTCTTGTCGAAGGTAATAGGCGCAGCTGCCCAAGGTTGTGCGGCCGTCACTTGATATATCTGACTGAGCTCTCAAAGAGCCTTTTTCCTTTTATTGTTTGAGGCGAACGTCTCGTATACCATAGGGACATTTTGGTCCTGTGGTGAAGCCGCGGACTGCTTATCTGGAAGTGTAAGGCCCAAGATTGGCTCGCCATATTTGGCCACTTGTCTTACCATCCAACATGCTCGAAGTCTGTGGGTTGGGTTTGCGTCTAGCAAGACTGAGTGTATTGGGCATGGTTTATCCAGCAACTCGTCCAACACTGATCTAGGCCTAGTCTTCTTTTTGTCAGGCTCGCGTTCTGGCGACCAATTTATATATGCCCGTTTAGAGTGAGACCTTTCATGCTGCGCGGTGATACATCCATTTTGCATCATTCTTTTATATTGATACTTATTGCATTATGGGCTGTTATTACACATTCTAGCACAATACTCATGCCTTTTCTCTCTTATATTACAAGGTTTATATGAAGAGGGTTAGAAACTTGTTTGTCTCAGACTTAGTAGAATCTTAGAAAATCTTCCATTTAGTATGGAGTGAGATACCTCCGTGCTGTCTGGCGGCTCATCATTGTAATCATAACCCGCCAGATATTAGAAACTGCCTGTTGTCAAGCCGGCTCACCTTGTTGGGCAGCTCATGCAACATTTAATGATTACGCTGTCTTGTTTTTAATCACAACTAGTAGTACTGCCTCATCACACAATTGATGCGGTGAGTTATCACTTCATAAGTAAGCCACCATTTATATTTATGCAGTCAACAGTCCTTTCTTAGGTGATTCACTATGTCAAAAACTACCATTTGCAACTGGGTGCCGTCCCAAGTCTCCCAACTCGTGCTCCAGGATTATGCAGCACAAGGCCTTCTGCCGGCTCAAGAGGAGATTGGTTGGCGAGCCACCCAAGGAGATGATGTGCCTCGACCCAGCGAAGGAGAGGTTGTGGTATCTATATACCATCTCATGAGAGGCTTCTCTCCGCCCGGGTCAAAATTCTTTCGGGACTTCCTGAATTTCTTCAACTTTCATCCCCAAGATCTTGCTCCAATTTCCATATCCAACCTGTGCCAATTTCAAGTTCTATGCGAGGTGTACCTTCAAATGGAGCCCACTGTTCATCTCTTTAAGGAATTCTTCTATATCAACCGCTAAACAGAGTTTACCGATGGCCCCAATCTAGAACTCAGCGTAGTCTCAATCCAGAGGCAGAGATATGGTTGCTTTCCTCCAGTCACCCTTCCAAGTCACCCCAAAGGATGGATCAAGACTTGGTTCTACTGCAGAAACACAATTCTAGCTGGTGAAAACCCCTTGCCGGGTTATAGACCTGAACGTCTGCCTATGAATTTTGACATCTCGAGCCGCGTCATTTTAGAAGAGCATGCTCAAACCGCCCCTGTGTACTCCAAACTCAGGGCCTTGCTAGTTAACAGCTTAACTTGGGTTGATCTAACCCGATGCTGGATGGCCTGGAGGATCCTACCATTAAGCCGCCACAACAATTTGATGTACAATTATTCTGGCGGGCCAGACGACCCTCAATGATACAGCAACATTAACCAGGATGCTAATGAAATAAATAAAATTGTGAAGAAATTACTCGGAGAGCCTCAAGATGCCTGCAACAAGGTGGGGCTGAATCCTTTTTGTACTCTTAACCCGGCACCTCCAGTAAGTACACTCATAGCTATTTATCCAGCCTGTCAATCTTTATGTATCCAATGTTCACTTGCTGACCTTGTTGAAACTTTGCAGGCTGACACTCCCTTATGGAAGAGGAAGAAAACCCAAGCCAGCAAAACAAAAACTGTGCTGGGTCAAAAGAAGAACAAGGCTGCTGCTGCGAATGAACCGGTTTCTAGGGACGGGTCACCAGCAGCTGATAACCAGTCAGAGGTAGAACTTGATTCCCTTGCCCCCTCTTTATTGAACTCGTTGACACTTCTTACTCTCAGGGTGATGCTGCCACAAGCCGGGCTGGTGATGTTGAGGTAATTTCCATCTCTTCCGGCTCAGAATCCTTGTCCCTAGAGAAAACAAGGCGGGTCATTCGAAAAGTAAGATTTTGTCATCCCAACGCTCATTTAGATCCGAACTTTATTTTGTAGAAAACTCAGCATGATTCGAGGCGCCAAACTCAGAGTGGCGGCTCTGGAGATCTAGTAGCCAGATTACCTCATGAACCATCTGCCCACAAGCATCATAACGAGGTGCCACACAGTCCAACTCCTTCTCTTCCACAAGCCGGCCTTATCGGGCAGCCTCTTAACCCTTCTGATTCAAGTTATCAGGAGTCGCCACCATCCTTAGGAGACTCATCTGCCACTCAACTGCCAGCTTTAATCATAAACCCCTGGTAAGAAATTTTACTAACTGTTGGCGGCTTGATATAATTATTGGCATGTGTTTTTGAATACACCATCTTGATTACAGGGCCAAAGCAAAGAGCAAGAAAAGAAAAGTAGGTGAGTCTTCAACAAATTCAGATATTCCTGAGTCGGAGGATCAGGCCTTAGTGACCCCTGAAGCAAATATTGAGAACCCCGAAGACCATCATGATGAGCGAGGTGACCCGCCCCCGCAGAATGAACTGATGGCTTCTGAGGCCATGGATATTGATGCTAACCCGGCGGATGATCTTAACCCGCCGAGTCCCACTCTTGCCTCAAGCCTTGCTAAGGCGACTGAAGACATTCCCTCTCATGAGAGGAATAATGAGGACATTTCGATCACTGGGGCGGGTTATAAAACTCCAGAAACCTCCAACGTGCTAACTAAGAACACAACCAAGGAGGAGACACCCTTGTTTGAGAAGGGCAAGGTAAAACTTGAGCTCTCAAACTATGAAGATTTCAGTGCTGATGAACTGCATGCTGGCTATTTAAGCCATCTGTCTACAAGCCAGGACATGGAAGCCAGCCTGGTCAGCATGATGAAGAAGAAATATGAGATACACTCAATCTTCTACCGTGATGTATATATCCTTATGTAGCCCCCAAGTCTTGACCATAGGAAAATTTGAGTATGTTTCAGACTTAGATAGAAATCATGTAGCCCCTAAGGGCCGGCTCATCTTCCTGAGACGAGTCGGGTCTTCTTGTACTCTTTGAGGTAGAAAAATGACATGCATTAGCCCCCAAGTGCTAAGTATATTGCTTCCAATTTGCTTGGGACTTCTCCATTGAACTTGAATTGATATAGCCCCCAAGCACCAGGTATGATATTACCGTCGACTTGCTTCAATATTTGTTAAATAAATAATCTCCTTATTTTGCAGGAGGCTTTAAGCACAGCCGATTCAAATTTGACCAGCTTGAAAAATGACATTGAAAATGAACAGGCTCTGCGGACAAAGGAGGAGTCAAGCCTGCAATCTTGTTTGGAAGAGCTGGAGAAAATCAAGGCGGGCTTTGAGACGAAGAAAAAATCTTTTGAGACAGAGAAAACAATTGGCCCCGGTCACTGAGGAGCTGGCTGGGTTAAAGCGCCATATTACTCAAATGACCCAAGCCATATTTGGTAAGTCATCCTTCAAGTTAGAAAGAAACATTAACTCGTCTGGCAAAGTAATAATTCGCTTGGCATCTCACATATTGCAACTTCTGTGAAGGTGATAGAACGCGTAATCTCCAAGACAACATGATGAAGCTGAAGGCTATGTACTCTCTTGTAGAGTACTTAATTACTTGAAGCATGCTCACCTTAAAGGCTGTCATGGGCGAAAAGGACTTGCCACAATTTATAAAGGATGTGCTGAAGAGGCTATTAACCATCCCAAAGCAGGTCGAAGAACTGAAGATATTAGCCGCCCGATCAAGAGCCACAAGCGCATTGAGCCGGGCTATGGCTTATGCACTAGAGCTAGATCTGTCAGAGATGGCCAGCGGGTTCCTAGAATATAAGTTTGATGGGACTGCTTTTTCGCTATAGGACTACACTTGTTGCGTGAAGGAGTCATGAGTATTGGTGAGTCAGCTTGTTGAAAAGATGGTATTGAAAAAATATATGCCGGCTTATGATGCCAACAACACACGAGTTCCCGCGCCAACTCTGCTATCTTGTGATTTAAGTCCGCAACGGCGTAAGCATTTCTTTGCCCCTGACGTTGACCCATCTCCTATCCTTTATGACGAAGCCGTCTTCCAAGCTTTAATGGATGTCGACTGGACTCTGAACTACTCTCAGATCCGAGAAGCAGAAGAGCCGGTGCAAGATAACCTAGAGGCATCGACCGCTGGGGTTCATCAAGGGGCTAACCCGGATGGCACGGTGGCCAGCTTGCAAGAGTAGTTTATACTCTGCGAAAAATTTCGAATATTCTGGGCTTAGCTGTAGCCATGTAATAGGCTTAGCTGAAATACTTAGTTGCTCTTGCCGTGCCTTCATGCACGTTGAATTGTTGCGCAATCACGTATCTGCCTATTGGTTGAATTTTTTTTGGATCAATGCCTGGTACTTGACCCGCCTTGGACGTCTTATGCCTAAATGTCAAATACCATTGTTTGTGCATGTGTTTGATAAGTCGCCTGCGGCAACCTGTACATGTAAAGACTTCTAACATCTGGAAAAATTTCACCAAGTTATAATTGGTGTGAAATAATCTGGTGAGTTATGCGCCGACGACTTATAGTCGTAACAAACAATTGTGAAAACACAATGTTGAATTAATAATTTGGCGACTCATGGTCAAAAAGGTCAATACTCATCACAAGCAACCTAGAGTTCTTTTGACCTGGAGACGTATAGTCATCGCCATAATGTGATTAAGAGAAAAAGATTCCTATAGATACAAAACCAATATTGATATATATATATATATATATATAAATACTGAATAAACAATAAGTCGGCTTTCGAGGCATGACAAAAAGACTGGCTTTCGATGCTCAAGTCTTGCTTCGATGAAGCTGGCATGATAGCCTTGGTTTATCCTTGCTTTCCGTAAGCCGACTCTCACATGACATAAGCCACCGTTTTAACCTTGACAAGTTCAAGGTCATAAAGATTGACTGTCAAGAGTACGGCGGGTCATCTTTTTAGAGTAGCATCAAGCATACAATGCGGTTTAACCAATAATGTGGCGTTTTTGCCGGGTCAAGAGGGTGAGAATGCTAAACTCGATGAGTTGGAAGCCCCCAAGTGACCTATGATAAAAAAAATAAAAGGCTCATGCACAATATATGAGATGAAACGACAGAGGCCCCGAGTTTCGGGGATGCCGACTTTATTATATTTGATCATAATATATATATATATATTTATACATGATATATATGTACAATGACGGGAGCCAGTGGATCAAGTGTAGTAAGGCCAAAGATGAGCAATATTCCAAGGCCTGTTGGTCTCCTCCTCAGAGGTACGTGACTTATTGTGTTCACGTATATCGATGAGATAATATGACCCATTGTTGAGGTTCTTACTGACCACAAAATGCCCTTCCCAAGGAGGTGAAAGCTTATGCATGCTTGTATGATCTTGAATCAGCCGGAGCACTAAGTCTCCCTCTTGGAAAGTGCGGCTTCAAACCCCGCGGCTATGATAGCGATGCAGGTCTTGCTGGTAAATCGCCAAGAGAGCCGCCACAAGGTCACGTTCTTCCTCCAAGGCATCCAAAGTGTTCTGACGAACAGTCTTATTATCTGTTTCATTGTAAGCCGCCACCTTGGGTGAGTCATGTCGGATGTCACTTGGGAGAACTGCCTCGGCTCCATAAACCATGAAGAACGGCGTGTAGCCTGTTGATCTGTTCGGGTAGTCCTTATGCTCCAAAGAACTGCAGGAAGCTCTTCAAACCAACAATCCAGAGTACGCTCCAAGGGAACCATGAGCCAGGGCTTGATACCTCATAATATCTCCTGGTTAGCACGGTCAGCTTGACCATTGGACTATGGATGAGCCATAGAGGAGAAATCAAGCTGGACGTGCTCTCCTTAACAGAATTCTTTCATCGCACCTTTAGACAGATTTGTCCCATTGTCAGTGATGATACTATGAGGATAACCAAAGCGGAAGATCAGCTTCTTCAAAAACTGGACTGCAGTCGCCGCCTCACAATTGCTGACCGGCTCTGCTTCAACCCACTTTGTAAATTTGTCAACAGCCACCAAAAGGTGAGTCTTCTTGTCCTTAGACCTCTTGAAAGGCCCGACCATATCAAGTCCCCAGACAGAGAATGGCCAGGTTATGGGAATCATCCGCAATTCCTGAGCTGACACATGAGCTTGTCGTGCAAATTTCTGGCACCCATCACACTTATGCACAATATCCTCTGCATCAGCGTGAGTCGTTAACCAGAAAAAGCCGTGTCGAAAAGCCTTCGCCACAAGAAATCTTGACCCGGCATGATGACCACAGTCGCCTGCATGAATTTCTTGCAAAATTTCATGGCTTCATCAGGGGGAACACAACGTTGAAACACGACTGACACACTACATCTGTGTAACTCGCCATTGACAATTGTCATGGACTTAGACCGCCTTATGATCTGCCGCGCCAAGTTTTCATCTTCTGGTAACTTGCCCCTAGTTAGGTAAGCCAGATAAGGCATCGTCCAATCTGGAATAGCACGTAGAGCCACCACCAATTGTCTCTCCGGGTCAGGGATGGCTAGATCTTCCTATGAGGGCAACTTGATCGAAGGGTTATGTAGCACATCAAGGAACACATTAGGGGGAACCGGCTTATGCTGAGAGCCCAGTCGAGATAAAGCATCAACCGCCTCATTGTGGCGCCGGTCTATGTGATCCACTTGATATCCTTTAAAGTGACCAACAATATTGGTCACTGCTTGACGATAAGCCACCATGAGCGGGTCTTTAGAATCCCACTTCCCTGAAACTTGCTGTGCAACAAGGTCTGAGTCGCCAAGGCATCTAACCTGACTCAAATTCATCTCCTTGGCCATGTGGAGCCCATGTAACAAAGCATCATACTCAGTTGCATTGTTAGCACAGGGAAACATCAGCCTTAAAACATAACAAAACTGGTCACCTCGTGGGGAAGATATAACAACTCCAGCCCCCGAGCCTTCCAATTGCCTGGATCCATCAAAGTGTATCGTCCAGTATGTATGATCTAGTTTCTCCTTAGGTGTTTGCAGTTCTGTCCAATCATTGATAAAATCCACCAAAGCCTGAGACTTGATGGCAGTTCGGGGCACATATTTCAGACGATGTGGTCCAAGATCAATTGCACACTTAGCAACTCTGCCTGTGGCTTCTTTGTTTTGAATGATATCCCCTAGAGGAGAAGAACTGACCATAGTGATTGGATGCCCAAGAGAAGTGATAGCCTTGATCTTCTTCGGGTTAGCTTCAATGCCCCTTTCTGAGACCAGAAAACCGAGCAATTTGCCTACTGGAACACCAAAAATGCACTTGGCCGGGTTAATCATCATCTTGTACACCCAGAGATTGTCAAAGGTTTCCTTCAGATCATCAAGAAAGGTTTCCTTCTTCCTTTACTTAACCACAATGTCGTCCACATAAGCATGAACGTTGCGTCCAATCTGTCCATGGAAGCAATTTTGAACATAGTGTTGGTAATTCGCCTAGGCACTCTTAAGCCCAAAAGGCATAGACACATAACAGAAAGCTCCAAAGGGTGTGATGAAGGCTGTCCTTCTCCTGGTCCTCTACTGCCATCTTGATCTGATGATAACCAAAATAAGCATCTAGGAAACACAGACTTCCACAACCCGCTGTGGCATCAATGATCTGATCAATACAGGGGAGAACAAATGGGTCAGCTGGACAAGGCTTGTTAAGATATGTGTAATCAACACACATACGCCAAGTGCCGTTCGTCTTGAGCACAAGCGTAGGATTAGCCAACCACTGCGGGTGAAAAACTTCCACTATGAACCCGGCAGCCAAGAGCCAGACCACTTCTTCTCCAATGGCCTTACGTCTCACCTCGTTAAAATGACGGAGGAACTGTCGGACAGGTTTTTATGATCTACATTAAGGTGGTGCTCAGCGAATTCTCTCGGTACACCTGGCATGTCGGAAGGTTTCCATGCAAAGATGTCCCGATTCTCACGGATGAACTCGACGAGCGCGCTTTCCTATTTGGGATCCATCCCTGTCCCAATGGTGAACTGCTGAGAAGAATCACCAGGAACAAAGTCAATTTGCTGCGTATCTGTCGCCGACTTGAATTTGAGCAGAGGGTCCTTATCGGTGGTAGGCTTCTTCAGAGGGTTCATATCAGCCGGGTCAACATTATCTTTATAAAACTTGATCTCAACAGTGGCACAAGCCGACTCTACATAAGCGGCATCTCCTTCTTTGCATTCCAGAGCTATGTTACAATTTCCATGAACTGTGATCATCACCTGTGGGCCCAGGCATCTTGAGCTACAAATAGACATAACAAGGGCGAGCCATGAATTTGGCGTAAGCCGGCCGTCCAAACAGTGCATGATATGGACTCTTGATCTTGACCACCTCAAACCATAGTGTCTCCGCTCAGTTATTATATTCATCACCAAAAGCCACTTCCAGAGCAATCTTTTCGACAGGGTAAGCCGACTTGCCGGGCACAACTCCGTGAAATACCATAGAGGATGGCTTAAGATCCTTCTCTGTCGGACGCATCGATCTAAAAGTGTCATAATAGAATATGTTAATGCTGCTGCCACCATCCATAAGTACATTGGTGAGTTTATAGCTACCTACTTGAGGGGCTACGACCAGGGCCAGATGACCCGGATCGTCGACTCTAGGCGGGTGATCCGCCCGGCTCCAAGTAATCGTGTGCTTAGACCACCTTAAATATCGTGGTACAGCCGGCTCAACTGCATTGACAGCCTGTTTATGAACCTTACGGTCACGCTTGCAAGTGCTCGTAGTGAAAACATGGTACTGGCCACTGTTGAGCTCCTTAGGGTTACTCTAATACCCAAACTGATTATTCTGCTGTTGATTACCTTGACCAGATTATTGATTATGACCACCATGGTTCCCTTGGTTCTGATAACCAGAGTTTGAACTGCCACCACCAAAGCCGGCTCCTTGAAAACCTCCTGAGCCTGACCAGCCGGGCGGCCCATTGGCATGATGCTGTTGAAACGACTGGTTCGTGTACTCCAGCATGATATAACAATCCTTCCAAGTGTGACAAGACGGCTTGTTAGGATAATTGTGTTTAGGACACGGCACATAAGAGACTCCTCATAATTCTTGGGCTTCCCCCCATTATAAGACTGCTTTCCATTGCGACGCTGATTTTTGAACCCTGCATTGGTGTTAGCTACAAAAATGTGACCCGCCATCGGAGTGTTTGCACTTTCCACCATTACCATGGTTATTATGATTACCATTCTGCGTCGAGGCATTTTGCTGCTGACCCTTACCACCATCGTTTTTCTTGCCCTTGCTAGATTTGTCATCATCCGAGCTAGGATCCTTCGTAAGGTCAGAATCAACATATCTGGTAAGTACGTCCATGAGATTGCCCATATCCGTGCACTTGTGCTTAAGCCGACCAAGCTTCTGCACAAGAGGCTGAAAGTGACAGTTCTTCTCTAAGAGCAACATAGCTTGAGCCGCCTGGATGTTGTCCGAAGAGTGGATAATACTCGCAACCCAGCGAGCCCAATGATGGGCCGACTCATCCTCACGCTGCACACAGTGCTGCAAATCAACAATTTTCATTGGCTGCTGGCGAGTTCCTTGAAAATTCTTATTGAAGCACTCCTTCAATTCTGCCCAGGTGTTAATAGAGTTGGCGGCAGGTTCTTCAACCATGTGCGAGCCGGCCCCTCCAACATCATAGTAAAATACTTGACACATACTACATCACTGACATCCAACATATCCATGGCCAGCTCGTGGCTCTCGATCCAGGGCTCCGGAGGGAGATCCGCCGTGTATTTGGGCACCTTGCGAGGACCCTTAAAATCCTTAGGCATGCACTCGTTAAGTAAAGCCAGCACTAGGCACGACACTCCAATGGTTCTGGTACTCGACCCGGCTCCCATCAACGTTGAAGGAACTACCGGGGCAGCTGATAAGCCCCCTGGTTTGCTCCTTCGGCCTCGTGACGGGCCCGTGCACCATCCATATTTGCTTGAGCATCAGTCCTTGGGTTGAGGGGCGGGTTATTCCGGGGCGGGTTACGGCATCGTTCGCTGCTCGAAACCGCCGGCGACTGAGCATGCCGACTGTAGCTATGACTCGGCAGCGGTGTAGAGTGTACATGATGCTGATTGTATGAATAATTGGCCTGTTAAGCATTCGCCGTCTGCAATGGCTCAATGACATTCCGGGTTTCAACCGCAACTGGCGACTCGCTGGTGATAGGAATCGCAGTAAACTGGGTCGCCGCTGCCACCATGTTAGCCACTGGGTTGGAGAAGTGACCCGGTGATGTTGGAAAGTGCGGTGGCGGCGTCTGAACAGGGGGGCGGGTTTGGTCCCGGCTCCTCCCTTCAGGCCAGCTTTGGCTGGTGAGGTTGGGCCGCTGCTCTGTTGCTAGGTGCTTCCATGGTTAACTGGGGTATAAGCCTGCCCTGGGCATGTTAAACAAACATGTTGGCTCGTAACCCGGAGGTAAGCGACTCTGATATCTCCGCTGATGAACTACGTTGGATGCGTTCTGCTCAAGGTTTACACGCCAAGCCTGTGTTTTCAGACGCTCTGCCTTTGCAGTAATTTGAGCTTGCAACTCGGCTGTCCGCGTGTTTTCAGCATTGATGTCCTCCTGGGCTTTGTTCATCTGCTCCCGAAGCTTCGCAATCTCTGCATTGTGCTCTGCCTGATTTTTCTCAGTGACCTCGGTCACCAATAAGGTGGTTAGGGTGGTCCTCAACTTATATAGGAGTTGAGCTGGAGGCCTGACTGAGCCCGAAGCTGAAGGATCTGTTGTCGCTGTTGCCATGGCTGCCATATTATTGAGAGCTGGTGCCATTCCCGCCATGAAGATGGTGGCTTGGCACGGTGGCTCATAGGGGTCCAGAATAATATTGCCATCGGAACAGCCCCGAAGCCCGCCGTCATGAAGTTGGTAAATTGACCCAGTCTCCCCGGTCGAGGAGTTGCCATCTGAATAAATGAGAGTCTCTCCTCCAGACGCGGAATTTTCCGCGAGCTCCACGCCTTGTGTGAAGCCAACGAAGAGTGCTTCTTGCTGGTTTGGATCCGGGCGGGCTGTGTGCGCCGAGCTGGCTCGACTAGGTCGATGCAGATGTCCGACTAAGGCTCAGATCCATCGATCTTGCCGATGAAGACATGGATTCCGCCGAAGGGGACCCGGTGCCCATACTCGATTGAGTCGGCCTCGGGGCCCCAGCCGGCGTCATCGATGTAGAGCTTGCCGCAGCGACTCTTGGTCATCCTTCCAATGCGTATCCCTCGATCCCTGGGAAAGAGCCCTTCAAGAACTTAAAACCACCATGCACTGGCTCCATGGTTGGCGCCAACTATCGTGGTTTTGTCATGGCAGATGTCCTAGTGTGAGGACTTAATCGTGAGGCCATCGCAACCGGGTGATTAGCTTGTCGGGGTTAAGCAGAATCGAGAGACACGAGTTACCCAGGTTCGGCCCCTCACGATCGAGGTAATAGCCTACTTCCTGCTTGTTTGCTTATTGCTTGGGAATCAATTACAAGGGAGTGGATTCGCTTGACCTAGCTATTGATTGATTGTAACTTAGTCCTATCTACCTCTAGGACTCGCCTTTATATACAGGTCGAGATCCAGGGCTTATAAGAGTATGGGTCGGGCTACAACCCATGACTTGGTATGTTTCTAACTTGTCCCTTAAGCACGGGAACTCTTGGTGACTTGGGCTTCAGGGCCATGTGCCGCCGTCTTCGGATGCTGGGCCCTTAGCCGGCACACTCTATGAGCCGCCCAACCAGTCTTGTTCCTGGGCGCCTCGACCCGTCATGAGTCTTGCTCCTAAGCCGCCATCAGGATGACCCAGCCCAATCATGGCGGGTTATGTAGTGGGGTTATATCCCCAACACTAATGGTGAAGAACTTCAACAAATTCTACAAGAATAGAAGCAAAGAGAGAAGCTCCAAGTCAAGACACTATGTGGAAAGATCATCAAGTCATGACCGTAATTGCTACAATTGTGGAAGACCCGAACACTACTCCAATGAGTGTATGACACATCACAAGAAAAGAGATGAATCACCTAGACAAAAGAGTAGAAGAGATGAATCACCTCATAGAGAGAGATGGAGTAGAGATGATCATTATGAACAAAGACCTTTTTGAAGAAACAAGGATTCGGAAATGAAAGACAAGTCAACCAAGAGCTACTCTAGAAGAAGACACCAAGCTCATGTTGTTGAATAGGTCTGTGGCTCCAACTCCGACAAGAACTCTGAGAGAAGTTATCACTCTGACTCCAACTATAGTCAAGATGAAGGTGTTGCCGGACTTGCTCTCATATCCTCCAACTCCTATGACCTATTTGATTCACAAAATGAGGGAATTGGAAGATGCTTCATGGCTAAAGCCCCCAAGGTATCACACCCCGGGTATCTTGATTTCAATAGTGATGAGGATGATTTTCTAGGTGATGATGATTTGCTTGTTGATAAAACTAGTGATGTGAGCTATAATGAACTTGCTAGTAATCATGATAGTCAAGATGAAACGAATGACAATGTTAAGAAGGAGATTGAGCGTCTAACTAAAGAATTAAACACTCTTAAGTTATCTCATGAAACAACTCAAGAAGATCATAGAGAGCGCCTAAGAACTCATGAGAATCTACACTTTGAGAAGCTAAATTTAGAGCAAGAGCATGAGCTTCTAAAAGCCATCAATGATGATCTTCGAAAGAAGCGTTCTTATTACATTGCCAAACGTCTTCTCTTGCCTACTTTTATGCCACAAGTTAAATCTACTCAAATTAGTAACAAGAGTAAGAAAGGTTCTACCTCTATTAGTAACAATAACAATGCTAAATCCAATGTTGTTGCTTCTAATAGTTCTATTGATTCCACTAATGATTCTCTTAGCCAAGTTACACTTGAGCAAGAAACAATTTATTGAAAGGAATTATAGAAAAGGGTGTCTACAAGAGCCTTGCCGGGTGTCGGTGCACTAAGAATGGGGTCCTTAGCTCCCCTGACTTGTGCATGGACGGTAATAGCATTCCCCGCAAAGGGCCTTGGCGGGGACTAATACCAGACCAGAGAAGCCGCTCTTCGTGAGATTAAATAGCGCATCAAGAAGGCTAAGGCTTGAAACAAGCTACTAAACTCACAACAAAAGCAGCTGATCCCAGCAAGAACAAGCCGACAAGACAAGACCCGGCAAGCCCCTCGAGCACACACTTCCCGCCAAACGCCAGCGCTCCACTTCTCTGGCCAGCTGGTCGCTGATCAGTGGGGTGTCGCCTTGTAGGCGGTTAGGTTGAGGCAGCCTATACGTGTCAGCTTCCTGGGAAGGAGGATTACCTTTATTGACACCCGTCCTAATGGCGTGTCAAGCTAATAGGAGGTAGTTGAGCAAGTGGTGCGACAGCCTTGCCGGGGCTCCACCTCCACACGACACCTAGAAGCACATTTAATGCATTTTTGTCCTAACTAGAAGAGTTAGGTATGATAGTTCCATATCAGTCTAATCACCCTGTAATGACCCTTTTGCCACTGTGGTAACCCGTTGAGCTATAAAAGGAGGGCCAAGGCAACCTTTACGGGGGTTCGAACCCTGGGCAACCCTCACGCATAGTTAACCGTGCAGCTACCTTCTCCTACCAACTTGCCGCATGGGAGACGCTCTGTGTACTTTCTTCCACATTCACCCAATACAGCAAAGCAAGAGTAGGGTTTTACACTTCTCAGCGGCCCGAACCTGGGCTACCGTGGCGCCTCTTGTTGCCCTTGCTCTTTGTGTTGATTGCTCCCCCTTGCCAAACCAGGAAAGGGGCTGCATTTCCCCATAGAAAGCCGGCTCCACCCTGACATCCTTGGCGTGCCAGGCAGGGGCACGCATCGGTGTGAATCGAGACAGCGAGCAGCGCGTCAGCTTCATCAAGTTCAACATTTTCTTCATCATCCATGGTGCCTAAGAAGGAGGGCTCCATGACGGTGAAACCTCCCGCCACAAAGTTTCCATCGCACTCGCCTGTGAATGGCACGGGCGGCGCTGCCGCAGGCAGGGTGGACGCCATGGGGGGCATGGCGGGCATAGGAGGTGCGGTCGCCGTGCCCACCGCGGCGGGAGCAGGCAATTGAGGCACCGGAGTTGGGTGACTTCCTCAACCCTATGGCAAAAACAGCAGCGATGGCGAAGGAAGAACACCTTTTGCCTCCTCCGCACCCCAGCAGCGCGGCCATTAGAGTAGCCGAGGCCGGCTGGACGGAGGGGCTGCGGCCACCTTTCAATAAATAGCATTACCGCACTACTCCCGGACGACCGTCGGGAGTGGGAGCTTCCTCGACAACAAGATGTGCACGGTTCACCAATCGCTGATGAGCCCGCACCCGGCAACGCGGCCGGCCACCTTGCAAGGCTGGACGCCCGGCAGTGTCGTGGACAGTGGCTAGATCATTGGGTTTTCACTCAAGCCCACAGGGCGGAGTTGTTGTGGAAGCACTGCGGCAAGGTGTGCATTCACCCTTCCCCGGCAAGGTTCTCAACACGTCGCGGTACTCTGCACGCATATTGTATGTGGGTGGAAAAGAGTCCGCCGCGTGCGAGATTTCTGCGGGAAGGGAGAAATTCCGTCTTTACAATGGTGGTGGCCACAAAGAGAAAAGATAAGTTGAAAAGCTCTCGATTCCTGATTCTTTAATTATCCTTTGCGATTCCCTTGGTTTGAACCTAGTACTTGTATAAGGAACCTGCAACACGAGGGAACCCTACCATGATCATTCGCGCCCTTGTCTGTTTTGAGTCCGCTCAACTGTTAGGGTGGCTGCGTCAAAAATGTCAAAGGGCAACTTGCCGCCGGCGGCACTACCAGCAGGCTGCTAGGGGTCCGCCACCAAAGCACTCGCGGCTAGTATCAGTCCCAGCAAGCTTCCTGTTGGGGATATTATGCGACATATGCCAGGGGGTGGCTTATCGTGGATGGGGACAAGAGTACGTCGCTGGGCTCTAGAAGCGGGAGTGAGCGAGACCGCATACGCCTGCGAATCTTACCCAGGTTCGGGGCTCTCCTCGGAGATAACACCCCTAGTCCTACTCTGCGTGGTCTCCGCATGATGACTATGATCACAAGGTAGCTACAAGCTTGCTCCTTGAGCTGTTTCGGCTAGAGGAGGAAGAAGGGTAAGGCTAGCCCTACTCTTCTCTTTATGTGTGTGCGTGTGAATGGCGTCGGTGCTGAACTAAGATCCCTCCCTGCATGGGGAAGCTTGGGGGGTTTATATAGGCCTACCCCCCAAGGGTACAATGGTAATCCGGCCGGGTGTAGGACCCGGTCGTCAGCGTCTCTGGTTGCCGGCTTCTCCGCCGACTGCTGGGGCCCGCCGCCTGGTGGGCCCCGCCGACTGCCGTGATCTCGGCCAACAGGTAGGGCCCGCCGCCTGCGGGCCATGTTGACTGCTTTAGACTGTAGCCTCGCCCTTGATGACGAAGGCTTTGTCGGGGGGAGCGTGGCTATAGTCCCGCCGCCTGGCGGGCGCTCACTGTAGCCATACCCCGTCACATCTGGTTAATGGCGCATAGACTCCAAGGGGGAGAAGGGGCGCCTGCTAGGAGTCGGCCCTCCCTTGTTGCCGCCTGCTTGAGGTTTGCCGCCTTCTGGTGGCCCGCGGACTGGTAGGACCCGCCGCTTGCGGGCCGTACTGACCACCCGTCGTGGGAGCGTGGCTCCCTCTGACGCTAGTGATGTCACAGATTACGTGGCAGCAGTGCCGCGCTGGGTGGGGGGTGTCCGCCCAGTACGTAGCTCTGTGGTCACGTCCCATCCTGGATTTGGGGGTGGCAGGCTGCACTGTAGCCAAGCCTTGTCTTGTCGAGGTGATGTGGTGCTGACTTCGAGGGGACAAGGGACCGCCTCCTAGGAGCCGGCTTCTCTTGTGGCCGCCTTCTGGGGTTTCGCCGCCTTCCAGCAGCCGGCCTCTCGGACCTGCCGGCCCAAGAAGGCGGCCGTGCTTCCAGGAGGTATGAGCGGCACAGTTGCCCCCGATGTCTTGAAATACCATGGGGGGCTGATGAGCCTACCCGTGGTCATTTACTCCGACAGTAGTCCCCAAAGCTGGTGGGGCGCCGCGGCTGAAAAGGCGAGAAGCATCAGCAGCTTCCTACTCCGAGTGGTCTGTTGTAGTTATTTCATCCGTCTTATGGGGGTGCCGACAGCTACGAGTCGGCCATGGCCAGGCGGTCCGCCTGGTGAATTCGAAACGTTGTGGTGGAGATCGGGTGGCACGCCAGCCGGATAGCAAGCTTGCCGCCCGTTGCTCACCCGCCACGCGGCGCTAGCAGGCCAGGCCGGCCTGCCAGCCCGCGTGCGTGATGGGACGCTGCCGCAGGCCAGGGCCCGCCACTACAGAGCCTCGGCACGCGTGCGGATCCGCTGCGGCCGAGGCGGGCGGTTGGGCTTCTGTGGCTTATTAATCGCGCGCCGTTAAGGCGCGGATAGTGCGGGGTCATGGGGGGAGTGAGCGCAGTTAATCCCACGACCCCCAATGTTCCGCCCCCTCGGCTCCGCCGCTAGGGGCTATAAGTAGGGGGAGGAGGGGACGGCAGACGCACGCGCTCCCTCCTCTCCCTTCATCCTCGCCGTTCTTCTTCTTCGTTTCCCTGCTGCTGCCGCGCCCCTCCCTCTTGCCGAGGCGCTGCCGTAGCTCGTCGTCACCGGGCCTCCCTCGCTCCGCGGCTTTCTTGCTCCGCCGCGGGTTTGCCAGCTCGTCGCCGCGCCATGCCTCTGTCGAGCACCCAAATCCATGGCGCGCGAGCGGGCCGGCGACTGGGATGGCTCCAACGTCCATGAAGACCATCTCACCCTTCTTCAGCAGACGCGGCGGCTGCCTCGTGAGACGCACGTGAAGGTGTGTGTCCCCCCCGAGGCAGAGATCTCGCCGGCGCCGGAGGACGACGAATGCGTCGTCTTCCGGTCGCACTTTCTTCATGGCTTCGGCCTGCTGGCGAGCAGCTTCCTCCGCTCCTTTCTCACTTTCTATAGAGTCCAGCCGCACCACCTCACACCGAACACGGTGGTGCTGCTGGCCGCCTTCGTCACTCTATGTGAAGGCTACCTTGGTGCTCTCCCCACCCTCGAGCTCTAGGGGGAGTTCTTCTACCTCAAGCTTGGCACCGCCTCCAAGAACAAGGCGGCGCAGTGCGGCGCCTGCGGCGCAGTGCGGCATTCGGGTAATGGGGTCCGCTTCCCGTCCATCCCCCTGCTGCAGTCGGCCAAGCGGTGGCAAAAATCTTACTTCTACGTCAAGAACCTCCATCCGACGAGGGACTACATCAACCTGCCGGCTTATGCGGCCGGCCCGCCGGTTGAGCCATGCACATTCGGCCGAGGCATCTGTCAGCCGCCTCCTCCGCCGCCCTCGCCCGGCTTCAAGTGATGATGGATTCGGAAGGCCTCAAGGCCTCAGATCTGCTGACCGCCTTTGTGGCGCGCCGAGTGCTCCCCCTCCAAGCCCGGCCTCACATCATGAGCCGCATGAGCGGGCATCGGGATCCGTGCCGGATGTGCACCAAAGAGCTGCCGGACATGGAGGTGGTCCGGCTGGTCAATTATTTCTCCAATTGTAAGCTCCCGGAGAAGGGGTGGCGGTTCGGCAAGCCGCCGTACAGCCGCGCACACCCACCGCCTGTGGTGAGTCCTTAATTCTTTGTTCTTTCATTTGTCCGGGTTCTTTTTTCACCGCCTAACCAGTCGGCCATGGTGCCGATCTGCTCGACTCAGTCGGCAGCCGATGCTCTGGAGCCAGGTCATCAGTGCCTGCCGGACTGGTCAGTGAGCGACGTGGGCGACTCCGACTTGGGGGCGGCCGCCATGGAGGAGGACGACGCCACGGGCGGTGGTAGTGGTGATGGAGCAGACGGCTCCTTAGGAGGCGGCCTTGGGGACTGGCCGGATGATGATGATGAAGACAACGAGTCGTGCCGTATTTACGGCACCGACATGGCGGGCGCGAGCTCTTCAGCCGCACCGACCGCAGCAGGCGGCGCGCCGAAGCGCCGAGCCGGCGCCGGGTTGTACGGTAGCCGGCCCAAGAAGCCGAAGTCTTCGGCTGCCGTGACCAAGCGGCAGGAGGCTGCTGCGAAGGCGGCCCTCTTCCAGAAGGCCCCAAAGCAGCGCCCGATGGTGTCCGCGTAAGTATTCGATCTTTTCTTGCGTTTGCTTTTCTCCTTTTCTCGCAAACCCCTTCTTAGCTCTTGTTTGGCTTGAACAGGGCCCCGCTCTCTCTCGAGTGGGCCTCGTCTACCTCATTGATTGGGGCGGCGGGTGGCTCTGCAGAGCCCCGCCGCGTGGACCCGCTTGCCGACCTCAGGGATGCGACGGAGAGGAACACTTGGGAGGCGCAAGAAGAACGGGATGCGACGGAGAGGAACGCGCGGGCGGCGCAGGCGGAGGCCGACGCGGCGGCCAAGGGGCAGGCGGACACGGCCGCCAAGGCGCAGGTGGAAAAGGCGGCACGCGGTCGTGCCTCGGAGTCCTCCGTCCCGCAGCGCGCAGAGCCGCAGGTGCCGGACGGCCGGGCACCGACTGGAGGAGCCGGCGGCGACCGGTCGGTCCAGGAGAGGGGAGGGGGCGACCCCGTCATCTTGGAGGCAGAAGTGCCCCCACAAGCATCGACTGCCGACGCCCAGGGCAGTCGGCTTGACGTGCCACTGGTGCCGTCAGTCAGTGGCGAGTTGGTGGTGGGCTCGACTCCCGCGGTCCGCACTCCGGTGCGCCGGCGTGCGGGGAAGGCGGCTTCAGCACCACGCCCGCTGGAGATCAGGGCCGCAAGCTCATCGGCCCCTGATGCCGAGCCCACTAGTGCCGCCCCACCGGAGTGGGTGCTTGGGGGCGGGACGGGTGTTCTGAACACAGCCGCACAGGACGTCCAGGCCCGGTTCCAGGCCCAAGGCGTCGCTCTCCAGCAGTACATGCAGGCTTTTTGGCAACGCGGTCGGCCGTCCGGGTATGTTCCTTGCATCTTGTTTTTGATTCTTGTAATCTTCCGTGGGGGCGCGCCAGCGCACCCACTGGGTGTAGCCCCCGAGTTCCGGGCCGGCTGCTAAGCAGGCGGCTCGGAACTTCAAGATAAGTTCCGAGTGCTAACTTATTCTCTCTTCTATTTTCTTTGTTTCAGGATTACCACAACATCCGCGTAGCCGCCTTTAACTCCCATGTCCAGGAGCTGGCTAAGCGGACCACTGACTTGACCGAGAGCCGGAGTAAGCACTCCGCCTTCTCCCTCGCGGGGGCGCGTCAGCGCACCCGCTGGGTGTAGTCCCCGAGATTCGGACCGACTGCTGAGCAGTCGGGCCGGATCTCCCGGCAACCACTCGTCTTCTTTGCTGATTGTTGATGTCTTTTCTTTCTTACATTTGTAGGGGCGGCCGTCGAACTGCAGCAACGCTTGGGCGAGGCCCCAACCGAGCTGCGCAACAAGGAGGAGGAGCGCAGCAAGGCGGCTCAGGAGTGCGACCGCCTGGTCAAGGAGCTGGCGGACCAGGCGGGTCGGCACAAGGCGGAGCTCCAGAGGCTGAAGGAGCACGAGGATGCCCTCAAGGCCGAGTTCGAGAATGAACGCTCGAAGTGGGCCGAGAAGGAGGCGTTCCTCACCACTGGCTACGACGAGATTGAGGACATGATTGACGGTAAGTCCCTCCTTCTTTTGAACGGCTGCCGACTGCTGCAGGAGTCGGCTTCCGGCCTTTAATCTTTGATCTTCTTCTTGTGCACAATACTTTTCTGGTCACTCCGTCGCCGTCAACCAGGACATCGAGGCGCGTCGCGACGTGCGGAGGAGGGTGGCCCAGGACATCGCGCCCAACGCACCACGGAATCTCGGCGAGCAGCTTCTGGCCATCAAGGTGCGCCTGCAGCCGGCTCAGGTGCTGTTCACCCTCTGGCCCAATGCCCGAGTCCCGCGCACCCCCAGTCGGACTGCCGACTGGTTGGAGGTGGCAGTCGGCCGCTTCGAGGCTTGGAAGGGCGCCGCGGCTCGGGCGGGTGCGCGGACAGCCTTGGAGTTTACCAAGGCGTGGTATCCGGGCCTGGATCTGGCCCAGCTGACCACCTTCCGGCAGGAGGCTGGATCGGAGCTGGCGGCGGTGGGCCGCGCGCTCACTCATCGTGCAGCGGCAGTCGTCGAGTACGCCGACACCGCTGTTTTTGTCCCTGAGCTGGACAAGGAGGGCGCTGAGGTGCCGCCCCACTGGTTCGGGCTGAACCTGGAGGACGGCGAGGACTCGGTGGAGGAAATCGCTTCCAGCGACGAGGGCGAGGACGAAGGGGGCGAGGATGGCGAAGACGATGCACCGGAGGACGGAGCGGATAGCCACCCTCAGCCCGATTGAGCCTCGAGCAGCGAGCCACGTGTGCCTGTGCCGACTGCTACTGGTGCTGACCAGGCTGAGACTCACCAGTCGGCCGCTCCACCAACCGGCGCCGCTGCCTCCACCAACCTGCCGGACCCGCCTGCTGCTCCTCTGGCCTAGGCGGCCAGTTTTATCTTATCCTTTCCTGTTCTTGTAATCTTTTGGACAAGTTTGTTAAATTTGCGCAGTTCCACCCACTGGGGGTGTATTCAAACTTTGTTGAATTCTGGTTATGAGCCTTGCTATGTAAATTAATTCCCGCACAAGTTGTGCCTTGCCGGGTTCTGACTTGTCTTGCTTTTCTGTTCTTTTTGGCTTTTTCCTTTGCTGCCTTCCCTTAGCTGCCGCGTTGCCAGCCAAACAGCCACTCTGCGGTCTATGGCTGGGTCAGGTACTTGGCCATTTTGGGAAGACAAGTACTTTGCCGCTTAGAACGTAGCAAGTTAAGTGAGAAGCCGGCCGGCCGGCTGCTCAGCAGCCGGACGGTGAGGCGAGGAGCCGGCTTGGCCTATGTGGGTGCTTTTTTCCTTAGCCTTTTTTCGTGTGGGCACCATTTCCTACCTTTATCTCTCGCCAGCCGAACAGTCGCTCTGCGAGCTGTGGCTTAAGGCAAGAGAGGGCTTAGATGCCGGCACACTACTTGTCCGACTGCTGGTAGCATCAACATAGCACAAGGCGGCAAGCCCCCGGGCCGACTGGTCGGACCCGGTGCCAGGCAGAGGAATGACATAACACATTCACATGCATAAAACTTATAGATAAAAAGGGTAGCCCCCGAGTGCTCCTCGAGGGACCCGATGTCTTTGCGCTTAATGCAAAAGGTAGCGTGGTACATACTGCATCAACTGTAAAATCTTTGGAGGAGATTTGCGTTCCATGGGCACTCTGTTTCCTTGCCGGAATCGTCCCTCTTGTGCGCCCTGGGCTTTTGCGCGTCGATCAGGTAATAGGAGTCGTTGCCCAAGGCTTTGTTGATGATGAAGGGGCCTTCCCAAGGGGTTGAGAGCTTGTGCTGGCCGGCTGTTCGCTGGATCAGCCAGAGCACAAGGTCTCCCTCTTGGAAGGATCGTGGCTTGACCTTCCGACTGTGGTAGCGGCACAGGCTCTGCTGGTAGATGGCGGACCGGCTGAGTGCTAACAGCCGGCCCTCTTCCAGCAGATCGATGCCGTCTTCTCGTGCTTCCTTCGCCTCCGCCTCCGTGTACATGGTGACGCGAGGAGAGTCAAACTCGATGTCAGTTGGGATGACGGCCTCAGCCCCGTACACGAGGAAGAAGGGAGTGAAGCCGGTTGATTTGTTCGGAGTGGTGCGGAGACTCCAGAGGATGGCCGGCAGCTCTTCGATCCAGCAGCTGGCCGAGCGCTCCAGGGGCTCGACCAGTCGGGGCTTGATGCCAGACAATATGAGGCCGTTTGCTCGCTTGACTTGTCCGTTTGACTACGGATGGGCAACGGACGCTAAGTCCAGTCGGATGCCCTGTGTCGCGCAGAAACGGGCCAAGGCGCCTTTGGCAAAGTTTGTGCCATTATCGGTGATGATGCTGTGTGGTACACCATACCGGACGGTGATATCTGCGATGAAGGTCACAGTAGTTGGACCATTGAGCTTCTTGATTGGCTTTGCTTCAATCCACTTGGTGAATTTGTCCACGGCGACAAGTAGAAGAGTCATGCCGCCGTGTGCTATCTTGAATGGGCCCACCATGTCCAGCCCCCAGATGGCAAAGGGCCAAGCAAGGGGGATGGTCTTGAGTGCAGAAGCCGGCAGATGTTGCTTGGAGCTGAATTTTTGGCACCCCTTACACTTCTTGACCAAATCCTTGGCGTCCTCTAAAGCAGTCGGCCAGAAGAAACCGTGGCGGAAAGCTTTGGCGACAAGGGATCTGGAAGCCGCGTGGTGGCCGCACTCGCCTTGGTGGATGTCTCTGAGGATTGCTTTGCCCTTCTCTGGCTCTACGCAGCGCTAGGAAACACCGGCGACACTGCGCCTAACCAGCTCTCTGTTCACTTTCGTGTACGCTGCTGCCCGGCGTTGCACTTGCCGGGCCAAGGTCTCGTTGGCTGGTAGCTCTCTGATCACCAGAAAGTTGAGGATGGGCTGCGCCCATGATGGTGCTTCGACCACTTTCATCACGGCCACCGGTACTAGGGCGGTTGGGTTGGGAGACGGTGGGGTGGGGTCAGCCGCCGCTTGCTGCATCGTTGAAGTCCCCGGGCCGGCTGCTGCAGCCCCTGGGCCGGGTTCTGAGGTCCCCGAGCCGGGTGCTACTTCTGCAGTCCCCGAGCCGCCTGCCGAAGTCCTCGGGCCGACTGCTGCAGCCCCCGAGCCGGGTTCTGAAGTCCCCGGGCCGGGTGCGACTGCTGCAATCCCTGAGCCGCCTGCCGAAGTCCTCGGGCCGACTGTTCCGGGGGCAGGTGGCATAAAGATAGATTCTGATTCCGGTGAAGTCTTGATAGATGGCTTGCGGAGGCACTGAAGGGAGACGCCGACTGGTATGGCTTACCGGGTGGAGCCGATCCACGCCAGGGCATCTGCTTGCTCGTTGTCGGCCCGTGGCACATGAAGGAACTCGCACCCGTCAAAATATCCACTGATCTGCTGGACGAGGAAGCGGTAGCTTGCCATGTTTGCATCCTTTGCGTCCCAGTCGCCAGACGACTATTGGACCACCAAGTCCGAGTCGCCGTAGCACAGAATCCGGCGGATTCCAATCTCCTTGGCCAGCCGGAGTCCGTGTACTAGTGCCTCGTACTCGGCCACGTTGTTGGCGGCGGCAAAATGTATTTGGAGCATGTATCGGAGCTTGTCGCCTTTGGGAGAGGTGAGGATGATGCCGGCTCCCAAACTGGTGCGCATTTTCGAGCCATCAAAGTGCATCCGCCAATGGGTGGAATCCGGCGCTGGTGGCAGGTACTGGGTCTCGGCCCAGTCGACAAGGAAGTTGGCCAGCGCTTGGGACTTGATGGCGGTGCGAGGCTGGTAGAAGATGGTGTAGGGGGCCAGCTCGATGGCCCATTTGGCCACCCGGCCTGATGCATCTCTGCTGCCTATGATCTCCGCAAGCGGGGCGGTGCAGACAATCGTGATGGGGTGCTCTTGAAAGTATGGCTTGAGCTTCTTGGCGGCGAAGTGCACGCCGTAGCACATCTTTTGGTAGTGGGGGTAGTTCTGCTTGGAGGCTGACAGCACCTCACTCAAGTAGTACACGGGCCTCTAGACCGGCTGTGCCCTGCCGTCTTCTGGGCGCTCTACCACGATGACAGTGCAGACCACCCGGCTGGTGGCGGCGATGTAGAGGAGCATGGGTTCCTTAGAAGCCGGAGCCGCCAGGACAGGCGGCGATGTAGAGGAGCATGGGCTCCTTAGAAGCCGGAGCCGCCAGGACAGGCGGCGTGGTCAACATCTTCTTGAGCTGGAGGAAGGCCTCATCCGCCTGGTCGTTCCACTCGAAGTGAGTGGTTTTCTTCATCAGCTGGTACAGGGGAAGAGCCTTCTCACCCAGCCAACTGATGAAGCGGCTGATGGACGCCAAGCACCCGGTGAATTTCTTGACGTCTCGCAGTCGGGCAGGTCTCTCGATCCTCTTGATGGCCTTGATCTTCATAGGGTTGCATTCGATGCCGCGTTCTGAGACCAGAAAGCCAAGGAGCTGGCCGGCTGGGACTCCGAATACACACTTTTCTGGGTTGAGCTTGATTTGAAAACGGCGCAGATTATCAAAAGTCTCCTTGAGATCTTCCAAGAGGGTACCGCGCTTCTCCGTCTTCACCACAATATCGTCTACATAGACGTGGGCATTTCTACCGAGTTGTTTGAGGAGGCACTTCTGCATGCAACGCTGAAAAGTGGCACCGGCATTTCTCAAGCCGAATGTCATGGTCAGGTAGCAGAAGGCACCGAATGGTGTGATGAAGGCGGTCTTCAGCCGATCGGCCGGGTTCAGCTTGATCTGGTGGTAGCCGGAGTAGGCATCAAGGAAAGACAGCAGCTCGCATCCGGCTGTGGAGTCTATCACTTGATCTATCCGGGACAGAGCAAATGGATCTTTGGGGCAGGCTTTGTTGAGGCTGGTGTAATCAATGCACATGCGCCACTTGTTGTTCTTCTTCGGTACAAGGACTAGGTTGGCTAGCCACTTTGGGAAAAACACTTCCATAATGAAGCCGGCTGCTAGAAGCCGGGCTATCTCTTCACCAACAATTCTTCTCTCCTCCTCTGCCAGGCGGCGGAGGGGTAGCTTGACTGGTTTGGCATCTGATCTGACATGTAGCTTGTGCTTGGTGAAATCCGTCGGAACACATGGCATGTCCTGGGGAGACCATCCAAAGATGTCCCGATTCTCACGGAGAAAATCGACGAGCTCGCTTTCCTATTTGCTGTCAAGGTGAGCCCCTATGACAGCGAACCTCTCTGGGTGCTCAGGGTCCAAGGGGATCTTCTTGGTTTCTTTGGCCGGCTGGAAAGAGCCCTGAGCTTCCGAGTCCTTTGGGTCTGGTGACATGTTCGGCTGCTTGCCGGCCATAGCCACAACCCGGTCAAGGAGCCGCCTCTCGGCAGCAATCACAAGGGTCTCGGCCAGCTTACTACTGGCAGTAGCACAGGCGGCCGACTTCTGGTAGTCACCGGCTATGGTGATAATGCCCTTGGTACCAGGCATCTTCATCTTGAGGTAGGCGTAGTGTGGCACCGCCATGAACTTGGCCAGAGCAGGCCGGCCAAGGAGCGCGTGGTAGGGGCTCTCTAGGTCCACCACCTCGAACCAGATTGGCTCGTGGCGGAAGTGATCTTTGTCTTCGAAGAGGACATCTATCTTGATCTTGCCGATTGGAGAGCAGGAAAGGCCATGTACAATGCCATGGAAGACAGTCCGGCTGGGTTGGAGCTGCTTCTCCTTGATGCACAACTTCTCCAGGGTGTCACGGTAGAGGATGTTGATGCTGCTACCGCCGTCTATCAGAACTCGGGAGAAGCGACAGGCTCGCCGCTCCGTTGAAAAGGTGGCATCCAGCACCAGGGCGTAGGACCCCAGAGAAGGCATCACCTCCGGGTGGTCAGCGCGGCTCCTGCTGATAGGCCTCTCGGACCTGTGCATGAACTCTGGGACCTCAGAAGCGACCGTGTTCACCTCGCGGTGCTACTGACGCCGGCTATGCCTGTCGTCGGCCACACTGGTGAAGACGACGTAGGCTCCATGTTCTTTGGGGAATTCATCTTGGATTGCGCCAACGGGGCGGGCCGCCGGCTGCTGAGGAGGCGGAGCCGGCGGGCCAGCAGGCGGAGGGGGTAGTCCTTCACCTTTGGCAATGCGGATGAGCCAGTGGCACTTTCGGGTGGTGTGGTTGGACGGCTTCGCGCCGCTGTGGAACTTGCAGGGAGCATCAAGGGTTTGCTCGAAGGAGAAGGCGGGCAACCAAGCAGGCTTGCCCCCTTTCTGATGCTTGGGGTCGAGTTGCCCCTCCGGCTACTGGTCTTCAACTGCTGCCACCTGCAGGCTGGTGGAAGCCGGTTGCTGAGCCTTTCATTTGTTGTCGTTCGACTGCTGGCGCCGACTAGAGTCACCAGTTGGCGTTTGAGGGGCCGGAGGGAGCATCTTTCTAGACGCGTCCACTCGGAGCTCCGACTTCATGGAGGAGTCGGCGGTGGCGTACTTGTCCGCTATGATTAGCAGCTCATCGAGCGTGGCCGGCTCATCGCAGAGGAGTCGGTGCTTGAGTAGGGTGCCCTCTCGGCACCCGGTAGTGAAGTATTCTATGGCTTGCACCGCATGCACCCCTTCATAGGAGTTGCGCAGTTTGGCCCACCGCGTCAAGTACTCGCGGGTGGACTCGATTGGGCCTTGGACGCACAGGGAGAGCTGGCGAGGCTTGGGCGGCCACTTGTAGGTGCTGGTAAAGTTGCAGATGAAAACTTCGGTAAAGTCCAGCCAGCTGTTGACGCTATAGGGCTTGAGGCTGTTCAGCCATGTCCGGGCCGTGCCCTGGAGCATGAGCGGAACATACTTCATGGCAACGCGCTTGTTGCCATTTGCTATGCTGACGGTGGTGGAGTAGTCAACCAGCAAATCCTCCGGCTTCACGGAACCGTTGTACTTGGGAGTGTCTCGAGGAACCGAGAACCCTTTGGGAAAGGGCTCATCGCGAATCCGGGGGCCGAAGCAAGGTGGCCCGATCGCATCTTATTCTTCTAACGCCAGGGATCGAGCCAAGCGGTCGATCCTGAGGCGGGCGTCGTTCTCTCCGACTCCTTCACGGGGTCGCAGCCGGTCTCCGAGAACCGGATGCTCAACAGGCGGGGGGAGGCACGCCTCTCCCTGCGCGGGGGAGGAGGTCGATCGTCCCGCCGTTCCATTGCTCGTGGGCGGCCGTCTTGGTCGCGCTCGATGGTGATGCGTGTGCGGCCGTGGCTAACAGCCGGCTCTCGATCTCCTCGGTAGTGGGCGCCAGCTGTTGGCGTCCGGGAGGTCGCGCCGTGTTCTCGGCGAGGGGGAAGGTTCTAGTCCTGCAAGCCGGGTTCCACCACGCGGTGGCCGGCTTCTTGCTGTGCGGCGGCCGCGTCGATGAGCTGCTGGACGCGCTCCATCATGTAGCGATGCTCATTGCCCTCCAGGCGGTCCAACTCGTCTGCTGCCACCTGGGCGGCGCGTAAGTTCTCCATTGGCGTGGCGTAGACTGGGCGGTCGGCCCCCAGCATGCTAGCGATGGCTGCGCCGCTCTGCCGGACCGTGCCGATGCGGCTGGGTTCGCCAGCAGCCGACGTGCCGCAGACGGCTTAGTGAGGCGTCTCATGGCCGCCAACTTGTTGGCGCTGTCGAGGAGTGCGATACGGCACGCTTCCAGCGTTTCGCCGTTCGCACCGGGCGCTATGGGTGCGGACAGGTCCCGCATTGCCGCCTGCAACGGGTCTCGGCCGGCCTAGTCGGAGGCTCCGTCGTGGCTGATGACCAGCACCTCGGTGAAGGTGCTGATGCTGGCGCTGCTGTCTGCAGCAGGGAGCGGGTCGTCGAAGATCACCATGTCACCGGGGAAGGCATCAGAAAGCGCGGCGTCGGCGTCAATGACCATGTTGGCGAGCGAGTCGGTGGAGCCAACAGACTCCAGGTCGGAGACCGGCTCGTTGGCGATGTGAAGCTTGCCGAGGGTTCGACAAGGCAGCTCTCAGGGCCGGCTGCGCCCAAGACGAGTGCGGGCTCGTCGGAGAGGCGGATCCTGCCGATGAGATCAGCGATGCTGCTTGTGGCACAAGCAGCTTCCATGCCGCGCAGCGTGTCGGTGCAAACGCCGTCAGGCGTGCCGGGCTGGCTGCGGTCGCCAGGAAGGAAGAGGGTTCTTGTCTAGAACATGTTTCCGGACGACGGTGCACCTAGCCCCACGGTGGGCGCCAAATGTCGGGGATATTGTGCGACATATGCTAGGGGATGGCTTATCGTGGATGGGGACAAGAGTACGTCACCGGGCTCAAGAAGCGGGAGTGAGCAAGACCGCATACGCCTGCGAATCTTACCCAGGTTCGGGGCTCTCCTTGGAGATAACACCCCTAGCCCTACTCTTCTCTCTATGTGTGTGCGTGTGAATGGCGTGGGTGCTGAACTAAGATCCCTCCCTGGATGGAGAAGCTTGGGGGGTTTATATAGGCCTACCCCCCAAGGGTACAATGGTAATCCGGCCGGGTGTAGGACCCGGCCGTCAGCGTCTCTGGTTGCCGGCTTCTCCGATGACCGCTGGGGCCCGCCGCCTGGTGGGCCCCGCTGACTGCCGTGATCTCGGCCGACAGGTAGGGCCCGCCGCCTGCGGGCCATGTTGACTGCTTTATACTGTAGCCTCGCCCTTGATGACGAAGGCTTTGTCGGGGGAGCATGGCTACAGTCCCGCCGCCCGGACGGGCACTCACTGTAGCCATACCCCGTCACATCTGGTTAATGGTGCACAGACTCCAAGGGGGAGAAGGGCCGCCTGCTAGGAGTTGGCCCTCCCTTGTTGCCGCCTGCTTGAGGTTTGCCGCCTTCTGGTGGCCCGCGGACAGGTAGGACCCACCGCCTGCGGGCCGTACTGACCGCCCGTCGTGGGAGCGTGGCTCCCTCTGACGCTAGTGATGTCACGGATTACGCGGCAGCAGTGCCGCGCTGGGTAGGGTGTGTCCGCCCAGTACGTAGCTCTGTGGCCACGTCCCATCCTGGATTCGGAGGTGGCAGGCTGCACTGTAGCCATGCCTTGTCTTGTCGAGGTGATGTGGTGCTGACTTCGCGGGGACATGGGACCGCCTCCTAGGAGCCTGCTTCTCTCGTGGACGCCTTCTGGGGTTTCACCGCCTTCCAGCAGCCGGCCTCTCGGACCTGCCGGCCCAAGAAGGCGGCCATGCTTCCAGGAGGTATGAGGGGCGCAGTTGGCCCCGATGTCTTGAAATACCGTGGGGGGCTGATGAGCCTACCCGTGGTCATTTACTCCGACACTTCCAACATGCGTAGGGTGCACAATTATACAAGGACCACGGGCGAAGTAAAGCAAAGGGATAGTATAAGTTCATACACCTACTTAAAAGTAATGTTACATCACAAAAGGAGCGAGGATCTAACATAAGTCCGAATGTGTCTTTTTTCTTGGCAGCGCGGCGACGGGCCTGACAATAAACCTAACCAGCATGATCACCCTGGACTTTGGGAATGTTGAGGACCTTGTCGGTGATAGGGGCAACGATCTTGTCGGCAGAAGAGGCATATGTGTTTGCCGGCAACTTCTTGAAGACCTTGGAGACGTCGAGCCCTGGGTTGCGGAGAACCAGACTGACCAATGCAGTGTAAAGCATGTTGCGAGAAAATTGCCAAGATTCGTTGGCAAAGGATGCATTCCTGTCTTCGTGGTACGTCTTCAGCGCCTCAATCAAGCAGTTAAAGAACTTGGTTAGCCTGGCACTGGCAACCTCATGTTCTGAAGTAGGGAAGCCCCAGCTTTTCATGTCCATGACCCCAAGCTAGGAAGAGAGATGCTCGGCTATGTCGACCAATTCTTCAGTCCAGAGGGAGTACATCTTCTGTAGTTTCTCTAGCGTGCCCTCGGCATCTTTCGGGAGAGTTTCCGCTGCGGCAAGCTTCTCCGTCAATGCCTTCTCCCGCATGTTGGCGGATTCAAGGTTCTTTTCCAGACCGACAAGTTTGGATTTCAGATCCTGGATCATGCTGTGGGCGGTGATTAGTTCTTGCCCTTGGACGAGAGCTGCATCTGCAGCTCCCCTAGAGTGTGAGCTGCTTTTTGTGCCTCGACCTTGAGGGCCTCGACCTCTTTGCCGATGGTAGTGAGTTCTTCCTTCAACTTGCCAGCCTGGGTCTCCAAATCTGCCTTGGTGGTGGTAGCGGCTGCAGCCTTGTCAGTGACTTCTTTGAGCTTGGCAGCATTCTTCGAAGCTTGTGCCTCTAAGGCTTTCTGGTGGTCATCCTCTAGCTTCTAAGTTCATAGCTTCACAAGCGCCTCACTCTCCTCATCCTTGATACGGATGGTAGCGATAATCGTCTGCTCTCGGGCAGCAAGTGCTTCAGCCTTGGTGTTGAGCTGTGCCTCGTGTTCCGCCAACTTGCTGTCGCAAGCTGTTGCCTTCACTCCGGCAGTGGCCAGCTTCTCCTCTTGGTTCCTGAGATCACGGGATCAATTGCACCACGTGCGCAACTCTTCCACTTTCTCCTTAAGCTGCTGGTCAACTGAGTCCAAGGATTTGCGCTCTTGCTCAACCCACTTCCACCTCTTGCCGTACCTGTCGTGGGCGTCCTTGAACCCGGCGGGCATGGCCTGCAAGAATGTGTAATCCTCTTGCTCATTGGCAATATCATCGGCATCTGTGGACCTCTGGGCCAAGGGAAGCACGATTCGAGCAACCTCTTCATCAAAGTTCAGCTCTACAGTGCCAGATGAGCTGGGGGCTCCAAAACCGGCCTGGAAGGTCACTAGCTCTATGCTAGTTGGCGGGATCGGCGGAGCCACTGATGTTGGTTGCTCAACAAGAACTGGCGGCAAGTCAATGGTGTGCGTCACGTCCACATCCATCTTGACAGGCTCAGACTGGTTGCCGGGGGCCTCCTCTGTTGTTTCGTTGGCTTCTTTGATGTTCCCGGTAGTCCGCTCGAGATTTTCTGCGGCAGCAATTCTGGTAGCCTCCTCGGCAGAAGCCTTGGAAATGCCAGCTACTTCCACGAGCTCATCGCCTCCTACGGGAGAAGTTGGGGCTAAAAAACAAGATGGAAGACAAAAAGAAGAAAGGAGATTCAAATTACATATAGAAACGAGGGAAGTTTCTTGTGGAAATAGCTCTGAGGCAAGAGGATTACCCGGCTGTACTTGTTGGGAAGGGGCGTTCCCTCCCCCGGTAACTTGCGTTGCCGGCACACAACCCTCAACATTTTTCATCGTCCGGGAGGCGCCAGTGTGAACATAGTCGTCGGTGGAGGCCCTTGCCAGAGAAGCTACCCCGAAGATGATGGTTGATGAGGTCCCCTTGGCAGGATCTGCTTCACGGCGCTCCTTGCCTTGGTGCTCCCTTCCCGTCTCCTTGCCGTCACCAGAAGAATGAACTTAAACATTGGTACTGGCTGGATGAGGTGGAGGCGCGTCCTAGAGCGGGAGGCTAGCCTGGGGGCTGGTGACAATGGTATCAGCCGCTGGCATTCCCTGCTTGGCCCTTGACGGTGAACCATGACCCACCAACGGCTTGGCCCGCTTCGCCCGTTGAATAAGCGGCTCCTCTTCCGTGAAACAAGGAAGAACCAGATCACAATCGGCAAACAAAGTAAAAACGAGGCATGATGGGAAGGGACAGTAAAATTGCTTACTCTTCGTCACATTCAAGGAGCATGTTCATGTTGTACTTAGGTGGCAGAGGGGACTCCCTGGCTCTCTTGATAGCCAGCGGCGGCGAGCTTGGCAGGAGCACGATCTCCTCCCTGGCAAGTTCTTCCCGGGAGAATGGGGGCTTGAGTTTGGCCTGCCGTATAGGCCGCCGGCGTATCAACTCCTGCCGCTAGGTCCTGGTGGTGTACTTCCTCGCCACGGGAGCAGATTGGGGCAATGGAGTACCTGCGTGCGCTTGGCTGCTCCTGCTACGGAGATGCCGCGGCGGCTTAGAGACCTGGAAATCTCCCTCTTTGGGTTTCGCGGCAGTCTTCGTCCCGGCAGTCTCATCTCCGCCAAACTCCTCCTGCCCCTCCTCAGCAGGCTCTTCATCATCGTCATCATTATCTTCATCATGTCCTCCCTCTTCCTCATCATCATTCTCAGCGTATGCGACCCTTGTAGCTTCCAACCTCTAGGCCTCGGCAACCCTGCTGGTTATGTATGCCGTCTCCTATGTTGTGGTGGCCTTGACGAGGTCGGTCTCTTCTCGTTCGGCCTCCTCCTGTAGTTCGAAGGCCCATTTCGCCTCATCTGCCAGCTTGGGCTGTTTCCAGCTCTTGTTGACCCCTGCAGCAGAGCAATCTGGCATCCACGCCAAGATGGCGCTCCTCTTCGAATTAATGTGTAGTGGCACAACTGTGTCCGGCAAGTGGAAAGTGCCCAGCTTGTGGAACAACTGTTGGCAGAGCCAGGCATGGCCCATCACCGTCAAGTTACAGCCGCAACCAGGATACAGCCGCATCTTGTCCCCGACATTCTGATACTCCCAAGCTGGCATGTCACTCTGCTACAGCGAGGCGATGCGGCGCCGTAGGAAGTCAGCTCCGACCATCTCTATGTTCAGACCGACATCCCTCAGGCGAGCGATCTTGTTCAGGACTGGGCAGAGCTTCTTCTCAGTGGCATCGTACTTCTTTCAATCCTCATCATGTTTGATTCTCTCAGTCCGTGGTAAGCAGAATGCCAGGAAGTTCTCTCCTGGATCCAATACCAGGTCCCCCTCCATTCATCCCACTTGCTGTGGAGTTGTCCGGGGATGTAATCCCTCTAGTCCTTCCTTCCCCACGGAAACCATGTCACGCTTTCGGACAGCGCCATGTCCTCAACCCAAGGGACGAAGAAATGGCGGAACAGATCTACATTCGGCATAACCCCAATAAAATTCTGTCACACCCTAGCTAGTTCATGCATTAGAGTGTTGCATCATGTTTAAACTTTTCCAGAAACTTGAAGTGGGGATGATAGAACCCCCAGCACCCCCCTGGAAACAACTAGGGTTTACTAAAATCTTTTTCAATGAACCTGAAATGCCCTTCCAAAATGTCCATCATTTTTGTCTTGGGTTAGAACCTCTGCCAAAACTGGTTCACATTTTTCTAGGTCATCATAAGGTCATTGAATTAAATCATATGTAACTTGCATTTGGGCATTTAAATGCTAGTAAATATTTTAAATGTCCAACTAATCCCAAACTGAAATGTTCCATGTTGGTTATACTCTATACAGTGGGCATGAGCAGTTCGGTGATTTTTGAAAGTGCCTAGGTATTTTTAGAAAAGCCACAAACTTGCAGAAATATTGAAACAGAAAATAAAAAGGGAAAACAAACTTACCTGGCAAAGCCACCAGCCGGCCCACCTGGCGGCCCAGCACGGTGCTGGCCCGTGCCAGCCAGCTGCTTCGTCCCCGCCAGGCAGGCAGGGAGGTGACGCCGGCGTGCGCGAGCTCGCCACGGCGCCAGCTGCTTGCCGCTCGAGCCGCTGGACGCCTGGACGTCCTCCACCTCGTCGCCTCGACCCCCTGGACACCTCATTCTCCCCCCTGCGCCTCTCTCTCTCTCCCCACCATGGCCGATGCAGCCGTAGCCGCACCGCCGACGTAACCGCGGCCACCGTCGCCTCCTCATCGCCCCACCCTATCCAGCAGCTTCGCCACCGTCCTCTCCGTCGAGCAGACCGAGCCCCGAGTGCTCGTTCGCCCTGAAGCCACCGCACCGACCTCGTCTTCAACGGCCGTCATCGGAGATCCATTTCGCCGCCCCGCTTGCTCCGGCTCGCCCCCGTCCTCGCCGACTGCTCCGTCGTGACTGCCGTGAGTTCAGCTACCTCCCCATCTTTTCCGTTCTCGCTCTCAAGCCCTGCATCGACTGCACCGAGCTCGGCCGCACCCGCCGCCGCCTCTGCACGTCGCCGTCGTGGCCACAGCCACGTTGGCTCGATTCCGAGCACGCCATCGTCTTCGCCGCACTCGCAGGAGCCCGCAGAACCACTCCACGCACCTCGCCGTGCCCCCTAGCGACGAGCCCGAGCTCGCCCGAACTCCGGCAGCCGCACAGCTCATCGCCGACATCGTTTTCGGCCACCCCAGCTCCACCCACTGCCACCACTCGACGCGGCTCACTCCCCGCATCACGTAGATGTGCTCCGCCGCCGTTTTGGTCGCCGGAGCACGAATCCCGCACTGCCCTGCCGCGTCTGGTCTCACCGGCGGCTAAACGCCGGCGGATTTGACCCCACTGACCCAGTTTGACCCCCCCTGGGCCTATGACAGGTGGGACCCGTTTGCTAATTAACTTAGGATTAGGACTAACTAAAAATTAGTTAGACTAATGACACTGACATGCGGGACCCACTGGCCAGGTTTGACCTGGACCGACCCCGTTGACTGCTGACGTCACCCTGACGCAATGCTGACGCAATAAGTATTTTTCTGGATTTATTTTATACAGGAAATTCCAGAAAATACTACAAACTTCAAAAATTCATAGTAATTCAACCGTAACTCCAAATCAAACAAATTATATATGAATTTGGATCAGAAAAACCCAATCTTTCCATCTGTACTGGTTTCATGCATGTCAGAACACTTTAACCTTGCTGATTAGATGAAACAAGTTAATGCACTAATATGACCTCTTATTTTATATTTGCATTTGAATCCTTGATTCAAATGAACTCAAACCAACCTGTTCTAAGATGCATTATCCAAAACACACTCATTTTGCCATGTCATAGCATGCATCATATTGTTGCATATTGCCATGTGATGATTGTGTTTCGATGTGTTCTTCGTGGTAGGTTCTGCCTCCGAGGATATTCACGAGTATCCAACTGAAGGGCAGTATTCCACTACCACTCTGTCAGGCAAGCAACCCCATTGATCATTTCGATACAAACCCATCTTCTCGCTTCTGGTCTCATTTACTGCATTAAGACAACGCGTTTCAAACTGCTGTGTGTTGCGGTAGTTGAACCCATATCCTCTGCATGACCTGTCATTGCCACAGTAACTAGATGAAACCCACTAGCATGTGTAGGAGTTGATTGAGCCATGTCTGTGTTTCCTACCATGCTATGCCTGCTATGCTTAGAGTTGTGTCAGGTCAGGCTCATCAGGGTGATGAACTAGAGTGAATGGTTGTGTCGGTAATGAGAGTGAAGTGTTGAACATGTTTTGGTAAAGGTACCGATGAGAGGCCATGTAGGAGTACATGGTGGGTTGTTTCATTGAGGCCGTCTTTAAGAACTGAGATCTGTATGCGTGATTTAAGATTCAGCTACTACCACACATTGGGCCCTGAAATATGACCCCGCTCGACTTACTGACCCCTCTCGTCCTCTGTCCAGGAGTTGCAAGTAGTTTCTGATGTTTGTAGTATGCTGGAGGCCGTGCGCAGCGCTGACCTTAGGGGTGGGCTGTGATGCGGAAGGCACGTGGCACGGTGTACCGGGTCGCCCGTTTGGTGTCTCGGGAACCCTGCACACATCGTTTGGGGCCGTTGAGGACACCCCGGCCGGATTTCCTTGCGGATGGAACCCGAATAGGTGATAAACCTGGACTAGAGACTTGTGAGGTTAGTCAGGTCGTGGTCTACACCCACGTCGGCTTTCGCTTGAAGTCTGCCAAGCACATGTCGTGTGCAGACGCTAAGTGGTGGAAACATGTGTGAAGAAGTACACCCCTGCAGGGTATAAAACTATTCGAATAGCCGCGTCCACGGTAAAGGACTACTTGGTCACTTATGCAGTTCATAGACAAGTTAATGGTTACTACTAAAAGACTCAAGATAAGTGTGAGTACCGCGAATGGCCCTCTCGTAGGATTACGAGGGAGGATCCACGGTGGAGTATTATGATGGTGTTTAGTGGACTCGTGTGTGAAAACTAATTTCTCAAGTGGTGTCTCGTAGGATAGTGTAGCCAAGAGTCAAAGCTGGCTTGCTGCAATAACTCCACCACCCTTCTTGAGAATGTGCATATATATTAGGATCTGTTGTAAGACTTGCTGAGTACCTTTGTACTCATGTTGCTTTAATAATTGTTGCAGACGAGAACACCACCCCCTCCGATGGGTTCTATGTAGATCCCGACGTTGACGAGTGACTTGCCACCCAGGTGGTGACCTGAGCTTGTGAAGGACCTATGTAGATAGACAGACTTCGTCAAGCCTTCTTTCTTTCTAGTGTCTGTACTCAGACTAGTTGCTTCCGCATGTGCTTGTATGTTTGTATGACTTGAGTGTCGGGTCGTGTGACCCCTATCTGTATGAACATGTTATGTATGGCTCCCCAGAGCCTTTAAATAAAGTACTTTGAGTTGTAGGGTTTTGTTGTGATGCCATGTTGTATTTACACATATCGAGCATATTGTGTGTATGATTGAAATGCTTGGTATGTGTGGGATCCGACTATCTAGTTGTTTATCCTTGGCAGCCTATCTTATGGGGAAATGTAGTCTGGTGTCTCCACTGAGCCTTGGTAGTCCGCTACAGCCCGGTTTACCGGAGTCCTGCTAGCCCAGCACTACTGCTCCGGAACACTTAGACTGGTCGGCATGTGCTTCACCTCGTTCCTGTGTCTGTCCCTTCGGGGAAATGTCACGCGGTGATATCTGGAGTCCTGTCTAGCCTGCTACAGCCCGGGTTCCCGGAGTCCTGTTAGCCCAGTGCTACAGCCCGGATTCACACGCTGTTGACCGACATGCTCGATGTTGATTCATGTATGCCTGTCCCCGTAAGTTAGCGCCGCTTTGGGTTCACGACTAGCCATGTCGGCCCTGGTTCTCTGTCATATGGATGCTAGCAACACTATCATATACGTGAGCCAAAAGGCGCAAACGGTCCCGGGCCATGGTAAGGCGACACCCGTGGGAATACCGTGCGTGAGGCCGCAAAGTGATATGAGGTGTTACAGGCTAGATCGGTGTGACTTAGAATCGGGGTCCTGACAGCGTTGGTATCAGAGCCGGACTGCCTGTAGGTTCGTTGAGCCAAACTGGTCGATGTTGAGTCTAGAAATGCTTTAGTTATATGTAGGGGAATTGATTGTGGGAGGGACGTAAGGCTCTTTTTACTCCTTTACCTTATGCCCTCTGATCTGAGTCATCCTCTTCTCTTTCTGCGTGGGTTAAGGACTAGGCTCTCTTCTCTCTATCAGGTTCACGTGTTACTAATCCGTAGTAACTTATAGGATATTGGTTACAAGCCTCAGTTCATTTTCTACTACTATTAGTATGTTGTCAGTTGAACCAGAACCTTGATATGATGTTGTTGAGTGGCTTTGCAAACTGTTGTGAATGTCTCAAATTCTTTTCCTGAGCATTTACAGTCGTTATGCTGTCCGATTTCTCCTAGAAAATTCTAATGTCTTTGCATTATTTCATGCTTTCAGATGGCCACTCGCACCCAGAATCAAGTGGTTCGTCTGACTCGGTGCCTCGATGTACCTGGTCACACGGCCATGCTGGTCCGAGTGATGATCGAGACAGGCTATCGGTAGTATCCTGAGTATACCGTCGAGGAGTAGTTTCGAGACTTTAATCAAAGTCAATACCTTTGCACAGTCAGGATATACCCTTCCTATCCTGGAGCTACTGAACCCCTCCATTGCTCATATGGACTTGGGGTTACCATCGAGATGTCCGTGCAGGACGCTGCTTACTCGATGATGACTGTCATGCGAGCTAGACTTGCCTTGCTTCGGAACACTGATTTCCGCTATATGCCAGCATCACTCCCTAGGGCACAAGGGTACTATCAGGCCCTTTACACTGACTCTACCCATGAGGATTCACTACTCCGCACCACCACCGAGTTGCTTGAGGACAAGGACCGTGAGAATCGTGCCTTGCGAATGGAGCTCTTCAACACTCGTTCTGATCACTGGGCCACTCTGACACGGTTTGCACCTGCCGTGCAGGCTGGGTATATGGACATGAGGGACTTGTACCCCGTGCGGTCTGGTCTGCCAGATTGTATGGACTGGCATGATGTAGGAGGCATCACCCCTCCCCGTGGACCCCGTCTACCACCGTTTATTGGACCAAGGCCACATCCGAGTCCTTTTGGACCACAAGCTCCACAGGACCGACTGTTTCCAGATGATCATGTTCAGCTCCCAGGACATGGTGGTAATCTCTATGAAGATTACTACGGAGACGCCTGAGTTGGTAGTAGCTTCACTAGTATTGTAACAGTTGTATTCTCCACAGTACTGCGTGACTCGTGGGATACGACTTCGTGTGTATCACGTTCCGGAGGTGTAGAAAAATAATGTATAGGAGCTTGGAATGCCTCCGATGAGATGTAACGTCTTTCACCGTAGTTGTACTTTAGCCTGGGCTTGTACTAAACTATGTACGGTGTGTATGACCGATGGTATATATATGGCAGTTTCTATATTACCATGTCGTGCAAATGAACATCTCAGCATTTCATGTCGTCCATTACATTCTGCGCTTCCTTGCCAGCATTTTGCCATCCTTGTCTAAGTCGTTGTCTTGTCTCTCCTAGGATGGTTAATACCCGCAACAATCCTGCTGCCCCGGAGCAGGGTGAAGCCAGTGCAGCTAGGGATGGGAATCTGCCTCACCCGCCTTCTCTGGCCGAAGTTATGCTGGAGGCAGAAAGAAACAAGCGTGAGACCAACCGCTTGCTAGCACGCATTGAGGAGAATACCGCACGACATCAGAGGAACGAATTGGTGTCAATCAATGACTTTATCAAGTTGTACCCACCGACATTCCATCATTCCGTCGAGCCCCTCGATGCGGATGATTAGCTTCGCAGCATCACCAATAAGCTACGTTCTGCCAACGTAGCCAAAGCTGATAAGGTTACCTACGCTGCCTATCACCTCGAAGGCCCTGCTAGCCTTTGGTGGGAAAACTATGAGGCTATGCGGCCGGCTGGCCAGATTACCACTTGGACTGATTTCAGTGAGGCTTTCCGTGAGCATCACATCCCGGAAGGTCTCATGGATCATAAGAGGGAGGAGTTCTGCAATTTCACCCAAGGTAGACTGACCGTGGATGCATACAGCCGTGAGTTTGGAAATCTAGCACGTTATGCTCCTGAAGAGGTATCCACCGACGCCAAGAAGCAGGCAAGGTTCCGCAAGGGACTTAGCCCCGAGCTTCACCGTGATCTTCGTCTGCATGAGTGCACCTCTTTTTAGAAGTTAGTGAATAAGGCCATCAGTGCTGAGACAGGTCAGACTGACTATGACGCCTCACGCAAGCACTCCCGTGACTTTGGTTCTTCATCCGGTTCTGGACATCAGAAGCGCCGGGTGTGGATTCCAAACACAGCCCTGCCACCCAGGTTCACTCCGAGGCCATCCTTTGAGGCGCCTCTCCCCAATCAGTAGTTTGCACCGCCCAAGGCCTATGGTGGCCCCGCTGCTAATGCTGCTCCACGCCCCAATGTTGTGACATGCTTCAAGTGTGGAGAGACGGGTCACTACCTACGCGAGTGTCCCCAGAACAACAACCCCAATCAGCCCGGAAAGTCCGTTGGTCGTGACAAGCCAGCGGGAAAGACATATTACGCTAAGCCAACCACCACTGCACGTGGCCATGTCAACTATGTCTCAGCTGAAGAAACTCATGAGGATCCCAATGTCGTCCTTGGTACGCTCCTTGTTAACTGCCATCCGGCAACTGTTCTTTTTGATACTGGAGCATCTCATTCTTTTATCTCTGAGAGCTATGCTCGATTGCACAACACCACATTTTGTGACATGCCCACCTCCATGGTAATTCAAACCCCTGGTTCTAAATGGCAAACCTCTCAAGTAAGCCATGGAAATGAAATTCTTGTCGATAGATTGGTCTTCCTTGCATCACTAATAGCTCTCAAGTCCTCGGACATAAACATCATCTTGGGTATGGACTGGATGTCAGCCCATTATGCTAAGATTGATTGCTCTACTAGAACTGTTCAACTCACCCATCCATCGGGCAAGACAGTCAATGTTTTGACCCGAGTGTCTAAGCGTCAACTCTACTCCCTAAATGCCAACCCTCTTCCAGACCTTGAAGATATTCCGGTAGTCCGTGACTTCCCGGATGTCTTTCCAGAAGAATTGCCAGGTGTTCCACCTGATAGGGATGTCGAGTTCATGATAGACCTTGTTCCAGGAACCGTCCCAATCTCTAGAAGACCCTATAAGATGGCACCCCTAGAACTAGCCGAGCTTAAGAAACAACTCGATGTGTCCTTGAAAAAGGGTTTCATCCGTCCTAGTTCTTCTCCATGGGCTTGCCCCGTCCTCTTCGTCAAGAAGAAGGATGGAACGGATCGGATGGTTGTAGATTACCGACCTGTCAACTTGGTCACTATCAAGAACAAGTATCCGCTCCCCAGGATCAACGATCTGTATGATCAGCTCGCAGGATCCTCAGTCTTTTCCAAAATGGATTTGAGGTTGGGATACCATCAAATCAAAATCAAGAACGGGGACATTCCTAAAATGGCCTTTGTTACTCGTTATGGCCAATACGAGTACACCGTCATGTCCTTCGGTTTAACCAATGCTCCAGCCACTTTCTCTCGGTTAATGAACTCGGTCTTCATGGAGTATTTGGATAAATTCGTCGTAGTATACCTCGATGATATACTCATCTACTCCAAGAATGAGGAAGAACATGCCGAGCATCTAAGGCTAGTATTGATGAAACTTCGAGAGCATCGCCTTTATGCCAAATTCTCCAAGTGCGAATTTTGGTTGCCAGAAGTGACCTATTTAGGCCACATAATCTCTGGTAAGGGTATTGCTGTCAATCCCGAGTGAGTTCAAGCCGTCCTTGATTGGACTCCACCTGAAACGGTTAAGCAAGTTCGGAGTTTCCTTGGCTTAGCGAGCTACTGTCGCCGCTTCGTCGAGAATTTCTCCAAGGTTGCTAAACCTCTAACTGAACTTCTCAAGAAAGATAAAAGGTTCGAGTGGACCCCACAGTGCGAGTTCAGCTTTCAGGAACTGAAAAGACGCCTGACATCTGCTCCCGTACTTGTGCCACCAGATTTTTCTAAGGACTTTGTTATCTATTGCGACGCCTCGTGACAAGGACTAGGTTGCATACTCATGCAAGATCGTCATGTGATTGCCTATGCTTCTCGACAGTTGCGTCCACACGAGGATAATTATCCCACACATGATCTAGAGCTTGCAGCTGTGGTCCATGCACTCAAAACATGGCGACATTACCTTCTCGGTAATCGTTGCGAAATTTACACCGATCACCAAAGTCTGAAATACATCTTCACCCAACCGGATTTGAATCTCAGGCAAAGACGTTGGGTCGAGTTGATTACGGATTATGACTAAGGAATAACTTACACCCCGGGCAAAGCCAATGTCATGGCTGATGCGCTAAGTCGTAAATCTTATTGTAACAACTTGATGTTACAACAAAGTCAACCACTTCTCCACGAGGAATTCCGTAAGCTTAACCTTCATATTGTTCCTCGAGGATTGCTATCCACCCTGGTGTCGAAACCTAACCTTACGGATCAAATCATAGCTGCCCAGAAGCGTGATAAGGGCATATTCCGCATCCAGGAGAACATTGCTAGCGGAGCTGCTAAGTGTTTCTCTATGGACGATCGAGGTGTTGTCTTCTTTGAAAACCGTCTAGTGGTTCCCAAGAAACAACAGCTACGGCAATTGATCCTTAAGGAAGCTCATGAATCCCCTCTCACCATTCATCCCGGTAGTACTAAAATGTATCAAGACCTACGCCAGAGGTTTTGGTGGACTAGGATGAAGAGAGAAATCGCTCAATATATTGCTAATTGCGACGTCTGTCGTCGTGTTAAAGCAGAGCATCAACGGCCTGCTGGCACCCTTCAACCTTTGGCTATTCCTGAATGGAAATGGGATAAAATCGGTATGGATTTCATTACCGGGTTTCCCAGGACCAAGAGAGGGAATAATGCTATCTTCGTCGTTGTCGATTGTCTTTCCAAAGTAGCCCACTTTCTACCTGTTCGTGAGAGTATAACCACTAGCCAGCTAGCTGACTTGTACATCTCCCGAATAGTGTCTCTTCATGGTGTTCCATTGGAGATTAACTCAGACCGTGGAAGTCTTTTCACCTCTCGATTTTGGGAAAGTTTCCAAAATGCTATGGGAACTCGTCTCTCCTTTAGCACCGCCTTCCACCCTCAATCAAGTGGTCAAGTGGAATGAGTCAATCAAATTCTGGAAGATATGCTCCGAGCTTCTGTCATCTCTTTCGGTATGGATTGGGAGAAATGTCTTCCATTCGCCGAATTCGCCTATAACAATAGTTATCAAGCTAGCTTGGGCAAAGCCCCTTTCGAAGTTCTCTATGGACGAAAATGCCGAACGCCTCTTAACTGGTCAGAAACCGGGGAAAGACAACTCTTTGGCCCGGATATGATTCAGGAAGCAGAAGAGCAGGTTCGCATTATTCGTGAGAAATTGAAAACAGCCCAATCTCGTCAAAAGAGCCAATATGACCGCAAACATAAGCTCATGACTTATGAAGTTGGCGAGAAGGCTTACCTTCGGGTTACTCCTTTGAAGGGAACCCATCGATTTGGTATCAAGGGTAAATTGGCTCCTCGTTACATTGGACCCTTTCGCATTCTTGCCAAACGAGGAGAAGTTGCCTACCAATTGGAACTACCTCCGCATCTCTCCAGAGTTCATGATGTCTTCCATGTTTCTCAACTCAGGCGTTGCTTCTCGGATCCTATCCGTGAAGTGGACCAAGAAACGCTTGATCTCCAAGATAATCTCAAATATCGAGAATATCCCGTTCGTATCCTTGACCAAGCCGAACGTACCACTCGACGCCAGAATATCAAGTTTCTTAAGGTTCAATGGTCACACCATTCCGAGAAAGAAGCTACTTGGGAAAGGGAGGATCTTCTTCGACTTGAGTACCCCACCTTCTTCCCGGAGGATCCTAAATCTCGGGACGAGATTCCTTTGAGTGGGGGTGAGTTGTCACACCCTAGCTAGTTCATGCATTAGAGTGTTGCATCATGTTTAAACTTTTCCAGAAACTTGAAGTGGGGATGATAGAACCCCCAGCACCCCCTGGAAACAACTAGGGTTTACTGAAATCTTTTTCAATGAACCTGAAATGCCCTTCCAAAATGTCCATCATTTTTGTCTTGGGTTAGAACCTCTGCCAAAACTGGTTCACATTTTTCTAGGTCATCATAAGGTCATTGAATTAAATCATATGTAACTTGCATTTGGGCATTTAAATGCTAGTAAATATTTTAAATGTCCAACTAATCCCAAACTGAAATGTTCCATGTTGGTTATACTCTATACAGTGGGCATGAGCAGTTTGGTGATTTTTGAAAGTGCCTAGGTATTTCTAGAAAAGCCACAAACTTGCAGAAATATTGAAACAGAAAATAAAAAGGGAAAACAAACTTACCTGGCAAAGCCACCAGCCGGCCCACCTGGCGGCCCAGCACTGTGCTGGCCCGTGCCAGCCAGCTGCTTCGTCCCCGCCAGGCAGGCAGGGAGGTGACGCCGGCGTGCGCGAGCTCGCCACGGCGCCAGCTGCTTGCCGCTCGAGCCACTGGACGCCTGGACGTCCTCCACGTCGTCGCCTCGACCCCCTGGACACATCATTCTCCCCCTGCGCCTCTCTCTCGCTCTCTCCCCACCATGGCCGACGCAGCCGTAGCCGCACCGCCGACGTAACCGTGGCCACCGTCGCTTCCTCGTCGCCCCACGCTGTCCAGCAGCTTTGCCAACGTCCTCTCCGTCGAGCAGACCGAGCCCCGAGCGCTCGTTCGCCCTGAAGCCACCGCACCGACCTCGTCTTCAACGGCCGTCGTCGGAGATCCATTTCGCCGCCCTGCTTGCTCCGGCTCGCCCCCGACCTCGCCGACTGCTCCGTCGTGACCGCCGTGAGCTCAGCTACCTCCCCATCTTTTCCGTTCTCGCTCTCGAGCCCTGCATCAACTGCACCGAGCTCGGCCACACCCGCCGCCGCCTCTGCACATCGCCGTCGTGGCCACAGCCATGTTGGCTCGATTCCGAGCACGCCATCATCTTCGCCGCACTCGCAGGAGCCCGCAGAACCACTCCACGCACCTCGCCGTGCCCCCTAGCGATGAGCACGAGCTCGCCCGAACTCCGGCAGCCGCACAGCTCTTCACCGGCGTCGTTTCCGGCCACCCCAGCTCCACCCACTGCCACCACTCGACGCGACTCACTCCCCGCATCACGTAAATGTGCTCCGCCGCCGTTTTGGTCGCCGGAGCACGAATCCCGCACTGCCCCGCCGCGTCTGGCTTCGCCGGCGGCTAAACGCCGGCGGATTTGACCCCACTGACCCAGTTTGACCCCCCTGGGTCTATGACAGGTGGGACCCGTTTGCTAATTAACTTAGGATTAGGACTAACTAAAAATTAGTTAGACTAATGACACTGACACGCGGGACCCACTGGCCAGGTTTGACCTGGACCGACCCCGTTGACTGCTGACGTCACCCTAACGCAATGCTGACGCAATAAGTATTTTTCTGGATTTATTTTATACAGGAAATTCCAGAAAATACTACAAACTTCAAAAATTCATAGTAATTCAACCGTAACTCCAAATCAAACAAATTATATATGAATTTGGATCAGAAAAATCCAATCTTTCCATCTGTACTGGTTTCATGCATGTCAGAACACTTTAACCTTGCTGATTAGATGAAACAAGTTAATGCACTAATATGACCTCTTATTTTGGGTTTGCATTTGAATCCTTGATTCAAATGAACTCAAACCAACCTGTTCTAAGATGCATTATCCAAAACACACTCATTTTGCCATGTCATAGCATGCATCATATTGTTGCATATTGCCATGTGATGATTGTGTTTCGATGTGTTCTTCGTGGTAGGTTCTGCCTCCGAGGATATTCACGAGTATCCAACTGAAGGGCAGTATTCCACTACCACTCTGTCAGGCAAGCAACCCCATTGATCATTTCGATACAAACCCATCTTCTTGTTTCTGCTCTCGTTTACTGCATTAAGACAACGCGTTTCAAACTGCTGTGTGTTGCGGTAGTTGAACCCATATCCTCTGCATGACCTGTCATTGCCACAGTAACTAGATGAAACCCACTAGCATGTGTAGGAGTTGATTGAGCCATGTCTGTGTTTCCTACCATGCTATGCCTGCTATGCTTAGAGTTGTGTCAGGTCTGGCTCATCAGGGTGATGAACTAGAGTGAATGGTTGTGTCGGTAATGAGAGTGAAGTGTTGAACATGTTTTGGTAAAGGTATCGATGAGAGGCCATGCAGGAGTAGATGGTGGGTTGTCTCATTGAGGCCGTCCTTAAGAACTGAGATCTGTATGCGTGATTTAAGATTCAGCTACTACCACACATTGGGCCCTGAAATATGACCCCGCTCGACTTACTGACCCCTCTCGTCCTCTGTCCAGCAGTTGCAAGTAGTTTCTGGTGTTTGTAGTATGCTGGAGGCCGTGCGTAGCGCTGACCTTAGGGGTGGGCTGCGATGCGGTAGGCACGTGGCACGGTGTACTGGGTCGCCCATTTGGTGTCTCGGGAACCCTGCACACATCGTTTGGGGCCGTTGAGGACACCCCGGCCGGATTTCCTTGCGGATGGAACCTGAATAGGCGATAAACCTGGACTAGAGACTTGTGAGGTTAGTCAGGTCGTGGTCTACACCCACGTCGGCTTTCGCTTGAAGTCTGCCAAGCACATGTCGTGTGCAGACGCTAAGTGGTGGAAACATGTGTGAAGAAGTACACCCCTGCAGGGTATAAAACTATTCGAATAGCCGCGTCCATGGTAAAGGACTACTTGGTCACTTATGCAGTTCATAGACAAGTTAATGGTTACTACTAAAAGACTCAAGATAAGTGTGAGTACTGCGAATGGCCCTCTCGTAGGATTACGAGGGAGGATCCACGGTGGAGTATTGTGATGGTGTTTAGTGGACTCGTGTGCGAAAACTAATATCTCAAGTGGTGTCTCGTAGGATAGTGTAGCCAAGAGTCAAAGCTGGCTTGCTGCAATAACTCCACCACCCTTCTTGAGAATGTGCATATATATTAGGATCTGTTGTAAGACTTGCTGAGTACCTTTGTACTCATGTTGCTTTAATAATTGTTGCAGACGAGAACACCACCCCCTCCGATGGGTTCTATGTAGATCTCGATGTTGACGAGTGACTTGCCACCCAGGTGGTGACCTGAGCTTGTGAAGGGCCTATGTAGATAGACAGACTTCGTCAAGCCTTCTTTCTTTCTAGTGTCTGTACTCAGACTAGTTGCTTCCGCATGTGCTTGTATGTTTGTATGACTTGAGTGTCGGGTCGTGTGACCCCTATCTGTATGAACATGTTATGTATGGCTCCCCGGAGCCTTTAAATAAAGTACTTTGAGTTGTAGGGTTTTGTTGTGATGCCATGTTGTATTTACACATATCGAGCATATTGTGTGTATGATTGAAATGCTTGGTATGTGTGGGATCCGACTATCTAGTTGTTTATCCTTGGCAGCCTCTCTTATGTGGAAATGTAGTCTCGTATCTCCACTGAGCCTTGGTAGTCCGCTACAGCCCGGTTTACCGGAGTCCTGCTAGCCCAGCACTACTGCTCCGGAACACTTAGACTGGCCGGCATGTGTTTCACCTCGTTCCTGTGTCTGTCCCTTCGGGGAAATGTCACGCGGTGATATCCGGAGTCCTGTCTATCCTGCTACAGCCCGGGTTCCCGGAGTCCTGTTAGCCCAGTGCTACAGCCCGGATTCACACGCTGTTGACCGACATGCTCGATGTTGATTCATGTATGCCTGTCCCCGTAAGTTAGCGCCGCTTTGGGTTCACGACTAGCCATGTCGGCCCGGGTTCTCTGTCATATGGATGCTAGCAACACTATCATATACATGAGCCAAAAGGCGCAAACGGTCCCGGGCCATGGTAAGGCGACACCCGTGGGAATACCGTGCGTGAGGCCGCAAAGTGATATGAGGTGTTACAGGCTAGATCAGTGTGACTTAGAATCGGGGTCCTGACAAATTCTCACAAAAATGAGCAAAAACTGCTATACATGTCATGGCATTGGGGGTGAAATCAAGCGGCCGGAACCCATAAGTGGACATCAACTCGCAGAAGAAATCCGAATACAGAGGCGACAAGCCGCAATAGAAATATGCAGAGAAGAAGGGGTAGGAGTTGGCTGGAACCTTGGGGGCTCCATGTCTCTCAGTCTCCTCCCCCCACTTATATGTATACCTTTCAATCAAGGTGTTGGCATACAAGGTCGGTGGCGAGAAGACGACATTTTCTTGCCGTCCGCTCTCGAACTCCTCCAGCTCTTTCTTCTTCTGCTCCGCCTTGGGGTTGAGCAGTTTTGCCACCTTCTTCCCCTTCGAGGCGTCTGCCTTGGGTGCCATCGGGGTCTCAAGAAGGAGAAAAGCTTGGGGTCGAGACGGATTGATGGCGGCGGCGGCAGATGCGGTTTCTGGCGAGAGGAGGAAGATGAAGCGAGGGAGGGCAAGAGTGAATGAGCAGTGCCCCTTCCGCAGTTACCTTTTCTATGGGGAATACGCGAGGGGGTTGGCTCTTCACCATCTTCCCTAGCCGTGCCCCTCACAAGCAAGCCACGACTGGTAACTGCAACAACACCCACATTCCCACGTCCTGCGATTAATGCGCGGATTGGACGTGCGTCAGCAGGAACCGTCATGATTACAGATTGCAGCAAGAGATTATGTCAGTTATCCTCCGCCACGTGTGTCCGTGCATGTTTTTTAGCCTAGCCCAACGATGCCTCAGATACGCGTATGGACTAGGCCCGGGGGATCCTATCGGTGCACTAAAAATGGGGTCCTTAGCACCCCTGACTTGTGCACGGACGGTAGTAGCATTCCCGGCAAAGGGCCTTGGCAGGGACTAATACCAGACCAGAGAAGCCGCTCTTCGTGAGATCAATCAAGAAGGCTAAGGCTTGGAACAAGCTATAAAACTCACAACAAAAGCAGCTAATCCTGGCAAGAATGAGCCGGCAAGAGAAGACCCGGCAAGCCCCTTGAGCACGGACTTCCCGCCAAATGCCAGCGCTCCACCTCTCTGGCCAGCTGGTCGCTGATCAGTGAGGTGTCGAGCCCACAGGTGGTTAGGTGGAGGCAGCCTATATGTGTCAGCTTGTTGGGAAGGAGGATTACCTTTATTGACACCCGTCCTACTGGCGTGTCAAGCTAATAGGAGGTAGTTGAGCAAGCGGTGCGGCAGCCTTGCCGGGGCTCCACCTCCACACGACACCTAGCAGCGCATTTAATGCATTTTTGTCTTAACTAGCAGAGTTAGGTATGATAGTTCCGTATCAGTCTAATCACCTTGTAATGACCTGTTTGACACTGTGGTAACCCCTTGAGCTATAAAAGGAGGGCCAACGCAACCTTAATGGGGTTTCGAACCCTGGGCAACCCTCACGCATAGGTAACCATGGAGCTGCCCTCTCCTAGTGACTTGTCACAGGGGAGAGCGCTCCGTTTACTTTCTTCCACATTCACCCAATACACCAAAGCAGGAGTAGGGTTTTACGCTTCTCAGCGGCCCGAACCTGGGTAAACCGTGGTGTCTCTCGTTGCCCTTGCTCTTTGCGTTGATTGCTCCCCCTTGCCGAACCAGGAAAAGGGATGCATTGCCCCATGGATTGCTGGCTCCACGCCAACACCGGGAGTAAACAATTCGAGGAAATTGTACGCAAGCAAGGGAGTCAACAGAATAACAAAGGTGTTGGTTTTGAACGAAAGTTCAATGCCAATGGAGTTGAGTGGGAAGAAGATCAATACCCCAAGACGAAGTTTGTTCCTCAACAAGAGAAGTATGATCGTACTTCCTTTGAGGGAACACGAGCTCAAGATGATCTTCCACCACAAGACCACAAGCTAAAAGGGAAGGACAAGCTTCAAGAAGAGATCGACTCATTTGAAGAACAACCTCAAGCCTTGGTCAAGTGGGTTCCCAAGAGTTCATCAAGTTCTACTTCATCAAGTGCAACTACAACTCCAAGGATTCCCATCTAGTTGGTGTGGGTCTCAAAGAAGAAGAACTCACTACAAAAAAAAACACTTTCGTGATGATACGTGTTTGTCACATTAGGTCACGCTTTGTGTCATGCATGTACATCCGTGACGATTTTATGACATAATCAGGATAGTCATACCTGTGCTGTCATAGAAGTGTTCCATGACAATACTGAAATTATCATCACGGAAGTGTCCACTTCCACGACGATAAATGCTGCGTCATGGAAGTGTTTTCATCAAGGGTAACTGACACATGGAATCCACCGTAATGGGTCGCCGTTAAGCTATCGGGTCCGGTTTTGGATCCGATAACCCGTTAACGGCCATGACCGACGACAATTTTCCACGTGTAAAATTCTCATTGGCCGAAGGAACCACATGTCAGCTCCGCGTTGGGACATATGTCATCCATCTAATGGATGAGATACGCCTATGATACGTCGACACGTGGCATGGCCCAACAGAGGCCCATATAGTTTGAAAAGGCCAGCCCGTTATACTTGGTCAAAAGCTAGTTGACCGGCCCATGGAAAGCATGTTAACGGTCTATTCTCATATAGCCCATTTAAAGCCCAGTAACTCATGGCCCGTTATGGCCTTTACGAATTCGGCCCAACAGTGTCATGTGGCCCATCCAATATAATTCCAACCCGTTGTAGCTTCTGATCCATGTATGGCCCATGACGTCTTTCGTCCCATATGAGGCCCTTCGTAACTCTTGGACCTTTAACGGCCGGAGGTGAATCTGGCCCATAATGAATAGTAAATCACATTACACCCATTAATGGCCCATTATTCAGTTGGGCCGTTTCCAGCCTGTTTTATCTTTTGGCCTTCTAAGGGCCCATTTATTCTCGGGCTTGTTTCTAGCCCTCGATTACTTTACTGGCATGTTCCGCTAATGGGCCAAATTCAGCCCGTGGTTAAGTCGGCATGTTTGTGCCCGTTAAGCCATTGGGACGTTTTCATATCGTCATGTATTCTGGCCCATTAACGACCCGTTATGCCTATCGATAAAATTAAGCCTTTGATACAACCAGCCTATTAACGAGATGTTATAGTCGGGCCCATAAACGAACAATTTCTATTTTAGCCCATTTATGGCCCATATTGCAGTCAGTTATTGGTCCATGAATAGTATGTCCCATGTTTGGCCAATCAATCATATGGCCATATATAGGAGGCCCATGGATCATACGGCCCGTAGAAGGCCCATGGATCCTATGGCCCATAGGAAGCCAATGGTCACTATAGCAGGTAGCAAGACCAGGGTTACAACGGTCCATATGTGCCCATCATTATTGTGGCCTAGTTCTAAAAAAGGTTATTATGGCCACTAGAAAACCGTGGAAAAAGAACTTCAGTGACTACAAGCAAGCAAATAAACAAGACAATAAGGAAATAAATAAGCAAGCAACCTACGCTAGGCTATTATGGCTATTACACATATTACATCCACTGGGCATTAAAGTTCGCCACCAGTGCAAATAGAGGGAACAAAGCAGTATATTACATACACTGGTCGTATAAATTGGCCAGCAGTGCAAATAAACGCAATAGTAAAATAAGTTCGTAACTGAAAGAACTTCAGAACAACTCAAGAAACATTATCCTGGGTATCCACCATGCTAGCAATAAGCTTAGAAAGCTTCTTATTTTTCTCTTGTTTGGCGCTAAAATCCTCCAACCACTAGTACAACGAGTTGCTATACAAACGGTTTTTAACCCCTTTCCGCGACAGAGTTTTAAATCGTCACCAGGACAGTGTGGGCAATAGGGGGGTCCTACCCACACGACCCATAAACCGTCGGGGATAGGGAGTAGCACTACATATGTTTTGCATAACTAAGTGTATGCGTTGCCAGCATGTATCCCAAACGCCAGTCTTCAGACAACTGTTTGTGATATCTAGCATATCCCAAACGCTCCATCCTTGCTACTTGTTTGTGCTTGCATTACCATCACAGTTGGTCTTTCGTGGTAATACATTTATGATGCGTGCCCCATCACAAACAGTTCACCATTATAGAACGTGTATGATAAGCAGACAATCACACACATTTAGTTTTCCTCGACTGTATGCGATTTGATGTAAGTGTGCATACAGTTATCCCTATAAAACTATACGCGAACTTGAATATATCCCACACGATTCATCCATCGTACCCCACGTCAGATGAGGGCCTATCGCATGCGTTCTTCTATGAGCAAATGTTTATGATGCGCACGACATCATAAATAGTCCATAATTGCCAAGCGTGTGTGATAAGGTAACTTTTGCAAACATTTAATAATAAGGAACTGTGTGCGCTACTGCTGTTAATCTCACACGTTTTTTCTTGGCTGGTCATGTGTGCAGTAGAGATTCATTGCACACATTGTGGATTTGAGAAACGTGTCTGATCTCCACGTTTATGGCAGATGTTTTGCAAACCGTGTGCAGTGTACTGGCCTGCAGAAACTAATTTATCCCTAATTTATTCGTGCATTTAAAAATCACATATTTGGAATTTGAAAGTAGGCAATCACTTATTTCATATCGAACCATTTTTATTACAAATATAGGTTCAAGCACGAATGCATAATTCGATGCACAGGTACATATACTGAAGAACTACAGAAGCACCAAGTAAAGAATGATGAACCACAGTTGTACTAAAGACTAGAAAGAGAAAGGCGAAAGACATTCTGGTTGCTAGATAAGGTGAAGTGGAATGCCCGTATTGTGCCCTCCTCCATCCGTAATGCGCGCATGACTCTAGGCCAACCCCTTGTGATAGCTGCCTGCCCATCCTTCAATGTCTTCATTAGGACTTCTCGATGCTCATTGTAGTCTTGATGAAATACTTTAACCTTCATTGTGTGTCCACCAATCATGTACTTTGCGAGGTACTCTTGAGTAAACTGCTTTGGGAACCACTATGAACAAAAAAGATTCAGACATTGTTGTCTAACAACTCATTATGGGCAGTAAAAAGAGAAGGCTACAGAGTTTGTAGTTACCATCCTACAGCTCACTGTTGTGTTGGATAGAGCGTAAACAAATAATTTGACTGCCACCGTTCGTATATTTTTGCTAATAATCCTTATCAGTTTCCTCACTTGATGCTGGGTCATGAGTATCTCATTGCCCCATACGCAAAAAGTGTTGATGCATGGATCTTTGCCAAGGACATATGTACCTACAAGCAACAAGTCAATATTAGAAGCTAAAAAGTGTCCATGCCTGGATCTATATGCACTACATTAAGGAACGACGGGGGAGTAGAAGTCGAGGGATGAAACTAACCTCGGCGGAAAATGCTGGCCAGTCCCGTTGTTGTCCTGCATAAGTAGTGGAAAGGCATGATAAGTACAGCAACCTTAACATCAAACAAATATAGCCAAGGTAAACAACATCATCTCCAATGATAGCTTGAATGTGTTGGTTTCAGCATGCCGTGAAAGCGGATATAAAATGGAATGGAATGTTACCTACAACAAGCTTAATAGCCACCAAATATTGCAATTCAATTTGGTATCATTGAAAATGAATAGAACGTAACCCATGCTTAAACACCACACTGGATAAATGTGTAAAACTGAAATAAAGGGCATGTGTTAACTACACCAGGCATAACTGGAACCAAATATATCCGTTCAAATTGGTATTGATGAAATCAAGCTGCATAGTTTCGACTTGGACATAATGAACATCACATTGTGAATGACTGAAATAAACAAGGCATAAATGATCAGTATAACAACCAAATGTAGCCATTGAAACCTGGACAGAGGCTCACTGCAACCAACCTAACAAGCAAATATAGATAAACATGGCATATGCTTGAAAACTGGACAAATGCTCACTGCAACCAACCTAACAAGCAAATACAGATAAACAAGGCACCTGCTTGAAAACTAGACAAATGCTCACTGCAACCAACCTAATAAGCAAATACAGATAAACAAGGCACCTGCTTGAAAACTAGACAAATGCTCACTGCAACCAACCTAACAACCAAATACAGATAAACAAGGTATCTGCTTGATAACTGGACAAATGCTCACTTCAACCAACCTAACAACCAAATACTAATAAACAAGCCATCTACTCACTGTAAACAACCAAATGTAGCCATTTGTGAAACTGAATAGGACAATTGATACTTAAACATCACATAGCCCTATTGAACATTACATTTTTGCATAACTAAAATAATTAAACACAGCACAGTTAAAACACCGCATGGCAAAAGCTACTACAACAAAGGGTATGGGTTGGCTGGCTAGAAAAGGTAAGATTTGCTGATAGGATGTTGCCTCACTTGTCATGGACGGGATCCTTCCATTTGGAAGAGCACGCATCCATGGTGCGCTCTCTGATGTCACAGATGGGTTGTTTCACCTTGGAAGACCCTTTGTGGGTGCCCTCCTCATGGTCATGGTCGATGAGATCTGACTTAGCAATTGAGGATCCCAAGCCACCGCTGCAGAACGTGTCCTTCAGAAATGACAAAATGGGCTCAATGGCATACAAGGATCACAAATCCTTGACCACATGGCGGAGGAGATCAGCGGCAGAGCCTTCAAAGAGATCGACGACGGTTGAACCAGAGGGGTTGGGGATGGACCACTTAACCTGTGACATAGCCCGTGTGAAGTCACCGCCGTCGACGAGCTTGATATCGTAGCCAGCTTTCCCGAGATCGACAGGTCGGGACGATCGGCGGCCACCTCACCAATGTCCGCCGAAGAGGCCATGATAAACCTATTTTTGGCCGAACGCTCGTCGGGCTCCCCGGGATATGTGGTCGGGCTTAGGCTGCGACTCTCTGGAGTAGGGGATGTGGATCTGGCGGGAAGGGACACCGCAGGCATCATCTTAAACTCAGAGGGGCGACGGTATGGGAATCCCTGGGTAACCTAAACTTTATTATGTAAGCTAGGAGGCACGAGCAGACTGGCAGGGGTTGGTGGAAGTGGCGGCGAGCTAGGGTTCGAGCGGGGAGGGGGGGAGGTGGTGTTTGAGGATATGCCGTGGCTTCTGAAAATTTTACTAATGGTGGGTGGAGATGGTGATGGACGAGGGAGGGCGACGGTTCAAATGCCTCGGCTACTAGAATTTTACTATAAGGTCAGTGATGGAGGAGTAGGGGCGACGGTTAAAATACTGTGGCTACTAAAATTTGTGTAAAGGAATTGATGCGGGGTAGGAGCACCCAAGGTTGCACACGGTCTAATAAGAATATGCCTGTATGATAATGAGGAAAAGCTGCGGAACCGCCGAATTTTGCATTGCTCAAGGCGGGTAGTTTGTTTTTAGATTTCTAGCTAGCTGGTCTGTCGCACACGATTCGTCCTAATTTTCAGACGTAGATGTGGAATTCATCCTAAATAAACTACCCGCCTATAGCTTGTGTAGGTGGTGATTTTACAATGCAGTAGTATTGCACACGTTTAAGCCACTACCGTACCCTTGCTCGCGTTGGCGCAGTCGTGGTGATTTCACAGCGCACTAGCATCGGAAATGGTTAAGCCAGTACCTCCACCCTTGCCCGTGCTTGCACAGTTGTGGTGATTTTACAGTGCACTAGCATCACACAAGGTTAAGCCAGTCCACCCGTGTCCGTTGAGCGTCATCCGATTCTTCATATATAGCACCATTTGGCAGCAAAAAAATGTGAGGATCAGAAGACAACCACACCAGCATGTGGCCCAAATATATATGAATGAAAAGGGTGGCATGTGATATTCAAATTTCCAATGCACAACTTTGCCCGCGTGGGCCCACGGTTGGGTGTGTCGTCGAAGATCGATGAGAGGGGCCAGAAGTCAAGAACCACCTGGAAGTGGCCAAATATATGTAGGAAGATGTTTAAATACACAATGCACAACTTTGGTGGCACCTGCCTCGCAAACCGTAAAGCCCCCTTAGATATATCTATAATGACACAAGGTCATAGCTACCTAGCTAGGGTGCTTGCCCCACCTCCAACTTTGTGTCGGCGGGACGGATGCACGTACTGATACTTTGGACATACATGCATGTCGCCATGACCTACCATAAGACGGACCAGTGAATCTATCGCTTGGTCAAACGACCACTGTTGTTGTTGATACAAAATGGATAGAATATATATATACACCGCTTGGGCCAATAGATTGGACCATCATAAAAAATTGCACGAGAGAGGCCACAAAACCAGCACCACCTACATGCGGCCCAAAATGATGTACGTTGGAAGGGGTGATGTGTTTTCAATATCAAATAATGTACAATTTAGATTTGGTGCCTGACTCTCGATATAGACAACCACCATGAAAGCCAGGTAATTAAGGACAAGATACGTAGGGTACGATGTCGGTCCAACCTACCAATCCGCGCGTGTGGGACAGAATTCTGAGAACGCATGAGCTCCAACTTTGCTCGAACATGTGATGGTGACCCGCACTAACACGAACTAGGAGGAATCCATTCATGGCCAATCCCCCCCTCGTTATCGGTCAAAGGGATGATATACATAGACCCCTGGGTGCCCACAGATATGCGTGTCATCACAAAAAATTGCATAAGGGAGACATGGTCGATCAGAAGACCCCCTATACCCTGCATGCGTCCCGAAAATATGTATGGGTGGTGTGTGATGTGTTCAAATCCCCAATGCACAACTTCGATGGGGCACCAACTATATTACAAATTGAACATCGTACCCCCAAGCCAGGTTCAAGACGTACGATGCCAGTTCCCCAACTTCGAGGCGGGGAGGGGGGGAGGCGGTGTCGTCCAACGCATGTGCTCAAACTTGATTTGGCCTAACATGGTACATAGAGCAATAGGAAACCGTAATGGTCAAACCCTTTTTTGTTGTCGGTCAAGGATGATATATATAGACCTCAAGGAGGACACAAATATGTGTGTCATCTATAAACCGCACAAGGGAGACGTGGTCGATCAGAAGACCCCCTATACCCTGCATGCGGCCCAAAAAAATGTATGGGTGATGTGTGATTTGTTCAAATCCCAAATGCACAACTTTGATGGTGCACCAACTACATTACAAACTGAATATCATACCCCCCAGCCAGGTTAAAGACGTACGATGTCGGTTCCACAACTTCGAGGCGGGTGTGGGGGCGTAGGGGGGGGTCGTCTAACGCATGTGCTCAAACTTGATTTGGTCTAACATGGCACACAGAGCAAGAGGAAGCCGTCATGGTCGAACCCTTTCTCGTATGTTGTGTCAAAGGGATAGATTGTGTGGGCCTATAGATCTCGATCATTCTCCGATTTTTGGGAAAAAGAAATAACAAAAAAAACATATTCTACAAATTACCAAAACAAGGATCCCAAGGTTTATATAATCGTCATGACAGGTCACTACACACACATTTAGATGATAAATGTCTGTAATGACTATATCATGGCGCTTTAATGAAGCTTGAGATATGCAACTTCCCACTGGGTCACCCATCCTTAGACTCCTCTAGCCCCAGCACGCTTAACTTCTATGTTCTATTCGACTCGGCTAACAAATGGGAAGCCGCCCCTTGCTGATAAGACTTGCCTCCTTGCCTTTAAGGCATTTCATGCTGGTCACCGTATGGGACCTACTCCCTACTATCACACACGTTTGTGCTTTTAGTAACTATGTGTAATCTTTACATGGCTGGTGTGTAGCCGCCTAGCCTTCTATGAGCACTGACACTAGCAGCGGGAAACCGATGGGAGAAGAGATGGGAAACCGATGGGAGGAGTGGCGGGAAACGGTAGCGTGTTTGGATATATAAAACCATTAATTAATATGGAAAACTTAGTAAAGAAGGAAGCGCGAGCTAGCACGACACATGTGCATAGTGCTGACCCACGGGTGCCAAACGGTTGACCAGAACCGCTTTAAATATTCAGGGTTCATTTGGCCTTTTTTATACATCATAATTAAGTTTTATAAGAGTTAATTTAATGTGCATATTTCAAATTAATGCACCAAAATGGCTACAAAAATTGTACATGTGTCCTTGGATGCATGTTTAGGTCCGATGCAAAGAATGGGAATGAATTACAACCGTCTCGGCCTCTGGCTCGGCCTCGGACATTTAGAATCTCGGTTTTTAAATCCCCACAAATCCAAAACTCACCCGAAAATCATGAAACTTGGCATGGTGTCACGACATGGCACATATATGTTATGGAAAAATATTTGTCCACTTTGGGGCAAGTTTTATTACAAGCTTCTTACAAACCAGAGCTTCTCTCAAGAAGCCTCGTGGTTCCGATAGGGAAATGTGTCCCCCTTGTGGGCGAAACGATAATCGGTACCTCTTCTCGCCTTCCATTTTTTTTCTAGAGGCAACATGTAAACACAGGTTATCCGTGCTAAAATTTAAAATTATTCAGGGTTCGTTTGGCCTTTTTATACATTAATTGATTTTCCTAGGCATTTAATTTCCATAATTCAAATATGAACTACAAATACATGCTCCAGTGCACCAAAAGAGCTAGAAAAATCAAACATGTGTCCTTGGGTGCATGTTTAGGTCCCATGCAAGGAATGGGAATGAATTACAACCGTCTCGATGTCCTGGCTCGTCCTCAAACATTAGGAATCTCGACTTTTAAATCCCCGTGAATCCAAAACTCACCAGAAAATCATGAAAGTTGGCATGGTGTCACGATATGGCAAATATATGTCGTGGTAAAAAATTGTCCAATTTGGGCCAAGCTTTATTACAAACCTCTTACAAACCGGAGCTTCTCGCAAGAACCCTCGTGGTTTTGATAGGGAAATGTGTACCCCTTGTGAGCGAAATGATAGTCGCTCCCTCTTCTCGCCTTGTATTTTTTCTACAGGCAACATGGAACAACGGGAGATTCGTGCTGAACTTAGAAATTTTTTAGGGTTTGTTTGGCTTTTTTATACATTAATTGAGTTTTGTAGGCATTTAATGTCCATAATTCAAATCTGAACTACAAATACATACTCCAGTGCTCCAAAATGGATAGAAAAAATCATACATGTGTCCTTGGGTGCATGTTTAGGTCCCATGCAAGGAATAGGAATGAATTCAATCGTCTCGGCGTCCTGGCGTGACCTCAAACATTGGGAATCTCGGTTTTTAAATCCCCGTAAATCCAAAACTCACCAGAAAACCATAAACTTGGCATGGTGTCATGACATGGCACATGTATGTCATGGTAAAAAAATTATCCAATTTGGGCCAAGCTTTATTACAAGCCTCTTACCAACCGGAGCTTCTCGCAACCCTCATGGTTCCGGTAGGGAAAAGTGCCCCTCTTGTGGGCGAAACGATAATCGCTGCCTCTTCTCGCCTTGTATTTTTTTCTATAGGCAACATAGAATAACATGAGTTTTGTGCTGAAATTTGAAACTATTCAGGGTTCATGTCGCCATTTTATATATTAATTGAGTTTTCTTGGCATCTAATGTCCATAATCAAATTTGAACTACAAGCGCATGCTCTAGTGCAGCAAAATGTGTGGAAAATCGTACATGTGTCCTTGGGTGCATGTTTAGGTCTCCTTGAAGGTATGGGAATGAATTACAAACGTCTTGTCGTCCAAAAACATTGAGAATCTTGGTTTTTAAATCCCATTAAATCCAAAACTCACCCAAAAATCATGAAACTTGGCATGGTTTCATGACATGGCACATACATGTCATGGTAAAAAAATTGTCCAGTTTGAGACAAGGCGCACACATTAATAGCCAACGAAGTCCTTTTGCAACAAATAGCTGACACGTTAATATCGCAAACGGTTGTATTATTTGAACCATGTGTGTAACCGTAACCATTTAAGTGCGGCCACGTGTCTCTCTTTATATGTGTGAGTACTACGTCAGTGCTGGTTCGTTGGTCCTCTTTGTATTTTGTGCCAAAATTTAACCATAGTCGGTGGCGTGCGTGCAGCTATTTGATTAGAAAGGACGCGTGCAAGCAGTCCGCCGCGCAGGCTCGATGGGATGCGTGCGACCTATCCACCGCGCAGGCTCGACGGGACGCATGCGACCTGTCCACCGCGCAGGCTAGACAGGACATGTGCGAGCAGTCTGTCGTGGATGCTCACGGGAAAGCGAGCTCTTTGACCTCCATCCACCAGCCGCCCGCCTTCCTCACAACTTCTCCATTAATGGAGGCCGAGCCGCTGTTTAACACGCGGTTAATTAAAGCACCTGGACGGAGGGTGTGTTTGCTTGTGATCAAATGGCCCCACTCAACGTTAGCATTTGCTTTCTTTGTGTTTTCAACTCATATTCTAGATAATTTGAAATACCACATGCGGCAACCGATAATACGGCGACAAAATAAAATGGCAATGGATAATACGAGACAAATTTAAAATGGCGCGGATAATAATTGTCTTACATATTTCGGATAAGTTAAAATGCCACATGTGGCAACGCCCGGAAGACATGGGGGAAAGAGTAGAAGGAAATCCCAGACAACAATCTCGGTCGCTAATGTCTCTACTCCTCGATAGATCGCCGTGCGATGAGATCCTCCAGCTCCTTCTTTAATTCCTCACGACTTTGCTTGATAGCAACTAATACGTCTGCATCGTATCTACTTTTCCTAACACTTTTGCTCTTGTTTTGGACTCTAATTTGCATGATTTGAATGAAACTAACTAGGAATGACACTGTTTTTAGCAGAACAACCATGGTGTTGTTTTTCTATAGAAATAAAAGTTCTCAGAATGGAACGAAACTTTTTGGATAATTGTTTTATAATAAAAGAAAAATACTGGAGCCAACAACCACCGAAGGGGGCCCCCTGGCTGGGCACAAGACACCAGGGTGCCCCCCCTCTGGCGCGCCCTGGTGCGTTGTGCCCACCTCGTGGCCCCGCGGTCCCTAATTCCGACGCTATAAAATCCTATTTTTGAAGAAAAAAATAAGCGAGGAAGTATCATCGCGTTTCACGATATGGAGCTGCCGCCACCTCCTGTTCTTCATCGAGAGGCCAGATCTGGAGCCCGTTCGGGGCTCCGCAGAGGGGAATCTTCGGTCTTCGTCATAACCAACCCTCCTTCATCACCAATTCCATGATCGTCCCCACCGAGAGTGAGTAATTCCATTGTAGGCTCACTGGTCGGTGAGGAGTTGGATGAGATTCATCTTGTAATCGAGTTAGTTTTGTTAGGGCTTGATCCCTAGTATCCACTATGTTCTGAGATAGATGTTGTTATGACTTTGTGATGCTTAATGCTTGTCACTTAGGGCCCGGGTGCCATGATTTCAGATCTGAACCGTTGATGTTTTCACCATTATATCTATGTTCTAGATCCGATCTTGCAAGTCATATTCACCTATTACGCATTATGATCCGTAAACCCCAGTGTGACAGTAATTGGGATACATTCCGGTGATGACTGTAGTTTGAGGAGTTCATCTATTCACTATGTGTTAATGCTTTGTTCCAGTTATCTATTAAAAGGAGGCCTTAATATCCCTTAGTTTCCTTATGGACCCCGCTGCCACGGGAGGGTAGGACAAAATATGTCATGCAAGTTCTTTTCCATAAGCACGTATGACTATTTATGGAATACATGCCTACATTATATTTATGAACTGGAGCTAGTTTTGTATCGCCCTAGGTTATGACTGTTATATGATGAATATCATCCAACGAATTCACCGATCCAATGCCTATGAATTATCCACATATTGTCCTTGCTAAGTTACTATTGATATTGCTACTGTTACACTTGCTACAAAATCATTGCTATCACTATTACCATTACTGCTACTGTTACCACTACTATCAAAACTATCATATTACTGTGCTACTGATCACCTTGCGACAGATAATTAATCTCCAGGTGTGGTTGAATTGACAACTCAACTGCTAATACTTACAAATATTCTTTGGCTCCCCTTGTGTCGAATCTATAAATTTGGGTTGAATACTCTACCCTCGAAAACTATTGCGATCCCCTATACTTGTGTGTTATCAAGACCTTTTTCTGGCGCTGTTGCCAGGGAGCATAGCTATATTTGTTGAGTAACTTGGGATTATTATCTATTTATCACTATGAAGAATCTGAAGGATACAAAAACCAAGGTCGTTCCCTCTAGGACGAGGTGAAGTAAGGAATTGCCATCACACTCTGCACTTGATTCACCTTCTGTTTTGAGTAGACTTGCAACACCACCACATGCTATTAATCTTGATATGTCGCAAGTTATTGATGACGCTACTTCTTCTATGAATGATACTGATGATGATGCTAGTACCTTGCTTGATGATAATGTGCCACTAGGTGAATTTCTTGATGAACAAATTGCTAGAGCTAAACATATTGAGAATGCTGAAACTGATGAAATTATTGAAACTGATGAAATACTTGAAACTGAAAATCTTGAAACACCTATTAGACCTAGCTCTCCTAGATATGAAATGCCTAAGATACCTGAAGGTTGTGTTATGGATGAGGAGATAGCTAGAGACTTTCTTGCTTGCAATGATAGGGACGATCTTAAGAAATTACTATCCAAACTGAAAGAAAAATCCTTGAATGCTAGAAAGAAATGTGATCCTAAGTTTGCTAATTCACCAATCTTTGTTACCGATAAGGATTATGACTTCTCTGTTGACCCAGAGTTAATTACTTTGGTTGAATCTGATCCTTTCCATGGCTATGAAACTGAAACTGTTATGGCACATCTTACTAAATTAAATGATATAGCCACCCTATTTTCTCATGATGAGAAGATTCGCTACTATTATATTCTCAAATTATTTATGTTCTCATTAAAGGGTGATGCTAAGATATGGTACAATTCTATTGCTCCTGGTTGTGTGCGTAGTCCCGAGGATATGATATATTACTTCTCTGAAAAACATTTTCCTGCTCATAAGAAACAAGCTGCTTTACAGGAAATATTTAATTTTGTGCAAATTGAAGAAGAGAGTCTCCCACAAGCTTGGGGGAGGCTTCTCCAATTGCTTAATGCTTTGCCTGATCATACTCTTAAGAAAAATGAAATACTTGATATCTTCTATAACGGACTAACCGATGCTTCTAGGGACTTCCTAGATAGTTGTGCTGGTTGTGTTTTCAGGGAACGAACTGTTGAACAAGCTGAGGAGTTATTGAATAACATATTGAAAAATTATGATGATTGGACTCTTCCTGAATCACCGCCTAAACCCACTCCAAAGAAGAGGGGTATCTTATATCTCAGTCCTGAAGATATGCAAGAGGCAAAGAAAAGTATGAAGGAAAAAGGTATTAAAGTAGAGGATGTTAAAAATTTACCTCCTATTGAAGAAATACATGGACTTGACACACCACCACCATCAAAGGTGGTAGAGGTAAACTCTTTAATGAAATTTGATGAAAGTGACATCCCTTACAATAAACATCCTAGTCAATGCCTTTATGAGTTTCATAATTACATTAGAAAACAAGATCACTTCAATGCAAATGTTATGAAACAATTGAAATATAATTCTGATAGGATTGCTCATTTGAGTGACTTGTTATTTAGAATTACTAATGATGTTAGGGGTGTGGGAAAGCATGCTTCTATGGTTCAAACTCAGTTAGAACAAGTTGCTAAATCTCAAAGAGAATTGCTTAATGAAATGAACAATAATATAAATGATTTTGCTGTTAGAGTAGCAACAAGAGGAGGTAAAATGACTCAGGAACCACTTTATCCTGAGGGACACCCTAAAATAATTGAACAAGACTCTCAAAGAATTAACACTAATGCACCTAGTCCTTCTAAAAGGAAGAAGAAAAAGAAAAATGATAGGACTTTGCATACCTCTAGTGAACTTGAAATAGAAAAACCTCCTGAAAATAATAATGATGTTCCTATTTTTGATTCTGAAACTCAATTTGGGAATGAACATTCATCTAGTGATAATGAAAATATAATGATGATGTTCATGAAGACACTCAGCCAGACATTGATAAACAACCAGATAATGATGTTGAAATAGAACCAGCTGTTGATCTTGATAACCCACAACCTAAAAATAAAAGATGTGATAAAAGAGACTTTGTTGCTAGAAAACATGGAAGTGAAAGAGATCCATGGGTTCAGAAACCCATGCCCTTTCCACCTAAACCAACTAAGAAAAAAAATGATGAAGAATTTGAACGCTTTGCTGAGATGCTTAGGCCAGTCTTTTTGCACACTCGCTTGACTGATATTTGAAAGATGGCCCCATATGCAAAATACATGAAAGAGATCATCACTAATAAGAGAAATATACTGGAAGCTGAAATCTCCACCATGCTTGCTAATTATTCTTTTAAGGATGGAGTACCTAAAAAACTTGGAGATCCAGGAATACCAACTATACCTTGCTCCATCAAAAGAAATTATGTTAAAACTACTTTGTGTGATTTAGGAGCTGGTGTTAGTGTTATGCCCTTCTCCTTATATAAAAGACTTGATTTAAATAAACTCACACCTATTGAAATATCTCTGCAAATGGCTGATAAATGAACTGCCATACCTATTGGTATTCATGAGGATGTGCCCACTGTTGTTGCAAATGTTACTATCTTAACAGACTTTGTTATACTTGAGATGCCCGAGGACGACAACATGTCGATTATCCTTGGTAGACCCTTTTTGAATACTGCAGGGGCTGTTATTGATTGCAATAAAAGCAAGGTCCCTTTTCATATCAATGGTAATGAGCATACGGTGCACTTTCCGAAGAAACAATTCCAAGCGAATGGTATTAATGTTATTGAAAAATCTCTGACACTCACTATTGGAAGTTTTCAACTACCTCTACCTACTGCCAAAAAGAGATATGAAATGCTTATTGTTGGGGACATGCATATCCCCGTTGAGGTAACCTATTGTATTATGAAAGTTCTTTGGTTTCATGTTAATCGAAGGTGGTTGTTAATAAGAATTGATCAACCTTATTAATGGATCATTTTTTAGAGGTATGAAGTTGATGAATTTAGTAGGCACAAACTTCTGCTCCCAACTTTAGTTTTCTGTTTTTCTTAGTTAAATTAAATAAAATGCCATGTTTATCCTATTTTTTGGATTTTTTGTGCAATAAAAAAATGACCCAAAAATAAAGTTCTCAGAATGCCCTGAAAATTTAATACGATTTCTTTCTGAATATTTCTGAATGTCTAGTGTAAATAACATTAGAGGGGGGTGCACCTAGTGACCAAGACACCAGGGCGCGGCAGCAACCCTAGGCGCGCCCTGGTGGGTTGTGGTCCCCATGTGGGTCCCCTCACTTACTTCTTTAGCCCATGTCATCCCCTACCTCCAGAAAAAAATCACCATAGCTCTCTCTCTCTCTCTCTCGTGTTCTTGCTCTCAAACCCACGGATTTCGATCTCTTTGCTCGAAGCTCTATTTCCGAAACTGTTTCGGGGGATTGCTACTTGAAATTGTTTGCAAATAAAAATGCAATTCTTTAGGAGTTCTTCGAGGAGGAGGTCTACGGAGGCATCATCTAGTAGTGGCTCGATACGTCGGTCTTATGTTGAACCAAGCGCAAGCGCAATGCGTGATGCTGCTATCAAATCATGCCTATGGCCATGTAACGATTTCATGGTAAGTGCAGGCATTAAAGAAGAATTTGAGTAATATGTTCACAACGCCGAGCTCGGCCCCTACATTGAAGATAAGTGCATCCAGTATCTCAACCTCACAGAAACTTTTACTAAGAAATTTAAATATTTTCCTCGTGAGTCTAGAGTTTTGTTTAGCTTTTATGATCGCCCATTTACCATGCCTCTAAGTGTGTTCTGTGATGCCTGCAAAATTCCATATTGGGGTTCACTAGACGAGCCACCAAGATCTGAGTATGAGTCGTTTTTTACTAGCTTTTGCTACGGTGAGGATAGAGGAGTGACACAAATCAGGATAAAAAATTAATCATTTTCCATTAATTCAATACTTTGCACTCTTTAATGGCAAATGCATCATGGGCAAGCAGGATTGCACCACACTATGTGCCCCTAACTTCAACCTCGTACACACTGCTCTGACCAGAATTAAACATGGCATTTTTATGGTGGGATTTATGCTTCTCGTTTAGCTAAAGAGGTTGGTGTAGCGATTGTTGCACGAAGGTTGCAGCACAACACCGGTAGTAGTTATTTTTATGGTGGGATTTATGCTTCTTGTTTAGCTAAAGAGGTTGGTGTTACACCTCTGCCTTATGACCCCATCTTACCTACTTAGTACTTAGACTTTGAGGCCATGAAGCGCAATAAGTTCCTTAAGGGCAAAATCACTGATTATACTTATAACTTGAGGTTCAATAAAGAAACCATTGTGCATATTGTTTTGCTTGCGCCTGCTCTCTTTGATTTTGACAGCAAAATAAGACATTATGTTCTTGAGAGCGAGGCCCACTCGTACAAGGCAAAGATCAGGGCAGCTTGGCAGGCTGAGGAGGCTGCACCAAGAGCCTCCGTGAGCTATCACCCTGACTACTATGCAGGCCGCGGATAGTGATTACCAAGCTAGGCCAAAAGCCTAAGCTTGGGGGAGTACGTGTTTCCACCGACATTACATTCATGTTCACATATTACATTCCAGTTGTCGGTGTCCACACTTTTTCATTGTATTATCCATGCTAGATTTATTTCTTCGCTTTCTTTTTGTGTGTTTTAAAAACTTTGAGAAAAACCCAAAGATATTTCTTGCTTCTTTTCAGTTTTCCTTTCTAGTTTAAATTAGTTGTAGTGTTAAAAGAAAAGCCAAATAGATTTCCTTGTTCTTCTTTTGCTTGTTGGGAGCTTTGCCGTGTAAATAGTTTTTCTTGTTTTTGTTTTTCCTTCTTGAATTTGCTTTCTTCAAGAAAAACTAAAAAATCCAAAAATATTTCAATGTGTTTTCCTGGAATTCTTTTCTTTTGTTGAGTCATACTAAGGAGAAGACCACGACAAAAATGTGTAGTGGCTCTCATATGCATTACTGTTGATCTAACAAAGAGCCCAAATTACCTTGTCCTCTCCTTTTGAATAAAAGGTTTGCAAGTTCCAGCTTAGTCCACGGCACTCTTGCGCCATTATTATTTTCATATCATTCGGTCGTGCGAGTGAAAGGCAATAATGACGATATTTAATGAACTGGCTATGGCAGAGAGAAACGAGTATGAACTCAACTTGTTCTGTTTTTGTAAATATGTTTAACCTAGTATCCATGATTCAGCATATTATGATCAAACATGTTTGCAATGACAATTAGAGATTATAGTTTCTCATGCCATGCTTAAGTAGCTAGGAGTGCATAATGATTTATCTTGGATGTAAACATGCATTAAAATGATTGTGATGTAGTATGATGATATAGTATCCTCCTCTGAATGTTTCAACTGGCTTGACTTGGCACATGTTCATGCATGTAGTTGAATCAAAACCAACATAGCCTCTATGATATTTATGTTCATGGTGTTCATATCCTACTCATGCTAGTATTCAATGTTAATTATGCACAATGCATGTTCATGACCGTTTTCGCTCTCTAGCTGGCCGCTTCTCAACCTATTTGCTAGCCTTCGCCTGTACTAAGCGGGAATACTGCTTGTGCATCAAAATTCTAAAACCCAAGTTATTCCAGATGAGTCCACCATATCTACCTATATGTGGTATTACCCTACCGTTCCAAGTAAATTTGCATGTGCCACCACTAAAATTTCAAATGAACATCTATTTTGTGTGCCTGGACCTCTCATGGAGCCACAGGTGGCGGTTAGTATCTTCCATGCTAAGCGGGTTATTCTCATGATGAGTGTTTATTCACTCATCCTTGCACGAGAGGGGCGGTAATAGGGATGCCTAGTCCCGAAATCAAAAATTGCAAATAATTAAACAAAACTCCCCCAGGACTGATGTTGGTATGGACTGTCCCCGTGGATTCGGCTAGCCGTGGAGCGTGTTTGTTGGTGGAGGGGGAGTAAACCTTTACTTTTATCGCTTGGGAACTGCCACTAATGTGTTTAGCATGGAAGATATTGATAACTCTTGGTCGTAACATTGACAGGAAGGGTGTACCTCCCAAAATTACATTTATCTCTATTTTAAAACTTTGAGGTCTGGCACCGCTGCAGATCCATGCTTCCCTCTGCGAAGGGACTATCTATTTAATTTTATGTTGAGTCATCACCTTCTCAAATAAGCGCCAGATCTGAGAGCACTATTGTCATCCTCATGCATTGTGTATAGTTAATGTTGGATGCATCATGACTGGATCTTTTCTAGCATGAATTACAATGTTTAGTCTCTGCTTGAACTTTGGAGGTGCTCTGCATTTATGTTTTGCGGTCTCAGAAAGGGCTAGCGAGATACCATTATTGTCATATTATATCATGGTTGTGTTGACAAAGTGTTGTCATTTGAGATATCCTATTATTGCTCGCTAGGTGCTTATGCTATTGATATGAGTTAATATAACTATTAAGAGTTATTGTTGACATGGTTAGTCATAATCTTTGCTGAAAACTTGGGTGTGACTTAAGCTTATTTATGTAGACAAGAACAAAAGAGTTCATAAAAGTTTTTCTTTTTCACTTTCAATTTGTCAACTGAATTGCTTGAGGACAAGCAAAGGTTTAAGATTGGGGGAGTTGATACATCTCCATCGTATCTACTTTTCCGAACACTTTTGCTCTTGTTTTGGACTCTAATTTGCATGATTTGAATGAAACTAACCCGGACAAACGCTGTTTTTAGCAGAACTACCATGGTATTATTTTTGTGCAGAAATAAAAGTTCTCGGAATGTAACAAAACTTTTTGGAGAATTGTTTTATAATAAAAGAAAAATACTGGAGCCAAGAACCATCGGAGGGGGCCCCTGGCTGGGCATAAGACACCAGGGCGCCCCCCCCCCCCTTTGGTGCACCCTGGTGGGTTGTGCCCACATCGTGGCCCTGCAGACCCTAATTCCGACGCTATAAAATCCTATTTTCGGAGAAAAAATAAGGGAGGAATTTTCATCATGTTTCACAATACGGAGCCGCCGCCACCTCCTATTCTTCATCGGGAGGCCAGATCTGGAGCCCGTTCGGGGCTCCGGAGAGGGGAATCTTCGGTCTTCGTCATCACCAACCCCCTTCATCACCAATTCCATGATGCTCCCCACCGGGAGTGAGTAATTCCTTTGTAGGCTCGCTGGTCGGTGAGGAGTTGGATGAGATTCATCACGTAATCGAGTTAGTTTTGTTAGGGCTTGATCCCTAGTATCCACTATGTTCTGAGATTGATGTTATTATGACTTTGCCATGCTTAATGCTTGTCACTTAGGGCCCGGGTGCCATGATTTCAGATCTGAACCAATTATGTTTTCACCATTATATCTATGTTCTAGATCCAATCTTGCAAGTCATATTCACCTATTACGTGTTATGATCCGTAAACCCCAGTGTGATAGTAATTGGGATACTTTCCAGTGATGACTGTAGTTTGAGGAGTTCATGTATTCACTATGTGTTAATGCTTTGTTTCGGTTCTATATTAAAAGGAGGCCTTAATATCCCTTAGTTTCCTTATGGACCCCGCTGCCACGGGAGGGTAGGACAAAAGATGTCATGCAAGTTCTTTTCCATAAGCATGTATGACTATTTACAGAATACATGCCTACATTATATTAATGAACTGGAGCTAGTTTTGTATCCCCCTAGGTTATGATTGTTATATGATGAATATCATCCAACGAATTCACCGATCCAATGCCTACGAATTTTCCACATATTGTCCTTGCTAAGTTACTATTGATATTGCTACTGTTACACTTGCTACAAAATCATTGCTATCACTGTTACCGTTACTACTACTATTACCACTACTATCAAAACTATTATATTACAGTGCTACTAATCACCTTGCTGCAGATATTTAATCTCCAGGTGTGGTTGAATTGACAACTCAACTGCTAATACTTACAAATATTCTTTAGCTCCCCTTGTGTCGAATCTATAAATTTGGGTTGAATACTCTACCCTCGAAAACTATTGTGATCCCCTATACTTGTGGGTTATCAGCAGCCACAGATACCTCTACCTCTAGCTCGCGCTCGATGCGAAGCTTACTCAAGTCACCCATCAGCTCCTCGACGACCGCTTTCAGCGTCAACCCCGAGGCAGTGCTTTGATCATGCAGCTTCTTCCAGCCCGTGGCCTCCTCCTCCTTCTCGGCGACCGCCTTGAGGAGATTTGCATTGTCACCCATGAGTTGCTCGACGAGGTCGATCGCCTTCTCAACCGAAGCATCACTAATCTCGAGAAGCTTCATCAAGCCGTCGACTAGCTCCTGCTGCAGAATTAGGCCAGCGAGAATGTCGTCATCGCTGGCCAAGGACTTCAGCACCGCCAGCTCATGGCGATCGCCGACGCGGTGAGTGCTCTTGTGAGAGCCCTCACTTGCCGGTGAGAGCTTGTTCGAGGGCTCCGCGACGCGCTAGGACATTGTTGCTGCGGCTGCCGCGTAGCGGTGGGACCTCTCTAGTGCTTCCGCGGCCTTGGTCTTTGCTCCCTTGTTATATGTTGACCGGAAACTCCTCCTACCGGTCATGGCAAAGACCTGTTTTTTGGGTGATGAGGAGAGGAATCGTGACGTAATTTTCAAGTGGGTAGTTTTTATAGGCCATTGCTAAGTGGGAACACATTTAGGTTTGATCGGTGTGATTAGATTTGCAATTACTTATGGCGTGGTAATCTGGAATGTGACGAGAAACAAGCTCAAAATTTATTGATGTTTCTGGGCTCGAAGCCCGAAACAGTTCCCGGATGGCGTACGTGGGCCCGCGTTCTCGGACGTGTATGTGTCTGCCCACTATCACACACGGTCTAGATATCACCATCGTGTCCGATGGATGGGCCGTCGAGCTTCCCACGGGGTGCCAGAAGGTTGACAAGAATTGAAATATGCAGGTGTGCTTGCTTACCGTTCAGGCGGCCGCAGCGCGCTCTGCTCGCGCCTCGCCCCCCCCCCCCCCCCCCCCCGCGCCCGCGCTCTGCTCATCGTTGAGGCGGCTGCGGCGCACTCTGCTCGCTTCCATCCGCGCGTTTTGCTCGCCATTGAGGTGGACGCGGTGTGCTCCACTTTGGCGTCCCTGCGTGCGCTCTGCTCGCCATTGAGGCAAATTTACAATGGCAACGGTTATAACGTCATTAATTTCTGCACTGGGCATCTGTGTTCGTATAGATACTACCTCCGTCGCGGTTAATTGGCCCCCTTCGTATTTTGTAGTACCAAATTTTTACCTTAGATTTAACTAAGAATATATTAATGCATGTCATCGAAAATAATATTGTTGGACGGCTATTCCCGGCAATGTTCATCTGCTATATGCAATAATTATGCATGTCATTGCTCGCCATTTATGCGGCCACGACACATTCTTCTCGCCTCCCTCTGCGCACTCTGCTTGCCGTTTAGGCGCCGAGCCAGCCTCGGGTCGCGTCCCTCCACGTGCTCTGCTCGCCGTTTAGGCGCCAAGGCGCACTCGGGTCGCGTCCCTCCGCGCGTGCTCTGCTAGCGGTTGGGGCCGACACATGATCACGTTGGGGAAGCTTTAGTTATTTGATCTCGGATTATGTTAATTAATTATACCTCCAGAGCCGGAATCATCTGGCTCTTTAGGTATAATTAATTAACGTAAACTATGATCTCTGGTGCCCGTTCCCGTCGCGCAACTCCATCCTGTCGTCGGCCGTTGGGGGTATGCCGTATGTGTGGGTAACTAGCTAGCAAGTGGATCAGTAGCGAGTCGCTTCCGGCGGCCATTGCTGTGGATATTTATAGCTAGTAGCTGACTAGGGGATTGGCGATTTTACAATTCACCCCTGTGGAGGGCGGGAACCTTCGTTGGAGCGCGGGAATACTAAGTGGATCACACAACCCGACAACCGTATGTGGTGTCACGTGTTACCACACACATGTTAACATAAGGAAACGTATGTGTAACTTACTAATCATCGCACATGAGTACTCGCACACGCATCATGTGCGATACTCCTAAGCATCGCAAGCAACTAGTTTGCATTTTCAAAGTTTTTTCTACACACAGAATCGCACACGAATTAACTCTAGTAACTGTCTGTGTTATATTTTCTCATCGCAAACAGTTCATCCGAGTGGGCAGTTTGCCGCGTATCACACACATTTGGTTTACACGAATTGTTTGTGTTCTTTTGGCTCATAGCAAACAGTTCATCTATGTGAACTATATGCCGCATATCACACAGATCTTGTTATGTTGAACCGTTTCTGTTGTGTTGCCTAATCAAAAACAGTTCATCCGAATGAACTGTATGCCGTATATCGCACACACCTTGATCTCGTTGACCGTTTCTGTTGCATTCCGTAATCACAAATAGTTCATCCGAGTGAACTGTACGCCGTATATCACACACACCTTGAGATGGCTGCCAATTTCTGTTGTTCTGGCTCATCGCAAACAATTCTTCTGGATTAACCGTATGCCACACATCGCACACACAACTACAATCAAGATCGTGTTTGATGTCTCCGCCATCGCAAATGTTTTGTATCATTTTTTACGATTATTTTACATCACCGTTAGCGATTAATGCATCACACAAAGTTTCGTCGAAGGGTCTCTGATTGGACTGTCTTGTTTGGACCATCCTACAGAAGTGAATGCTTGCTGTTGCACCAGAAAGTATGCATTTGAATTCTGCACGGACTTCCTCAATCCTTCGGCTTCTTGTTGCAGAACAGTTGATTGGTGTATTTCAGCTTGTAGTTGAGACTCAAGAAACTGAACTAATTCAGACAGCGAGTTCGAAGAGCTTGTGCCAGTGGTAGTGGCAAGTAACTCGAACACTACATCAAGACAAGACTTTGGGGTTGTCCTACTGTTTTCAAGATAGTTTTCCTTATCTATTTTATCTGCTTTGTTGGAGACTAGCAAGGCTGTCTCACTATCCAGAACCTTATCTCCATTACATCCTTTACCATTGCTTAATGGGGGTACCCTTCTCCAATATTCTGTCAGCATTCTAAAAGAAGAAACAAGGAGACACATAATAGGTTTAGCATGTAGTATATGAAACTCATTTTGGTGAACCAGTTCAGTAGTAAGGTGGAGGATTAAACTAACAAGTCTTCTATTGCGAAGTATTGCATACTAAAAGCATCAAACAAACATATATCTATTTGCTATGGCACTGCATTGTCTTGCCAAATCAAAATAGACACACTGTTCAAATCATATCAGTTCAAGACAAAGCATCATCGAAAGAATATAAGTGTGGGAAACTACATGGCACCACAAGATTTCAGATGGGTACCGCAGGTATACATGTAAAACTAACAACACTATTGGCTATGTTTTGATGCTAGTAATTTGCATGAAATGAGAAGACAACTGTCTACACAATTGAAATTGAAATCAACATAGAGCAATTTAGAAGAACAAACCAGTTAAAGAAACATGTTTAAACATACCTGTTGTGCCATTCGAGTTTCGATTGGATACTTAAATTAGTTGGTATGAGTAAATGTAGTGATACAAGAGCAAAGCACTATGCACCAAAGCTATGGAATCTTACCTGAGAACAGTTGTTCTTCAGGTTTAAGCACTCGTTCTACAAGAACAGAGTATAGTAAGACACATGCATACAGTACTTCAAAATGAAATATGATCTCATAGACCCTACTAGATTCTTGGGTCTGCACCAGTACAAAACAAGGTGTTCCCCGTCATCATCCCTTAAATGTGTCCCCGGAGAGAGTAAGGGAATTCGATGAGTTTCCTTGCCAGTGAAGTACGTTTTGTTCAGGTAATTCTGATACTGCCACAGAGCGTTCTTGAAGATAGCACAATTATTAGCACAGGTTACCTCATCCTGAGTTTCCAAATCGGTCCTTCTCTATAGAGAAAAATGGGAACATTTGCTGTGCTATTACCAGCAGGGAGGTAGAAACTATGGGACAAAGCAAAGTAATTGCCATGAATAACATTACTTAAACATAACTCCTAGAGGAACACCTGCAACTAGCTTTTTCCTTCATCTTCAGTATAATATTTCTATGATGGGAAGATACGCACATAGGATTTAACAACATCAAATGCAATAGATGCTAAATTATGGATGACTGGTTGTGCTTCGTCCACTGGAATACGTGTACTAACTGGTGGAGTTGGGGTTCACTGTGGTAGACCTGGCACTTTGGGCACTGGATTTGCCTTACTAACTGCTCTTGTTTGGGAGCTCTGTGGTTGAGATAGTGTTGTGTCAACTGGAACTGGGTTACTATCTGCTGGGGTTGGGGTTAGATTAGGTGAAGCTGGTTCTATGTCCATCGGAGAAGGGTGTTAGCTACCCTCTAGATACCTATGGATTAATGGTGGATGGAGTACATGGGAGGGATTACAACTTGGGGAAGAAGAAGCAGGTAAGAAGAAATGGAGATACAAGCCGCCGTCGTTCAGTTCCTGATCCTAGCTGGGATGCCTCATAGTTGCCTTCCCTTGTCCATATGTAGGCCGCGTGCCACTAGGAGTCGAAGATGAGCCGGGCTTTGGTACCGACATGCTACTGTTGGGCCTTGTAGCGGACAGGTCGCTAACACCCCTCCCTTCTTGAAACACGGCTTCTGCACAAGCCATTGCATTGAAGAGCTCTTCAGGATCCGGGCTTGAAGATCCCTCATTGACGTAGTAGTCGTGGCGAGGGGATATCAACTCGAAGAAGGCATCAAAGTAGTCCTTGTCAGCATCAGCTTGGCCCAAGTCGAAGTAGCACTTGTGGTCAACAAAACCTTTCTTGAGGAAGGCCGGTACATCTATGACATCCCATCCTCCTTGAAAATGTTCTTGATGGTTGCAGGCATAGGACTCCATACCATCCATGACCCCGCCTTGCATGTTGATTATTACTGACAATATAATCTCTGGCACTTGAAAATTAGAAGCTGACATGGTGATGCCTCCGCTGTCCCATGACTTATGCACTTTGTCGATATTGTACTGAGCCTAAGCAAGAACAAAGGAATTTGTAAGATCACAAGAGTAGTAATAGCAGAAGAAGTACCATCATTGATTCTCATCAATTGCAGCTTGTACGTGTTCAAGTCTGCATGAATCCACACCATGTTCATGGAATGGTAACGTCTGCTCAATGAACCGATAAGTGGGGTTGTCCATGTGAAATATTTATTCTCCCGTGCCTATAGTACCATCCACTTTAAAAACTTCATGTGATGTGCAGCTTGAACCAAACCTCCAGTTTGATTGTTCCTTTGTCAGCCCTATTTCCATATCTGAAGGAAGTGATACTCTGAATATTAGTGACCCTCTAGAAGCATGACAACAGGAATGCAAGCCCTCCAAGATCCCAAGACATGCCTAGCTGGTAGAGGCACAGGTGAGATGACAGCATATCAAGCGTAGAAATGAGTAGGTAATGATAATCTGAACGAGGAGAAAATAGGGAGCACCAGCTGTTATAGTCAGCAAGCAGCAAGCTGGAGATATCCTGCTTATGATCCAGATATAACATAAGCTCATAGGGAATAGCTCGACACACATCAAGTTCCTCAAGCTGCTGGAAATTATCTGTCATACCATCAGGTTCAGAACTGTCATGTGATAGGAATCTCAATACACAAAGCTAAGCAACCAGTATGATTGATCTGTTGTCAATAATATTCCTTGCAACTTGATTACTAGAGGAGTGCAGAATATCATAGAAGAATCCCAAGAACACCGCTTGACCAGAATAGGGTGACTGAAATTGGACCAACGGTGTCAAAGTAGTAGAATAAGAGCTCTCTAGACTGTGAGGCTACTCACAATTGCTTGAAGAATTTAAAGGACCTGAATCACTGAATGTGACACCTATGGTTGACCATAATTTTTTTGTGCAAGTAACTGCAGTAGTCATTGTCATTGCACCAGCAATAAAGTCTCTCCCTGAAGATAATGGCCACTCAAGCATCAACAGCACCAATGCACAGAAATAACTCATTACAGGTTTCAGCTCCACTTTCGATTGGTAATCCGCAACCTGCGACATTTGTCGATATCTACTGACAAAGCAGTCGAACGAGCAGGGTAGTTCCATGTTGCTACTCAACAGTTGTAGACTGACATTATGCTTAACCATCAGAGATGTTTGGAGAACCAAAAGAGCACCCGATTGGTCGGAACTGTACGCAGAATTGTCCAGGTGAATCCTGGTGAAAACACAACGAGTTTGCTGAAAATCCTCTTGACTCCAAATTTGCCAATGCTCTGACATGCTCAGAATCTGCATTGTCTCGTGTAGTTTGCAAGGACAAGGATTACTACATGAAGCAGAATGCTTCAGTAAGTGATGCTCATAAAAGTTGGAGTGATCCTGGTTTTCATACAAAGTATCTCTAGTGGCCCACAAATTCTCAAGGCCAAAACAACTAGCCAAATCCCTGACTTGCTCATGAATAACTATAAACTGAAGCTCAATAAATTCCAATGAATCAAGGTCGTCAATAGAGATAGTCACAAGCGAACCAGAATTTGCAACACTCGAACAGTATTCATCGGTTAGCTCACCATGAAGTAGTTCTGACCACCCATGTACTGCTCGGCATTTGCATGAAATTGATAGCCACGGAAGCTTCAGATGAACATCCATTAATTGCATGCTCTGCTGACCCGGGACAGAAGTATCTTTTGTCAACATAGGGAACCAGTAATCAACCTTCTGAGAGGGAAATTGTTTCAGTTGCACACTTGGAAGATATCTCCAGGAGTTTATTAGAGAATGCACATAATCAACAAAACTTGCCATCACACAAGTACTTTGTCGTAGCAGCCCTAGGTGCTTCAGATGCATACCACAATGAGAGCAATCAGACGACGGCCATGGCAGTGGTCGTAGCTCTCGTCCAAGGCCACTATAATTGGTCTCGGGGGTAGTAAGAGCTACTGTTGTGATAACCCCTGGAGATGCAACCGTGGAGAGTGTGGTCACAATAGCACTCCTAGCTGCACCACTCATGAGCACAAGCACAATGGACATGAAACTAAGTTCAGAGCCTTCCGTCGAATACTTGTTGTGCGCTAGTGCACCGAGTGCGAGGCTGAGAGTTGGCTCACTTGATGGGGTTGGCGAGTCCCCTGGAGGCACAGTGAAGGACGGAGGGGGTACTCCAAGTGGCCTGGCACGCTGCCATGGGGTCGTCTCCCCCGATGGTGTGGTTGAAGCCATCCATCGAACAGCTAGTGGGCATCGGTGCAGCGATGCCTGTAGCATAAATTTTGAGAGGCGTGACACTCGCAGCCGAGGCGGCAAGGTCAGGGATGATGTCAGCGGCCTTCTCCGCAAGTGTGAGGTCAATGGTGATGTTGTCGCGGGTGGCCTCGAGCTCCTTCACACTGGACTTGAGGTCGAAGAGCTCATCAAGCTTCTTGGTATGGCCCTGAATCAGCGTCTTGAGTGCAGGGCGCGTCTCTTCATGTGATTTGAGGAGGCTCTCGCTGAGCTTGTCGAGGTACTCCCGGAGCTCTGGATCCATGGCGGCCGAGAAAAGCAGTCTCATGGAAGTGATGAATTTTTTTTAGAAGGGTGGTGGACTAGCTCTGTATACCATGTGTTCGCTACCCTCTAGATATCTATGGATTAATGGTGGATGGAGTACATGGGAGGGATTACAACTTGGGGAAGAAGAAGAAGCTAAGAAGAAATGGAGATACAAGCCACTGCCGTTCAGTTCCTGATCCTAGCCGGGATGCCTCGTAGTTGCCTTCCCATGTCCATATGTAGGCCGCGTGCCGCTAGGAGTCGAAGATGGGATGGGCTTTGTTCCCGACGTGCTGCTGTTGGGCATTGTAGCAGGCAGGTCGCTAACATAGGGGTATATTCTGCGAGATTCTGGGTTATGTGTGGTAGGGCTAGTTCTTGTGCAAGTACAACCGGAGTGCTATCTCCATCGACAGGTAGCACTATTTTATTTGAAGACCATGTTTTTACTTTGCTAGATACTGCCATCACCCGCTCCAATTCAAATGGCCGATAAACAAGAAAAGTAGCTGAATATACAAACCTTGTATGGGAGACAAATGCAATAGATAGTGAGGAACAAAGAGGGCATGAAATAGTTCACATATATGTTGTTTAACTAAATAGGATATCATCACATAATTTCACATATATGATGTCTATCTAAACAGGATAGCATGACATGATTCAAAGATATGATGACTAACTAAACAAGATGGCATGAGATAATGAAATGATGTCTTTAGTAAACATGTTCGCATGACATAATTTACATACATGTTATCTAAGTAAATAGGATGGCATGATATAATTCACATATGTGATTTATATACTAAGCAGATGGCATTCACATATATGTTGTCTGAACTAAGCACATGGTGTTGAATATTGTGTATATGATGTCTAAACTATGCTATGCTAGACACCATATGCATGATATGAGCATTATAACCCTGCCAAGTGAGAGCATACACCTCGGGGGGGGGGGGATAGGACTGCTTATATGTCTCTGAATCCTCCTCTCAGGAGCTATCTGGACCCAACAAGAGATCTGCTTCGACAGATAGCACTGTCTACTCTGAAGACCTTGTTTTCACCCCAGATTTTTCCATCTCCCACTCAAATGGATGATTCACAGGAAGAGTAGTTGAATGTACAAACATTGTCGACAAATGGAAATGTAATAAAAAAGGAATGGCAAGATATAATTCAAATATATGATGCCTGGCTAAACAGGATAGCATTGCACATTTCACATATATTATGGCTGGCTAAAAAAGATGACATTGCATAATTCACATATATGATATAGAAACTAAACAGGTGGCATTATAGAACATGTCTAAACTAAGAGATGATATATATGATGTCGAAAGTAAGCAATGTAAGGCACCATATGCATGATATGACCAACATCATCATGCCAAGTTAGAGTAAACACCTTGGGGGGTAAATAGGAGTGGCCAGCTCCCTCTGAATCCACCTCTGAACAACTATCTTCCTCTGGATTACAATCTGGAGGGGGGGGAGGGCGTGCCATTGCACCCACCATGGAGTGATGTCTCCATGACATTGTATTTCCGCACAAGACTCTTCTCTTTTTCTCTACATGTTCATCATGACTATGTACAATAGCTGACATGCATACAAAAAAAATATAGTGAGATTCTGTAAGGAGAGCATGCAAAAATGTAGAGTGATTGTAACAACCAGTGGATGGATCCAAAAATAATGATATCAGGCTAATGATAGGTTTAATTTAATAAAAAGGCAGATGATGGCTGCTTTATTGTTTGTTTCCCACCCAAGATTAACCCCATAGAACATACCCTAGATGAACCAGATAGTAGACAGAGATACCATTCATTGCTGCCTCGATATGTGCCCCACAAGCATTTTCAAACTCAAGTTTGAACATTTCTTTGGACCTGACTTGGAGTCTAAGAGGTGAACAGGTTGATGAAGTAGCAGTATTAAGCAATGCATAACGTAAGCAGAAACAAAAGAGTGCGACCTCTCTTGTAGACCCGTGTACTCCTCAGGTTCATTTGCTGAGTCGATGATGGTGATGAAGTTGCGGTGGCTACCGGCGGCGGGGAAGGAGCTCTGAGGCAGCGAAAGACAGTCAGGAGTCATGATGTCTGGTATGGTGGATGCTTCTATAGATGGAGCAGCTCAAGTGAGGTGGACGACGGCGTGGCAAGAGCAGGACAAACCACACAAAGTTTTCTTCGACACCTATCTGTAACAGAAGTAATTCTGTAAGGGCTCCTTTGGCTTGCAGGATTCTAAAAACGCATGGATAAGAAAAACAACAGAATAGGATAGGAATGAACGTGGAAAATAAAGGATTTGTAAACACTGGAATTCTATGAACATGAATCAAAAGAGCACAGGAATGCAAAGAAACATGGCCAGATTAAAGTCAAACCACATGAAAATGTGTACTTTTAGAATGTTATTATGCCACTAATGCACTTAGTCTTGTTTCCAAGCATAGGATTTTCAAAAGTAAGTCAGGTGTATGTTAAAGTTTCTATGTTTTTCCTTTGAAACAGACAAGGAAGGAAAAAATACTTCAATTTTGTTTTGCTCCATTCCTTTCAACCAAATGCATGAATAATTGAATAGTAGAGTACCATAGGAATTTCCCGTTGCTATGTTTTTCCTTTACTTTTTCCTTTGAACCAAAATATACCTAAGGGATAGACATGATTGTAGAGTAATAAGTGATGCAACAAGTGTACAACCTCTTTGACATAGCCGTGTCGACCTCAGCAACATTGGGTTGGCCGCTGAAGATGTTGCGGCGGAGGTGGCTGTCGGAGGTGTGGAAGAAGATCTGAGGCATCTTTAGATGACATCAAGGGTACTGCTCTATGGTGATGGATGGTTCAGTAATTGGAGCAGCTCAAGCGAGGTGTACGACATCGAGGCTGAAGTAGTACAAGATAGACATCATTAACCTGAAGTGGGATTCTAATAACATCTCCAATAGATGATGTAAAATACATTACCAAAAAGTGCTAGATTTAACATTTACATCACCAAAAAACACCTAACGGCAACAGATTATGTAGAATCTGTTGACTCTGAACTTAACTATCAAAACTGAATGTTATTATCGAAACTGAATGTTACCATCGAAACAGAATTTTACTGTCAAAACTGAATGCACCAGTAGCAGAGAAGCACTTCATAGGTAGTCTAGGTTGCTTGAGCACTAGTAACAGAGAAGTAGTGATCTAAATCAGTAGCCGCTCGACGGGGAACACACTAGCAGATAGTAGTCGGAGCAGCAGCGCAGATGAGAGATAGAGCAGCAACTCATGTAGCTACAACAACTGGTGTACGAGTATCAGCAGCATGCGCGAGAGGAAGAGTAGAGCAGCAGCACGAGTGGGAGGAAGAGCAGAGCAGCAGTGTGAGCGAGAGCCGGAGCAGCAACAGCAGCTCCGGCCGTTATGGACCCCGGCACCGAGGTACCCTCGCACTGGGGGATAGCCGCCGTGGAGGATGTTGCCAGCGGCGCCGGCGTCGAGGGAGCCGCCCCATGGCGGGGCGGGATCGAGCACAGGTGGCGCCGTGAGGTTGAGTTAAGGAGAAGATGTGATGCGATGGGTGGACAACCTCTTTGGTGGTGCCGAGTAGGCCTCGGCTTCATCCCAAGAGTCGGTGAGGATGCTGCAGTTTCGGTGGGGCAGGTTATGTTGGAGATATGCCGTAGAGGCAATCATGTGATGATGATATTTCCCTATGTATTCACGAGTCTTTTGTATTGTCCTTGAACATCATCAATAATATGTATTAATAAGTATGTGACTTGTTTGTGGAACTATGTATTGTATGATGATCATTCTTATGGTCCCTAGTTGATAAGCTTATGCAGAAACATATCCTTGACTAGTATACGACTCAGTTGATGACTATGTTTCACAAGTCATGTGCATGAAGATGCTAAACTAATAGTGTGGAGTCAGGGATGGAGATCACCGAGTCGGACAAACCCACTTTGAGACGCGGCAAGATATTGTCTTCTGTTAGTCTCAAGTACAATGTCTATGCCATGTCCTAGACTTGAGGTCCTCTCATGTTCTTAGGATGAGGATCGACTCACTTAGGGTCTATCAAAGGCTACTCCATAACTGGGTAGTTATAAAGGTAACTTTCGGGTGAGTCGTGGGCCATGCCGCGAGACATGGCTGACCAAGATGGGATTTGCCCCTCCTATATGGAGAGATATCCTCTGGGCCTTCTCGAGTGATCATATTCGGAAAGCATGGCCATGCGACTTAGGTTAAGTGTTAACTCAGTTCGGGAATCTGTATCACGGTTTCGAGATGAGAGGTCATGCTACTACAAGGGTGACAAGTAATCTCCTTAAGCTCAACAACATATATCATGAGGCAAAAGGAATGTTGAATATGACACATTATCGAGGTTCCTCAAACGACTTTACGCACGCATGGTAGTTGGCATGTTTTGCTTGGAGTCGCTACCAACTATCGACTCTAGTCATGTCCATGTGTACGTCCACCTATAGGATCCCACACTTAAGGGGATGTAGCCCATTCGGACAGGATCCGAGTGGAAAATGGAAGTGGACTCCTAGTGGGCTCAAGTGTTGAGCCCACCTCGGAGGTCTATATAAAGGGGAGTGGGTGCACCACTTAGGGTTGATCTTTTTCCACCCTAGACAACCGCCGCCACTCCCCACACCCATGCCGTGTGACCGGACCTAGCAGTCCACCGCCCCGATGCTGCACCCCGCATGTGTGGATACCTTGGAGGCATCGCACTTGTGGTGCTCAGACCAACCGTTCGAGGGATGCGCGAGGAACCATTCGTGGGAGATCACCATTCGCGGGTCTTCACTATTCATGGGAGTTTGGCAACGCGAGGAGGAGAGGCCCCAGGAGATTGACTACACGCATCACCAACTCTAATTCCACTGCAGTGTCTGCGAGTCTAGTGGGAAACCCGATCCCGTGATCTATTTCCAGCAGCATGATCTTGGGTGCGTGATACAAAAAAATTATTTGGCGCTAGCATAGCATACCACATGTTCCTACGGTGGTATCAAAGCCTCCGCTATGTGGTGATAGATTCGATGATATTCATATGAGATCTGTAGATCGGTTCAGATGCGGGTCGATGAGATCGGTTGTGCACATCAAAGTTGAAGGTTGGTTTCGTGATCTTGTTTTCGTGATCATGACACAGAGGTCATGACACGAGTTACCCCTTCCGGTCGGTTTCCGCCATCAGGGTAGACAGTGGAACGTAAATCCAGATGCATCACACGAAGATCAATGAGATTGATCGAATCAGAAGATAGATCAACACCGTGGAAATGTGATTTCCGTAGTGCTGAAATCTGTTGGAGCAGTCTCAGAAAAATGACTGCAACTTTTGCATACGAACTCCGATTCTGCTCCACAGTCTGTCAAACTGATGAGAACGAAAAGTTGGACTAGCGGCGCAAATAAAAACAAAAAAAAGATTTCAGCGCTTCTGGCTACGCCAAAATCCGCTTGGAAAATAAAGTTTCAGAAGGTTTTATATTCGGCGATAGAATGTCTGACTTTGTTTTGCAGGGAATGCTTGTGATTTGGTATAGCCCATGAATGTTGCTTGTACATTATTATTTTGTGACCTGCGTGTCATGAGTGCGGCAACCGGCAGGAGCCATATGGTTGTCCCGTTATTGTATTAATGACCTGTGTGTCAACATGAGAAGCCATGTAATGTAATTTACTTTCAGTAGCTATTAGTTTGTAATAGTGTAGTATCTTATGTAACACTTGGCGGTTGACACCGTGGCATGGAGATAGAGATCACCACGAGGACAACCATCCATGGAGATGGAGATCACTAGGGGTAGACCGCGCACGTGGAGATGGAGATCACCATGCGCTGTGAAAAGGGGCTATACCATATTACACTTATATAAACTGCCTGTGATAGTTTATGCCTTTTATGCACCCTTCTTTTGCATGGTAGATGTTTTAAGTAGGGTGATCCCTCAAAGAATGTCAAGTATAAATGCCTCCCCAAATGCTGCACCTTCATATATCAAGTATATTTAGTGGTGGGTCTATAAAATTAGGGTGCCACTAGATCGCCTTGAAGTGATGGGATTGTGTCGGACACTTACATGTGAAGCATTGGTTAACTTGTCGAGGCTATCAAAACAGTTTTGGGCCGTGAGGCATAGGAGTTGATTCGGCATGAGATGTCCCCAACAACAAGAGTAGTATGGAGATACGATTAGCAAGAGTTGCTTACCGAGTGATCTCGTCTTCTAGCAGTGGTGCAAAGGCTCACTAGTTGACATGTTGATCTTGGATCTTGAATCAGTAAGTATCAATGGACGGATGTTAATTTTAGTGGGAGTAATGATCTTACTAAAATGTTTAATATGGATTACTTTCATGAATACATTTCTTAGTGTTTCGCATATTTCTGTTGTAGACCAATGGCACCACCTGCTCAATTTACCTCTTTTGCGTTGAAATCAATCCTGGAAAAAGATAAATTTAATGGAACAAACTTGACCACCTAGTATAGAAACCTGAGAATTGTTCTCAGGCATGAGAAAAGGGAACAAGTTCTAAAGAATCCGCATCTAGAGGAACCTGCCGATAATGCTAATGCCACAACCAGGAATGCCTATCAGAAACTCATTGATGAATCAAAGGATATCAGTTGTCTCATGCTGGCTTCTATGGAGCCCGATCTGCAGCAGCAGTTCAAAAATATTGAGGCTTTTGATATGATCGAGACCCTCAAAAGCACGTTTCAAATGCAGGCAAGGACCGATGGATTGTAAGCTAAAAGAAGGAGATCCAGTGAGCCCACATGTGATCAAGATGACCAGGTACATGCAAGCTTTGGATCGGTTGGGCTTCCCACTTGGGGACGAGTTGTCCAGAGATACAATTTTGGGTTCTCTTCCGGATAGCTATGCGATGTTCATCTCGAACTACCATATGCATGGGATGGAAAAGAAACTCACTGAATTGCATGGGATGCTCAAGTTGGCAGAGCAAGATATCAATAAAGGTATGCATCATCAAGTTTTGATGGTGCAGAACTCGGCTAAGTTCAAGAAGAGATCGTCCAAGAAAAAGGCTAAGGCAAAGGGCATGGAGAAGGAGGCAACTCCAACTACCGCCACTACGCCTAAGTCAGGGATGACCTCGGGGACCATTTGCTTTCATTGCAAGGAACCCAGACACTAGAAAAGGAACTGCAGCAAGTGGCTTGCCGAGAAGGGCAAGAAGACTGGAAGTGTGACTTCTTCTTCATGTACACTTGTTGTATATGTTATAGACATTTATCTTGCTGATGTTTCTAGTAGCTCTTGGGTACATGATACCAGATCGGTTGTTCACACATATAACTCGATGCAGGGGCTAAGCAGACCTAGGAATGTCGTAAGAGGAGAAGTTGACATACGCGTCGGGAATAAAGCAAGAGTTGCTGCATTGGCTGTCAGCACTATGCAACTTAATTTACCTTCAGGATTTGTAATGACACTTGATAATTATTATTATGTTCCTGCTTTGAGTCAAAACATTATTTCTGCCTCATGTTTGATGAGACAAGGTTATGAATTCAGTATTAAGGACAGTGGTTGTTCTATTTACTTGAATAATATGTTTCATGGCTTTGCACCCGTTGTGAATGGGTTATTTATCCTAGATCTTGAAGGTGAGTCAGTCTATAACATAAATGTCAAGAGGCATAAGCCTAATGAGATAAATCTGACTTACATCTGGCATTGTCAGATAGGACACATTACTCAAAAGTGCATGAAGAAGATCCATGATGATATAATTATAACTTCGTTTGATTTTGAATCATTCGAGACATGCGAGTCTTGCCTACTTAGGAAGATGACTAAGAATCCTTTTGCAAACAGTTGCGAGAGGGCGACCGAGCTGTTGAAGCTTATACATAGTGATGTATGTGGACCAATGAGCACGACAGCCAGAGGTGGTTTCCAATACATCATGACTTCTTACCAATGACTTGAGTAGATATGGATATGTCTACTTGATGAGGCACAAGTCAGAAACTTTAAAAAGTTCAAGGAGTTTCAGAACGAAGTTGAAAATCAACTCGGCAAGAGAATTAAACTTCTATGATCTGATCGTGGCGATGAGTATATGAGCCAGGAGTTTGATGACCATCTGAAGAGTAGTGGAATAGTTCCACAGCTAACTCCTCCGTGTACGCCACAAAGAAATGGCCTGTCGGAACGAAGGAATCGGACTCTGTTGGACATGGTCCGATGAATGATGAGTCAGTCGGATTTACCCTTGTAATTTTGGGGATACGCTCTAGAAACTACAGCTTTCACACTAAACAGGGTACCATCTAAGTCCATAGATAAGACACCATATGAGATATGGACTATGAAGAGTTACAGTTTGTCTTTTCTAAAAGTTTGGGGATGTGAAGCATATGTCAAGCGACTCCAGTCGGACAAGCTCACACCCAAATCGGACAAGTGCATATTCGTGGGATATTCAAGGGAAACCTTGGGATATTACTTCTACAACCATGAAGAGGGCAAAGTGTTTGTTGCCTGAAATGGAATTTTCCTTGAGAAAGATTTTCTCAATCAAAAGGCTAGTGGGAGGACGATTCGACTCGAAGAAATTCGAGAACCACATGGGGACATTCTGGTAGGTGATTCAATCACACCGGAGTTAGTCTGGGAACCCGTAGTGGAGTTGACGCCGGTTCAACGGAGGTCGAAAAGGTTGTGCAATATGCACGACTGCAATGTGTTGTTCTTGGAGAACAATGAGTCGACAACGTATGCGAAAGCGATTGTCGGTGTACTAAAGTTTGGGTCCTTTAGCACCCCAGACTTGTGCACAGGAAGTAGTAGTCTTTCCGATGGCAGGGCTTGCCGGAGGACAGCTATAAACAAGCTCAAGACTTGGTTGTTAAAACCATGAAGAAGATCTCCATACAAGTGATTGAGAAGTACTAAGATAGTACAGAAGACCAAGACTAGAGTTGCCGGCAAGCTCCTTGCTGGCAAGTAAGCGAAGACCCGGCAAGCTCCATGCCGGCAAGTTCCCGCAACTTTCCACTGGTCCACCTCAGCGACTAGTATGTCACTTGTCAAATAGGTGTCGAGCGGGCAGGTAATTAGGTGAATTCTGTTTGGGCATGTGTTAGCTCGCCGCTAAAGAAATAAATTTAATGACACCCGGCCCAGGAGTGTATCAACATAATAAAAGGTAGCTCGATGAACGACACAGTAGGAGAGATGATCCTTGCTGGCAAGATTCACCAGCATGACACCTCACGGCGCATTTGATGCATTTTTCCTAACCCGTCAGAGTTAGGTATTTGGCATTGTAGCCACTATTTACCTTATGTAAAGACCATTTTGCCACTGTGGTGACCCCTTTCCCTATAAAAGGAGGCCCACAGCTACCATTACAAAGGTCAAACCTTTGCTTATTTGCTCGCGTAGCTGCACTTCCCGCGCACTCTTGCCGGCAAGTTGTGCTCCTTGTAACCAAGCATAAACACATCCAATACAACAAAGCAGGAGTAGGGTTTTATGCTTCACAGCGGCCCGAACCTGGGTAAATCTCTGTGCTGATTGCTAGATCTGCTCTTTCTGCTTGTCGATCTCCCCAGTCGAACTGCAAAGGGGCCGTTGCCAGTCCCATAGATCATCGTACGCACGACATCTTTGGCGCGCCAGGCAGGGGGATTGCTTGTGCGAACCTGATTTAGTAGTCAGCACATCAACTTCATCATCTTCATTGCCATGGCTCCCAAGAAGAAAGGCGCCAGGGCAGCCGGTCCGTCTACATCCAAGTTACCGACACCTACGCAGATAGGCGATGGTGGAGGTGGTGGTGGAGGAGGCAGAGGCGGCAAACAACATCCACGATGTTCTGGCGATCCAAGCCAAATGAGCGGCATTGTTCGGAGCGGGAACAACAACTCACACACCACCAGGTCCAAGGATGGAGCTATGCTACTTGCGAGCGGCACGGCGAATTCCAAAGATGATGCGGTGCCATCCAAGACACCCACGCTGGCGCACACACTGCAACCATCTTAGGTTGCGCGCGACGAGCAGCGCCACGGCGTCGGTGATTCCAGGAGTCTTCACGGAAAGCCCCCATGCATCATTCCGAAGATGTGCAGGGCCAGCATGCTGGTGAAGATAGGCCACGGTTCCGGATCAAGATGGAGCTCCTTCTAACTCTGTTAGAAGTAAGAACACCTCTCATTCTTCGCACCGTTCTTTGCCAACTTCACAAACAGAAGTTCTAGCACGAGCAGAGCTGCTTATAGACTTCCCTCCTGCTGCATAGAAGACGGATGAGTGGAGGGCTGCCATAGAGAGCCTCCTCAGCTTTGTCAACAATGACAAACCACAGCCGGCGTGGCCCTCGCAGTGGCAACCCATTGTGCCGGTGCGTGTTGCTGGCGAGAGGACCAGAGGTGGCGCGGTGACAGTATAGTCTCCTCCACGACAACAACAGCAGCGGAAGAGTCAGCCAGTTCGCACCCATGATGATGTTTCATGGCATCCTCTGATCCGCGAGCTCACCACGATCAGTGAAAAGTCCTTCAAGGATGGCGTAGAGAAGATGCTCGTACTACTATCGAGCGGCGATGGGAAGCACGACGTCAATCCGACAGGCGTGCGGGGCCTGCTGTCGTTGAGCCTACGCCGGTGTACTCAGGGTACCTACCTTAAAAGGTGGGTTGCCCAGCGTTCACATGTGAGATGTGGTAAGTCCAGTGGCCCACTTCCTGAAACTTCAAGCCAGAAGTGCCGAAGAAATATGATGACAAGATTCCTCCATCAGAGTTCCTGGGCATCTACACCATTGCACTGCAAGCTACCGGGGTGCACGGCGAGAAGATCCTATCCAACTAATTTCCATTGGTGCTCAAGCCCAACATCAGATTGTGGTTGATGAACTTGCCGGAGGACTCCATCTCTTCGTGGTTAGCTCTATGCCATGAATTCGTTGGCACTTTTACTGGGGCCATAAGGTTCCCGGTTAGCCCAATGACTTACATGTGATACCACAAAGAGATGGCGAGTCCTTCCACAAGTATATACAGAGATTCAGCCATGTGCAGCACAATATTCCTGACATTCACCCTGTAGCTGTGATTACTGCATTTCACACAAATGTGCGTAATCGTAGGATGCGGGAAGAACTAGCCATGAACATTGTGAAGGATGTTGTAGAGATCTATGCTCTGGCTGACAAGTGCACACGTGCTAAAGAGGGGAGGAGACTTCCCAGGAAGGACGCTAGCACAGAGGTTAAATGCGAAGACGACGATGCCACCACCACCCTAAAGAAGAAGAGCCCCAAGCGCAACAGGAAGCACAAGGGCAAAGCAGTGCTAGCCATTGAGGGCTCCGTGAAAGCACAAGTGCTCCTTGGGTGATTTTGGTAATTAATCTCAACATATCTCTTGTTGGACTAATATTCTTATCTAGTATATTTCAGATGAGTTCAACAGTGGAGTGGCAAGGATATGAGGATGTGGAACCCCTTAAAAATGCTAAGGACAAGGATTGGCAAAAGCTCAAGGCTCTTCATCTTTGTTTAAGTGATCCAAGATAACATTGTGTCCTTAGGAAAGCTAATACTATTAAAAGGGGATGAGGTGTTGCTTAACGGTCTACTTGCTCAAAGTGCTTAGTGATATTGCTCCAAAACCCTCAACCACTTTTTCTATCCAAATATGTCAAAACCCTAAACTCCAACTCGGCCTCACCGATACTTTCTATCCGGAGCCACCGAGTTCATTCTGACATAGCCACAGCCAAAACCCTAACAGTTCGGTCACACCGATACGGATCTCGATCGCACCGAGATGGCCTTGCCAACTCTCTCTTACTTGTTGCAATTATTTTGGTCTCATAGAGAATTGCAATCGGTCTCACCGAGATGGCTTGCCAACTCTCTGTTGCCTTATTGCTTCACTTCGGTCTCACCGAGATGATGCAATCGGTGCAACCGAGATGAGGTTTGCCCTAAGCCCTAGCACATCGGTCCCACCAAGTTGTTCCAGTCGGGCCCACCGAGATTCCTAACGTTCATATTTCCGAATAGATCGGTGCCACCGAGTTTAACTAATCGGTGCCACCGAGATGAGTCAAAAGTGTGTAACGGTTGGATTTTGTGTGGAGGCTATATATACTCCTCCACCCCCTCTCCATCATAGAGAGAGCCATCAGAACATGTCTGCACTTCCACCATTCATTTTCTGAGAAAGAACCACCTACTCATGAGTTTAGATCAAGAGATTTCATTCCAACCATTTGAACCTTGATTTCTAGCCTTCCCCAAGTTGATTTCCACTCAAATCCTTCTTCCACCATAGCCAAATCTGAGAGAGAGAGAGAGAGAGAGAGTTGAGTGTTGGGGAGACTATCATTTGAAGCATAAGAGCAAGGAGTTCATCATCAACACACAGTCTATTACCTTTCGGAGGGTGGTGTCTCCCAGATTGGTTAGGTGTCGCTTAGGAAGCTCCGACATGATGTGGAGTTGAACCAAGAAGTTTTTAAGGGCAAGGAGACCGCCTACTTCATGAAGATCTACCCGAGTAAGGCAAGTCCTTCTTGGGCGATGGCCATGGTGGGATAGACAGGGTTGCTTCTTCATGGACCCTTCGTGGGTGGAGCCCTCCGTGGACTCGCGCAACCGTTACCCTTCATAGGTTGAAGTCTCCATCAACGTGGATGTACGATAGCACCACCTATCGGAACCACGTCAAAAATTCACCATGTCCCCATTGCATTTGCACACTCCAATCCCATCTCTTTACATTGTTACAAATTGCATGCTTTACCTTTTCCGCTGCCTATACTCTTGTCATGCTTGCTTGAGATGTATTGGATGCCCTTTAACTTGTGCTAAACTCAACCTTAACTTGAAGAAATCAAAAACTACCACTTTTACTTGTTACAGGCCTAATCACCCCCCTCTAGACCCATCTTCTCGATCCTTTCAATTAGTATCAGAGCCTTGCTCTCCATTGCATTGGTTTAATCACCATTGGAGGAAGATGGATGAGTCTACATTCGGTAGTATTAGACGTAGAGTGCCTATTCTTGATGGGGAGTTCTATGGTTCTTGGAAAAATGAGATGCTTGAGATTTTCAATGAATATAATTTGAACAAGTATATTCTTAGCCCTTATGTGCCTCCCATTGATCCTTTGCATCCTACCCTCGATAAGTATCTTGACATGGTTCGCAATCTTAGAACTATCGATCTTATCATTAGAGGATTGGCTAGAAATTTTATTGTTTGATTGCTAACCTTTGAATGCACATATACTCTATGGAATTATCTTGAGGAACGCTTTCCAAATTACTCTTTAAAAAATGTAGATGATATTCTTCATAAATCCACTGCTTCTCATAAAATGAAGACTAGTGATCCCAAGTTTTATGAATGTCTATTTGAGCTCTGTGATCTTATGCGTGCCAATGGTGATGTTGGAATCATTAGTAGCATCATCTCAGAGACAATTAGAATTCATATACTTGAAAATTATCATGATCATAAATCTAACGAATCACTTGAACTAGGTGATGGCTACACGCATGGCAATGATGATGACATTGAGCATGGCTATTATGATGAAGACGAAGAAAGTGACATTGACTATGAGGAGACTATGATAAATCTTAGTCTCATGGCAAACTTTCATGTCTACATGGCCGGTGGGAAGGAGTGGATTCTTGATAGTGGATGTACCGATCACATGACCGGAGATAAAGAGATGTTCCGTGAGCTTGCCAAAAATGATGGTCCACACAAGTATGTAACTTTTGGAGACAACTCTAAGGTAAGGTACTTGGCCTTGGTAAGGTGGACATATCCAGTGATAGCTCTATTCAAAATGTTATGCTCGTTGAATCTCTTGGTTACAATCTTCTTTCTGTATCTAGACTAGCCGACTTTGGTTTCAATGTTCTATTTACCGAAGTAGATTGTCAAGTGTTTCGTAGAGATAATCATAATATGGTCTTTACCGGTATTCGTAGAGGTGATCTATACATTGTTTATTTCACTAAAAGAGCCGAACCTCACACTTCTTTAATTGCAAAATCTTCTAAAAGATGGTTATGGCATAGAAGGTTAGGTCATGTGGGCATGCGAAATCTTGATAAGCTTATTAAAGGTGATTATATCCTTGGTGTTAAAGATGTTATATTTGACAAGGATAGACTTAGTAGTGCTTGTCAAATAGGAAAACAAGTTGGAGGAAGTCATCCCATGAAGAACATCATGTGTGGCACCCCGGCTCAGAGTAAACCGGAACGCCCCGTATTCCAGCCCAAGGACAAGTCTTCTGGAATACGGCACTGTTGGCATAGAACAAATCAGCTCTTTGTTACTATGGATATGGTTACAAAGGGTACATGGATTACATCGGCACGGCGACACTACGCCTTCCCGGGGTAGCTCTATGCTAACAGCGAAGTAACTCTCTCGGCAGTGGAACAGCTACAACGGTGATGGACTCCACTCCGCAGGGACTCTGGCTAGAACGCGTCTCCTAGGTCGCAAACTCAGGATCCTCGACAAGCAAGCAATCATGGTATGACCTGCAAACTGGCATGACACGCCAGGTGAGTACTTTGAATGTACTCGCAAGCTCACAACAAACATCAGCATTAAAGCAAAACAACATCATAGCAATCCAAAATTAACCAGCATGGTTATCTAGCAAGGTAGCTACTGAAATGACTGCAGCATATTAAATCCATACTTCAAATAATCTCAGGCTCCAATCCGAACCTATACCAAGTCCAATCCCCAAGCATGTGGTCATCCGACCACTCAACTCACATCCATCCCATGGCTAACATATCAAATACCTGATTCCATCTGCACGACAAGTCTGACAAACTTACTCTCCTCCGGGTTGTCTCACAACCCTCAGAATACTCATGAACCATCGAGTACTTCTGATCATACGACGAGTTCTTCCATCATTATCATCACTACCATGGTTGACCACCTAGTGAGGTCTGGACGGACTGTCCAATACCGTGGACACGGCTATTCGAATAGATTTTACACTCTGCAGAGGTTGCGCACTTTACCCACACTATGGAGCACTGACCTCGTGATCCCATTCGGGTGGACCAGCGTTGCTCCAACGAAACCTGCCTGACCCGTGATTCTCCCATCGTACAACCGGCAATCATCCTCCCCCGGAGTCAAGCCCTGGGTGGCCCCTTGTCACCTCGTGACACCTGCCACCGTCATGGCCAAACTATACTGTCCCAAACGGGGACGCCGGCACAAAACTCAACTGGGCTCACAAGGTTATCGCCGCCTACCAGGCCAGGGTAGCGCGCACGCATAACCTTCCCTGTCGGGCGGCACCGGTGAAAGAGCACACGATCAGACCAAGTCAAGGCCGTCCCATACCGGCAAATGTGGCTGCACGGATAAGTCCGGACAAGTGACTCAAGGTCAACCATGAAATATCTAATCCTCGAACAATCTCTGTCATGGCTGACACTCCGATATCATAGCAATCCAATAACCAATATGCTTAAGCCAATGCTACTAATTCATCTCTATGAACTGCCGGATGAACTCCAAAATAATCATAGACAGTGATCTCAACATCACAATATCAACAAGTGGGTAAGCTACTAGTCACTAATAATCCGGTACTCAACATGGTAGTCACCTATCCGAGAATTAACTCGATCATTGCATAATCCAATCCATTTCACGTCTACTCATACTTGCCGATAAAGTAAATAGTCAAACTATGACATTGCAATGCGATGATGCAGATGAGAGTTGTGGCTTGCCTGGGGATGAAGGAATCATCGGGAAGGAGTGCGGAATGGTCGCGGAGGAAGTTGCCGGAAACAGTTCTCTCTCGGAGGGGCTGTTTATGGGCAAGGACAAAATGGTCATTTCCACTATGGGACCACATAGTGAAATTGATACCAGCACGACGGGCTCGACGATACGAAGACGTGGGCATTGGATTCACCTCGATCGGAGTTACGGGCAAAAAGTTATAGCCGTTTGAAGTCCAGGGACCAATCTGTAAAAACGTAATTCGCAGACAGGTCCTTGGCTGTTAAAACAGAAAGCGTACTGAGGGAAATACGTTTTCTGCAAGGGGAAATGTACTTTTAGCGGCAATAGATCGAAAACACGTTTTCCAATCGGGAAAACGTACTCAGCCGAGTACGCTTCCACTTACAGCAAATGGGCCCGGGGCTGGAGCCACTTCCAGGTGGGGCCCAGAGGCAGGGAAAGGGGCACGGGCCCTCGTCTCCTTCCTCCCGCTCGCCCTATTCTCCCATGAGACAGAGGAGGAGCAGGGGAGGGGAGGCGGCGAGGGGCCGGCCGGCTCCGGCCGTCTCCGGCCACGGCGCGGGCACCGGCGGGCGCGGGAGGACCAGCCGCACCCTTTCAGAGGCGAAGTGGGCGCCAGGGAGGAGTGGGGAGACGGGGACGGGCGGCGCCAGGGAGGGTACAGAGAACGGGCGGTGGTGGATGTCGGTGTACTAAGTATTGTGCCACTAGTACCCCTTACTTGTGCGCGGGCAGTTGTAGCCGTCCTCGCGGCAAGGCTTGCCGGGATCAGCTCGAGGTCGATTTAAGTCATCAAGGAAATCATCAAGTCAGAGATCTAAGAATCAACAAATAAGCAAAGCTGGTAATCGAAGGCCAGCCTCCCCGGCAAGATCCTTGCCGGGATGGCCCGTGGAGCCCGGCAAGCCTCGGCGCCCGACAAGGCTTGGTTCCCAGCATAGCTCGGCGCCCGGCAAGCCCTGGCGCCCGGCAAGGATCAGCGGCGGCAAGGATCGGCGCCTGGCGAGATTCTGCCACTGTACCACTACTCCAGCACAGCGACAAAGCCTGACATTCTGGGTCCTTCTCTGGATGCGTGGCAACGCGCTAGTGGAGGAGAGCTTAAGCGGTGCTGATGGGATGGCCCCTTTCTCCATCCCCAAGAAAGTAAGGACACCTAAACGGACACCTCACGGTGCATTAAATGTGTTTGTCCTAACTCGTCAGGGGTTAGGTATGATACCCTGTAGCTACTTTACACCTCAATGTATGTACATTTTGCCACTGTGGAGACCCCTTTGAGCATATAAAAGGAGGCCCAAGGCAACTGCTACGGAGGAGAACTTCTGGCCCATTCTGCATGCGTAGCTGCTCTTTGAACATACTGTTCATTGCGAGCGCTCCTGAAGGCTGGGCTCAAGAACATCAATAAGAACACAAAGCAGGAGTAGGGTTTTACGCTGATCAGCGGCCTGAACCTGGGTAAAAACTTCCCGCATCGATCACTGGTTCTGCTCTTTGCGTATACCTCTCCCCCCGCCGAATCGTAAAGGGATCTCTCGGGATCCCATAGGTGTCGTACGCCGACATCTTTGGCGCGCCAGGTAGGGGGATTGAAGGTTGCGTGAACCTGATCTGGTGGTAGACGTCCTAGTTCCTTCATCATCTTCATCGTCATGCCGCCCAAGAAGAAGAACGCTGCGACAGCACAACCATCCGGATCTGCTTTGCCTGCGCCTTCGCAGACAGGCGATGGTGTGGGTGCAGAAGGAAGAGGACTGGAACCCCCGCGGCGTTCTGGTGACCCAAGCCAAGCGAGCGGTATCGTTCGCAGTGGCAGTGGTAACTTGCGCGCCGCTGGATCTAGAGATGGCGTTGTGTTGCCTACGGGTGGCACAACAAACTCTAGAGATCGAAGAGCGCCCGCTGGAGCTCCCGCACCGGCGCGAGCCTCGCAACCTGTCCAGGTCGTGCGAGATGAGCGACATCATGGCGCTGGTGGTTCGGGGCGTCCTCACGAAAAGGTTTCTGCGCATAGATCCCAAGATGCGCGGGACCAGCATGCACACCGAGCTGCCGGCGAAGGTGGCGCGCGGTCGCGTGACCGTGGCGGTGCTCCTTCTAACTTGGTTAGGAGTCAGAGCACCTCACGCACCTCGCACCTGTCGCCGCCACCTACGCCAGCGGAAGCCTTGGCACGTGCACAGCTGCTCCTCGATTTTCCTCCCGCCCCGGAGAAGATGGAGGAGTGGCGAGCTACTATCCAGAGCCTTATCGGCTTCGCTAACAAGGATGGACCGCAAGAGGCAGGGCCCTCTCAGCGGAGGCCCATCGATCCGACGCGAGCCGATGTAGAGAAAACCGGAGGTGGTGCAACTACGGTGCACTCTCCTCCGCGGCGTCAGCAGCGGCCGACGACTCAGCAAGTCGACCGCCATGAAGAAGTTTCCACGGCATCGTCCGATCCACGGATGCGCCGTGATCAGCGTCTGGTTCTCCAGGAACGAGGCAAGGAGGACGCTCGAACAACCATCGAGCGGCGACGGGAAGCGTGCTATCAGTCTGCTAAGCGCGCGGGGCCGGTTGTCGATGAGCCCGCGCCAGGGAACGTAGGAGACTTGCCTTACGAGGTAGGACCTCCAGCATTTACCCGTGAGCTGCGGCAAGTCCAGTGGCCCAATCTCCGAACCTTCAAGCCAGAGGTCCCGGAGAAATATGATGGCAAGACCCATCCCTCGGAGTTCCTGAGCATCTGCACCATTACGGTGCAAGCTGCCGGGGGCCGGGATGACAAGATACTTGCCAACTACTTCCCGTTGGTGCTCAAACCCAACGTCGGGTCGTGGTTGATGCATGTGCCGGAGGATTCTATTTCTTCCTGGTCGGATCTGTGCCATCAGTTTGTTGGCGCCTTTGTTGGAGGCCACCAAGCTCCTGGCCAAGAAAGTGATTTGCACATCATCCCTCAGAAGGAGGGCGAGTCCCTGCGCAAGTTTATGCAGAGATTTAGCCGGGTGCAATACAATATTCCTGACGTTCATCCTGCCGCTGTCATTAGCGCGTTCCATCAGAACGTGCGTAACCGCAGGATGCGGGAAGAGCTGGCGATGAACAAAGTCAGGAGTATCGCCGAGCTTTACACTTTGGCCGACAAGTGCGCTCAAGCTGAGGAGGGGAGGAAACTCCCCGGTGAGGCTGTTGGTGCGACAGGCGACTCAGAAGAAGAAGATGTCGCGGCTCCGTCAAGGAAAGGCCGGCGGCGGAATAGGAAGCGCGGAGGCAAGGCCGTGCTTGCCGTCGAGGAATCCGGCAACCCTGGCGCCGCCAAGAAGGCCAAGGTTGGCGACCCCGGCAAGGATCTTGCCGGGTGCCCTTCCTGGCAGGCCTTGGCGGCTGCCGACAAGTCAGAGAACTCCGGCAAGCAGTACTGCAAGATCCATCGCACTAAGGGCCACGATCTCCAGGACTGCCGGCAAGTTGAGCAGCTTGCCGAAAAGCAGAAGGCCGAATACAAGAGGCGAGACAAGGAGAAGGCCCAAGATGGTGCTAAGGGGTCCGGCAAGAAACGCGGTGGCCGAGGGGGTCGCCGCGGCAAGGCTAAACAGCAGAAGGATCGGCCCACTCGGGGCCGAGATAAAGAAGGAGATTATGAAGAAGATGACGAATCCAGTGAGCAGGAATTCCAGAAGGCTACGGAGGCTATGTGCATTGATGGGGGTGCCTCGCTGCATTCTTCCCACCGCCAACTTAAACAGTGGATGCGGGAGGTTAATGCGGCAGAGCCATCCCCCGATGCATGTAGGCCTCTGAAGTGGTCCAGCACGCCTATCATCTTCGACGCCGAGGATCACCCTGATCGCACAACTGCGGTCGGGTGTTTGCCATTGTTGGTTTCCCCGACAATTCGCAACCTCAAGGTGACGAAGATGTTAGTTGATGGCGGGGCCGGCCTAAACTTAATCTCACCAGATGTGCTCACAAAGCTTCAGATTCCCGATGAAGACCTTGAGGAAACGGGCACGTTTCAAGGGGTCAATCGGGGAAGAACCCAGCCTAAGGGCAAGATCACGCTGCCGGTAACATTTGGCAGCGAGCTTAACTTCAGGGCCGAAAAGGTGGTGTTTGATGTCGCCAAGATCCCCATGTCATACAATGGGATCCTTGGTCGGCCAGCGCTGGCTAAGTTTATGGCGGCATCACACTACCCATACATCATCTTGAACATGCCTGGGCCGTTGAGCGTCATCACTATCCATTCCGATAAGAAGGATGCGCTCATCTGTGCTGACCAACTTTACCGGGAAGCAGTTGCAGCACCTGCCATCAGGGCATCTGCTCCTGCCGCTGGAACTCCCGGGGGGAAGAAGAAGACCGACAGGAACCTTGGCGCGAACTCCGGCAAGCGCACCTCCTCGGAGTGCTGCGCTTCCGTCGAGGACGCACCAGAGAGTTCCACCGGCGAGAACAAGAAGTCCAAGGCTGCCCCGCCGGAAATCAAGAAGGTGCCTGCCAAGGAGGACGGAACGGGGGGAACTTTCACCATAAGTTCCACCCTAGATGACAAATAGGAAAGCGCGCTCGTTGCTTTCCTGCGGGCGAATGTCGACGTGTTTGCATGGCAACCGTCTGACATCCCCGGCGTTCCCAGGAAAGTAATTGAGCACCACCTTGCTGTCTGTCCTCATGCACGGCCCGTCAAGCAAAGGGTGAGGAAATAGGCTTTGGAGCGGCAAGAGTTCATTGCCAAAGAAATTAAGAAGCTGGAGGCGGCAGGACTGGTCAAAGGAGTGCTTCATCCAACCTGGTTGGCCAATCTGGTTGTAGTGCGGAAAGCGAATGGGAAATGGAGGCTTTGTATCGATTATACAGATATCAATAAAGCTTGTCCAAAAGATCCTTTTCCCTTGCCGCGCATCGACCAGATTGTGGATGCCACCGCTGGTTGTGATCTCCTGTCCTTCCTTGATGCCTATTCAGGGTATCATCAGATTTTTATGGCAAAGGAAGATGAAGAGAAGACCGCCTTTATCACCCCATGTGGTACGTATTGTTTTATACGAATGCCTTTCGGGTTGAAAAGTGCTGGTTCAACATTTGCCAGAGCAATCCAGATTGGTTTTGAGCCACAACTCCATAGAAATATGGAGGCGTATATGGATGATATAGTGGTCAAAACTAAGGATAAAGCAACGCTCATTCAAGACTTAGAAGAAACATTTGCGAACTTGCGTAAGATCAACTTGAAGCTCAATCCTGAGAAGTGCGTGTTCGGTGTTCCTTCCGGCAAGCTCCTCGGATTCTTTGTATCTTGCCGGGGAATCGAAGCGAACCCCGACAAGATCAAAGCCATTGAGCAAATTGAAGCGCCGAGACGCGTCAAGGATGTGCGTCGTCTTGCCGGCTGTGTTGCTGCTCTAAGCAGGTTTATTTCCAAATCTGCTGAGCGCGCCCTGCCCTTCTTCAAAATTTTGAAGAAGGCAGGTCCAATGAAATGGACTCCGGAAGTGGAGGCTGCGCTGCAAGATTTGAAGAAATACCTTTCTTCTCCGCCGACGCTAGTCGCACCTAAACCACAAGAGCCGTTGCTGCTGTATCTGGCGGCGACAAATCAAGTGGTTAGTGCTGCGCTGGTGGCGCAGAGGGAAGCTGATGAGGAGGCAACATCAGCGGCAGGACCGCCAGCTGGCGTGGCAAGATCTTCCCCGGCAAGGGTTGATCCCGGCAAGACAGGATCTGCGCAATCAGAAGAGCCCGTGCAGAAGAAAAAGGTGGTGCAGCGCCCAGTTTATTTTGTTAGCTCCCTCTTGCAAGGGGCTAGGTCAAGATATTCTGGTGTGCAGAAATTGCTTTTCGGCCTCCTTATGGCCTCAAGAAAGCTGCTCCATTATTTTCAAGCACATGAGATCACCGTCGTCACTCGCTTTCCGTTGCAACGGATTTTGCAAAATCCGGAGGCAACCGGCAGGATCGCGGAGTGGGCGTTGGAGCTGTCCAGCTTTGGTCTTAAGTTTGAAAGTACTTCCACAATTCAGAGCAGGGCCTTGGCGGAGTTCATTGCAGAATGGACCCCGACGCCAGACGAAGAAGTTCAAGAAACAAGTCTCCCCGGCAGAGAAATCGATCAGCAATGGGTTATGTACTTTGACGGGGCTTTTTCGCTGCAAGGCGCCGGTGCTGGCGTGCTGCTTGTCGCACCCACCGGAGAGCACCTCAAGTACGTAGTTCAAATGCACTTTCCCCGGGAGAGCTCAACCAACAACACTACAGAATACGAAGGTTTGCTTGCCGGTCTTAGGATCGCGGTAGACCTTGGTATCAAAACGCTCATTATCAAAGGTGATTCACAGCTTGTCGTCAGGCAGGTTAACAAGAGCTATCAAAGTCCATTGATGCAAGCCTACGTAGATGAAGTGAGGAAATTGGAAGAGCGCTTTGACGGTCTCCAAATGGAGCATGTCCCTCGTGCCGAGAACAGCGTTGCTGACGACCTGTCAAAGCGTGCTGCCCTCAAGTTGCCTGTGGAACCAGGAACTTTTGTGCTCCAATTGACTCAACCATCCGTGGCACTATCGATGCGGCAAGACAAGAGAAGAAAGTTGAACTCTGGCCAGTACTTCCCGGCAGAGCTCCCCGGAGCTGCCGGCAAGGAAGTTGCCGGGATTGACACGCCTGCCGGGGAACAACAGGCTCCGGCAGGGCCTCAGGCCCTTGCTGTCGAGACAAATGTTCCCCCGGCGGACGAGATGCCTTTAGTCCTAGCTGTCGAGCCTCAGGCTCCAGCGTGGGCGCAGCACATTGTCCATTTCCTTCAGACAGGTGAACTCCCTGAGGAACAAGAAGAAGCAGAGAGAGTAGCCCGTCGGTCTGTTATGTACAAGTTCGTCGATGACGTCCTGTACAAAAAGAGACCAAACGGTGTGAAATTGAAGTGCATTCCTCGGGAGGATGGACTAGAGCTATTGGCAGAGATACATGGGGGCATGTGTGGTTCTCACATAGGGTCAAGAGCGCTTGCCGGGAAAGCATTCCGGCAAGGTTTATTTTGGTCCACCGCCCTCCAGGATGCGACTGCACTAGTAACCAGGTGTGAAGCGTGCCAGTTTCATTCGAAGAAATTACATCAGCCAGCTCAAGCTCTTCAAACAATCCCTCTCTCCTGGCAATTTTTGGTCTGGGGGCTCGACATACTGGGCCCCTTCCCCCGTGCTGCCGGGGGCTTTGAGTACTTGTACGTTGCTATCGACAAGTTCACAAAGTGGCCGGAGGTGGAAGCAGTGAGGAAGGTGACAGCGCAGTCGGCTGTCAAGTTCTTCAAAGGAATTGTTTGCCGTTTCGGTGTGCCTAACAGGATCATCACCGACAACAGCACGCAGTTCACAAGTCGCACCTTCATGCAGTACGTCCAAGACCTTGGCGGCAAGATTTGTTTTGCCTCTGTTGCTCACCCGAGAAGCAACGGCCAAGCGGAGAGGGCCAATGCTGAAGTGCTGCGCGGTCTCAGGACCAGAACTTTTGACAAGCTGAAAAAGTGCGGAAGACGCTGGATTGATGAGTTGCCGGCGGTTCTTTGGTCAATCAGAACAACACCAAATCGAGCCACCGGCCAGACGCCCTTCGCTCTGGTCTACGGAGCGGAAGCAGTTCTCCCCACGGAACTCATATACGGATCTCCTCGAGTGCTCGCTTATGATGAGCTCGAGCAAGAGCAACTGCGGCAAGATAACACTGTGCTCCTTGAGGAGAATCGTGTTCAGGCTGCTGTGCGAGCTGCACGCTACCAGCAAGCTTTGCGCCGCTATCATAGCCGCAAAGTTCATGCCCGAAGCCTTGAGGAAGGTGACCTTGTTCTTCGACGGATTCAGTCCGCCAAGAATTCAAACAAGTTGACGCCAAAGTCGGAAGGCCCTTATCGGGTAGTACGAGTCACCAGGCCTGGCGCTGTCCGCCTGGAGACCGAGGATGGCGTTCCAGCGAGTAATTCCTGGAATATTGAACATCTTCGCAAGTTCTATCCATAAGGCGCGGTTGCCGGGGGCTCCCGGCAACCACCTCTTTGTACAAGTCTTACCGGCAAGGCATGTGATCCTTTGTACAAAGCCAGGCGCAGACCCTGAGCACTGATGAATAAAATTAAGTGTTATACATTTCCTTATTGATTCTCATGTTCACATTCATATATGCATGTTTGTCTAAGATGATGTATAACACCTGATCCCGGTAAGTTCTAACGAACCGCCAAGGTTTCATCTCTTTATTTTCTCTTCTTTCTTTTTCTTAAAGAGAGAAGGATTCCTCGCGTGCACATTTGCCGGGGGGGAAGGGAGACATGAATACCAGTTGGTGACGTTCGGAATCGTATGCTTGCCGGAGGAAGGACAAAGACAGAAAGCTAAGTCCTAAAAACTCAGAGCAAGTTTTTCTTTCATTACCAAGTTGCTTCCTTAGACGATTCCGATTCTTGTATGGAAAATCTGCACGCGAAGGAACCCTTGTTGTAATCAGTTGCGCCCTTATTTTGTTTCGAGTCCGCTCAACGATTTAAGTGGCTGCACTGAGAACGCCAAGGAGTCTTGCCGGCCGCTGCGCCTCCGGCAGGCTGCTGAAGTCCCGCACCCAGCGCTCGCGGCAGGTTGCGCGCTGGCAAGTTTTTCAGTAAGCGTAGGATGAACTCCATACATAAAGGAATCAGACAAGGAAAGTAGCTAGCATGAGCCTAAACATAGTTAAATTATGTTACATCCATGAGTTGCCGCAGTCCTAACTCGAGACTTAACTGTCTTTTACATGAGATGATGGCGGCAAGTATAAAAGGGAAGCACTCAATCCCTGCGCTGGCCTTCGATCCTTTTGATGGAGTCCACCTTCTCAAGGATCGGTGCGATGCACTTCTCAAGCGCCTCAACATTTGCATCCTTTGGCAGGTGGCCGAGTGCGCTGGAGAGGTCGATGCCGGGATTGCTGTGCACCACCTTGAGGAGCACCTTGCGAAGGACGGCCCGGCAAAGCCGGCGAGTCTCGTTCGCCAGCTGGGTTGCCCGGCTGGACTGGAGCGCCCTCAACGCGTTGATGATGCTTTCAAAGAACATCGTCAATCTCGCGCTTGGGGATATTCTTTCCTTGGAAGAATATCTGAAGTTCGACAAGCCCATGGTTGACAGTTCTGCGGTAAGCTTCTCCGCGGCAGCGATGAGACGACCAGTCCAGATCTCCACTCCCTTCTCGTACTCGTTCTGGGCAGCGGCGGTGCTCTTGAGCAGGTTCCTCTATCCTTGGAGATCTTTGAGTAGAGCCTTCTCACGGGCCCTGCCGGCCTCGAGAGATTTCTGCAGCGTGGTCAGCTTCAGCTCCAGAACCGCAATATCATCAGCCACGGAGGAGAGCTGCTTGGTCTTGTCGGACAAGGCGACTTGCATCTCCGCCAAGGAGTGGACGGTTTTTTCCCTGTCCCCCTTGAGCGTCGAGAGCTCCTTGCCGTGCTCATCAAGATTTGTCTCCAGCCTTTTTGCTTTGTCGCTCAACTCGTTCTTGGCGGCCTCTGCAGCTTCGGCAGCATCGACGGCCTCCTTGAGCTTGCCGGCGTGACTTGCGGTTAGAGCTTCGAGCGCCTCCTTGTGCTTCTGCTCCAGCTCCTGGGTCCGCCGCGCGACAAGATTTTCAATGTCTTCATCCTTGCTGCAAAGCTTGGCGGCAAGCGCCTGCTCACGAGCAGTGAGATCTTCCTCATGAGCACCAAGAGCAACGCATCGCCCCGTCAGGAGGGCATCTTCGGCAGCAATCCTTTGAATAGCTTCATCATGCGCTTTCTCCATGTCTGATTGCTTCAGGAGGATCTCATTCCACTGCTGGCTCACTTGTTCCCGGCCGGCAACCAACTCTTGGAGGGCCTCGGTGTGCCAGATCTGCATTTGTGCGACGCGCCTTTGGAAATCTACTTCGGCCGCCTCAACAACTGCCATTCTGGAGTCCGCTTTGTCTTTCCGGGCGCGATGGAGAGCCTGGAGTTTGCGGAAGTTCTCGCCCATGGCCTGAAGGAGCTGATCCTCTTCAGATTTGCCGCTGCTAGTGCTGGGATTGTCGACAACTTCAAGCCCGGCAGCAGCGATGATTTCTTCGAAAACTTCTCCTTCGGCTGGTGCCCCAGCGCTTGCCGTCCCCGGCAAGTTAATGAACAGGTTCTCGCCAACCTTGAGGTACTTGCTGGATGAGGGGCCTTCAGATGCTGATGGCTGGTCTTCAGTGACCGCCTCACCAGTAACAGGGGGCTCTGTGGCCGGTGTAGCGCATGGCGCTCCTGTGGCAGGAATGCTATCAGTGCGGTCCTCAGCCTCCCTGTCGCCCCCTTCAGTAGGTTCTTTGGCGGTTTCCTCTTGTGCTGTCTTGGCGGCCTCCCCGTCAAGAGCACCACCAGCCTCGACAACGTCATCCTTGGTGGCCTCGCTGGCAGCGATCCTGTCCGCTTCGGCGGCAGCATCCCTGGCGGTCTCCTCGATCACAACGTCGACGTCCATGTGTTCCATCATAGGGAACTCTGAAGGGCGAAGGAGGAAAACAGAATAAGATCAAGGTTGAAGTTTGAAGTGATCAAAGATAAAGAAGTAAGGGGAAAAGAATAACTAGCACTCTGAGGCGATCGAGTACCTGTGTCGGGCTGTCGAGAGGTAGCTTCGCCTCTCCCGGCAACTCCGGTTGCCGGGGATGGGTTGCCGGAGTCCGTGCTTGTCAGCTCCTCCTCAATCCAGACAGGCTCGTCGGCAGGATCTCTTGCCGGAGATGTGCTTGTGGGCGGAGCGGTCGATGAAGGAGGCACAATGGGGCAATCTTCTTGTTGCCGTTCTTCTCCTGCGAACCTGAAGATATCAGCGACAAGAATGGAAACCTCGGCACCCGCTGGCGGAAGAAGAACAATGAACTTACGCTGGGGGCTGTGCTGGGGGCTGCGCTGGGGGCTGCGTTGAGGACTAGACTCCGGGCTCACAATGACGGTCTCTGGCACGCTAGTGGAGCCTGCCGGGGGCTCGTCGCCCGTAGAAGTCCTTGACCTCTTCGCCATCCTCTCCAGCAAGGTTTCTGTGTCACTGCAGAAACAATACAAGTAAGTCAGTAAGACTGAGGCAGATTGCAAGGTGGAAGTTGTGACAGGTACTCACTTTTCTTCCTCTCGCTCCGGACTGAAGCCGGAGATGTCGAAGTCGACCTCCGTTGCGGCGTCTGAGTGGGGAGGCGGAGGAGGGGTCCTGGGCCGCTTGGCTGTGGCACGCGCCGGGGCAGCTTCTGGCACGGTTGTACGAGACCCTCCTGCCGCTCCGGCGGTGGCCGCTGGTGTGGGTCTCGCGCGCCGCGCGGGCTGTTGACGGACCCCCTGCCGCAGCCCGGTCTTGCCGGCCACTTTCTTGCCGAGGGATTCGCCGCTCGATGTAGGCTGGCTTGCCGGGACGCCCGATGCGGCTTTCCGAAGGACACGCTTTGTCTTCTTCGGGGGCGAGGGCTCTTCTCGCATCTCCTCTTCGGCTGTGTCGTCGCCGGATGAGCTTTCAGCGACTGCGCCGCCTTCTTCCCCGGCAACCTTGCTCTCCTTGGCAGGTTTTGCCTCCACCACCACCTCTGCATCGCTGGCTTCCCACTCTGTGAAGCCAACGCTGCCGGCCTCGGCGGCAAGATTCGCTTCCTCCACCCTGGTAGCAATGTATGCTACCTCCTGATCTGTGGTGGCGCGAATAAGATCTGACTCTTGCCGGACAGGCTTCTCCGTCAGATTGTCGAAGAATTTCTGCGCTTCTTCCTCACTTGGCTCGACCCAGGTCGGGTCAAGGCCGTGGGCGTTGAACATCGGCAAGAAGGCAATGATCAACCCCAACGCAGAGTTGTTGCACAAGGGGACGATCCTTGCCGGCAGCCGGTGCTTGTCTTCGCGCTGGAATAATTTTTGGCGGAGAGAGCCAAGCTGCATGACAGTCAAGTTGTTGTTCAGCCCGGGGCGCAGCCTCATGACATCCGCTGCGTTCTTATACTCCCAGGCTGTCCTCCCCCTATTCTGCAGAGGGGCGATGCGGCGGCGGAGGAAGTCGAAGCCGATCATCTCCATTGTCAGCCCAGCAGCCTTCAAGCGGAGGATCCTGGTAGTGGCGATTGTGAGCTTCTCGTCTTCTGCGGCGAGATCGCCCCAATCCTTGCCGCGGACCACCTTCTGTCGCCGGGGATGGCAAAAAGGATGAGGATCTGCTTCCTGGATCCAGCACCATTCGGCCCGCCACTCGTCCCACTTTTCACGGTAAACTCCATCTGGGTATATCTCTTTGTTCCAGGCCCTTGGAATCCAAGCGATAGATCCAGAGAGAGCCTCTCCTTTTTGGATTCGAGGATAGAAATAGTGGCGGAAAAGAGCAGAATTGGGGATCACGCCGGCAAAATTTTCACAAAGATGGGCAAAGATCGACATGCAAAATACGGCATTCGGCGTGAAATCAAGAAGGCGGAAGCCGTATGTATACATGATGTCGTTGAAGAAATCGAAAAAAGGTGGACAGAGCCCGCAATAAAAGTACGCAGTGAAGAAGGGGTATCTGTCTGATCCGCCTTTGGAATTAGCACCTGGGATTACGCGTGTGGCAGGGTGAGCTTGTGTTCCCTTCGCCCACATGCATTGGTATCGCCCCTTCAAGGTTTCGGCGTCGAGCGTCGGAGGGAAGACGACGAGCCTCTTCCGCATCTTCACCAGCTCGCTTTCCGGGACTTCAGCCTTCGGCTCCTTGTCCGTGCCCTTGCTTTTGCTAGCCCTGGGCGGCATGGCGACTGCGGAGATGGAAGCTGGAGGACGGAACGAGCGCGGGAGCGGCGAGCAGAAGGGAAGGAAGGTTCCGCTCTGAGCTCGAGCAGAGGAAGGCGATGGCGATGGCCAGATTGGGAAGAAGAGGGGGGTGAATGGGTTTGCGCCTCCACAACTTCTCCTTTTTATGGGGAAGGAGCGGGGCCACCTTGTTTATCCCCCAATATGAATGCGCCTCTGTGGGCGTGAAACAGTTTGCAGCCTTTTTGGCACACTTCCCACATCGCGTGCTCCGTGCGCGTAGTGGGGGCACAGTAAGACAAGATCTTTACGAGCAGTTAATTCCCTGCCACGCATGCCCGTGCACTGTTTGGGCCTAGCCCAACAACGCCTCGCACTCGTGTATGGCCCAGGCCCGGGGGCTCCTGTCGGTGTACTAAGTATTGGGCCACTAGTACCCCTTACTTGTGCACGGGCAGTTGTAGCCGTCCTCGCGGCAAGGCTTGCCGGGATCAGCTCGAGGTCGATTTAATTCATCAAGGAAATCATCAAGTCAGAGATCTAAGAATCAACAAATAAGCAAAGCTGGTAATCGAAGGCCAGCCTCCCCGGCAAGATCCTTGCCGGGATGGCCCGTGGAGCCCGGCAAGCCTCGGCGCCCGACAAGGCTTGGTTCCCAGCATAGCTCGGCGCCCAGCAAGCCCTGGCGCCCGGCAAGGATCAGCGGCGGCAAGGATTGGCGCCTGGCGAGATTCTGCCACTGTACCACTACTCCAGCACAACGACAAAGCCTGACATTCTGGGTCCTTCTCTGGATGCGTGGCAATGCGCCAGTGGAGGAGAGCTTAAGCGGTGCTGATGGGATGGCGCCTTTTTCCATCCCCAAGAAAGTAAGGACACCTAAACGGACACCTCACGGTACATTAAATGCGTTTGTCCTAACTCGTCAGGGGTTAGGTATGATACCCTGTAGCTACTTTACACCTCAATGTATGTACATTTTGCCACTTTGGAGACCCCTTTGAGCATATAAAAGGAGGCCCAAGGCAACTTCTACGGAGGAGAACTTCTGGCCCATTCTGCATGCGTAGCTGCTCTTTGAACGTACTGTTCATTGCGAGCGCTCCTGAAGGCTGGGCTCAAGAACATCAATAAGAACACAAAGCAGTAGTAGGGTTTTACGCTGATCAGCGGCCCGAACCTGGGTAAAAACTTCCCGCGTCGATCACTGGTTCTGCTCTTTGCATATACCTCTCCCCCCGCCGAATCTTAAAGGGATCTCTCGGGATCCCATAGGTGTCGTACGCCGACAGTGGAGGAACTCAGTGGCGCGACCAACTCCGGCGAGGGGAGATGGGGTGGGGCGGCTCGCCGGAAGGAGGGGAACATGGTGGAGGGCTCGGGAGGAGGAGAGGAGCGCGGGCCTGCCCGAATTTAGGCGGCAACCGTCGGCGACCGAGGCGGCAATGGCGAGTAGGAAGGGCCCCTGGAGCTCGGGCGAGTGGCTAGGGAGGGGCAGTGAGGTGAGGTGGAGCTGCTGGTGTGCTCGGGAGGGCTCGGAGTGGTCTATATATAGGCGAGCGGCGAGGAGACCGGGCACTGCCGTGGTGACACGTACGCCAGCGTCCCGGAGCTTCGGGAGCTCGCCTGGAGGGGAGAGGCATCCATGAGCTTTGCCGAGGATCGGAGAGGGCTCAGGCGAGCTCGGGAAGGCTCGGGAGAGCTCTGTGACTGGACGAGAGAGGGGCAGAGAAGACAGGGCAAGGGTGTGGCGGCTACACCGCGATGGAGGGGACGGGAGAGGGGGAGATTTATCTAGGGAGGAAGGCGATGACGAGGGGAGGCTGTTGGACATGACGAGTCGCGCGGGAACGACGAGCAGAGGAGGGCCCCGAGTTGACAAACGTGCAGCTCGCGTCCACGACGTGCCAGTGCGGCGGTCACCATGTGGACACGGCGATTCCAGGTGTTCTGGTCAACCCCACCGTGTCAACTCGATCAGTCATTCAACATATGAGGTCAAGGAGGAAAGATACGAGCATAGTGGCTCTCGAGGTGACCACAGCTAGCAGGTTCTATCCAGAACAGCAAGGTGTTTGTTACTTGGTGAGGAAGACTCGTCTAGTGATTGGCTCTGATCTTTGGCATAGTGTTATCACCTGCTAAGATGAATCTTGTGGCCAAGTTTCAGCCCAGATGGATGAGTGTACATAACACTTGCTGTTCAAATGGCCTCACTGACCAGATTTGCCAATCTTGAAGTAGCACTCACACATCACATGGGATTGGGCTGAGATTTGGAGGAGATGATTTATATGGCCATATGAAGGTACTGTATAAATTTCATACCATTTGGATAAACCAAAGTGGTACTTCCTTCACACAGCACCCCACTGGACAGAATCTTTGAAAAATTCTAGGAAATTATTGGTGAAATGAAATGAGCCCAAATTTGGTGGAGAGGTGATAATATGGGTAGGAGAAGGCTCTGGTAAATTTTCAGCAATTATGAAGCAATATAAAATATAGTTGCTTCACAACAGGAAAATATGACCAGAAATCAAGATTTGATGCTGTTCTCTCATAGATGCTTAGATAGGGTTGAAATTCGCTGGAGAATCAGGATTTGAGCATATTAAGATGCTTGCAAAATTTCAACTCATTTGGATACTCCTAGCTAGCACTTGCTTCACAAAGATTCCAGTTGCCTAGAAACTTTGGAAATTAGCCAAGGGAGAATTTATATCCAAATAAAGTTGAATTTTGGCATGTGGCAATGATATGGATAGGAAAGAGTGCACAAAAAGTTTGAGAGCAAGCAAGCAAATATAAAGGGTACTTGCTTCACAAACTGCCAGCTGGGGCAGAATCAGAAAAGGAATATTTGGGAAATATTTTTGGGCATGGCAAGGAATATTTTGACATATCTGTACAAGATATGTCCCAAAGGATTTATGGGAATTATTTGAGAATTTTTGGAATGATAGAAATATGAGTTGCTTCACAACTCAGGGCAAACAGGGTTATTCCTTTAATAGAAAAAGGAATATTCCCAAGTAAAAGAATATTGGGGTTGGTCCAAGATGGAAATGACAAGGTCTGGGGATGGTGTTGAAGTTGGCAAGCCACTCGGGAATAAAAATGAAGGGTGATCCATCCAGGTTTCAAGACCACTAAGTCACAGAAAAGCAAATCCAGACCAAAATTAAAAGAAAAAGAAAATGGGCAAAATCCAGGGTGTTACAAAGCTACCCCCCTTAAGGAAATCTCGTCCTCGAGATTTGGTTGCTCAGGGATCAGACATGCATATTTCCACTTGAGGAAACCGTTTCCAACTCGGGTTTCCTTTCTCTTTTGTATAATGTTCCCACTGAATTTTATATGACTGACTGCCTTGCTTCGGGGTGGTTTGCTTTACTGGAACCTTTTTCTGGGAAATCTTTCCTCATATATTACTCTGACTTTACTCCCTTTTTTTTTCTGCTACCATGTCTGGGGCAATAAATTATTCTGACCGAACTATGTGTCCTGTTCATAAGTCTGAGGGTGGTTCCTCATGGACGTGTCGTGATGAGGTCCAATACGAACGACCGTTCAACGACTTGTGAACAAATTCCCTTGGTGGGTACGAAATCTTTTACTCATTGCATTGGGTGACTTCAATGGATGTATGTCCTCCAGGCTCAAAACAGTACTATGAATCGTATAGTTCTCCTGACGGAATCTGATTTCTCGCATGAATAGCTGGGTCATCTTGGGTATCTTCACTGTCTCGGGTATAGCGCTTCTACCAAATATTTGATTGTCACCTGTCGTGACCAGCTTAAAGGTGTACAGTCTTATAGTGATATTATCCATAGACTTGACTGACAGTGGTCCTGGCAGTAAAATCTTGTTCACGGCAGGTTAGTCTTTAACTGATTCCCATCTGTGAGGACACATGCTTCGAAACTGTTGTTCATCCTTCTGACCACACAGTCTATCGGTATTTCTATGTGGATGGTAGGCCGTGTAATGCTTTAACATGGTTGCTGAATTTGAACTGCTGAGTTATTCTTTCGGCTGACCTGACTAGCTTGGTTGTCTTCTTCTGACAATTCTGAGCATATCTGGTTAGCTGGGCGGGTTGTCTCGATATGGGGTACTTGCGAATGGAATAGACCCCGTGGGTGTGTACCCATGGTGACTGGTACCGAGCCAGACTGTCCAGAGTATCTGTACCATATTGATCTTACAACCATTATCATACTTGTTTGAACAACCTTGCTCCTTCATTATGGTTCTCTCGCCTGAATCCTTAGCTGAAAGAACTTGGCCTGATGTGTCCTTGATTCTTCGGATGACCATGGGTGTTGTCAGGTGCAATATTCCGGTAGGCATATTACTTTACAAGTTGTAGCTGTAGGGTAACGATCGTCTGAACCCTTGAATAAAACCGGCAAATAAACCAGTAGCCACCAGAACGGTCTTTACAACTCAGATCTGGGACTTTTACTGGAATAACTCAACCCCGACTCAAGACGGCTGAAAAGCAGCTCAGAGCATGAGACGGTGTCGATTAGAAGAAAGTAGCAACTCCCTAAGACGGCCAAAAAATAGCTCGGAGCATAGGGTCAGTGCTATGAAGAGAAATTCAACAGCTGCCCGAGACGGCCGAAAAGCAGCTCAGAACACGGGCTAGTTGCTGACAAGAGAAATAAAAATCGGCATCCACCCCGGATGGCCGAAAACAGCTCAGAACACAGGTGTGGTGCCGTCACCAAAGAAAAATAGGCAAGGGTTCATCCGTGTCCCATACAGCTCACTATTATGTATATACCTTACTGTTTCTGCTGTCGGTTACTTGTTGTATGCAACAGGGTATTCGGCTATCCTTCTTGCTGAACTCTAAGTTCATAGCACATTATGGCTTGCTTCCAAGACATAGCAGGGTTCAAACTGTACTCATAGCAGACTCAAACCTTGCATATATGAATCATACCTTTGGCACGGAATGCACTGTGGATCATGTACACAATTTGCCTTTTTGCTGAGTTGATCATTGCTGCTGTGAAAGTTGCACTGATGTATACTTGGTGCTGATAACCAATCCAGTCAGGATATCATTTATATTCAGGCCTGATATTCCCGATATAACACAGTCTGGTGAAAACTTCATATTGCTGAGCTGAGCTTCCACATGACTGTCTCTTCGCTGACTCTTTGGGTTCAGGGTCGGTGAGCAACTTCCTTAAGGGGAAAATAAGGTAACACCAAGGGCCCAAAAACAACAAAATAAACGACTAAACAAAAGCACACAAAGCAGCAAGATCACACACACAAGCAATATCACATTCTAAAGCTATTCACGGCAATAATATGCATTCCTAGTTAAGCACACAAATCTCGCAAGAACTCCGGTATTACGGTCTAACATGCTGTGGCGATGTGCACGAAAGTGAATCAATGTGTGGAAGGAAGTTGGTGTAAACAAGGCTACACCAAACACGGGCTTAACACGGATGGAACCGGTGGCAAGGACGAACTTGGTGATCGAGGGTCGGAACACTAAAGTTACGACCACATCATCATCAAGCGTACGGAAGAAAACCGTACATGTCCAAAGAATAGGTGATGGAATGAGATAGTGGTGGAAAGAAAAGCTTGCAGGCATTGACCTTTTCTGATAACAAGGATCAGTAAGGGTTACCGAAATGGCTAGTGGAATGGCACGATCCGGGATAGAACTTGTCTATCACCGAAACGATAGGGTGACTGAAGAGAATATATTGGTGTGGTACCGGTGCATCAATCTTGCTAGTGATCGCCACCACCAAGCACCTTGGCATCACTCCGCTGGGACGAAGATGACACCACACCAAGGAACAAATATGCAAACTGGAGAGTGCAGGTAGGGAATCGGAACCGATGCCACCTACACTCACCAGATCCATCGTTGGTGACAAGATATCTAGTCTATATGCATGCTATGCACAAACAAATGCAACAAACAAGTGCAGCAAACCAACCGGGTCCTAAACTACTGGGTACTAACGCTCGCACCTAGACCGCGCGTCCTATAGCCAGACCTGCTCTGATACCAACTTCTGTGGCACCCCGGCTCAGAGTAAACCGGAACGCCCCGTATTCCAGCCCAAGGACAAGTCTTCTGGAATACGGCACTGTTGGCATAGAACAAATCAGCTCTTTATTACTATGGATATGGTTACAAAGGGTACATGGATTACATCGGCACGGAGACACTACGCCTTCCTGGGGTAGCTGTATGCTAACAGCGAAGTAACTCTCTCGGCTGCAGAACAGCGACGACGGTGATGGACTCCACTCCGCAGGGACTCTGGCTAGAACGCGTCTCCTAGGTCGCAAACTCAGGATCCTCGACAAGCAAGCAATCATGGTATGACCTGCAAACTGGCATGACACGCCAGGTGAGTACTTTGAATGTACTCGCAAGCTCACAACAAACATCAGCATTAAAGCAAAACAACATCATAGCAATCCAAAATTAACCAGCATGGTTATCTAGCAAGGTAGCTACTGAAATGACTGCAGCGTATTAAATCCATACTTCAAATAATCTCAGGCTCCAATCTGAACCTATACCAAGTCCAATCCCCAAGCATGTGGTCATCCGACCACTCAACTCACAGCCATCCCATGGCTAACATATCAAATACCTGATTCCATCTGCACGACAAGTCTAACAAACTTACTGTCCTCCGGGTTGTCTCACAACCCTTAGAATACTCATGAACCACCGAGTACTTCTGATCATACGACGAGTTCTTCCATCATTATCATCACTACCATGGTTGACCACCTAGTGAGGTCTGGATGGACTGTCCAATACCGTGGACACGGCTATTCGAATAGATTTTACACTCTGCAGAGGTTGCGCACTTTACCCACACTATGGAGCACTGACCTCGTGATCCCATTCGGGTGGACCAGCGTTGCTCCAACGAAACCTGCCTGACCCTTGACTCTCCCATCGTACCACCGGCAATCATCCTCCCCCGGAGTCAAGCCCTGGGTGGCCCCTTGTCACCTCGTGACACCTGCCACCGTCGTGGCCAAACTATACTGTCCCAAATGGGGACGCCGGCACAAAACTCAACTGGGCTCACAAGGTTATCGCCGCCTACCGGGCCAGGGTAGCGCGCACGCATAACCTTCCCTGTCGGGCGGTACCGGTGAAAGAGCACACGATCAGACCAAGTCAAGGCCATCCCATACCGGCAAATGTGGCTGCACGGATAAGTCCGGACAGGTGACTCAAGGTCAACCATGAAATATCTAATCCTCGAACAATCTCTGTCATGGCTGACACTCCGATATCATAGCAATCCAATAACCAATATGCTTAAGCCACTGCTACTAATTCATCTCTATGAACTGCCGGATGAACTCCAAAATAATCATAGACAGTGATCTCAACATCACAATATCAACAAGTGGGTAAGCTACTAGTCACTAATAATCCGGTACTCAACATGGTAGTCACCTATCCGAGAATTAACTCGATCATTGCATAATCCAATCCATTTCACGGCTACTCATACTTGCCGATAAAGTAAATAGTCAAACTATGACATTGCAATGCGATGATGCAGATGAGAGTTGTGGCTTGCCTGGGGATGAAGGAATCATCGGGAAGGAGTGCGGAATGGTCGCGGAGGAAGTTGCCGGAAACAGTTCGCTCTCGGAGGGGCTGTTTATGGGCAAGGGCAAAATGGTCATTTCCACTATGGGACCACATAGTGAAATTGATACCAGCACGACGGGCTCGACGATACGAAGACGTGGGCGTTGGATTCACCTCGATCGGAGTTACGGGCAAAAAGTTATAGCCGTTTGAAGTCCAGGGACCAATCTGTAAAAACTTAATTCGCAGACAGGTCCTTGGCTGTTAAAACAGAAAGCGTACTGAGGGAAATACGTTTTCTGCAAGGGGAAATGTACTTTTAGCCGCAATAGATCGAAAACACGTTTTCCAATCGGGAAAACGTACTCAGCCGAGTACGCTTCCACTTACAGCAAATGGGCCCGGGGCTGGAGCCACTTCCAGGTGGGGCCCAGAGGCAGGGAAAGGGGCACGGGCCCTCGTCTCCTTCCTCCCGCTCGCCCTGTTCTCCCATGAGACAGAGGAGGAGCAGGGGAGGGGAGGCGGTGAGGGGCCGGCCGGCTCCGGCCGTCTCCGGCCACGACGCGGGCACCGGCGGGCGCGGGAGGACCAGCCGCACCCGTTCAGAGGCGAAGTGAGCGCCAGGGAGGAGTGGGGAGATGGGGACGGGCGGCGCCAGGGAGGGTACAGAGAACGGGCGGTGGTGGAGGAACTCAGTGGTGCGACCAACTCCGGCGTGGGTAGATGGGGTGGGGCGGCTCGCCGGAAGGAGGGGAACATGGTGGAGGGCTCGGGAGGAGGAGAGGAGCGCGGGCCTGCCCGAATTTAGGCGGAGACCGTCGGCGACCGAGGCGGCAATGGCGAGTAGGAAGGGCCCCTGGAGCTCGAGCGAGTGGCTAGGGAGGGGCAGTGAGGTGAGGTGGAGCTGCTGGTGTGCTCGGGAGGGCTCGGAGTGGTCTATATATAGGCGAGCGGCGAGGAGACCGGGCACTGCCGTGGTGACACGTACGCCGGCGTCCCGGAGCTTCGGGAGCTCGCCTGGAGGGGAGAGGCATCCACGAGCTTCGCCGAGGATCGGAGAGGGCTCAGGCGAGCTCGGGAAGGCTCGGGAGACCTCTGTGACTGGACGAGAGAGGGGCAGAGAAGACAGGGCAAGGGCGTGGCGGCTACACCGCGATGGAGGGGATGGGAGAGGGGGAGATTTATCCAGGGAGGAAGGCAACGACGAGGGGAGGCTGTTGGACATGACGAGTCGCACGGGAACGATGAGCAGAGGAGGGCCCCGAGTTGACAAACGTGCAGCTCGCGTCCACGACGTGCCAGTGCGGCGGTCACCATGTGGACACGGCGATTCCAGGTGTTCTGGTCAACCCCACCGTGTCAACTCGATCAGTCATTCAACATATGAGGTCAAGGAGGAAAGAAATGAGCATAGTGGCACTTGAGGTGACCACAGCTAGCAGGTTCTATCCAGAACAGCAAGGTGTTTGTTACTTGGTGAGGAAGACTCGTCTAGTGATTGGCTCTGATCTTTGGCATAGTGTTATCACCTGCTAAGATGAGTCTTGTGGCCAAGTTTCAGCCCAGATGGATGAGTGTACATAACACTTGCTGTTCAAATGGCCTCACTGACCAGATTTGCCAATCTTGAAGTAGCACTCACACATCACATGGGATTGGGCTGAGATTTGGAGGAGATGATTTATATGGCCATATGAAGGTACTGTATAAATTTCATACCATTTGGATAAACCAAAGTGGTACTTCCTTCACACAGCACCCCACTGGACAGAATCTTTGAAAAATTCTAGGAAATTATTGGTGAAATGAAATGAGCCCAAATTTGGTGGAGAGGTGATAATATGGGTAGGAGAAGGCTCTGGTAAATTTTCAGCAATTATGAAGCAATATAAAATATAGTTGCTTCACAACAGGAAAATATGACCAGAAACCAAGATTTGATGCTGTTCTCTCATAGATGCTTGGATAGGGTTGAAATTTGGTGGAGAATCAGGATTTGAGCATATTAAGATGCTTGCAAAATTTCAACTCATTTGGATACTCCTAGCTAGCACTTGCTTCACAAAGATTCCAGTTGCCCAGAAACTTTGGAAATTAGCCAAGGGAGATTTTATATCCAAATAAAGTTGAATTTTGGCATGTGGCAATGATATGGATAGGAAAGAGTGCACAAAAAGTTTGAGAGCAAGCAAGCAAATATAAAGGGTACTTGCTTCACAAACTGCCAGCTGGGGCAGAATCAGAAAAGGAATATTTGGGAAATATTTTTGGGCATGGCAAGGAATATTTTGACATATCTGTACAAGATATGTCCCAAAGGATTTATGGGAATTATTTGAGAATTTTTGGAATGATAGAAATATGAGTTGCTTCACAACTCAGGGCAAACAGGGTTATTCCTTTAATAGAAAAAGGAATATTCCCAAGTAAAAGAATATTGGGGTTGGTCCAAGATGGAAATGACAAGGTCCGGGGATGGTGTTGAAGTTGGCAAGCCACTCGGGAATAAAAATGAAGGGTGATCCATCCAGGTTTCAAGACCACTAAGTCACAGAAAAGCAAACCCGGACCAAAATTAAAAGAAAAAGAAAATGCGCAAAATCCAGGGTGTTACATCATGACCACGAGAAGACCACTTGAGCTACTTCACATGGACCTCTTCGGTCCCATTGCTTATAAGAGCCATGGTGGTAACTCTTTCGGTTTGGTCATTGTTGATGATTTTTCAAGATTTACGTGGGTGTTCTTTCTTGATGACAAATTGCAGGTCCAAAAGATCTCCAAGAACTTTGGTAAGAAGGCCCAAAACCACTTTGAAGTGAAGATTAAGAAGGTTCAAAGTGATAATGGAATGGAGTTCAAGAATGCCAATGTGGACACCTTTCTTGACGAAGAAGGGATTTCACATGAGTTCTCGACTACGTACACACCTCAACAAAATGGAGTTGTTGAGAGGAAGAACCGGACACTTATCAAGATGGCGAGAACGATGCTTGATGAATACAAGACGCCAAAACACTTTTGGGCGGAAGTAGTTGAGACAGCTTTTCACGCTACAAATCAACTATATCTTCACAAGCTTCTCGGCAAAACAGCATACGAGCTACTCACCGGTAACAAACCCCAAGTTGGATACTTTCGAGTATTTGGCTCAAAGTGCTACATTCTTGATAAGCATCATCGTTCGAAATTTGCTCCTAAATCTCATGAAGGTTTCCTACTCGGTTGCGGCTCAAACTCTCACACTTACCATGTCTACAACAATTTCACCAGATAGGTTGAAGAGACGATAGATGTGAGGTTTGATGAATCTAACGGCTCGCAAGTAGAGCAACTGCCAATTGATGGAGGAGACAAAGATCCCTCGGAAGCAATTCAAGATTTGTCTATTGGAAAATTTTGCCCAACAGAGGTGAAGGAGAGTACTTCGTCCATTCAAGTGGAAGCCTCAACTTCACATCAAGGTGAACCTCAAGTTTACATGGAGGCATCCACAAGTGGAACACGTCAAGATGAAGGAAATGAGGAAGTACAACAAGATGAACCACCTCGACCTCCTTCTTCACCTCCACAAGCGAACGACAACGCCACCAACAATGAAGAAGAAGATGATGATGATGAGGATGTTCCACCTCAACCTAAGCAAAAGCTCTAGAGTGTCAAGAGATCATCCCGTTGAACAAATCTTCGACGACATCCAAACCGGGAGAATTACTCGCTCTAAAACTCGTTTGGCTAACTTTTGTGAACACTGCTCTTTCATTTCTAGTGTTGAACCTATGAAGGTAGAGGAAGCCCTCGAGGATCTGGACTGGATAAATGCTATGCATGAAGAGCTACACAACTTCGAGAGGAATCAAGTATGGACATTGGTTGAAAAACCCAACGATGATCAAAATGTCATTGGAACCAAGTGGGTGTTTCGAAATAAGAAAGATGAGGACAGACAAGTTGTACGCAACAAGGTCCGTCTCATTTCTCAAGGCTACACTCAAGTCAAAGGTATGGACTGCGGTGAGACATAAGCCCCTGTTGCTAGACTTGAGTCCATTCGCATTCTACTTGCTTATGGCAATCACCATGATATCACTTTATACCAAATGGACATTAAAAGTGCTTTCCTAAATGGTGAAATTGAGGAGGAAGTTTATGTTAAACAACCTCCCGTCTTTGTTAATCCCAAGAATCCTAATCATGTCTACAAACTTCACAAATCCCTTTATGGTCTTAAACAAGCCCCTAGAGCTTGGTATAAATGCTTGAGTAAGTTTCTTATTGAAAAAGGCTTTGAAATTGGGAAAATTGATTCTACTCTTTTTACAAAAAGGGTTAATGGAGAATTATTTGTGTGCCAAATTTATGTGGATGATACCATATTTGGTTCTACTAACCCTCATTTTACTGAAAAGTTTGGAAGGTTAATGTCGGAGAAGTTTGAGATGTCTATGATGAGTGAACTCAATTTTTTTCCTTGGATTGCAAATCAAGCAAACTAAGGAAGGTACCTTTGTCTGACAAACAAAGTATACCAAGGATCTTTTCAAGAAGTTCAACATGCGAGAAAGTAAAGGTATGAAACACCCATGCTTACTAGTGGACATCTTGACTTGACTAAGGATGCTAACCCGGTTGACCAAAAGGTTTACCGATCCATGATTGGTTCATTATTATATCTTTGTGCCTCCCATCCTGATATTATGCTAAGTGTGTGCATGTGTGCATGATATCAAGCGGCTCCTAAAGAATGTCATCTTAAGGCCGTGAAAAGGATAGTGAGATATTTGATTCATACACCAAATATTGTCATTTGGTACCCTAAGAGGTCATCTTTTGATCTTGTTGTCTATTCCGACTCGGACTATGCCGGTGACAAGGTTGATAGAAAGTCCACTTCAGGTACATGTCAATTTCTTGGTACATCCCTTCTCGTTTGGACCTCCAAGAAACAAAACTTGGTATCCTTATCCACTGCCGAAGCGGAATACATTGCCGCCAGATCATATTGCGCTCAATTACTTTGGATGACCCAAACTCTTAAAGATTATGGGATACATGTGAAACATGTTCCATTGCTTTGTGACAATGAGAGTGCTATTATGATTTCTCACAATCCCGTGCAACATTCTTGAACTAAGCATATTGAAGTTCATCATCATTTCATTCGTGATCATGTTGCTAAAGGAGATATCAATCTTAAGCATGTTCGTACCAACAAACAATTGGCGGATATCTTCACTAAACCGTTTGATGAAAAGGTACTTTGTCGATTGAGAGGTGAGTTGAACATCATTGATTCCTCAAACATGGAATAGAGATTCCATTTGGATACATGCAAGGCATGAGCCTTTGTGACTAATCCTTGATATTTCTCTTATGATGATGATCATTTATCTTGGATACATTTGCACCTTGTACGTTATCTAACCCTTGTAGGTGCTTGGACGAGCCTAAATCTATGATATTGCAAACCACTCACATCTTGAGCAATCTCTACATCACCAAGTATCTATGCTTTGGTTGTTGCAATCAGGGAAGCATGAACACACTCAACATATCCTTTGACTACTTCAATGTGTGTAATTTCATAATTATCAATTTGGATACACAAGTGCTATTCCTTGCAAGACTAACCCATGTAGGAAGAAGAACTTCAAATTCTAAAGGATGCTCCCAACTCTTGAGGGACTACTTCAACCTTGAGCATCCAACATTAGTTCAACTACATGACCAAGATCAACACCACAACCCAAGGTATGTCATTCCATCTTAAAGAAGCTTTGCTCCAAATCATGAGCTAAAGCAACTCAACAAGATGTGAATACATCAAGATGCTTAAATGAAAAATGGAAATCCCATTTTGAGCTTAACGATGAGTATGACCTATGATCAAGTGATCTCACTTGACTCCTAAGTCAATATACTCTAACATAGGTGACTGTGTCGCCGACCACCTCTAGATGAAGTTCTCTACTGTTCTGTTTGTACATTGCATTTCCGTTGCATTTCTTCTTGTGTTTCCCTTCTAAATAAAAAAACCTTCATCAAGATCCTTTCTACTTACTCTGTGATCTTTTCATTCCTTTTAATTCATTGCAAATTCTATTAAATTCCTTGAAAATCTTTGTGAAATTTCATTTGCAAGTGAGCTGAGTTGACAAAATCTTCTCTCTGTATTGATCTCAGTTCCACCGATCTAAGCCTATCGGTCAGACTGAAGTGTAAGGTCCACCTGCATAATGTTCATCGTTACTACCGAAATGGACTAACTCGGTCTCACCAATGAGCACCTTTAGTGGCTCTGCTGTCTCGGAGTCACCGATTGAAACGAATCGGCGCCATCGATTTCACTGCTGAAAAAACTTTTTGCCATCTTATAGTGCCTATTTCCTTCAGCTCCACTCAATGATCCTTTTTCCTCTATCTGCATCTTGAGCTACATTATGCTTGTTTGTGTCAGCGTTCTGGGATCGGGGTACCTAGATCTGCCTACCTGCGGCCCAGCGCGTGTGCCCATCGACGGCCTGGTACGGCCCAGCTACGACGACCCCAAGGCAAGACCCTTGTGAGGGTCCCAGCCTCGCGAGGCGGACGACATCAAGACCTCCAGAGAAGTGGCCTCCACAGTTTTCCTCCCGAGGAGCGGAGATTTCTATGCAGGTACCCAGCCTCACGAGGCTATGATGACGTGAGCCATGACAACCAAGGCTAGGCGGGCGCCAGCGGGCGCAGAGGAGGCAGTTTCCCTTTCGGTGCTAAGGAGGCAAGGACAGACGTGGGTTCCCAGGGAATCCCCCAAAGGTTTCCATTCCAGTGCAACAAGACCAAGACCACGAGCTCGGCAGGACGGGTGTCATCGCCAAGCCAACCGCTGCATCACGACCAGAAGCTTTGCAGGCGAAGACCACCTTTCGTCAGGATTAGATGTACTTCTTGTCCCCTTTCAAATTGGCCGTTGTGGGATCCCTTCCCCCCTAAGTTTCGAGGGAAGAGGACCAAGGCCGCTATAAATATAGGTTAGCCACCGCCGTAGAGAGGGATCCAGAATCGGACCCTTGACCACTCCATCCGCATCACTCGAGCCCTCGCGAGGCCGCTCAAACCACTGTACTAGTTCATCCTCAGCCTCCTCGTGAAGCCAATCCACCACAAAGCAGGAGTAGGGTTTTACACCGCAAGGTGGCCCAAACCTGGGTAAACTGCCGTGTTCATCTTCTTCCTCACTCGTGTGAGCTCGACGAGGCTAGGCTGTAGGGTGGCGACCTTGAGACTTGGGTTGGTTGAGATCTTCTCACACAACCCAGAGTTGGAACCTTATTGGGTCTACGGAGCCCTGAATCCAACATTTGGTGCGCCAGGTAGGGGCGTGTCGAAGCTCCGCCTCTTCACCGACCACGCTCTTCCCTCGCCTTGCCGTTTCCATGGTGGACACTGTCCCACCGTTCTGGCTGTCTGAATCCTACAGGCGCGCGGCAGGCTGCCCGACCTTCACTCCCGGCTTGCGCCAGGTGCGGTGGCCCGCGAAGTTCAGGCCAGCGCTACCCTCGTGGTACAATGGTGTAGCAGATCCCGATGAGGTCCTCCAGCTGTACACGCAGGCCATCCAAGCAGCTGGTGGCGACGACAAGGCCATGGCAAACTGGCTCCCCCTGGCCCTCATGGAGGCCCCTCGATCTTGGCTTCGCGGACTCCAAAATTCCTTGATCTCTTCTTGGGAGGAGCTCCACGGCCAGTTTGTCACGCACTTCGCGGCTCCGGCGCCCCACGCGGTCGCATGCATCATCGGCGGGTCGCAGATGCCTGCCTTCAGCCGCCATATCAAGCAGTTCTTCCGTCGGCCGTGCGCTACTCAGCCACAGCATGAGGCCTCCCGGGGGAGCGCCGGGCCTGAGACAGACATCACCTTTGACTTCAAAGATCACCCCAAGACTACGGTCGCTGTGGGTGCGCTCCCCATGCTATGCATGCCCACCATCAACAACGTCGCGGTCACCAAGACCCTCATCAGCGGTGGCGCCGGGCTTAACGTCCTCTCCGTGGAGACCTTCGACCTGCTCCAGGTGACCTACGACCAGCTCGCGCCCACCAAGCCCTTCTCGGGGGTGGTCAAGGGCTCAACTGCCCCCCTGGGGCAGGTACACCTCCCCTTCACCTTCGGCAAGCGCAACAATTACCGCACCGAGCTCATCGATTTCGACGTCGCCCACATTGGCCTCCCGTACAACGCCATCATAGGGTATCCGGCCCTCGCCAAGTTCATGGCGGCACTCATCCGGGCTATAATGTTATCAAGATGCCGAGCAGCGGCGGCACCATCACGATGGCTGGGGACATGAAGGACGCGGTCTGAGCTCTCAAGCTCGCCTACGGGGCCGCGGCGGCCTCTCGACCAGGCGCGGTGGACGCCCCGGAGGCCCTCGGGGCTGCGCCCACAAAGAAAAAGCAGTTGTTCTCTCAAGACCGGGCCAAGACGAAGCAGCTGCCCGTCGACGACAAGAATCCAGGCCCCACCTTCACCATAGGAGCTGGCATTCCCCTGGAGCAGGAGGAGGCATTGGTTGGCTTCCTCCAGGCGAACAAGGACGTGTTCACTTGGGAGGTGTCAGACTTGGTCGGCGTCCCGAGGGAGGTGATCGAGCACCACCTGAGGGTATGCCCCGGAGCGCGCCCCGTGAAGCAAAAGGCGCGATGTCAAGCACAAGAGAAGCAAGCGTTCATCGTCCAAGAGTTCCGTAAGCTACAAGAGGCCAGCGTTATTCGGGAAGTGCGACACCTGGATTGGCTGGCCAACCCAGTGATTGTCCCCAAAAAGGGGGGGGGGAGCAGCGTATGTGCGTCGACTTCATGAGCCTCAACAAAGCCTGCCCTCAGGAGCCCTTTCCGCTTCCGCGCATTGACCAGATCGTGGACTCCACCGCTGAGTGCGATCTGTTGTGCTTTTTGGACACTTTCTCAGGGTATCGTCAGATCAAGATGGCAACAGAGGACGTCGAGAAGACAACCTTCATCTCCCCATGTGGCGTGTATTGCTACACCTGCATGCCCTTCGGGCTGTGGAACGCCGGTGCAACCTTCCAGCGGCTGATGCACATCGCGCTGGGGCCGCAGCTGGGGTGAAATGCGGAGGCATACGTCGACAACATTGTGGTCAAGTCACAGGAAGCGAGGAACCTCATCAAGATCCTGGAGGAGACGTTCATCAACCTGCGCAAGGTGAACCTAAGGCTAAATCCGGAGAAATGCGTTTTCGGGGTCCCATCCGGCAAGTTGCTGGGCTTCTTGGTGTCACACAGGGGGATTGAGGCTAACCCCGAGAAGATCAAGGCAATAGAAAGGATGAGCCCGCCTCAGACCCTCAAGGACATGCAGAAGCTCGCGGGTTGCGTGACCTCCTTGGGGCGCTTCATCTCCAAGCTTGGCGAGCGCGCCCTCCCTTTCTTCAAGTTGATGAAGAGGAAGGGCCCTTTTGAGTGGACCACAGAGGCCGAAGCGGCCTTCGAAGGCCTCAAGAGATAGCTCACGAGCCCACCTGTCATGGTGGCACTTCGTCCTCGCGAGCCCCTGGTGCTCTACCTGGCCGCTACCCCCCACTCAGCTAGCGCAGCACTCATGGCGGTCCGAGAGGAGCACGCCGGCATGGGCGCAAAGCAGGGCAACTCGCGAGGGGTCACGCAACCTTCGCCACCTCAGGACGGCGCTCCTCAGGACCCCGTCGCTCCAGCAACCTGCGGGGCTCCCGAGCCCCTCGCGCCCTGCACAGAACAAGGCACCATCGACGCCTCGTCCCTTGTCGAGAACCCGGTGTACTTCATCAGCACAGTGATGCAGGATGCGCCCGTGCTACCCCATGCAGCAGAGCTCCTGCTCGCGCTCCTCAATGCCTCAAGAAAGTTGCGTCATTATTTTCAGGGCCACCCCATCAAGGTCGTCTCCGCGTACCCCATGGAGAAGGTGCCCCGCAGCCCCAATGCTGCTGGGAGGGTTTTAGAGTGGAACATCGAGCTGCAGGCCTTCCAGCTAGAATTCTACACCACCAGGGTCATCAAGGGTGCTGCCCTCGCTGATTTCGTGGCAGAGTGGACGGATGCTCCCGACCGGCGGCTGGACAGGGGCCAATCCCTCACAGCCGGTGACGAGGCACCTGACGGCTGGGTCATGCACTTGGATGGTGCCTTCGCATGGCGGGGTGCAGGGGCTGGAGCCGTACTGATCTCACGGACCAAGGACAAGCTCTACTATGTCGTGCAGCTCTGCTTTCAGCATGGCGAGAAGGTCTCCAACAACATCGCGGAATATGAGGGCCTGATCGCTGGCCTCAAGGCTGTGGCCGCCCTCGGGGTCAAGCGTCTCACCATCAAGGGTGACTCCCAGCTTCTCGGCAATTTCTCCAACAAGGAATACAAACCCAAGGACGAGCACATGGAGGCAAACCTGGAAGAGGTATGTAAAATTGAAAACCGCTTCTTGGGCCTGGAATTGCAGCACATCCCATGCGGCCCGAACAAGGAGGCGGACGACAACACCAAGAGGGCATCTCGCCGTGAGCCCCAGAAGCTTGGCGTTTTCGGGGAAAGGCTCTTCAAGCCATCGGCGGCTGTCGGTGTCAAAACTGGCAGATCTCGGGTAGGGGGCCCAAGTTGTGTGTCTAAGGATCGATGGTAACAATGGACAAAGGGGACATGATGTTTACCCAGGTTCGGGCCCTCTTAATGGAGGTAAAACCCTACGTCCTGCTTGATTCTATTCGATGAGTATAGGGGTTACAAGAGTTGATCTACCTCGAGATCGTAATGGCTAAACCCTAGTTGTCTAGCCTATGATTATTCGGATTACCTCTACGGACTAAACCCTCCGGTTTATATACACACCGGAGGGGCCTAGGGTTGTACAGAGTCGGTATACAGAAGAAGGAAGTAGTACATCCGGACACCAAACTTGCCGTCCACGCATATAGGAGTCCAACCCGGACACGGGGGATGGTCTTCTGCTTTATATTCACGGCCCATCAGTCCTGCCTATATCAAATAGACCGGACACCCAAGGACCCCCTAATCCAGGACTCCCTCAGTAGCCCCTGAACCAGTCTTCGATGACGATGAGTTCAGCACGCGGATTATCTTCGGCATTGCAAGGCGAGTTCCTTCCCTCGAAAATTTTAAGTTAGCTCCATGCATAATGAAACTGTATCCGGCTCTGCATAATCAATACAACCCTTAGCCACGAAGGCAAGGTGTCAAAATAGGAACAGTGTCTTTTACTGACAACTTTTTCGGTGAAGCGTCACACTTGACTCTTTAACATTTCGAACCGTTTTCACGCCTCCCATTTCGCGTTTCGAGGCCTAGCCCTCATTGGCACGTCCCATCAAAACAGAGATCATGCCCGCCCATTAGAGGAATCTCGTCAATATGTTTTGGGTAATCCAACAGCACCTTATGCACGATTTCGTTGGGAACAGGTGAGGTTTATGGCTTAGGAGTGGGACGTTTGGTATTTTCACCATCTATAAAAGGGTAAAAACTTCTTTTTCTTTACGCCTTCCTCTAGCTTGTGTCTCCCAATCTCCTAGCTCCAGCGCCCATAGCTCCAATCTCCCCCACCACTGCCACCCACCCTAGAAATGGCCGGGTCTGGCTCCAAGGGCAAGTGGGAGGCCTCCACCATCACTGAAAAGGACGTCAAGGATCTCCGGAGTGCGGGCTATTTGTCTGCGGATATCGCGCATAGGATCCCTGACAAAGATCAGGTTATTCCTACTCCGGAGCCCGGTGAGAGGGTCGTGTTCATCCCCCATTTATTCCGAGGGCTAGGGTTTCCCCTCCACCCCTTCGTCCGAGGCATCATGTTCTACTACGGGATAGATTTCCACGATCTAGCCCAAAATTCCTTCCTCCACATATCAGCATTTATCGTCGTGAGCGAGGTTCTTCTCCGCATCCCCCCACACTTCGGCCTGTGGCTCAAGATATTCAATCCGAAGCCAAAGGTGGTTGACGAACAGCATGCGGACTGTGGCGGGGCCATGGTCAGCAAGCTCCCCAACGCCGTCTGGCCCAAAGGGGCATTTGTGGAGACAGTCAAAGTGTGGCAACAGGAGTGGTTCTACATCATCGAACCCCGAGATGCCAACTGGGCGGCAACACCTGAGTTCAGATCCGGACCCCCCACGAGACTCACCTCATGGACCGCCAAGCGCCTTAATTGGGGGTCCAAACCGGAGGTGCAGATGCTAAAAAAGCGCATCTCCAAAATGTTAGGTGCAAACACCGGTCTCACAAACGTGATTCAGGTGATGCTCTTCCGCCGCACTCTTCCCTGCCAACTCCAGGCCTCCCCCATGTGGGAGTTCAATCCGGAGGAGCCACGGACCCTGAAGCGCTTCTTCGGCACCACACACGAAGACATATGGAAGTAGCTCTTCAAGGCCTAGAAAACGTGGCCGAAGAAGACCGAGGACATCGGACTTGACATCAAGAACCCGGCCTCAGCGGTGAGCATAACTTTTTCGAAGACTTATCGAGTCAATACTTCATATATAATGTAGATTACCTTGCCTGCCTTCCATACAGGGCTGGACGGCAAAGGCGGAGCATATCAATTGTCCGGCACCGCTACCTGAGAACCTGGCCATACCCCAGCTAACGGAGATGCTGGTCCCGGCGCCCTATCAGGCGCCGGAGAAGAAAACCAAGAAGAAGAAAGGAAAGGAGGCCAAGGGCGCCCCCCGCCATAAAGGCCCTTCGGAAACAGTGTCCGGAGAGACCGAAGCCCTCTCTTCCCATGATGAAGATGAGGAAGAAGAGGAGGAGGAGGTGGAGAGCGACTCCCCTCGTAAGGGGAGGAAGAAGAAGAGGGCGGCCTCCAAAGACCCGGAGGGGGAGGCGCCCAAGAGAGGGAAGCTGGCCCTTCTGGACAGTTCGGACTCAGAGACCGAATTAGTCCCCAAGAAACCACCCAGGGTGAAGCCCTTGGCCGAATTATAAGTATACAGAAACTTACTGTTTATCTTCGATCTACCTGCTTCCATTATATAAGTTATTTTGTTATTTGCCTTTCAGCCCTCCCCGTGAGCTTCCGCAAACCCCATTATAGGAGGGGAACTCTCTGCCACCCGAAATGGCAGAGAGTGACACGCTGTCGCGAGCCCCCTCGCCTGTCGCCATGGAGGACACCGAGGCATCATCCCGAAGGACCTCTCTTGGCAGAGGGAGGGCGAACGAGGCCGTCGAGAAAGCACCCAAGGTTAATACCTCGGTCACCGAAGACCTAGGGGAGGCGACCCCTATGACAACCGACGGTGGGGACCCCTGACAATCCGGGCCCCAGTCGGACACCATTCCGGAGACCAACACAGCTCCGGAATTAGATAAGCAGCCTCCTTTGAAAGAGGGGGGAGGAGCATCAGCTCCATCGGCGACCTCCACTAATCCGGAGGTGCCCAACACTCTGGAGGAAGCACTGCAGTGTGCTTCCATTGTGGCGGAGCACCGCACCCTGATGGGTGCGGTGGTGGAGAAGGTTTAGTCTGCTAAGAGCGGACAGAACAAAGCCTTCACCAGCCTAGTGACAGGCTTTGAGGTATGCGACGTAATGTTCTAAAAACTTCTCATACAGAGGAATATACCTGTGTACAAACAGTAGCCCCTGAGGCTCTGTTCGGTTACAAGAAACCGGACAGAGGATCCATATAATATTTGGGAGAGTTAACCTACTGTGCTGTTATTGTAACAGGCTTCCCTGTTGGCGGCAACCGCCCAGGCCGCAGAAGTTTCCGAACTCAATCGGAAGCTTCAGGTGGCCGGTGAGGAAATCGACCGCATTAATAAGCGGTTTGATGAGACACAAGGTACGCATATAATATTAAAAAAAATTGATATCATAAGTGATATGTATATTTAGAGATTAACTCATGGAATGCCGTGATTATAATCACAGCTGGCGCAGCCGAGGTCAAGACCCTCAAAGGCGCCCTTCCCCAGGCCAAAAAAGAGGAGGAGGCGAATAAGGCAGCCGTTGTCAAGGCGGCTGCCGAACTGAAGGCCGAGCAAGATGCCCATCGCCAACATGAAGCTTGGGTGGCCGAAGTAGAGTAGGAGCTGAAAGATGCCATCAGCAAATGCGAAACTTTGGAGCAGAAGACTTCGGACCAGTCGACCGAACTCGCCATGGCTCTCCATGATGCCAAAGAGGCGTGGATCGAGTCCCGGAGTGCTCGTGAAGAGATCCATCAGGCAAGGCAGATAGCGGCTGGTAAGGCCTTTCTTTTGCAGAGTATCTTTGGAGGTTAGAGGTTTGCTTTGCTCACCCGAGTATGGAGTTCTCCAGGCGCGTTTGCGGATCTTCCAAGGAGTGCCGCCGATGCCGCACAGTTCTTCCGAGCCCAGGAGGGGAACTCGACCGAGAAGCTGTTCTGGTCGCAATTTCTCACGCTGGAACACCCGACGCCTCTGAACGACCAGCTGAAGCAGCTAATGGAGCTGCATAGGGTGGCAGGTTTGGCCATGAAGGATCTGATAGTCCAGCTCTGCCCGGCCGAGCCAATCCCTAGTAGCTACTTCGGTTTGGTGAAGCGGCTTGTCGACGCGCGGCCTCGGATTGATGCCTTGAAGCGCTCGGCCTGCATAGAGGGTGCCCGGATGGCCTTCGCCCGCATCAAGATGCAACGGGCAAAGATGAAGGCCACCGAAGTGGCAACCGCAGGCCCGCCCGAAGGCAAAGATCACCGGAAGCCGGAGAGGTACTTCGATGACGTCCTAGAAGGAGCCCGAGTGATCGAGGGTCAATGCTCTAAGGACGTAATATTTGATTGAGTGTGTTCGGGTTGTACAAACAATGCGATGAATCCATGCTGTTTATATATCTATGTTTGCGCCTTTTCTTTCAAGCGATTTTTCCTCCTGTGCGGCCGTTTATTGTTTTATTTTTGAAAGTTGTGAGTCGTCGGCTTCAGCCCCCATGTGGATGATCCTGGGGTGTTCGGCGTAATGCGTGACCACACTTTATCCAACATCTTGGTCTGTAAAGGAGGTGTCAGCGTGGTGAACCAGGCAATCAGACTATGCGGCTTTATTACTTTCACTTAGCCATAGGAGTTTGAATGTGGAGCTAAGTACTAGCCCATGGTGCGTGTGTGGCTATCCGGACTACGGTGCCTTTTCCACGCGGCTGGACGAAGACCAGCCCCTCATATAACACGGAGTAAATCGCTAATGATATGTAGTATAATACTAAGTCACCGAATCGCCGACCAGCTCTCGCTTATCATGACAGTCAGTTTTCGGCTTTCTCTACTGAGGTACTTGACCAGACGAACCAGAAATACACTCGCAGTAGTTCTCCCTTTACTACCTTAGCCGAACGAGCGGAACGTAAGGTGGTAAGCACAGGAGCCGGGCAACCGAACTATAGACCAAAGACATGATTCAGAGCCGATGCATATAATGCTATATCCGGGATGCCGAAGAGTACCCTATAGGTGTTCGGACTTTGAAATGTGCAGGACCGAATACAGCCCATGGTGTTAAGGCCGGACTAAAGCACGTGTGGCAGTCTGAAGTAGGGAGGGCATACAGATGACAAAAATAAATGAGTGCCAAAAACAAGTGGTGGTTAACTGCCTCCTTTATACCCTGATGAGTACGTCAAGCCGTATTATTATAGATAATGCCATAAATATCGAGGCTATTTTACATGCCAAAAGTTTTACACAAGGAAAAGGTTTACACAGGGCCTAAAAGTAGTGGTTTAAAGATCCCAATGGTGCCCTGCCACACGTCTGCGCCGTTTCTCCTTGGTGGGAAATCCTTTAAGAGGAGGAGGTGATGGTCGTCTGTAAGAAAGAGGGACCTGGAAAAGAGCCTCCGTAGATCAGGTAGGTTTTTTAACGAACCTATAGTGGAAAAAATAGTTGAGGTCCGAATAGGGTCAAACCGTACTATGGACCTTTTCCGCAGTGTGCCTCCGGCGCTGCCCAAGGTATTTTAAGTGTGTAGTTATGTACGCGTGGTACGTATGCCACAACCTTATGGGGCGGTCGGCGGAGGCTAAACTGCTATTTAAGCTCTGGCTCCACCAGGCTATCACATTGTAGTGCGGATCGGACTCGCTTAGCAGAGTCGTGGGTCTTGATGACCGATGGGTTGTCCGGCTTGATGAGGCCGCCCTGTACTTCGGCTGCTAGGGCCACAGTATGCTCCTCAGTACGGAGGGAGCGCTCCATATTCCCATTTACTGTGATGATGCCATGAGGTCCAGGCATTTTGAGCTTCAGATAAGCATAGTGCGGGACCGCATTAAAGCGGGCGAAGGCCGTTCGTCTGAGCAGTGCATGATAATCACTGCGAAAAGGGACGATGTCGAAGATCAAGTCTTCACTTCAGAAGTTATCTGGAGAGCCGAATATGACTTCCAGTGTTAAGGAGCCCGTGCAGCGGGCCTCCACGCCAGGTATCACTCCTTTGAAGGTAGTGTTGCTAGGTTTGATTCTTGACGGGTCGATACCCATCTTATGGACAGTATCCTGGTAGAGCAAGTTGAGGCTGCTACCATCATCCATAAGGACTCTAGTAAGATGGTATCTGTCAATGATAGGATCGAGTACTAGGGCCGCCGAACCTCCATGACGGATACTGGTTGGGTGGTCCCTGCGATCAAAGGTGATCGGACAAGCCGACCATGGGTTGAATTTTGGGGCGACAGGCTCTATGGCGTAGACGTCCCTTAACGCACGTTTGCGCTCCCTCTTGGGGATGTGGGTGACGTAGATCATGTTCACCGTTTTTACCTCGGGGGAAACTGTTTCTGTCCCTCGGTTCATGATGGGCGAGGCTCATCATCGTCCTCGCTTGGAGGTCCTTTCCCCTTATGTTCGGTGTTTAATTTACCGGCCTGTTTGAAAACCCAGCAGTTTCTGTTGGTGTGGTTGGCAGGCTTATCAGGGGTGCCATGAATCTGGCAAGGTCGCTCTAATATTTTGTCCAAGTTGGATAGACCGTCCCTATTACCTTTGAACGGCTTCTTCCGCTGACCAGATTTAGAGTCACTGAATCCGGCGTTTACTGCCCTATCCTCTATTTCTTCATTGTTATTCTGACGCTTGTTTTTGCTGGGTCGTGGCCTTCCATTGCCATCCCTGGCCTCAGAGGTGCCGGGGTCACTGGTACTGTTGCTTCTACGAGCCAGCCAGCTATCTTCGCCCGCACAGAAGTGGGTCATGAGTGCAGTAAGAGCTGCCATAGTCTTTGGGTTTTCCTAACCGAGGTGTCGGGCAAGCCATTCGTCACGGACGCTGTGCTTAAATGCCGCTAGGGCTTCGGCGTTCGGACAGTCCACTATTTGGTTCTTTTTAATTAAGAACCGATTCCAAAGTTTGCGAGCTGACTCTCCAGGTTGCTGGACTATGTGACTCAAGTCATCAGCATCCGGTGGCCGGACATAAGTGCCCTGAAAGTTGTCCCGAAAAGCATCCTCTAAATCTTCCCAACTTCCAATGGAGTTCTCTGTGTGGCTATTCAACCAGTGCCGTGCTGGTCCTTTCAGCTTTAGAGGGAGGTAACAAAGAAAGAACTCAAAATAAATGAAAGCAATATTGTTGTCCTATTACTCTTTTTTCCTTGTGGAGCTTTGGAAAGGAGAGAATTTGAATAAAGTAACTCTCAGAAACTCTTATTGGATGAGAGAGAGTCAATATGATATTGGCGTGGGTTCTACCAACTAAACGAAGAAGTTTTTGATTGGATAAACAGCGTATAATGATAGACACTTCTTCGGCACACATGGAGACATACCTCCTGTAGCTGACCCCTGAATTCAAGGATACTGCCGGCTTTGTTACTAACTGATAGAAACCCCTTAATACAACGTTCGTTTTTCATAAATATCATAAGGTAGGTAGACCCGGTCTTGCGCTCGTCCGGTTAAGTGGCACATTGTGCTAAGTGCTCGAACCGTCGGCTGATCTCAGCTGTATTGCCTCATACAAATTAGTTAAGCGAGAAAACAAACGGCTATATAGGAGCTCTATGGTGGACCACCAGCAGGAAGATCGAATGGCTTAGTGCATCCTGCGCCTGCTGGACCTGACTTCGTAGGATACTCTAATAGACTAGTCAAATGGCAATGGCCTAGTGGTTGTATCTGCTTGCCGATTCCTATTAAGAATACGAGAGTGACAAATGAGATGGAGATCTTGGCTATCATCAAACCATCCTCCCTCCGCTTATCTCTTTCCTTTCTATATGATAAGTCTACTCGCGCCTCAAGGGCCGGTCATTTACGCTCTCCACTGCATGAACAGCATTCCCAACTAGATCTGTACGGCATCCGTTGTCTCCTTTTCGATTCCTGACTCTAGCTCACAGGTATCCATAAGAGCGACCAGCCCTGAATGCTTAAACCTATCAATCCTCTCCTAAATTTCTTTCTTTTTGTCGTTGGGCAAGGAGCAATCCATTCAGCACTTTCCGATGGGGACCAAAAGCCACTGGGCTACCAAGAAGTCGGATTCAGTTCAGTCCCGTTTTCAAGATCCGGTTTAGTGTTTGGGGAGATCATCTCCGCGAGCCATGTGAATGTGGAGAAGAAAATCTTCAATCCATATGGCGGGATCTGTCATTCCATCGTATTGCTCAATGTTCACGGGTTTAAACCCTTCCAGAAATTGGTGCTGCATTACCTCATCGGTAAAGCACATGGGGTGTGCGGCACCTCTGTACCAGGCGACATCGCGACGGAGTTCGGATGACATCTGTGTTCAGTGCTGACCCCGGACTTGGTTAGGTTTGTCATGCCAGGCTTGATGGCCGTCATCTCGTGTGGGGGCACATCCTCTTGATCCATAGATGGATCTGGTCTGGCCGGCTCTATTGGTCAGGTCCTGACGTAGGTCATATGTGTAGCGCGGAGCCGCTGCTTCCTTGCCTCTATTACGAGGGGGCGCGGGCTGGTGTTCGGCATGATTAGCCGATTTGTCCCAGCCATGTGGTGGTTGGTCCGGTTGATCAGCCTGATTGTATTTTGACGGTATTGGCTCGAGGGCCTCATCATCGAATTGTGGCAGTAGCCTGCACTTGGGATAACTCTTTGTTTGGCGCTCAAAGCCATATCCTTCTTCGGCGGCTAGGACCTTAGTCCATCTGTCATTGAGCATATCCTGTTCGGCTTGAATCTGCTGTTGTTTCTTTTTCAGGCTTCGTGCAGTGGCGATGAGCTGTCGCTTGAAGCGTTCTTGTTCGAGGGGTTCCTCTGGGACGATAAAAACTTCGTCACCGGGGCTAACATCCTCTTCGGAGGCAGGTAGGTAGTTACTATCCTCCGAATCCTCATGATCGGCAAGTTCGTCGGGGCTGTATTGACCCTCTTCCCTTTCATCCTACTCGAACGCAGGCTCAACGGGGTGTTCGGTGTCTTCGGCGTTATCCGGAGTGTCATTATCGCCGGTGCCGATATTGCTTTCTCTTGCCCGATGCGATCGTGAGCGGCGTTGCTGACACCGGCATTTTGGTGGTTCATCGACTGGCTTATCCTCATCTGGATCTTGAGTGCCATCGTCGTCCTTCTTCTTAGGCATGTCCACCATGTATACATCGTAAGTAGAAGTGGTCGTCCAACGTCTAGTGATGGGCGGGTTTTGACCTGGTTCGGCTTCGACATCATCGTCCATGCCATCGATGTCTTCGAAAGCATAGTCTAGAATGTCAGTTAGATCCTCGACAGTGGCTATTAAGTGGGTGGTGGGTGGGACGTAAAATTCCCTACTCTGAGCCCCCAGTTCAAACTGGGCATAGTTCGGAGGTGACACTTCTGTAATGGCGAGAGATTGTATTAAGTCCAGTGTTTCGTTTAAGAGCGAAAGCTGGACGGGCGTCTGAGGATCTGCGGAGCTAGGCTCGGCGATAGCCACTTGACTGAGCCCGCAGGATGCAGACCTCGAGGGTTTGGAGTTTGTATCCAGAGGCGAGTCCGGCTCCCTGATGACGGGGAGAGTCCCGTTTGACTCCGGGTCCGCCGACGGCATGGTTGCATCTGGGTGTCTGACTAGAAGCTCCGTAATAGGAGAAAGTCCGGTGGGGTTCACCCCTCGGTCTTCAGATGAAGTGTTCCACTCCGGATCTAAGGCCAGGGCGGGCATGATAGTCAATCCCTGGACGGGATCTGATAGCGGATCCGAAGGGCCTTCTTTGTATGGGTGGGGAGCGGTGGCCGAGGCCGTGAACCCCTCAAAGATTAGATCTCCTCGGATATCGGCGATGTAGTTCAAACTTCCAAACCTGATCTGGTGACCAGGAGCGTAGCTTTCGACCTGCTCAAGGTGACTGGTCGAGTTGGCACGTAGCATGAAGCCGCCAAACACAAAGAGTTGACTAGGGAGAAAAGTCTCCCCGGAAACAACATCGTTATCGACAACGAGGCGAGCCATCGATTCTTCTGTCGACAACACAACGGAACTCTCAATGAAAGCACCAATGTTGGTGTCAAAACCAGCAGATCTCGGGTAGGGGGTCCCAAGCTGTGTGTCTAAGGATCGATGGTAACAATGGACAAAGGGGGCACGATGTTTACCCAGGTTCGGGCCCTGTTAATAGAGGTAAAACCCTACGCCCTGCTTGATTGTATTCGATGAGTATAGGGGTTACAAGAGTTGATGTACCTCGAGATCGTAATGCTAAACCCTAGCTGTCTAGCCTATGATTATTCTGATTGCCTCTACGGACTAAACCCTCCAGTTTATATACACACCGGAGGGGCCTAGGGTTGTACAGAGTCGGTTTACAGAAGAAGGAAATAGTACATCTGGACACCAAACTTGCCGTCCACGCATATAGGAGTCCAACCCGGACACGGCGGATGATCTTCTTCTTTATCTTCACGGCCCATCAGTCTGGCCCATATCGAATAGACCGGACACCCGAGGACCCCCTAACCCAGGACTCCCTCAGAGGCGCCTCCCGCCGCAGGCCCAGTACTACTCTGAGAAGAGCCGCCTCTGGCCCCGTCCTCGGGCACACCGGCATGTGGCCCAACCTCAGGAGCTCGCCTACTTCTAGCGCTGGAACCTCAGGAAGGCTGCTGGACTGAGGAGTTTAGGGCATACTTGCTCCGCGGCACCTTACCAGAGAAAGAGGAGGATGCAGAGTGCGTGGTTCGCCAGGCCACTGCTTATTGCTTGCAGGATAGCGAGCTGCACCGAAGACGCCCCAACGACATCTCGCTGCGGTGCATATCCAAGGAGCAAGGGCGCGAACTATTGGCCGACATCCACGATGGATATTGTGGACACCACTCCTCATCGCGCACCCTTGTGTGCAAGGTGTTCCGCATTGGGTTCTACTGGCCTACGACGCTCAACGATGCCACTGAGCTGGTGCGATCCTACGAGGCCTGCCAGTTCCACACCAAGCAGATTCACCAGCCCATGCAAGGTCTCCAGACCATCCCGCTCTCATGGCCCTTCGCGGTCTGGGGGGTGGATATCCTGGGCCCGTTTCCTCGGGCAGCCTGCGGATACCGCTACCTCTACGCCCCCATTGACAAGTCCAGCAAGTGGGCGGAGGTGGAGCCCGTGCGCTCCATTCCCGCCGGCTCAGCTGTCAAGTTCATCAAGAGCCTCGTGAGCCGTTTCGGAGTGCCTAACCGCATCATTACTGACAATGGCTCCCAATTCACACGCAACCTCTTCAGGACATATTGTGCTAACCTTGGAACACAGATATGTTACGCTTCGGTGGCACACCCACGGAGCAACGGTCAAGCTGAGCGTGCCAACGTGGAGGTCCTGAGGGGCCTCAAGACAAGGAGCCTCAAGAAGACGCTCGAGGCCTGTGGCAGGGGTTGGCTCGGTGAGCTTCAGTCCATGTTGTGGTCCATCCATACCACCATGACTAAGCCCACTGGCGAGACCCTGTTCTTCCTCATCTACGGGGTTGAGGTGGTCCTCCCACATGAGGTCAGGCATTGCTCTCCACGGGTCCTGGCATTCAACAAGGCACGTCAGGATGCCTCATGGGGAATGGACCTCGTGCTCGGGGAGGAAGCCCGTCGCCAAGCCTCGCTCCACGCCGCGAGGTACCAACAGGCACTGCGGCGATACCATTGTCGTAGCGTCCACTCCCAAACCCTCGAGGTGGGTGACCTCGTCCTGAGGCGGGTCCTCTCCAGGGAGGGCCTTCACAAGCTCTCGCCCATGTGGGAGGGCCCATTCAGGATAGCCCGCGTCTCCAGGCCAGGCGCCATACGCCTGGAGACGCAGGACGGGGTCCCCATCTTGAATGCCTCGAACATCCAGAATCTCCGCAATTTATATCCATGACACTCTCACGTAATAATGAGTGGGGCTGTACACGCCCCGGAGTCTCCCGGTGCATCGCTCCTCGACCCCGCGGGGGCTCCCACCCATGCCCAAGTGGAAGCCCCATGCTCCGCGCTGGCAGACGACACGGTCTTTCAGCGACTATGCCCACGCCTAGTGGAGGCCCCATGCTCCGTCCTGGCGGGAAGACCAGAAGACTAGTATAGGCGCCGGACGCAGCTGTTCTTTTGCTTGCTTTTGTAACCCAATTTGCCACTTCTTTATTCAGAAAAAGGGGGAATTTTTTTTCTTGCAGTATTTCCCCTCTTGAATTCCATTTTTGAGAGGCGTGGCAACTGCCTGTGGCTCCCTCCATCGCGTCCTGTGAGTGGGGGTTGGGCACGGTGTGTACGCTTGAGCCGGCCTAGGTTGCGCCAGTGCCAGGCCCGCTCATGCGCGCACCTCGCCAAGACCTTGGCGACCGATTCCTCGCGCGACGCTCTCGAGCGAGCCATCGCCCCCCGGCCTCAGGAGCGCTCATCTCTTGGCCCTGCCGGGCATCGCGCCCCGGCATACCAGCGATGGTCGGCCCTCGCTCGGGGGCTCCAGACTCAGGATGATCACCGGGGAAGGACGGCTGAAGAAAGGACAGTCACGGTTTGGCTCATCGTCAAAGAACCCTACGTAAATTGCTTCTCGGTGCCTCATGGGTTTCGATGCCTGGCGAAGGCATCTCCGAAGGCTCCAGACCCTCACGAGTCCCCCGGAGGCCTCGCTGGCAGCATGCCCCTCAATGCTCCAGAGGAATGCGCCCCCATGACGCAGGAACCCGCCAAGGGCCACGAACACACTGAGCTAAGTTATCCTAATTGCGCCAAGCGAGAACCTTTTCGATTAGTAATGGTATAAATGCTGGAACATGAACATGAAATACTTATATAAAGGCGCAAGCGCCGCAGTCCATTACACGCCCCCGCGGGGCTTTCCATGGTTCTTAATGCAGGAGATAAAAAAAGAAGAGGCGGCCTCCTGAGGATCGCTGGTCCTGAGGCCTGGCTTCACCGCCGCCCACGCTTAGTCGGAGTCCTCCTCCTGCTAGATGGGGCGCGGTGGCGAGGCGGCTCGACGTCCTCCTGAGCGGGGGCACAGCGGCGTGGCGGCTCGCCACTCTCTTGGGTCCGGGCGCGGCGACGGGGCGGCTCGTCGTAGTTGTCGTTGCTTGAGCTTCCCTCGAAGGAGGCGCCACTACTATTGGAGGTGCAACGGCCGTCGCCAAGGGCAAGTTCACTGCTGAGGATGCCGCCGCCGCGCTGGCCGTCGTCATCAGAGGGGTGGTCGCTGTCATCGTCATCACCCTCCGGGCAGCACCCCAGGCGACTGCCGTCCTCCCCGAAGGCCGTGACGAAGAGCGTTGCCGCCCCGTCATCCTTAAAGTGGAGGGCGCGCCTCCTCTTCAGGCCGTGGGTGTGGGCAAACGACTGCCATCCGCGGGTCAGGAACACATGGCCGGCGGAGGTGACCTCAACCTCCGCCCACGAGGACCCGTTGCAGCAACCGTCAGCCTGCAGCCACAGCCCAACAGGTCCCACTACCGGTAGCTCCTCCATGAAGGAGCATGGAAGCAGAAGCCAGGTACCAGGTGGGCCCTCCATCCGTACGATGAACTCGCGGGTCGTGTCACTCTAGCGGGCGCGGTGGCCGGGCGGCCATGACACGCCTTCCCCCTTTGCAGTAGCTGCTAGTACCCCCGTAGCCGCCCCCACGAGAGAGGCCCTTTCCCCAGCTGCTGGAGCTGGTGCGGGCCGTCAGAGGCAGACGCCCGCGCCCCCGTGATGACGCCGCTGGTGCGGCCGTGGACTTGCGGGCACGGCCGCGCCCTCTCTTGGGTGGCGGCGCCTCCGGCCACTCCTGGGGAGCCTTGCCCTTCTCTTCCGCTGAGACACTCCTCACTGGCGCCATGGTTGCTTCAGCAAGGTGGTGGATGCAGCGGAGATAGGAGAAGAAGGGGCGAGCGAGTGAAGATGGGCTAGGGGGCTCCGCCCACCTTGCCCTCTTATAGGTGAAAGAAGGCTAACCGGCGCCCCTCCACGTTCCAAGTGATGATGGCCTTGCTGCATGCACCAGGTCGCTGTCAATTCGGAGTGGTTGCTGAGGCAGCATGGGGAAGTGGAGGCGTCCGCATCCCGTCGTGCGCCACGCGTCAAGCCTGGCCCGCACGCGATTTGGGGCCCGCGGTGCTTCGCCCTTGCCACTTGGCTTCACCTCAAAGCCAGCCCGAGCGCGCCCTGGGCCTAGGGGCTACTGTCGGCGTTCTAGGATCGAGGGTACCTAGATCTGCCTGCCTGCAGCCCAGCGCATGGGCCCATCGACCGCCTGGTACGGCCCAGCTACAACGACCCCAAGGCAAGACCCTCATGAGGGCCCCCAGCCTCGCGAGGCGGACGACATCAAGACCTCCAAAGGAGCGGCCTCCCCAGGTTGCCTCCTGAGGAGCGGAGATTTCTATGCAGGTACCCAGCCTCACAAGGCTAATGACGTGAGCCATGATGACCAAGGCCAGGCGGGCGCCAACGGGCGCAGAGGAGGCAGTTTCCCTTTCGGTGCTAAGGAGGCAAGGACAGAAACCGGTTCCCAAGGAATACCCCAATGGTTTCCATTCCGGTGCAATAAGACCACGAGCTCGGTAGGACGGGTGTCATCGCCGAGCCCACCGCTACGTCACGACCAGAAGCTTTGCAGGCGAAGACCACCTTTCATCAGGATTAGATGTACTTCTTGTCCCCTTTCAAATTGGCCGTTGTGGGATCCCTTCCCACCTAAGTTTTGAGGGAAGAGGACCAAGGCCGCTATAAACATAGGTTAGCGACCACCGTAGAGAGGGATTCAGAATCGGACGCTTGCCCACTCAATCTGCATCACTCGAGCCCTCGCGAGGCCGCTCAAACCACTGTACTAGTTCATCCTCAGCCTTCTCGTGAGGCCAATCCACCACAAAGCAGGAGTAGGCTTTTACACCACAAGGTGGCCCGAACCTGGGTAAACTGCCGTGTTCATCTTCTTCCCCGCTCGCATGAGCTCGACGAGGCTAGGCTGTACGGTGGCGAGCTTGAGACTTGGGTTGGTTGAGATCTTCGCTCACGCCCCAGAGTTCGAACCTTATTGGGTCTGCGGAGCCCTGAATCCGACAGTTTGTGTCTCTCAAGGAGCATACTCACTTGACTCATATCCATGAAAACAACCCTTCTTGGAAATTGATGTCAAAGGGGGAGAGAGAGCACATCAAAGCTTACTCTTACAAAACTCTTCTAAGAAAGGAAGAGAGATGCAATGTCATAAGAGGAGAGAAGTCACATGTCTTTAAGAGGGGAAAGACATGTTAGTATTTGATTTGAGATATTTCTACACTTAATCTTATTCATTTCTGCTCTGATTTATTTATATCTGCTCTAATTTTATCTCACCCTACCTTCTCACATTATCCAATGTTAGATTTCGAGGGAGAAAGAGTCCATGCTTAAGGGGAGAAAAATTCTTAGAATTTATTGCAAATCATTAAACCATTGGGGACATGTCTATTTGAATGACGTACTCACTCTGTGGTACTCACCTATTACATGTCATCCCAGTCTTGGTATTCTTATGGGTCTTGGAATCCTTCTTGCTTGGAGTTTTCTTGTGTTATTTAACCTTGTTTTCTCAAGATTGCTTCCTCAAAGAGTCAGTTCAAGAACCACAAGGTAAGTATATGAATCACACTCATGTGCATGATGATCTCTTGCTTCTGCACATATTGTTTGCAAGAGGGGTTCACAAACATGAGGGTACATCTCACTTGATTTTTGCTCTAATGCATATAGCCAAGATACATGTAACTCATTACTTGCTCTGTCATGATGTGCCTTCACTTGTTGTTCAAGTCTATCATTACATGATTGCACACATGTAGGGGGAACTTATGCATGTTACATGTTATTCCAAAGCTTTACTTACTGCTCTTCATATCATTTACTTGAAGCTTTGATGTATATTGTCATCAATTACCAAAAAGGGGGAGATTGAACGCACAAGTGCTCCCTGGGTGATTTTGGTAATTATTGTCAACATATCTCTTGTTGGACTAATATTCTTATCTAGTATATTACAGTTAAGTTCAACAGTGGAGTGGCAAGGACAAAAGGATGTGGAACCCCTTCAAAATGATAAGGACAAGGATTGGCAAAATCTCAAGACTCTTCATCTTTGTTTAAGTGATCCAAGATCATAGTGAGTCCTTAGGAAAGCCAATACTAATAAAAGGGGATGAGGTGTTGCTTAATGGTCTACTTGCTCAAAGTGCTTAGTGATATTGCTCCAAAACCCTCAGCCACTTTCTCCATCCAAATATGCCAAAACCCTCAACTCCAACTCGGCCCCACCGTTACTTTCTATCCGGAGCCACCGAGTTCATTCTAACATAGCCACATCCAAAACCCTAACAGTTCGGTCACACCGATATGGAACTCGGTCTCACCGAGATGGCCTTGCCAACTCTCTGTTACTTGTTGCAATTATTTTGGTCTCACCGATAATTGCAATGAGTCTCACCGAGATGGCTTGCCAACTCTCTATTGCCTTATTGCTTCACTTCGGTCTCACCGAGATGATGCAATCGGTGCCACTGAGACGAGGTTTGCCCTCAGCCCTAGCACATCGGTCCCACCAATTTGTTCCAGTCGGTCCCACTGAGATTCCTAACATTCATATTTTTTAACAGATCGGTGCCACCAAGTTTAACTAATCGGTGCCACCGAGATGAGTCAAAAGTTTGTAATGGTTGGATATTGTGTGGAGGCTATATATGCCCCTCCACCCCCTCTCCATTATAGAGAGATCCATCAGAACGTGCCTACACTTCCACCATTCATTTTCTGAGAAAGAACCACCTACTCATGTGTTGAGATCAAGAGATTCCATTCCAACCATTTGAACCTTGATTTCTAGCCTTCCCCAAGTTACTTTCCACTCAAATCCTTCTTCCTCCATAGCCAAATCTGAGAGAGAGAGAGTTGAGTGTTGGGGAGACTATCATTTTAAGCACAGGAGCAAGGAGTTCATCATCAACACACCGTCTATTACCTTTTGGAGAGTGGTGCTCCTAGATTGGTTAGGTGTCGCTTGGGGCCTCCAAAATGATGTGGAGTTGAACCAAGTAGTTTGTAAGGGCAAGGAGATCACCTACTTCATGAAGATCTACCCGAGTGAGGCAAGTCCGTCATGGGCGATGGCCATTGTGGGATAGACAAGGTTGCTTCTTCGTGGACCCTTCATGGGTGGAGCCCTTCATGGACTCGCGCAACTATTACCCTTCGTGAGTTGAAGTCTACGTCAATGTGGATGCACGATAGCACCAACTATCGAAACCATGCCAAAAATTCTCCGCGTCTCCATTGCGTTTGCACACTCCAATCCCATCCCTTTACATTGTTGCAAATTGCATGCTTTACCTTTTCCGCTACCTATAATCTTGTCATGCATGTTTTAGATGTATTGGATGCCCTTTAACTTGTGCCAAACTCAATCTTAACTTGAAGAAATTAAAACTGCCACTTTTACTTGTTAAGGGTCTAATCACCCCCCTCTAGACCCATCTTCTCGATCCTTTCACTCCGCCAACATCAATACCGCCAAGAAAGCCAAGACTGAGAGCCCCAACAAGGAGGTTGCTGGGTGCTCCTCATGTCAAGCACTAGCGGCTGCCGACAAGATGGAGGGCTCTGGCAAGCAGTATTGCAAGATTCACCGTACCAAGGGCCATGACCTCCAAGACTCCGGTAAGTAGAGCAGCTTGACAAGAAGCGGAAGACTGAATACGAGAAGCATGATAAGGAGAAGTCCCAAGATGGTGCCCAAGGATCTGGCAAGAAGCATGGTGGACGAGGAGGTCACCACGGCAAGCAGCAGAAAGAGAAGCCTGCTAGAGGCCACGACAAGAAAGAAGGGGATCAGGTTGATGAGGACGAAGACGACGATGATGAGTGATACGTCTCCAACATATCTATAATTTTTGATTGTTCCATGCTATTATATTATCTATTTTGGATGTTTTATATGCATTAATATGCTATTTTATATTATTTTTGGGACTAACCTATTAACCTAGAGCCCAGTGCCAGTATCTGTTTTATCCTTTTTTTTAGTTCTACAGAAAAGGAATATCAAATGGAGTCCAAATGGAATAAAACTTTACGATGATTTTTCTTGGACCATAAGACATCCACAGAGCTTGGAGAGGGGGTCAGAAGATGGCCGAGGAGGCCACAAGCCTGCCAGGCGAGCCCCTGGGGGGCCTGCCCTTAGGGCTTCTGGGGCCCTCGAGGGTCTCCTAACCCTAATTCTTGCTCTATAAAATCCCAAATATTCCCAAACCACTAGAAGCGCCCACCAAAATACTTTTTCGCCGCCGCAAGCCTCTGTTCCCGTGAGATCCCATCTTGGGGCCTTTTCCGGCACCCTGCCGGAGGGGGATTCGATCACGGAGGGCCTCTACATCAACCTTGTTGCCCTTCCGATGATGCGTGAGTAGTTTACCATAGACCTACGAGTCCATAGCTCGTAGCTAGATGGCTTCTTGTATCTCTTCGATCTTCAATACAATGTTCTCCTCGATGTTCTTGGACATCTATTCGATGTAATACTTGTTTGCGGTGTGTTTGTTGAGATTCGATGAATTGTGGATTTATGATCAGATTATCTATGAATATTATTTGAGTCTTCTCTGAACTCTTTTATGCATGATTAAGATATCTTTGTATTTCTCTTCGAACTATCAGTTTGGTTTGGCCAACTAGATTGGGTTTTCTTGCAATGGGAGAGGTGCTTAGTTTTGGGTTCAATCTTGGGATGCCCTCACCCAGTGACAGAAGGGGTAGCGAGGCACTTATTGTATTGTTGCCATCGAGGATAAAAAGATGGGGTTTTCATCATATTGCTTGAGTTTATCCCTCTACATCATGTCATCTTACTAAAAGCGTTGCTCTGTTCTTATGAACTAAATACTCTAGATGCAGGCCGTTGCTCTGTTCTTATGAACTAAATACTCTAGATGCAGGCAGGAGTCGGTCGATGTGTGGACTAATAGTAGTATATGCAGAATCATTTTGGTCTACTTGTCATGGACATGATGCCTTTATTCATGATCATTGCCTTAGATATCATCATAACTTTGTGCTTTTCTATCAATTTCTCAACAGTAATTTGTTCACCCACCGTATGCTATCTTCAAGAGAGAAGCCTCTAGTGAAACCTATGGCCCCCGGGTCTATTTTCCATCATATATTTTCAGATCTATAAACCAAAAAACCCGAAAATACATTGCTGCAATTTATTTGTTTTTACTTAGTTTTACGTTTTATTAATCTTTTATACCTATCTCTATTAGATCTCACTCTTGTTCGAGACCGTGAAGGGATTGACAACCGTTTTTTGCGTTGAGTGCAAGTGTTTGTTAGTTTGTGCAGGTGCATAGATTGGAGACTTGCTTGTGCCTCCTACTAGATTGATACATTGGTTCTTAACCGAGGGAAATACTTATCTCTACTTTCCTGCATCACCCTTTCCTCTTCAAGGGAAAAATCAACGCAAGCTCAAGAAGTAGCAGGAAGAATTTCTGGTGCCGTTGCCGGGGAGGTTCTACATCAAGCCTACCAAGTACCCATCATAAAATCTCATCTCTTGCATTACATTATTTGCCATTTGCCTCTCATTTTCCTCTCCCCCACTTCTAAAATGTTTTCAGAAACACACAAAAAGATTTTCCTTTTTATTCACCCTTCTTTCGTTCATCTTTTTCGTTTGCTTTTTGTTTGCTCGTGTGTTAGATCGTTTGCCTTGTCACGATGTCTCAAGAAAATACCAAATTGTGTGACTTTTCCAATACTAATAATAATGATTTTATTATTACTCCGATTGCTCCCGCCACTAGTGCAGAATCTTATGAAATTAATGCCGCTTTGTTGAATCTTGTTATGAAAGATCAATTTTCCAGCCTTCCTAGTGAAGATGCCACATCCCATATAAATACTTTCGTTGAGTTGTGTGATATGCAAAAGAAAAAGATGTGGATAATGATATTGTTAAATTGAAACTATTTCCGTTCTCACTACGAGATCGTGCTAAAACTTGGCTTTCATCTTTGCCTAAAAATAGTATTGATTCATGGAACAAGTGTAAAGATGCTTTTATTTCCAAGTATTTTCCTCCCGCTAAGATTATCTCCCTTAGGAACAACATAATGAATTTTAAGCAACTTGATCATGAACATGTTGCACAATCTTGGGAGAGGATGAAATTAATGATAAGAAATTGCCCTACTCATGGTTTTAGTTTATGGATGATCATACCAAATTTTTATGCCGGATTGAATTTTGCATCTAGAAATCTTTTAGATTCCGCCGCGGGAGGTACTTTTATGGAAATTACCTTAGTAGAAGCTACTAAACTCTTAGATAATATTATGGCAAATTACTCTCAATGGCATACCGAAAGATCTTCCACTAGTAAAAAAGTGCATGCGATTGAAGAAATTAATACTTTGAGTGGAAAGATGGATGAACTTATGAAATTGTGTTGCCAGCAAGTGTGCTCCTATTGATCCTAATGATATGCCTTTGTCCACTTTGGTTGAGAATAATAATGAATCTATGGATGTGAATTTTGTTGGTAGGAACAATTTTGGTAATAATGCGTATAGAGGTAATTTCAACCCTAGGCCGTTTCCTAGTAATTCCTCTAATAATTATGGTAATTCCTACAACAATTCTTATGGAAATTATAATAAAATACCCTCTGATCTTGAGAACAATATTAAAGATTTCATTAATTCTCAAAAGAATTTTAATGCTGTGGTAGAAGAAAAATTGCTTAAGATTGATGATTTGGCTAGGAACATTGATAGAATTTCTCTTGAGATTGATTCTTTAAAGATTAGATCTATGCCACCCAAGCATGATATTAATGAATCTCTGAAAGCTTTTAAAATTTCCATGGATGATTGTAAAGAAAGAATCGCTAGGATGCATGCTAAGAGAGATTGGTTTGTAAAAGCGTGTTCTTCTAGTTTTTGTGAAAATAATGATGAAGATCTTATAGTAATTGGTGTGACTCCTATTGAATATTTTTTTCTAATATAAATCTTGATAAATATGGGACTGGAGATGAGTCAACTTTAGCTAGAAGGCGTCCCAATAATTTGGAGTTTAAAGATCTTAATGAAAATTTTGATAAAAGTGGGGTTGGAGAGGTCAAAACTTTAAGTAGCGATGAACCCACTCTTTTGGATTTCAAGGACTTTAATTATGATAATTGCTCTTTAATAGGTTGTATTTCCTTGTTGCAGTCCATGTTGAATTCCCCTCATGCTTACAATCAAAATAAAGCTTTTACTAAACATATCGTTGATGCTATGATGAAATCTTTTGAAGAAAAACTTGAGTTGGAAGTTTCTATCCCTAGAAAGCTTTATGATGAGTGGGAACCTACTATTAAGATTAAAATTAAAGATTATGAGTGCAATGCTTTGTGTGATATGGGTGCTAGCGTTTCCACGATTCCAAAAACTTTATGTGATGTGCTAGGTTTTCGTGAATTTGATGATTGTTCTTTGAATTTGCATCTAGCGGATTCCACTATTAAGAAACCTATGGGAAGAATTAATGATGTTCTTATTGTTGCAAATAGGAATTATGTGCTCATAGATTTTATTGTGCTTGATATAGATTGCAATCCTACATGTCCTATTATTCTTGGTAGACCTTTCCTTAGAACGATTGGTGCAATTATTGATATGAAAGAAGGAAACATTAGATTTCAATTTCCATTAAGGAAGGGCATGGAATACTTCCCAAGAAATAAAATTAAGTTGCCATAAGAATCTATTATGAGGGCTACTTATGGTTTGCATACCAAAGATGACAATACCTAGATCTTTGTTTTTATGCCTAGCTAGGCGCGTTACACAATAGCACTTGTTGGGAGGCAACCCAATTTTATTTTTATGTTTTTTGATTTTGGTTCTGTTTTTAAATAAATACACATTATTACCTTTGTATTAATTGTGTTTTGTTGTTTTAATTAGTGTTCGAGCCAAGCAAGACCTTTGGGATGGTCTACGGTGATAGTTGATTTCATCTTGCTGAAAACCAGAAACTTTTGCGCTCATTGCCAGAAATTCAAAAAATCACAGAAACCTGCTTTTGATCTGAATGTTTTACACAAGATTGATATATAAATTTCCCAGGTTGTCCTAAATTTTCAGAATTTTTGGCGTTACAGAAGTATACAAAATTTTCAGATTACTACAGACTGTTCTGTTTTTGACAGATTCTGTTTTCTATGTGTTGTTTGCTTATTTTGATGAATCTATGGGTAGTATCGGGGGGTATGAACCATGGAGAAGTTGGAATATAGTAGATATTACACCAATATAAATAAAGAATGAGTTCTCAACAGTACCTAAAGTGGTGATTTATTTTATTATACTAACGGATCTTATGAGTTTTTCTGTTGAGTTTTGTGTTGTGAAGTTTTCAAGTTTTGGGTAAAGATTTGATGGGCAACGGAATAAGGATTGGCAAGAGCCTAAGATTGGGGATGACCAAGGCACCCCAAGATAATATTCAAGGACAACCAAGCATCTAAGCTTGGGGATGCCCTGGATGGCATCCCCTCTTTTGTCTTCAATCCATCGGTAAATTTACTTGAGGCTATATTTTTATTCACCACATGATATGTGTTTTGCTTGGAGCGTCTTGTATGATATGAGTCTTTGCTTTTTAGTTTGCCACAATCATCCTTGCTGTACACACCTTTTGAGCTGGACACACATTAATCATGAATTTATGAGAATACTCTATGTGCTTCCTTATATCTTTTGAGCTAGGCAGTTTGCTCTAGTGCTTCACTTATATCTTTTTAGAGCATGGCGGTGGCTTTATTTTGTAGAAATTGTTGAACTCTCATGCTTCGCTTATATTATTTTGAGAGTCTTTAAACAGCATGGTAATTTGCTTAGGTTATGAATTTAGTCCTAATATGATGGCCATCCAAGAGGGATATAATAAAAACTTTCATATAAATAACGTTGAATAAGATGAGAAGTTTGATTCCTTGCATGTGTTTTGAGATATAAAGATGGTGATATTAGAGTCATGTTAGTGAGTAATTGTGGATTGGTAGAAATACTTGTGTTAAAGTTTGTGATTCCCATAGCATGCACGTATGGTGAACCATTATGTGATGAAGTCGGAGCATGATTTATTTTTTGATTGTCTTCCTTATGAGTGGCGGTCGGGGATGAGCGATGGTGGTTTTCTACCAATCTATCCCCCTAGGAGGATGCATGTAGTACTTTTCTTTGATACCTAATAAATTTTTGCAATAAGTACGTGAGTTCTTTATGACTAATGTTGAGTCCATGGATTATACGCACTCTCACCCTTCCACCATTGCTAGCCTCTCTAGTACCGCGCAACTTTCGCCGGTGCATTAAACCCACCATATACCCTTCCTCAAAACAGCCACCATACCTACCTATTAAAGCATTTCCATAGCCATTCCGGGATATATTGCCATGCAATTTCCACCGTTTTGCTTATTATGACACATACCATCATTGCCATATTGCTTTGCATGATCATGTAGTTGGCATAGTATTTGTGGCTTGGCCACCGTTCATATTTTTATACATGTCACTCTTGATCATTGCACATCCTGGTACACTGACAGAGGCATTCATATAGATTCATATCTTGTTGTAGCATTGAGTTGTAAGTAAATAAAAGTGTGATGATCATCATTATTAGAGCATTGTCCCATGTGAGGAAAGGATGATTGAAGCTATGATTCCCTCACAAGTTAGGATGAGCCTCCGGACTTTATAAAAATAAAAGGCCAAACAAGCCCAAACAAAAAAAAGAAAAAAAAGAAGAAAAAAAAGAGAGAAAAGAGAGAAGGAACAATGTTACTATCCTTTTTCCACACTTGTGCTTCAAAGTAGCATCATGTTCTTCATGATAGAGAGTCTCCTATTTTATCACTTTCATATACTAGTGGGAATTTTTCGTTATAGAAATTGGCTTGTATATTCCAATGATGGGCTTCCTCAAAATTGCCCTAGGTCTTCGTGAGCAAGCAAGTTGGATGCACACCCACTTAGTTTCTTTTTTGAGCTTTCATACACTTATAGCTCTAATGCATCCGATGCATGGCAATCCCTACTCACTTGCATCGATATCAATTGATGGGCATCTCCATAGCCCATTAATTTGCCTAGTTGATGTGAGACTTTCTCCTTCTTTTTGTCTTCTCCACAACAACCATATTCTATTCCACCTATAGTGCTATATCCATGGTTCACGCTCATGTATTGCGTGAAAGTTGAAAAAGTTTGAGAACACCAAAAGTATGAAACAATTGCTTGGCTTGTCATCGGGGTTGTGCATGATGAAATATTTTGTGTGGTGAAGATGGAGCATAGCCAGACTATATGATTTTGTAGGGATAACTTTCTTTGGCCATGTTATTTTGACAAGACATGATTGCTTTTTTAGTATGCTTGAAGTATTATTGTTTTTATGTCAATATTAAACTTTTGTTTTGAATCTTATGGATCTGAATATTCATGCCACAATAAAGAAGATTACATTGATAAATATGTTAGGTAGCATTCCACATCAAAAATTCCATTTTTATCATTTACCTACTCGAGGATGAGCAAGAATTAAGCTTGGGGATGCTTGATATGTCTCCAACGTATCTATAATTTTTTATTGTTCCATGCTATTATATTATCTATTTTGGATGTTTTATATGCATTAATATGCTATTTTATATTATTTTTGGGACTAAACTATTAACCTAGAGCCTAGTGCCAGTTTCTATTTTTTTCCTTGTTTTTTTTACAGTATAGGAATATCAAACGGAGTCCAAACGGAATAAAACTTTACGATTATTTTTCTTGGACCAGAATACATCCACGGAGCTTGGAGAGGGGGTCAGAAGATGGCCGAGGAGGCCACAAGCCTGCCAGGCGTGCCCCTGGGGGGCACACCCTGAGAGCTTGTGGGCCCCTCGGGGGTCTCCTAACCCTAATTCTTGCTCTATAAAATCCCAAATATTCCCAAACCACCAGAAGCATCCACCAAAATACGTTTCCGCCGCCGCAAGCCTCTGTTCCCGTGAGATCCCAACTTGGGCCTTTTCTGGCACCCTGCCGAAGGGGGATTAGATCACGAAGGGCCTCTACATCAACCTTGCTGCCCTTCCGATGATGCATGAGTAGTTTACCACAGACCTACGGGTCCATAGCTAGTAGCTAGATGGCTTCTTCTCTCTCTTTAATCTTCAATACAATGTTCTTCTCGATGTTCTTGGAGATCTATTCGATGTAATACTTTTTTGCGGTGTGTTTGTTGAGATCCGATGAATTGTGGATTTATGATCAGATTATCTATGAATATTATTTGAATCTTCTCTGAACTCTTTGATGCATGATTAAGATATCTTTGTATTTCTCTTCGAACTATTGGTTTGGTTTGGCCAACTAGATTGGTTTTGCTTGCAATGGGAGAGGTGCTTAGTTTTTGGTTCAATCTTGCGGTGTCCTCACCCAGTGACCGAAGGGGTAGCGAGTCACATATTGTATTGTTGCCATCAAGGATAAAAAGATGGGGTTTTCATCATATTGCTTAAGTTTATCCCTCTACATCATGTCATCTTACTTAAAGCATTGCTCTATTCTTATGAACTTAATACTCTAGATGCAGGCAGGAGTCGGTCGATGTGTGGAGTAATAGTAGTAGATGCAGAATCGTTTCGGTCTACTTGTCACATACATGATGCCTATATTCATGATCATTGCCTTAGATATCGTCATAACTTTGTGCTTTTCTATCAATTTCTCAACAATAATTTGTTCACCCACCGTATGCTATCTTCAAGAGAGAAGCCTCTAGTGAAACCTATGGCCACCGGGTCTATTTTCCATCATATATTTTCAGATCTATAAACCAAAAACCCAGAAATACTTTGCTGCAATTTATTTGTTTTTGAAAGTGAAGAAATTGGTGTGACCATGAAGACTTGATATTCATGCGAGGATTATGAAGCGTGAAGACTTTTGTTTTCATAGTTTCGTTTTTCTCTTTCTTGAGTCATAGGAAACACCGTACTATTAAAGGGGGTCGAGGAAAAACTAAGGAAAAGTTTCCAAGTGATGCTCATCTCAAAATCCTACACCTACCCAATCCTTTAGAGTGAAGCCATTGGAAATCTCATACAGTTCAGTCAATTTCTTCAGTGACAGAGACGAAGTTCTTCTGTTCTCTGAGGAACTTGTTCTGACTGAGGAGTTAGGAATTCGCCAGTGCGGATTGCCTACAAGTGAGGAACATGATAGCCCTGGGGAATCATCAGACAGTATTTCATCAAATAATGCAACATATGTATATATAGTAGTATGAGGACGTGAGAAATGAATAAATCATTTCTTCACGATTAGCTTGCGTCCTTTCAAGTATTTCAGGTCTCCAGCAAATTCTTCAGATGATTTAGTTCGTCTGGAGACCTGACCCTGCATGAGAGATTAGTTCTTTTTCTTCACCACCCACATCTGGAGGGGTGGCAAAGAGTTCATCATTCTGCGAGCTCCATAAGAGAAAGGTGGCATTGAAGCCAAAGCGCTTCATTTAACAGGAGAGGGATCAGTATAGGCATATGAGTAAGCAGAGAAATTCTTCGAGGACTTATGAACATAATGATTTGAAGAATAATGCACATAATCAGAACTCTTAGATTTTCCCTGCGAAACAGAAGCATTAGCATGATGATCATATGAGGACTTTGATCCATATGAGGAATTTGATCCATAAGAGGACTTGGATCCATATGAAGACTTTGGTCCATATGAAGAATTTGATCTGGGGTTCCTTTTCTTCACAGGTGGTGTCATGATGACATGAGGAACTTACACACGCTCGTGAAGAAAAAGCACATCATTGGCATCGAGGGTGTCAAATACCTCAAAGATCATCTTTGTGGGGCTTGTGAGGCTGGAAAGATGACCAGAGCCAAGCACCCCTCGGAGACTATCATGACTACCTCTCATCCTTTTGAATTGCTTCATATGGACCTCTTTGGCCCTACTCATTATGCCACACTAACAAATGCAGCATCTCTATATGGCTTTGTCATTGTTGATGATTATTCTTGTTACACATGGGTGCATGTCATTACTTACAAAACTGAAGTGCAGGAAGTCTTCAGATGATTTTCTTCAAGGGCTTCGACGAATCTCGGTGTGATGATCAAGCATATACGTAGTGACAATGGGACCGAGTTCAAGAATACTGGTGTTGATGATTATCTCGATGAACTTGGTATTACTCATGAGCTATCTGCCCCATACACTCCTCAGCAGAATGGCGTTGTGGAGCGCAAGAACAGGACTCTTGTTGAGATGGCTCGCACCATGCTTGACGAATACAAGACACCTCATCGCTTCTGGCCTGAGGCAATTGATACTGCATGCCACATCATCAACAGGGTATATCTTCACAAATTCTTCAAGAAGACCTCATATGAACTCCTCACTGACAAGAAACCCAATGTGAGTTATTTCAAAGTCTTCGGTGCTAAATGCTGGATTAGAGATCCGCATCACAATTCTAAATTTGCACCGAAAGCACATGAAGGTTTTATGCTTGGTTACGGAAAGGACTCGCACACCTACAGGGTCTTCAACACCTATCACAACAAGGTTGTTGAAACTATAGATGTGCGGTTCGATGAAACTAATGGCTCGCAAAGAGAGCACCTACCTCCTGTGCTAGATGAAATGTCACCTGAGGAATCCATCAAGCTAAAGGCTACTGAGGATGTTATTCCTACTGAAGAATCTGCTGAAGAAGTCATTCCAAATCATGAAGAAAATCATGCTGGTGCATCTGAAGAAAATGGCTCTGAAGAAAATGCTGAGCCAAATCAAAGTCATCAACCTACTCATCCTCGCGTTGCAAATGAAGTGCAGATTGAGAGAATCATCAACGACATCAATGCACCAGGTTCTCTTACTCGCTCAAAAGCTTCACATTTGTCTAACTTTTGTGGGCATTTTGCTTTCGTCTCTATCATAGAGCCCACCAAAGTTGATGAGGCATTTCTGGAGCCTGAATGGATTCAAGCGATGCAAGAGGAATTACATCAATTCGAGTTGAACAATGTGTGTGAGCTGGTCAAGCGACCAGACCCACGCAAGCACAATATCATCAGTACCAAATGGATCTACCGCAACAAGCAAGATGAAAATGGCCTTGTGGTAAGGAATAAGGCTCGTCTTGTAGCTCAAGGCTACACACAGGTTGAAGGAATTGATTTCGATGAAACTTTTGCACCTGTTGCTAGACTTGAGGCTATTCGCATATTGCTTGCTTATGCTAACCATCATAATATAATCTTATATCAAATGGATGTGAAGAGTGCATTCCTCAATGGTAAGCTTGAGGAAGAAGTATATGTTGCTCAACCCCCAGGTTTTGAAGATCCTAAGCATCCTGACAAAGTCTTCAGACTCAATAAGGCCCTCTATGGCCTCAAGCAGGCTCCTCGGGCGTGGTATGATACTTTGAAGGAATTCCTCATGAAGAAAGGCTTCAAACCCGGTTCACTCGACCCAACTCTTTTCACCAAAACATATGATAATGAATTATTCGTGTGCCAAATATATGTTGATGATATTATCTTTGGCTGTACTAACCAACATTACAGTGACAAATTTGCTTATATGATGAGTGAGGAATATCAAATCTCCATGATGGGAGAATTGAAATTCTTCTTAGGTTTTCAAATTCGTCAACAACGCAATGGCATCTTCATTTCTCAAGAGAAATACCTCAAGGATGTTCTGAGGAAATTCGGTATGCAAGAGTGCAAAGGCGTCAAAATCCCTATGCCCACAAATGGCCATCTATGCAACGATGAAAATGGTATAGACTTCGATCAAAAGGTATACCGCTCCATGATTGGCTCTTTATTGTACCTATGTGCATCTAGGTAGGATATTATGCTTAGTATTTGCATGTGTGCCTGTTTTCAAGCTACACCGAAGGAATCACACCATAAGGCTGTGAAACATATTCTTCGATATCTAGCTCACACTCCAACACTCGGATTATGGTATCCCAAGGGCTCGGCTTTTGATCTCATTGGATATTCTGACTCTGACTATGCTGGTGATCGAGTGGATCGCAAGTCAACATCAGGCACATGCCATTTCCTCGGACGATCCTTAGTATGTTGGTCCTTGAAGAAGCAGAACTGCGTATCACTCTCTACTGCTGAAGCTGAGTATATTGCTGCTGGTTCTTGCTGTGCTCAATTGCTGTGGATGAAGCAAACCCTCAAGGACTACGGCATCAACATGAAGAATGTGCCACTCTATTGTGACAACGAGAGTGCCATCAAGATTGCTCATAACCCAGTTCAGCACTCAAAGACAAAGCACATCCAGATTTGTCATCATTTTCTTCGAGATCATGTGTTGAAGGGCGACATCTCTATCGAGCACGTGAAGACTGAAGAACAGCTAGCCGATATCTTCACAAAGCCCTTGGATGAGAAGAGATTTAGCAAGTTGCGGTGCGAGCTAAATATCTTAGAATCTTCGAATGTTCTTTGAAAAGGACACACATCCTAACACTTATGCAAAATTGATGACTTAGATGTGCAACACACGAAGTAACGTTTTTCTTCAATCAATGAAGACTAACCCTCTAAGTGTGAAGAAATTAACGAAGAATTTGATTCTCAGAGCCCTACGACAATTGTACGCGGTGTCTGAAATCATCATTCTTATACGGTGGGTCACGCCACCACAAAAAGTTGAAAATCTTCAAACTTGAGTTTTTCTTCATTTTGCAAATTCCTCAAATTTTCAAATTCTTCAACTTTGCAAAGTCTTCACTCTTTCCGACTGTGTTCTTCATTGACTATATATATACTTGAGTTTTTCTGTCCTCTACAGCATTCACTTATTGCTAATTCTTCAAGTTGACTTTTACCTAAGTGAATGTGATCGGACCCTTTCCCCCTCTATGCTAAACTCAACCCAGTCTGTTCACAAATTCTTCATGTGCGTTCTATTTGAAACCCGTTCAATGTCTTCACTGTGTCCTTGACAGCTGAAGAATTTGCGAACGAAACCTTAAAATATTCTTATCTGAATTTTTTGGCTCTTGCCGCTCAAACAGTTCCACATCCATCGATAAGATTATTCTATTCACCCACGATCTCCACCTCACAGTACGTGGGTGACACATGTCGCTAGGATGAGAAGGGTCAGGGGCACGTTCGTCCATATTCCTCGGACAAGCGGTTTTTCACCTCGGCTATAAATACCCCTCGCCCTCCTCAGATCTCACTTCCCTCGCTCGAACTCTCTGACCTAGCGCTGCCGCTACACTCCATCGTCGCCGGCGAGGAAGAGCTTCACTGCCTCGACCTCGTCACCGTCGTACTCACGCCGGCCGCGAAAATCTTCACTCCGCCGCCGCCGTAGCTGTTTTCCATCGCCAAGTTAGGGCATGGAAGATCTGAATGGACGAACTTCTCCACTGTTACTCTCAGTTCGTCGTGTTCTTCGTCAAGGGTAAATAAAATCTATTTTTACTGCCCTTGTTGATTCTGATGATTTCCACAAAATCTTCAAAAGGTGTTTATTCTTCAACTTTCATATTCTTAAACACCAACTTGCTTCTGTTCTTGATCTATTTCTCTAAGCAATGTTTTTCTTCAAGATTCCTCAATTGTGTGGATTTTCAATCTATACAACTCTGGAACCTAAGTCAAAGAACACTTAGTGAAATTGCTCAAGACACCCTTGGTCAAATTCCTCAAACTTGATACTTTTGAAAAACTTCTCAGAACGCATATGACCTCTCCAAATTCTTCGCACCTATATTCTATTAACAGGTACACATGTCCGCTGCTGAATCTCTAGGTTCTCATCAACTTAACTCATTTGCAGCGTTCCTTGAAGAAAAATTGCATACCTCATCAGAAAATTTGATTGTTCAAAATCCTCAAGTGAAGAAGATGGCTGATGGTAAAAGACCTCAGAAGGGAGGAAAGAGGCCAGAGACAAATACTGGTTTTGAGATCCCTGAAGAAATCTATGCAGGGTACTGTACTCCAGATGAAGCAACTCATGTCAAAGAGACTAAGAATGAGCGCAAAGTGCGCATTCAGAAGATTGAGAGGAGATGGGCAAGAGAATGGAGGGAGTATCAATATGTGACTCCAAAGTACATGAAGAAATTCGCTGTTAACCCTCCATGTCCAAGACCTCCATTGGCTCCAGGCCAAGAAGTTGATCCCACAAGCATCAAAAAAGGTGAGGAATTTCCCAAGGAGTGGGCTAAGTGTCAAGCCAAGCTGGCCAAAATGGCTAAAGAGGCAGTGAAGAAATTCAATGAAGATTCTGTTGCTGCCGCTGCTGAGGCCTCTGCTAGCAAGCCTAAGAAGGCTATGCTGAAGAAATCAGCTATCAAGACAAGTTCCTCAGCTGTAGTACCCTCACGGCCAAGCTCTTCAAAGCCCTCACAGCCTGATCCTCAAGCAACTTCTTCAAAAGTAGCTCCAACTCCCTTAGTTGCAAAATCCTCAGCTGCTCCTACAAAGTCCTCAGCACCTATGCATCTTGCCACGTGCCAAAGGACTACTGGAATCTCAATTGCTTCAGGAGCCTCTGCAAGTTCTTCAGCTCCACCTTAGTCTTCAACTGCTCCGACCTTGCTGAAGAAAAAGGCCACTGCTGGACGAGGCACAAGGCCAAGTCCTCACAAGAAGCAGGTCGACTTTCAGGTTCCGTCAAGCGAAGACGAAGCTGATGATGAAGAATTAGCTGAGATCATCAGAGATCGACAACAAAGGGCTGCTAGTGCCAAAGGCAGTGCTGTGCCCCTCATACTGGATCCAAGGAAGATCCTTGATTTCATTGATCTATGGCACAAGAACCCTAACACACCTTTGCCTGAATTAAACCTCACTCCTGGTCAAAGTCACGTGTTGACGGCCTTCATTACTGAGGAAAAATGGAAATTTAAAAAGGCCAGGCAGGTGAAGAACAGTACAAGAAGGAGCGTTTTCTGAAGAAAAATGTTGTGAAAATGTCTCCTGAAGAACTTGTGACTATGCAGGCTGAGATCAAAGCACTCAGTGATGAATTTGACGCATATCGAGCAGATTGGCTAGGTGCCAAAGTCAGATTCGTCAGAATGGCAAAGGGATTCACTCCAAATGTTGCAACTTCATCGCAACCCGAAATTGCATAGACTGATACATCTGCTCAGCCTATTGATGAACATGCAAGCACAGCTGATGAAAATCAGACTGTTGAAGAAAATGAAAGCACCAGGGCTGATGAAGAAATTCCAGTCTCTGAAGAAAATGTCAGGGCAACCACCAATGTTCCGCCTAAAGAGCAATCCAGGCCAGTTCATGCATCTGCTACTGTGCCTGAGGAAACTGAACATGCCAGGGCAACTGCATCAGTTGCGCCTGAAGAAATTCAACCAATTTCATCTGCTCCTCCTGCAAAGTCATCACAGATGAAAGATGTCCACACTTCCTTCTGCATCAGAAGCGAAGAAGACCAAAGCTGCAGAGAAGGCTGCGGTGAAGAAAAGGAAAGCATCAGCATCTTCAGAGTCTTCAGCTCCCAAGAAAGTGAAGACTTTGACGAGCTCAACTGAAAACCCAATTGATGCTGTTCCAATATCAAGCATGCCATCAAAGGAGATTGTTCCCTTTGGTGAGGAATATGTCATACCTGATGACGGTGATAAAGAAAATCCTTCTGCTGCCTCGTCAGAGCAGTTGGATGAAGATATTGAAGTGGATGATATCCCTTCAACTCTGCTGGTATCATCGCCCATGCCTCAGTTCACAGCTGAAGAGGCAGGCGTCGATGAAATTGATGAAGAAGATGAGGATGTGGATATTGGGTCTACAACTCCTATTCTGAATGATGACTTTTGGGAAAGTCATCACCCCAATTCACCTCTGACAACACCACTACATCAAGTTCCTCAGTCCCCTGTGCCAACTGAAGAAATTCATACAGGCTCTGATGGACCTCAATCTTCACTTCAATCTATTCCTGAAGAAGTTCCAGCCGCTAGTGCTGAAGAAATGGAGGCCAAGGCTGCTGCTGATACAGCTACTGAAATTCCTCAGCCTGTGGCTCCAGAGGTTGTGCATCAAGAGGCTGTGAAGACTTCAACTGTAAATCTTCAGCCCAAACCACAGGATCCTCATACCAAGAAGCAGAAGTTCAAGGCTGATGACTTCTTTACTGAGCATCAATTCTTCACTGACTACAATCCTTATGACTCTGCTCGACTTCGTCGCAAGTGTTTCTGGACGGTCAGTCAAATGAATTTCTATTCCTCACTGCTATTTGACAAAGATAAGATCTTTGCACATGAGCAAATTCCTCATGTGGACATGGAGTCTTTTCCGTGCTTCACCCCTGTCCTCAGTGTTCTTCATGACGCTGGGCTGCTCAATTTCTGCACTGACATCTGCGATTGGAACGAAGAACTCATTCTTCAATTCTACGCCACACTGCATATCACTGAAATGTTGAAGATGTAAATTCATGGGTGCTAGACTGGATGACCGATAATACTCATTTCAAAGCACCGGCCTCTGAATTGCTTCATGCCGTCCCAGTCAGTCCTCCCACTGAAGGTGCTAGGTTCATCTATGAGGAACCTGAACTTTCAAATCATTTGATGCAAGTACTGATGAAGCCTTCGAAGGCTGGCCAAATTCCAAGGACCACTTTCCTCATCAAGGAAATGCTTTATGTGCCAAGGACAGTTTATCGCATATTTACCAAAACCCTCAGTCCTATCAAGGGCCACAACTCTGATGACGAAGAGGTTGTTGGCATTATGAAGAATCTGCTATTCAATATCATCCATGGTATTCCTAACAACTACCACGATTTCTTCATGAGGACTTTGGCCAATGCTGCTCTGTCACCTTTTGAGTTGAAGCCTTATGCTCCCTGGATCATGAAATTCATCAGATCAAGGTCTTCAATTCATTATAAGGCTGACATTCAAAATCATCTCAGCTATTTGCCCCCTATTGAAGTCCTCAAACGGACTATTTCCTTAGCTGATGAGAAGGGCAAGGCTACTATTATAGATGAAGGCACTCGTCCATTGGATGGACAGTTTCGCAAAGCTGCATCATATTCCACCAATGATGACTCTACAACACAAGATTCTACCGCCAAAGCTTCAGAACAAAATCCTCAAGCCACAGCTCCGCGTGTGATGACTGATCATGAACTTCTCCTTAGTCTTCATCAGAAAGTTGATCGAAATCACAAGTGGGTCAAGCGTCAGTTTGGTGCAATTCTTCAGAACATGACAGTCACTCAAAATACTGTGAAGAAGAATCACTACTACTTGCATGAAGTCTTTGACCGCACTTGGGCTATTCTGTCTAATCTTTATAGTGCTGAAGATCTCAAGGAGATGGGCTTTCAACAGGACTTTGACTGGTCTCAGCCACCTTTGAAGAAGTTCAAGAAGATCAAAGTTCCTCAGCTCGTCGCCAGTTCATTTTCTTCATCGCGCGAGACGGATGAAGCTGAAGACTTGAACGACACCACGGTAGGCCCAACTCCAATGGACGACCCCAACAACGCTGGCGCTCCTCCATCGACATCATGATGATATTCTTCAGGGGTTTTAGTCCTCATCTTTCGTCCCTTTTGGTCATTCGATGACAAAGGGGGAGAAATTTGAGTTAGTCTTCAAGCGGGTCTATATATATGGGCATTTTTTTGCTAAGTTACAACTCTTGTTCTTCTGAAGTATTTGTTGGATTGAGTTGTAAACTTAAGTCCTATGGTGGTCTGATACTTTTGCTCTGTTTTTCTGGATGCTATTTCCTCAATATGTTAATGCATGCATGCTGAATTACATCAGTCACCATATTTCATCATGCATTTCAAATTCTTCATATCATATGTTAAATGCGTGTATGAATTACAAGATATAGGGGGAGATCTCCATGATATTACTCTACAATGTGCATTTGCTATTCAAAGCAAATTCCTCAAATATGCACATCTTCAGGGGGAGTTCTTCTATATCTTGCAATCAAATTCCTCAATATCAGTATTTACACTTTGAAAACTTAACCTATATTGTCATCAATCACCAAAAAGGGGGAGATTGTAAGTGCATCTAGTGCCCCTTAGTGATTTTGGTGTATTGAAGACTTATAGGTTAAGGGACTAATGCGTTTGTGAGTGTACACAGGTCTATAAGTCTATGAGGAGTTTGATATTTAGAGAGAAAGTCGACCCCTAAAAATGAATGTCTTCAACTGAAGACTTTGGCTTTCTGAAGACTTTGAAAGTGAAGAAATTGGTGTGACCGTGAAGACTTGATATTCATGCGAGGATTATGAAGCGTGAAGACTTTTGTTTTCATAGTTTCATTTTTCTCTTTCTTGAGTCATAGGAAACACCATACTGTTAAAGGGGGTCGAGGTAAAACTAAGGAAAAGTTTCCAAGTGATGCTCATCTCAAAATCCTACACCTACCCAATCCTTTAGAGTGAAGCCATTGGAAATCTCATACAGTTCAGTCAATTTCTTCAGTGACAGAGACGAAGTTCTTCTGTTCTCTGAGGAACTTGTTCTGACAGAGGAGTTAGGAATTCGCCAGTGCGGATTGCCTACAAGTGAGGAACATGATAGCCCTGGGGAATTTGATACACAAATTTAAGACCGTTGCTGTGCTACGCGCCAGCTGTCCCAAAATATCTACCCACCTAACGGTCATATCATTAAAGGGCATTTATGTCTTATCATGTCGGGCTGCTCCCTAGGCTATAAATAGGCGCCCCCTACAACCACTAGCTGGTTGGCTGCTCCGAGAGATAGATTGACACTTGTCATTTAGAGCATCCCATCCTCCGAGGACTTTGAGCGAAAATCATCAAGTGAGGAAAAACCCAAAAAACCAAACACCTACAAACCCAAAGTGATTGAGCATCACTGAAGAGATTGTTCCTGTGTGGAACCGACGCTTGTTACCTTTGAGGACTGTGCATCCTCCAGACGGTTAGGCGTCATGGTCTAGAGCATCCAAGAGGAAATTGTGGATCGCCGAGTGACCGAGTCTGTGAAGGTTTGGAAGTCAACTGAAGACTTACCACGAGTGATTGGGCGAGGTCTGTGTGACCTTAGCTCAAGGAGAATATGGTGAGGATTGTGTGTCCGGGACTGTTTGTCCTCAGGTTTAAATATCTAGCCGCTCCAACTAGACGTACAACTGTCATAGCAGTTGGAACTGGTCTACCAAATCATGGTCTTCACCGAGCTACTGGTTCTATTTCCTCAACCCTTCCATTTCCTCGCATACTTGCTGTGTATTTGATCGTTACAATTTGAATACTTTGACTGAAGACTTTCTCCATTTCCTCAATCCTATTTCTTCAGTTAGTTTGTCTTCAGCCTGCTTATTATGTGTTTACGCTACTTGTACTCTGTTTTGTTTCATTTCATCATGATGACTATGCTACTGCTTTATTATGCATGTACCTGAGTACTTATTTCGCTGCTTGTAGTTCATTGCTTAGGAATTTCCTCACCTTGAAATTCCTCAGTGACGAATTTGTAAAAATCGCCTATTCACCCCCCCTCTAGTCGATATAACGCACTTTCAATTGGTATCAGAGCCAGGTACTCCCTTGTTCTGTGTGATTTTGGTTTAACCACCTGGAGTTTTAGTTATGTCGACTGCAGGCATGATCAAGGTCTTGGCTGGGTGTCCTACCTTCGATGGGACGGACTACCCCTACTGGAAGAACAAGATGCGCATGCATCTTGAGGCAATTGACAACGATCTCTGGTACGTTGTGGAAAATGGCGTTCCCTCCGTCACTCCTTCCGTGAATGCTGCTGATGTGAAGAGATTCAAGCAACTCGACTCTCAAGCGAAGAATATCATATGTGGCCATCTGAGCAAAGGGCAGTATGGCAGAGTGAGTGCTTTGGAGACAGCTAAGCTTATCTGGGATAGGCTGTCCAAGGTCAATGAAGGAGTCTCAACTCAACATGACTCTCGAGTTGACGTTCATCGCAATCTCTTCAACCGCTTCAAAAGACTCGATCCAACAAATACTTCAGAAGAACGAGAGTTGTAACTTAGCTAAAAAAAGGCCCATATATATAGACCCGCTTGAAGACTAACTCAAATTTCTCCCCCTTTGTCATCGAATGACCAAACGGGACGAAAGATGAGGACTAACGCCCCTGAAGAATATCATCATGATGTCGATGGAGGAGCGCCAGCGTTGTTGGGGTCGTCCGTTGGAGTAGGGCCTGCCGTGGTGTCGTTCAAGTCTTCAGCTTCATCCGTCTCGCATGAATATCAAGTCTTCACAGTAACACCAATTTCTTCACTTTCAAAGTCTTCAGAAAGCCAATGTCTTCAGTTGAAGACATTCATTTTTAGGGGTCGACTTTATCTGTAAATATCAAACTCCTCATAGACTTATAGACATGTGTACACTCACAAACGCATTAGTCACTTAACCTATAAGTCTTCAATACACCAAAATCACTAAGGGGCACTAGATGCACTTACAGTTTTTACTTAGTTTTATGTTTTAGTAATCTTTTATACCTATCTCTATTAGATCTCACACTTGTTCGAGACCGTGAAGGGATTGACAACCCCCTTTTCGCATTGAGTGCAAGTGTTTGTTAGTTTGTGCAGGTGCATAGATTGGAGACTTGCTTGTACCTCCTACTGGATTGATACCTTGGTTCTTAACTGAGGGAAATACTTATCTCTAGTTTGCTGCATCACCCTTTCCTCTTCAAGGGAAAAATCAACACAAGCTCAAGAAGTAGCAATGAGTCCAATGAGCACGAGTTCCAGAAAGCCACATAAGCCATGTGCGTTGACGGACATGCATCTTTGCATTCCTCCCATGGCCAACTCAAGCAGTGGGTGCATGAATGCAATGCAGCAAAACCAGTAGTTGATGCCCAGAAGCCACTCAAATTGTCCAACACGCCCATCATCTTTGATGCTGAGGACCACCCTGATCACACAAATGTGGTCGGGTCCTTGCCGTTGTTGGTTTCACCAACAATACGCAACCTCAAAGTAATGAAGATGCTGGTTGTCGGTGGGGCTGGTTTGAACTTGATCTCACATGATGTGATCAAGAGGCTGGAAATTTCCGACAAAGATCTCTAAAAGACAGGCATATTTCAAGGGATCAATCCGAGAAGAAGTCAGCCGAAGGGCAAGATCATGCTGTCGGTGACATTTGGCAGTGAGCTAAATTATAGGACGAAGAAGATTGTCTTCAATGTTATCAAGATTCCATTGCCATATACTGGGATCCTTGGCCGCCCAGCACTGGCTAAGTTCATGGTAGCATTGCACTATGCCTACAACACGTTGAAGATGCGAGGACCAATGAGCATCATCACCATCAATTGCGACAAGAAGGACATGCTCATTTGCGCTGATCAACTCTACCGGGAAGCAGTTGCAGCATCTACCGCCAAGGCACTTGCTCTTGCCAACAAAGCTCCGGGGGGGGGGAGAAGAGGAAGAAGATCGGCAAGACCTCTGATAAGGACTCCGGCAAGCGCAACTCTTCAGAGTGCTGCGCATCTGTTGAGGACATGCCGAAGAGCTCTACTGACAAGAGCAAGAAATCCAAACTAACTCCACCAGCAACCAAGAAGGTGTCCACCAAGGAGGATGACACGGGAGGCACTTTCACCATAAGTGCCACCCTTGATGACAAATAGGAAAGCGCGGTCATTGCCTTCCTGTGGGCTAATGTCGTTGTGTTTGCATGGCAACCATCTGGCATCCCTGGTGTTCCCAGGGAGGTAATTGAGCACCACCTTTGTGGCACCCCGGCTCAGAGAGACCGGAATGCCCGTATTCTCGCCCAGATATCGAGGTAAGTCTTCTGGAATATGGCACTGCTCGACATAGAACAAATCAGCTCTTTATTACAAAGGATAAGGGATACAAAGGTCTGATGTTACAAAGAATCACATCAGCATGGCAACACTACGCCTGCTAAGGTAGCTCTATGCTAGCAACGGAACAACTAGTAGCAGCGGAATAACTTCTAGCAGCGGAACAACGATGACAGTGGTGAACTCCACTCCGCAGGGACTCTAGCTGGGACACGATCTAGCTCGCACGCGTAGTAACCTCGACAAGCAATCAATCAATCACGACATCACCTGCAATCTGGCATGACACACCAGGTCAGTACATTGGATGTACTTGCAAGCTCACAACAACCAAAAGCATCAAGGCAAGACAATAACATAGCATTTAACAGGTTAAGTTATTAACAACTACTATGATGAGAAAGCAACTACCAAGCATGATATGATACTACTAGAATTACTGCTGAACCACCATCTCAAGAACCATCTCACTCTTGGCTATCCGGCCAAGCAATAAATCACCTCGATCACCTCGTGATCAATACCTCCACGTGATCACCGCGTGACCACATCACAAACTGAATGATCGTCCTCGAGATCATCCCAATATCCTCATCATCATCCTGCCAAACTGTACTGCTCAAATATAACAACATATAAATCACCTATAAGTCATTCCATCATGTGAGTGTTGATCGAACGGTGTGACCTAGTACAAACTTGTGCCCATGACCGAGGACGCGGCTATCGATAGATTAAACACACACTCTATAGAGGTTAGCACACTGTACCCACATCATAGAACCCATGGCCTCTTGCTCCCATTCGGGTGGACCAACGGCGTTCCGACAAAACCAGTCTACTGCCATGACACTCTCCCGGCCACTCCGACCAACTCCCCTTTGGGCTAAGTCATGGGTGGCCCCGATGTCACCTCGTGACATCCAACGGCCACCGTCGTGGCAAAACAAAATAGTCCCAAATGGGGACAACCCGGGTACAACAACAATGGGCACATAAGGCTATCACCGCCTACCGGGCCAGGGCAGCACACATGCATAACCTTTCCTAGTTGGAGGCACCAGCGAGAGGCATGACAATAGACAGCATTAGGGCCTTCCCATAAAGGCAAATGTGGTTGCACTGGAAAAGCCCGGTTCGGTGGCACCTGACCAACGAAATGACGGAATTTATCCCCAAAGTATAACTGATACTCCGATATCATATATCCACCTGTAATCCAAGTCATAGCAATATCCAACACATAATCCAGAGAATAATATAGTCATAACCTAATACTCCGAGGGTAGCATATCAACTAAGATCATAATGAATCCAAGAAACATGATACTACTAATCCAATAACAAAATCAAAATACTCACCTAAGATCCACATGATAACATCATATCCAAAATAATACTCCAAAGCATAATATCCAATACCATCATGAAAATAATATAAAGCCACTAATAATCCAATGGCACATGTCATCCTCATAAGCTGCAAAATATTAGTCCTAGAACTCCAAGCAACATCATGGCAATAGCAAGATCAAAATATTACTCCGAGAAATGCCATGAACAAGTCATATGTAGCTAATGCAAATTTTAAGCAAGTTTAAATAAGTAAACCATGTCATTGCATTGCATTCATGCAAATGGAGGGTGTGGTTGGATTCACCGGGAGGAAGTGCGAGAAGCTCACGGAAAGAACCGCCGGAAATCTTTATCTCTCGAAGGGGGCTGAATAAGGGCAAGGGCATAATGGTCATTTTCAGAATGTGACAACATCATGAAAATGATACCAACAGAACGGGCTCGATGAGACGAAGAAGTGGGCTTTGGAAACACCTCATTTGGAGTTGTGAGCAAAAAGTTATAAACGTTTTTCTACTAGGGACCCATCTGTAATCAAAATCATCACAAACAGGCCCTCAGCTGGAAAAACAGAACGCGCCTTTGCTAAAATACGCTTTCTAGATAAGAAAGCGCATTTCTGCCCACAGCCGCACCAGTTTACGCTTTCGTTTAGGGAAAAAGTATTCCTGGGAATACGCTTCCACTAATCCACGTCAGCGGGCCGGCCGGGTCAACACGTAGAGGCCGATGAGCGGGACCCACTGGTAGGGGGGTCATCGTCTTCGTCTTCTTCTCGCACGCGCCAGGCAGAGGAGAGGGGCGGCTCCCGACGGCGATTGCCGGAGCTCCAGGCCGTCTCCTGTGGCACTCAGCCCATGGATGAGGTCAGCGCGGCGAGACGCACACACTGATCCCATCCACTGCCGGCGGGGTGACACGAGACGAAGATGGCCTTGACGCCGGCGGTCGGTGGTAGTCGGGCGAGGAGGGACATGGCGCTCCGGTGCGCCAGAGGAGGGGCTGAAGAGCAGAGGAGGCCCGCCGGGATCTGATTGGTGCTATGGTGGTGATGGAATGGAGGGAGAGGCTCGGGCTCGCTCGGATTTGAGCAGACACCGTCGGCGGTCGAGGCGGCCATTGGAGGCCTCGAGGCATCCTTGAGCTAGCTTGAGTGGTGGGGGTGCTACTGGGAATGAGAGGGAGTGGATGGTGAGGAGAGACGCGGCCGGGGCGGCTTAAATAGCCGAGGGGAGGAGGTGTCGCGCTGGCGGCTGCCGCGGACATGTGGGCACGCAAGCGAGCTTAACGGTAGGCTACGGGAGCATAACAGGGGGGCGGAGGTGATGCCAGGAGCACGGGGAGGAAGAAGACGGGGCGGCAACAGAGGCGGTCGGCCACAGTGTGCTCGTGGCCGTCACTTCGGCTCGGTCCGGCGAGCAGCTAGCAGGGGAAGGGGGTTCAGAGGAGTGAGGTGGAAGAAGGATGAGGGTGGTCGGCACCAGAGGATGCGTGAGGCTCGCCGGAGAGAGGGACCCGAAGCAAAACGATGTTCTAGACGCGGCAACAGCGAGCAGAGCACGTGCGTAGGCAAAATCCAACGCGGTCACCACGCGACATGTCACGGGGAGGACGGGAGGGGCTGGCAAACCTTGTCTGGTGGCTAGTCCTTGCTCCCCAAGGCTTCCCAGGAGTGAAATATCTAGAGAAGGAGCCAGGGAGAGATGTGAGGCTTCGTGAAAAGTTTGCTGTAGCAAACTTGGCTGCACACCTATGATCAGCAAAGAAGGGCTAACGGCCAAATAGGATGTCTGGGGTGTTTAGGTTAAGAAGGATTATGATCCTGGGGGTTTTGGAAGGAAATGGACCAAAATTAAGCATAGTTGCTTTGCAGCTGCCATTAAGGTCCAGAATCAAGATTAGGCTGGTGCACTCACATAGATTAGCCACTTGAGCTGAAATTGGGTATATCATGATGATATGGACATATGAAGATGTTGTAAAAATTTCATAGCAAATGGACTTGCCAAAATGGTACTTCCTTCACAGCTATCCTCTCTGTCCAGAAACTTGGAATAATATTGTTGAGAAAATAGATTGCTTAAATGATCCCAAATTTTGTGGAGAGAGGTTTTATGGGTAGGAGCATGATCTGGTAATTTTTCAGAATTAATGAAGCAATATAAATTATACTTGCTTCACAACCTGAAAATATTAACAGAATCAAAGATTTGATCCTGTGCTCACATAGATGATTGGATGGAGCTGAAAATTGGAGGAATGTGATAATATGAGCACATGAAGGAGTGTGCAAAATTTCAACTCATTTGGGTATTCCTAGCTAGTACTTCTTTCAGAATGGCTTCTGTTTGACAAAAACTTTGAAAATTTGCTGAGGAAGATTCACTAGGCAAATGGAGCTGAATTTTGGCATGGAGCAATTATTTGGATGATATAGCATGCCCAAAAAGTTTGGGAGCAATCAAGAAAGGATAGATGGCACTTCCTTCACAGAAAACAATACTGGACAAAAATGAAGAATTAATATTGGGGAATTATTTTTGGGCTAGGAAAGAAAGTTTGGGCATATTTGAGGAATATATGACCCAAAGAAATTATGAGAATTATTTGGGAATTGTGGGAGTGACAGAAATATAGGTTGCTTCACAACCCAGGACAAATAGGGTTATTCCTTTAATAGAAAAAGGAATATTCCTGAGAAAAAGAGTTTTAGGGTTGGCTAGAATAGAAATGACATGATCTTGGGAAAGTTTTGAGAATGATTAGCCACTTGGGAGAAGAAATGAGGATGATCTCCCAGGTTTCAAGTCCACAAATCCACTCCAAAAATAAAATCAGAGCAAAAACCAAATAAATCAAAAAGAAAAAGAAAGGGCCAAAAACCAGGGTGTTACAAACCTTCCCCCCTTAAAGAAATCTCGTCCTCGAGATTTTGTTGCTCAGGGAACAAGTATGACTTGAGGACACCGTTTCCATCTCGGATATCCAGTTCATTTATATGTTGTTCCCTCAAGAATTTCATATGATTTTCTTACCTTGCTTTGGGGTGGTTTGCTTCACCTTTCCCAAATTCTGACAGGTTTTTGCTCATATACCAAATCCTTTTGCTGGCGTTGATTCTCTCAGATCTGTGGTGATATCCAATGGATCTGAGCATAAATCTTCCTTTGGTCATGAAAACCTTTTTACTTCTGCCATGGGGTTTGCTCAAACAAATACATGTATTCCGGGTTCAATAAATGCTGAGAATCATGACCATTCTCCTGATGAGATCTGGCTGCTCGTAGGTGGTACCGACTTATCTTGATTTGTTTCTTTGTCTAGAGCATGAGATACGTACCAAAGATTTGACTACCTTCTGTCGTGAGCAATATAAAAGGGTATGGACTTATAGCTGTAGCGTACTTCAAACATTAGCATCTTGACACTGGCTTGACAGAGGTGCTGGCGGAAATATACTTTTCCTGACAATTTATCCGTGTACTTGGTTCCACCAGTGAGTATACCTATTCTGAGCTGATTTTTTGGCTTTTGACTTACCCATGTGGTCGGTATACTCATCTGTGGTAATAGGCTGTGAGATGCTTTAACACTGCCGCTGAAGTCAAACTGCTGAGGTTGCAAAGAAATCTTGGATCTGACAGAACAGACTTGGATATTCCACACTAACCATTCTAAGTGGGTCAGCAGGATATGAAGTCCTTGTAAAACGGAGTAGGTCTCTGAGGGTATGTCTTTTGTGGATCCATATGGAATCCTGACCTCCAACTGAATTGGGTATCCGAACCCTGATGGTCGAGCAAAATCATCATACCGTTGCTGTCAGTCTCACCCTTTGACAGTCATGATTTTCTTTGTCAGGATACCTTACTGAAATAGCTTGGCCACATATGTCCTTGATTCTTCGTATGACCATGAATGTGGTTAGTGCAATATTTTTGGCACCACTCCTTGTGCTTGTTTCCTGACCTGGGTTCGCACATATATGACATATACTCAGGGCATGTAGCTGTACAGAGCTCGTTGTTGAGGCAAATCATACAAGAGGGTGACAAGGGTGACAAGAGTTCTGGATATTACCTTGTCGGGTGCGGGAATATTAGCCTTGGTAACCATTGTCAAGACTGTTGATTTTGCGTTGTCAACTCCAGAACTTGTCGATCCTTGCATTACATGAGATGTATCTCTGCTTATCTTCATTGGGCATGACTCATGAGGTTGTTATATCCTTACCTTTCTTAGATATATCTGCTTGATCACTGGCGCATCTCGTATGAGTGACTGATATGACCGGGGATGCATGCTCACCATATATATAAGAAGAATATGCAAACGAACACTCGTTCCTTGCGGTAGGCATATGTCTTGACTGAGTGATACTTCTGACAAAAATGTTGCAGATCTGATTTTTGAACTGCGCTGTCATATACTGCCAACTCACAATGTAATACTTGATGATGATGCGAAGTGTTGGACTGACGTAGGCTGTGTGTCTTATGTGGGAAGCCATCCGAGTAGCTTACTGAAGAAGACATCGATAGCTTATACTCGAAGATTTTGTTATGGTGGCATGCTGGAGAAGGCTGGGTTCCGTACCTGAGAAGCTTCTCCTCAGGTTGCTTGTTGAGAAATATTCAATTTCTTATGTCAAAAGCCTTTACCGAGGTATCTTGCTGTGGAAGACTGGGTATCTTGGACCGGAATCTCTCCATATGTTGTACTGAGGGGAAATTGAGGAGCCTTGCATCGTAAACTTCTTCGATAGTGTGTGGAGGAAGACTGAGTTTCTTATATCCAAAGCTTCATACTGTGATATGCAGGCTGAAAGCCATACACACACCCATAATATTTTGCGGTTGGTTACTTGCATGAGAAAAATTGTTTGACTGTCTTCCTTGATCATAGCACATTCTGGCTTTCTTTTGGACTATAACATATTTCAAGCGTCATTCATTGCTGAGCCAAAACTTTGTATATGAGCCATACCTTTGACTGAAAATATACCGTTGATCTTGCAGCTGACTTGTCTTCCTGCTGACTTGACCATTACTATGTGAGGATTAAGTACTGATGTAGACTTGATGTGTTTAGCTGAGCTTCTTCCGACTATTTGAAATCCTTATTGCTTCTTCGAGTCCGGGGTCGGTTGATGAGCAACTTCCATAAGGGGAAATAAGGTAACACCGAGAGCCCAAAAGAAACAACTCAACTAAACAAAAGCACACAAAAACAAAGTCACATATTAATGCTATTCACACAATATGCATGCCTACTTAAGAACACAAATCTCCCAGGAACTCCGGTACTATGGTCTAACATGCTGTGACGGTGTGCACCAAGATGGATTAGCGTGTGGAAAAGTTGGTGTAAACATAGCTACACCAAGTGCGGGCTTAGTTAGGTAGCAACCTGGACTAGCTCGGAGGCGAGGACGTACTTGGTAACCATGTAGCGGGACACAAAAGTGACCACCACATCATCATCAAGTGGACGGAAGGGATCCGTGCTTGTCCAAGGAATAGGATAGTGGGGAAAACTGAGTCTGCTGGCATTGCCCTTTTTTGATAGCTAGGATCATTAAGGGTTGCCAACACGACAAGAGGAAAAGCACGATTCGGGGTAGAAGCATGTCTACCACCAAAACGATAAGCATGGCTGAAAGAAGGATATCGGCGCGATACCTGAGCACCATTTTCTGCAAACAGTGTCGGGATCACTTGGCATCACACCACTGGGACAGAAATGACACCGAAGATTAGGCAAGAAAGGAAGACGGGAGAAATGCAGGAGCTGAGCTGTAGTGGATCCGTACCGATGCCAGCTACACTCACAAGATAAACCGTTAGCAGCAAATAAAAAGGCTATATGCATGCTATGCAACAAACAAATGCAGCAACTAAATGCAACAAACAAGCCAGACTCTATACTACCGATTTCTACCGCTCACACTAACTAGGGCATCCTATAGCCAGACCTGCTCTGATACCAAGCTCTATGGCACCCCGGCTCAGAGAGACCGGAATGCCCCCTATTCTAGCCCAGAGATCAAGGTAAGTCTCTGGAATACGGCACTGCTCAGCATAGAACAAATCAGCTCTTTATTGCAAAGGATAAGGGATACAAAGTTCTGATGTTACAAAGAATCACATTAGCATGGTAACACTACGCCTGCTAAGGTAGCTCTATGCTAGCAGCGGAACAACGTTAACTCGTAGCAGCGGAACAACGACGACAGTGGTGAACTCCACTCCGCAGGGACTCTGGCTGGGACACAATCTAGCTCGCACATGCAGTAACCTCGACAAGCAATCAATCAATCACGACATCGCCTGCAATCTTGCATGACACGCCGGGTCAGTACATTGGATGTACTTGCAAGCTCACAACAACTAAAAGCATCAAGGCAAGACAATAACAAAGCATTTAATAGGTTAATTATTAACAACTACTATGATGAGAAAGCAACTACCAAGCATGATATGATACTAATAGAATTACTGCTGAACCACCATCTCAAGAACCATCTCACTCTTGGCTATCCGGCAAAGCAATAAATCACCTCGATCACCTCGTGATCAATACCTCCACGTGATCACCGCATGACCACATCACAAACTGAATGATCATCCTCGAGAACATCCCAATATCCTCATCATCATCCTGCCAAACTGTACTGCTCAAATATATCAACATATAAATCACCTATAAGTCATTCCGTCATGTGAGTGTTGATCGAACGGTGTGACCTAGTGCGAACTTGTGCCCATGACCGAGGACGCGGCTATCGTTAGATTAAACACACACTCTGCAGAGGTTAGCACACTGTACCCACATCACAGAACCCATGGCCTCTTGCTCCCATTCGGGTGGACCAACGACGTTCCGACAAAACCAGTCTACTCCCATGACACTCTCCTCGCCACTCCGACCAACTCCCCTTTGGGCTAAGTCATGGGTGGCCCTGATGTCACCTCGTGACATCCAACGGCCACCGTCGTGGCAAAACAAAACAGTCCCAAATGGGGACAACCCGGGTACAACAACAACGGGCACACAAGGCTATCACCGCCTACCGGGCCAGGGCAGCGCGCATGCATAACCTTCCCTAGTTGGAGGCACCGGCGAGAGGCATAACAATAGACCGCATTAGGGCCTTCCCATAAAGGCAAATGTGGTTGCACTGGAAAAGCCCGATTCGGTGGCACCTGACCAATGAAATGACGGAATTTATCCCCAAAGTATAACTGATACTCCGATATCATATATCCACCTGTAATCCAAGTCATAGCAGTATCCAACACATAATCCAGAGAATAATATAGTCATAACCTAATACTCTGAGGGTAGCATATCAACTAATATCATAATGATTCCAAGAAACATGATACTACTAATCCAATACCAAAATCAAAATATTCACCTAAGATCCACATGATAACATCATATCCAAAATAATACTCCAAAGCATAATATGCAATACCATCATGAAAATAATATAAAGCCGCTAATAATCCAATGGCACATGTCATCCTCATAAGCTGCTAAATATTAGTCCTAGAACTCCAAGCAACATCATGGCAATAGCAAGATCAAAATATTACTCTGAGAAATGCCATGAACAAGTCATATGTAGCTAAGGCAAATTTTAAGCAAGTTTAAATAAGTAAACCATGTCATTGCATTGCAATCATGCAAATGGAGGTTATGGCTTGTCTGGGGGAAATGGATTCACCGGGAGGAAGTGCGAGAAGCTCGCGGAAAGAATCGCCGGAAATCTTTCTCTCTCAGAGCGGGCTGAATAAGGGCAAGGGCATAATGGTCATTTTTAGAATGTGACAACATCATGAAAATGATACCAACAGAACAGGCTCGACGAGACGAACAAGTGGGCTTTGGAATCACCTCATTTCGAGTTGTGAGCAAAAAGTTATAAAGGTTTTTCTGCCAGGGACCCATTTGTAATTAAAATCATCACAAACAGGCCCTCGGCTGGAAAAATAGAAAGCGCCTTTGCTGAAATACGCTTTCCAGATAAGAAAGCACATTTCTGCCCACAGCCGCACCAGTTTACACTTTTGTTTAGGGAAAATGTATTCCTGGGAATACGCTTCCACTAATCCACGTCAGTGGGCCGGCTGGGTCAACGCGTAGAGGCCGACGAGCGGGAGCCACTGGCAGGGGGGGCGTCGTCTTTGTCTTCTTCTCATACGCGCTTGGCAGAGGAGAGGGGCGGCTCCCGACGGTGATTGCCGGAGCTCCAGGCCGTCTCCCGTGGCGCTCAGCCCATGGATGAGCTCAGCGCGGCGAGACGCAGACACTGATCCCATCCACTGCGAGCGGGGTGACCCGAGAAGAAGATGGCCTTGACGCCGACGGTCGGTGGTGGTCGGGCGAGGAGGGACACGGTGCTCCGGTGCGCCGGAGGAGGGGCTGAAGAGTAGAGGAGGCCTGCCGGGATCTGAGTGGTGCTATAGTGGTGATGGAATGGAGGAAAGGGCTCGGGCTCGCTCGGATTTGAGCAGAGGCCGTCGGTGGCCGAGGCGGCCTTTGGAGGGCTCGAGGAATCCTTGAGCTAGCTTGAGTCTTCGGGGGCGCTACTCGGAATGCGAGGGAATGGATGGTGAGGAGAGACGCGGCCGGGGCGGCTTAAATAGCCGAGGGGAGGAGGTGCTGCGCTGGCGGCCGCCGCGGACACGTGGCCGGAGCCGTGGACGTGTGGGCACGCAAGTGAGCTCAACAGTAGGCGACGGTAGTGCAACAGGGAGGTTCACGGGCCAGAGGCGACGCTAGGAGCACGGGGAAGAAGAAGATGATGGCAAGAGAGGCGGTCGGCCACAGTGTGCTCGTGGCTGTCGCTTTGGCTCGGTCCGGCGAGCATTTAGCAGGGGAAGGGGGTCCAGAGGAGTGAGGTGGAAGAAGGAGGAGGGTGGTCGGCACCAGAGGACGCGCGAGGCTCGCCGGAGAGAGGGGCCCGAAGCAAAATGACGTTCTGGACGCGGCCACAGCGAGCAGGGCGCGTGCGTAGGCAAAATCCAACGCGGTCACCACGCGACATGTCACGGGGAGGACAGGAGGGGCTGGCAAACCTTGTATGGTGGCTAGTCCTTGCTCCCCAAGGCTTCCCAGGAGTGGAATATCTAGAGAAGGAGCCAGGGAGAGATGTGAGGCTTCGAGGAAAGTTTGCTGTAGCAAACTTGGCTGCACACCTGTGATCAGCAAAGAAGGGCTAAGGGCCAAATAGGATGTCTGGGGTGTTTAGGTTAAGAAGGATTATGATCCTGGGGGTTTTGGAAGGAAATGGACCAAAATTAAGCATAGTTGCTTTGCAGCTGCCATTATGGTCCAGAATCAAGATTAGGATGGTGCACTCACATAGATTAGCCACTTGAGCTGAAATTGGGTATATCATGATGATATGGACATATGAAGATGCTGTAAAAATTTCATACCAAATGGACTTGCCAAAATGGTACTTCCTTCACAGCTATCCTCTCTGTCCAGAAACTTGGAATAATATTGGTGAGAAAATAGATTGCTTAAATGATCCCAAATTTTGTGGAGAGAGGTTTTATGGGTAGGATAATGATCTGGTAATTTTTCAGAATTAATGAAGCAATATAAATTATACTTGCTTCACAACCTGAAAGTATTAACAGAATCAAAGATTTGATCCTGTGCTCACATAAATGATTGGATCGAGCTGAAAATTGGAGGAGTGTGATAATATGAGCACATGAAGGAGTGTGCAAAATTTCAACTCATTTGGGTACTCCTGGCTAGTACTTCCTTCACAATGGCTTATGTTTGACAGAAACTTTGAAAAAATGGTGAGGAAGATTCACTAGGCAAATGGAGCTGAATTTTGGCATGGAGCAATGATTTGGATGATATAGCATGCCCAAAAAGTTTGGAAGCAATCAAGAAAGGATAGATGGCACTTCCTTCACAGAAAACCATACTGGACAGAAATGAAGAATAAATATTGGGGAATTATTTTTGGGCTAGGAAAGGAATGTTTGGGCATATTTGAGCAATATATGACCCAAAGAAATTATGAGAATTATTTTGGAATTTTGGGAATGACAGAAATATAGGTTGCTTCACAACCTAGGACAAATAGGGTTATTCCTTTAATAGAAAAAGGAATATTCCTGAGAAAAAGAGTTTTAGGGTTGGCTAGAATAGAAATGATATGATCTTGGGAAAGTTTTGAGAATGATGAGCCACTTGGGAGAAGAAATGAGCATGATCTCCCAGGTTTCAAGTCCACAAATCAACTCCAAAAATAAAATCAGAGCAAAAACCAAATAAATCAAAAAGAAAAAGAAAGGGCCAAAAACCAGGGTGTTACAACCTTACTGTTTGCCCTCATGTGCGACCCGTCAAGTAGAAGGTCAGGAAGCAAGCTTTGGAATGGCAACAGTTTATTGCCGAAGAAATCAAGAAACTAGAAGCGGCAGGCTTGGTCAGAGGAGTGCTCCATCGAACTTGGTTGGCCAATCCATTCGTAGTGCGCAAAGCAAATGGGAAATGGAGACTTTGTATTGACTACACAAACATCAATAAAGCTTGTCCAAAGTATCCTTTTCCTTGCCGTGCATCGACCAGATTGTGGAATCCACTCTCGGTTGTTATTTACTCTCTTTCCTTGATGCCTATACCGGTTATCATCAGATTTTCATGTCCAAGGAAGATGAGGATAAAACCGCATTCATCACTCCATGTGACACGTATTGCTTTATACTATGCCTTTCAGATTGAAGAGTGCTGGTTCTACATTTGCAAGAGCAGTCCAGATTGGGTTTGAGCCCCAGCTGCACAGGAATGTGGAAGCATATATGGATGACATAGTGGTCAAAACCAAGGACAAGGTAACCCTCATACAAGATCTAGAAGTGACATTTGCAAATCTGCCCAAGATCAATTTAAAGCTCAACCCTGAGAAGTGTGTGTTTGGCATCTGTCGGCGTGCGACACTTATGGGATCCTGAGAGATCCCTTTACGATTCGGCGGGGGGAGAGGTATACGCAAAGAGCAGAACCAATGATCAACGCGTGAGGTTTTTACCCAGGTTCGGGCCGCTGATCAGCGTAAAACCCTACTCCTGCTTTGTGTTCTTATTGATGTTCTTGAGCCTAGCCTTCAGGAGCGCTCGCAATGAACAGTCCGTTCAAAGAGCAGCTACGCATGCAGAATGGGCCAGAAGTTCTCCTCCTCTGTAGCAGTTGCCTTGGGCCTCCTTTTATATGCTCAAAGGGGTCACCACAGTGGCAAAATGTACATACATTGAGGTGTAAAGTAGCTACAGGGTATCATACCTAACCCCTGACGGATTAGGACAAGCGCATTTAATGCACCGTGAGGTGTCCGTTTAGGTGTCCTCACTTTCTTGGGGATGGAGAAAGGGGCCATCCCATCAGCACCGCTTAAGCTCTCCTCCACTGGCGCGTTACCACGCATCTAGAGAAGGACCCAGAATGTCAGACTTGTTACTGTGCCGAAGCGGTGGCACAGTGGCAGAATCCCGCCAGGCACTGAACCTTGCCGGGCACCAAGCCTTGCCGGGCGCCAAGCCTTGCCAGGCGCTAAGCCTTGCCGGACGCCAAGCCTTGCCGGGCACCAAGCCTTGCCGGGCTCCACAAGCCATCTCGGCAAGGATCTTGCCGGGGAAGCCGGCCTTCGGATTCCAGCTTTGCTTATCTGCTGATCCTCAGATCTCTGACTTGATGATTTCCTTGATGGCTTGAATCGACCTCGAGCTATTCCCGGCAAGCCTTGCCGCGAGGATGGCTACAACTTCCCGTGCACAAGTACGGGGTACTAGTGGCCCAATACTTAGTACACCGACAGGAGCCCTCGGGCCTAGGCCATACACGAGTGCGAGGCGTTGTTGGGCTAGGCCCAAACAGTGCACGGGCACGCGTGGCAGGGAATTAACTGCTCGTAAATATCTCGTTTTACTGTGCCCACCACTACGCGCACGGAGCGCGCGATGTGGGAAGCGTGCCAAAAAGGCTGCAACTGCCTCAGGCCTATAGAGGTGCATTCACATTGGGGAATAAAAGAGGCGGCCCCGCTCCTTCCCCATAAAAAGGAGAAGTCGCAGAGGCACAAACCTATTTACCCCCCTCTTCTTTTCAATCTGGCCATCGCCATCGCCTTCCTCCTCTCGAGCTCAGAGCGTAGCCCTTTTCCTCTTCCGCCCGCTGCTTCCACGCTCGCTCCACCCCCAGCTTCCGTCCTCACAGTCACCATGGCGCCCAAGGCCAGCAAAGGCAAGGGCAAGGAGGTGAAAGCCGACGTACCGGAGAGCGAACTGGCGAAGATGGGGAAGAGGCTCATCGTCTTCCCCCCAACGCTCGATGCCGAAGCTCTGAAGGGGCGATACCAGTGCATGTGGGCGAAAGAGACGCAAGCTCACCCCGCCACACGCGTAATCCCAGGTGCTTGCTCCAAAGGCAGATCGGACAGATACCCTTTCTTCACTGCATATTTCTATTGCGGGCTCTGTCCCCCCTTTTCCGACTTCTTCAATGATATCATGTACACATACGGCTTTCGCCTTCTCGATTTCACGCCGAATGCGGTACTTTGCATGTCTATCTTTGCCCATCTCTGTGAAAACTTTGTTGGCGTGATTCCCAATTCTGCTCTTTTTCACCATTATTTCTTCCCTCGAATCCAAAAAGGAGAGGCCCTCTCTGGTTCTATCGCCTGGATTCCAAGAGCTTGGAATAAGGAAATATACCCAGAAGGAGTTTACCGTGAAAAGTGGGATGAGTGGCGGGCTGAATGGTGCTGGATCCAGGAAGCAGATCCCCATCCTTTTTGTCATCCCCAGCAATAGAAGGTGGTCCGCGGCAAGGATTGGAGCGACCCCGCAGTGGAGGACGAGAGGCTCACAATCGCCACCACCAGGATCCTTCGCCTGAAGGCTGCCGGGCTGACGATGGAGATGATCGGCTTCGACTTTCTCCGCCGCCGCATCGCCCCTCTGCAGAACAGGGGAAGGCCAGCTTGGGAATACAAGAACGCGGCAGATATCATGAGATTGCGCCCTGGGCTGAACAACAATCTGACCGCTATGCAGCTTGGTGCTCTCCGTCAAAAGTTATTCCAGCGCGAAGACAAGCATCGGCTGCCGGCAAGGATTGTCCCCTTGTGCAATAATTCTGCTTTGGGATCAATCATTGCCTTCATGCCAATGTTCAATGCCCACGGTCTTGACCCGACCTGGGCCGAGCCATCCGAGGAGGAAGCGCAGAAGTTTTTTGACAACTTGACGGAGAGGCCTGTCCGGCAAGAGTCAGATTTCGTCCGAGCCACCACCGATCAAGAAGTAGCTTATATTGCTACTAGGGTGGAGGAGGCAAATCTTGCCGCGGAGGCCGGCAGCGTCGGCTTCACAGAGTGGAGGTAAAGCCTGCCGGGGAGGACGAAGTTGCCGGGGAACAGAGCAGCGCAGCCGCTGAGAGCTCGTCCGGCGAGGACACGGCCGAAGAAGAAACGCGAGAATAGCTCCCACCCCCGAAGAAGACGAAGCGTGTTCTTCGGAAGGCTGCATCTAGTGTCCCGGCAAGCCAGCCTTCTTCGAGCGGCGAAGCTCCCGGCAAGAAAGTGGCCGGCAAGACCGGACTGCGGCAGGGGGCTCATCAATAGCCTGTGCGGCGCGCGAGGCCCACACCAGCGGCCACTTCTGGGGCGGCTGGAGGGTCTCGTACTACCGCACCCGAAGCTGCCCCGGCGCCTGCCACAGCCAAGCGGCCTAGGACTCCTCCTCCACCTCCTCACTCAGACACCGCAGCGGAGGCCGACTTCGACATCTCCGGCTTTAGTCTGGAGCGAGAGGAAGAAGAGTGAGTACTTTGCCACAGCTTTTACCTTCCAATCCTGGATCAATCTTACTGACTTGCTTGTATTGTCTCTGCAGTGACACGGAAACCTTGTTGGAGAGGATGGCGAAGAGGTCAAGAACTTCTACGGGTGACGAGCCCCCGGCAGGTTCCACGAGCGTGCTAAAAACCGTCGTTGTCAGCCCGGAGTCCAGTCCTCAATGCAGCCCCCAGCGCAGCCCCCAGCGTAAATTCACTGTTCTTTTTCCGCTGGCGGGTGCCGAGGCTTTCATTCTTGCCGCTCATATCTTTGGGTTCGCAGGAGAAGAACGGCAACAAGGAGAAGACATCCCCATTGTGCCTCCTTCATCGACCGCTCCGCCCACAAGCACGTCCCCGGCAAGAGATCCTGCCGACGAGCCCGTCCTAATTGAGGAGGAGCCGGCAAGCGCGGACTCCGGCAACACGCCCCCGGCAACCAGAGTTGCCAGCAGGGGCGAAGCCACCTCCCGATAGCCCGACGCTGGTACTCGATTGCCTCAGAGTGCTTGTTACTCTTTTTCTCTTATCTCTCTGACTTTAGTCACTTCAAACTTCAACCTTGATCTTATTCTTTTTTCCTCCTTCGTCCTTCAGAGTTCCCTGTGATGGAACACATGGACGTCGACGTTGTCATCGAGGAGACCGCTAGGGATGCCACTGCCGAACTAGACAGGATCGCTGCCAGCGAAGCCACCAAGGATGACACTATCGAGGCTGGTGGTGCTCTTGACGGGGAGGCCGCCAAGACTGCTCAAGAGGAAACCGCCGAAGAACCTACTGAAGGAGGCGACAGGGAGGATGAGGACCGCACTGAAGGCATTCCTGCCGCAGGAGCGCCAGGCGCTGCACCGGCCACAGAGCCCCCTGCTGCTGGTGAGGCAGCCACTGAAGACCAGCCATCAACATCTGAAGGCCCCTCATCCAGCAAATACCTCAAGGTTGGCAAGAACCTGTTCGTCAACTTGCCGGGGACGGCAAGCACTGGAGCACCAGCCGAAGGAGAAGTCTTTGAAGAAATCATTGCTACTACTGGGCTCGAAGTTGTTGACGACCCTAGCACTAGCAGTGGCAAATCTGAAGAGGATCAGCTCCTTCAGGCCATGAGCGAGAATTTCCGCAAGCTCCAGGCTCTCCATCGCGCCCGAAAAGAGAAGGCGGACTCCAGAATGGCAGTTGTCGAGGCGGCCGAAGCGGATTTTCAAAGGCGCGTCGCACAAATGCAGATCTGGCATGCCGAGGCCCTCCAAGAGTTGGTTGCCGGCCGGGAACAAGTGAGCCAGTAGTGGAATGAGATCCTCCTGAAGCAATCCGATATGGAGAAGGCGCATGATGAAGCTGCTCAAAGGATTGCTGCCGAAGATGCCCTCCTGACGGGGCGCCGCGTTGCTCTCGATGCTCATGAGGAAGATCTCACCGCACGTGAGCAGGCGCTCGCCGCCAAGCTCCACAGCAAAGATGAGGATATCGAAAATCTTGTCGCGCGGCGGACCCAGGAGCTGGAGCAAAAACATAAGGAGGCGCTCGAAGCTCTGACTGCAAGTCACGCCGACAAGCTCAAGGAGGCCGTCGATGCTGCCGAAGCTGCAGAGGCCGCCAAGAACAAGCTGAGCGACAAGGTGAAGAGGCTGGAAACAGATCTCGAAGAGCACGGCAAGGAGCTCTCTACGCTCAAGGGTGACAGGGAAAAAACCCTCCACTCCTTGGCGGAGATGCAAGTTGCCCTGTCCGACAAGACCAAGCAGCTCTCCTCTGCGGCTGATAATATTGCGGTTCTGGAGCTGAAGCTGACCATGCTGCAGAAGTCTCTCGAGACCGGCAGGGCCCGTGAGAAGGCTCTACTCAAGGATCTCCAAGGAGAGAGGAACCTGCTCAAGAGTGCCGCCGCCGCCCAAACCGAGTATGAGAAGGGAGTGGAGATCTGGACTGGACGTCTCATCGCCACCGCGGAGAAGCTTACCACAGAACTGTCAACCATGGGCCTGTCGAACTTCAAGTATTCTTCCGAGGAAAGAATATCTCCAAGTGCCAGGTTGACGATGTTCTTTGAAAGCATCATCAACGCGTTGAGGGTGCTCCAGTCTAGCCGGGTGACCTAACTGGCCAACAAGACTCGCCGGCTTTGCCGGGCCGTCCTCCGCAAGGTGCTCATCAAGGTGGTGCATAGCAATCCCGGCATCGACCTCTCCAACGCGCTCGGCCATCTGCCAAGGGATGCAAATGTTGAGGCGCTTGAAGAGTGCATCGCGCCTATCCTTGAGAAGGTGGACTCCATCAAAAGGATAGAAGGCCAGCGCAGGGATTGAGTGCTTCCCTTTTTTTCTTGCCGTCGTCATCTCATGTAAAAGACAATTAAGTCTCAAGTTAGAATTGTGGCAACTCATGGATGTAATACAATTTGCCTAGGTTCATGCTTGCTATTTTCCTTGTCTGATTCCTTTATGTATGGAGTTTATCCTACGCTTATTGAAAAACTTGCCGGCGCGCAACCTGCCGCGAGCGCTGGGTGCGGGACTTCAGCAGCCTGCTGGAGGAGCAGCGGCCAGCAAGACTCCTTGGTGTTCTCAGTGCAGCCACTTAAATCGCTGAGCAGGCTCGAAACAAAATAAGGGTGTGACCGATTACAACAAGGGTTCCTTCGCGTGCAGATTTTCCATACAAGAGTCGGAATCGTCCAAGGAAATAACTTTGTAATAAAAGAAAAACTTGCTCTGAGTTTTTAGGACTTAGCTTTCTATCTTTGTCCTTCCTCTGGCAAGCGTCGATTCCGAACGTCGCCAACTGCTATTCATATCTCCCTTCCCCCTCCAGCAAATGTGCACGCGAGGAATCCTTCTGTCTTTCGAGAAAAAGAAAGAAGCGAAAATAAAGACATGAAACCTTGGCGGTTCGTTAGAACTTACCGGGATTAGGTGTCATACAACATCTTAGACAAACATGCATATATCTAAATATGAACATGGGAATCAATAAGGGAATGTACAACACTTAAATTTATTCATCTGTGCTCAGGGTCTTTGCCTGGCTTTGTACAAAGGATCACATGCCTTGCCGGCAAGACTTGTACAAAAGGGTGGTTGCCGGGGGCCCCCGGCAACCGCGCCTTATGGGTAGAATTTGCGAAGATGTTCGATATTCCAGGATTACTCACTGGAACGCCATCTTCGGTCTCCAGGCGGACAGCGCCAGGCCTGGTGACTTGTACTACCCGATAAGGGCCTTCCCACTTTGGCGTCAACTTGTTTGAATTCTTGGCGGACTGAATCCACCGAAGAACAAGGTCGCCTTCCTCAAGGCTTCGGGCATGAACTTTGCGGCCATGATAGCAGTGCAAAGCTTGCTGGTAGCGTGCAGCTCGCACTGCAGCCTAAAGACGATTCTCCTCAAGGAGCACAGCGTCATCTTGCCACAGTTGCTCTTGCTCGAGCTCATCATAAGCGAGCACTCGAGGAGATCCGTATATGAGTTCCGTGGGGAGAACTGCTTCCGCTCCGTAGACCAGAGCGAAGGGCGTCTGGCCGGTGGCTCGATTTGGTGTCATTCTGATTGACCAAAGAACCGCCGGCAACTCATCAATCCAGCGTCTTCCGCACTTTTTCAGCCTGTCAAAGGTTCTGGTCCTGAGACCGCGCAGCACTTCAGCATTGGCCCTCTCCGCTTGGCCGTTGCTTCTTGGGTGAGCAACAGAGGCAAAACAAATCTTGCCGCCAAGGTCTTGGACGTACTGCATGAAGGTGCGACTTGTGAACTATGTGTCGTTGTCGGTGATGATCCTGTTGGGCACACCGAAACGGCAAACAATTCCCTTGAAGAACTTGACAGCTGATTGTGCTGTCACCTTCCTCACTGCTTCCGCCTCCGGCCACTTTGTGAACTTGTCGATAGCAACGTACAAGTACTCAAGGCCCCCGGTAGCACGGGGGAAAGGGCCCAGTATGTCGAGCCCCCAGACCGAAAATGGCTAGGAGAGAAGGATTGTCTGAAGAGCTTGAGCTGGCTGATGTAATTTCTTCGAATGAAATTGGCACGCTTCACACTTGGTTACTAGTGCAGTCGCATCCTGGAGAGCGGTGGGCCAAAAGAAACCTTGCTGGAAGGCTTTCCCAGCAAGCGCTCTTGACCCTATGTGAGAGGCACATATGCCCCCATGTATCTCTGCCAACAGCTCTAGTCCATGCTCCCGAGGAATGCACTTCAATTTCACACCGTTTGGTCTCTTTCTGTACAGGACGTCATCGACGAACTTGTACATAACAGACCGACGGGCTACTCTCTCTGCTTCTTCCTGTTCCTTAGGGAGTTCACCTGTCTGAAGGAAATGGACAATGTGCTGCGCCCATGCTGGAGCCTGAGGCTCGACAGCTAGGACTAAAGGCATCTCCTCTGCCGGGGGAACGTTCGTCTCGACAGCAAGGGCTGAGGCCCTGCCGGAGTCTGTTGTTCCCCGGCAGGCATGTCGATCCCGGCAACTTCCATGCCGGCGGCTCCGGGGAGCTCTGCCGGGAAGTACTGGCCAGAGTTCAACTTTCTTCTCTTTTCTTGCCGCATCGATGGCGCCATGGATGGTTGAGTCAATTGGAGCACAAAAGTTCCTGGTTCCACAGGCAACTTGAGGGCGGCACGCTTTGACAGGTCGTCAGCAATATTGTTCTCGGCATGAGGAACGTGCTCCATTTGGAGACCATCAAAGCGCTCTTCCAATTTCCTCACTTCATGCTTGCATCAATGGACTTTGATAACTCTTGTTAACTTGCCTGACGACAAGTTGTGAATCGCCTTTGATGACGAGCTTTTTGATACCAAGGTCCGCCGCGATCCTGAGACCGGCAAGCAAACCCTCGTATTCTGCAGTGTTGTTGGTCGAACTCTCCCGAGGAAAGTGCATTTGGACTACGTACTTGAGGTGCTCTCTGGTGGGTGCGATAAGCAGCACGCCAGCACCGGCACCTTGCAGCGAGAAAGCCCTGTCAAAGTACATGACCCATTGCTGATCGATTTCCTTGCCGGGGAGAGTTGTTTCTTGAACTTCTTCGTCTGGCGTTGGGGTCCATTCTGCAATGAACTCCGCCAAGGCCCTGCTCTGGATCATCGAAGTGCTTTCAAACTTAAGGCCAAAGCTGGACAACTCCAACGCCCAATCCACGATCCTGCCGGTTGCCTCCGGATTTTGCAAAATCCGTTGCAACGGAAACCGAGTGACGACGATTATCTCATATGCTTGAAAATAATGGCGCAGCTTCCTCGAGGCCATAAGGAGGCCGAAAAGCAACTTCTGCACACCAGAATATCTTGACCTAGATCCTTGTAAAAGAGAGCTAACAAAATAAACTGGGCGCTGCACCACCTTCTTCTTCTGCACGGGTTCTTCTGTTTGCGCAGATCCTGTCTTGCCGGGGAAGATCTTGCCACGTCATCTGGCGGTCTTGCCGCTGGTGTTGCTTCCTCATCAGCTTCTCTCTGCGCCACTAGTGCAGCGCTAACCACTTGATTTGTTGCTGCCAGATACAGCAGCAACGGCTCTTGTGGTTTAGGCGCGACTAGTGTCGGCGGAGAGGAAAGGTATTTCTTCAAATCTTGCAGCGCAGCCTCCGCCTCCGGAGTCCATTTCATCGGACCTGCCTTCTTCAAAATTTTGAAGAAGGGCAGGGCGCGCTCAACAGATTTGGAAATAAACCTGCTTGGAGCAGCAACACAGCCGGCAAGACGACGCACATCCTTGACGCGTCTCGGCGCTTCAATTTCCTCAATAGCTTTGATCTTGTCGGGGTTCGCTTCGATTCCCCGGCAAGATACAAAGAATCCGAGGAGCTTGCCGGAAGGAACACCGAACATGCACTTCTCAGGATTGAGCTTCAAGTTGATCTTGCGCAAGTTTGCAAATGTTTGTTCTAAGTCTTGAATGAGCGTTGCTTTGTCTTTGGTTTTGACCACTATATCATCCATATACGCCTCCATATTTCTATGGAGTTGTGGCTCAAAACCAATCTGGATTGCTCTGGCAAATGTTGAACCAGCACTTTCCAACCCGAAAGGCATTCGTATAAAACAATACGTACCACATGGGGTGATAAAGGCGGTCTTCTCTTCATCTTCTTTTGCCATAAAAATCTGATGATACGCTGAATAGGCATCAAGGAAGGACAGGAGATCACAACCAGCGGTGGCATCCACAATCTGGTCGATGCGCGGCAAGGGAAAATGATCTTTTGGACAAGCTTTATTGATATCTGTATAATCGATACAAAGCCTCCATTTCCCATTCGCTTTCCGCACTACGACCGGATTGGCCAACCAGGTTGGATGAAGCACTCCTTTGACCAGTCCTGCCGCCTCCAGCTTTTTAATCTCTTCGGCAATGAATTCTTGCCGCTCCAAGGCCTGCTTCCTGACCCTTTGCTTGACGGGCCGCGCATGAGGACAGACAGCGAGGTGGTGCTCAATTACCTTCCTGGGAACACCGGGGATGTCAGACGGTTGCCATGCAAACACGTCGACATTCGCCCGCAGGAAAGCAACGAGCGCGCTTTCCTATTTGTCATCTAGGGTGGAACTTATGGTGAAAGTTCCCCCCGTTCCGTCCTCTCTGACAGGCACCTTCTTGGTCTCCGGTGGAGCAGCCTTGGACTTCTTGTTCTTGCCGGTGGAACTCTCTGGTACGTCCTCGACGGAAGCGCAGCACTCCGAGGAGGTGCGCTTGCCGGAGTTCGCGCCATGGTTCTTGCCAGTCTTCTTCTTCCCCCCGGGAGTTCCAGCGGCAGGAGCAGGTGCCTTGATGGCAGGTGCTACAACTGCTTCCCGGTAAAGTTGGTCAGCACAGATGAGCGCATCCTTCTTATCAGAATGGATAGTGATGACGCCCAACGGCCCAGGCATCTTCAAGACGTTGTACGCGTAGTGTGATGCCGACATAAACTTAGCCAGCGCTGGCCGACCAAGGATCCCATTGTATGACATGGGGATCTGGGCGACATCAAACACCACCTTCTCGGTCCTGAAGTTGAGCTCGCTACCAAATGTTACTGGCAGCGTAATCTTGCCCTTAGGCTGGGTTCTTCACGGATTGACCCCTCGAAATGTACCCATTTCCTCGAGGTCCTCTTCGGGAATCTGGAGCTTTCTGAGCACATCCGGTGAGATTAAGTTTAGGCCGGCCCCGCCGTCAACTAACATTTTCATCACCTTGAGGTTGCGAATCGTTGGCGAGACCAACAATGGCAAGCACCCGACCGCAGTTGTGCGATCAGGGTGATCCTCGGCGTCGAAAATGATAGGCGTGCTGGACCACTTCAGGGGCCTACATGCATCTGGGGATGGCTCTGCTGCATTGACCTCCCGCACCCACTGTTTGAGTTGGCGGTGGGAAGAATGCAGCGAGGCACCCCCATCGATGCACATGGCCTCCGTAGCCTTCTGGAATTCTTGCTCACTGGATTCATCATCTTCCTCATCATCATCTCCTTCTTTGTCTCGGCCCCGAGCGGGCCGATCCTTTTGCTGCTTGGCCTTGCCGCGGTGACCCCCTCGGCCACCGCGCTTCTTGCCGGACCCCTCAGCACCATCTTGGGCCTTCTCCTTGTCTCGCCTCTCGTATTCGGCCCTCTGCTTCTCGGCAAGCTGCTCAACTTGCCGGCAGTTCTGGAGATCATGGCCCTTGGTGCGATGGATCTTGCAATACTGCTTGCCGGAGTTCTCCGACTTGTCGGCAGCCGCCAAGGCCTGACAGGAAGGGCACCCGGCAAGATCCTTGCCGGAGACGCCAACCTTGGCCTTCTTGGCGGCGCCGGGGTTGTCGGATTCCTCGACAGCAAGCACGGCCTTGCCTCCGCGCTTCCTGTTCCGCCACCGGCCTTTCCTTGACGGGGACGCGGCGTCTTCATCTTCGGACTCGCCCGCCGCGCCAACAGCCTCACCAGAGAGTTTCCTCCCCTCTTCAGCTCGAGCGCACTTGTCGGCCAGAGCGTAAAGCTCAGCAATACTCCTGACTTTGTTCATTGCCAGCTCTTCCCGCATTTTGCGGTTACGCACGTTCTGGTGGAACGTGCTAACGACAGCGGCAGGATGAACGTCAGGAATATTATACTGCACCCGGCTAAATCTCTGGATAAACTTGCGCAGGGACTCGCCCTCCTTCTGAGGGATGATGTGCAGATCACTCTCTTGGCCAGGAAGAAGAAGACCGGCAAGAACCTTGGCACGAACTCCGGCAGGCGCACATCCTCGGAGTGCTGCGCTTCCGTCGAGGACGTACCAGAGAGTTCCACCGGCAAGAACAAGAAGTCCAAGGCTGCTCCGCCGGAGACCAAGAAGGTGCCTATCAGAGAGGACGGAACGGGGGGAACTTTCACCATAAGTTCCACCCTAGATGACAAATAGGAAAGCGCGCTCGTTGCTTTCCTGCGGGCGAATGTCGACGTGTTTGCATGGCAACCGTCTGACATCCCCGGTGTTCCCAGGAAGGTAATTGAGCACCACCTCGCTGTTTGTCCTCATGCGCGGCCCGTCAAGCAAAGGGTCAGGAAGCAGGCCTTAGAGCGGCAAGAATTCATTGCCGAAGAGATTAAAAAGCTGGAGGCAGCAGGACTGGTCAAAGGAGTGCTTCATCCAACCTGGTTGGCCAATCCAGTCGTAGTGCGGAAAGCGAATGGGAAATGGAGGCTTTGTATCGATTATACAGATATCAATAAAGCTTGTGCAAAAGATCCTTTTCCCTTGCCGTGCATCGACCAGATTGTGGATGCCACCGCTGGTTGTGATCTCCTGTCCTTCCTTGATGCCTATTCAGGGTATCATCAGATTTTTATGGCAAAAGAAGATGAAGAGAAGACCGCCTTTATCACCCCATGTGGTACGTATTGTTTTATACGAATGCCTTTCAGGTTGAAAAGTGCTGGTTCAACATTTGCCAGAGCAATCCAGATTGGTTTTGAGCCACAACTCCATAGAAATATGGAGGCGTATATGGATGATATAGTGGTCAAAACCAAAGACAAAGCAATGCTCATTCAAGACTTAGAAGAAACATTTGCAAACTTGCGCAAGATCAACTTGAAGCTCAATCCTGAGAAGTGCGTGTTCGGTGTTCCTTCCGGCAAGCTCCTCGGATTCTTTGTATCTTGCCGGGGAATCAAAGCGAACCCCGACAAGATCAAAGCTATTGAGCAAATTGAAGCACCGAGACGCGTCAAGGATGTGCGTCGTCTTGCCGGCTGTGTTGCTGCTCTAAGCAGGTTTATTTCCAAATCTGCTGAGCGCACCCTGCCCTTCTTCAAAATTTTGAAGAAGGCAGGTCCGATGAAATGGACTCCGGAGGCGGAGGCTGCGCTGCAAGATTTTAAGAAATACCTTTCCTCTCCGCCGACGCTAGTCGCGCCTAAACCACAAGAGCCGTTGCTGCTGTATCGGGCAGCAACAAATCAAGTGGTTAGCGCTGCGCTAGTGGCGCAGAGAGAAGCTGATGAGGAAGCAACACCAGCGGCAGGACCGCCAGATGACGCGGCAAGATCTTCCTCCGGCAAGCTAAGATGTCGGCGGAGAGGAAAGGTATTTCTTCAAATCGTGCAGCGCAGCCTCCGCCTCCGGAGTCCATTTCATCGGACCTGCCTTCTTCAAAATTTTAAAGAAGGGCAGGGCGCGCTCAGCAGATTTGGAAATAAACCTGCTTAGAGCAGCAACACAGCCAGCAAGACGAAGCACATCCTTGACGCGTCTCGGCACTTCAATTTGCTTAATAGCTTTGATCTTGTCGGGGTTCGCTTTGATTCCCCGGCAAGATACAAAGAATCTGAGGAGCTTGCCGGAAAGAACACCGAACACGCACTTCTCAGGATTGAGCTTCAAGTTGATCTTGCACAAGTTTGCAAATGTTTCTTCTAAGTCTTGAATGAGCGTTGCTTTATCTTTGGTTTTGACCACTATATCATCCATATACGCCTCCATATTTCTATGGAGTTGTGGCTCAAAACCAATCTGGATTGCTCTGGCAAATGTTGAACCAACACTTTTCAACCCGAAAGGCATTCGTATAAAACAATACGTACCACATGGGGTGATAAAGGCGGTCTTCTCTTCATCTTCTTTTGCCATAAAAATCTGATGATACCCTGAATAGGCATCAAGGAAGGATAGGAGATCACAACTAGCGGTGGCATCCACAATCTGATCGATGCGCGGCAAGGGAAAAGGATCTTTTGGACAAGCTTTATTGATATCTGTATAATCGATACAAAGCCTCCATTTCCCATTCGCTTTCTGCACTACGACCGGATTGGCCAACGAGGTTGGATGAAGCACTCCTTTGACCAGTCCTGCCGCCTCCAGCTTTTTAATCTCTTCGGCAATGAATTCTTGCCGCTCCAAGGCCTGCTTCCTGACCCTTTGCTTGACGGGCCACGCATGATGACAGACAGCGAGGTGGTGCTCAATTACCTTCCTGTGAACACCGGGGATGTCAGACGGTTGCCATGCAAACACGTCGACATTCGCCCGCAGGAAAGCAACGAGCGCGCTTTCCTATTTGTCATCTAGGGTGGAACTTATGGTGAAAGTTCCCCTCGTTCCGTCCTCTCTGACAGGCACCTTCTTGGTCTCCGGCGGAGCAGCCTTGGACTTCTTGTTCTTGCCGGTGGAACTCTCTGGTACGTCCTCGACGGAAGCGCAGCACTCCAAGGAGCTGCGCTTGCCGGAGTTCGCGCCAAGGTTCTTGCCGGTCTTCTTCTTCCCCCCGGGAGTTCTAGCGGCAGGAGCAGGTGCCTTGATGGCAGGTGCTACAACTGCTTCCCGGTAAAGTTGGTCGGCACAGATGAGCGCATCCTTCTTATCGGAATGGATAGTGATGACGCCCAATGGCCCAGGCATCTTCAAGACGTTGTACGCGTAGTGTGATGCCGCCATAAACTTAGCCAGCGCTGGCCGACCAAGGATCCCATTGTATGACATGGGGATCTTGGTGACATCAAACACCACCTTCTCGGTCCTGAAGTTGAGCTCGCTACCAAATGTTACTGGCAGCGTAATCTTGCCCTTAGGCTGGGTTCTTCCCGGATTGACCCCTCGAAACGTACCCGTTTCCTCGAGGTCCTCGTCGGGAATCTGGAGCTTTCTGAGCACATCCGGTGAGATTAAGTTTAGGCCGGCCCCGCTGTTAACTAACATTTTCGTCACCTTGAGGTTGCGAATTGTTGGCGAGACCAACAATGGCAAGCATCCGACCGCAGTTGTGCGATCAGGGTGATCCTCGGCATCGAAAATGATAGGCGTGCTGGACCACTTCAGGGGCCTACATGCATCTGGGGATGGCTCTGCTGCATTGACCTCCCGCACCCACTGTTTGAGTTGGCGGTGGGAAGAATGCAGCGAGGCACCCCCATCGATGCACATGGCCTCCGTAGCCTTCTGGAATTCTTGCTCACTGGATTCATCATCTTCCTCATCATCATCTCCTTCTTTGTCTCGGCCCCGAGCGGGCCGATCCTTTTGCTGATTGGCCTTGCCGCGGCGACCCCCTCGGCCACCGCGCTTCTTGCCGGACCCCTCAGCACCATCTTGGGCCTTCTCCTTGTCTCGCCTCTCGTATTCGGCCCTCTGCTTCTCGGCAAGCTGCTCAACTTGCCGGCAGTTCTGGAGATCATGGCCCTTGGTGCGATGGATCTTGCAATACTGCTTGCCGGAGTTCTCCGACTTGTCGGCAGCTGCCAAGGCCTGACAGGAAGGGCACCCGGCAAGATCCTTGCCGGAGACGCCAACCTTGGCCTTCTTGGCAGCACCGGGGTTGTCGGATTCCTCGACAGCAAGCACGGCCTTGCCTCCGCGCTTCCTGTTCCATCGCCGGCCTTTCCTTGACGGGGCCGCGGCGTCTTCATCTTCGGACTCGCCCGCCGCGCCAACAGCCTCACCAGGGAGTTTCCTCCCCTCTTCAGCTCGAGCGCACTTGTCGGCCAGAGCGTAAAGCTCGGCAATACTCCTGACTTTGTTCATTGCCAGCTCTTCCCGCATTTTGTGGTTACGCACGTTCTGGTGGAACGCGCTAACGACAGCGGCAGGATGAACATCAGGAATATTGTACTGCACCCGGCTAAATCTCTGGATAAACTTGTGCAGGGACTCGCCCTCCTTCTGAGGGATGATGTGCAGATCACTCTCTTGGCCAGGAGCTTGGTGGCCTCCAACAAAGGCGCCAACAAACTGATGGCACAAATCTGACCAGGAAGAAATAGAATTCTCCGGCAGATGCATCAACCACGACCTGACGTTGGGCTTGAGCACCAACGGGAAGTAGTTGGCAAGTATCTTGTCATCTCGGCCCCCAGCAGCCTGCACCGCAATGGTGTAGATGCTCAGGAACTCCGAGGGATGGGTCTTACCGTCATATTTCTCCGGGACCTCCGGCTTGAAGGTTCGGGAATTGGGCCACTGGACTTGCCGCAGCTCACGGGTAAACGCTGGAGTCCCTACCTCATAAGGCAGGTCTCCTACGTCCCCTGGCGCAGGCTCGTCGACAGCCGGCCCCGCGCGCTTATCAGACTGATAGCGCGCTTCCCGTCGCTGCTCGATGCTAGTTTGAGCGTCCTCCTTGCCTCGTTCCTGGAGAACTTGACGCTGATCATGGCGCATCCGTCGATCGGACGACGCCGTGGAAACTTCTTCATGGCGGTCGACTTGCTGAGTTGTCGGCCGCCGCTGGTGCCGCGGAGGGGAGTGCACTGTGGTTGCACCACCTCTGGTTTTCTCAACATCGACTCGCGCCAGATCGATGGGCCTCCGCTGCGAGGGCCCTGCCTCTTGCGGTCCATCTTTGTTGGCGAAGCCGATGAGGCTCTGGATGGTAGCTCGCCACTCCTCCATCTTCTCTGGGGCAGGAGGAAAATCGAGGAGCAGCTGCGCACGTGCAAGGCTTCCGCTGGCGTAGGCGGCGGCAACAGGTGCGAGGTACGTGAGGTGCTCTGACTCCTAACCATGTTAGAAGGAGCACCACCACGGTCACGCGACCGTGCGCCATGTCCGCCGGCAGCTCGGTGTGCATGCTGGTCCCGTGCATCTTGGGATCAATGCACAGAAACCTTTTCATGGGGACGCCCTGAACCACCAGCGCCATGACGTCGCTCATCATGCACGACCTGGGTAGGTTGTGAGGCTTGGGCCGGCGCGGGAGCTCCAGCAGGCGCCCTCCGATCTCTCGAGTTCGTTGTGCCACCCGTAGCCAACACAATGCCATCTCTAGATCCAGCGGCGTGCAGGTTACCACTGCCACTATGAACGATACCGCTCGCTTGGCTCGGATCACCAGAACGCTGCGGGGGTTCTAGTCCTCTTCCTTCTGCACCCACGCCGTCGCCTGTACGCGAAGGTGTAGGCAAAACGGACGTGGACGGTTGCGCCGTCGCAGCGCTCTTCTTCTTGGGTGGCATGATGATGAAGATGATGAAGAAACTAAGGCGCCGAGCACTAGATTAGGTTCACGCAACCTTCAATCCCCCTACCTGGCGCGCCAAAGATGTCGGCGTGCGACACCTATGGGATCCCGAGAGATCCCTTTACGATTCGGCGGGGGGAGAGGTATACGCAAAGAGCAGAACCAATGATCGACGCGTGAGGTTTTTACCCAGGTTCGGGCCGCTGATCAGCGTAAAACCCTACTCCTGCTTTGTGTTCTTATTGGTGTTCTTGAGCCCAGCCTTCAGGAGCGCTCACAATGAACAGTCCGTTCAAAGAGCAGCTACGCATGCAGAATGGGCCAGAAGTTCTCCTCCTCTGTAGCAGTTGCCTTGGGCCTCCTTTTATATGCTCAAAGGGGTCACCACAATGGCAAAATGTACATACATTGAGGTGTAAAGTAGCTACAGGGTATCATACCTAACCCCTGACGGATTAGGACAAGCGCATTTAATGCACCGTGAGGTGTCCGTTTAGGTGTCCTCACTTTCTTGGGGATGGAGAAAGGGGCCATCAAATCAGCACCGCTTAAGCTCTCTTCCACTGGCGCATTGCCACGCATCCAGAGAAGGACCCAGAATGTCAGACTTGTTACTGTGCCGAAGCGGTGGCACAGTGGCAGAATCCCGCCAGGCGCTGAACCTTGCCGGGCACCAAGCCTTGCCGGGCGCCAAGCCTTGCCGGGCGCTAAGCCTTGCCGGGCGCCAAGCCTTGCCGGGCTCCACAGGCCATCCCGGCAAGGATCTTGCCGGGGAAGCCGGCCTTCGGATTCCAGCTTTGCTTATCTGCTGATCCTCAGATCTCTGACTTGATGATTTCCTTGATGGCTTGAATCGACCTCGAGCTGTTCCCGGCAAGCCTTGCCGCGAGGATGGCTACAACTGCCCGTGCACAAGTACGGGGTACTAGTGGCCCAATACTTAGTACACCGACAGCATCCCATCCGACAAGCTTCTCGGGTTCTTTGTATCTCAACATGGAATTGAAGCTAATCCTGACAAGATCAAAGCAATTGAGCAAATTGAAGCGCCAAAACATGTCAAGGATGTGCGCCGCCTTGCCGCCTGCATTGCTGCGTTAAGCAGGTTCATCTCCAAGTCTGCTGAGTGCGCCTTGCCATTTATCAAGATTTAAAAAAAGGCAGGTCCAATGAAATGGACTCCGGAAGCAGAGGCCGCGCTACAAGACTTTAAAAAGTACCTCTCCTCTGTGCCAACACTGGTTGGACCGAAGCCACAAGAGCCGTTGCTGCTATATTTGGCAGCAACAAATCAAGTGGTTAGTGCGGCACTAGTGGCTGAGAGGGAAGCCGACGACGAAGGAGCAGCAGATGCAGAGCCGTCAAGCGACAAGCCACAATCTTCTCTAGTAAGTCCAGGTGCCAGAAAGATAGATGCAGAACAAGCAAATGCAATAGAACGGCAATTGGTGCCGAAGAAGAAGATGGTGCAGTGGCCAGTTTATTTTGTCAGCTCTCTTCTTCAGGGAGCTAGATCAAGATATTCTGGTGTGCAAAAACTGCTTTTTGGTCTTCTTATGGACTCAAGAAAACTACGCGACTACTTCCAAGCACATCAGATCACTGTCGTCACTCGCTTTCTGGTGCAGAGGATTTTGAGAAACCCAGATGCAACCGACAGGATTGTGGAGTGGGCGTTGGAGCTATCAAGTTTTGATCTCAGGTTTGAAATTACTTCAACCATACAGAGCAGAGCCTTGGTGGAGTTCATTGCAGAATGGACACCAACGCCAGATGAAGAGATTCAAGAGACTTCTCTCCCTGATAAGGAAACAACTCAAGACTGGATTATGTACTTCAACGAAGCTTTTTTGCTGCAAGGTGCGAGTGCTGGAGTACTGCTTGTCGCACCCACCGAAGAGCACCTCAGGTATGTAGTTCAGATGCACTTTCCAGGGAGAAAGCTACAAACAACACTACTGAGTATGAAGGATTGCTTACTGGTCTCAAGATCGTTGTAGACCTTGGAATCAGAATGCTCATCATCAGGGGCGACTCGCAGCTCGTTGTGAAGCAAGTCAACAAGGATTATCAGAGCCCGTCGATAGAAGCATATGTGAATGAAGTGTGGAAATTGGACAAGCACTTTGACGGATTACAAACAGAGCACGTTCCTCATGCGGAAAACATCATTGCTGATGATCTGTCAAAACATGCCACCCTCAAGTTACATGTGGAACCATGGACTTTTGTGCTCCATTTGACTCATCCATGTGTAACACCGTCAGCACCGCAGAATAAGAGAAGGAAGTTAAACACCAGCAAGTACATTCCGGTGGAGCTCCCAGCAGCCGCCGACAAGTTGCCGGAGACAACACCATGCTTGCCAATGAGCAACAAGCTCCGACGGGATCTCAGGTCCTTGCCGTTGAGACTAGCACTCCCGCAGTTGAAGATATGCCTTTAGTCCTTGTTGTCGAGCCACAAGCACCAGCATGGGCGCAGCAGGTCGTCCAGTTTCTTTAGATAGGAGAACTTCCCGAAGAGCAAGAGGAAGCTGAAAAAGAAGCCCGTTAGTCAAGTATGTATCAGTTCATGGACAATGTTCTGCACAGAAAAAGACCAAATGGGATGAAATTGAAGTGCATTTGCTTGGAAGACGGACTTAAGTTGTTTGCGGAGATACATGGAGGCATATGTAGTTGTCACATAGATCAATAGCTCTTGTCGGTAAGGCATTCCACCAAGGTTTCTACTGGCCCACTACTCTCTAGGATGCAACTACACTAGTAGCTAAGTGTGAAGCATGCCAGTTTCATTCCAAGAAATCACATCAACCAGCTCAAGCTCTTCAGAAAGTTCCTCTTTCCTAGCCCTTCTCGGTTTGGGGGATCGATATATTGGGCCCCTTCCCCCGTGCTACCGGGGGCTTTGAGTTCTTTTACGTCACAGTCGACAAGTTCACAAAGTGGCCTGAGGTAGAGCCATTGAGGAAAGTGACAACACATTCAGCCGTCATTCAAGGGACTTGTTTACCATTTTGGAGTACCCAATAGAGTCATCACCGACAATGGCACACAGTTCACGAGTCGCACCTTCATGTAGTACATCCAAGACCTTGGCAGCAAAATTTGTTTTGCATTAGTTGCTCATCCAAGAAGCAACGGCCAGGCAGAAAGTGCAAATGCAGAAGTGCTGCGAGGCCTCAAAACAAGAACTTTCGACAAGCTGCACAAGTGCAGAAGACGCTGGATTGATGAGTTGCTGGCGGTTCCTTGGTCACTCAGGACAACACCAAAGTGAGCCACTGGCCAGACACCCTTCTCCCTACTATATGGTGGAGAAGTAGTGCTCCCCACGGAACTCATGTATGGGTCACCTCGAGTGCTCGCCTACGATGAGGTTGAGCAACAGCAGTTGCGGCAAGATGATGCAACACTCATTGAGGAAGATCGTCTTCGGGCTGTTGTGCGTGCTGCATGGTACCAGCAAGCTTTGCGCCGCTACCATAGCCACAAAGTTAACACCCAAAGCCTTGAGGAAGGCGACCTTGTTCTTCGTCGGATCTAGTCCGCCAAGAATTCAAACAAGTTGATGCCAAAGTGGGAAGGTCCTTATCGGGTAGTATGAGTCACTAGACCTGGCGCAGTCATCTGGAGACCGAAGATGGCACTCCTGTGCACAACTCACGGAATATTGAGCATCTTTGCAAGTTCTATCCATAAGGCGCGGTTGCCGGGCTGCCCGACAACCACCTTTTGTACAAGTCTACCAGCAAGGCATGTAATCCTTTGTACAGAGCCAGGTGCAAACCCTGTGCATAGTGAAATAAAGCTAAGTGTTTCACAACTCTTGTCAATTTTCATTTTAAATTGTGCATACTTGTATGTGATGGTGTGTTACACTTGCTTTGTATGAATGTTAACGAATCACATATCCCTAGTTTTCTCTTCTTTCTTTTTCTCAAAGGACAAAAGGTTGCCTCGCGTGCAAGTTTACCGGGGGGAGTGATGGTATGGACACCGACAAGTGACATTCAAGTTTAACAGTTTATGGCAATAAGTACAACAAAGAAAAGTTAAGTTAAAAAACTTTGAAACAAATTCTTTGTTGTAGAGTTGTTCTTCCTTGAATGTTTTTGGCCTTTGTATGAAAAACCTACACGCGAAGGAACCTTGTTGTGATCAGTTGCGCCCTTATTTTGTTTCGTGTCCGCTCAACAATTTAAGTAGCTGCACCGAGAGCGACAAGTGTGACCTTGCCGGTAGCGACACTTCCAGCAGGCTGCTAAGGATTCGTTCCTCAAAGTGCTTGCAGAAAGAGTGTGCGCACCGGCAAGTTTTTGCCAAAGCGTCGGGTAGAAGACATGCTATGACAAAATCAAACAGGGGAAACAACATACATTCATTCAATCACAACAAGTTATATTACATCAATGAGTCAACTGTAGTTCTAACTTAAGATGAAAATTGTCTTTTGATATGGACTACCAGCGACAAGATGGAGCAAGATGACTAGTCCCTGCACTGGCCTTCAACACTTGGAATTTGGCCAACCTTATCGGCGATGGGCCCGAGAAGCTCTTCAATGGCCTTGACGTCTGCATCCTTCGGCAAGCTGGTGAAGATCTTGCTGAGGTCAACACCAGGGTTCCGGAACACCACCTTAACAAGCAACTTGAAGTGGATATTCCAGCAAAGCTTGCAGGATTTGTTAGCAAGATGGGCAGATCTATCTTCATGGAGCAGCTTGAGTGCATCAACCATGCTCTCGACGAACAAGGTCAACCTGTTGCTGGTGGCGTCCCTTTCATTAGTGGAGAAGCTATTATTCCGCAAGCCCATGACAGATAGCTGTGTGGGGAGGTCTTCGGCTGCTTCGACAAGGCGTTCAGCCCAGATCTCCACGTTGTCTTTGAGCTCGTTGAATGTGTTCGCAACACTGGCAATCAGATTCTTCTCATTTTGGACATCTTTGGATAGAGTCTTCTCTCACGCTCTGCTCTCTTCAAGAGATTTCTCAAGAGTCTTCAGCTTCAACCTGACATCAGTAGTGGCATCGTTGGCTTTGGTGAGATCTTGATTCTTGGCAGACAAAAAAGTTTGCAGCGCCGCCAAGGTGTGAACTATTTTCTCCTTGTTGGCTTTTAGCGTCGAGATTCCCTTGTCGTTGGAGGCAACATCTGCTTCCAATTTCTTCACCTTTCCTTCCAATTCATTCTTGGGGGCTCTATGGCCTTGGCAGCATTGACGACCTCCTTAATCTTGGCGGCGTGATCTGTGGCTTGAGCTTCGATTGTTTCCTTATGCTTCTGCTCCAGCTCTTGGGTCCACTGTGCAACAAGGATTTGAATTTCTTCATCCTTGCCGCGGAGCTTAGCGGGAAGGTTCTCTTCATGAGTGTCAAGTCCAATGATGTGCTCTCTTAGATTGGTATCTTCTACCGCTATCCTCTCCATGGCTTCCTCTTGTGCCTTGTCAGCTTCAGCCTTCTCCAAGATGAACTTCTCCTAGTCCCAAGCCAGTTGCTTTTGGTGATTCATAAACTCTTGGAGGGATTCAGAGTACCAGATCTATGCCTCTTTAACGTGCTTTTGGAAGTCTGCTTTTGCTGCTCCTATAACAACTGCTCTGGAATCCAAGCTCTCTGCTCGGCTACGGTAAAATACATGGATTTGCTGGGAATTGTTGCCCATGGCCTTGAGGAGCTGTTGTTATTTGGATCCACAGCTGGTGCGCGGCTCATCAACAACCTCAAGCCCAGCGGTAGTGATGGCCTCATTATCAAAAATCTCTCCTTTAGTTGGCGCCCCAGTGCCTGACGTCCCTGGGATGCTGACAAACAGATTCTCGCTAACTTTAAGGTACCTGCTTGGTGGAGGTGCTTCGGATGTTAAGGGGTGGTCTCTGATAACTGCTTTGCTAGCAACTGACACCTTCATGACCGGGTCAGTGCCAAGTGCTCCTGTGGCAGGAATGCTTAGTCTCGATGCTCTCGTTGCCGGTCTCCTTAGCAGATTTCTTGGCTGTCTCTTCATGCGCAGCCCTGGCGGTGTCATCAATAGCAATATTGCTGGCATCGGCAGCGACATCCCTTCCGATCCCCTCGACGTCGATGTCAACATTCATGTCGTCCGTTGAGGGAGGATCTGAAGATGGAGAAGAAAAAGAAATTGAATTCATGAGCAAGTTCATGAAAACAAAAATAACAAAGGAAAAATAAGTTCTCAGGAGCAAGTGCATTACCCGCATGGGGCTATTGAGGAGGGACTTCTTCCCCTCCGACAACATTAGTTGCCGTCGCATGGCTGCCGGCAACCATGCTTGCTGGCTACTCTTCGACGAGAACAAGCTAACCAGTGGTGGTTGTCGTGGGTGAACACGATCACCTATGGGGCCATTAGCCCCTTTGTGGTTCAACAAGGGGGAAGGTCACGTTGCACAAAGAGCAGAAGCCACGAAGCAGCACGACGATGGTGACATTGGTGGCTTTTACCCAGGTTTGGGCTGCTGGGAAGCATAGAACCCTACTCCTACTTTAGTGGATTGGATGGAGGAACACAATGAACACGCAGTGCTCAAGCCCGACAAGGTGGCCTCGGGGAGAGCTGCTACGCGCGTACAAGTGTGCTAGGGTCCGAATCCCTCTCTAGGTAGCCTTCGGCCTCCTTTTACAGCTCAAGGGGTAACCATAGTGGCAAAAAAAGTCTTTATTTGGTGATTATATAGCTAACAGTGCTATCATACCTAACTCTGGCAGTTAGGGCAAAGTGCATTAATTGCACTGCTAGGTGTCATGCTGAGGGTGAAGCCCGGCAAGCCTGCCGTGCTGCTTAATCATCTTCCGCTTATTTGTTCGACACGCCTCTAGACGGGTGTCATGTGATGGTAATCTGTCTCCCGGCGGGCTGCCATGTGCCTAGTGAAAGCCACTTAATCATCTAGAGGCTTGACACCACATTGATAAGTGATTTGCATCGTGGTGCGGTGGAGCGGTGGTGCCTTGGCGGGATTTCTTGCCCTTGGCGCCTCCGGCAAGCCTGCCGGGGCAATCTTTGGACTTGCCATTGGGGTGGTCTCGACTTGGCCGGGCCCTTCCCAAGGTGATACTCTGCTATCTTGTACGTTGACTTGGTCTTCTTGAACCGCTCCTTGATCTCACAAAGAGCGGTTTCTCTGGCTTGGCCTTGCTTTGTATGTTGGTGTAGCCATTCCTTTGTCGAGCCTTGGCTGCCGGGGCGGAGACTCTTCATCCGTGCACAAGTAAGGGGGAATAAACACACATGTTTGTGTACCCCGACAGAAGCTCCGGGGCCTGAGCCAAACGTGTTGCTGGGCATGTTGGGTTAGGCCCCAAACGGTGCACGGACACGTGTTGAAAGAATGCTGCCCATGCAGCGGTTGTTATGATGACTAGTCATTCCAACGTCCACTCCGCGTAATTACCACATGTCATGGGGTCATGGAACAGTAGCAGTTAATGGGTAGTGCACCTGCAAAAACGACAACTTTCTGAGGAGAGATAGTGAAGAGCCAGCCTCCGGCCCCCGCGCCTGTTCCCAATAAAAAGGCAACGCGAAGGGGCGCTGCTCATTCTTATCTGTCTCATTTCCCATCATCTTCTTCCTCAAACTAAGCAACTGCTCCTACACCAACATCCACCCCCGAAGCTTTGCCAGAACTTTCGCCCATCCCGTGAGCAAGAGATGGGGCAAAAAACAGGCGCCACGAAGGGGAAGCGGGCGGCCTTCACCAAGGATGCCGCGGCAGAGGGGAGGAAGAAAAGGGCGGAGGAGATGGACCGGAAGCGCAGGAAGATGTGGTTTTCTTCCCGTCGAGCCTGGATGGCCCAACCTTGATCGCGAGGTACGCGTATATGTGGGGGAGGGAAGTTCCAAAAGGGCATGGGGCGCCTGTGGTTCTGCCGGAGGGAAACAAGGTTCCATCGAACTCGTACAGCTTTTTCTGTGCGTACTTCCTCTGCGGCCTCACCTCCCCCTTCTCTGATTTCTTCTGTGCAATGATGCCGTTGTACGGATTCCATCTTCTAGATTTCACGCCCAATGCAATGGCGTGTATGGCAATCTTCGCCCATCTGTGCGAGAAGTTTGTTGGAATCGCCCCCAATGTGGACCTGTTCATGCACTTCTTCATCCCGCGGATAGAAGACAAATCTCACCGCTCGGGAAACATAAGCTGGATTCCCCGGAGCAAGAAGGGTGAATGGGATTATCTCCCCGGCCAGCAGCGCAACAGGTGGGAGGAATGGAGGGCGGATTGGTGTTGGATCCAGGACAAGGATGCCCCTAAATTCTGCGCGGCGCGGACTGAATACGTCACGTGCGGCAGCGAGTGGAGTAAGTTGGGCCTCTCCGACGACATGCTTCGCCCAGCGCTGAAACGGATCGCTCATCTTAAAGTTGGTAGGCTAACCGTTGAGCATGTGGGGGCCGACTTCCTTCGGCGCCGCATTGCGCCGCTGCAGAGAAGGAACATGTTTGCCTAGGATTACGAAAGCTCGGCCGACAGGATGAGGTTCTATCCAGGCCCCGCCAACAACTTGTCGATATATGGCCATGGCTGGCTATGCGAACAGCTGTTCGGCAACCTCGGGCCATTCCATTTGCCCGCAGGGATCGTTCCTGTGCATCTTAACTCTGCTCGGGACCAAATTCTGAAATGGATGCCCGACTATAATGCTTACAGAGTTGCGGCTTGTCGGTGCAACAAACCCCCAATTGTGTTGCCCGGACTGTACACAGGCTCAAGACAAAGGTTACAACGTTCAAGAAAAGGCCAAGCAGAAGAGATGGCTCTTTGAGAAATCAAAGGGCGGATCAAGAAGACCAAAACCAACCAAACAAGCAAGATATCACTAAGGAAAAACCTCCCTTGCCGGGCAGGCGAGCCTGGCAGGGTCGAGGTTACCCCAAGACAAGCCTCAAGACTCACTTGGCAGGCTTGCCGGGGACACCAAGGGCGGATTACCCTGCCAAAGCTCCATCGCTCCACCTCACAGCTATGCAAGTCACCCATCGATGCGGTGTCGAGCCCCCAAGTGACTAAGTGGCTGTTACTTGGTATGTGGCAGGCCATTTCTGAGGAAGATCATCCCTAAATGACACCCGTCCAGGCGACGTGTCGCGCGGGCAGGCGAAAAGGTGGCTGAATGACACGACAAGGCTTGCCGGGCTATGCCACGATGTGACACTAAGCGGCGCATTTAATGCACCCTGTCCTGTCTGCAGAGTTAGGTATGATAGCACTGTGGCTATCTAATCAGTGCATAATGACAGTTTTGCCATTGTGGTGACCCCTTGACCTATAAAAGTAGGGCCGTGGCTACCTTAGAAAGGATTCGGACCCTTGTACACTCGTACGCGCGAAGCTGCACTCGCCCCGAGGCGACCTTGCCTGGCTAGAGCGTTGCGTCTCCACCACGGTGCTTCCATCAATCCACCAAAGCAGGAGTAGGGTTTTACGCCTCGTGGTGGCCCGAACCTGGGTAAAACTGCCCGTGTCATTGTTGTCGTGCTGCTCTATGCTTTTCACTCTTCGTGCAATGCACTCTTCCCCCTTGCCGAACCACAAGGGGCCGATGGCCCCATAGGTGGCTGTGTGATACCACGACACGGCTGATTGGAAACTACCTGAACTGGATGCAGAGATAGAGTGGGTCTCCAGTTTGGAAGAAAGGGCTTCCAGTGTGGAGAACGATCTTATCAAGCGCACCTCCAAAGCAGAAGCAGCGTTCATCGCAAAGCCGATTGCAGAGCACAGAGCTCTTCGGGCTACGGGAGGGACAAGGCCCGAAGTGGAGGAGGAGTTGCAGGGTGTTGAAGGTGAGGGTTCTTCTGGCGAAGGGAGCAAGAAGCATGATGCGGAGGAAGTTGCCGGGCTTGACCATGCCAGTGGTGGAGTTCATCATACCAGGGCAGCAGAGGCCCACGTAGAGGGCGGGGCTGAGGAGGTAGAGCAGACCGAGGTGGAGGAAGAATGGCTCGCAATGGGTCCGCATGCCCCTGGGCCAGATCCAGGACAATGCCTTCACAGGCGGGCCAGCCGGGGAACAGCGGCCCCTGCCTCTTCGTCGGCCGCAAAGAGGGTGAAGAAGGTCGCCTCTAAGGGCGACAAGCCAGAGGTGGTACGCCGCCAATCCACTCGCCTGTCGGAGGCCAAGACCCCACCCACCAAGCAACGTGCGGTCACTGGAGTTGATCCTAGCCCCCACTCAAGCCTAGCTTCTTCGCAAAGCTTGATCCTGCCACAGACCTCGGCCCCACCGATGAGCTCAAAGCTGCTGGGAAGCGCCACTCCTCCAACTCTGAAGAGAGGCAGGGCGACCCCGCCACCTGCGGTGTACGAGCTGGGCTCCATGCTCGTGGACCCAGAGTAAGGAGACAACTGAGCTTCTTACTGAGGTATTGTGCACTTGATAGTTGTTGATTCAATCTTCTTTGTTGATTTGGCAGAGATGAAGAACCCCTCGCCCAGCAGGCCAAACAAACCAAGCATGCAGTGCCGTCGGGTTCTTTGGCGAGCACGGGTCTGGCGGGGGATAGGACAGGGGGTCCCATGTCCAGCCCCCGGAGCAAAGGCATGGGGCAGATTCTACCCGCTCGGAGAGGTGCGGAGGAACATGCTTCACCCTCTGCCAAGGGAGAAAGTGAGATCCAGAAAGGCGGGGTCCACCAAGAGGGGTCCACCCCAAACAAAGTCCAAACATAGGAATCACAGGCAAGGGCCTCCACCGAGGGGTCTACCCGTGCTGAGGTCACAGCCACCGAGGGAGCGGACACGGGCTGCACGCCGGCAACTGACATTGCCGGGGAGGGGGATGCTCCTCCACAGCAAACACCATCGGGTAGTCCAGTTGTCTTTGTTTTTACCTCCTTGAATTACTTTGCTTCTTAGTTTTTAACTTAGCTGTATCTGGCTTCTTATTGTTCCATCTGTTGATTTTACTTGTAGCTCCATTGATTGAAAAACCCGAGCTCTTGGAAGATGTGGCCAGCATTGGGAAGAGTGCTGCCAAGGAAGCAACCAAGATTGCTGCCGCGGAAGGTCACGAACAGACTGTCGGGGATATCCAGGAGTCCCCAAAAGAGACAGAGAAAACCCCTGGCAGCACTTCTGGCCTACGCATGGTCGTTGAGGAGAAAGCTCCTCTCCAATCCATGGGCCCTCTCCCCATGAACTACCCTTTGGCTGCAGCTTCGCACCCTTCCCCGAGCAAGTTGGCATTAGTTCTTGCCCAACCTGGGCTCGCAGCTCCCGGCTCGTCTGCTCCAGCGGGCATGGATTTTGATGAAGAGATCAGACGCATACTGGCCCCACCGTCCCAGAGAGTTGTAGAAGCTGGCGATTATGTTGACAGCGCCAAGGACCAAGCCTTCCTGGAATCCATGGTGCTAGGGCTCAAAGATGCGCAGCACAGGTATGATCTCAAGTGGCAGGCAGTCAAGGAGCAGCGTGACTCTACTGTTCTTATGGATAAGAAGCTGGGGCACAAGGGCGATGAACTGCGAGAATGGTTCAAGAAGCAATCCCACTCCATCATGCGGCAAGAGGAGGTGCTGACCATGGCAGGAAGACATCGCTGCCTGGGAGGTCCACTTGGTGGAGCGCGAAGCGCTTCTGAACGCCAAGGAGAAGGACATCTCTGCCCGGGAAGGGAACCTCGAAGCCACCCTCCGCAGCAAGGATGAGGAGCTGGAGGCCCTTGTACAACAGCGTACCAAGGACCTGGAGGACACCCACAAAGCTGCTCTCAGCGCGCTTGCTCTTGAATCCTCAGCCCAATTGAAGAAGGTCACCGATGAGCTAGCTGCCGCATCTGCCACCAAGACTGATCTTGATCATCAGGTGGGCAAGCTGATGGAGGACCTTGCCGGGAGCGACAGAGAGATCGAGGCTCTCAAAGAGGAAGCACAGAAAATAGAGACCACCCTGAAGGAGGTGCAATCGCAGCTTTCCTCCAAGAGCCATAACCTTGACACTGCCAATGGCACCATCTCTGATATGAAAGCATGGCTCGGCTCTCTGTAGAAGGAAATTGAATCTGCCGGCTATCGTGAGAAGTTGCTGATGAGGGACTTGACCAATGCAAAAACTCTCCAAAAAGACGCAGAGGACAAACTGGAGAACCAAATCCAGCAGCGCGGCCTCTGGATCAGGAACATGGTAGACATCGCCGAGCGCCTTACTACCCAGATTGCAAAAATGGATATGAAAAGCTGGGCCTTCTCCGTCAGCAGGCATGAAGTTCCAAGTGTCAAGCTCACGCTTTTCTTCGAAGACTTGATTGAAGGGATGAAGATGTACGAGGATGACATGGCCGCCTGCTTCACTAATTAGTCCCGGAAGCTTGCTCCTGATGCCCTATTCCTGGTCTTGAGCAACCTCACTTTCCACCATCCGGACCTCAACCTCGCCGATGGCTTCAAGAAGCTGCTGCTGGGTGCTGACACTTCTGCCGCTGCGGAGAAGGCCGCCCCCCTCGCCGACAAGGTTCTCTCTGTCCCAAGGATTCCTGAAGGCCATCGGGTCTAGCCTTGAGCTATTCCTGCTGCCGTGTCGCCCTGTAATAAGACACAATATGTATCTCGTTTTTAGGCTTCATACTGTTTTCGCTTTATTGCTCGTCGAACTGATGTTTATATGCTAAAGCACGCTATCCCTCTTGTGTTTATCCATTTGTATTCGTATAGTTAGTTTCCATGCGTACTTTGGTTGCCCGCCAACAGCATATTATCGTGATTGCTTTGAGGAACGGATCCTTAGCATTCAGCTGGCAAGGACACGCTGCCGGTGGGTTTTTGCTTAACAATCCTTGATGCTGCCACCCACCTTGTTCAACAGGCTCAAAACAAAGCGAGGGCGCAGACAAATATAGTAAGGTTCCATCATACAAAGGACTTGCAATACGAAACCTTGGTTGCCTGAGGGATAGGCAAGTGCAAGCTCTGAAGAAAAGCTAACAAGCAGGCCAACTTAGCTTTGGTCTATGCTCTCCTCCTGCAGGGATGTACATTTGATCACACATAACATTCTCTCCTCCACCCATGGTTGCCCCTCCTATCTGTGTCTCCTGAGGAGACCGTGCTCGCATATCCATTTTTGCACTACAAAGATGAAAAATAGGGAGGAGCACAAGGGAGGGACTAGGCAGTCCATTAGTTATGTATCCAGCCCCGGCACGAGCTAGGAGAGTCAGCAAAAATGTTGGCAACTAATGATATATGGTGGAAAAGGAGAAGAATCGGCCCCTCCCTCCTTTTCCTTCACTTCCAATGATCTCTCGGCAGCTGGCGTGAAGGACACGCTGGGGCAAAAGGCCTTGCAGGGGGCGCCAGCCAATGGATTCGCACCAATGCTCACTCAGGATTAACCCTTGGTGGGATAAATGCAGGACCGAGCTCCACGCGGACTTATCTACGCCAGCGGCGTCACCGCAGCGTGGCCCAATCATTGGTTAGTGACAAGGAAGGGGGGAGCCAATTACGCACTGTTTTCTCGTCCGCCGCCAGAACGACACCCTGTGGGATCGGACGCGCTCGACAGGGAGGGCCGCAAGAAGGGGCAGCGCCACTGCACGTCGCACTCCTTCTGGCCGTGGGTAGCATGGTGGCCACACCACTCGTGAAACCATGGCATCCGGAATGTCGTCGTCCCTTGTCCTCGTCATCGCCACCGTTGCGGCGGAGGCGGGTGATGGAATTTGGAAGGGACAAGGCTAGGGAGCAGCACCGTTCTTTTTCTTCGAAGCCATTGACGAAGAGTGTGACGATGAAGATGATGATGATGGTGATTGACGCGCTGTTCACAACCTTGGGTTCGCACATGGACTTCGCCCAGATGCTACTGCAGTGTGGCGTTGGCTCCTGCAAAAATGAGAAAGAGAAGACAATCAACAAAGATGACCAAAAAAGGAAAGTGGTTGCCAGAAGATCCGGCCCGACTGCTCAGCAGTCGGCCCGAATCTTGGGGGCTACACCCAGCGGATGCGCTGACGCGCCCCGCGAGGAAGAAGACAGAATGCTTACTCCGGCTTTCGGTGAGGTCGGTGGTCCGCTTAGCCAACTCCTGGACCTGGGAGTTGAAGGCGGCTGCGCGGATGTTGTGGTAGTCCTGCAACGAAGACAAAAGAAGAGAAAACAAGTTAGCACTCGGAACCTACCTTAAAGTTCCGAGCCGCCTGCTTAGCAGCCGGCCCGGAACTCGGGGGCTACACCCAGTGGGTGCGCTGGCGCGCCCGCACGGAAGATTGCAAAAATAAAAAAACAAAGCAAAGAAGCATACCTGAACGGCCGTCCGCGTCACCAAGAACGCCTTCGTACACTGCTGGAGGGCGGCGCCTTGGGCCTGGAGCTGGGCCTGAACGTCCTAAGCGGCCTTGTTCAGCACGCCCGTCCCGCCCCCATGCGTCCATTCTGGTGGGGCGGCACTGGTGGCCTCTGCGTCTGGGGCCGACGAGCTCGCGGCCCTGATCTCCTACGCCCGTGGCGCCGAGGCCGCCTTTGCCGCATGCCGGCGCACTGAAGGGCGGACCATGGGAGTCGCCCCCACCACCAACTCGCCACTGACCGGTGGCGCCGGTGGCACGTCAGGCCGATTGCCTCGGGCCCCGGTAGTCGGCGCTGGCGGGGGCACCTCCGCCTCCGAGACGATGGCGTCGCCTCCTCTCCTCTCCATGACCGGCTGGTCATCTCCGACTCCTCCAGTCGGCACCGGGATTTCTGGCGTTGGTGGCGCCGCGCGCAATGGAATAACAAGTTGCGGGGTCCGGCTGCGTGCGGTTTCTTCCGCTTGCGCCTTGGCGGCCGCGTCCGCCTGAGCCTTAGCGGCGGCGTCTGCCCGGACCTTGGCCGCAGCGTCCGCTTGAGCCTTGGCCGCCGCGTCCGCGTCCGCCTGTGCTGCCTTGGCCGCCTCCGCCTTCTGCCTTTCCGCCTCCTCCCGCTCCTCGCGGGCCTCCCACGCGTTCCTTTTCGTCGCCGCCCAGAGGTCGGCAAGCAGGTCCACGCGGCGGGTATTGGCGGAGCCTTCCGCCTCCCCGACCACGGAAGCAGCGGTAGACCGCTCAGCAGTGAGTGGGGCCCTGATTCAAGCAAGACAAGAGGAAACTCAGAAAAAGTTTGCAAGGAAGAAGAAAAGAAAACACAACCAAGCACTTACGCGGACACCATTGGGGGCTGCTTCGGGGTCCTCTGGAACTGGGTCGCTCTCGCGGTGGCCTCTTGCCGCCTGGTCGCGGCGGTCGCGTTCTTGGATTTCTTCGGCCGGCTGCCGAACAGCAACGAGCCGGCTCGGCTCTTTTGTGGGCCGCCTGGTGCGGTCGGCGCGGCTGAGGAGCTCGCGCCCGCCCCGTCGATGCCGTGCGGGCGGCGTGGCTCATTCTCCTCCTCGTCGTCATCCGGCCAGTCCTCAAGGCCGCCTCCTCCCCCGGAGCCGCCTGCTCCACCGCCGCCACCTGTGGCGTCGTCCTCCTCCATGGCGGCCGCCCCTAAGTCGGGGTCTTCCACGTCGCTCCTCGTTCGGTCCGGCATATACTGCTGACCTGGATCCAGAGCGCCGACGGCCGACTGGGCTGGGAGGACCTGCACCATGGCCGACTGGTCAGGCGGCAAAACAAGAACTCGGACCAGCAAAGAGAATAAGAATTACAAGACTCACCGCAGGCGGCGGATGTGCGCGGTCGTACGGACGCATGCCGAATCGCCAGTCCGTCTCCAACAGCTTGCAGTTGGAGATATAGTTGACCAGCCGGGCCACCTCCACGTCCGGTAGCTCCCATGTGCACATCAGGCATGGGTCCTGGTGCCCGCTCATGCAGCTGATGATGTGAGGCCGGGCTTGGAGGGGGAGCACTCGGCGCGTCACGAAGGCAGCCAGCAAGTCCGAGCCCTTTAGGCCCTCCGACTCCGTCATTGCCTGTAGTCGGGCAAGGGCGGCGGAGGAGGCGGCCGACAGGGAGCTCGGCTTGTACTGCCAGTTGGCACGCAGCACGGCTGGCGGGCCGGCTACGTAAGCCGGCAAGTTGACGTAGTCGCTTGTCGGGTGGATGTTCTTGACGTAGAAGTAGGATTTCTGCCACAGCTTGGCCGACTGCAGCAGGGAGATGGGCGGGAAGCGGTTCCTGGTGCCCGGGCGCCGCACCGCCACGCAGGCTCCGCATTGAGCCGCCTGGCCCTTGGCGGCGCTGCCAAGTTTGAGGTAGAAGCACTCCCCCCAGAGTTCGAGGGTGGGGAGAGTGCTGAGGTACCCTTCGCACATGGTGACGAAGGCAGCCAGCAGCACCACCGTGTTTGGTGTGAGGTGGTGCGGCTGGACTCGGTAGAAGTCGAGGAAGGAGCGGAGGAAGCCGCTCGCTGGAAGGCCGAAGCCGCGAAGGAAATGGGACCGGAAGACTACGCGTTCATCGTCCTCCGGCACCGGTGAGATTTCTGCCTCGGGGAGGACGCACACCTGCATGTTCGTCTCCCGAGGCAGCCGCCGTGTTTGACGGAGGAAGAAGAGGTGATCCTCATGGACGTTAGAGCCGTCCCAGTCGCCGGCTCGTGAGCGCACCATGGATGAAGGAGCTCATCGCAGGCGCGGTGCGGTGGCGAGCGGGCGAGGCTGCGGCGGAGCGAGGAAGCCGCAGGGAGAAGATGCTCGACGACGGTGGGCTGCGGCAGCGCTTCGGTGGAAGGAAAGGGCGCCACGGCAGCGGAGAAGATGAAGAACGACGAGGGGAGAGGGGGGCGCGCGTGCATCTGCCACCCCCCTCCTCCCCCTACTTATAGCCCCAGGCGGTGAAGCCGAGGGGGCGGGAACGTGTGGGATCGTGGGATTAACTGCGCCCACTCCCCCACGATCCCACGATTGCGGCGCCAGTAAAGGCATGTATTATCTGCCGCGGAAGCCCAACCGTCCACCTCGGCCGCAGCGGATCCGCGCACGTGTCGAGGCACTGTAGTGGTGGGCCCCGGCCTGCGGCGCCGTCCCATCGCGTGCGTGGGCTGGCAGGCCGGCTTGGCCTGATGACGCCACGTGGCCGACATGCGCGGGCGGCAAGTCTGGCGTTTGGCTAGCGTGCCACCTGGTCCCCACCGCGATGTTTCGAAATCGCCAGGCGGCCTGCCTAGTCATGGCTGACACCTACCAGTCGGCACTTCGGCAGACGGACGAAGCAGAATACCAGGCGACCCGGAGTATGAAGTTGCTGAGGCTTCTCGCCCCTTCAGCCGCAGCGCCTCATCAGCTTCGGGGACTACTGTCGGAGTAAATGACCACGGGTAGCCCCATCAGCTCCCTTTGGTATTTCAAAACATAGGGGCAGGCTGCGCCCCTCAAACATCAAGGACAAAGGACCACCTTCTTGGGGCCGGCTGGTCCAAGCAGCCGGTTGCCAGGAGGCGGCGGAGTTCACAAGATGGCCATGAAGTGGGCCGACTCCTCGCGCCCTCAAAGTTAGTGCCAACATAAACATGATGAGACGGGGCATGGCTACAGTACAAGCCTGCCACCCCCGAATCCAGGGCAGAACGTGGCCACAGTACAGCGTACCAAGCAGGCATCCTGCGCCCAACGCGGGACTGTTGCCATGCCGCCCATGACATCACCCATGGCAGAGGAAGCCATGCTCCCACGATGGACAGCTAGTACGGCCCGCAGGCGGCGGGCCCTATCTGTCCGTGAGAGGCCAGAGGGCGGCGAGCCCAGACCAGTCGGCTCAGTGGGAGGTCGGCTCCTAGCAGGCGGCCCTCCCCCTCCCTTGAAGTATGTGCGCCATTAACCAGATGCGACGGGGTGTGGCTACAGTGAGCCCCCACCAGGCGGCGGGACTATATCCACGTTCCCCTTGACGAGGCCATCGTCATCAGGGGCAACGCTACAGCATAAAGCAGTCAACATGGCCCGCAGATGGCGGGACCTACCTGTCGGCTGAGATCATGGCAGTTGGCGGACCCACCAGGCGGCGGGCCCCAGCGGTCGGCGGAGAAGCCGGCAACCAGTGACGCTGACCGCCGGGTCCCGCATCTGGCCAGATTACCATTGTACCCCTGGGGGTAGGCCAATATAAACCCCCAAGGTCACCCCATGCAAGGGGTTGGGACTTTGGAGGATACTTCGGCCGAGCACCCGAATCACCATACACACACATAGAGAGAGTGGAGCAGAGCTAGCCTTGCCCTTCTTCCTCCTCTAGCCAAAACAGCTCAAGGAGCAAGCTTGTAGCTACTTGTTGAGGTAGTGATCATGCGGAGACCCCACAGAGCAGGACTAGGGGTGTTATCTCCTAGGAGAGCCCTGAACCTGGGTAAGATTTGCAAGCGTACGCGGTCTCGCTCACTCCCGCTTCTAGAGCCCAACGACGTACTTTTGTCCCCATCCACAATAAGCCACCCCCTGGCATATGTCGCACAACATCCCCGACACTCTACGCGCTGAGCATCGAGGCGGCGAACGGCGATGACAAGGTCATGGCGAACTGGTTCCCGATGGCCCTCAAGGATGGCGCACGCTCCTGGCTCATGAACCTCCCTGAGGGGTCGATCTCTTTGTGGGATTAGCTTCGCGAGCAGTTCATTGCCAACTTCCAGGGCACTCGTGACCGTGCCCTCACCATCAACGACCTACGGCGCATGAAGCAACGCCCTGGCGAGACCCTCCACAAGTACATTCAGCGCTTTACCCAAGTCCGTCTCAAGATCCCGAAGGCCTCGAATGAAGCCATCATCTCGGCGTTCACCGATGGCATCATGGAAGTCAGGATGAGCGAAAAGCTCATCATCAACGACGACCTGTGCACAACGCTAGAGCTATTCAACCTGGCCGACATGTGTGCGAGGCGGAAGAAGGCCACCTCTCTCTCGTCAGCAACCCTGACATCGAGCTCGAGGACAAGAAGGCCAAGGCCAAGGAAGCAAAGTGCAAGGGCCCTGCCACGCTGGTAGTGGAGCCCGAGCAGGAGCGCGGCCGCGATCACGATGAGCCCACCAAGGACGTTCACCCATTTTGCGTCTTCCATAACATGCGCACCCACAACACTGATGACTATCAAGAGCTCAGGGCGCTCCGTGACGAGTGCTTGGGCCGCCGTCCCGAGCGCAACAACCGTGGCTTCGACCGGGAAGGAGGCCGCGTTGGAGGACAATGGGACAACCGTGGTCCCCGCCAGGGCTAGCATGACGAGCCTCGCGAGGACGCCTGGCGCGATCATCCTCGCGATGGTGCCTAGCGCGATCAGCCTCGTGAGGTTTGACCTTAGGGCAATGCAGGGCTTCCATCGTTGTCGCTGCCCCCCAGAAGGAACGACAACAATCAGCCAGACGAGGGTGTTGAGGGCTACCAAGAGCCTCACGCAATAGCCTGCATCCTCAGACGAGCTCATGCTCCCGCGTCCAACCGCCTCTTCAAGCAGTTCTCTCATGAGGTGAATGCTGCCCTCCTGAGGCTTGAGGCTGTGCGCCCCCTAAAGTGGTCTCAATACGCCATCACCTTCGATTCCAAGGACCACCTTAGGTGTTTGGCCACCGCGGGCGCACTTCCCATGCTTTGCACGCCCACCATCAGCAACGTCTCAGTCACCAACACCCTCATCAACGGCGGCGCCGGCCTGAACGTGCTTTCTATGGAGACCTTCGAGACGCTTCAAGTGCCTTATGACCAGCTCATGCCCACCAAGCCATTCTCCGGGGTGACCGACGGCTCCACCACCACCTGGGGCAGGTGTGCCTCCCAGTCACCTTCGGCACTCGTGACAACTACCACACCGAGCTCATCGACTTTGATGTGGCCCACATTGGCCTCCCATGCAACGCCATCCTGGGGTACCCTGCCCTCGCCAGGTTCATGACAGCAACCCACCATGGCTACAACGTCCTCAAGATGCTAGGGTGCAGCAGTGTCTTCACCATCGCCTGCAACAAAAAAGACGCGGTATGCTCCCTCGAGCATGCCTACAAGGCTGCAGCAGCCGAGAACTCCGATGGTGAGGGAGACTTCATGCTCCCTGAGGCCGTCCTCGCGAAGAAGAAGCAGCTCCTCCCCAAGGACCGTCCCGAGGTAAAGAAGGCTCCAGCTAGCGCCACCTCAGGTACCACGCCTGCCGCCGGGGCGCGCCTTACTCCCGCATAGGAGGGCGCGCTCGGCGTCCCCCTCGGGGCAGGCTTGGGGGCTTCCACTTGCAGAGCCTCTGACATGACCGCTGCGACGAGAGGGCCGCTCGGGCACCACTTGGAGGCGTGCTTCGACGCATATCCCTGCAAGCAAGGAACTCGGTGCGAGGCGCCAGGGGCACGAGAATTCATCACCAAGGCGATCAAGGAACTTTAGGAAGCACAAGCCATGCGCGGCAAGCGCCGCCCCGCACATCCCACTAGCACAGCTACCGCCCCCGACGCGAGCGGCGAGCTGCACGTCTGCGTCAACATCCCAGGCTTCAATAGGGCCGCCTCTCAGGACCTCTTCTGGCCGTCACGCATCGGCCGGAGCTGGGTTTACCCCTGCAACTACATCTGCATGCCCTTCGGACTGGTGAACATGGACACCATGTACCAGCTGTTCGCATAGCTCACGTTGGCGTCTCACGACGCCAGGCGCTCAGCGCTGGCGCCTCATGAGGCCCCGACCTCTCGTGAGCCTCAGGAGCTGCCCGGCTCATGTGGAGCGAGCCTCCACGGCATGCTTCATCAACTTCCTCGACGCTTCTGCAACAACATTGCCAGGTGACTTTTGGTTGTTCAATTGAGGGCGCCCCACGGGCTGCATTATCCTCAGGCTGAGAAGGGTCCTCCCCTACGGCTGCTTTGCTTTTGTTCATGTATCAGAACCTGCTATGCTTTTGTGAGTTGCCATGAATGTTAACCCTACACTTGATACCACATCGCCTTCAGAGGCATCGCCCCACGGGCTTCACACGCTAGCAGCTCTCCTCCTGAACGTCCCATGAGAGGGGGCTATCGTCACGGTGCCTGTGCTCGGGTCCGTCCCTGCAGCACTGATAAATGTAAGTGATCGAGCTCTGGCTCGCGGGCCGGCTCTGTGCACGTCACTTCATCAGGTCCTTAGTGCCTTGTCTTCTCATGAAACAATCATGAGCAGGTCAGCAAGCGCGCACCGCCTTTCGTACATCGTAATATGTGTCGGATTTCGGGTTCTGCAAACCCTTGAGAGGTTTGAACTCTGGGGTGCGTGCGAAGAACTCGTCCTCCCCAGTTTGCCTACTCGCTAATCTCACAGCCTAGCTCGATGAACTGTAAGGAAAAGAGACACAGCAGTTTACCCAGGTTCAGGCCACCTTGCGGTGTAAAACCCTACTCCTGCTTTGTGGTGGATTGGCCTCGAGGGGCTGAGGATGAACTAGTATAGTGGCAAACAGCCTCAGGAGGAGGGGTGTTCTTGAGTTCGAATGAGCTGGTGGAGTGAGGGTGATCTGAATGATCTGTCTGGGGTTCGGATCCCTCTCTACGATGGTGGCTAAGTCCTTTTTATAGTGGCCTTGGTTCTCTTCCGAAATGAAAGGCGGGAAGGGATCCCACAACGGCCAAATTCGAAGGGAGACAACTAGTACATGCTATCCTAACAAAAGTAGTCTTCGCCTGCGAAAGCCTCTGGCTGTGACGCCGTGGTGGGCTCGGTGATGACCTCCGTCCTACCATCCTGGTGGTCTTGGTCTTGTTGCACGGGAATGGAAACCTTTGGCTGATTCCTCGGGACTCCGCGCCTGCGCTTGCGTCTTTAGCACCAAAGAGGAAACTGGTACACTGCGCCCGCTTGTGCCCGCCTGGCCTTGGTCATCATGGCTTGCATCACCCGAACCTCACGAGGTGAGGGTTTGCATAGAGATCTCCGCTCCTCGGGAGCCAGCCTGAGGAGGCCGCTCCTCGTGGAGGTCTTGGTGTCGTCCGCCTCGCGAGGCTTGGCCCCTCGTGAGGGTCTTTAGTTGTTGGTCCTAAAGATGGGCCGTACCAGGCCGTTGATGGAGCCACACGATGGGCCGCAGGCAGGCAAGTCTGGGTACCCTGGTTCCCAGAACGGCGACAGTAGCCCCTGGGCCCAAGGCGCGCTCGCACTTGGCTTCGAGGCGAAACCAAGGGGCAAGTGCGGAGCGCCGCGGGCCCCTACCGCCTGCGGGCCCGGTCGACGCGTGGCACTTGATGGGACGTGGGCGCCTTCGCTTCCCCGCGCGGCCTCGATAACTGCCAGACTTGACGGCTGCCTGTTGCACGCGCAGTTTCGCCATTGCTGCCCGCCGTGCTCACCCTTGACTCCCCCTCCTTTCTTTGAACTTGTGGCTCTTCTCCTGAATCCAGTGCCGCGCCAATCCTCCCTTGACGCCATGGCCCCGAGGTCGAAGAAAAGAGCAAGGCCTGCGTTCCTGCCAAATCTTGGCCGGGCCTGGAGCCTGCTCTCGATCGGTCAATGGTGGTCAATCAGGAGGGGTTGGATAAGGTCCGGCCAGCCCTTGCCACCGATTTCAATGAGTGGAAGGCGATGACGGTCTGGCCTGCTTCTTGAGCCTTGATTGGCATGGAGGCCACCGAGATCCCCATCCATCTTCACGCTCTCTTGGCCGGCTTGGTCCTTCCCCCCCTTCTCCAATTTCTTCAATGCCATACTCTCGCATTACCAGATCCAAGCACTGCATCTGGACCACCGGTCCATCATCCTCCTTGCTGTCTTCGCCTTCCTGTGCGAAGCCAAGGTGGGCATTGCCCCGTCTGTTGCCTTGTTCCACCATTTCTTCTTGCTCTAGATGGTCGATGACCGCCAGTGCTCGGGGTGCGTGGCCTTCCAGGTCGTGGCGGCGACAGCTGGGTCGGGCATCAATTTCACACTCCGCCTAGACGAGAGGGGATTCCGGAAGCAGTGGGTGTTCATGGATGTTGGCGTGTGCAACTTCTTGCTTCTGCTCCCACGAGTGCCAGCGGTGCCCAGCTTCGGCTGGGGGCACGTGAGGCTCGCCGACGGTCGGCTCGCCCATGTTTGGTCTAGGCTGACCAGGTTGAGGAAGGCCGGGGTGACGGCGCCGATGGTGGTGAGGGAGTTCTTTCGGTGGCGCATTGCCCCGCTCCAGCGCCATTCTCGCCCAATGTGGGCCTTCACCGACAGCAAGGACTGCATGAGGCACCAGGTGCCTTCGCTTCCTTCCAAGACGTTGCGCATGATGCTTGAGCTCCTGACGGGCGACCCGGCGCCGGCCGCGCTTCCGGAGGAGGGCTGCCTCTTGTACCAATGCTCGAACAAGGAGGACTTCGTGAGGCAGATGCCCCCTTTGACGAGTGGGGGCTGCGCCCGAAGGGCCTTGAAGGGCCCTGCGAGCATCCCATATTGGTGCTTCCTGTCCTTACCGATCCTGCGGTGCACGCCCCGGGCATGGATGCAGGGGGGCGAACACCACCAGGTATTCCTGAGGCGAGCCCTGGGAAGCGGACGCTGCCAGGTGCTGCCGAGGTGGCCACTCCCGAGGCTCTGATGAGCTCTCCCGACGTGGTTGCTGGAGAGTTGGTGCGGCCCGATGCTCCTGAGGCGGCTGCCCCTGAAGCCCCCATAAGCGCTCCTGAGGTAGCTGCATGCGGCCCGGCTGCCAAGGGTGATGCTCCAACCTTCGGCTTGCTTTGCCTGAACCTTGGAGCACTCCGCAAGAGGAAGGGGCTCCTGAGCTGCAGTGGCGATGCCTACCGGCCCCTGAAACAGAGGAAGTACATAGCCGTAGATGGGTAAGTGCCTTACCTTTATGATTTACCTTGTGTCGCATCCTTCCCTGACTCTGGGATCCTCAGGATTACCTCGGCTGCGGCGGCAAAGCCTCTTGGGGAGTGACCTCCAGAGGCCCTTGGTCTGCTAACGACTCCGAGCTCCTCGCGCCAAACACCCCCACGAGGCACGGGGCCAGTCCGTGAGGCTGATGCGCCGCCAAGAGGCCGCGATCTTGTGCACCCGGAGTCCTTCTCTCGCGGCCTCCCCTGCGGCGCAGGGGCTGTGCCGAGGGCTCCCCCGTTGATCGTCATCGGTGGTTGGGCAGCCCCCGCGCCAGCTTCATCTTTGAACAACGAGGCCGTGCCACCCAGCGCCTTCACCGAGACCCGGGGAGTGGCTGGGGAAACACCAGCGGACGGCCCCTCGGGAAAGCCGGGCAAGCCACATCGCGCCTCCCCGGCAACCCCCGGCGTGGAAGATGGGCCTGGCCGCGCGCTGGAGCTTGCACGCAGGCGCAACGCCATCCGTCGTGACCTCTTCTAGGAGGTGATGGGTGCGCTGATTCGGCTCAGGGAGAGCTTGTCGATGTCGACGCCCGCCTCGAGGCGAAAGGCCTTCGCTTGGCGCGTGAGTGGCACCAGTTGAAGGTCGCCATCAACCTCGGGCATCTTCAGCATGAGCGCGCCAGCGCAAGCGCTGCAGTATCCCTCGTGGCTTTTCGCGAGGCTCGCGCCCGTGCTCTGGAGGAAGCCAGGGCCACCGACTGCTGTCGTGAGGCAGCCGAGGAGTGAGAGCGGGAGCTTCAAGCTTCAAACGCCGTCCTTGAGCGGCAAATCCGGGCGCATAGGGCTGCCCTGGCGGCACCACCAAGCAAGGCCCCTTCTAATGAGAAGGAAGTCCAGGAGCGCAAGGAGGTGCTGGCGCTTGAGATCTTGGAGCACAAGCTGGAGCTCGAGCGACTGGAGGTGAGGGAGCGCTAGACGGCCATGGCTGAGGACGACGTTGCCGCTCGGGAGGCCAAGATCCAGCAGGAGGTTGATCAGAAGGTGGCGAAGATCCGAGCTGCTCTTGCTGATGAGCACCACCGGGAGCTGGAGCTCCTAAAGACCCTCCTCGAACTGCAGCAGGCCGAGCTCGAGGGCAGGACCACCACCCTCAGGACAAAGCTGGCCGTGGCGGAGGGGCGAGAGAGGGCTGCCAAGGAGGCTCAGGCTTCAGCCTAGGCCGACTTGGCTTCCACCCGCACCGAGCTATTCTCACTCCAGCAGCAAGTCGAGGCCGTCATGTCCCTCGCAGAGAAGACCGCGGACGAAGAAAACCGCCACCGGATGATGCAGCGTGAGCGCTCCTCGATGCTCCAGGACCTCAGGGTGAGGGCCAACCAGGCTTTGGGCATGATCTACGAGGAGAGCGTCCCACACCCGCACGAGGACGACGTAGCCAGCCACCTCCACTTCTTCACCCTGATCATGACCCGCCTGGAGGACCGGGCGGCGAGGGCTCGCGAGCTCGTTGCAGAGAGAAGCCAGGGCCTCCTGGGGCGCGCATTCTCATGCGTCTTTATTCACCTCCAGAACCTTGACCCCCATTTTGATTTTGACGCCGCAATAGCCCTCGTGCCTCAGGTCATCCAGGGTAATCTGGCGGAATGGGTGGACGACCATGTCGATGACCTGGTCGCAGAGTTTGCCCCTGAGGACAACGCGGCCATGATCGTGGCCGAAGAAGGCGATGCGGATGATGATGATGAAGATGATGCCAGTGACAGCACAGGTGGCGCGGATGAAGGTGGCGAGGACGGCGCTGAAGGTAGCGCCTCTTGCTAGGCCTACCTTTCCCTTTGCCTTAATCTGCATGCAAAAAACCTTCTGGCACGGCCCTGCGGGGCGTAAAAGCATTTTTGAAGGGGGCCCCTTATGATGTATGAAATGATGATATGCCTTTTAAAAATAGGACTTGGAATATGCCGTCGTGAGCCCGCGGGCTCCCGAGCGGGGTAGTTGTTGCAACTTATCTTGGCTCCGTAGGTCTTGAGCGAGTCCTGAGGTCACGAACGCGCCTTCCTCCTGAGGCGAGCCTGCCGGGGCTCGCGAGGTTTTAAATCTCCCAGGGACCATGCTGGCCTACCCAAGAGGGCCTCGCAAGGAGCCGCTTGTCGGATCATGGCAAGGTGTGCGCGCAACGATCCTGCGGTGATCGCACTCCAGCCCCCTGGGGGGCCTTGGCATCTTTGGAGCCAGCCCGGGCATGCTTGGACATGCGCATACCATGCCCAGTCCCCGCTCGCGGGGCACTCGCGGGGGGGGGGGTGTAGCAGGCGCGAGCCTTACTCTCAAAACACAAAGCCAGAAAGCAAGAAATTGCCACAAGACAAGAGAAAATTCCCCCCGTTTTTCTTTTGATAAACACACGAAATTCCAAATCTCACTCCAAAAGGTGGCAAGATTAGTTACAGAAAGAAAGGCGAAATCAAATGGCCGCGTCCGGCACCTAGCTAGTCTTCTTGTCTTCTCACTAGCGCGGAGCTAAGTGCTTCCACTGGGCGTGGGCATAGTCATTGGGGGACAGTGTCGACGGCCAGCGCGGAGCATGGTGCTTCCACTTGGACGTGGGTGGGAGCCCCGTGAGGCCCGAGGACGGAACTCAGGAGAATCCGGGGCGTGTACAGCCCCACTCATTATTACGCGAGAGTGTCACGGGCGGAGACCTTCACAGGCGCGGGGCCTTGCTTCACGTCGCCTGACGAGGGCCCCACCCTGTGCCTCCCCTGACCACCGTTGGGGCGTCCGGAAACCAGGACAAGACCAAGGGGCAAGGGGGACACTAGCGGTGCCCTCGGCGACCACAGGCCCTCCGCCAGGGGGAAGGGCTCGCCGGCGCCTTCCCCGGCAGAGGACCTACCTCCATGCAGCGCCTTGCTCCGTGCTGTGCGGGGGAGGCCCTGGCCCCGGGCTCCCCCCGCGCAGCCCCCAGTGTACTTCGCCCGCTGGCAGCGGGGCCATCGCCCTGGGGTCCCTGACCGCTGTTGTGGCTTGGTTCACCTGCGGTCCATGGTTAGCGTAATCGTGCTCCTGAGATATTGGCTGTACCCAGTGGCTGTTGTCGTTGAAGGTGTCGGTGAAGTTCCAGGGCAGCTCGCGGAGAGCCTCGGCTTCATGTGCCCCCAACGCCCAGCCTGATGAGGAGAACCTGCCGAGGCATTCTCTTGACGCGTACTGTAGATCCATCACGGGGGGTACGTAGGCGTCTGGGACTGCCGCACCAGGGTCATCGTCTGGGTGCCCTGCATTGCTGGCCACCAGGCTCGGTGCCAGGCTCTGATGGCTGCAGGGTGGCGCCCCGGTGCGGCCCCAGGAGGGACCGCCCAAGCTCGCCTCGCCCAGGGGTAGCGTGGTCGGGAAAGGACGATCAGTGCTGCGGGCCGGGTTGGCACCGCTAGGTCCCTCAGGTGCTCCAGGGAGGGGCGCGCGGGCGTGACGGGGGCTCCCGCGCGCCCCTGTCACAGCCTGCGACGTGGGCAGGGTGCAGAAAGGTGCCGCGCTCCTATAGGCGGCGTCAAGCAGCTCGGCGACCCGCTCCAGCATAGCACCGCGGCCGCCTTCCGCCAACCTACACTGTAGCAGCTCACATGCCACGATGAGCGCGACTCGCATGTTCGCCTGCTCCCGGCGAGAGTGTGGTGCTGTCGCCGTGGCATAGCTCGAAGATCGTGTGGTGGCGCGGTTGCGGCGTGGCGCGAGGGTGGGCGATGGCGGCCCCCGCCGCCCGCGACCGATATCGCCGGGCAGCGAGCGGGCTGCGGGGAGCGCGGAGTGCAGATCCTCTTGGGCTGACGGCACTGCTCGGGCAGGCCGAACAACCCAGTGCTCAACATGAGCCCTCGGGGCATCGGCCATGAGAACTGCTAGGTGGTGGTGAATCTGCTGGCAGAAGAGAGTCTCCGACGCACCCCTACCTGGTGCGCCAAATGTCGGATTTCGGGTTCCGCAAACCCTTGAGAGGTTCGAACTCTGGGGTGCGTGCGAAGAACTCATCCTCCCCAGTCTGCCTACTCGCTAATCTCACAGCCTAGCTCGACGAACTATAAGGAAAAGAGACACAGGAGTTTACCCAGGTTCGGGCCACCTTGCGGTGTAAAACCCTACTCCTGCTTTGTGGTGGATTGGCCTCGAGGGGCTGAGGATGAACTAGTATAGTGGCGAACAGCCTCAGGAGGAGGGATGTTCTTGAGCTCGAATGAGCTGGTGGAGTGAGGGTGATCTGAATGATCTGTCCGGGGGTCGGATCCATCTCTACGGTGGTGGCTAAGTCCTATTTATAGTGGCCTTGGTCCTCTTCCCAAATGAAAGGCGGGAAGGGATCCCACAACGGCCAAATTCAAAGGGAGACAACTAGTACATGCTATCCTGACAAAAGTAGTCTTCGCATGCGAAAGCCTCTGGCTGTGACGCCGTGGTGGCCTCGGTGATGACCTCCGTCCTGCCGTCCTGGCGGTCTTGGTCTTGTTGCACGGGAATGGAAACCTTTGGCTGATTCCTCGGGACTCCGGGCCTGCGCTTGCCTCTTTAGCACCAAAGAGGAAGCTGGTACACTGCGCCCGCTAGCACCCGCCTGGCCTTGGTCGTCATGGCTTGCGTCACTCGAACCTCACGAGGTGAGGGTTTGCATAGAGATCTCCGCTCCTCGGGAGCCAGCCTGAGGAGGCCGCTCCTCGTGGAGGTCTTGGTGTCATCCGCCTCGCGAGGCTTGGCCCCTCGTTAGGGTCTTGAGTTGTTTGTGCTGAAGATGGGCCGTACCAGGCCATTGATGGAGCCACGTGATGGGCCGCAGGCAGGGAAGTCTGGGTACCTTGGTTCCCATAATGCCGACAATATGTCAATGCGTAGGAAATTCAGGAGACAGGCATCCGAGCAGCACCTAGGCAATGCCCTGTCACCTTAGGAGGGTCGGCCCCGGACTAGCAATGTGCTGGCCAGTAAAAGCTAAGTACTACCACCTTACACTGTGTCGCTACCGACCGAGGTGCCTCTCCTTGTGACCTTCGCGAGGCACGCTACTTCTTTTTCGCGCGAGTCGCTTGCACGTTCAAAGGGGAATGCTTGAGCATTGCGCGTCAGCAGTTCCTACTAGCTCTAGGGTCCTCACCTCCTAGCCTTGTCCCAGCCATAGCGACCTGACATACCAGCGGTGGTTGAGCCTCGCTCGAGGGCCGGGTCCCGATGACATAGAGCACCTTGGCGAGCAAGGAAAAGAGAAGCAGACCTCGCGAGGAGATATTGGCGAGAGGGCCGCAGTTCGGCCGAATTTACATCCGTTAAAACGCAAAGGGTGTCGATGCTTTACATGCCCTTTGCGGGACTTGTGCTGACCCATAGCAGAGAAATGATGCACAGGGAACCAAGCCCCAAAGAAGCGCGCCCTCACACCGCGGAGATCACCCGCAAGCCGCGAACGCCTCGCACCACCCCATAAGCTAAGTCATCCTCTTCGCGCCAAGCGCGAGTCTCTTAATAATGCTTCGCCACTACTTTCATGATCTCGTCTGGGCGAAGACCCTTTCTCTCTCGAAAGCCGGTTGCGCGTCAAGGGGGACCTCTTGAGCATCGTGCCACAAGAGCTCTTACCGGACCTCGAGCCCCTCAGCTCCTGGCCTTGCCCAAGGCACCGCGACCTAGCATACCAGCGACGGCCGAGGCTTGCTTGGGGACTGGGCCCCAGCAACGTAGAGCATTAGGTGACCATAAAGTAAAAGGACCCAGCCCGAACGAGAGACGCCATGATGATTTGAACGCAAGATGGAAGCATTAAAATAAAGGCGCAAGCATCGCGGTTTCTTACACGCCCCCACGGGGCCCATGTCATCCAAGTGCAGGAAAGAACAAAAGAAACTTCCTCCCGGAGGCCACCGCTCCTGAGGATCCAACTCCGACATCACGGGTGCCTAGTCGGAGTCTTCCTCCACCTTGATTTGCCGGCATGGCGGCTCGTCGTAGTCATCGTCGCTTCAGCTTCCCCCGGAGGAGGTACCATCGCTGTTGGAAGTGCCACGGCCGTCGCCAAGGGCAAGTGCACCGCCGAGGACGTCGCCGCCGCTGCTGTGGTTGTCGTCACCGGAGGAGGGGTGGTCGTCGCATCTGCAATCGCTCTACGGGCAGCAGCCGAGGCGGCAGCCTGTCTCCCCGAAGATCTTCACGAAGAGCGTCGCCGCCCCATCGAACTTGAAGTGGAGGGTCTACCTCCCCTTCAAGCCGCAAGCGTGGGCGAACGACTTCCACCCTCGAGTCAGGTGCACGAAGCTGGAGGGTGTGACCTCAGCCTCCACCTAGGAGGACCTGCTGCAGCAGCCATCCGGCTGCAACCACAGCCCAAGGAGGCGCATCCGTTGCCAGTTCCACCGCCAAGGAGCCCGGGAGCTGGAGCCGAGTACGTGGCGGGCTCTCCATCCACACGACGAACTCCTCGGCCGAGTCGGCAGAGTGGCACACGCCCGAGGCGGCCGAGCGGTAGCCCTGTCTCTACCTCCTCGGCCACGGCTGCCTCGACCCCCACGGCTGCGCCCGCGGGAAGGGTTCTTCCCGCGGGCACTGGAGCTGGTGCGGGCCGCCAATGGAGCTCGCCTGCGCCCCCGGGGAAGCGCCGCAGGCATAGTAGTGGACTTGCGAGAGCGGCCCCGCCCTTTGGCGGGCGGCGGCGGCTCCAATCCCTCCCGCTTTGCCTTGCCCTTCTCAGCGGCGGTGAACCTTCTTAAGGGCGCCATGGTCGCAACGGCAGCGGTATAAGATAAGGAGGCGAGAAGTCAGAGGTGGGTCGAGGGCTCCGCCCCTTCGCCCTCTTATAAGCAATCGGAGGAGGCCAACCCGTGCCCATTCTCCTTCGGAGCAATGATGGCCCCGCAGCGTCCGCCAGGCTTTTTGTCAGCCCGGGTAGTTGCCGAGGCGACATGGGGATGTGGGGGCATCCCACACCCCGTCTTGCGCCATGCATCGAGCCTGGTCCGCAGGCGGTTAGGGCCCACGCTGCTTCGCCTCTCCTCTTCGCCTTTGCCTCTGAGCAGTGCCGTGTGCACCACGGGCCCGAGGGGCTACTGTCGGGGTTCTGGGACCAGGGGTACCCAGGCCCGTCTGCTTGCAGCCCATCGTGTGGCATCGTCAAAGGCCCGGTGCGGTCCAGCTCCAAGACTTCACGAGCAAGACCCTCGTGTGGGCCCCCGCCTCACGAGGCAAACTACATTGAGGCCTCCCAAGGAGCGGTCTCCCCAGGCTGCTTCCCGAGGAGCGGACATCCCTAGGCTCGCACCCCACCTCATGAGGCACGTGGTGACGTGAGCCATGACGACCGGGGCCAGGAGGGCACCAGCGGGCGGAGGCAAGAACAGTTTCCTCTTTGGAGCTAGAGGGACAAGGACATACGCGGGTTCCCGATGAATCCCCCAAAGGTTGCCATTCCAATGCAACAAGACCAAGAACACGAGCTCGGCAGGCCGGAGGTCATCACCGAGCCCACCTGCATGTCACGACCAAAAGCTTTGCAGACGAAGACCACCTTTAGTCAGGATAGGGTGTACTCCTGTCCCCCTTTGAATTGGCCATTATGGTTTCCCTTCCCGCCTAGAGTTTCCGGGGGAAGAGGACCGGGCCAGTATCAATATAGGTTAGTCCCCACCGCAGGAGAGGGATCAGATCCATCACCCTTGAGCCCTCATGAGGCAGTTAATCCTTGTACTAGTTCATACTCACCCTCCTCACGAGGCAATTCACCACAAAGCAGGAGTAGGGTATTACACCGCAAGGTGGCCCGAACCTGGGTAAATCATCGTGTCCATCTCTTTTTCCCTCTCGCTCGAGCACGCAGGAGCCAAGCCGAGAGGTGGTGATGTGGCTCCCCGCCTGATTACCACTGTAGCCAGACGGTCGCCACGCATACCAGCCCAGGAAATCATTCTGGCATGCGCATTTACAACAAGTATCATGAACACAAGCATTTCTATTAATGGATATATAAGTCTTACATTATATCTTACAAGAGGTGATGGCAGCGGAAAAGCTCTATCTAAGGCAGCATGGTCTTGGTGCGGCTCCAATCCACAGGGATCTGACTGGGTTGCTCTCCTAGCCCACGAAGGCTCCGGCTCCTCGTCGACGGATGACGGATCCTTATGTGAACCTGGCCACATTGAAGGCCGCTGAGTAATTTTGAATGTACTCGCAAGCAAACCAAACTAACATATACACCAAGCAAAGCAATCCATGGCATTCAAGCATGCATTTGTTATTAGAGCAACATTAATTATCATGGCATAGCATACCGATCTAGCAATATTAATCATCATGTCATAGCAAGTTTATCTAGCAAGATAACTTCTAAAGTAAAATACAGTAAAGTAAAGCATATCAATTAAATAATCCATATTCTGAACATTCTCATGATCCAATCCGACGTTGAACCAAATCCACTCCAAGTCTTTCGTTCATCCGACCATCACTTTCATAGCCATTCCATGGCTATCATATCATATTCCTGACACCATCCGATGTCTATGCATCTCCTTTGTAAGTCTGGTAAACTTACTCTCTTCCGGGTTGTCTCACAACCCTTGAAATACTCATGAGTCGCTGAGTACTTCCGATCATAAGACGAGTTCTTCCATCATTATTATCATTATTACGGTTGACCACCTAGTGAGGTCTGGACAGACTATCCAATACCGTGGAAACGGCTATTCAAATAGATTCTTACACACTGTAGAAGTTGCGCACTTTACCCACACCATGGAGCATCTGGCCTCGTGATCCCATTCGGGTGGACCAGTGTTGCTCCAACGAAACTTGCCTAACCTGTGACTCCTCTACCGTACCACCGACAATCATACCCTCCCAGGGTCATGTCCTGGGTGGCCCCTGTGTCACCTCGTGACACCTGCCACCATCGTGGCCAACTAAACTGTCCCAAATGGGGATGCCGCAAATATCTCAACTGGGCTCACAAGGTTATGGCCGCCTACCGGGCCAAGGCAGTGCGCAGGTATAACCTTCCCTGTTTGGTGGTACCGATAAAAGAGCACGCGATCAGACCAAGTCAAGGCCGACCCATACCGGCAAATGTGGCTGCACGGATAAGTCCGGACAGGTGACTCTGGATCAATTGACTAGGTTTAACTTTAGCCATCATTTAGCAAGTATGGATATTCATCATGAATAGCTTAACATGGTCGTAACTATGTAAGAGGTAACAACCGTGGAAACATAACAACCTATCTCCATATAACATCACAATGAGTCATTAATACGATAATATGATGGGCAGTAGCAGGTAATGTAAAAGATAGTATCTAAATAGCAGGAGTTTAATTATTTCTAGCACCATCATATTCATTAATTAAACACACAGGAATAACACAGAGCAATGCTTTAGGGCATATATCAGATGGTCGGCTTGCCTGGGGGTCGAAGAATACTCCGGGAAAAAGTGCGATCAAGCCGCGGAAGGATTCGCCGGAAAGGATTCCCTCTCGGAGGGCTGATATAAGGGCAAGGGCAAAATGGTCATTTTCATAGTGTGGAAACATTATGAAAATGATACCATCAAAACGGGCTCTACGAACTGAAGACGTGGGCATTGGTTTCACCTGAATCGGAGTTGCGAGTGAAAAGTTGTGAGGGTTTGATTACCAAGGACTGATCTATAAATAAAATATTTACCACCGGGTCCCTGGCAGGGCAGCTGGTCGCGCACTTTTAGGAAATACATTTTCCCAGTGGGGAAAACGCATTCAGTGCTGGGTGCCTCTACTTATGCTGACTGGGCCGGCTCTGTGTCGCTGCCATGCGGGTCCCACGCCACCTCTCTCTCTCCTTCTAATCTCCTTCTTCCTCCCAATCAGAACAGGGGAGAGGCAAGGCAGAGGCAAGTCCGGTGCTGGCTCCGGTGACTCAGGCCGTCCCCGGCGAGGATGCGGGCACCGGCAGACTCGGGGAAGGACGCCGCACTATCCTGGCCTGGGTACGGACGCCGAGGAGGGCCGTAGCCGCGGTGGCTCGGCAACAGAGAACAGGGGCGGCGGCGCTGGTCTTGGGGATGCGCGGCCAGGGGCACTCCGGCAAGAAGTTGGGGTGGTGGAGCGGTTCGCCAGCATGGGGGTGGTCTCCTGGTGGTGGAAGAGTAGTGGGAGGAGCTTGGCGTTGAGTGAATTTGAGAGGGGTTCACCAGCAGCCATGGGGGCAATGGGCAGCGGGGAGGGCTCCTGGAGATGGTTGGATGGTCGGGGAGGCGTAGGGGAGCGAGGGGAGGCTAGTGGTGAGGTCAGGAGGACTCGGGGATGGCTCTTTATAGCCGGGCGAGCTCGCCAGATAAGCTCGGCCGCGGTGGCGAGCTTAGCCGCGCACTGGAGCTCCGAGGCGACGTGGCTGGACGGTAGCGGTGTCGGGGAGCGTTACGGGGATGCAGGGGAGGTGAGCTGGCTTGCTCGAGAAGCTCTGGCTTCGTCCGGATACGGCAGCACACGTGCGGTACAGAGGCGGAGCAGAGGTGCTCATCGCAGTGCGACCGAGAAGAAGACAGAGGGGGAAGAGGCTAGAGGAGGGGTGCGTGGACGTCGCGAACCCACCAGACATGGCCGAACATGCCGGGGCTGGCCAGAGGCTAGCTGGTCGAGGTGACCCGACACGGTCAGCGCGCAGAGCATGTGTTTGGCCGTGTCCATGGCGTGGTCACCACGCCAACACGTGCTCTAGCACTATCCTGGCTACTACATCATGTCCAACGCGGTAGTCATTGGTCACATAGATGGGATGTGACAATGGATGGACCAGGACGGCTCTAGAGTAGTCGAGGTGATCCAGAACAGTTTCTGGATAGAAACTTGGGCAGGAAGTTGTGGTTAGAAAGATGTGTTAATGAGCTGGACAAGTTGTCACAGGGAATCATAATAGAAAGGAGTAGGTCTTGGAAAAATTTGAAGGCATTTGGACCAAGTTTGATCATAGTTCCTTCACAACTGCCAAATGGGTCTAGAATATAGATTTTGATGCTGTGCTCCAATGGCTGAGTGAAATGAGTTGAATTTTGGGGGAGAGTGATGATTTGAGTATATGGAGATACTAGAAAAGTTTAAGCTCATTTGGATACACCAAAATGGTACTTTATTCACAGAGGTTCCAAATGGACAGAAACTTAGGAAAATTGCTGTGGAAGCATGGATAGATGAATTGAGCTGATTTTTGGTTTTCATGAGTGATTTGTCAATTTTAATCACCATGAAAAATTTCAGCTCAAATGCATCAAGGGTTCAAGCACTTCCTTTGCAAACTGGAAATCTAGATAGAATTTGCAAATGGATGTTGTGCTCAAACTTTGAACTATGGAACTTTGGATTTTGATGGTAATGGTGAAGATATTGATAGGAGAAGCTCCACAATTTATTTGGGATTCTTCCTGGCTACCAAACTGGTAGTTCCTTTAGAAACTGCCTAAAATGCAATATTGGCATTAAATAGGAAAATGCAATTTCCCTTATTTAATTATGGCTAATATTTTTATGGAAGCTCAATATGATCACAAAGAATATCTCCACAAGTTTTCATGAACTTTGGAGATGGATAGATATTTTCCTGGATTTAATTCCTTTAACTGGCAGAAAAAGGAATTAATTTTAAATGGAAAATATTGCAAATGACTTGGCAATATTTTTGCATATCCACGGTTTATAGATGTGGGATGATCATTGGGAAAAGTTTAGGACTCAGCAGATCAAAGGAAATTGGGGTCCCTTTGTAACGGAAAAGATTAGGGTTTCCCTTCCGGTAACTCGGAAAGTAGGGTTTCGGTGGCAAAATCCTGAGATGGCTCTTGGGTGGCAAAGTTGAACTGGAGAGAATCTCTGGTTGATAGGGAAGGCAAAGCTAAATGACCATCTTCATGTACTCAAGAGCTAAAGAAATCCGATAAAATCAAAAAAAAATACGGGAGTCACATCCCGCGAAGGAAAAAAAATAGGAGCGAAAACCAGGGTTTTACAGGCGAGCAGCAAGTCATAGCCTAGCTGAGTTCTTCACGCACACCCCATAGTTCGAACCTTGTTTGGGTCTGCGGAGCCCCGATTTTGACAGTCCTAATGCAGCAAAAGCAAGAAAGATCAAGAGAGTAGGATTGTATCGGAATGCTCAAATGGGGTTTGCTTGCCTGGCACTTCTGAAGATAGCATTGTGTCTTAATCAGTGGTAGTGATCTCAATGGTGGAACAAACGTCTACCAAGAGGGGACAACCACCGGCAAACACAAAAAGGAACAACATTCACTGCAATGCATTACCAAATGCATGATATGGCATATTAAGGTACTGAATTCACCTAATGCAATATTTAGATAAGTTAATTGAAGTGGAATTCAAACAAGATCAAATTCCAACTCCAAATGTTATTTCAAAGATTGCCCTAATCATCATTCGTCCTAATCAGTGAGGTTAACTTGTTCAACCATGCATGATCCTAGCATAAATAGATTCTTCTTATTTTTCTGATCATTTTTCATATATAAATTATTTTCATTGGAGTTACGGTTTGTTTTCTATAATTTTTTGAAGTTTATAGCATTTTATGTAATTTTCTGGTTATTCTAAATTAAACTAAATCCAGAAAATGACTTATTGCCTCAGCATGATGTCACTGTAGCGTTAGCAGTCAACAGGGGCGGTCTAGTTCAAACTGACCAATGGGACCCGTTTGTCTGTGTCTACTCTAATTAAGAGGGTTAATTAACACTAATGTTAATCCTAATTTTGGGTAATTAGAGCTCTGGGCCCACATGACAGTGAGAGGGGTTAGTTAAGCATGTGATTATCCCTAAACTAATGATGCCATGTCACCTAATCAGCGGTTAACCGCCGGTGAACACAGCCGACGGCGGAGGCACGCAGGAGATGCTCGGGCTCGCGCTACCGGTGGTGGTTTGCGGCGGGGTTTGGCTCTATGGCGGGCTGATGTTCGCGCGCATCTGGTGGAGCAAACAGGAGGAGCTGGGGTGGCCTAAAATGATGCCGGTGATGACAAGAGCGGCGGCTTGTCGTGGGAAACCACGGCCACCTATGGGGCCATGAGCCCCTTTTGGTTCGGTAGGGGGATGGGCACGTTGCAAAAAGAGCGGAGAAGCATCACGCAGCACGGCAGAGATCACACGGGCAGTCTTTACCCAGGTTCGGGCCGCCGCGAGGCATAAAACCCTACTCCTGCTTTGGTGGATTGATGGTGGATAATGGTGGTGAATGTACCACACTCGCCCGGCAAGGTCGCTCTGGGGGCGAGAGTGGCTACGCACGTATGGATATGCAAGGGTCCAACACTATCTACGGTCGCCATGGGCCTCCTTTTATAGATTAAGAGGTCACCACAGTGGCACATCAGTCTTTGCGTACTGATTAGATAGCTAACAGTGCTATCATATCTAACTCTGCAGGCTGACAGAGTGCATTAAATGCGCCGCTCAGTGTCACATGGCCTGCCGGGCTGTTTTGCCAGCTTCGCGTCTGCTTACTTGACACGTCTCAGGACGGGTGTCATATGGAGGTGTTTGCTATAGGAAGTGGCTGCCATGTGGCAGAAAGCAGCCACTTAGTCACCTTGGAGCTCGACACCGCTTTGATTAATGACTTGTGTCGCTTGTGAGGTGGACCAGTGGAGTGGCTTGTCTCCGCCAGCCCCGGCAGGCCTGTCAGGACGATCTGGGAGCTTGCTTCCGGGGCAAAACCCAACCCTGCCGGGCTTGCCTACCCGGCAAGGCAGGTCCTTCCCTTAGCGATGCCTTGTTTCTCTGGCTCACCTTGGCCTTCTCGACTTGCACTTGGATCCTTCAAAGGAATTGATCCTCCTTGTTTGGTCTAATCCTGGTCTTGTAATCTTGTCTCTGGCGTGTGCACAGTCCGTGCAATGGACCCAGGGTCTGTTGCACCAACAGGAGCCCCCGGGCCTGGCACAGACGTGCCGCTAGGTGTCGTCGGGGTAGGCCCTAACCAGTGCATAGGCGGAAATGTAAGGGCGGCTCCGCCCCTTGAGATCTTCTTTGCTTCTTCATTGTCCTGAGCTTGGGTCAGTTTCCCGTTTTTCCTTGCGCCGTGCAACGCCAATTGTGGTGGGGCCATTCTTGTAATGGCCTGTGAATGACTTTAACGCACGGGCGGGTAACTGCCAATTCACTCTTCCCACTGCGCCCTTATCCTTAGCCATGTATGTCGCATGCATTGAGTGGGGTAGGTAATGGAGGCGCGTGACGCGGGAGAGCATCAAGGCAGGGGCCCGATCTTCTTGGATTGGTGGAGGAGGACGGCGGGTACTTGCCGGGAAATCATCCCCCACCCCTAGCTCACCTATAAAAGGAGGAGCGGGGGACGAGCAGAGGCATTCATCCACATTCCTCTCCTCCTCAACCTTTTGCTTCTTCTGGGTATGCTGAAAGGGAGAGCCCGATGCCAGGCCCCGGGCCCTAGCTTGGAGTTTCGTGTGAGCCCCATGTGGGCGCTCGAGCGGCGCGGCGATAGCACCGGAGGTGGCAACTCTGGTGTGCTCGTCGCCGGGTCACCCGTGGCTTCAACTTTAGTGAGAGGCGACGCAAACGACACCATGCCGAGGCCCATAATGGGCAGAAGGTGTGGTAGTCGATTGTGGCCTATCCCCCCTTTTTCTATGGCATTGAAGGGAGATTGCAAAAATGGTTCGCCATTGGTGAGGGCGGACCTTATCTCCCCGTACTCCCCCCGTCTGGTGCATGGGAGAGCCTCTAGTCCTCGTGCATGCTTCCTTAACGGGCAGGGTCTTCATATCGCCGGGCCGTCGGGGACGTCCATGCTCTTTGTGGGGTCCCCTGGGGTGCGCGGCGTTCACATCGATGGGCATGGCGGGAGCTTTGGGCGACGATGGTGCAGAAAGTGGTGGCAACCCACGACGCGTCAAGAACGGGGGCGACCGTTCCGATGAGTCGTGTTTGCCGGTGACTCCGTCTGGGTCCCCGGTAGTGCCACCGCCCACGCCTGCCCTCCGGTTTCTTCCACTTAGCCCGTTGACGGTGTTCTCTTGATCCTGGGGAGGCGCCGAATCCTAGCCAGGCCCTCCTTCCGCCTTCTCCATTCCTTCCTGTGATTTCCTGAAGGAGATGGACAAGGGCAAAGGCATCACGGGGCACTTATCTTTTTTTAGTCTTAAATCTGTAGGCATTTGCCAAATTTTAGTTCAAATAATGTAATCTATTGTATCCATGTTTATGTTCCGTGAGATTTGTATTTGTTGATCAGCATATTAATGAAAAAGATAAGCTTTTCCGGGCACTTGTGCATGTATGATATCCATGCAGAGGTGAAACGCCTCCCTACTTTCATGTAAACAAGTAGATCCCGGTAAGCTACCTTGCCGGTACCCCATAGGACTGCTGCCGTGAGGCTGAGCCTACCGGGCGCAGAACCCATTGGGAGAGACCAGCCCCCAGCCAACCCCTTTTAGCCAAAGGCCACTACGACCATCTTGACCAAAGCAGCGTTTGTGTCAGTAGATGGGAGCACCTTTGTTTCAGAGGTGGTGATGTTTTCATATGCACAAGTCCTACTCACGGAACATGTATGGATAAGAGATGGAACTTATCTGTTTGGCTTGCCAGAGACCGCAGTGCTGGCTTGTCTTCGCATCCTCTTTCTAGGACTAAGTCCATGGCAGGAGCTTGCAGTTTATGCAAATGAAGATGATGCCAGATGCAATCTATCTACATGATCATGCAACCTATCTACATGAATCATGTGATGCTTATGAAATGCTTATGCATGCATGCAACTTGTCGTGGGCCCCCAGCGCTTCATTTATTTCTCTGTTGCTCAGGGTCTGCGCCTGGCTTTGTACAAGGGGTTACATGCAGCTAAGTCAAGGCCCGTACAAAAGGGTGGCTACCGGGCAGGGCCCAACAGCCGCGCCTTACGGGTAGAACTTGCGGAGATGCTCAATACTCCATGAGTTTTGCAATTGAATGCCATCTCCGGTCTCCAGACGGATTGCGCCAGGTCTGGTGACTCGTACTACCCGATAAGGGCCTTTCCACTTTGGCGACAGCTTGTTTGTACCCTTGGCGGACTAAACGCGCCTAAGGACAAGGTTGCCTTCCTCAAAACATCGGGCATGAACCCCTGCGGCTATGATAGCGACGCAGGGCTTGCTGATAGCGTGCAGCACGCGTAGCAGCCAGGAGACGGTTCTCCTCCAGAAGCACGGCGTCATCACGCATGTGCTGTTCCTGCGCTACTTCATCGTAGGCAAGCACTCGAGGTGACCCGTAAATGAGTTTCGTGGGGATAACTGCTTCTGCCCCATAGACTAGGGAGAAGGGAGTCTGCCCGGTAGCTCGGTTTGGTGTCGTTCTGAGGGACCAAAGAACCACCGGCAGCTCATTGATCCATTGCATGTCGTGCTTCCGCAGCTTATCAAACGTTCTTGTCTTGAGTCCCCGCAGCACTTCAGCGTTCGCCCTCTCAGCTTGTGCATTGCTTCTGGGATGTGCGACAGAGGCAAATGTGATCTTGCTTCCGAGGGCATGAACATGTTGCATGAAGGCGCAGCTCGTGAACTGGGTGCCATTGTCGGTGATGATCCGGGCAGGGACCTCGAAGCGGCACACCAACCCTTTCAAGAACTTGATAGCTGACTGAGCAGTCACCTTTCTCACGGCATCTACTTTCAGCCACTTTGTAAACGTGTCGATTGCAATGAACAAGAATTCAAAGCCCCCGGCAGCTCGGGGGAAAGGGCCGAGGATATCGAGCCCCCAGACCGAAAACGGCCATGACAAAGGGATTGTCTGGAGTGCTTGGGCAGGCAGATGGATATTTTTGGAATGGAATTGACAGGCTTCACACTTGGTGATGAGCTCAACCGCATCTTGGAGGGCTGTGGGCCAATAGAATCCTTGCCAGAATGCTTTCCCAACCAAAGCCCTTGATCCAATGTGGGAGCCGCACATGCCTTTGTGTATCTTTGCCAGCAGTTCCTTTCCTCCTTCCCATCAAATGCACTTCAATTTCACACTGTTGAGCCTTCTTCTGTATAGTGTGTCATCGACAAACTGATACATACTGGCCCTCTGGGCTACTCTTTCAGCTTCTTCTTGCTCTTCGGGAAGTTCTCCGGTTTGGAGGAAATGGACTATGTGCCTTGCCCAAGTTGGAGCCTGAGGCTCGGCAACAAGGACTAGCGGCACCTCCTCATTCGTGGGGGTGCATCCCTTGACTGCGGGGACCAGTGGCCCAGCAGGAGGGTGCAGCCCGGCAATCGAAGGGGAGTTGTTCCTGACGGGTCCCTTCCAGGAGCCCCGAAAGGCTCTACCGGGAGAGGCTTACCAGAGTCCAGTTTCCTCCTCTTTCGGGCCATTGTTGTCGGGGATACGGAGGGCTGAGTAAGATGGAGAACAAAAGTCCCTGGTTCCACAGGAAGCTTCTGTGCCGCGCACTTTGACAGGTGATCAGCAATGTTATTTTCCGCACGGGGTACGTGCTCTGTTTGCAACCCGTCAAAGCGCTCCTCCAATCTTCTCACTTCCTTGACGTATGCCTCCTTCAATAGGCTTTGGTAATCCTTGTTGACTTGTCTCACCACTAGTTGTGAATCTCCTCGAATGATCAGCTTCTTGATTCCCAATTCTGTAGCAATCCTGAGCCCGGCAAGAAGCCCTTCATATTCTGCTGTATTGTTGGTCGCCTCCTCCCGGGGAAAGTGCATCTGGATGACGTACCTCAGGTGCTCTCCAGTGGAAGCCACGAGAAGCATGTTAGCCCCTGCACCTTGTAGGGAGAAGGCACCATCGAAATACATGGTCCATTCTTGGGGCGCTTCCTTGCCGGGGATAATTGTTTCCTGTACTTCTTCATCAGGGGTTGGGGTCCATTCTGCAATAAACTCTGCCAACGCCCTGCTCTGGATTGTTGATGTGCTTTCAAACTTCGGGCCAAAGCTGGATAACTCCGATGCCCACTCCACTATCCTGTCGGTGGCCTCTGGGTTTCGATGTATCCTTTGCAACGGGAAGCGGGTGACAACCGTGATCTCATGGGATTGGAAGTAGTGGCGTAGTTTCCTTGAGGCCATGACAAGGCCAAAGATCAAATTTTGCATGCCAGAATACCTGGATCTAGCCCCCTGCAACAGGGAGCTGACGAAGTATACTGGGCGCTGCACCACCTTCATCCTTGCCGTGTCCTTGGGGTTGTTTCCGCTGCCGTGCTCTTCTTCGTCCTGATCCATATCTGGCCTTGCCGGGCCGCTCTCTTCCTCTTCCCTTGGCGGGACACTTGCTGAGGTGGCTGCTTCTTCCACTTCCCGCTGCGCTACTAGGGCCGCACTAACCACTTGATTAGTTGTAGCTAGACATAGCAGCAATGGCTCTTGTGGTTTGGGTGCGGCCAAAGTAGGCACAGAAGACAAGTAGGCCTTCAAATTCGGCAGTGCTGCATCTGCTTCTAGGGTCCTGCCTTCTTCAAAATCTTGAAGAACGGCAAGGCGCGCTCGGCAGACATGGAGATGAATCTGCTAAGCGCGGCAACGCATCCTATCAAACGCCTCACATCCTTAACTATCTTGGGTGCCTGTATCTGCTCAATAGCCTTGATCTTATCGGGGTTGGCCTCTATCCCACGGTGGGACACAAAGAAACCAAGTAGCTTGCCGGCGGGAACGCCAAACACGCACTTCTCCGGATTCAATTTCAAGTTGATCTTGCGCAGATTAGCAAATGTCTCTTCTAAATCCTGGATGAGGGTTAATCTGTCTTTGGTCTTGACCACAATATCGTCCATATAGGCTTCAATGTTCCTGTGCAACTGTAGTTCAAAGCCAATCTGGACTGCTCTCGCAAAAGTGGACCCAGCACTATTCAACCCGAAAGGCATGCGCACAAAGCAGTACGTGCCACATGGGATGATGAATCAGGTCTTTTCTTCATCTTCCTTGGACATAAAAATCTGATGGTATCCAGAGTATGCATCCAGAAAAGAGAGCAACTCGCATCCTGAAGTAGAATCCACGATCTGGTCGATGCGGGGCAAGGGAAATGGTTCCTTTGGGCATGCCTTGTTCAGATCCGTGAAATCTATGCAAAGCCTCCATTTTCCATTAGCCTTGCGCACAACCACTGGGTTTGCTAACCATGTTGGATGCAGTACTCCTCTGACCAAACCAGCTGCTTCAAGTTTCTTGATTTCCTCGACAATAAACTGCTGCCACTCCAAGGCCTGCTTCCGAACCTTCTGCTTGATGGGCCGGGCATGTGGGCAGATAGCAAGGTGGTGCTCGATTACCTCCCTAGGAACACCGGGGATATCAGATGGTTGCCAAGCAAACACATCGATATTCTCCCACAGGAAGGCAACGAGCGCGCTTTCCTATTTGTCATCAAGGGTGGCGCTGATAGTGAAAGTACCGAGAGCGCCAACCAGCCCTGCCGTGACCTTTTTCACTTGGGGTGGAGCAGCCTTGGATCTCTTTCTGTTGGAACTCTCTGGCATGTCATCAACGGGCGCGGCATATTCCACAGAGGTACGCTTCCTGGATTCCTTGCCAGTGCCTCTGCTATGCTTTTCCTTGGCAGGAACTATGGCTTCCGCGACCTCTGCTGCGACCGTGTCCCGGTACATCTTATCCACACAAATAATTGCGTCTTTTTTGTCTGATGGAATGGAAATGACGTCCATCGGCCCAGGCATCTTCAAGGTGTTGTAGGCATAGTGGGATGCTACCATGAATTTGGCCAGGGCCGGGCGCCCAAGGATCCCGTTGTACGGCAGGGGGAGGTCAACCACATCAAACACAACTTTCTCAGTCCGGTAGTTCAACTCTCCTCCAAATGTCACTGGCAACGTAACCTTTCCCTTAGGACGGCTCCTGCCGGGATTGACTCCTTGAAATGTGCCTGTGGCCTTAAGTTCTTCCTCTGCTATCTGGAGTTTGCTGATAACCTTTGGGGAAATCAGATTCAACCCGGCCCTGCCATCAACTAGCGTCTTTGTGACCTTGAGGTTGCGAATTGTTGGTGAGACCAACAACGGCAAGCACTCTACTGCAGTAATGTGGTCGGGGTGGTCTTCTTAATCAAAGATGATGGGCGTATGTGACCACTTGAGCGGCTTCCGAGAATCTGCCGCTGGCTCCACGGCATTGACTTCACGAGCCCACTGTTTAAGTTGGCGGTGAGAGGAGTGCAAAGATGCACCCCCATCAATGCACAGGGCGTCAGTGGCTTTCTGGAACTCCTTCTCGCTGGTTTCCTCTTCATTCCCTCCATCACTCTCATTACTGCAATCCTCCTTCTCTCTGCCCTTGGCGGGTTTCCCTTGGTTCCGAGGAGCCTTGCCGGGGCTATTTGCTTCACCACCCCGGCCCTTCCCGCCAGCGCCATTCTGACCTTTTTTCCTTATCGCGCTTCTCATACTCAGCCTTCTGTCTCTTGATGAGCTGCTCAACCTGATGACACTACTGGAGATTATGGCCCTTGGTCCGATGAATCTTACAGTACGGCCCATCACTTTTCCCAGCTTTCTCGGCAGTCGCCGCCTCCCGGCAGTCAGCGCATGTGGTAGCCTCCATGCCGGGGGCTTCAGCCTTGGCCTTCTTGCCGGCACTAGGCATGCCTGATCCCTCAACAGCCATCACTGTCTTATCCTTACGCTTCTTGTTGTGCTTCTTGTTCTTCTTCTTCTTACTGATGGTTTTGTCGTCATCTTCTGAGTCGATGTCGACACACTCTTCCTCTCCAGGAAGTTTCCTACCCTCCTCCACCCGAGCACATTTGTCCACCAAAGTGTAGAGCTCCTTCACAGTCTTGGGAAACTGAACGTTCATCTTGGAACGTATCCTGCGGTTGCGCACGTTGGATTGGAAGGCAGCTATCACGACAGCTGGGTGGATATCTGGGATATTTCTGTGGACTCGACTGAATCTCTGCAAGTACTTCCGTAGAGTTTCTCCTTCTTTCTGCTGGAGAAGCTGCAAGTCGCTGGGCTGCCCTGGTTCTTGATGGCTGCCCGTGAAGGAACAAATGAACTCGTGGCACAGGTCAAGCCAGGTCGAAATGGAGTTCTCCGGCAGGTGCATCAGCCAAGACCTCACATTTGACTTGAGGGCCAAAGGGAAGTAGTTGGCGAACACCTTCTCATCTCTTCCCCTGGCAGCTTGAACAGCGATGTTGTAGATGCTCAAGAACTCTGCCGGGTTTAGTCTCTCATCATACTTCTCGGGTATCTCTGGCTTGAACGTGTGAGTGGACGGCCAACGGACATGCCGCAGCTCACAGGTGAAGGCAGGGCACCCAACCTCGAAAGGCAGGCACCCGCTATCTCCGAGCGCGGGCTCGTCGACGTCGGGGCCATCACACCCATTGGAGCGGCGGGGGTTGTCGCGGTGCCGCTCGTCGATGACACGGGCGCCTTCCCTTCGCCTACCCTCCAGGGCATGCTGTCGGCCTTGACGCACTCGAGGGTCTGACGAGGCCATCGAGACGTCATCGGGTGCTTGGTTTTGCGGCTCCCGGGCGGCTTGTCGTGGTGGGGATTGCACCGTGAGGGTGGCCCCTCCTGCACGACCAGCCGCACGAGCCGCCGTTGCTACCTGGGAAGGCCGTGGTGGTCCGGCTCGCTGTGATCCTTCTGCCTCGGCAAAACCAATCAAACTTTGGATGGTGACTCGCCACTCATCCATCTGGTCTGCCGCCAGTGGAAATCTCAACAGCAGTTGGGCACGCGCCATGGCCTCTGAGGCAGTGCTTGGCATAGGTGATGATGATGTAGATCGTAGTGTCGCTCGGCTCCTGACATTGCCGGTGGTGACTGCGTCGCGCCCTTGCTGCTGTGAAGTAGCCGTTTGGACGGCATGGTGAGACGACGGAGGCGCCTGAGGGCCAGCGGTTCCGTTGGGCATGGTAGCTGGGTCAGACCACCCCGGGGGTGGCGCGTGCCCTGCGGTCGTGCCCGCAGCGGGGGCGACCGAAGGGTTGCGATTCGCCCCAGAGCGAGCATCATCACTGCGGTTGTGCCCATTGGCGAGGAGAAGGGGTTCAGGCGGAATGATCCCTCCATCAATACCTCGTGGAGAAATGGCCGTCGGGATGTTGCTGATGCTGTCCTTCCTCGGTATCTCCCGTTCCTGCTTCGGCCGTGGGGAAGGTGGTGACGGCGCCGCCTGCGCCGACCACGTCCCCCACAGCATCCACACCCTCGCGAGCCCCCGTATTCCCCATGACATCGGTGGTCACGAGCGGCGGAGCCTTCGAGGTGGACGGGTGATTTGCAGCTCCGAGCTTCCTCTTGGGCACCATAGTCGATGATACCATCGACGACGAAAATGTCGATGAACATGACGCACAGCGTATGCTCTCGGTTTCGCGCAAGTGATCACCCTACCTGGTGCGCCAAAGATGTTGTGGGAAACCACGGCCACCTATGGGGCCATGAGCCCCTTTTGGTTCGGCGGGGGGATGGGCACGTTGCACAAAGAGCGGAGAAGCGTCGCGCAGCACGGCAGAGATCACACGGGCAGTCTTTACCCAGGTTTGGGCCGCCGCGAGGTGTAAAACCCTACTCCTGCTTTGGTGGATTGATGGTGGATAATGGTGGTGAACGTAGCACACTCGCCCGGCAAGGTCGCTCTGGGGGCGAGAGTGGCTATGCGCGTATGGATATGCGAGGGTCCAACCCTTTCTACGGTCGCCATGGGCCTCCTTTTATAGATTAAGGGGTCACCACAGTGGCAAATCAGTCTTTGCATACTGATTAGATAGCTAACAGTGCTATCATATCTAACTCTGCAGGCTGATAGAGCGCATTAAATGCGCTGCTCAGTGTCACATCACCGCTCGCCCGGTAGGCCCTACCGGGCTGTTTTACTAGCTTCGCGCCTGCTTACTTGACACGTCTCAGGACGGGTGTCATATGGAGGTGTTTGCTGTAGGAAGTGCCTGCCACATGGCAGAAAACAGCCACTTAGTCACCTTGGAGCTCGACACCACTTTGATTAATGACTTGCATCGCTTGTGAGGTGGAGCGGTGGAGTGGCTTGCCTCCGCCAGCCCCGGCAGGCCTGCCGGGATGATCTGGGAGCTTGCTTCCGGGGCAAAACCCAACCCTGTCGGGCTTGCCTGCCCGGCAAGGTAGGTCCTTCCCTTAGCGATCCTTGTTTCTCTGGCTCACCTTGGCCTTCTCGACTTGCACTTGGATCCTTCAAAGGAATTGATCCTCCTTGTTTGGTTTGATCTTGGTCTTGTAATCTTGTCTCTGGCCTGTGCACAGTCCGTGCAATGGACCCAGGTTCTGTTGCGCCGACACGGCTGGAGTACGGGATTTCAAGGGGGCGGGGCTTTGGCTTGCACATGAGCAAAAGGAGCGATCGGACGGCCTCTACGAATCACCAGAAGCATTCTGGTGCAACACATTCGAGCGGAAGAGCTTGAGCGCAAGAAGCTTATCGGCCATGGAGGTAGCCGGGTCTCTGGTTCACGGGGATGGTGGCTAGCGAATGAGAATGGAGGATCAGGTGCTCACAGGGATGCTGAAAAGAAGCTCGGGGAGGCAGGAGAAGCTCAGGCGGCGGCGATTCGATGACAGCAGCCGTCGGTGCAGAGGATGAAGACAGCGTCAATGGTGGCCATGTGGTGCTCCTCTGGTTGCTGCGTGGATGGAGAGGCGTACGAGGTCACCGTAGAGCTCCCGTACATGGCAGCATGACCAGGGGATGGCGACGGCCACGCGGGCGGCATCGGTGGCCGGTGGGGCTCTCGGGTGGTCGCGTGGAGTAGTGCTAGAGAGGGAGAGAGGCACTGGAGAGATGGGGAGTGAGGGAGAAGGTGCTGGGCGTCTCCGTGGCCTGGTTCAAAGGCCAAGGAGGCTGCCACCACGAAGCAAGAGGTGGAGGACTCCGCATGCACATGTGCGACTTCGGCTCTGTCTACTGGCAGAGATTGAAGATGACCACGAGGCCCCTGATGGGCTGGGGTGTTGTGGGCAGCCTGGTAAGTCACAGGTTAGTTTCCTTTTTCTTTCTTTTATCTCTGTTTTAGTTTATGTTTTCTATTTTTTGCTAATCTGTTTTGATTTAGTTCAAAGACCAAACCATTTTTATAAATCTTAAAATTTAATATGGGGGCTAAATGGATTTTTCCAGAGCCCCGAAAAAAGTTTCAGAATAATTTGACATGTATCCCTTTTATAACATAAATAAATACATTATGATTTAATTTCAAAAATCCGGGATGACATAGAAAAATGTCACCATTTTTGGCAGAGGTTTTCAACCAATTCAAAAATGATGAACTTTTCTGAAAGGGCATTTTGGGTTCATTGAAAAATATTTTAGTTGATCCTAGTATTTCAGAGGGGTGCTAGGGTTTCAACAATCCCCATTTCAAGTTTTACAAAAATTAAACATGATGCATGGATGCAGATGCAACTATTTGCAGGCAAATATTCTAGGGTTGTGACACCCAAGGCAGAGTTGTTGCATAAGGGAACTATAGTTGCCGCCAACTTGAACTTGCCGTTGGTCCTGAACAACTGATGGCAGAGAGCCGTGTGCTGCAGGATTGTCAAATTGTTGTTCAAGCTAGTATGCAATCTCATGATGTCCGCAATGTTCTTGAAGTCACAGGCTGGTCTCCCCTTGTTCTGCAGAGGGGAAATCTAACGATGGAGAAAGTCAGTGCCTACCATTTCAATGGTGAGACCGGCAGCCCTGAGACGGTGGATTCTGGTGACGACAATTGTGAGCTTCTTGTCATGAGTATCAAGGCTGCTCCAATCCTCACCACGGACCACCTTCTTCTTCCGGGGCAAACAGAATGGCGGGAAGTCATTCTCTTTTATCCAACACCAATCCGCTCGCCAATCGTCCCATTTTTTATGTAGATTGCCCTCTGGATAAATGTCCTTGTTCCATGCCCTGGGAATCCAAGTGACACTACCGGAAAGGGCATCTCCTTCAATGCGTTGCATGAAATAATGGCGGAAGAGGGCTACATTGGGGACTACCCCGACAAAGTTTTTGCACATATGGGCGAAAATAGACATGCAAGTCATGGCGTTTGTTGTGAAATCTAAGATATGGAACCCGTACAAATACATAATCTCATTGAAGAAATCGGAGAATGGAGGGCAGAGCCGGTAGTTGAAATACGTGGTAAAGAATGGGTATTTAGCTTTGCCGCCTTTGTTGGAGATGGGAAGTGCATGGGGGGCAGTGTGAGCCCGTCCCCTTCCCCCACATGTATGCGTACCGCTCTATCAGGGTGCTATTATCGAACACTAGCGCGAAGACGATATACTTCCTCCGCGCTTCCGCCAGGGCTTCTTTCCTCGCCTCCACCTTCGGGTCGACGACTTTCTCCAGCTTGTCTTGGCCCTTTTTAGGTGCCATGGCGATCGTGCAGGAGGAGGTTGAGGATAAGCAAGGGTGTAGAAGCGTCGGATGAAGGAGATGTGCTCTGCTCTAGCGCAAGGAAAAAGACGATGGTGGCTTAATAGATTGGAAAGGAGGGAGGTAAATGAGCAGTGCCCTTTGCGGATTCCTTTTATTGGGGAAGGCATGGGGGCTAGCTCTTTATTGTCCGATGTGGATGTGCTTTTCAGGCACACTACGTCTGCAGCCATTTCATCCCACCTCTCACATGTTTCGCATTTAATGCGCGTCATGGGAGGCGTGGTAAAAGAGAAGATTATGATAGTTATCCTCTACCACGCATGCCTATGCACTATTTGGGCCTAGCCCAACAACGCCTCGCATGCGTGTGTGGTCCAGGCCCGGGGGCTCCTGTCGGTGTACTAAAGTTTGGGTCCTTTAGCACCCCTGACTTGTGCATAGGCAGTATTAGTCTTTCCGATGGCAGGACTTTCCGGAGGTGTCGGTGTACTAGAATAGGGGTACCCTAGTACCCCGTACTTGTGCACGGGCAGTAGTAGCATCCCGCGGCCAGGCTTGCAGGAGGACAGCCAGAGAGAAGCTCAAGATTATTAAGCCATTCAAGAACAAAGTATACAAAGCAAGAGTTAAGGCCCCGGCAAGAGGAGCTTGCCGGGAGGGACAGCTGAGGCCCAGCCTGAGGTTTGCTGTAGCAGAGTACTTGCCGTGACAAGGTACTTGCCCCGGCAAGTCATTGGCTGTGGCAAGGTATTGGCTGCGGCAAGGTACTTGCCCCGGCAAGTTACCTTGCGCGGCAAGCTATGGGTTGCGGCAAGCTGTCAGGTGCGGCAAGGTCTTGCCGCGGCAAGCGTTACTGTACCACTGTGCTACTGTGCTGCTCCGGTGCCTTCCAAGCGTGTGTGGCAGGGCACTGTGTAGACGGCGGTACACTGTAGTTAGCGGTGCAGGAGCAGGTGGGATAGGATTTTCCCACGTCCAAGACGTCCGGGTACATGTATCTGGACAGCACAGGCATGGGCATTTAATGCCCTTGTCCCCTGCCGTCAGTGGTAGGTAGGACATGTCATCCTGGTAATAATGGCCTTACTGTAGCAACTTTCCACCTCTACCTTTACTGTTTGCCACCTGTTGGTGACCCCTTTGTGCATATAAAAGGAGGCCCATAGGCAGCGTGAAAAAGACAGAAACTGGGAGATGGAGAACTCCAGTGTTGTACGCAGCTACTCTGTACTGTAGCGCTCCTGGAGCTAGAACAATCATATAGATAATAAACCAAAAAGAAGGAGTAGGGTTTTACGCATCCGTGCGGCCCGAACCTGGGTAAATCTCTCTCGTGCACTGTCGTGTTCTTCGCTAGATTTGCTCTTCGTGCGACCGTCTCTCCCTGCCGAACGTAAAGGGGTCCTTCCCTGGGTCCCATAGGTGATCGCGGATTCGTCCCCGACATCTTTGGCGCGCCAGGTAGGGGGTGAGGGGCTGCGCGAACCTGATCTGGCGATCAGCGCGGCAGTTTCTTCATCATCTTCACCGCCATAGCGTCCAAGAAGAAGGGCCTGAACCTTCACAAAAAGCTAAGTTTTAAAGCTTTAATTACTTTCTGCTGTTAAGTCTTATCCTGGACGATATTTTTGTGCATAACCTGTGCGCGAAGGAGCGCTCCTGAAACATTCTGCGCTCCTGGTTGTTTTGGGTCCGCCCAACAATGCAGACGCAGCTGCGATTGTTTCTAAGGCGTTAAGCTCCCGAAGAGGCGGCGTTCTCGATAGGCTGCTGAACAGGACCCGATCCTAAGCGCCATCGACCGGAACGTGCGCATTCGGGGAGTATTCCGGCAAGCGTGGGGGGCTCACTGTGCAAAAATGCAGTCATTTAAGGAGAAGGACTTAGCGAGTTTTATTCTAAGGTTCCTGCGTAAACTCGTATGCTGAGGAGCCTTCCCGGGGCTAGTCGCGCTCCTAGTTGCCTCGAGTCCGCTCGGCAACCTGAGCAGCTGCGCCAGAGCCGGGAAGGTAAACCTTTTCGGGAGGCGGCGTTCCCGGCAAGCTGCTAAGGATCCGTTCCTCAAAGCGCTGCTGACTGGATCGTGCGCACCGGAAAGTGTTCCGGCAAGCAAGGGAATATTCAGCAGGAGTCAAGATTGCAGCGAATCTGACATTAACCAGAAGCTAATCAACTTGTTGTGCTCAAACGCTGTTGTGGCATTTCATGCCCAGTCAGTGTTGCAGGAACACGCATGGAAGGCGAGCTCGGGGGCTGGCAGCGCCCCAGAGAGTAACCCCCTGAAGAGCCTCCCCGGCAACAAGCTTGCCGGAAGCTGGCGTTGAGAACGTCAAGGTTCTCCGCCAGAGTCAAGAGCCTCCCCGGCAACAAGCTTGCCGGAAGCTGGCGTTGAGAACGTCAAGGTTCTCCGCCAGAGTCAAGAGCCTCCCCGGCAACAAGCTTGCCGGAAGCTGGCGTTGAGAACGTCAAGGTTCTCCGCCAGAGTCAAGAGCCTTCCCGGCAACCCCTTGCCGGAAGCTGGCGTCGAGAACGTCAAAGTTCTCCGCCAGAGTTAAGAGCCTCCCTTGCCGGGGGCTCCGACAACCACTCTTTGAGCAAGAAACAAGCTCGGGGGCTAGCGGCGCCCTAGCAGAAAAAGCTAAGTTGCACAGATTTTTTGGCAATTGCATTCATTTTACTGTCCTCACTCGCTTCTTACACCTACACGCGAAGGAGCCTTCTCGGGGCTAGTTGCGCTCCTAGTCGCCTCGAGTCCGCTCGGCGATGTGAGAAGCTGCACCAGAACCGGGAAGGTAAACCTTTCCGGGAGGCGGCGTTCCCGGTGAGCTGCTAAGGACCCGATCCCCAAGCGCCGCTGCCTGGAGCGTGCGCACCGGAAAGCTTTCCAGCAAGCGTGGGTCGTCTTGATTGATTCCTCGTTCTCGTATATCGACCTGCACGCGAAAGGACCTTGTCGTGGTTAGTCCGCGCTCTGGTTTCGCCTCGAGTCCGCTCGGCAAACTTAGCAGCTGCGTTCTGGCCCGGCAAGTCGCCTTGCCGGCGCCGGCGTTTCCAGCAGGCTGCTAAAGACCCGCACCTAGCGCTCGCGGCAAGCGTGCGCACCGGCAGGGTTTCCGGACAGCGTAGGGTACAAGATACGTGCAAGGATGGAATCAATCAAGGGGGAAGCATGCATTCATTTAGCATGAAGGAATATCTCTTGTGCCATAAAGCTTGGCCTAATCAAGGTAAATTGTTTCTTTATGCGTGCCATTGCAGCAACAGGGTCGCAGCCTCCAGGCGGGAAGGACATGGCAGAGGAGGAATCCACCCAAGAGTACATTCGAAGTCTGGTTCCCGGCAAGGTCTACTTGCCGGGAATGGGTCCACGCAACGCCGGCAAGGCAGAGCTGGCAAGACAAGACTCCAGGCGGATACGTCCCCGACAGGAGGATAGCTATAGACAAGCTCAAGACTTGGTTGTTAAAACCACAAAGAATATCTCCAGATAAGTGATTGAGAAGTACTAAGATAGTACAGAAGACCAAGACCGGAGTTGCCGGCAAGCAAGCGAAGACCCGGCAACACTAGTACATCGAGCTGCTATACAAACGGTTTTTAACCCCTTTCTGCGATGACATTTTAAAACGTCACCTTGCGTGTGGGTGCGATAGGGGGGTCCTTCCGACACAACCCAGAAACCGTCAGGGATAGGGAGTAGCAATGCATACGTTTTGCTAACTAAGCGTATGCGATGCCGACATCTATCCCAAGCGAGTCTTCAGACAACTGTTTGTGATTTGTCAAATATCCCATACGCTCCATCGTTGCTACTCGTTTGTGCTCGCATTACCATCATAGTAGGTATTCTGGGGTGCTATATTTACGATGCGCGCCTCATCACAAACAGTTCTTGATTATAGAATGTGTATGATAAGCAGACAATCACACAAATTTACTTTACCGTATGCGATTCAATCTAAGAGTGCATACAGTTCTCCCTATAAAACTTTATGCGAAGCTTGAATATATCCCACATGATTCATCCATCGTACCCATGTAAGATGAAGGCCTATCGCACGTGTTCTTCTATGAGCAAACATTTACGATGTGCACGACATCATAAACAGTCCATAATTGCCCAGCGTGTGTGATAAGGTGACTTTTGCAAACATTTAATAAGAAGGAACTATGTGTGTTGTTGTTGTTAATCTCACATGTTTTTTCTTGGTTGATCGTGTGTGTAGTAGAGATTCATCGCACACGTAGTGGATCTGAGAAACATGTGTCATCTTGACGTTTATCACAGACGTTTTTCTTTCGCAAACCATGTGCATTGTACTAGCCTACAGAGCATAATTTATCACTAACTTAATCCCTGCATTTAAAATTCACAGTTTTTGAATTTGAAAGTAGGCAATCACTTATTTCATATCGAACCATGTTTATTACAAATGTAGGTTCACAGACAAATGCATAATTTGATGTACAAGTACATATATTGAAGAACTATAGAAGCATCAAGTAAAGAATGATGAACCACAGTTGTATTAAAGATTGTAAAGAGAGAGGCAAAAGACATTCTGGTTGCTGGAGAAGGTGAAGCAGAATGCCCATATTGTTCCCACCTCCATGCGTAATGCATGCACGACTCTAGGCCAACCCCTTGTGATGGCTGGCCGCCCATCCTTCATTGTCTTCATTAGGACTTCTCGATGCTCATTGTAGAATCGATGAAATACTTTAACCTTCATTGCATGTCCACCAATCATGTACTTTGCGAGGTAATCTTGAGTAAACTGCTTTGGGAACCACAGCAACGAAAAAGATTCAGACATTGTTGTCTAACAACTCATTATGGGTAGTAAAAAGAGAAGGCTACAGAGTTTGTAGTTACCATCCTAAAGCTCACTACTGTGTTGGATAGAGCATGTGCAAATAATTTAATTACAACCGTTCGTATCTTTTTGCTAATAATCCTTATGAGTTTCCTCACTTGATGCTGGTTCATGAATATCTCATTGCCCCATACGCAAAAAGGGTCGATGCGTGGATCTTTGCCGAGGACATATGTACCTACAAGCAACAAGTCCATATTAGAAGCTAAAAAGAGTCCAGGCGTGGATCTATATGCACTACATTATGGAACGATGGGGGGGAGTACAAGCCGAGGGATGAAACTAACCTCGGTAGAAAATGCTGGCCACTCCTGTTGTTGTCCTGCATAAGTACGTGGAAAGGCATGATAAGTACAACAAGCTTAACATCAAACACATATAGCCATGGTAAACAGCATCATCTCCAAATGATAGCTTGAATGTGTTTGTTTCAGCATGCTGTTAAAGCAGATAAAAAATGGAAGGGAATGTTAATACAACAGACTTAACAACCACCAAATATTGTAATTCAAACTAGTATTGTTGCAAATGAATAGAATGTAGCTCATGCTTAAACCTCACACTGGATAAATGTGTAAAACTGAAATAAAGGGCATGTGTTAACTACACCAGGCATAACAAGAACCAAATATAGCCGTTCAAACTGGTATTGATTAAATCGAACTACACAGTCCCGACTTGCACATAATGAACAACACGTTGTGAATAACTGAAATAAATAAGGCATATATGATCACTATAACAACCAAATATAGCCATTGAAAACTAGACAGAGGTTCACTACAACCAACCTAACAAGCAAATACAGATAAACAAGGCATATGCTTGAAAACTGGACAAATGGTCACTACAACTAACCCAAAGGTCGTGGGAAACCACAGCCACCTATGGGGCCATGAGCCCCTTTTGGTTCGGCGGGGGGATGGGCACGTTGCATAAAGAGCGGAGAAGCGTCACACAGCGTGGCAGAGATCACACGGGCAGTTTTTACCCAGGTTCGGGCCGCCGTGAGGCGTAAAACCCTACTCCTTCTTTGGTGGATTGATGGTGGAAAAATGGTGGATGGACGCAGCGCTCTTGCCCGGCAAGGTCGCCTCGGGGCGAGAGCAGCCACGCGTGTATGAGTGTGTAAGAGTCTGGATCAGCCAACCCTTTCTACGGTCGCCATGGGCCTCCTTTTATAGATCAAGGGGTCACCACAGTGGCAAATCAGTCATTACATACTGATTAGATAGCAAATAGTGCTATCATACCTAACTCTGCAGGCTGACAGAGCGCATTAAATGCGCCCTCAATGTCACATCTCAGCTTGCCCGGCAGGCCCTGCCGGGCTGTTTTGCCAGCTTCGCGCCTGCTTGCTTGACACGTCTCAGGACGGGTGTCGCCTGGGGGTATTTTCTATAGGAAGCGGCTACCATGTGGCAAATAGCAGCCACTTAGTCACTTTGGAGCTCGACACCGCACTGATCGACAACGTGCGTCGTGATGAGGTGGTGCGGTGGAGTGGTTTGCCTCCGTAAGCCCCGGCAGGCCTGCCGGGACGATCTGGAGACTTGCTTCCGGGGCAAACCCAACCTTGCCAGACTCGCCTGTCCGGCAAGGGAGGTTCTTTCCTTAGCGATATCTTGCTTCTCTGGCTCATCTTGGTCTTCTTGATCTGCACTTTGGTCCTACCAAAGAATTGATCCCTCGTGCTTTGATCTGACCTTGGTGTTGTAATCTTGTTCTTGCGCCTGTTGGCTTACCGTCCGTGCACGAGTCAGGGGAAAACATATACCCCTGTTTGTGTTCCCCGACACCTAACATGCAAATACAGATATACAAGTCATCTGCTTGAAAACTGGACAAATGCTCACTCCAACCAACCTAAAAACCAAATACAGATAAATAAGGCATCTGCTTGATAACTGGACAAATGCTCACTGCAACCAACCTAACAACTAAATATAGATAAGCAAGGCATCTGCTTGATAACGGACAAATGATCACTGCAACCAACCTAACAACCAAATACAGATAAACAAGGCATCTACTCACTATAAACAACCAAATATAGCCATTCCTGAAACTGAAGTAGACAATTCATACTTAAACATCACATAAACCTATTGAACATTACATTTTTGCATAACTGAAATAATTAAAGACATCATAGTTAAAACACCGCATGGCAAAAGCTACTGCAACTAAGGGCATGGGTTGGCTAGCTAGAAAAAGTAAGATTTGCTGATAGGATGTTTCCTCACTTGTCATGAATGGGATCCTTCCACTTCAAAGAGCACAAACCCATGGTGCGCTCCCTGATGTCACAGATGGGCTGTTTCACCTTGGAAGAGCCTTTGTGGGTGCCCTTCATGTGGTCGTGGTCGATGAGATCTGACTTCATAGTTGAGGATCCCAAGCCGCCGCTATAGAACGTGTCCGTCACAAATGACAAAATGGGATCGGTGATGTACAAGGATCGCAAATCCCTGACCGCTAGGCATTGGAGATCAGCAGCAGGGCCTTTGAACATATCGAAAATGATTGAACCTAAGGGGTTGGGGATGGACCACTTAACCCATGACATGGCCTGCCTGAAGCCGTCGCTCTCGATGAGCTTGATGTCTTAGCCAGCTTTCTCGAGATACAGTAATACGCGAGCCCGCCGACGTGAAGCCTTCTACATGGCAATGTAGTCAACGTCCTCGTAGGCTTTGGCGGTGAGGTGTTGCTCCGGGATCAACAGGTCGGCATGAACAGCGGCCAACTCGCCATCGTTCATTGGAGAGGCTAGGATAAACCTTCTTTTGGCTGTACGCTCGTCGGGCTCCCCAGGATATGTGGTTGGGCTTAGGCTGCGACTCTCTGGAGTAGGGGATGTGGATCTGGCGGGGATGGGAATCGCTTGGTAACCTGAACTTTATTATGTGAGCTAGGAGGCACAGGCAGACCGGAAGGGGTTGGCGGCGACGGCGGCGAGCTAGGGTTTGAGCTAGGGGTTGGGGTGGACTGTGGAGGGGAGCGGGGTGGTGTTTGAAGATATGCCACGGCTACTAAAATTTTTAGTAATGGTGGGTGGAGATGGTGGTGGACGAAGGAGGGCGACAGTTCAAATGCCTCAGCTACAGGAATCTTACTATAAGGTCGGTGGTTGAGGAGTGGGGGCAATGGTTGAAATACCGCCGCTACTAAAATTTGGGTAAAGGAATTGAAGCGGGGCGGGAGCAACCAAGATCACACACAGTCCAAAAAGAATAATTGTCTACGATAATAAAGAAAAGCCGCGGAACCACCAATTTTTGCATCGCTCAAGGCGGGTAGTTTGTTTTTAGATTTCTAGCTAGCTGGTCTATCGCACACGGTTCATCCTAATTTTCAAACACAGATGTGGAACTCATCCTAAATATCCTATACCTTCACCCTTGCTCACATTTGAGAAGTTGTGGTGATTTTACAGGGCATGAGCATCGCACATGGTTAAGCCAGTGCACCCGTGTCCGTTGCGCATCGTCCGAGTTTTCATATAGCACCATTTTGCAGCAAAAAATGTTAGAGAGGGTCAGAAGACAACCACACCAGCATGTGGCCCAAATATAAATTAATGAAAAGGGTGGTACGTGATGATCAAATTCCCAATGCACAACTTTGACCTCACGGGCCCACGGGTGGACGCATCATCGAAGATCGGATGAGAGGGGCCAGAAGACAACAACCACCTGGAAGTGGCCAAATATATGTAGGAATAAAAGGTGTGATGTTTAAATACACAATGCACAACTTTGGTGGCACCTGACTCGCAAACAGGAAAGCCTCCTTGGATATATCTATAATGACAAGCTAAGGTCGTAGCTAGGGTGCTTGTCCCACTCCCACTTCGTGTCGGTGGGATGCATGCCCATACTCATACTTTCGTCATACATGCATGTCACCATGACCTACCATAAGACAGATCAGTGAATCTATCGCTTGGTCAAATGACCACTGTTGTTGTCAATCAAAAAGGGATAGAATAGACCGCTTGGGCCAATAGATCGGACCATCATCAAAAACCGCACGAGAGGGGCCACAAAACTAGCGGCACCTGCATGCGTCCCAAAACAATGTACGTTGGAAGGGGTGATGTGTTTTAAACAAGCTTCAACATATTGGATATCGGGTTCGTATCAGTTTGGCTTCGACATATCGGATGTCGGATATCGGGTGATATATCGGACGATATGTAGATATATCAGAGAAAATATGTCTAGTTTTTTTGTTATTCTTGTTCAAAAACATTTATTTTTTAGTAAAACAAAATTTATGATGTCAATGCTTTAACATGACACTTTTAGATTCCTAGTCTATTAACTTGTTGATTAAGAAACTATTAAGGAAAGATTTGACAAAATCCTTACACTATGATTAAAAACAATGCAATATATATGCATTTGTAGGAAACATTGTGCATGACTTTAATAATATATAATGAAGTTATAAATGAATAATCTTATTTCACTGCTTCTAATAAATAATTGTTGTCATCAATGTATCGTTCTATATCGGGGGACATATCAGGCTAGATATCGGCCATTTCGGTTAATATTTCGGTCCATATCGGATGATATGTTTGAAAATGATATTTACAAAATGATATGTTATGTTTATATCGGTAGAGCCCCAAAAGTGATATATCGGCCTATATATCGGTCGTATCGACCTAGATTTAAAAGCTTGGTTTTAAATACCAAATAATGTACAATTTTGATGTGGCGCCTACCTCCCGATACAGACAACCCCCATGAAAGCTAGGTAATTAAGGACTACATACGTAGGGTGTTGGTCCAACCCACCAATTTGAGTGTGTGGGAGGGAATCCTGAGAATGCATGAGCTCAAACTTTGCTAGAACATGTCACCGTGACCCGCCCTTACACAAACTAGGAGGAATCCATTCATGGCCAAACCCCCTCGTTGTTGGTCAAAGGGATGATATATATAGACCCCAGGGAGCCCACACATATGTGTGTTGTCTAAAACCCACAAGGGAGAAGGGGTCGATCAGAAGAGCCCCTATACCCTGCATGCGGACCAAAAATATGTATGGGTGGTGTGTGATGTGTTCAAATCCCCAATGCACAACTTCGATGGGGCACCAACTACATTACAAAGCGAATACCATACCCCCAAGCCAGGTTCAAGACGTACGATGCCAGTTCCCCAACTTCAAGGCGGGGGAGGGGGGTATCCAACATATGTGCTCAAACTAAATTTGGTCTAACATGCCACATAGAGCAAGAGGAACCCGTCATGGTCAAACCCATCTCGTATGTTGGGTCAAAGGGTTAGATGAGGAACCTGTCATGGTCAAACTCTTCCCGTACATTGGGTCAAAGGTATAGATTGTGTGGGCCCATAGATCTCCATCATTCTCTGATTTTCCAAAACAAGAAATAACAAAAAAAACATCATTCTACAAATTACAAAAACAAGGATCTCAAGTTACGAGAAGGGTCAAAGGGATAGATTGTCTGGGCTCACAGATCTCAATCATTCTTCGAATTTTTAAAACAAGAAATAACAAAAAAGAACATCATTCTACAAATTACCAAAACAAGGATCTCAAGGTTTATATAATCGACATGATAGGTCACTATAGACACATTTAGATGCTAAATGTCTGTAATGACCGTATTGTTGACACACGAACACGTCACGTGTACCCTCGACGCCGGGGGTGATGCACCGCAGCTCACGTCGAAGGAGACCTGACCGACAGCGCGATACGCAAGACAGTCGATGGGCGCTTTTGAGACCCGAAACCCCACACGCCTAGGAGGGACCCCGTCAGGGAGTGCGGCGGCTATGGGCTGCCCTAGGTTGATTCGCTCGCCCCTAGAGCATCGGGATTCGCAGCTCTCAAACTCGAGGAACAGCGAAGAACGAGAGAGAAAAACGATGGAGGGATAAAACGTAGACTGAAAAAGTAGTATATTGATTTGTTCGATTGTGTGTTGTTCAATCGGCCGTCACCCCAAACATATATAAGAGGCGTCTGGACTTCCCGTACAAGTAAAGGATTCATCTAGACTTTCCTTTCAAGAATATTACATCAATTCACGTCCTAAAAAATCCTAGTTCTAGTCCAACTCGGATTTGGCTCGGATCTGTCCCATACTTCTGTCCTGCTTCTTGCGAGGACTATAGAAATCACATACTAACTCGGATAGAGTCAAGTTCAACATCAAACTTGTCCGCCTCGATGATCTGCATAATACAATGTGGGCACTTCTCCTTTTAAGGCCGTCTTTATAACTTTTAGGGCCCAGCTTTAACTATGGGTCGGATTCAATTATGCAGTTTTCTGAACTGTCTGAGTCTTGTAACAACTTTGTAGACCGTATACTATCTCCGATGATGATGACTCCGAAAGCAAAGTTGACCGTTTCGACGATACGCACAACTTCCGTGTAGAACACTTTTCCATCTGAGGTCGTCTGAATAATCTTTCGAGCCCATCTCCAACTTCTGGTCGGATTGACTTTGACAGCAAGCTTTCCACGCCGGCAAGGTTTCCACCCCAGCAAGATTTCCACCCCGGCAAGGTTTCCACCCCGGCAGGCTTTCCACCCTGGCAAGCTTTCCACACCGGCAAGGTTTCCACCCCGGCAAGCTTTCACACCGGCAAGCTTTCCACCCCGGCAAGCTTTCCACACCGGCAAGGTTTCCACCCCGGCAAGCTTTCACACCGGCAAGCTTTTCCTTTTGCTGGCAAGTTTTTACTCGGATTTCTCGACTGAAAATATAGCCTGATCTTGATTTGCCTCTCTAGGTCGCATACGACCTCGGATTGAGACGGTTTATATATGAAAATCAATCGGCTCGACGAGACGAAGCTTTTTCATGTTGAAGGTTTTTCGATTCAAGGCCATATTGATGGTCAAATGACTCGTGCGACCCATCAGACAGGGTGTTTGGTACCTCGCGCCATATTTCCGTTTAGGTTCAGTCTGCAGTGTATTGTCTCTAACTTTTGCATATGAACTCGGATTGAGATGATTTATATATGAAAATCGATCGCCTCGACGAGACAAAGAAAATCCATGTAGAGTGCTCCTTCATCCGAGGTCGGCTTGAAGGCGTAACCGGCCGAAAAGCACTTGAAACACTAAATTCTGCCACTCGGAGCACAGTTTCGGCCCCTAAGATGGTGTTGGACGATGATAACCTAAACATCAAAGTTGTTCCACTCGGCGACCTAAAACTTTTCACGGTGAAAACCCTTTCACTCAAGACCATCTCATTTTCTTTTTATGCCGTCCCAAAATCTGATGTCAACACATGCCCCCCTGTTTTTCGGCAAAGCTTGCATGCCGAAAAATAATATGCATGGTATTTGTTCTAAGGACGATGTCAACACTCCATCGGCCATTTATATATCTCAGGGCGATAATTATGTATCGGCCATGTTTGTGCTAAGGGCGATAATCATATATCGGCCATTGCCTACTTAGGCTTCTTGCCACACACTTGGGTGGTATTTCTTCAAGTACTTGCCATTGAGAGCTCTAGGTAACAATGCCCCTTGTACAGATTCCATCAAATAAGAGTTTCCAAGAACTACTCTTGTAATCCTAAAAGGACCTTCCCAACTCGGAGACCACTTTCCAAATTTTCTATCTCTTGAACCAATCGGTAGAATCACTTTCCAGACGAGATCGTTAACTTGAATATTCTTCAACTTAACATTCTTATTGTAAGCTCTTGCCAGCCTCAACTTGTCTCTCTCTATGGCCTTTAAAGCAGCCAAACGTTTATCGGCAACCTCATCAATATTGTCCATCATCAAGTTATAAAAGTCTATTGCCAATAAATCATTTTGTTTGGCTATTCTCAAAGCATTCAAATTTACTTCCACCGGTAAAACAGCCTCTTGGCCATATACTAGCTCATATGGAGTCACCTTCGTAGCACCATGCCTTGAGATTCTATGTGCCCACAAAGCTTCAGACAACAACTCATGCCATCTTCTCGGATTGTCCTCAATCTTCTTCTTGATAAGCTTGATTAAAATTTTATTGCTAGACTCAGCTTGTCCATTAGCTTGAGCATAATACGGAGAGGAATTGAGCAACTTTATGTTGTAAGATTCGGCAAATTCTCTGACTTGATGTGACATGAAAGATGAACCTTGATCTGTAGTTAATGTTTGAGGAATGCCGAATCTATGAATAATGTGCTCAGTTATGAATTGGATTACCTCTGTATGTGTCATGTTCTTGAGAGGTACTGCCTCAGACCATTTAGTGAAATAATCGGTTGCCACCAACACGAACCGATGCCCCTTTGAGGAAGACGGGTGAATTTCTACAATAAAGTCCAAACCCCATCCTCTGAAAGGCCACGGCTTGACAATAGTATGTAACATAGAAGCTGGAGCCAATTGAATATCACCAAATTTTTGACAAGCTTCACACCCTTTATAATATCTGAAGCAATCATTAATCATAGTCGGCCAATAAAACCCAGCACGTCGCAATAACCACTTCATCTTGGGAGCCGATTGATGAGTGCCACAAATGCCTTCATGTACCTCTCCCATAGCAACTCTTGCTTGGTCCTCGTCCAAGCACTTTAAAAGAACATCATCAAATGTTCGGTGATAAAGGTCATCATCCCTCATCGTATATTTAAAAGCCATACGCCGAACAGCCCTGTCCACCCTTCTACTAGGATCACACAAATAATCAATGATGGGTTTCCTCCAGTCTTGATTTTCTCCTACATTGAATATTTCATTAGTGGCCGAAACGGTGGGCTCCGGGTCGGCCTCCCCTATGTTGGCAAGACTAGACATCGGCCTTTAAGAAATATGAAACATGCCATGATCAACATGATAGCCGGATGTTTGTTGTGCCAACTCATTTGCTCTCCAATTGTCATGTCTAGATATATGAGCAATGCTAAAATAATCCAAAGTAGAAATTATATCTAGGCATTTATCAAGATAAACATTAAGTGATTCGTCAAAACATTGAAAGACTTTGGATATTTGTTGCGCTACTAATAACGAATCACCAAAAGCCTCAATATGTGTAGCACCTATGGCAAGCAACATCTCTAAGCCGAATAACAATGCTTCATATTCGGCTTGATTATTTGTGCAAAAATATTCTAAACGGCATGAGGCTTCAAAAACAGCACCATGAGGAGATATATAAACAATGCCAACACCTTGGCCATTGCTACAAACTGAACCATCAAAATATAATCTCCAAGGTACTAATGAAACAAGGTTTATATCAACATCATGCTTGTCATTAATCCGATGTTTAACAATAAAATTAGCAATGATTTGGCCATTCATGGATTTTAGAGATTCATAAGCCAAATCATATTCAATCAAAGCATAAGCCCACTTGCTAATTCTACCACTAAGAATTGGCCTATGCAACATGTATTTAATGACATCGGTTTGACAAGCTACTATGCAAGCACTCGGTACTAAATAATGTTTTGTGCAAGCATAATATAAGCATAGGCATAGTTTTTCAATAAATGTATACCTTGTCTCGGTGTCCAATAAACGCCTGCTCAAATATGTAATAGCATGCTCTTTTCCTTCGGTTTCTTGAGTCAAAACAACACCAATAACACCTTCTTCTGCTGCAATGTAAAGCTTAAAGGGTTCCCTATGCTTGGGCGCTTTCATCACTGGAGGAGTGCACAAATATTTCTTGATCATATCAAACGCCTCTTGCTGTTTTGGCCCCCAAGTGAAATCAACATCATTCTTTAACCGAAGGATAGGGGTAAATGCCTCAAGTTTCCCTGACAGATTAGCTATGAACCTTCTCAAATAATTGACCTTGCCAAGGAACTTTTGCATATTCTCTTGCATGTTGGAGCCTCCACTTTATGTATGGCCTCTATCTTTTTGGGATCAATCTCTATGCCATCTTCATGAATAATGAAACCCAAAAACTTTCCAGCCAACACACCGAATGCACACTTCAAAGGATTCATCTTCAGTCCATATTTTTTCATTCTTTCAAAAGCTAAGTGCAAATCAGCTAGATGAGATTCGAAAGCATTCGATTTGACAACAATATCATCAATATAAACCTCAAGTATAACACCAAGTAAATCATGAAAAATTAAATTCACAGCCCTTTGATACGTGGCACCGGCATTTTTTAATCCAAAGGTCATCACTGTCCACTCAAATAAACCAAGGAAACCAGGACATCAAAAAGCCGTTTTGGACATGTCCTCTTCGGCCATAAAAATCTGGTTATACCCCACATTACCATCAAGAAAGCTAATGACCTTATGTCCAGAAGCATCATTAATAAGCATATCGGCTATTGGCATGGGATACTCATCTTTAGGTGTAGCTCTATTCAAATCTCTGAAATCAATGCACACCCTCAACTTGCCGGATCCTTTCTTCTCTACTGGTACAATGTTAGAAATCCACTCGGCATACCTGCAAGGTCTAATAAAATTAGCTTTAAGCAAACGACCAATCTCTTCCTTGATCCGGTCATATGTTTTTGGATTAAACTTTCTGGCCAATTGCTTGTATGGTCTAAAACCAGCCTTTATAGGTAACCGATGCTCCACTAGCTCTCAGCGTAAACCTGGCATCTCATGATATTCCCATGCAAAGCAACAAACATATTCTTTCAAAAGCTCGATCAACTTAGCTTTATGATCGGCTCTTAAATTTTTGTTTACAAATGTCGGCCTAGGAATTGAACCATCTCCTATGTCTATCTCTTCTAATGGATCGGCCGACGTAAAACCTTGTCCTAATTTATCCATATCATCTAACTCCTCTATAGATTCATACATATCGTTCTCATTGGACCGATATTCAACAAGACGCTTTTGCAACCAATCTGAGTTAGGATCCATTTAAATACATCATATCTTGGAGCCGATTACCACCAACTGGCTTTAAAGAAACGGGCACGAAACCACTTTTTGTGGCGCTAAGAAAATCAAATTCTGATAAGTCACGTCCCGTCAAGCAAGTAGCATTGGGATGTTGCCAATCCACCAATGCATCGGCCAAAGCAACACAAGCCGAATTATCCGCATGAATGACCTCCACTTCATCATCCACCCATTGAATCAAAAACTGGTGCATAGTAGATGGCACACATTGGTTCGCATGAACCCAATCGCGGCCTAATATCACAATGTAGTTACCTTGCACCTCGGCGACAAAGAATGCGGTAGCCAAAGTTTTGCTTCCCACCGTAAGCTCCACATACATTACACCTTTGGCTTCAGTTTTCTCTTTGCCTTCAAATCCATTAAGCACCATGTTGGTCTTTATTAACTCTTCGTCACGCAGCCCCAATTTTTTGAAGACCGAATATGGCATAAGATTCACCACAGCACCACCATCAACAAGCATTCTAGCAACCGGCGATCCATTAATATGACCTTTAAGGAACAATGGCTTCAAGTGTGTCACCGGTTCTTTTGGCTTCTCGAATATAGCATTTTTAGGACCAAAATCTAGCTGAGCCACCTCCCCTTCTTCATCTATAGCACGAAATTCAGCGGGTAAGTAATACACCATATTTATATCCATACTGTCGCGGACCGGTGAAGGCTCATAATCCAACATATCATCTTCCTCCTCGGGTGTGTTCATCGGTTTTGAAATCAGTCCGAGCGAAGTGGAATCAATAGGTGTTGCGGACGATGTAATAGTGGTGGCATCGTCCTCCTTTGTTGGTGTAGGTGCTGCTGTGACAGATGTAGAAGCCACTGCGCCTTGCATTTGTTTAGGCATCCATATTTGTTTTGTAGGTACCATGGGCCGAATGTCATTGAACAATTTATCTCTTTGCTTCTCGGCCTCCTGTTCTGCTATCTCTTGACTCCTCATGCGATGCAGTCTCCTTTTTTGTGCCTTGGTCAAACCGGAAGGACACCACTTAGGCTGAGTATATTTTGGATCCCTTGACTTGGCCTTGCTTGTGCTAGCTTCATGATCATTAGCCATGGGACCTTGCTGGACAACAGCCACATCTTTATTGGAATCAGCCGGTTTTTCAACAATAATCAGCTCTTTGATTGTCTATTCTTTAGTGCCTATCATAATAGTTTCAGCACTAGTATTCTTCTTATTTTGCTTGCTAGGCTCTGAAATTTCTGCACTTGGTGATTTAGCACGCCACACTTGCTTGCCAACCCTTTTTTGGTTATCTTGCATTAGCCGATTGACACCATTGTTCAAATAGCCTAGTGTGGGATAAGAAAGTCTCTCATGAACGGGCCTCCTTGGTTCTACCCAACCCGAATGAAAAGCATAAGGGGCCATTGGGGGCTGCCACCATCCTCCATTGAAGTCTCCCATGTAGTATGGCGCATAGGGGGGTGGCGGCATCCATGGTCCCGGTGCCCACGACCCATATGGCCTTGTATGATGCCGAAATTCTTCCCGAGGAGGTGACCTTGAGCGCTTCATATCTGATGACCGGTTAGAGCTAGAACCGGCCGCTTGACTGGCATACTTGGACAAAAACATATCAAAAGTTGGCTTGATTTTCTTGCGCTGCACTTTAGCTTCAGTCGTCTTCCACTTGCCAACCTCTGGACTCTTGGGCTTAACAAATTTAACACGAGTATTTTCTTGCACTTGCGGTTGCCCCCCGGGTGCAGGATTCTTGATGGTGATTTTGATCACCTCCTTGCCATCGAGTTGCTTATCAAGCACAACCTGTCTCCCCAAGACCTTGTCGCCCTCCTTGTCTTTCCTGGGCTCACCAACAATGACATTAGCTTTATTAGCAGATTCGGCTACCTCCGGCCAAATGAGTAGCTTCTTCCCCTCCAACTCCATGGTGTTCATTGGAAAGGGCTGTTTATCAACTTGCATCTCAGAAAAGTTCAATCGTCCGTCATTAATGGCTGATTGTATCTGCCGTCGAAAAACATTGCAATCATTAGTAGCATGAGAAAAAGAATTATGATACTTGCAATAAGCGCGCCATTTCAGCTCTTCAAACGGCGGTAAAGTATGAGATATTCTAATAATTTTGGCTTGCAGCAAAGCATCAAATATTTTATCACACTTGGCAATGTTAAAAGTAAACTTCATCTCCTCGTCATGATTCTTATGAATCGGTTTCAGATCATTGCAAGTAAAGGGCTTGGCCTTAGATGGCCAAACAAATTCAGTAGCATAGATATCACCCTCATCGTCTGAGTGATCACTAACATATTCAACCATGTTCATCTTAGGACGATCAACTTTATATCTATGCACTTCTTTGAGATCTTTGCTTCGGCTTTCGTGAGCCAAAGCCCTTTGTAAGACTTGGTTGATATTTATGAACACATAGCCTTCTAGCTTTTCTCTAATGGGAGTTCTCAAACCATTCAGCACTAGGTCTGCCAAGTCCCTCTCGGTTATCACCAAACTATAACACCGGTATTTTGTTTCTCTAAATCTCTTGACGTAATCGAAGACCGATTCATCATGCTTTTGTTTAACCGATGTTAGATGTGACAGCTTGAGTTCATTGTCGCCACTATAAAAGTGATCATGAAATTTCTGCTCTAGCTGCGACCAAACCCGAATGGAACCATGTGGTAAAGAAGAAAACCATGAAAATGCAGTACCAATTAATGATAAAGGAAACAAACGCACTTTCAATTCATTTAGCGAGCCTGCCTCACCTAATTGTGCTAAATATTGACTAACATGCTCCCATGTGGTTTTTGTGCCTTCTCCGTTAAACTTAACAAAATCTGGAATTTTATATCCCGGAGGGCACTGGATGGCATCAAAGTACTCGGGGTACGGCTTTTGGTAAATCCGATTCCGAGGCAACTCAACTCCAAAATTCTCTCTAAGCATCTTAGCCATCTCCTCTCTAAAATTAGCTAGGGCATCATCTGTAGTAGACGATGAAGCTTGTTGCAGTGGCATAGGAGGAGTAGGACTACTAGCTGTAGGTAGGAATTGTGGCATGTATGCCGAACCATAGTTCGGTAGTGGCCGAGTGGTTGTACCTGTAGGTAGGGTTTGGTTCGACGTTGCCACCGAACCTGGCATGCTCATGATAGGGTTAATGGGTGCAGCCACAATCTGATTGGTTTGCGTAGGATAATAAGTCATCGGCACAGGAGGCGCCGATGAAATAGGTAAAGCCAGATTAGGGTTTTGCACACTAGCAGCTATACCACCATTACCACTAGATGATTGAGATATATTCTTCTGAGCATTAGTATTTTCTAGGAAAGTTTGATAAACCAGATTGTTACCATCAGCAATACGACTCTCAATCTCAGCCCACTGCTCAGGAGAAAAGGCAGTACTTACAGAGGGTTTAACCTGCTCGGCTTGAAGAGGAGGGAACTTGATTTCTTTAATCGGAGTGATGTTGCCTTGGCGATCCTTCTTGAACTTTGCGAGGAACTCCTGCAAGTCCTTCTCCTCGCATGCCTTCTTGTACTCCTCATAGACTTAGCGATGATCGGCCGATATCTCATCAAGACTGGGCTTAATGATGTTATCGGCGTCTACCTCAGATGGCTTGGGAAGATCGGACATGGTGGATGATGATGATTGATCTTCAGTCCCCAGCAGAGTCGCCAAAAAGTGTGTTGACACACGAACATGTCACGTGTACCCTCAACACCGGGGGTGATGCACCGCAGCTCACATCGAAGGAGACCCGACCGACAGCGCGATACAGAAGACAGTCGGCGGGCGCTTTTGAGACCCAAAACACCACACGCCCGGGAGGGACCCCGTCAGGGAGTGCGGCAGCTATGGGCTTCCCTAGGTCGATTCACTCACCCCTAGAGCCTCGAGATTCGCAGCTGTCAAACTCAAGGAACAGCGAAGAATGAGAGAGAAAAACGATGAAGGGATAAAACGTAGACTGAAAAAGTAGTATATTGATTTGTTCGATTGTGTGTTGTTCAATCGGCCATCACCCCAAACATATATAAGAGGCAGCTGGACTTCCCGTATAAGTAAAGGATTCATCTAGGCTTTCCTTTAAAGAATATTACATCAATTCACGTCCTCAAAAACCCTAGTTCTAGTCCAACTCGGATTTGGCTCGGATCTGTCCAATACTTCTGTCCTGCTTCTTGCGTGGACTATAGAAATCACATACTAACTCGGATAGAGTCAAGTTCAAAATCAAACTTGTCCACCTCGATGATCTGCATATTACAACGCGGGCCACTTCTCCTTTTAAGGCCGTCTTTATAACTTTTAGGGCCCATCTTTAACTGTGGGTCAGATTCAATTATGCAGTTTTCTGAACTGTCTGAGTCTTGTAACAACTTTGCAAACCGTATACTATCTCCGATGATGATGACTCCAAAATCAAAATTGACCGTTTCGACGATACGCACAACTTCCATGTAGAACACTTTTCCATCCGAGGTCGTCTGAATAATCTTTCGAGCCCATCTCCAACTTCTAGTCGGATTGACTTTCACAGCAAGCTTTCCACGCCGGCAAGGTTTCCACCCCGGCAAGCTTTCCATGCCGGCAAGGTTTCCACCACGGCAAGCTTTCCACCCCGGCAAGGTTTCCACCCCGGCAAGCTTTCACACCGGCAAGGTTTCCACCCCGGCAAGCTTTCACACCGGCAAGGTTTCCACCCCGGCAAGCTTTCCACACCGGCAAGGTTTCTACCCCGGCAAGCTTTCACACCGGCAGGCTTCCACACCGGCAAGCTTTCCACGCCGGCAAGCTTTTCCTTTTGCTGGCAAGCTTTTTACTCAGATTTCTCGACTGAAAATATAGCCTGATCTTGATTTTCCTCTCCAGGTCGCATACGACCTCAGATTGAGACGATTTATATATGAAAATCGATCGGCTCGACGAGACGAAACTTTTTTGTGCTGAAGGTTTTTCGATTCAAGGCCATCTTGATGGCCAAATGACTCGCGCGACCCATCAGACAGGGTGTTTGGTACCTCGTGCCATATTTCCATTTAGGTTCAGTCTGCAGTGTATTGTCTCTAACTTTTGCATATGAACTCGGATTGAGATGATTTATATATGAAAATCGATCGCCTCGACGAGACAAAGACAATATATGTAGAGTGCTTCTTCATCTGAGGTCGTATTGAAGGCGTAACCGGCCGAAAAGCACTCGGAACACTAAATTCTGCCACTTGGAGCACAGTTTCGGCCCCTAAGATGGGGTTGGACGGTGATAACCTAAACATCAAAGTTGTTCCACTCGGCGACATGAAACTTTTCATGCTGAAAACCCTTTCACTTGAGACCATTTCATTTTCTTTTTATGCCGTCCCAAAATCTGATGTCAACACGTATCATGGCACTTAAATGAAGCTTGAGATATGCAACTTCCCAGCCAGTCACCCATCCTTAGACTCCTCCAGCCCTAGCACGCTTAACTTCTGCGCTTTATTCGACTTGGCTAGCGGATGGGAAGCCACCCCTTGCTGATAAGAGTTGCCTCCTCTCCTTTAAGGTGTTTTCCGCTGGTCACCATGTGGGACCTACTCCCTACTAACACACACGTTCGTGCATTTAGAAACTGTGTCCAATCTTTACATACCGGGCCACTTCCATTCAAACTTACATCTTGTTTTACATAAAACTAGCCAGAAGAAGCAAAAGATTTGCCTTTTCATTAATTAAGAAACAAGATAGTTGCCCAGTTAATTGCGGAAAACCGTAGCTGATGCGCGGCGGTGTTCTCCTGCTCTTGCACGGCATCGCTTTGACACTCTTGCTTTGCTCCGCTCCATGGGAGTGACGAACACATGTGTAGACATTGGCCCACTCAAGCACTAGGGCGCATTGATGCTGTCACGCTCAGCGGCATGCTACCGCTCTTGCTCGGCGGCGCACGGCCGTTCTTGCTCTCCGGCCTACGCCGGCTTGTTCTCTTCGTCGAGGAGGTTGATGACAATGGCGGTGGTTTGTCGGATTAGCATGCTTGGATTGGTATACTGCGGTACGGCTGGTGTGCCACAGCCTAGCCTTCTATGTCCACTGACACTAGCAGCGGGAAATCGATCGGAGAAGTGGTGGGAAACTGATGGGAGGAATGGCGGGAAACCGATTGGGGGAGTGGCGGGAAACAATAGTGTGTTTGGATATATAACACCATTAATATGGAAAACTTGAAAGAAGGAAGCGCGAGCTAGCATGACGCGTGCAGACAGTGCTTACCCATGGTTGCCATACAGTTGACCAGAACTGCTTTAAATATTCAGGGTTTGTTTGGCCTTTTTTATACATTATAATTGAGTTTTCTAAGCATTAATTTAATGTGCATAATTCAAAAAAAAATTGATGAATGGGACAGTAGGAGAGGCTCCTACTGTGTTTTCATATACGTAAAAGGGTTACACAGTTACATCTTATGTGCAAGGTTCCACACACACACACCACACCGGATTGGGGTGGGCAACGAGCAAGTTATGATACAAGAGCTAGTGTAGAGTAGCATTAAACAAGGAGATGAAGGCACTATGTGCCTCTTTGGTCCTATGTTGTAGCAGGCTAAAGTCTTCTTTAAATCTTTGGAGCCAAGCGTCGATGCTCGGGTTTATGCCTCTGAAATGTTTATTGTTCCTTTCTTTCCATAGGCTCCACGCAGCAACCAAAAAGATATCAAAGAAGAGTGGTCTCCAGTTACCCATACCTTGTCATGACAAAGATTATCCTATTATTCAATATGCTGATGACACATTGATTATTGTGCCTACTGAGGAGAGTCATTTGTTAGCTCTTAAGAGGATGCTGCTTGTATTTTCTCAATCCATTGGCCTTGATGTGAATTATCATAAGTCCTCAATGATCTCTATCAATGTGTCTCAGGAAGAGACCGGTAGATTGGCTGATATCTTTGGCTTTCAGGTTGGAGAAATGCCATTTACTTACCTGGGGCTTCAAGTGGGCACCACTATGCCAAGAATGGTGGATCTCATGCCTTTGATGGATTGCATGGAAAGGAGAATGACTACTAGTTCTTCTTTTCTAGCACAAGGGGGTAGGCTGCAATACCTCAACTCTGCTTTGTCATCCTTGCCTATCTTTTTCCTTTGCAGTTTGCTCATCAACCTTGGAATCCTGAAGCAATTGCAAAGAATCCAAAGGCAATGTTTATTTAGAAAGAATAGGCAAGAGCCTGCTCCCTCTTTGGCTGCTTGGGAGCTTATTTGTCGGCCTAAAATAAGGGTGGGTTAGGAATTTTGAATGTTGGAATTCAGAATGTGGCCCTGCTGCTTAAACATGTGCATAAGTTTTTAAATAAGGCTAATGTTCCTTGGGTACAGCTATTTGGAATTCATACTACCATGGGGTGGTCCCACAAGGTACATCTGCATGTAGGTCATTCTAGTGGAAAGACATTCTTAAGCTGGTTGACCAATTTAGAGAAGTCTCTTGGGTCATGATCAACCAGGGAGATACTGCTTTGTTCTGATCAGATCAGTGGAAGTTAGGAAATTCAATTCTACCTTTGTAGCATAGATTCCCAAGGCTATTTTCTTATTGCAAAGATACTTTGACCACTGTGAAAGATGGCCTAGATTGTTCAGACTTAACCACCTGGTTTAATTTACCACTATCTGAACAAGCATACAATGAGCTTTTATCTCTAAAGAAGCCGCTAATGCTTCATGAGGTGCAGCCTGCCTCCAAAGATGTGTGGTTCTGGCATGGGACTGACAAGCCTTATACCCCCAAGAGGTTCTATATCCATATGCATATCAACTTGTCTTTCAACCCTTTATTGAATTGGGTTTGGGCTAGCTCCTGTACTATGAAAATCAAGGTATTTGCTTGGATGATGATCATGGGTAGGTTGAATACCAAGGACATGGTGGAAAGATGGCATTGGCACATTGAGGATGGTATCTCCTGTGTACTCTATCATTTGCAGATCAGCGAGGACAGGGATCACCTCTTCTTGAACTGTCTTTTTAGTCAACGTGTGTAGAATTATCTTCAGATTGATCGGTCTCATGGCAACAACATGTCTGAAATTGCTGTTAATGCTAGGAGGGATTTCAATAAGCCTTTTTTTGCTGAAGTGGTGTTCACTGCTTGCTGGAATATTTGGCTTATTAGGAATGCCAAAGTGTTTATGCATGTTAGGCCTAGTTTTAACCACTGGAGGAGGTCTTTTATTCATGATATATCCCTGCTTTCCTTTAGGATTAAGCCTAGGTTTAAAGATAGCCTTGTGCGCTGGGTAACTTTTCTACCCCCTTGATGTACTCTTTTCTTTCTAGGCTAGGTTTTTCTTTTGGGTTATCCTTCATAACTCTGTAAATAGTGTAACCTTATGATGAATAAAGAGTAAAGGCTGTGGGGGTTTACCCTACAGTGTCCAGTCAAAAAAAATCAAAGAAGAGTGGTCTCCCCCAAGTTTGTTGGACCAGTTGAAGAAGATGGAGCCGGCAGGTGAACGTGGGCCAAACAATGCCAAGTTTTTGCCAGCAGGCATGACTAAAGGAGCACGTAAATATCATGTGATCGACCATTTCCTCCACCTGGGTCACACAGAGCAAGCAGTTGTGATCCTTGCCAATGTTAAAGTGATGATGTTTTAACATGTTTCGTGTGTTGAGTCTGTCATGTAGAAGGACCCATCCAAAAACCTTGATTCTCATGATGCAATGTGATCTCCAGAGGCAGGTGAAAGTAGGGTGGGCAGCAACGTCTCTAAAACAAAATTTGTAGAAGTCGGTTGCTCTGAAATCTGTCTTACCCCAGATGTAGTGCAATACATCATTCCTCGAGGTGGAAGGGTATATATGCGTGGAAATTGACTCGATATCCCATATTTCATCCAAAGCCTGTGGGGACATGGGGAGGTGAAAGGTTTCTGCAAGTGTCGTGCTTTCCAAGATTTCCTTGATGGACATGTCTTCATGCATAGCAAAGGAGAAGGCATGCAGGTGGGTGATTTCAATCACATCGTTTAGCCAAAGATCCTTCCAGAACAAAGTCATTGTGCCTGAGACTACCTGGAATTTGGTGATACCCCGGTAGATGGGGGTGAGTTTTAAAATGTCTCGCCACCAGTAAGAGCCAATAGGATCCGACGCATGGGGGATTTTGTCAGTGTAATAATTATCCCAAAGCAAGTGTACCCATGGGATGTCCATCTTGTTATAGAACTTGTGCAAGAATTTCAGGAGTAATGCTTCGTTTTGGAGTTTACTGTTGATGACCCCAAGTCCACCATGTTTTTTAGGTTTGCAGACCATCTCCCAAGTAGCCAGTGAGTTGCATTTGTCACCCTATTTAGTTTTTTTGGTCCAAAGGCATCTTCTTCTAATCTTGTCGAGCATCTCAATCAGCTTAGGAGGGAATTTCAGTGTGCACATGGCATAGATTAGAAGGAAGGTTATCGTGGCGTTGAGCCAAGAGAGCTTGCCTCCATAAGACATCATGGCTATCGTGGAGGTGAGGCGGTGTTCAGCAGAGCAGACAAGCGGCAAGAGATCAAGAACAGTGGGTTTAGACGTGCCAAGTGGGAGCCCGAGGTAGGTGAATGGCATTGTTCCAACAGAACATCCAAAAAGTCGTGCAATATCAGCAGCTAAGTCGGCGGAGATATTGATCGGGATTAGTGTGGACTTGTGGAAGTTGATTTTGAGGCCAATGGAGGACGCGTAGTCAGTGAGAATGCCTTTTATGATGGTTGCCTATCGAGGGCAAGAAGGCATGGCCAGTACCGTGTCGTTCGCATATTGGATTACAGGATATTCTGTTTGGCCTGCGCTAGGGAATGGTAGTTGGATTCTGCCTTGTCTGAAGGCTTCATTGATGGCTGCCTGAAGGAGGTCTGCGGCGAGAACAAAGATGACAGGCGACAGGGGGTCGCCCTGTCGGACACCAATTTGGCAATGAAATTGATGGCCAGGAACGCCATTAAGAAGAACTGAGGAGCAGCCAGTGGAGAATTGGCTCCTGGTCCAAGAGAGCCATTTATCATTGAACCCCATGTGTTTCATGATGTTTATCATGGGGGTGTGCTCAATCGTCGAAGGCTTTCGCAAAGTCAAGTTTTAACAGTATAATCTGATGCTTCGACGCCTGGCACTGATGGATGTTTTGGAAGGCCCAAGCAAGGCAGTCCTGTATCATACGCCCTTTGCTGAAACCGTACTGATTCCTGTGGATGAGGTGTAGAATAATTCACTACAATCGGTTGGCAAGGAGCTTGGTAATTAGTTTGAGGCAGCAGTTGAGCAATGTAATCGGCCTGTAGTCATTCACTGTCTCCGGGGAGTTGGTCTTAGAGTTACCAATCCATCATTTATGCTTATGAGGTCGAGTCCTCCTGCATGAAACTGGTCGCAAAGGCTGTAGAAATCATGCTTGATGATGGGCCAGCAGGCTTTGAGGAATGCACCACTGAAACTATCAGGGCCCGGGGCTCGGTCTGCTGGCATTTCTTTGACCACAGCATCGATCTTAGCATGGGTGAACGGTTCAGTCAGGTGATCAAGGTTTGTGCTACATTGAATAATATCCTGGTGATTGAATTTCATTTCCGTAGGGGTGGAAGTGCCCAGACGATCTTTGTAGGTTTGGAACAGCAAGGCCTCTTTACTAGGGTGGTCATCAACAATAGTGCCATCATACTTCCTGAAACTAGCAGTGTTGTTTCTACGGTAGCGTTCAATGGCCACCGCTTGGAAGAACTTGGTATTTCCGTCACCGAATTTAATCAAACGAATGGTGCAGCATTCTTTCCAGTATTGTTTTTGATAGCCAAGTAGCCGCAGTATGTGTTTTTTGAGAATATTCCAGAAGTTCATCTCAGGGGTGGACAGGTTTCTATTATTTTCAAGTTCATCCAACTCTGCCAAAGCTTTGTTACACTTGGCGATGGCAACGGAGAGACGAGAGATATGCTCACTCCAAGTCTTCAGAGTATGTCTGAGAGTTTTGAATTTGCGACAGAAACAGTAGCAGCATTAGTTGATCTCACTAGTCTGTTCCAAACATCTTGAACAAGATCCATAAAGCCAGGGTGTAAAATCCAGTATGGTTCAAAACGAAAAATTTTGCTACGTGGTATAGAGGTCTGAATGGAGATGACACATGGCACATGATCCGAGACGGGCTTACCAAGCGGTTTAACTAGGGTGTTTGGGTAAGAATTTGTCCAATGGAGTGAAGTGAAAAACCAATCCAGCTGCTCAAGGAGGGGGTCTTTCTGCATATTACTCCATGTGTATGACCTGCCTTTTATGGCAAGTTCAATTAGGCTCTATTTACGGATGATATCATTGAAAGTGCACATGTCATGAGGGCAGCCCCCGAGTTTGTTGCGGTTATCTGGTGCTCTAATGTAATTGAAATCCCCAAGCAAGAGCCAGTCCTGTGTGTTAGGGATCGCCAAATCATATAACCAATTAGTGAAGGTGATGCGGGCGTCGCCAGAACAGGGGCCATAAATATTTGCTAACGTCCAGGATTGTGAAGATTGCGTATGATACGTCTCCAACGTATCTATAATTTTTTATTGTTCCATGCTATTATATTATCTATTTTGGATGTTTTATATGCATTAATATGCTATTTTATATTATTTTTGGGACTAACCTATTAACCTAGAGCCAAGTGCCAGTTTCTGTTTTTTCCTTTTTTTAGCTTCGTGGAGAAGGAATACCAAATGGAGTCCAAACGGAATAAAATCTTCGCGATGATTTTTCTTGGACCAGAAGAAACCCAGGAGACTTGGAGACGAAGTCGGAGGAGCCACGAGGCGGCCACAAGGGTGGAGGGCGCGCCCAGGGGGTAGGGCGCGCCCCCTGCCTTGTGGGCCCCAAGTGACCCTCCTGACCTAATTCTTTCGCCTATATATTCACATATGTTCCCAAACCACCAGAAGCATCCACAAAAACACTTTTCCACCGCCGCAACCTTCTGTACCCGTGAGATCCCATCTACGGACCTTTTCCGGCACCCTGCCGGAGGGGGATTCGATCACGGAGGGCTTCTACATCAACCATATTGACCTTCCGATGAAGCATGAGTAGTTTACCTCAGACCTACAGGTCCATAGCTAGTAGCTAGATGGCTTCTTCTCTCTCTCTTTGATTCTCAATACCATGTTCTCCTCGATGTTCTTGGAGATCTATTCGATGTAATACTTTTTTGCGGTGTGTTTGTCGAGATCCGATGAATTGTGGATTTATGATCAGATTATCTATGAATATTATTTGAATCTTCCCTGAATTCTTTTATGCATGATTTGATATCTTTGTAATTCTCTTCGAACTATCGGTTTGGTTTGGCCAACTAGATTGGTTTTTCTGGCAATGGGAGAAGTGCTTAGCTTTGGGGTCAATCTTGCGGTGTCCTTTCCTAGTGACAGTAGGAGCAGCAAGGCACGTATTGTATTGTTGCCATCGAGGATAAAAAGATGGGGTTTACATCATATTGCTTGAGTTTATTCCTCTACATCATGTCATCTTACTTAATGCGTTACTCTGTTCTTCATGAACTTAATACTCTAGATGCAGGCAGGAGTCCGTCGATGTGTGGAGTAATAGTAGTAGATGCAGAATCATTTCGGTCTACTTTACACGGACGTGATGCCTATATTCATGATCATTGCCTTAGATATCATCATAACTTTGCGCTTTTCTATCAATTGCTCGGCAGTAATTTGTTCACCCACCGTATTATTTGCTATCTTGAGAGAAGCCTCTAGTGAAACATATGGCCCCTGGGTCTATTTTCCATCATATATAAGTTTCCGATCTACTACTTTCCATCATATTAGTTTCCAATCTACTATTTTGCAATCTTTTACTTTCCGATCTATAAACCAAAAATACCAAAAATATTTACTTTATCTTTTATTTAGTTTCATCTATATCTATCAGATATCACTTTTGCAAGTAACCGTGAAGGGATTGACAACCCCTTTATCGCGTTGGGTGCAAGTTGTTTGATTGTTTGTGCAGGTATTCGGTGATTTGTGTGTTGTCTCCTACTGGATTGATACCTTGGTTCTCAAACTGAGGGAAATACTTATCTCTACTTTGCTGCACCACCCTTTACTCTTCAAGGGAAAAACCAACGCAAGCTCAACAAGTAGCAGCGTACTAGTGAAATCAATAACCAAAGAAACGCATCAGAGAAAACCACAATGCCAGTAAAAACTAAGCTTTTCCAAATAGTAATTAACCCCCCTGATGCTCCTTGCGAAGGAACAAAAGAAAACTGATCAAATTGTCAAGGACGGCATGACTTAATAAAGGCCAAATCAAAAGATGTCTTTTTGGTCTCCTGCAGACAGATAACCAAGCAACCACTAGAACGAATAGCATTATTCAGGGCTAGCTATTTGTCATCAGAATTCAGAACACGGATGTTCCAAGACAGAACATTCCAACTACGCAAAATGACATGGATTTGCATAGACTTAGACCGCGAAGGAGGCGGGCTCATCCACCTGATCACCGGGCGAGGGTGTACCTGCATGGGGGTGGTAGCGGATGCAGGCTCGGGGGCAGCATGTAGTATTTCTTCAGTTAGTTCTTCAACAGGGACAACACACCTGTTGACACCAATCTCTTGAAGGACACTGATTGGTGTGGGAGGTATCTCTTCAGATTGTGGAGCAAGAGCAGAAGTTGAGGAGCCAACGGAGGAGATTGTCCGAGGTTTAACCCGAGAGCTAGTGGGGCGAGTGTCAGATACCTGTGGCACCTTGAAACCGTTGTACTTGTTGGAGCGGGTGCTACAGCGTACCTCAGCAGTGGAGATGGGGGTCGGAGCACGAGTACGGTGGCCACGAGTCACCAGAGGGCTAGATGGGTCTGCAATTGTGTTGACAGTAGCAAGCCCAAGAGCATCGTGCAGCATCCTGGGAGGGTGATTAGCCAACTGCAGAGGGGCAGATTCATTGTTCCCTTGGGACAGCAGAAGTGGGCTATCTTCAGGAAAGTGTGCCTCATCCATTTGAATGGGCAATCTTGGAGCGAAAGCAGGGATGTCGGGGCACGACACCTATGGGATCCCGAGAGACCCCTTTACGATTCGTCGGGGGGAGAGGTATACGCAAAGAGCAGAACCAATGATCGACGCGGGAAGTTTTTACCCAGGTTCGGGCCGCTGATCAGCGTAAAACCCTACTCCTGCTTTGTGTTCTTATTGATGTTCTTGAGCCCAGCCTTCAGGAGCGTTCGCAATGAACAGTACATTCAAAGAGCAGCTACGCATGCAGAATGGGCCAGAAGTTCTCCTCCCTCTGTAGCAGTTGCCTTGGGCCTCCTTTTATATGCTCAAAGGGGTCACCACAGTGGCGAAATGTACATACATTGAGGTGTAAAGTAGCTATAGTGTATCATACCTAACCCCTGACGGATTAGGACAAGCGCATTTAATGCACCATGAGGTGTCCGTTTAGGTGTCCTCACTTTCTTGGGGATGGAAAAAGGGGCCATCCCATCAGCACCGCTTAAGCTCTCCTCCACTGGCGCGTCGCCACGCATCCAGAGAAGGACCCAGAATGTCAGACACGTTACTGTGCCGAAGCGGTGGCACAGCGGCAAAATCCCGCCAGGCGCCGAATCTTGTCGGGCGCCAAGCCTTGCCGGACGCCAAGCCTTGCCGGGCCCCAAAGGCCATCCCGGCAAGGATCTTGCCGGGGAGGCTGGCCTTCGGATTTCAGTCCTGCTTATCTGCTGATCCTTAGATCCCTGACTTGATGATTTCCTTGATGGCTTGAATCGACCTCGAGCTGATCCCGGCAAGCCTTGCCGCAAGGATGGCTACAACTGCCTGTGCACAAGTACGGGGTACTAGTGGCCCAATACTTAGTACACCGACAGGAGCCCCCGGGCCTAGGCCATACACGTGTGCGAGGGGTTGTTGGGCTAGGCCCAAACAGTGCACGGGCACGTGTGGCAGGGAATTAACTGCTCGTAAATATCTCGTTTTACTGTGCCCCCCACTACGCGCACGGAGCGCGCGACGTGGGAAGCATGCCAAAAAGGCTGCAAACTGTCTCGTGCCTATAGAGGCGCATTCATATTGGGGGATAAACAAGGCGGCCCCGCTCCTTCCCCATAAAAAGGAGAAGTCGCGGAGGCGCAAACCTATTTACCCCCCTCTTCTTCCCAATCTGGCCATCGCCATCACCTTCCTCTTCTCGAGCTCAGAGCGAAACCTTTTTCCTCTTCCGCCCGCTGCTCCCGCGCTCGCTCCGCCCCCTGCTTCCGTCCTCACAGTCGCCATGCCGCCCAAGGCCAGCAAAGGCAAGGGCACGGACAAGGAGGCGAAAGCCGAAGTTCCGGAGAGCGAACTGGTGAAGATGCGGAAGAGGCTCGTCGTCTTCCCTCCGACGCTCGACGCCGAAACTTTGAAGGGGCGATACCAATGCATGTGGGCGAAGGGAACGCAAGCTCACCCCGCCACACGCATAATCCCAGGTGCTTGTTCCAAAGGTGGATCGGACAGATACCCCTTCTTCACTGCATATTTCTATTGCGGGCTCTGTCCCCCCTTTTCCGATTTCTTCAATGACGTCATGTATATGTACGGCTTCCGCCTTCTTGATTTCACGCCGAATGCCGTATTTTGCATGTCTATCTTTGCCCATCTCTGTGAGAATTTCGCTGGCGTGATCCCCAATTCTGCTCTTTTCCGCCATTATTTCTACCCTCGTATCCAAAAAGGAGAGGCTCTCTCTGGATCTATTGCCTGGATTCCAAGGGCTTGGAACAAAGAGATATACCCAGAGGGAGTTTACCGCGAAAAGTGGGACGAGTGGCGGGCCGAATGGTGCTGGATCCAGGAAGCAGATCCCATCCTTTTTGTCATCCCCGGTGACAGAAGGTGGTCCACGGCAAGGATTGGGGCGATCTCGCCGCAGAAGACGAGAAGCTCACAATCGCCACTACCAGGATCCTTCGCTTGAAGGCTGCCGGGCTGACAATGGAGATGATCGGCTTCGACTTTCTCCGCCGCCGCATCGCCCCTCTGCAGAACAGAGGGAGGCCAGTCTGGGAGTACAAGAACGCGGCAGATGTCATGAGGCTGCGCCCCGGGCTGAACAACAATCTGACCGCTATGCAGCTTGGCGCTCTCCGCCAAAAGTTATTCCAGCGCGAAGACAAGCACCGGCTGCCGGCAAGGATCGTCCCCTTGTGCAACAACTCTGCCTTGGGGTCAATCATTGCCTTCTTACCGATGTTCAACGCCCACGGCCTTGACCCGACCTGGGTCGAGCCAAGCGAGGAAGAAGCGCAGAAGTTCTTTGATAATTTGACGGAGAAGCCTGTCCGGCAAGAGTCAGATCTTATCCGCGCCACCACAGATCAGGAGGTAGCCTACATCGCTACCAGAGTGGAGGAGGCGAATCTTGCCGCGGAGGCCGGCAGCGTTGGCTTCACAGAGTGGGAAGCCAGCGACGCAGAGGTGGTAGTGGAGGCACAGCCTGCCGAGGAGAACAAGGTTGCCGGGGAAGAAGGCGGCGCAGCCGCTGAGAGCTCATCCGGCGAAGACACGGCCGAAGAGGAGACGCGAGAAGAGCCCTCGCCCCCGAAGAAGACAAAGCGTGTCCTTCGGAAAGCTGCATCAGGCATCCCGGCAAGCCAGCCTACTTCGAGCGGCGAATCCCCCGGCAAGAAAGTGGCCGGCAAGACTGGACCGCGGCAGGGGGCTCGTCAACAGCCCGTGCGGCGCGCGAGACCCACACCAGCGACCACTGCTGGGGCGGCAGGAGGGTCTCGTACTACCGCGCCGGAGGCTGCCCCAGCGCCTGCCACAGCCAAGCGGCCTAGGACCCCTCCTCCGCCTCCCCACTCAGACACCGCAACGGAGGTCGACTTCGACATCTCCGGCTTTAGTCCAGAGCGAGAGGAAGAAGAGTGATTATTTGCCACAGCTTCTACCTTCCAATTTGCATCAATCTTACTGACTTGCTTGTATTGTTTTCGCAGTGACACAGAAACCTTGCTGGAGAGGATGGCGAAGAGGTCAAGGACTTCTACGGGCGACGAGCTCCACGAGCGCGCCGGAAACTGTCGTTGTCAGCCCGGAGTCCAGTCCTCAACACAGCCCCCAGCACAGCCCCCAGCGTAAGTTCATCGTCCCTTTTTCTGCTGGCTGGTGCCGAGGCTTTCATTCTTGTCGCTGATATCTTTGGGTTCGCAGGAGAAGGACGGCAACAAGGAGAAGATATCCCCATTGTGCCTCCTTCATCGACCGCTCCGCCCACAAGCACATCCCCGGCAAGAGATCCTGCCAACGAGCCCGTCCTGACTGAGGAGGAGCCGACAAGCACGGACTCCGGCAACCCACCCCCGGCAACCGGAGTTGCCGGGAGAGGCGAAGCCACCTCTCGACAGCCCGACGCAGGTACTTGATCACCTTAGAGTGCTTGTTATTCTTTTCCTCTTATCTCTTTATCTTTAGTCACTTCAAAATCCAAACCTCGATCTTATTCTGTCTTCCTCCTTCGCCCTTCAGAGTTCCCTGTGATGGAACATATGGATGTCGACGTCGTCATCGAGGAGACCGCCAGGGATGCCGCTGCCGAAGCGGACAGGATCGCTGCCAGCGAGGCCACCAAGGATGACGTTGCCAGGGCTGGTGATGCTCTTGACGGGGAGGCCGCCAAGACAGCACAAGAGGAAATCGCCGAAGAACCTGCTGAAGAGGGCGACAGGGAGGTTGAGGACCGCATTGACAGCATTCCTGCCGCAGGAGAGCCAGGCGCTGCACCGGCCACAGAGCCCCCTGTCACTGGTGAGGCGGCCACTGAAGACCAGCCATCAACATCTGAAGACCCCTCATCTAGCAAGTATCTCAAGGTTGGCGAGAATCTATTCATCAACTTGCCAGGGACGGCAAGCACTGAGGCACCAGCCGAAGGAGAAATTTTCGAGGAAATTATTGCCGCTGCCGGGCTCGAAGTCGTTGACGATCCCAGCGCTAGCAGCGGCAAGTCTGAAGAGGATTAGCTCCTTCAGGCCATGGGCGAGAACTTCTGCAAACTCCAGGCTCTCCATCGTGCCCGAAAAGAGAAGGCGGACTCCAGAATGGCAGTTGTCGAGGCAGCTGAAGCGGATTTTCAAAGGCGCATCGCACAAATGCAAATCTGGCACGCCGAGGCCCTCCAAGAGATGGTTGCCGGCCGAGAACAAGTGAGCCAGCAATGGAATGAGATCCTTCTGAAGCAATCAGATATGGAGAAGGCACATGATGAAGCTGTTCAAAGGATTGCTGCCGAAGATGCTCTCCTGACGGGGCGCCGCGTTGCTCTTGATGCTTACGAAGAAGATCTCACCGCACGTGAGCAGGCGCTCGCCGCCAAGCTTCGTAGCAAGGATGAAGACATCGAAAATCTTGTCGCGCGGCGGACCCAGGAGCTGGAGCAGAAACACAAGGAGGCGCTCGAAGCTCTGACTGCAAGTCATGCCGGCAAGCTCAAGGAGGCCGTCGATGCTGCCGAAGCTGCAGAGGCCGCCAAGAACGAGCTGAGCGACAAAGTGAAGAGGCTGGAAACAGATCTCGAAGAGCACGGCAAGGAGCTCTTGACGCTCAAGGGGGACAGGGAAAAAACCCTCCACTCCTTAGCGGAGATGCAAGTTGCCCTGTCCGACAAGACCAAGCAGCTCTCCTCTGCAGCTGATAGTATTGCGGTTCTGGAGCTAAAGCTGACCACGCTGCAGAAGTCTCTCGAGGCCGGCAAGGCTCGTGAGAAGGCTCTACTCAAGGATCTCCAAGGAGAGAGGAACCTGCTCAAGAGCGCTGCCGCTGCCCAAAACGAGTACGAGAAGGGAGTGGAGATCTAGACTGGTCGTCTCATCGCCACCGCGGAGAAGCTTACCGCAGAACTGTCAACCATGGGCTTGTCGAACTTCAGATATTCTTCCGAGGAAAGAATATCTCCAAGTGCCAGGTTGACGATGTTCTTTGAAAGCATCATTAACGCGTTGAGGGCGCTCCAGTACAACCGGGCGACCCAACTTGCGAACGAGACTCGCCGGCTTTGCCGGGCCGTCCTTCGCAAGGTGCTCATCAAGGTGGTGCACAGCAATCCCGGCATCGACCTCTCCAGCGCACTCGGCCATCTGCCAAAGGATGCAAATGTTGAGGCGCTTGAAAAGTGCATCGCGCCAATCCTTGAGAAGGTGGACTCCATCAAAAGGATCGAAGGCCAGCGCAAGGATTGAGTGCTTCCCTTTTATTCTTGCCGCCATCATCCCATGTAAAAGACAATTAAGTCTCAAGTTAGAACTGCGGCAACTCATGGATGCAATATAATTTGACTATGTTTAGGGTCATGCTTGCTACTTTCCTTGTCTGATTCCTTTATGTATGGAGTTCATCCTACGCTTACTGAAAAACTTGCCGGCGCGCAACCTGCCGCGAGCGCTGGGTGTGGGACTTCAGCAGCCTGCCGGAGGCGCAGCGGCCGGCAAGACTCCTTGGTGTTCTCAGTGCAGCCACTTAAATCGTTGAGCGGACTCGAAACAAAATAAGGGCGCAACCGATTATAGCAAGGGTTCTTTCGCGTGCAGATTTTCCATACAAGAATCGGAATCGTCCAAGGAAATAACTTGGTAATTAAAGAAAAACTTGCTCTAAGTTTTTAGGACTTAGCTTTCTGGCTTTGTTCTTCCTCCGGCAAGCATCGATTCCGAACGTCACCAACTGGTATTCAGATCTCCCTTCCCCCCGGCAAATGTGCACGCGAGGAATCCTTCTGTCTTTGAGAAAAAGAAAGAAGAGAAAATAAAGGGATGAAACCTTGGCGGTTCGTTAGAACTTACCGGGATCAGGTGTCATACAACATCTTAGACAAACATGCATATATGAATATGAACATGGGAATCAATAAGGGAATGTACAACACTTAAATTTATTCATCTGTGCTTAGGGTCTGCGCCTGGCTTTGTACAAAGGATCACATGCCTTGCCGGCAAGACTTGTACAAAAGGGTGGTTGCCGGGAGCCCCCGGCAACCGCGCCTTATGGATAGAACTTGCGAAGATGTTCGATATTCCAGGAATTGCTCACTGGAACACCATCTTCGGTCTCCAGGCGGACAGCGCCGGGCCTGGTGACTCGTACTACCCGATAAGGGCCTTCCCACTTTGGCGTCAACTTGTTTGAATTCTTGGCGAACTGAATCCGTCGAAGAACAAGGTCGCCTTCCTCAAGGCTTCGGGCATGAACTTTGCGGCTATGATAGCGGCGCAAAGCTTGCTGGTAGCGTGCAGCTCGCACAGCAGCCTGAAGACGATTCTCCTCAAGGAGCATAGCGTCATCTTGCCGCAGTTGCTCTTGCTCGAGATCATCATAAGCGAGCACTCGAGGAGATCCGTATATGAGTTCCGTGGGGAGAACTACTTCCGCTCCGTAGACCAGAGCGAAGGGCGTTTGGCCGGTGGCTCGATTTGGTGTCGTTCTAATTGACCAAAGAACCGCCGGCAACTCATCAATCCAGCGTCTTCCGCACTTTTTCAGCCTGTCAAAAGTTCTGGTCCTGAGACCGCGCAGCACTTCAGCATTGGCCCTCTCCGCTTGGCCATTGCTTCTCGGGTGAGCAACAGAGGCAAAACAAATCTTGCCGCCAAGGTCTTGAACATACTGCATGAAGGTGCGACTTGTGAACTGTGTGCCGTTGTCGGTGATGATCCTGTTAGGCACACCGAAACGGCAAACAATTCCTTTGAAGAACTTGACAGCCGACTGCATTGTCACCTTCCTCACTGCTTCCACCTCCGGCCACTTTGTGAACTTGTCGATAGCAACGTACAAGTACTCAAAGCCCCTGGTAGCACGGGGGAAAGGGCCCAGTATGTCGAGCCCCCAGACCGAAAATGGCCAGGAGAGAGGGATTGTTTCAAGAGCTTGAGCTGGCTGATGTAATTTCTTCGAATGAAACTGGCACGCTTCACACTTGGTTACTAGTGCAGTCGCATCCTGGAGGGCGGTAGGCCAAAAGAAACCTTGCCGGAATGCTTTTTCGGCAAGCGCTCTTGACCCTATGTGAGAGCCACACATGCCCCCATGTATCTCCGCCAACAGCTCTAGTCCATCCTCCCGAGGAATGCACTTCAATTTCACACCGTTTGGTCTCTTTCTGTATAGAACGTCATCGACGAACTTGTACATAACAGACCGACGGGCTACTCTCTCCGCTTCTTCTTGTTCCTCACGGAGTTCACCTGTTTGAAGGAAATGGACAATGTGCTGTGCCCATGCTGGAGCCTGAGGCTCGACAACTAGGACTAAAGGCATCTCCTCTGCCGGGGGAACGTTTGTCTCGACAACGAGGGCCTGAGGCCCTGTCAGAGCCTGTTGTTCCCCGGCAGGCGTGTCGATCCCGGCAACTTCCTTGCCGGCGGCTCCGAGGAGCTTTGCCGGGAAGTATTGGCCAGAGTTCAACTTCCTTCTTTTTTCTTGCCGCATCGATGGCGCCACGGATGGTTGAGTCAATTGGAGCACAAAAGTTCCTGGTTCCACAGGCAACTTGAGGGCAGCACGCTTTGACAGGTCATCAGCAATATTGTTCTCGGCACGAGGAACGTGCTCCATTTGGAGACTGTCAAAGCGCTCTTCCAATTTCCTCACTTCATCTACGTAGGCTTGCATCAATGGACTTTGATAGCTCTTGTTAACCTGCCTGACGACAAGCTGTGAATCGCCTTTGATGACGAGCTTTTTGATACCAAGGTCTGCCGCGATCCTAAGACCGGCAAGCAAACCCTCGTATTCTGCAGTGTTGTTGGTCGAACTCTCCCAGGGAAAGTGCATTTGGACTACGTACTTGAGGTGCTCTCCGGTGGGTGCGACAAGCAGCACGCCAGCGCCGGCGCCTTGCAGCGAAAAAGCCCCGTCAAAGTACATAATCCATTGCTGATCGATTTCCTTGCCGGGGAGAGTTGTTTCTTGAACTTCTTCGTCTGGCGTCGGGGTCCATTCTGCAATGAATTCCGCCAAGGCCCTACTCTGGATTGTCGAAGTGCTTTCAAACTTAAGGCCAAAGTTGGACAGCTCCAACGCCCACTCCACGATCCTGCCGGTTGCCTCCGGATTTTGCAAAATCCATTGCAACGGAAAGCGAGTGACGACGGTAATCTCATGTGCTTGAAAATAGTGGCGCAGCTTCCTTGAGGCCACGAGGAGGCCAAAAAGCAGCTTCTGCACGCCAAAATATCTTGATCTAGCCCCTTGTAAAAGAGAGCTAACAAAATAAACTGGGCGCTGCACCACCTTCTTCTTCTGCACAAGTTCTTCTGTTTGTGCAGATCCTGTCTTGCTGGGATCGACCCTTGCCGGGGAAGATCTTGCCGCATCATCCAGCGGTCCTGCCGCTGGTGTTGCTTCCTCATCAGCTTCTCTCTGCGCCACTAACGCAGCACTAACCACTTGATTTGTTGCCGCCAGATACAACAGCAACGGCTCTTGTGGCTTAGGCGCGACTAGCGTCAGCGGAGAGGAAAGGTATTTCTTCAAATCTTGCAGCGCTGCCTCCGCTTCCGGAGTCCATTTCATTGGACCTACCTTCTTCAAAATTTTGAAGAAGGGCAGAGCGCGCTTAGTAGATTTGGAAATAAACCTGCTTAGAGCAGCAACATAGCCGGCAAGACGACGCACATCCTTGACGCGCCTCAGCGCTTCAATTTTCTCAATGGCTTTGATCTTGTCGGGGTTCGCTTCGATTCCTCGGCAAGATACAAAGAATCTGAGGAGCTTGCCGGAAGGAACTCCGAACACGCACTTCTTAGGATTGAGCTTCAAGTTGATCTTGCGCAAGTTTGCAAATGTTTCTTCTAAGTCTTGAATAAGCGTTGCTTTATCCTTAGTTTTGACCACTATATCATCCATATATGCCTCCATATTTCTATGGAGTTGTGGCTCAAAACCAATCTGGATTGCTCTGGCGAATGTTGAACCAGCACTTTTCAACCAAAAGGCATTCGTATGAAACAATACGTACCACATGGGGTGATAAAGGCGGTCTTTTCTTCATCTTCCTTTGCCATAAAAATCTAATGATACCCTGAATAGACGTCAAGGAAAGACAGGAGATCACAACCAGCGGTGGCATCCACAATCTGGTCGATGCGCGGCAAGGGAAAGGGATCTTTTGGACAAGCTTTATTGATATCTGTATAATCGATACAAAGCCTCCATTTCCCATTCACTTTTCGCACTACAACCGGGTTGGCCAACCAGGTTGGATGGAGCACTCCTTTGACCAGTCCCGCCGCCTCCAACTTCTTAATCTCTTTGGCAATGAATTCTTGCCGCTCCAAAGCCTGTTTCCTCACCCTTTGCTTGACGGGCCGCGCATGAGGACAGACAGCAAGGTGGTGCTTGATCACTTTCCTGTGAACACCGGGGATGTCAGACGGTTGCCATGCAAACACATCGATATTCGCCCGCAGGAAAGCAACGAGCGCGCTTTCCTATTTGTCATCTAGGGCGGAACTTATGGTGAAAGTTCCCCCGTTCCGTCCTCCCTAGCAGGCACCTTCTTGGTTTCCGGTGGAGCAGCCTTGGATTTCTTGTTCTTGCCGGTGGAACTCTCTGGTACGTCCTCGACGGAAGCGCAACACTCCGAGGAGGCACGCTTACCGGAGTCCGCGCCAAGGCTCCTGCCGGTCTTCTTCTTCCCCCCGGGAGTTCCAGTGGCAGGAGCAGATGCCTTGACGGCAGGTGCTGCAACTGCTTCCCGGTAAAGTTGGTCGGCACAGATGAGCGCGTCCTTCTTATCGGAATGGATAGTAATGACGCTCAACGGCCCGGGCATCTTCAACACATTGTACGCGTAGTGTGATGCCGCCATAAACTTAGCCAGCGCTGGCCGACCAAGGATCCCATTGTATGACATGGGGATCTTGGCGACATCAAACACCACCTTTTCGGTCCTGAAGTTAAACTCGCTGCCGAATGTTACCGGCAGCGTGATCTTGCCCTTAGGCTGGGTTCTTCCCGGATTGACCCCTTGAAACGTACCCGTTTCCTCGAGGTCTTCGTCGGGAATCTGAAGCTTTGTGAGCACATCTGGTGAGATTAAGTTTAGGCCGGCCCCGCCGTCAACTAACATCTTCGTCACCTTGAGGTTGCGAATTGTTGGGGAAACCAACAATGGCAAACACCCGACCGCAGTCGTGCGATCAGGGTGATCCTCGGCGTCAAAGATGATAGGCGTGCTGGACCATTTCAGAGGCCTACACGCATCGGGGGATGGCTCTGCCGCATTAACCTCCCGCATCCACTGTTTAAGTTGGCGGTGGGAAGAATGCAGCGAGGCACCCCCATCAATGCACATAGCCTCCGTAGCCTTCTGGAATTCCTGCTCACTGGATTCATCATCATCTCCTTCTTTATCTCGGCCCCGAGCGGGCCGATCCTTCTGCTGCTTGGCCTTGCCGCGGCGACCCCCTCGGCCACCGCGTTTCTTGCTGGACCCCTCAGCACCATCTTGGGCCTTCTCCTTGTCTCGCCTCTCGTATTCGGCCCTCTGCTTCTCGGCAAGCTGCTCAACTTGCCGGCAGTTCTGGAGATCGTGGCCCTTAGTGCGATGGATCTTGCAATACTGCTTGCCGGAGTTCTCTGACTTGTCGGCAGCCGCCAAGGCCTGACAAGAAGGGCACCCGGCAAGATCCTTGCCGGGGTCACCAACCTTGGCCTTCTTGGCGGCGCCGGGGTTGTCGGATTCCTCGACAGCAAGCACGGCCTTGCCTCCGCGCTTCCTGTTCCGCCGCCGGCCTTTCCTTGACGGGGTCACGGCGTCTTCATCCTCGGAGTCGCCTGCCGCGCCAACAGCCTCACCGGGGAGTTTCCTCCCCTCTTCAGCTCGAGCGCACTTGTCAGCCAGAGCATAAAGCTCGGCAATACTCCTGACTTTGTTCATCGCCAGCTCTTCCCGCATTCTGCAGTTACGCATGTTCTGGTGGAACGCGCTAATGACGGTAGCAGGATGAACGTCGGGAATGTTGTACTGCACTTGGCTGAACCTCTGCATAAACTTGCGCAGGGACTCGCCCTCCTTCTGAGGGATGATGTGCAAATCGCTCTCTTGGCCAGGAGCTTGGTGGCCTCCAACGAAGACGCCAACAAACTGATGGCACAGATCGGACCAGGAAGAAATGGAATTCTCCGGCAGATGCATCAACCACGACCTGACGTTGGGCTTGAGCACCAATGGGAAGTAGTTGGCAAGTATCTTGTCATCTCGGCCCCCGGCAGCCTGCACTGCAATGGTGTAGATGCTCAGGAACTCCGAGGGATGGGTCTTTCCGTCATACTTCTCCGGAACCTCTGGCTTAAAGGTTCGGGAATTGGGCCACCGGACTTGCCGCAGCTCACGGGTAAACGCCGGAGTCCCTACCTCATAAGGCAAGTCTCCTACGTTCCCTGGCGTAGGCTCGTCGACAGCCGGCCCTGCGCGCTTATCAGAGTGATAGCGCGCTTCCCGTCGCTGCTCAATGGTTGTTCGAGCGTCCTCTTTGCCTCATTCCTGGAGAACCAGACGCTGATCACGGCGCATTCGTGGATCGGACGACGCCGTGGAGACTTCTTCATGGCGGTCGACTTGCTGAGTTGTCGGCCGCCGCTGATGCCGCGGAGGGGAGTGCACTATAGTTGCACCACCTCCGGTTTTCTCTGCACCGGCTCGCGCCGGATCGATGGGCCTTCGCTGCGAGGGCCCTGCCTCTTGCGGTCCATCCTTGTTGGCGAAGCCGATAAGGCTCTGAATAGTAGCTCGCCACTCCTCCATCTTCTCCGGGGCGGGAGGAAAATCGAGGAGCAGCTGTGCACGTGCCAAGGCTTCCGCTGGCATAGGTGGCGGCGACAAGTGCAAGGTACGTGAGGTGCTCTAACTCCTAACCAAGTTAGAAGGAGCACCGCCACGATCACGCGACCACGCACCACCTCTGCCGGTAGCTCGGTGTGCATGCTGGTCCCGCGCATCTTGGGATCTATGCGCAGAAACCTTTTCGTGGGGACGCCCCGAACCACCAGCGCCATGATGTCGCTCATCTTGCACGACCTAAGTAGGTTGCGAGGCTTGCGCCGGCGCGGGAGCTCCAGCAGGCACCCTTCGATCCCTAGAGTTAGTTGTGCCACCCATAGGCAACACAGCACCATCTCTAGATCCAGCGGCGTGCAAGTTACCACTGCCACTGCGAACGATACCGCTCGCTTGGCTTGGGTCACCAGAACGCCGCGGGGGTTCTAGTCCTCTTCCTTCTGCACCCACACCGTCGCCTGTTTGCGAAGGCGCAGGCAAAACGGACCCGGACGGTTGCGCTGTCGCAGCGCTCTTCTTCTTGGGCGGCATGATGATAAAGATGATGAAGAAACTAGGGCGCCGACCACCAGATCAGGTTCACGCAACCTTCAATCCCCCTACCTGGCGCGCCAAAGATGTCGGGGCACGACACCTATGGGATCCCGAGAGACCCCTTTACGATTCGGCGGGGGAGAGGTATACGCAAAGAGCAGAACCAATGATCGACGCGGAAAGTTTTTACCCAGGTTCGGGCCGCTGATCAGCGTAAAACCCTACTCCTGCTTTGTGTTCTTATTGATGTTCTTGAGCCCAGCCTTCAGGAGCGCTCGCAATGAACAGTACGTTCAAAGAGCAGCTACGCATGCAGAATGGGCCAGAAGTTCTCCTCCCTCTGTAGCAGTTGCCTTGGGCCTCCTTTTATATGCTCAAAGGGGTCACCACAGTGGCGAAATGTACATACATTGAGGTGTAAAGTAGCTACAGGGTATCATACCTAACCCCTGACGGATTAGGACAAGCGCATTTAATGCACCGTGAGGTGTCCTTTTAGGTGTCCTCACTTTCTTGGGGATGGAAAAAGGGGCCATCCCATCAGCACCGCTTAAGCTCTCCTCCACTGGCGCGTCGCCATGCATCCAGAGAAGGACCCAGAATGTCAGACACGTTACTGTGCCGAAGCGGTGGCACAGCGGCAGAATCCCGCCAGGCGCCGAATCTTGTCGGGCGCCAAGCCTTGCCGGACGCCAAGCCTTGCCGGGCCCCAAAGGCCATCCCGGCAAGGATCTTGCCGGGGAGGCTGGCCTTCGGATTTCAGTCCTGCTTATCTGCTGATCCTTAGATCCCTGACTTGATGATTTCCTTGATGGCTTGAATCAACCTCGAGCTGATCACGGCAAGCCTTGCCGCAAGGATGGCTACAACTGCCCGTGCACAAGTACGGGGTACTAGTGGCCCAATACTTAGTACACCGACAAGGGAGGAGCGGAGGCTCCCTCGGTTGATGATGGCCTAGCACCGTGGTGTGTAGAGTGTTATCTTGGAGTTCTTCCAGTACCACTAATGAAGCAGGGAGAGCAGGTTGCCGATTGAAGTGAATGCCATTCTCATCAGAAGTCACTGTAATTGAAACTTGCATGTTGTCGGCCCGGAGCCCATATCCATTACGCCTATGGCCGATAGCAGCGATCGCCGGGCGCAGAGCATGAAAGATGAAGGTGTTGAGTTGCTGCCTTGGAATTGGGTCTGACAGTAGAAGATTGATCATGTCATTACCTTGCGCAGATAGTCGAAATTGGATACCTTGGTTATGCAGAGCCACTATGACGGTAACCGCAGCCTGAAACTCATTCTGTTGGTGTATGGCTGGTGCAATATGGAGAACCAGAAGCAAGGCAAGTTCCCATGTCGGGACCCCGATCCTTAGTCACACCGATCTAGCATGTAACACATCATATCACTTTGCGGCCTCACGCACGGTATTCCCACGGCTGCAGCCTTACCTTCGCCGGGACCGTTTCCGCCTTTTGGCTCACGTATATGATTGTGTCGCTAGCATCCATATGATAGAGAACCCGGGCTGACATGACTAGTCGTAAACCCAAGGTGGCACACACTTACAAGGACAAGCATACATGACCCAGCAATGCATGAGTCGGTTAGCAGCGAGTGTAACCGGGCTGTAGCAAGCTATCAGGACTCCGGTAAACACCGCGTGACATTTCCCCGTAGGGACAGACACAGGAGCAAAGAAGGACACATGCTGATCAATCCATGTGTTCCGGTGGAAGCACTAGGAGACATTTCCCCATAAGGAAGGCTACCAAGAATAAACAACTAGGTGTCGGATCCCACACATACCAAAGCATTTCAATAACATACACACAATATGCTCGATATGTGCAGATACAACATGGCATCACAACATAACTCTACGACTCAAAGTATTCAATTAAAAGGCTCCGAGGAGCCATACATAGCATGATATTACAAACATGGGCCTCATGACCCAACATACAAAGTAATACAAGCAACAAGCACATGTAGAAGCTAATCCTATCTGAGTGCATACAGCTAAAAAGAAAGAAGGCTAGAAACCATGTTGTAACGACCCGAGACCGACGCTCCAGATGCCTTCCATTTATTTTCGTTGTTGCGTGTGTTTCTTTTGTTTGTTGCATCCATCATCGCATCATTCGCATTGCATCATGTCTTCATGCCATCAATTTCACAAACCAACTAAAACTCACATTAATAAATTGTATGGATCTTCGATCCTTTTAAATCGAGGGAAATGCACATGGTGATTTCTCTTTATCACATATATCCTCCCAGTATTATGAGGGAGCTATAAAATAATATTCCATTAATTTCGAATTTACCACAACACACGTGCATGTTAAATCCCTTGGCCTTTCCTTCTTCAAGTTTTGACTCTCTAACCTTGCCTATAATTCTTTTCCCATCTATCGAGGCTCTTTCTAAATTCTCAACATTTTTGGGCACTTCTAAATCCTAGTCCTAGTTCAAACCCATTCGAATTAATTCAAATGAGTTTGAATTCATCTTCACACCCATGCTCACTTCTATTTTCTTAGGACAAGCGCATTTTTGTGAGTCCGGAAAAATAATCCCCATGCCCAAATTCTTGTCCACTCATTTCTTTTCTCTCCTTTTCTTTCTTTGCTTTTATGTTTTTGGAAGAGATTTGAAGAAGGGAGAAAGAGAGAGATAGCTACACAGCAACAACAGCCGACCAGGCCTCTGGCCATTTCCCTCTCCGTCGGACTGGCCCAGCTAAGGCCCAACTCCGGCACCTATCTAACCCTAGCCCCGACCACCTCCTCTCGATCCCTCTCCCTCGTTCCCTCTACCCGCCGCCGCTTGCCCGATCCCACGCATGCAGCCCCGATCCCCATCTCTCTCGCTCTTCTCTCGATCCCCAACCTTGCCTCTTCCTGCTGGCGACCCCGCGCTCCACCCTCGCTGGAGAAGTGGACCAGGCCGAAGCCCCGTCGTCTCCCTTGCCGCGCCCGCCCGATGCGTCACCGTCGGCCGCAGCCAGCCGCCACCGCCAAGACCTTGCCTCCGCCCGCGCCTACGATCAAGCGGCCCGCGCCGCTAGGCGTGGCTTCTCCGTCCTCCGCGCCCCCCTTCTCCGTCATCCGCGCCGCTCGGGCTCAAGCTCGTCCATGGCCGCTAAGCCGTCACCCTCGTTGGACCTGCCAGCGCCGAGCCGCCCTGCTCGTCTCCCCTTTGCTTTCCCATGCCACACCTGCGGCTCGACATCTCCAGCACCTTCTCGCACGCCTTGCCCCTGCTGCGCACGCCCCGTCTCCCTCGCCGCGCTCGCTCCTCTGCCATGGCCTCCATCCGCTGTAGAGCTCGACTCCGGCCATCTTCCCCGCCTTCCCTATGCAGATGACCCCTGCATCACCTCCTGGCCCCACCTCGTTCATATCCACCATGGCCACTTTGGCCTTGCTCACTGTTTTGCTCGGTCGCATCCGCCGCAGCCGCCTCCATGTTTTGTTCCTTGCGGGCAGAAGACCCATGCCCTTCAACCGCAGCATGCCTTCGTTGGGTTGTCTCTGCAAGGCCCCATTTCGAATCACTGGCAAGGCCAAGACCATCTCCAGGCACGAAGCCTCAAGTTCGAGGACTATCGCGGCCGGGTAACTCGCCATGTACACCTTTGTCAAGACCTATGCCTGAACAAGCACCGTTTGCGTGGATTGCGTCAAGTACCTCAACCGACGACCCCTAACATCTATGGAATGTGTACGACTATGAAACGTGTACCACTACTTCCACTACCATCGCCGTGTACGACTACTACGACGACGACCCATGTACAACTACATCGCATCGAACCCGAATCGTCTCGAATGCATGCTTCGAAGGTATAACCGCCGAGACGACCGCCCATGGACGAATGCATGTGCTGGATGAGATGCTCGTGTTTGCACCGTGTCCGAGTTGTCATTGCATGTTCCTCCTTGTTTGCCATGCCGTCGACCCGTGGGAACCCGGTAACTGGGATCACCCCACCATCTTTTGCACGTTCCGTACATCCACACTTTCTTTTGCACCGACATCCCGACGAGTTATCGGATCATCGAAATGTTGCCGTGGCACCATTTTCGTTGTCGTTGCCGTGGCACCCCATTCTTTCCGCCATGGTGACAAATGCTCCCTATCATTTTAAATGTCAACATTTTCATAAAACTTGCATATGTTTTCCGCATCATGATAACAACATTTAAAATGTTTAAAATTGTTGTTTGCATTAAATTACTAAATGACGTGTGGGGATTTACCAGAATTGTTGTTTGTTGTTTCCGGCCTCATTTAAACTTGCCCAGATAGGTAGTTTAATTATGCTTCACCTCTTGCCATGTTAAGAACATTTAAACTTGTTGGGTTCATAACGTGAACGAACTAAATAATTGAATGTGGTGTTTCATCAATATGCAACTCGTTGCATATTGAGCTCCACTTAATTTGTAGTATTGTTTGTTGCACTTTGCCATGCCATGACTCATTAAACCGGACATGCATCATATTGGGTTGTGCATCATGCCATGTTTATGCTTGTTGGTTTACCATGTTGTTTGCTTCTTTCCAGTTGTGGTTCTTCTCAATAGTTCCGGTTACGTTGCGATTGTGAGGATTCGTTCGACTACGTGGGTTCGTCTATGTCATGGTTTCGGTCTTCTTCCTAGCGGGATTTCAGGCAAGATGACCGTTACCCTGGATACCACTACTATCTTTGCTTTGCAAGTTGTCTCGATGCTATCGCTATGTCGCGCTACCTACCACTTGTTTATCAAGCCTCCCAAATTGCCATGATACAGCCTCTAACCTTTTCCACCTTCCTAGCAAACCGTTGCTTGGCTATGTTACCGCTTGCTCATCCCCTCTTATAGCGTTGCTAGTTGCAGGTTGTTCCATGTTATGACATGGTTATCTTGGGATATCGCAATACCTCTTATTTAATTAATGCATCTATATACTTGGTAAAGGGTGGAAGGCCTGGCTTTTGCTCGGTGTTTTGTTCCACTCTTGCTGCCTTAGTTTCCGTCATACCGATGTTATGTTCCTTGAATTTTGCGTTCCTAACGCGGTCGGTGTTTATGGGTCCCCCTTGACAGTTGCTTTGAATAAAACTCTTCCAGCAAGGCCCAACTTTGGTTTTAAAATTTGCCAACATAATAATACTGATAATTAATTAATTTGCATGGGGGTCGCGTCCCCGAGGATTTTTAATTCCACACAATACAGGGGGGCCACTGCTGTTGGTGCTGGTCCAAACTAGAGCAGCTTGCGGCGCCGCCCCTTGGCAACTTGGGGTATTTGGTCGCTGTAACCATAGCTCATCTGTCATGGCCTGAGACGAGAAACGCGCGGCTACTATTAGGGTGTCGTCACGTCGGGAGGTCTTGTTGGTTTTGTTTTACCATTGTCGAAATTTCTTGTGCACCGGGATCCCGAGCTTGATCGGGGTGTTCCAAGATGGAGGATTGTCTCCGTGGATTTTGAGAGCTTATCATGGGCTAAATTGGGACACCCCTGCAGGGTTTAAAATTTCGAGAGCCGTGCCCACGGTTATGTGGCAGATGGGAATTTTTAATATCCGGTTGTAGAGAACTTGACACCAGATCAGAATTAAAATACACCAACCGCGTGCGTAACCGTGACCGTCTCTTTTCGAGTGAGTTCGAAAAGAGAACACGGTGGGGTTATGTTTGATCCGTAAGTAGTTCAGGATCACTTCTTGATCATTACTAGTTGCGACTGTATGCGTAGTTTCTCTTCTTATTCTTGTACTCGTAAGTTAGCCACCATACAAATGCTTAGTCGCTTGCTGCAACCTCACCACTTATCCATTCCATACCCATTAAGCTTTGCTAGTCTTGATACCCATGGTAATGGGATTGCTGAGTCCTCGTAGCTCACAGATTACTACAAAAATAGTTGCAGGTACAGGTAAAGCGATGCTATGACGTGAGAGCGATGCTTGCTTGTTTTGGAGTTCTGCTTCTTCTTCGATCAAGGGATAGGTTCCAGGTCAGGAGCCTGGGATTAGCAGGGTGGATGTTGTTCTTCTTGTTTGTTTGGTTTCATCCGTAGTCGGATCCTGCTCTTCTGTATGATGATTGCTATGTATTGATGAATTGTTGTATTCATGTTGTAGCTTGTTGCGAGTGTAAGCCTTTATCTTGTATTCTCATCTACTCAGTACATGGTATGTTGTAATGATATCCACCTTGCTATGCGCTCGAAATGCGATTGTGCCCCAATCATGAATTCATCACGTGATTGGGATAGAATCGCATCTTGGGCACTACAAGTTGGTATCAGAGCCTTACCGACCGCAGGAGCCCCCTTGATTGATCGAACCGCTACCGTTGTTGAGTCTAGAAAAATAAACTATTTTGAGTCTAGTTATATATCGGAGAGTAGGACTTCTTTTTACTCCTCATCCCCTTCGTCGCTCTGGTGAGGAATCGTGACGTAGGTGTTTTTGTTTCTATCACTCTCCTTTTTCACTCAATATTTTTTTAGGATCACGCGGGTATTGTTGGAATCACTGCGATATCAGTGTGACGGGAATTCTGTCTTGGTGCCTCCTGTCTGACTTGACTTCTTCCGAGGAGTTGAGCTCCAAGGGGTTCTTGTCACATTCGCGATCGTTTCAGTTCCGGAATACCAGAGGACGCCGACATCGAAAACGCTTCTATACTCTTTGTGGTGAGAGTAGTTTGACGCCACACAGTACTGGGGAGAGCGATCAGATGTATTGCCACAACTAGTATATCGGATATTTTTCGAAGGTCTGAGGTACACAATTTCCGAGGTTTTCTTGGTTATGTGTTGACAGATGGATACAGTTGGAGTGTAGGATTTGTTAGTTGTATGAGATATTTGTGCCTCCCTGTATCCCCAACACCAGATTGCATAACTAGAAAGTTTCGGGAGTTCATAGGTGGGAATTCAAGTAGTTACCCAGGATTTCTTTTTGACAGATGTATGAGTTGAGATTGGGGTCCAACGTCTAGTGGTTCGTTTTTCACGGTCGATTTACAGTGGTCACGAGATGTCTTAAAGAATCCTTGGCTATGCTGATTCGGGGACGTCTCATTTGTCATGCATGATGTCCGCTGTACGTCGTGCCCGTGGGGCCTCATCGCGGACACTTTGGGCGAAATCTCTATCATATGTTTCTTCTGGCTTATTTTGCAAGCCAAATCCTTTGTTTTGTTTTGAGTAGTGGTATTTGAGTTGCTTCGAAGTCAAGTGTTGATTCCATACCTTTCCTAAGCAGTGTTCTCGTATTTCTATGTGAATACTAATCCTTCTTGATCATCGAGGTTCTCATGTTAATTCTTTTCCAACCGGCATGCTTCTCTTCAAATGAATCCGATCATTTCAACATCCGCAAGATCAATTCTAAGTTTTCTCAACGGTGTTTGTTCCATCCATCCCAAGTTGCCTTTGTTTTCCCGCCCTCCCACCCTTTTCTTCAAGGACTCAGATTTCTTAATCAAGTATTGATGAGGACATCAATACCATTGTTACACCCACAGCCCCTGCTGCTATACATACTGGACCAATTACTAGAGCTCGCGCACGCCAATTAAATTATCAGGTACTTTCGTTTCTTGGTAATGATTCTAATGTTCATGAGAATATGATGCTGCCTAAATTGGATACATTTGTTTTGCTTACAAATGAAGGGCCTAGCTTGGACAAGAAAGAGGAACCTTGGAGCAAGTTCAAGCATGGAGATGATGGCATGCGCAAGGGGAACAAGAACGGAGTTACAAGTGATGATTTTAGGACTTTGAAGCCACCATAATGAGTGCAGGAAGCCTTGGACGAAATATACAAGATGCCACTTCATAAATTTTGTCCAGAGGCTATTATAGGTGCTGCGTCACCTTATTATTGGGCCAGGCCCATGTAATTTTGAAATACTTGAGTATAGGCTGTTTTTAGAGTCCGTATGTATGGGGAAACAAGAGATAGGGTTGGTTTCGGACCCCTCCTTCAAGGGCCACGAAATCCCCTCCTCTTCCTCCATATATACAGCCCTTAGGGCACCGTTTAGACTTTGGGTTTTGTTTAGATTAAAAGTTCGCCATAGCTGCAACTTCGTGTACTTCGTTTGTGTTCAACAACCAGACCAAGACGTCACAGAACCCTACCTTGATCAATAAAGCTTTCATCTTATATTCGCAATATCCAGATTGCAAATCTTAGTTTCTTGCTTGTTCTTCGTTTGCTTGCAGGAGATAGACCCTCGTGGTCAGGTTGATTGTGCTTCGGCGTGGTCAATAACCTCTCGGAGTTGGTTTAGCGATTGCTAAGGCGCGACGTCCTCGCACGTTCGTAGTCGGATCGTCAAAGTCTACTCCACCAAAAACGATAGCTATCATCTCATCGAAAGATCGGGACACCCTCGCCTCTATCAAGTGGTATCAGATTTTCAGGTTGCTCGGTGAGATTTTACAGTTTTTCGTAGTTTAGATCGAGTCTGTTCTTCATACCTACAGTCCACGAAAAAGCCAAAAAAAATTAGGGTTAGTTCATCATATCCGAGCCAATCTGAGCCTTTGCATAATCTTTTTAGGGTTTTTGCATTGTTGATTTTGCGGTTGCATCGTCGTGTCTAGTTGCTGGTCTTAGCGTCTAGTCCTTTAGAGTTTCGAGTTCTGTCACAGTTTGTCACACCGCCGCCGCACCATATACCACCACCGCTGCAATATACCACCACCGCTGCCATATACCACCACCGCTGCCATATCCTATCACCGCTGCCATATTCTACCACCATATATCCACCACCAATCCGAGTTCTTTTCATATTAGGTTTGTTTTCGAGACTCGTCTATTTTCCGATTCGTGTTTCCTTGCCTGAGTAGGATTCGGGGAAAAAAAAAAGAGTCTGGAGACCCCCGGGCAGTTTTTAGGCCAAAATTTCGGCAGTCAAAAATATTTTTTCCCTATCCTATTTTTAGGTCCCAGGGAGCGTTTTGAGACACTCGCCATCATAGTGATTTTTTGTCGCACTTTTTCGTCGTCGCTGCCCTGATTTCCGAAAAAAAATTGTCAAAAAAAAATTTCGTGCCAATCCTGATAGTTTGACTTGGGAAGAGTTTTGAGACACTCGCCATTATAGTGATTTTTTGCAAAAAAAAAAAAGGAGCGCAAAAAAAAACGAAAAAACGAAAAAAAATTAAAAATTTTAGAGTGTGCTCTTCCCTTGTTTATGTGCCACGCCGTGATTTTGTTAGTGTTCTAGGCTCGCGTCTCTAGTACGGTCTAGCCTAGGACCAGCACAGTACCGTCGTTGAGCGTTTATTCAACTTTGCATCTCTGAATTGATTATTGCTGACCCTTTTTGCTACCATATCATAAGCCTTCCCAGCTCCACATACATCTACATCGTGCGTTTGACACCACCTGGCAATCGCTCTATCCAAGCTTTGTGAGTGTTGACTACAAAGGTTGCCGATCACCACCTGCTGCTGGGTAAGAACTGGTAAGAATTTGAGTTTTGCTTGACGGATTTGTGACACCACACCACCACCACTTCCTAGTAGTCTGTAGGATCATATTTTTGTGTGTTTCTATTGCTGCTAACCATGGCAGGATCACAAGCCGATGAGACTGATTGGGAGAACATGACGAACAAACAGCTACATGATAAATTTCAGCAAATGATGAGTGGACAGGTGCAAGATGTGCTAAACAGATTTGAAGAGGACATGGAGAAGATAGATGGAATTGAGAAGACGTTCGAAACAAAGCTCGATAACAAGTTTAATGAATTGCTCGCGCGTCTTCCACAACCACCACCAGCTGCACCTGTCGCACCTCTGCAACAACAACAACGTCGCCTTCCAAATCAAGTGGGACGAGCACAGCGCGTTTCCCTTGAGCCTGGTCAAACTTCTGGTGCCGCTGCACCTACTGTTGATGCTTCTATGGCTCCTGCTACCGCTGAGGAGGACGATTATGCGGGCGATTACGAGGATGAGGTTGATCAAAATCAGAACTACGTACCAGCACCAGGTCGTCCACATGCCAATAATCGCAATGGTAGGGCTGCATTACCAGCTCAGGTACGAGATCATGACCATCTTCCTAAACTGAAATTGAATATTCCACCATTTGAGGGTAGATATGTTCCTGATATATATCTTACTTGGGAGTTAGAAACTGAACAACGTTTTACATGTTTACAATATCCCAAGGAGAGACGAGTTGCTGCTGCTGTTTGTGCTTTTACTAGTTTTGCATATGTATGGTGGTCTGAACATTGTAGATTATATCCTATTCCAGCTACGTGGGCTACTTTGAAAACTGCTATGCGTACTCGTTGGGTTCCACCATATTATCAACGTGAATTACTTCAAAAATTGCAGCGCTTAAGACAAGGAAAAAATTCTGTAGAAGAATATTATCAGGAATTACAAACTGGCATGATTAGATGTGGTATTGTTGAGGAGAATGAAGCTATGCTTGCACGTTTCATGGGTGGATTAAATAGAGAGATTCAGACCATTCTAGAGTATAAGGAGTATAATAATATCACTCGTTTATTCCATCTTGCTTGTAAAGCTGAACGTGAAGTGCAGGATCGACAGGCATTGGCGCGAACTAATTTTTCTGCAGGTCGATCTTCATCATGGACACCGCGTGCCTCCTCTACTCCCACACGTCCTACTGCTGCAGCACTGACTTCAGCCGCCAATTCCAACCGAGATACAAGAAAACAGGCACCACCACCACCATCTGCCAAGAGTACACCTTCTGGGCCTGCCCAGAGCTCTTCTTCATCTATGGCATCAACAGGGCACACACATGATATTATTTGTCGTCGTTGTAAGGGAAGAGGTCATTATGCGAGAGAATGCCAATCTCCGCGTGTTATGATTGCTACTGAGGATGGTGGGTATGAGTCCGCTAGTGACTATGATGAGGAGACTTTGGCTCTTATTACAAGTGAAGAACACGGTGGAGATGACTCTGATCATGAGACGCAATACATGGCTCCTGAAGACGCTGACAGGTATGAATGTTTAGTTGCTCAATGTGTTTTGAGTGTGCAGGTCACACAAGCTGAGCAAAATCAGAGGCATAATTTGTTCCATACAAAGGGAGTTGTGAAGGAACGTTCTGTTCGCGTCATCATAGATGGAGGGAGCTGCAACAACTTGGCTAGCATGGAGATGGTGGAGAAGCTATCTCTCACCACAAGACCACATCCACATCCTTACTATATCCAATGGTTCAACAACAGCGGCAAGGTTAAGGTAACACGTACTGTTCGTGTGCATTTTAGTATCTCTACATATGCTGATTATGTTGATTGTGATGTGGTACCCATGCAAGCATGTTCATTATTACTTGGTAGACCATGGCAATTTGATAAAAATTCTGTACACCATGGTAGAAACAATCAGTATACTCTTGTTCATAAGGATAAACATATTACTTTGCTTCCTATGACTCATGATTCTATTTTGAAAGATGATATTAATAGAGCTAGTAAAGCAAAACAGGAGAAAAATAAGAGTGAAAATCAGATTGTGGCAAAAGAATTTGAGCAACAAATGAAGCCTAATAATAAACCATCTAGTGTTGCTTCTGAAATTAAATTGAAAGGTGCATGTTTACTTGCCACCAAATCTGATATTGATGAGCTAGATTTCAGCAAATCTGTTTGCTATGCTTTTGTGTGCAAAGAGGCGTTATTTTCATTCGAGGACGTGCCTTCCTCTTTGCCTCCTGCTGTCACTAACATTTTGCAGGAGTTCGCTGACGTCTTTCCACAAGACGTGCCACCGGGATTACCACCTATTCGCGGGATTGAGCATCAGATTGACTTAATTCCCGGTGCTTCGTTGCCAAACCGTGCGCCATACCGTACCAATCCAGAGGAGACGAAGGAGATTATGCGTCAAGTACAGGAGCTGCTCGACAAAGGTTATATACGCGAATCTCTTAGTCCTTGTGCCGTTCCTATTATACTAGTGCCAAAAAAGGATGGTACGTCGCGTATGTGTGTTGATTGTAGAGGCATTAATAATATTACTATTCGTTATCGTCATCCTATTCCTAGGGTAGATGATATGCTTGATGAATTGAGTGGCTCTACAATATTCTCCAAAGTTGATTTGCGTAGTGGATACCATCAAATTCGTATGAAATTGGGAGATGAATGGAAAACAGCATTTAAAACTAAGTTCGGTTTATATGAGTGGTTAGTCATGCCTTTTGGGTTAACTAATGCACCTAGTACTTTCATGAGATTAATGAACGAAGTTTTACATGCTTTCATTGGACAATTTGTGGTAGTTTACTTTGATGATATATTGATTTATAACAGATCTTTGGAGGAACATTTGGAACATTTACGTGCTGTTTTTATTGCTCTATGTGATGCACGTTTGTTTGGTAACCTTGGGAAGTGCACCTTTTGCACCGACCGAGTATCTTTTCTTGGCTATGTTGTTACTCCACAGGGAATTGAAGTTGATAAAGCCAAGATTGAAGCTATTGAGAGTTGGCCGCAGCCCAAAACGGTCACACAAGTGAGGAGTTTCCTTGGCCTCGCTGGTTTCTATAGGCGTTTTGTGAGACATTTCAGTACCATTGCTGCACCTCTCAATGAGCTTACAAAGAAGGATGTGCCTTTTGTTTGGGGTACCTCACAGGAAGAAGCTTTCACGGTATTAAAAGATAAGTTGACACATGCTCCTTTACTCCAACTTCCTGATTTTAATAAGACTTTTGAGCTTGAATGTGATGCTAGTGGAATTGGATTAGGAGGTGTTTTATTACAAGATGGCAAACCTGTTGCATACTTTTTTGAAAAATTGAGTGGGCCTAGTCTGAACTATTCTACTTATGATAAAGAATTATATGCTCTTGTTCGGACCTTAGAAACATGGCAACATTATTTATGGCCCAAAGAATTTGTTATTCATTCTGATCATGAATCTTTGAAACATATTAAAAGTCAAGCTAAACTGAACCGTAGACATGCTAAATGGGTTGAATTCATTGAGACTTTCCCTTATGTCATTAAACACAAGAAGGGTAAAGAAAATGTTATTGCTGATGCATTGTCTCGTCGTTATACTATGCTTTCACAACTTGACTATAAAATATTTGGTTTGGAGACCATCAAAGATCAATATGTGCATGATGCTGAATTTAAAGATGTATTGTAGAATTGTAAAGAAGGGAGAACATGGAACAAGTTCATCGTTAACGATGGATTTGTGTTTCGTGCTCACAAGCTATGCATTCCAGCTAGCTCCGTTCGTCTTTTGTTGTTGCAGGAGGCGCATGGAGGAGGATTAATGGGACACTTTGGCGTAAAGAAGACGGAGGATGTACCTGCTACACATTTCTTTTGGCCAAAGATGAGACGGGATGTTGAGCGCTTTGTTGCTCGCTGCACTACATGTCAAAAAGCTAAGTCACGACTCAATCCTCATGGTTTATATATGCCTTTGCCTATACCTAGTGTTCCATGGGAGGATATATCTATGGACTTTGTTTTGGGTTTACCTCGAACAAAGAAGGGGAGGGATAGCATATTTGTTGTCGTGGATAGGTTCTCGAAAATGGCACACTTTATACCATGTCATAAAAGCGATGATGCTGCTAATGTTGCTGATTTGTTCTTTCATGAAATTATTCGCTTGCATGGTGTGCCAAATACTATTGTTTCAGATCGTGATACCAAATTTCTTAGCCACTTTTGGAGATGTTTATGGGCTAAGTTGGGGACTAAACTGCTTTTTAGTACTACTTGTCACCCCCAAACTGATGGACAAACTGAAGTAGTCAATAGAACTTTGTCTACTATGCTTAGGGCTGTTTTGAAGAATAATAAGAAAATGTGGGAAGAATGCTTGCCTCATATTGAATTTGCTTATAATCGTTCGTTGCATTCTACTACTAAGATGTGCCCTTTTGAAATTGTATATGGTTTCCTACCTCGTGCACCTATTGATTTGTTGCCTCTTCCATCTTCGGAGAAGGTTAATTTTGATGCTAAACAACGTGCTGAATTGATCTTAAAAATGCATGAGTTAACTAAGGAGAACATTGAGCGTATGAATGCTAAATATAAACTTGCTGGAGATAAGGGTAGAAAACATGTTGTGTTTGCACCTGGAGATCTTGTTTGGTTACATTTGCGTAAGGATAGATTTCCTGATTTGCGCAAATCAAAGCTAATGCCACGTGTTGATGGTCCTTTTAAGGTGTTAGAGAAAATAAATGATAATGCATATAAACTTGAGCTGCCTGCAGATTTTGGGGTTAGTCCCACTTTTAACATTGCAGATCTGAAGCCTTATTTGGGTGAGGAAGATGAGCTTCCGTCGAGGACGACTTCATTTCAAGAAGGGGAGGATGATGAGGACATCAATACCATTGTTACACCCACAGCCCCTACTTCTATACATACTGGACCAATTACTAGAGCTCGCGCACGTCAATTAAAATATCAGGTACTTTCGTTTCTTGGTAATGATTCTAAAGTTCATGAGAATATGATGCTGCCTAAATTGGATACATTTGTTTTGCTTACAAATGAAGGGCCTAGCTTGGACAAGAAAGAGGAACCTTGGAGCAATTTCAAGCATGGAGATGATGGCATGCACAAGGGGAACAAGAACGGAGTTACAAGTGATGATTTCAGGACTTTGAAGCCACCATAATGAGTGCAGGAAGCCTTGGACGAAATATACAAGATGTCATTTCATAAATTTCGTCCAGAGAATATTATACCATGTCATAAAAGCGATGATGCTGTTAATGTTGCTGATTTGTTCTTTCGTGAAATTATACGCTTGCATGGTGTGCCAAATACTATTGTTTCAGATCGTGATACTAAATTTCTTAGCCACTTTTGGAGATGTTTATGGGCTAAGTTGGGTACTAAACTGCTTTTTAGTACTACATGTCACCCCCAAACTGATGGACAAACTGAAGTAGTCAATAGAACATTGTCTACTATGCTTAGGGCTGTTTTGAAGAATAACAAGAAAATGTGGGAAGAATGCTTGCCTCATATTGAATTTGCTTATAATCGTTCATTGCATTCTACTACTAAGATGTGTCCTTTTGAAATTGTGTATGGTTTCCTTCCTCGTGCACCAATTGATTTGTTGCCTCTTCCATCTTCGGAGAAGGTTAATTTTGATGCTAAACAACGTGCTGAATTGATCTTAAAAATGCATGAGTTAACTAAGGAGAACATTGAGCGTATGAATGCTAAATATAAACTTGCTGGAGATAAGGGTAGAAAACATGTTGTGTTTGCACCTGGAGATCTTGTTTGGTCACATTTGCGTAAGGATAGATTTCCTGATTTGCGCAAATCAAAGCTAATGCCACGTGCTGATGGTCCTTTTAAGGTGTTAGAGAAAATAAATGATAATGCATATAAACTTGAGCTGCCTGCAGATTTTGTGGTTAGTCCCACTTTTAACATTGCAGATTTGAAGCCTTATTTGGGTGAGGAAGATGAGCTTCCGTCGAGGACGCCTTCATTTCAAGAAGGGGAGGATGATGAGGACATCAATACCATTGTTACACCCACAGCCCCTGCTGCTATACATACTGGACCAATTACTAGAGCTCGCGCACGCCAATTAAATTATCAGGTACTTTCCTTTCTTGGTAATGATTCTAATGTTCATGAGAATATGATGCTGCCTAAATTGGATACATTTGTTTTGCTTACAAATGAAGGGCCTAGCTTGGACAAGAAAGAGGAACCTTGGAGCAAGTTCAAGCATGGAGATGATGGCATGCGCAAGGGGAACAAGAACGGAGTTACAAGTGATGATTTCAGGACTTTGAAGCCACCATAATGAGTGCAGGAAGCCTTGGACGAAATATACAAGATGCCACTTCATAAATTTCGTCCAGAGGCTATTATAGGTGCTGTGTCACCTTATTATTGGGCCAGGCCCATGTAATTTCGAAATACTTGAGTATAGGCTGTTTTTAGAGTCCGTATGTATGGGGAAACAAGAGATAGGGTTGGTTTCGGACCCCTCCTTCAAGGGCCATGAAATCCCCTCCTCTTCCTCCATATATACAGCCCTTAGGGCACCGTTTAGACTTTGGGTTTTGTTTAGATTAAAAGTTCGCCATAGCTGCAACTTCGCGTACTTCGTTTGTGTTCAACAACCAGACCAAGACGTCACAGAACCCCACCTTGATCAATAAAGCTTTCATCTTATATTCGCGATATCCAGATTGCAAATCTTAGTTTCTTGCTTGTTCTTCGTTTGCTTGCAGGAGATAGACCCTCGTGGTCAGGTTGATTGTGCTCCGGCGTGGTCAATAACCTCTCGGAGTTGGTTTAGCGATTGCTAAGGCGCGACGTCCTCGCACGTTCGTAGTCGGATCGTCAAAGTCTACTCCACCAAAAACGATAGCTATCATCTCATCGAAAGATCGGGACACCCTCGCCTCTATCAAGTATTCATTTTATTGACGTGAAGTCTTTTCATTCTTTTCCTTCAATGTTCTTACCCGGTGATTCTCTTGAAGATGCCGAGGAAGCTTCAAGTTTAGCATCCTTCGTTCTCTTTTCTTCTCCGGTGGACTTAATTCAAGCTTCGGTGTTGATCATATCTCTTCCTCTTGTTTCACATGGTTTTTCCATGTTGGAATTTCTTATCCAAGTCTCTCTTGTTTATTCACCTCTCTCTATTCTTCTCCAGAGTGTAAAAGATATCTCAGAAGATTCATGTTTCCATTCTTAATCCGTTCAAGCCATTTAAATCAACCGGTGCAATCTCTCTTTCAAGCAACCATTCCCAACGGTGTTCTCTTTTGAGTGGGCCCTAACCCACAGGTCTTTTCCCAGGATCTTACCTGACTCTTCTAATTTTTTCTAGAGTTATTCTCAAATTCTTTTCAAAGTTTGACGTAAGAATGAATTGTCATAAGTCATATGCCTTCTTCAAGGTTGCTTTCAAATTCTTTTCATTGTTGGTTCAACATTTCTATTCTTCATTATTCTGGAGTACCTCAGAAATTTCTCATGGTGGTCCTCGTCGTCATTCTCAACGTTGAAGGCCGAAGAAGAATTTCTCTTAAATCTTGGTCCGTTCTCTTGAAGATTCATGGTTCTAGCTTCATGCCATCCTCATAATTGTTTTCGATTGTGAGAATTCTTTTCACCCATCCGACGGATTTCAGGAGTTGCTTTCCTTTCTCGATCATCTGAAGGCCATCATTTCTGAATATTACTCATTCTCAGCTTTCAGCTCTCGTTCTCCCAATCTTACCGGTGCATCGTTCAAGTATTCTCTACTCAGCTTGTCATCTCTTCATTCTCCTGTATCTAAATTCACTCAAGTATCTTCGTTCGTTTTCTAATTCTTCCCGGTGTTTCGTTATCTTTTCTTCGTTCGGTTTTTAACTTCTTATGGTGGTTCGTTCAAGATTTCTCTTCCCTTGTGTTCGTGTCAATTCATTTGTTCTTTTCAAAGTCCTATCGGTGATTCGTTGAAGACTTTCTCAAGTTTGCGCTATGTCTCTCCTTAATCCTTTTCAACGAGTATAAGTAGTATGCCAAATCCATTGCTTGTCATCAATTCAAATTGATGAAGGATACCCATAACTTAATTCTTTTTCTTGTTTCATCCAAGTGATTAATTCCTTCCTTCCGAGTTTGTTCTTGAGGAATAGATTCTTGCTTTCAATTGTTCATCTTTCTTTTCCGGAGTTCCAAGTTTTCTCGGTTATATCATCGCGAAGCTCCATCTAAATCATTGCAAGGCTCACCTTGTTTTTTCAACTTCTCTTTCTTTCTATCATTCTTTTATTACCGGAGTTCTTCATGAAGGCTCTACATGATGGTTCATCAAAGAGTGCATTCATTATCAAAGTGTTCTGTCAAGATTCTTGTTGGAGGAGCTCAAGTATTCTTTTTCTTGCATTACGAAGTGCAATTCCTTCTCCCTTATCTTTCGAAGTGAAGCTTTGCATCTCTTCGTTCCTCTCAACTAATCAATCATTTGGTAGTGGCAGAATTTCACCTCAAGTTTTGAGATGTTTTCCATAAGCCCACAACAAGTTTATTCCTTTGTTGTTGATTTTTCATCAACTCTGTTCAACCCTTCTTTGCAAGGATGCTTTCCAAGTTCATTTGTGGCAAAAGTTGGCATTTTCTATTCCGTTCTTTTCTTTCCAACGATTCAGCTTCTATTCTTTCGTTCCGAAGGCATTGTGATGTTGCTCTCTTCGTACCATCATCTCGTTTTCTCAAGATCATGTTCTTTTCATTGCTTTTCCATTCAACAGGAGTGTTGTGTCCTCTATCCAAGTTCCTTTTATCTTATCAAGTCTTGCACCTCTTTTCAGTCGGAGTGCTGCCGAATTCTTCTTTCCTTGCTTCTCTTCTACCAAAGTGGGTTCAAAGTCTATATTGTTCCTTGAGCTCTTGGTTCTTGTCGTATTCCTTGTTTCTCTTTGCTAACGGACTGTTTGCATCTCGTTCATCTCCGTTGTATTTTTCTTTCAATTTGTTCAACCTCTCAAGGTTCATGGTTTCACTCGTTTCTCAAAGAAGCAACTTTGTTTTACCTCTTCCTCTTCCGCTTCTCTCCGGTGTCATCTTTAGATCTCGGGGCAAGATCTCTTGTAAGTGGAGGAGAGTAGTAACGACTCGAGACCGACGCTCCAGACGCCTTCCATTTATTTTCATTGTTGCGTGTGTTTCTTTTGTTTGTTGCATCCATCATCGCATCATTCGCATTGCATCATGTCTTCATGCCATCAATTTCACAAACCAACTAAAACTCACATTAATAAATTGTATGGATCTTCGATCCATTTAAATCGAGGGAAATGCACATGGTGATTTCTCTTTATAACATATATCCTCCCAATATTATGAGGGAGCTATAAAATAATATTCCATTAATTTGGAATTTACCACAACACACGTGCATGTTAAATCCCTTGGCCTTTCCTTCTTCAAGTTTTGACTCTCTAACCTTGCCTATAATTCTTTTCCCATCTATCGAGGCCCTTTCTAAATTCTCAACATTTTTGGGCACTTCTAAATCCTAGTCCTAGTTCAGACCCATTCGAATTAATTCAAATGAGTTTGAATTCATCTTCACGCCCATGCTCACTTCTATTTTCTTGGGACAAGCGCATTTTCGTGAGTCCGGAAAAATAATCCCCATGCCCAAATTCTTGTCCACTCATTTCTTTTCTCTCCTTTTCTTTCTTTGCTTTTCTGTTTTTGGAAGAGATTTGAAGAAGGGAGAAAGAGAGAGATAGCTGCACAGCAACAACAGCCGACCAGGCCTCTGGCCATTTCCCTCTCCGCCGGACTGGCCCAGCTAAGGCCCAACTCCGGCACCTATCTAACCCTAGCCCCGACCCCCTCTTCTCGATCCCTCTCTCTCGTTCCCTCTGCCCGCCGCCGCTTGCCCGATCCCACGCATGCAGCCCCGATCCCCATCTCTCTCGCTCTTCTCTCGATCCCCAACCTCGCCTCTTCCTGCTGGCGACCCCGCGCTCCACCCTCGCTGGAGAAGCGGACCAGGCCGAAGCCCCGTCGTCTCCCTCGCCGCGCCCGCCCGATGCGTCGCCGTCGGCCGCAGCTAGCCGCCGCCGCCAAGACCTTGCCTCCGCCCGCGCCTACGATCAAGCGGCCCGCGCCGCTAGGCGTGGCTTCTCCATCCTCCGCGCCCCCCTTCTCCGTCATCCGCGCCGCTCGGGCTCAAGCTCGTCCATGGCCGCTAAGCCATCGCCCTCGTTGGACCTGCCAGCGCCGAGCCGCCCTGCTCGTCTCCCCTTTGCTTTCCATGCCGCACCAGCGGCTCGACATCTCCAGCACCTTCTCGCACGCCTTGCCCCTGCTGCGCACGCCCCGTCTCCCTCGCCGCGCTCGCTCCTCCGCCATGGCCTCCGTCCGCTGTAGAGCTCGGCTCCGGCCATCTTCCCCGCCTTCCCTATGCGGATGACCCCTGCATCACCTCCTGGCCCCACCTCGTTCATATCCACCATGGCCACTTTGGCCTTGCTCACTGTTTTGCTCGGTCGCATCCGCCGCAGCCGCCTCCATGTTTTGTTCCTTGCGGGCAGAAGACCCATGCCCTTCAACCGCAGCATGCCTTCGTTGGGTTGTCTCTGCAAGGCCCCTTTTCGAATCACTGGCAAGGCCAAGACCATCTCCAGGCACGAAGCCTAAGTCCGAGGACTATCGCGGCCGGGTAACTCGCCAAGTACACCTTCGTCAAGACCGATGCCTGAACAAGCACCGTTTGCGTGGATTGCGTCAAGTACCTCAACCGACGACCCCGAACATCTACGGAATGTGTACGACTATGAAACGTGTACCACTACTTCCACTACCATCTCCGTGTACGACTACTTCGACGATGACCCGTGTACAACTACATCCCATCGAACCCGAATCGTCTTGAATGCACGCTTCGAAGGTATAACCGCCGAGACGACCGCCCGTGGATGAATGCATGTGTTGGATGAGATGCTCGTGTTTGCACCGTGTCTGAGTTGTCATTGCACGTTCCTCCTCGTTTGCCATGCCGTCGACCCATGGGAACTCGGTAACCGAGATCACCCCACCATCTTTTGCATGTTCCGTACATCCACACTTTCTTTTGCATCGACATCTCGACGAATTGTCGGATCATCGGAATGTTGTCGTGGCACCATTTTCGTTGTTGTTGCCGTGGCACCCCATTCTTTCCGCCATGGTGACAAATGCTCCCTATCATTTTAAATGTCAACATTTTCATAAATTTGCATAAAACTTGTATATGTTTTCCGCATCATGATAACAACATTTAAAATGTTTATTGCATTAAATTGCTAAATGACATGTGGGGATTTACCAGAATTGTTGTTTGTTGTTTTCGGCCTCATTTAAACTTGCTCAGATAAGTAGTTTAATTATGCTTCACCTTTTGCCATGTTAAGAACATTTAAACTTATTGGGTTCATAACGAGAATGAACTAAATAATTGAATGTGGTGTTTCATCAATATGCAACTTGAGCTCCACTTAATTTGTAGTATTGTTTGTTGTACTTTGCCATGCCATGACTCATTAAACCGGACATGCATCATATTGGCTTGTGCATCATGCCATGTTTATGCTTGTTGGTTTACCATGTTGTTTGCTTCTTTTCGGTTGTGGTTCTTCTCAATAGTTCCGGTTACGTTGCGATTGTGAGGATCCGTTCGACTACGTGGGTTCGTCTACTTCATGGTTTCGGTCTTCTTCCTAGCGGGATTTCAGGCAAGATGACCGTTACCCTGGATACTACTATTATCTTTGCTTTGCTAGTTGTCTCGATGCTATCGCTATGTCGCGCTACCTACCACTTGTTTATCAAGCCTCCCAAATTGCCATGATATAGCCTCTAACCTTTTCCACCTTCCTAGCAAACCGTTGCTTGGCTATGTTACCACTTGCTCAGCCCCTCTTATAGCGTTGCTAGTTGCAGGTGCAGTTGCAGATTGTTCCATGTTGGGACATGGTTATCTTGGGATATCACAATACCTCTTATTTAATTAATGCATCTAAATACTTGATAAAGGGTGGAAGGCCTGGCCTTTTGCTCGGTGTTTTGTTCCACTCTTGCCGCCTTAGTTTTCGTCATATCGGTGTTATGTTCTTCAATTTTGCGTTCCTAACGCGGTCGGGGTTTATGGGCCTCCCTTGACAGTTCGTTTTGAATAAAATTCTTCCAGCAAGGCCCAACTTTGGTTTTAAAATTTGCCAACATAATAATACTGATAAATAATTAATTTGCATAGGGGGTCGCGTCCCTGAGGATTCTTAATTCCACATAATACAGGGAGGCCAGTGCTGTTGGTGCCGGTCCAAACTAGAGCATCTTGCGGTGCCGCCCCTTGGCAACTTGGGGTATTTGGTCGCTGTAACCATAGCTCATCCATCGTGGCCTGAGACGAGATACGCGTGGCTACTATCAGGGTGTCGGCACGTCCGGAGGTCTTGATGGGTTTGTTTTACCATTGTCGAAATGTCTTGTGCACCGGGATCCCGAGCTTGATCGGGGTGTTCCGAGATAGAGGATTGTCTCCGCGGATCGTGAGAGCTTATCATGGGCTAAGTTGGGACACCCTACAGGGTTTAAACTTTCGAGAGCCGTGCCCGCGGTTATGTGGCAGATGGGAATTTTTAATATCCAGTTGTGGAGAATTTGACACCAGATCATAATTAAAATACACCAACCGCGTGCGTAACCATGACCATCTCTTTTCGAGTGAGTTCGAAAAAAGAACATGGTGGGGTTATGTTTGATCCATAAGTAGTTCAGGATCACTTCTTGATCATTACTAGTTGTGACCGTATGCTTAGTTTCTCTTCTTATTCTTGTACTCGTAAGTTAGCCACCATACAAATGCTTAGTCGCTTGCTGCAACCTCAACACTTATCCATTCCATACCCATTAAGCTTTGATAGTCTTGATACCCATGGTAATGGGATTGCTGAGTCCTCGTGGCTCACAGATTACTACAAAAACAGTTGCAGGTACAGGTAAAGCGATGCTATGACGTGAGAGCGATGCTTGCTTGTTTTGGAGTTCTGCTTCTTCTTCGATCAAGGGATAGGTTCCGGGTCGGGAGCCTGAGATTAGCAGGGTGGATGTCGTTCTTCTTTTTTGTTTGGTTTCATCCGTAGTCGGATCCTGCTCTTCTGTATGATGATTGCTATGTATTGATGAATTATTGTATTCATGTTGTAGCTTGTGGCGAGTGTAAGCCTTTATCTTGTATTCTCGCCTATTCAGTACATGGTATGTTGTAATGATATCCACCTTGCTATGCGCTCGAAATGCGATTGTGCCCCAATCATGAATGCACTACGTGATTGGGATAGAATCGCATCTTAGACGCTACACATGTCTATTTGCAAGACCCTCCATAGGAACCAGACCTCTGTCTGGGATTTTCATGCTAATTGTCGAAGCCCACGTGGAACTACTAGTGAGACTGAAGTCTCTCTGCAAAAACATAAATTAAGCAAACGTGAGTACAAATGTACTCAGCAAGACTTACATCAGAACTAGCTACATATGCATCAGTATCAACAAGGGGGTTGTGGAGTTTAACTACAGCAAGCCAGCTTTGACTCAGTGGCTATCCTGAACTACGACTGCTATTAACTTCTTGAGGTGGCGCACACGAGTCCACATATTCACCATATAATTACACTACTATGGATCCGCTCCCGTCTCCCTACGAGAAGGCCATCCATAGCACTCACACTTATCTTGCGCATTTTAGAGTATCCACTTCAAGTTATCTATGAACAATGTAAGCGTTCCAAGTAATCCATATCCACGGACACGGCTATTCGAATAGATCATATTACCCTGCAGGGGTGTACTTCTTCACACACGCTCTCGCCACTTACCGCCATGTACACGTCATGTATCTCAGCAACCTTCAAGCGGAAGCCTGGCGAGGGTGTCGGCCATGACCTCACTAACAGCACAAGACAATAGTCCAGGTTTATCGCCTATCCGAGGCTGAACCCGCAACGGAAGTCCGGTCGAAGTTTCCATCAGGGCCCCAAACGATGTGAGCAGGGTTCCCAAGCCTACCATCCGGGTGCCACTTGGTACACCGTGCCACTATGCCTAGTCTATCCCAAGCCCACCTATACCGGGTGCTACTTGGTAGACAAATAGCACTACCTACAAACACCAGAAACTAGTTGCAACTCCTGGACAGAGATCAAGGTGATTAATAAGTTGAGAGAGCTTGGAGTGCCCGGAGCCCAATGCGTGGTAGTAACTGTCTTGGATCACAAACACGGAACTCAGTTCCTGAGGACGGTTTCATTGAGACAACCCACCATTTACTCCTACATGGCCTCTCGTCGCTACCTTTACCAAATTATACACACTTAGCTCTCAACAGTAGGACATGTTCACCACATTCCAATTCATCCCAGATGAATCAGACCTGACACAAACTCTAAGCATAGCAGGCATAACAAACAAGCATGAATAAGTAGGCACATCATGGCTCAAACAACTCCTACTCATGCTAGTGGGTTTTTACTAATTACTGTGGCAAAGACAGGTCATGCATAGGGATGGGTTTAACTACCGCACCATGTAACAGTTGAATCGTTGTTGTCCTAATGCAGTAAAAGAGAGCAGGAGCGAGAGAATGGGATTGTATCAGAGTGATCAAGGGGGGTTGCTTGCCTGGCACTTCTGAAGATAGAACTGCACTTCATAAGTGTCAACGGTCTCAACGTCGGAAACATCTGCTATCGAGAGGGGACAAGCACCGACAAACAAAGAAGGAACACAATCAATGCAATGCAACAATATGATGCATGGTTATGACATGGCAACATGCTGTTGATTGAGCTAATGCAACTAACAGTGATTTAAATGAAGCTGGTTTGAACCCAAGGTTCAAATTCAAACTCCACATAAGGCATTTCAAATGCCATTAATTCAAATTGTCATATACAGAAGTTCCAAGTTCTTCAAACATGCATGAAAATTCCATAAACATATTCTTTGGATTTTTCTGGTAATTTTTCATATATAATTTATTTCATTCTGATCTACGGTTTAATTTCTATGATTTTTAGAAGTGTTGAACATTTTCTGAATTTCTAAACCTTTTTTGATTTATTTTAATTCCAGAAAGGCTTTACTGCTTCAGCACTAGAATGCTGACATCAGCTGGTCAATAGGGCCGGCCCAGGTCAAACCTGACCAGCGGGACCCGCTTGTCAGTGTCTGTGGCTTTAACTAAAAGGGTTTATTTTTAAACCGAGGATTAGTTATACAGTGGGGTCCGGTGTCAGTGACTGTGGGGTTAAATTAGTGGCGTCATTAGCCGCTAATGACGGTGCCATGTCAGCGGCTAAACATCGGTGCTAAGCACATCACGACGGCGACGCCCGTCCGGCCAACTCTGGCGACGGGAGCTCGCGTGGCTGGGCGTGTTGGAAGCGGAGCAACGAGCCACGTTGGTTGGTGGCTTCGGGCGGTCCTGGGGTGGCCGGGTGTGTCGCCGGCGTCAAGGTTTAGCGGCGGCGGAGCTTGGGCTCGAGCGGGTGCGGGGTTTCGGTGCGAGCTAGAGCAAACGGCGCGGCGCGTTCGCTTCCCGGGGACGCGGTGAGCATGTTGGTGATGCTGGGGCGAGCGGGAGAGCGTAGGAGCATGGAGCTCGTCGGCCATGGGGGCGGCCGGAGCTCGGAGCTCGCGGGGATGGCGGCTAGTGGAAGAGAATGGAGGGGGCGAGCATAGGGGGAGGAGTAGGGGCTCACAGCGGACCTGATGGAGGAGACGGCGAGGCCGGGGAAGCACGGGAGGCGGCGAACCGGGCGACGGCATTCGGAGGCCGTGGGCGGGGAAGAAGGTCGCGGCGTCATCTTCGGGTCATCCCAGCATGCGTGGGTCGGCGGATAGGTGCGTGGGGTCGAGGCGGAGCTCTGGAACACGACGGAGAGGCGTGGTAGTGGCTCTGGCCACGCTGAACAGCGTTGGTGCGCTCCGGCTCGTTCGGTCGGCCATGGAAGAAAGAGCAGAGGGGAGGGGAGAGGTTGTGGGTGAGAGAGAGAGAGAGGTCAGGGGTCGCTGGGCGTCTCCACACGCGAGGGGTCAGAACGGGGAGGTCAAGCAGGAGGTGGCGCGGCTAGGCCGTGCGCTCTCCACGCAGCTGCCTCGCCTTCTGGCAGAAGGTTGAAGAAGGCGCTGCGCTGGCTGGGCTGGGCTGCACTAGCTGGGCCAGGTAAATTATAGTACTGGGCCTTAGGTGAGTGCTCTGTTCCTTTTATTCTTTCTGTTTTATTTCTGTTCTGTTTTCTTATATATATTTCTTTTGCCACTGTTTTTCAAATTCAAAACAGAATCCAAACAGTGCCAATAAACCTTTGAATATTTTTATGTTGCTAACATGACTTTTCCTACTGCACATAAAATATTTCAAAGTTATTTGAATATATATTCTATATATAATGAATATAGATCCAAATTCAAATACAATAATGATTTAAATTCAGTGCCCAAAATATTCCACTAAAAATGTTCACTATTTTTGGTTTGGATCAAAACCCTTGCCAAAATTGTCAAACATCAATTAAGGAATTTATGGAACCACTGAATGCAATTTTTTTCTTTTAGGGGGCTTTTCCCTTATTTAATTGGAGGCTTTCAAATCCCCTCAATTCCAGTTTCTTTAATTTAAACATGATGCATGATGCTCTCTGATGCAACTATTTACAAGCAACTTTCTAGGGCTGTGACAACTCACCCCTACTAAACAAGAATCTCGTCCCGAGATTCAAGACGTGAGGTAAGAAGACAGAGGGGACATTAACTATCACAATCTTCTCGATCCAACTGCTCTCATCGAAGATATTGATTCCTTGCATCATATTGATCTTGACGTCTTTGCCTTCGAGTTCTTTGTCCAACACGACGACGACAGAAAGAAACACTACAGAAATTGATCTTCTCGAAGATCGAGCAACTCAAGATCAGCTCATGCAGTGGGACGTTGGAAACATCTCTTGAGCTGAGACACAAAACACACATCAAGGGGATGGAAAGTAACAGATGACAAGGGTTCAATTTGGTAGGCAACAATTCCATGCTTGAGTAAGATGGTGCATCGTTTCAAAGTAGTGAGGAGATAATTGCCATGATTCCATAACGGGGCACCTTAGGGAAGGTGACTCGTAGAATTATCTCCTTATGTGGCAAAAAGAATTACTTTTGATACATAGATCATTAAAACTCTTCATACCAGGCTAAGGCAATTCACGAACGATCATTTGAAGGAGTTCGAAGAAATGGCATACTCAGTTTAGAGTGGAAACTATGGTTATAAGATATTCGGCAAACTGAAGGCACAAACCAATGGATACCGAAGATATAACCTAGTGTCTGAGTGTGCTTTCAAGAACTTGACCAATTCCATAATCATCATCGTTTTACCAACATCTATGCCAAGATCTTGGTGACACCTCATACTACCATGATGAATAGTGATGGTCGATGCAGATGCAAAGGAAGATAACACTTTCTCAGATTTCACCTTAGCGATGCCAAGGAAACAAAATCTGGATTATCGACAGAGAGACATTTAGCACTCCGCTTCTAATGTTCTCCTGGATGTTCTAGCTACCAAGGTCATGCTTAAAAGCATCAACATGGCCATCAAGTAAAGGTCGGACTTCGGGAGCTCAAGAGTCCATAAGGATCAACTTCTAGAATAAGTCATGCGAAATCCTCATGGGGAGTGACCAAATAGCTTAATCAAGATACTCAATAATAGTGCTTCCAGCTAGGTGCGTCCACTTCACCGGAACCTATATCATAGTTCTTGGAAGAAGTTCCAACCATCATATCTGCCTGAGATTCAGATCTGATTGGTGACAGGATGCTTCAGACTCAGCATGTCTGAAAAGGAAAGTTTGCAACACAAATCAACGAGATGACATTGCGAGATTCTCAGGAAATGAGCTATGATAGCAAGCTCCAAGACATGAGCTAGTTTGTAATATGGAAACCTTACAACAAAACATTACCGAGTTCTGGTTGGGAACCATCATTGCAGAGAGCGAAGTCCTTGCATAAGTCATATGATTAGCTCTTATGAAGGAACTTCTTCTCTTTGAACAAATCAATCAATGGCTTGGTGTGCTAGGAAACACATATGGAATGAAGGCGGCCAACCTAGCAAAACATAGAGTACTTCACGCATAGGCGTGACTAACTTGGGACAATTCCAGAAGAAGCAAAAACAATCATTCTCGGATCCACGGCGGCAACTTACATCAAGTGCACGTGAATTAGAGGAATTCTCTTCTTTCATGCAAACGTATACCTCATGAGCGGAACACGAAGGCAATGCTTACAAAGTTTCCAATGCTAGCTCTAATGTTCAACATGAATCATGGAGAAGGTAAAATGTTGCTGATGGGCTCACAACAATTCATCTAGGTTTCCATATAGATGGAATTCCACAATAGGTGAACACGGTGATAGCATTGGTCAGACCAAAAGAATATAATGATGTGTGCTCGAGGAAACAACCACGAGTAAGACAACATTACGAACATCGTTGGCTCTTATTTGATTTGACGATAGCCCACACTCAAATCAAAGATTAGATAAGACAATAGGTCCAACAACTGATCACAAGGAACAATTGATGAAAATATCATCTTTCTTCAACACACACAAACAGAAATATCCCTTTGTGATGAACTAAGTGAGGCAAGCTTTTATCTTCCAACTCTCTAAGTTGTTGTTTAGCTTAACCAACTAGCTTAGGGATATCCAACACAGATTCTTGGAGAAGGGGTGGTTTATAAAAGAACCAACCTGATCACGAGCTCAGCATAACGGTTAGGGGACAACCTGTTAATACTTCCGAGAAGAAATTCGAAAAATCATGAACCACCGATATGTTAGTAAGCTCGGGAGCAATCTTGCTTATCAGGCAAGACGATATGATCAAAAGAGTAAGAGTTCAACAAAATCCTAAACCATCGTTCAAAAAGCGCACCAAGAAATATGGACTAGGTAGCACGATCAATCTTAGGATGATGATTCAATAACCAACACGCTAAGAATGAGAATATTGTCCATTAACTACCAAGCAACAGAGTTGCTAGGAGTATTGATTTCACACATCATGATTCACTTGTCGGCATTCCGATTACAATAACACGGAAACCGAGGAATGAACAATGATGGCAAGAAGTATCCCTACGTCAAGAATTCATAAGAGGTGGTGCAGTTATCATCACAATCTTGACATAAAGGGGGTAATACTCCAGGGTAGAGCAGATTAGAAGCTGGATTGGCATTCTTCATCTGCGGAATACAACTACTTTGACCCAATCCTCGAAATGGATAAGGTACGTGAGTTTGTTTCTCCTAGTCATTCCGAAATGGAATGGCTTGACAGACCACAAGAATAAAATGCATCGATGAACATGAATACACTACTACTCTTGACTATCAACTGATAGACGAAGGTCATAATGCCACTGAAGAGGGACAGCTCAAGGAACACATTATTTTTTTTGAGTTGTGGATGCATAGGTAAAAATGTCGAACAAGTTCAACATAGTTCTTCCAGATAACCCATGTAGAAAGGTAGGATTGGTAGAGTCACAAATATAATGGAGAACTCATCAAGAGCACTCTTATTGTGAACTTTCAGTTCAGAAGAACTTTTGCCATGATGGTTCATGGTATTGGAAGGATGATATACCATGGACCTCAAGGACTATCACAAAGGTTACTAATATCCTAAAGGAACGAGTAAACACTATTGACATGAAGCAAGTAGAGCGAATATTGGGTTCAAGAACCCAGAAAATAGAATACCTACTGACTAAATAACATCACGAGATGCTTTCGAGAATGGTGGCCAGAATCATTACACTGGGAACACAATACAAGGTTGGGTACTAAGCGGCTATCTATGATATCCTAGTTTCTTTAATAGCTTCAACAAATACGTCGAGGCAACAGAGTACCTCAACTCAGCGATTAGTGTGGTTAATCTGGCCCAAAAGGAACATCAAGAACGGGGAGGGAGGATTTGCAAATGCATTAGATTATTTAGAAACCTGGGACAACTCGGACAGCATAACGGCTGTAAATGCTCAAAAAGATTTTGAGACGTCCTGCAAAATGGTGGCATAACCACTAAACATCACAATATCAAGGTTCCGAGACCAACTGTTAACACACGGAAGTACTAGAAACTGAACTGAGACTCAAATCCAACATTCCAATAAGTCTACGGATTAGTAACACGTGATCCTATTAGAAGAGAAGCCTAATTCTTAATCCCTGTAGAAAATAAGAGGGTGACTCAGATCAGAAGAACATAAGGTTTTGGAGTAAAAAGAGCCTTACGTTCCCATCCACAATCAATTCCCTTATATAACTAAAGCATTTCTAGACACAACTTCGACCAGTTTGGCTTGGTAATCCTACAGGCAGCCTAGGTCTGATACCAAACCTGTCGGGACCCCGATCCTTAGTCACACCGATCTAGTATGTAACACATCATATCGCTTTCCAGCCTCACGAACTATATTCCCACGGCTACAGCCTTACCTTGGCCGGGACCGTTTGTGCCTTTTGGCTCACGTATATGATTGTGTCGCTAGCATCCATATAATAGAGAACCCGGGCCGACATGACTAGTCGTAAACCCAGGTGGCACAAACTTACAGGGACAGGCAAACATGAACCAGCAATGCACGTGTCGGTCAGCAGCGAGTGTAACCGGGCTGTAGCAAGCTATCAGGACTCCGGTAAACACCGCGTGACATTTCCCCGTAGGGACAGACACAGGAGCAAAGAAGGACACATGCCGATCAATCCATGTGTTCCGGTGGAAGCACTAGGAGACATTTCCCCATAAGGAAGGCTACCAAGAATAAACAACTAGGTGTCGGATCCCACAGATACCAAAGCATTTCAATAACATACACACAATATGCTCGATATGTGCAGATACAACATGGCATCACAACATAACTCTACGACTCAAAGTATTTAATTAAAAAGCTCTGAGGAGCCATACATAGCATGATATTACAAACATGGGTCTCATGACCCAACATACAAAGTCATACAAGCAACAAGCACATGCGGAAGCTAATCCTGTCTGAGTACAGACAGCTAAAAAGAAAGAAGGCTAGAGACCCTGTCTATTTGCAAGACCCTCCATAGGAACTGGACCTCTGTCTGGGATTTCCATGCTAATTGTCGTAGGCCACGTGGAACTACTAGTGAGACTGAAGTCTCTCTGGAAAAACATAAATTAAGCAAACGTGAGTACAAATGTACTCAGCAAGACTTACATCAGAACTAGCTACATATGCATCAGTATCAACAAGGGGGTTGTGGAGTTTAACTGCAGCAAGCTAGCTTTGACTCAGTGGCTATCCTAAACTACGACTGCTATTAACTTCTTGAGGTGGCACACACGAGTCCACATATTCACCATATCAATACACTACAATGGATCCGCTCCAGTCTCCCCATGAGAAGGCCATCTATAGCACTCACACTTATCTTGCGCATTTTAGAGTATCCATTTCGAGTTATCTATGAACAATGTAAGCGTTCCAAGTAGTCCATATCCAAAGACGCGGCTATTCAAATAGATCATATTACCCTGCAGGGGTGTACTTCTTCACACGCGCTCTCGCCACTTACCGCCATGTACACGTCATGTATCTCGGCAACCTTCAAGCGGAAGCCTGGCGAGGGTGTCGGCCATGACCTGACTAACCACACAAGACTCTAGTCCAAGTTTATCGCCTATCCAAGGCTGAACCCGCAAAGGAAGTCTGGCCAAAGTTTCCATCACGGCCCCAAACGATGTGAGCAGGGTTCCCAAGCCCACCATCCGGGTGCCACTTGGTACACCGTGCCACTGTGCCTAGTCTGTCCCATGCCCACCTGTATCGGGTGCTACTTGGTTGACAAATAGCACTACCTACAAACACCAGAAACTAGTTGCAACTCCTGGACAGAGATCAAGGCGATTAATAAGTCGAGAGAGCTTGGAGTGCCCGGAGCCCAATGTGTGGTAGTAACTGTCTTGGATCACAAACACGGAACTCAGTTCCTGAGGACGGTTTCAATTAGACAACCCACCATGTACTCCTACATGGCCTCTCATCGCTACCTTTACCAAATCGTGTTCACACACTTAGCTCTCAACAGTAGAAAATGTTCACCACATTCCAATTCTTCCCAGATGAATCACACATGACACAAACTCTAAGCATAGCAGGCATAACAAGCAAGCATGAATGAGTAGGCACATCATGGCTCAAACAACTCCTACTCATGCTAGTGGGATTTTAGTAATTACTGTGGCAAAGACATTTCATGCAGAGGAATGGGTTCAACTACCGCAACATGTAACAGTTGAATCGTTGTTGTCCTAATGAAATAAAAGAGAGCAGGAGCGAGAGAATGGGATTGTATCGGAGTGATCAAGGGGGGTTGCTTGCCTGGCACTTCTGAAGATAGAACTGCACTTCATAAGTGTCAACGGTCTCAACATCGGAAACATATGCTATCGAGAGGGGACAAGCACCAGCAAACAAAGAAGGAACACAATCAATGCAATGCAACAATATGATGGATGGTCATGACATGGCAACATGCTGTTGATTGAGCTAATGCAACTAACAGTGGTTTAAATGAAGCTGGTTTGAACCCAAGGTTCAAATTCAAACTCCACATAAGGCATTTCAAATGCCATTAATTCAAATTGTCATATACAGAAGCTCTAAGTTGTTCAAACATGCATGAAAATGCCATAAACATATTCTTTGGATTTTTCTGATAATTTTTCATTTATAATTTATTTCATTCTGAGTTACGGTTTAATTTCTATGATTTTTAGAGGTTTTAAACATTTTCTAAATTTCTAAACCTTTTCTGATTTATTTTAATTCCAGAAAGGTTTTACTATGTCAGCACTAGGTAATGCTGACGTCAGCTGGTCAACAGGGCCGGCCCAGGTCAAACCTGACCGGCGGGACCCGCTTGTCAGTGTCTGTGGCTTTAACTAAAAGGGTTTATTTTTAAACCGGGGATTAGTTATATAGTGGGGTCCGGTGTCAGTGACTGTGGGGTTAAATTAGTGGCATCATTAGCCGCTAAGGACTGTGCCACATCGGCGGCTAAACGCTGGTGCTAAGCACAGCACGACGTCGATGCCCGTCCGGCTAACTCCGGCGACGGGAGCTCGCGCGGCTGGGCGCGTTGGAAGCGGAGCAACGAGGCGCGTTGGTTGGTGGCTTTGTGCGGTCCTGGGGTGGCCGGGTATGTCGCCGGCATCGAGGTTTAGCGGCGGCAGAGCTCGGGCTCGAGCGGGTGCGGGGTTTCAGGGCGAGCTAGAGCAAACGGCGCGGCGCGTTCGCTTCCCGGGGACGCGGTGAGCATGTTGGAGATGCGGGGGCGAGCGGGAGAGCGCAGGAGCATGGAGCTCGTCGGCCATGGCGGCGGTCGGAGCTCGGAGGTCGCGGGGATGGCGGCTAGCAGAAGAGAATGGAGGGGGCGAGCATAGGGGGAGGAGCTAGGGCTCACAGCGGATCTGATGGAGGAGACAGCGAGGTCGGGGAAGCATGGTAGGCGGCGAATCGGGCGACGGCATCCGGAGGCCGTGGGCGGGGAAGAAGGTCGCGGCATCGTCTTCGGGTCGTCCCGGCTTGCGTGGGTCGGTGGATAGGTGCATGGGGTCGAGGCGGAGCTCTGGAACACGACGGAGAGGCGAGGTAGTGGCTCTGGCCGCGACGAACGGCGTCGGTGCGCTCCGGCTCGTTCGGTCGGCCATGAAGAAAGAGCAGAGGGGAGGGGAGAGGTCAGGGGTCGCTGGGGGTCTCTAGACGTGAGGGGTCAGAATAGGGAGGCCAAGCAGGAGGTGGCGCGGCTCAGCCGTGCGCTCTGCACGCAGCTGCCTCGCCTTCTGGCAGAAGGTTGAAGAAGGTGCTGCGCTGGCTGGGCTGGGCTGCACTAGCTCGGCCAGGTAATTTACAGTACTGGGCCTTAGGTGAGTGCTCTGTTCCTTTTATTCTTTCTATTTTATTTCTGTTCTGTTTTCTTATATATATTTCTTTTGCCACTGTTTTCAAATTCAAAACAGAATCCAAACAGTGCCAATAAACCATTGAATATTTTTATGTTGCTAACTGGACTTTTCCTACTGCACATAAAATATTTCAAAGTTATTTGAATATATATTCTACATATTATGAATATAGATCCAAATTCAAATACAATAATGATTTAAATTCAGTGCCTAAAATATTCCACAAAAAATGTTGACTGTTTTTGGTTTGGATCAAAACCCTTGCCAAAATTATCAAACATCAATTAAGGAATTTATGGAATCGTTGAATGCAATTTTTTTTCTTCTAGGGGGCTTTTCCCTTTTTTAATTGGAGGCTTTCAAATCCCCTCAATTCCTATTTCTTGAATTTAAACATGATGCATGATGCTCTCTGATGCAACTATTTACAAGCAACTTTCTAGGGCTGTGACATCCCAGATGAACTGTCATCAGAAGTTGAGATGGCATCTTCCAGGCCTCCATGGCATTGTTAGTTATGTTGTTCTCTTGAACCATACCATGCTGTATGATGGCCCACAAGTATAGGGGATCTATCATAGTCCTTTCGATAAGTAAGAGTGTCGAACCCATCGAGGAGTAGAAGGAAATGACAAGCGGGTTTCAGCAAGATATTTTCTGCAAGCACTGAAATTATCGGCAACAGATAGTTTTGTGATAAGATAATTCGTAACGGGAACAAGTAACAAATGTAACAAAGGTGCAGCAAGGTGGCCCAATCCTTTTTGTAGCAAAGGATAATCCTGTACGGACTCTTATATAAAGCAAAGCGCTCCCGAGGACACATGGGAATTATTGTCAAGTTAGTATTCATCATGCTCATATGATTCATGTTCCTTACTTTGGTAATTTGATATGTGGGTGGACCGGTGCTTGGGTGCTGTCCTTACTTGGACAAGCCTCCCACTTATGATTAACCCCTCTCGCCAGCATCCGCAACTATGAAAGAATAATTAAGATAAAATATAACCATAGCATGAAACATGTGGATCCAAATCAGCCCCTTACGAAGCAACACATAAACTAGGGTTTAAGCTTCTGTCACTCTAGCAACCCATCATCTACTTATTACTTCCCAATGCCTTCCCCTAGGCCCAAATCATGGTGAAGTGTCATGTAGTCGACATTCACATAACACCACTAGAGGAAAGACAACATACATCTCATCAAAATATCGAACGAATACCAAATTCACATGATTACTTATAACAAGACTTCTCCCATGTCCTCAGGAACAAACGTAGCTACTCACATAGCATATTCATGTTCAAGACCAGAGAGGTATTGAATATCATTAAGGATCTGAACATATGATCTTCCACCAAATAAACCAACTAGCATCAACTACGAGGAGTAATCAACACTACTAGAGACCCACAGGTACCAATCTGAGGTTTTGAGACAAAGATTGAATACAAGAGATGAAATAGGGTTTGAGAGGGGATGGTTCTGGTGAAGATGTTGATGCAGATTGACCCCCTCTCGATGAGAGGATCGTGGGTGATGACGATGGCTTCGATTTCCCCTCCGGAGGGAAGTTTCCCCGGCAAAATAGCTCCACCGGAGCCCTAGATTGCTTCTGCCCAGGTTTCACCTCGAGACGGCGACGCTTCGTCCCGAAAGCTTCCTTATGATTTTTCCAAGTAAAAACCCTTCATATAGCAGAAGATGGACACCGGAGACCTGCCAGGGGGCCCTCAAGCCCTAGGGGCGCGCCCCCAGACTTTTGGCCACCTGGTGGGTCCCCTCTGGTATTTTCTTGGCCCAATAATTCTTATACATTCCAAAATAATTCTCCATAAATTTTCAGGATTTTTGGAGTTGTCCAGAATAGGTCTCTCAGATTTGCTCCTTTCTGGTCCAGAATTCCGGCTGCCGGCATTCGCCCTCTTTGTGTAAACCTTGTAAAATAAGAGAGAAAAGGCATAAGTATTGTACCATAATATGTAATAACAACCCATAATGCAATAAATATCAACATAAAAGCATCATGCAAAATGGATGTATCACTGTACTATCAGACCTTGTGCTGCAAGCCAGGCTTGGTAATTGACTAAATGTGGAGGTAGAGGTGGGAGCAGAGGCGCGGGAGGGGCCGGCCATTCACCCCAGCCCGCGTTGTTCTGGGCAGGGCCGCCATTGGCATTATTGACATTAAAAGCTGACGGGGCTGCATTCTGAACCAACCAGTTGTGAACCAGCTATTGGTAAAGCTGTTCTACAGTGAGCTCAGGTCCGAACTGGGGGTGGGGGTTGCCATCAGGGGGTGGGGGTTCTTCGCCCGCAGGAGGAACTTCAGGTAACAGCCCGTTCCAGTCATTGTTGTGCAGGATGGTGATATGGACAGACCAGCAGTCCCTTGCTCCCCCAAGTTGCCAGACAAAAAATCTCTTTGGGATCAAGCGGAGACGAAGAACACGAGCTTTGAGCAGAACATATCTTCTATCCTGTCTCGGGTTGTACCAAGAAACTAAAGACCCATATCCGCCCAGGGCCTTGTTGATGTAGTAATCAGTTTGGTAGTCATAGGGAAAACCAAAGAACACGAGCCAAATCTCTGGATGAAAAGAGGTGGTGCAGCGGTTGAGAGCTTCATTGTGAGGCACAAAGGTAATAAGCAAGTCTTAATCCTCAAGCTCAAGGGGGGTGGCAACCGCAGTGTCACGCATGAAGGAATCAACAAAACCAAATAGCTCAATCCCAAATGGGTGATCACTAGACTCAGTTCTAAAGAGCTGGGACTCGTGGAGCAGACATTCAACCATATTGTGGATAGCCACATGGCGATGCAGGGGAACATAGTGGCTGGCCTCAGCGACGGCGAGGAAGTCATGACTACGCGGTTGGATGGGGCCGACGACCATGCTGCTGCGCACCACACGATCAGCTGGGCCTGGTTCAACGGCGAAGCCTGGAGGGAGGAACGACACCAGATTGAGAGGGTAGTTTGCCATGGTCGAGGTGGTGGGAGTGGGCAGTGGTGGCTGCTGTGGTGATGGGACTGGGCGAGGCAGGGGTGCTTGGGAAACCGAGGCAGAAGACGGAGCGTGAGGGGCAGGGAGGGAAGACTGAATTGTCTTGGGCCTCCACTTCCATCTTTTGCTGAATATAAGCTTGCGACAGGATCGTGCCACGTGTCCGTAGAAACCGCAAGCGGGGCATCGGATGGTTAGCCTGGGCTCACGTTGATTTTTTTTAAGTGGAAGAAGCATTGTTTGCGGAGCGACGATTTTGATTTCTCAGATTTGGAGCTAAGCCAAGGAAAGGTTGGTTCTTGCCAAATAATGGGTAGTCAACAGTTTTGTGATCCGGAGATGAGCAATTAATACAAATCAAGCGAGCTTGGCAAGAAACTTTGTGGTGACCCCATTGAAGGCAACGAGAGCAGAGAACCGCCCAATTAAGGGACAATTCTAGAATTTCTGTCAGTGGGTATTGGGCCTGGGCCAAATCTACCTTGTGACGGGCTGAGACCACAGCTGTGATGCCCCCGATTCAATCGTACACTAATCATACACGCAAACATGTATGATCAAGATCAGGGACTCACGGGAAGATATCACAACACAACTCTAAAAAACAAATAAGACATACACGCATCATATTACAAGCCAGGGGCCTCGAGGGCTCGAATACAAGTGCTCGAGCATAAACGAGTCAGCGGAAGCAATAATATCTGAGTAGACATAAGTTAAACAAGGTTCCATAAGATGGCTAGCGCAAATTGGGATACAGATCAAAAGAGATGCATGCCTCCTGCCTGGGATCCTCCTAACTACTCCTGGTCATCGGCGGCCTGCACGTAGTAGTAGGCACCCTCGATGTAGTAGAGGTCATCGTCGATGGTGGCGTCTGGCTCCTGGGCTCCAACATCTGGTTATGACATCCGAGAAAAATGGAAAAGGGGGAAAAGAGTGAGCAAAGCAACCGTGAGTACTCATCCAAAGTACTCGCAAGCAAGGATCTACACTACATATGCATTGGTATCAATGAAATGGGTAGAATCTATGGACTGAACTGCAGAATGCCAGAATAAGAGGGGGATAGCTAGTCCTATCGAAGACTATGCTTTTGGCAGCCTCCATCTTGAAGCATGTAGAAGAGAGTAGCAAGTGCAGCATCAAGTAACAACGCATAGCATAATCCTACCCGGCGATCCTCTCCTCGTCGCCCTGTGGGAAAGCAATCACCGGGTTGTATCTGGAACTTGTAAGTGGTGTGTTTTATTAAGTATCCAGTTCTAGTTGTCATAAGGTCGAAGTAGAACTCCAGGTCATCCTTTTACTGAGGGACACGGCTATTCGAATAGATAAACTTCCCTGCTGGTGTTCACCACATTGCCCAACACGCTCGATCCCTTGGTCGGGCACACTTTCCTGGGTCATACCCGGCCTCAGAAGATCAACATGTCGCAACCCTATCTAGGCTCAACAGAGAGGTCAGCACGCCGGTCTAAATCCTAAGCACGCAGGGGTCTGGGCCCATCACCCATTGCACTCCTGCATGTTGCGTGGGCAGCCGGAAGCAGACCTAGCCTCCCTAATACAAGATCAGGCGTTCCAGTCCAATCCGGCGCGCCGCTCAACCGTTGATGTCAAGAAGGCTTCGGCTGATACCACGACGTCGAGAGCCCATAACTGTTCCCGCGTAGTTGGTTAGTGCGTATAGGCTCGTAGCCAGACTCAGATCAAATACCAAGATCTCATTAAGCGTGTTATTTTGAAGTAACCGCGGACGCCCACCAGGGACCAGGCCCACCTGTCTCCTAGGTGGTCACAACCTGCCCTGTCGCTCCGCCACAAGGTAACAATCAGGGGGCTGTCGGGAACCCAGGCCCTCCACTACCTGGGTGGAACCACCTGCCCCTTCAGCCCCCATCTCCGAACAGTAACATAAGTAATGTAAAAGTATGTAGCATATGTACCCGTGATCACCTCCCGAAGTGATCACGGCCCAGTAGTATAGCATGGCAGACGGACAAGAGTGTAAGGCCACTGATGATAAACTAGCAACCTATACTAAGCATATAGGATTGCAGGTAAGGTAACAACAGAAGTAACAAGGACAGGCTATGCAGCAGTATAGGATCAAATCGATGAAACAGTAACATTACTGTAATGCAAGCAGTAGAGGGAAAGAGTAGGCGATATCGAGATGAACAAGGGGGATTGGCATGCCTGGTTGCTCTGGCAAGGAGGGGTCGTCAACACCGTAGTCGATCGGGGCAGCTGCGGCGTCAGTCTCGTAGTCTACCGAAGAGAAGAGGGGGAAGAAACAATGAATACAATGCAAACAGATGCATGACATGACATTAAGCGGTGCTAGGTGTGCCCTAACGCAGTACTAGGTGTACTGGCGAAGGGGGGGAAACATCCGGGAAAGTAGTCCCGGTGTTTGGCATTTTCGGACAGATGAAACAGAGGTGGATTGTTGCATGTTCGCTATGCTAGGGATGTGCGGCGAACGAACGGACTGCGTATTCAGATTTGTCTCATCGTTCTGAGCAACTTTCATGTACAAAGTATTTTCATCCGAGTTACGGATTATTTTATATTTATTTTTAAAGTTTTAACCATTTTCTGAATTTAATTTAATTCGAAAATAAATGTGAAATGCTAGGTGCACCCAACTCTGGTACACAGAAGTGTATCAGAGGGGCTAACATGTGGGACCAGGGGGACCTAGTTGACCAGTCAAAGTTTGACTGGTCAACAGGGGGTGGGGCCCCCTGTCATACACAGTTTTAGCCTAATCACGGTTTAAGTAGTTGATTAGCAGGTTAATTAGTGTTAAGCTAATCAAGCAGACATAATTAAGTTAATTAATTCATTTACTAATTAATTAATTTCAATATTTTTATTTATTTATTTTTAATTTTTTCGTTCTTAGCTCCAGGGCGTGGGGCCGATATGTCATAGGCTAGGCGGGCCTAACGGGCACGCGGGTTCGGGCGACGGGCGGCAGCCCGCTGGGGCGCTCGCCCAGGACAGCCGCGGGGCGGGACTGGCGGGTGCAGCGGGGCGCCGGCGGCCACCGCAGTGAGCTGCATCACCCGCAGGGACGGGGAGCAGCGGTAGGGGAACCGCGAGCGCGCGACATGGTGAGCAGGGGAGGCCGGTGGGCGAGCAGAGGCGAGGGGTGAGCGGGATAGAGGAGCTCCAGCACGGCAGCGTCGGCGCGGGGTAGCGATGGTGTTGGGCAGCAGCGGTGGAGGTGGTGGCGGGGGCCGCGCGGGCGGAGCCGGGTGCTGGCTCGCGCGCGCTGGGCGGCAGCGAGCGCCACGGGCGGAGCGGGGGGATGCGGCTGCGCGGGTTGGCGAGGCCACAGCAGCGCCGGCGAGGCGGGGCAGCACGCGCACGCGGGCGAGCGGCGAGTAGCCGGAGCGGGCGCTGTCGCAGCCGCGGGCGACGGCGAGTGGCGCAGCGGGCGGCGAGGGGCGACGAGGCCGCGGAGGACTACGGCAGTGTGAAGGGCCGGAGCGAGAGCGTGCACGGGGCCGCGGCGAGCGCCGGCGTGGGAGGCGGGGCTGAGCGGGCATGTGGGCGGTGGCCGGCCAGGGGAAAAGGAAGGGACAGAGGGGAGTCTCACTTGCGGTCGTGAGAAGGGGCCGGCGAGGCTTGAGGTCGGCGGTGAGGAGGAGATGAGGAGGCGCCAGCGGTCCCGCGGGGAGGAGGACGAGGACGGGGTGGCGAGGTCTGCCGGCGTTGGCGACGGGGACGGCGAGGCGATGGCGTCGGGGACTGGATCGGGCCCTCTCGATCCAGATCGAGAGAGGGGGAAGGATAGGTGGATCGGGGGAAGTGGGGGTTGACCGGCTAGGGTTTCGGGGGGAGTGGGGTTAAGAGGGGATGGGGTGGGCCGGCTGGGCCGGCCTGGTGGGTCCAGAGGCCAGCTGGGCCGTGGCCCAGTGGGGGGGGGGTTCTTTGTTTTCTACTGTTTTGTTTTATTTTTACTTTTATTTATTCTTTTTAGTTTCCAATTTATTTTAGTTTTGAAAATCATATCACTCGCACCTAAATTAGTGTCTCAAACTATCCCAGTGCCACCAAAAGTTTGGTGACTAAATAATTAAGTTTGCAATTTAATAATTTTAAAAGGCATTTAATTAATTGTTTGAACTACTGTTTAATTATTTTACAGCCTTTAAACATTTTATCCAAGCTTGGATTCTCCACCATAATTACCTATGCATTATTTGGCACATCCCAAACATTTTAGTTTTAATATTTGAAAACCTTCATTGTTTGACTTGATTTTGAATTCGAATTTGAATCGGTTCCGAACCAATGTGAGTTTAACAACATTAACCGTGGTGCCATGGCATCATTAGCAGGGAATTACTGTAGCTTAATTATCCGGGCGGCACAATAGCGGGCCAAGAGTTATGCGGGGGAGCATATTTGAATGCCGATTTGAGGAAACATTGGGGCGGCGGGGGATAAGGAGCAGATAGCGGGCAATTAAAGGCACCCAATTTAATATAGTCCAATGGCCGGTGCTCCTCTATATCTGCTTGGTGTAAGAAATGCTCCATTAATGCTACGGGATTGTTGCTGTCCGTTACCTGAGTAGTTGATCCCGAGAGGAGATTATCCGAATCATCAATGGAATGATCCGAAGATTAGTTGAGATTATCCGAAACGCAAAACCCTGGGTGAGACTAAGCCAATGGCTCCATGTGTTGAGTATGAATGCCCATGTGTAACGTGGGTGATGACGCTTCAGCAGCATTTTCATTAGAAAACCGCATGTAATCAATTGGGATTAAACCAAATTTGCAGAGCACCTTCTCTGAACTCAATTCCAATTTTGAACCACAATGCAGAAAGTTCAGATAGGATTTGAGAGCCAAGGATCGACAGGCCGAAATATCCACCAACTCTTCATCAGCATCCAGCAATAATCCACAATAGGAGCATGGGCAAAGCGACCATTAAACAGATGGAAGTGACAAACAAAGTCCGGCCAGATACGGTCCTTGAGCCGGTGGATGAAGTGACCAACTTTGTTATTGGCAACAGAGAAACGAAACGAACAAGAGCTGATCTTAATCACCCGAAAGCCCGAGCTGATACCGCTAATGCAACATTGAAGAGCAACACCAACCGAATCCACCGAGTGAGCAAAATAAGCCGAGGAGAAAGAGACCACCAAAAAGAATTCCTTGGAGTCCCGAGAGGGTGAGAAGTGAACTGTGGATCCAAACCTTTTTCTCACATGATCGGCAAGGGCTAAGCCCGGTGCAAAATCCCAATGCAATAGACCCTCCATAGGGATCTAGATCAGAGATCACCATGGAACTTGGTGGGAGGAGGGAGGAGAGAGGTGGGAGGTGGGAGAGAGCCATAGGGAACGAACTGTTGGTTGCTAGTTGCTTCATCTGTACAAATGATTTCTGCTAAATCATATGCTTGTGATGCATAATTCAAATTTGAACTACAAATACGTGCTCTAGTGGACCAAAATGGCTAGAAAAATCATACATGTGTCTTTGGATGCATGTTTAGGTCCCATGCAAGGAATGGGAATGAATTACAACCGTCTCGGTGACCTGGCTCGGCCTCAAACATTGGGAATCTCGGTTTTTGAATTCCCGCAAATCCAAAACTCACCAAAAAATCATGAAACTTGGCATGGTGTCACGACATGGCACATATATGTCGTGCTAATTTTTTTTCCAAATTTGGGGCAAGCTTTATTGCAAGCCTCTTACAAACCGGAGCTTCTCGTAAGAAGCCTCGTGGTTCCGATAGGGAACGTGTCCCCCTTCTGGGCGAAACAATAATAGCTTCCTCTTCTCACCTTGTATTTTTTTCTACAGGCAACATAGAACAACATGATATATATTTGGATCTTCCCCAACATATAGTGCTTGCCAAAAAGAAAAAGTATAAAAAGAAGAGGTGATGATCACCATGACTCTTGTATGAAGGTAGGAGGTAGAAGTAAAAGATAGGCCCTTCGCAGAGGGAAGCAGAGGTTATCATGCGCTTTTATGGTTTGATGCACAAAATATTAATGCAAAAGAACATCACTTTATATTGCCGCTTGTGACAAAGAACTTTATTATGCAGTCCGTCGCTTTTATTTCTTCCATATCACAAGTTCATATAAAGCTTAATTTCCTCACACTAAAAGATCATACATATTTAGAGAGCAATTTTTATTGCTTGCACTGATGACAACTTACTTAAAGGATCTTACTCAATCCATAGGTAGGTATGGTGGAATCTCATGGAAAAACTGGGTTAAGGGATTTTGGATGCACAAGTAGTATCTCTACTTGGTGCAGAAGATTTGGCTAGCATAGGATGAGAAGCAAGCTCAACATGTTGGAGGATCCATGCCAGTATAACTTCTATTTGGATATAAGGAAACATAACCTATTATGTTGTCTTCCTTGTCCAACATCAACCTTTTAGCATGTAAAATTTTAATGAGTGCTCACAATCACAAAGGATGTCCAAGATAGTGTATTCATATGTGAGACCTCTCTTTCTTTATTACTTCCTATTAATTGCAACAATGACCAAAACTGTGTTTGTCAACTCCCAACAAATTTTATACGCCATACTTCTTATATATGAAGTCATCACTTCCCATAAGATTATTATATAATCTTTTTAATTATTTCATCTCTATTTATTTCTCAAGATCAAAGCAAGAAAACAAAGCCCTCAACTCGAAACTAATCTTTATTATATAACTCTCGGACTTGATTACACAGAGGGAACACAAAGTGATACGTCTCCATCGTATCTACATTTCCTAACGCTTTTCCTCTTGTTTTGGACTCTAATTTGCATGATTTGAATGAAACTAACCCGGACTGATGCTGTTTTCGACAGAACTACCATGGTGTTGTTTTTTGTGCAGAAATAAAAGTTCTCGGATTGGAACGAAACTTTGTGAGGATTTTTTATACAATAAAAGAGAATTTCTGGAGCCAAGAACCACCGGAGGGGGGCACCTGGGTGGGCACAACCCACCAGGGCGCTCCCCCCTCCTGGCGCGTCCAGGTGGGTTGTTGAGGGAGTCCTGGATTAGGGGGTCCTTGGGTATCCGGGCTATTTGATATGGGCTGGACTGATGGGCCGTGAAGATACAAAGCGGAAGACTTTCCCCCGTGTCCGGGTAGGACTCCCCTATGCGTGGATGGCAAGATTTGTGTCTGGATATGTAATTTCCTTCCTCTACGAACCGACTTTGTGCAACCCTAGGCCCCTCCGGTGTGTATATAAACCGAAGGGTTTAGTCCGTAGAGGCTATCAGAATTCTCATAGGCTAGACAACTAGGGTTTAGCCATTACGATCTTGAGGTAGATCAACTCTTGTAACCCGTATACTCATCAAATAGAATCAAGCAGGACGTAGGGTTTTACATCCATTAAGAGGGCCCGAACCTGGGTAAACATCGTGTTCCCTTTGTCCCTTGTTACCTTCGATCCTCAGATGCACAGTTCGGGACCCCCTACCCGAGATCGGCTGGTTTTGACACCGACATTGGTGCTTTCATTGAGAGTTCCACTGTGTCGTCGGCAGAAGGCTCGATGGCTCGTTTGATCGTCAACGACGATGCTGTTTTCGGGGAAATTTTCCTCCCCGGTGAACTTTTTGTGTTTGGCGGCTTCGCTCTGCGTGCCAATTCAACTGGTCACCTTAAACAGATCGACAGCTACGCTCCTTGTCACCAGATCACGTTTGGGAACCTGAATTACATCGCTGATATCCAAGGAGATTTGATCTTCGAAGGATTTTCGGCCTCGACCGCCGCTCCTCATCTATATGGAGGAGGCCCATCGGATTCACTATCAGGCCCCGTTCAAGGATCAACCATCGTCCCTGCCCGGGCCTTAGATCCAGAGTAGACCACCCTGTCCGAAGACGGGAGTATGAACCCCACCGGACCCTCTCCTACTATGGAGCTCCCTGCCGGAGACCCAGAGGTGACCATATTATCCGCAGGCCTGGAATCAAACAGGGCTCTCCCTGTCATCGGGAAGTCAGACTCACCTCCGGATGTTAACTCCGAACTCTTGAGTCCCGCGTCCATTGAGCACGGTCGGGCGGCGATTTCCGAACCCAGCTCCCCAGGATCTCAGTCACCCGTCCAGCTATCGCTCCTAAACGAGGCTTTGGACTTAATGCGATCTCTCGCCGTAACGAAGGTATCACCTTCAAACTACGTCCAGCCCGGACTAGGGGCTGTGTGCGGGGAATTTTACGCCCCACCCACCACCCACTTGATAGCCACTGTCGAGGACTTAACCGACATGCTAGACAACGCCTCCGATGACATCGACGGCATGGACGATGATGTCGGAACCGAATCAGGCCAAAACCCACCCATCACTGGGCGTTGGATGGCCACTTCTACATACGACGTGTACATGGTGGATACACCCAAAAAGAAGGACGACGATAGCGCTCAAGACCCGATCGAGGACAAGCCTGTTGAAGCACCACCTAAACGCCGACGTCAGCGGCGCCGCTCACGACTGCGTCGCGAAAAGGAAAGCAATACCGGCACCGGAGATAATGACACTCCGGAGAATGCCAAAGATTCTGACCACCTCATCGAGCCCGCTGTTGAGCAGGATGAGTGGGAAGAAGGACAAGTCAACCCAAACGAACCTGTCAATCATGAGGATTCGGAGGATAGTAATTATCTGCCGGCCTTCGAGGCGGATGTTAGCCTCGGTAACGAATATTTTATCGTACCAGAGGAACCCCTCGAGCAAGAAATCTTCAGGCGACAGCTCATTGCCACTGCGAGGAGCCTAAAAAAAAACAGCAACAGCTTCAAGCTGAACAGGATACGCTCAACGATAGATGGACCAAGGTCCTAGCCGCCGAAGAATACGGCCTCGAGCGCCCAATAAAAAGCTACCCAAAGCGCAGGCTACTACCCCAATTCGACGACGAGTCCCTTGCGCCAATTCCGTCAAAATACAATCATGCTGACGAACCGGACCGACCACCACGTGGACGGGACAAAACGGCTAATCATGCCGAATACCAGCCCGCACCACCTCGCCGTAAAGGGAGAGAGGCAGCGGCTCCGGGCTACATGCATGACTTATGTTAGGACCTGGACAATAGAGCCGGCCAGACCAGATCAATCTACGGATCAAGGGGACGCGCTCCAACACGAGACGACGGCCGTCAAGCCTGGCGCGACAAGCATCACCAAGTTTGGGCCGAGAACCGAACACGGATGTCATCCGAACTTTGCCGAGATGTTGCCCGATATAGAGGCGCCGCACACCCCATGTGCTTTACCAATGAGGTAATGCAGCTCCAGTTTCCAGAAGGGTTTAAACCCGTAAACATTGAAGCATATGATGGAACGTCGCTGCATGGATTGAAGACTTTCTTCTCCATATACACAAGGCTCGCGGTGACGATCTCCATGCCATTAAATACCTCCCCCTAAAGCTAAAAGGACCAGCACGGCACTGGTTGAATAGCCTCCCAGAAAACTCTATTGGCAGCGGGGAAGACTTGGAGGACGCTTTTCTAGACAACTTCCAAGGTACTTATGTCCGGCCACCGGACGCTGATGACCTCAGTCACATAGTCCAGCAACCCGGAGAGTTAGCCCGCAAACTCTGGACTCGGTTCTTAATTAAAAAGAACCAAATCGTCGACTATCCGGACGCCGAAGCCTTAGCGGCCTTTAAACACAGCGTCCGTGATGAATGGCTCGCCCGACACCTCGGTCAGGAAAAGCTAAAGACTATGGCAGCTCTTACTGCACTTATGACCCGTTTCTGCGCGGGCGAGGATAACTGGTTGGCTCATAGAAGCAACAGTACCAGCGACCCTGGCACCTCTGAAGCCAGGGACGACAACGGAACAACAATGAAGAAACTGAAGATACGGCGGTCGCTGGTACTGTTGCTATCACGCGCTGCTCGGACGAACTGCTTTCGCCAGCTTCAATGCAGTCCCGCACTACGCTTACTTAAAGCTCAAAATGCCTGGACCACGCGGTGTTATCACAGTCAATGGAAATATGGAGCGCTCCCCTCCATACCGAGGAGCACACCGCGGCCCTGGCAGCCGAAGTACAGAACGGCCTCATCAAGCCGAACAATTCATCGGTCACTAAGACACCTGGCACTGCCAAGCGAGCCCGGTCCACTCTCCAGAACAACAGCTCGGTGAATCCAGAGCTTGAATAGCAGTTTCGCCTCCGCCGATTACCCCATAAAACAGCGGCATGCGTACCGCGTGTGCATAATTACGCACTTAAAATACCTTGGGCAGCGATGGAGGCACACTGCGGGAAAGGTCTATAGTGCGGCTTGACCCTATTCGGACCTTAACTTTTTTTTCTTCTTTCTTTTTTTCTCCTCTTTTGTACTACAGGTTCATTAGAAACCTACCTACCCTACGGTCGTGCAAGGGCCCTTTTTGAGGCCCCCCTTTTTCGTATAGCCGACAATCGGCCTCTCTTCTCAAAGGATTTCTCACCAAGGGGAAACGGCGCAGACGTGCGGCAGGGCACCACTGGGGTCCTCAGGACTACCTTTTCTTTTAGGCCCTGTATGAAGCTTCCCCTCGTGTACACACTCTCGGCATGTCAAATAGCCTTGATGTTCATGGCATTATCTGTAATAGCACGTCTTGACGTATCATTCAGGGTATAAAGGAAATAGTTGATCGACAACTTTTGTTCGGTTTTGGTTTATTTTTCCACGTGAGATCCCTCCTTGCTTCAGATTGCCACATATGCTTTGTTCCGGCCTAAATGCCGGGGGCTCTATCCAGCCATGCATATTTTCAAAAGTCCGAACACCTATAAGGTATTCTTCGGCATCCCGAATATTGCATTATATGCATCAGCTCCGAATCATGTCTTTGGTCTATAGTTGGGTTGCCCGGCTCCTGTGCTTACCACCTTACATTCCGCTAGTTCGGCTAAGGTAGTAAAGGGAGAACTACTGCGATTGTGTTTCTGGTTCGTCCGGTCAAATACCTCAGTAGAGAAAGCCGAAAACTGACTGTCATGATATGGCGAGAGCTGGTCAGCGATTCGATGACTTAATACAAATCCTTAGTGATTTACCCCGTGTTATACGAAGGGCTGGATTTCGCCCAGTCATGCGGTAAAGGCACCCTAGTTCGGATTCCCGCACACGCACCAGGGGCTGGTACTTAGCCCCACCGTCAAACTCCTATGGCTAAGTGAAAATGATAAAGCCGCATTGTCTGATTGCTTGGTTCATTGCGCAAACACCTCCTTTACGGACCAAGACATTGGATAAAGTGTGATCGCGCGCTCCACCGAACACCCCCGTAGCATCTATGAGGGGGCTAAAGCCGACGACTGGCAAACTTTCAGAATTAAAACGGCCGCACAGGAGGCAAATAACTCAGGATAAAAGGCATAAATATATGACAAGCCTTGGTTCACAAAATAAAGTTTTTACAACCCGGATACATTTACTCAAACAACACGTCCTTGGAGCATTGGCCCTCTACTATTCGGGCACCCACTAGGACATCTTCAAAGTATCTTTCTGGCTTGCGGTGGTCCTTGCCTTCGGGCGGGCCTGCAGTTGCGACGTCGGTGGCCTTCATCTTTGCCCAGTGCATCTTGACACGAGCAAAGGCCATTCGCGCACTCTCTATGCGGGCTGAGCGCTTCACAGCATCAACTCGAGGTAGCGCATCGATGAGTCGCCTCACCAAACCAAAGTAGCTGCTAGGAATTGGTTCGGCTGGCCAAAGCCGGACTATGATATCCTTCATGGCCAAGCTGGACACCCTATGCAGCTCTGTCAGCTGCTTCATCTGGTCGTTCAGAGGCGTCGGATGCTCCGGTGCCAGGAACTGTGACCAGAACAACTTCTCGGTCAAGTTCCCCTCTTTGGCTCGGAAGAACTGTGCGGCGTCAGCGGCACTCCTTGGAAGATCCGCAAAGGCGTCTGGAGAACTCCACAGTCGAGTGATCAAAGCATATCTTTGACCTCCAAATACACTCTGTAAAAGAAAAGGCTTACCAGCCGCTATCTGTTTGGCTTGCCGGATCTCTTCACGAGCACTCTGAGACTCGACCCACGCCTCTTTAGCCTCCTGGAGGGCTTTGGCGAGTTCGATCGCTTGGTCCGTAGTCTTCTCCTCCATGGCCTCGCACTTGCGGATGACATCCTTCAGCTCTTGCTCCACTTTGGCCACCCTATCTTCGTGCTGGTGGTGGGCGTTCTGTTCAGTCTTTAGTTCCGCAGCCGCTTTGTCAGCGACTACCTTATTCAGCTTCGCCTCCTCCTTGGCCTGAGCAAGGGCGCTTTTGAGGGTCTCGACCTCGGCCGCGCCAACTGCGCACATAATCACAGCAGTACATGAGTTAAACTCTGAATTTACATATCAGATATATGCTCAAACTCTTTACACGCATACCTTGTGTCTCGTTGAATCGCTTGTTGATGCGATCTATTTCATCATCAGCCAGCTTTAGTTTCCGATTAGGTTCGAAAACTTCAGCGGCCTGAGCGATTGCCGCCAACAAGGAAGCCTGTTATACAATAGAAAAGTATGTCACCTCTTTCGAATACTATGTGATCCTCTGTCCGGCTTTTTTTAACCCAGACAGAGTCTCAGGGGCTACTATATATGCACAGGTATATCCCTTTATAAAAAACCTCTAGAGCATTACGTTGCATACCTCGAAGCTTGTCAGTAGGCTGGTGAAGGCTTCGTTCAGCCCGCTCTTGGCAGACTGAACCTTCTCTACCACCACACCCATCAGGGTGCGGTGCTCCTCCACGATGGAAGCACGTTGTAGTGCTTCCACAAGAGTATTTGGCGCCTCCAGATTAGTGGAGGCCACCGTCGGAGCTGATGCTCCCTCCTCCTTCGAAGGGGGCTGCTCGCCTGACTCCGGAGCCACATTGGTCTCCGGAATGATGTCCGGCTAGGTGCCAGATTGATCAGGGCCCCCGCTGTCGGTCGCCATGGGGGTCGCCCCCCCATGTCTTCAGCAGCCGAGGTATCACCCTCGGGCGCCTTCTCGGCAGCCTCGCTCGCCCCTCCGCGGCCAGGAGAGGTCCTTCGGGACAACACCTCGGTGTCATCCTCGATGATTGGCGAAGGGGCTCGCGGTGGTGTTTCGCTCTCTGCCATCTCGGGCGGCAGAGAACTCCCCTCAGATAGTGAAGGGTTGGGGAGGTCGCGAGTAGGACTGAAAGACACACGGTGTAATATGTTATATTATAAAAACATAAAAGACCGAAGACAAATAATAGCCCCTTTTGGTACTTATGATTCTGCCAGGGGCTTCACCCTGGGAAGTCTCTTGGGGACTGGTTCGGCCTTCGAATCCGAACCATCCGAGAGGGCTATCTTCCCCCTCTTGGGCGCCTCCTCCTCCGGGTCTGTGGAGGCCACCCTCTTCTTCTTCTTCCCCCTAGGAGGGGAGTCGCTTTCCGCTTCCTCCTCCTCTTCTTCCTCATCTCCCTCATGGGAGGAGAGGACTTCGGTCTATCCGGACACTGCGTCCGAAGGGCCCTTGTGGCGGAGGCCGCCTTTTGCCTCCTTGCCCTTTTTCTTCTTGACCTTCTTCTCCGGCGCCTGATAGGGCACCGGGACCAGCATCCCTGTCAGCTGGGGTGTGCCCGGGTCTTCAGGCAGTGGTGCCGAACACGCAATCCGCTCCACCTTTGCTATCCAGCTCTGTACGGAGGACAGAAAAATCATTATGTCTAAAACTTATTGACCGAATAGATATTTGGGAAAATCATACTTACCGGTGTGGCCGGATTCTCGATGTCAAGACCGATGTCTTCGGTCTTCTTTGGCCATGTTTTTTGGGCCTTGAAGAGCAGCTTCCAGATGTCTTCGTGCATTGTGCCGAAGAAGCGCTTCAAGGTTCATGGATCTTCTGGATTGAACTCCCACATGGGAGAGGGCTGGAGTTGGCAGGGAAGAATCTGGCAGAAGAGCATCACCTGAATCACGTTAGTGAGACTGGTGTTCTTGCCTATCATATTGGTGATGCACTTTTGCAGCATCAACACTTCCGCCTTAGATCCCCAATCCAGACCCTTAGCGGTCCACGAGGTAAGCCGCGTAGGGGGTCCGGATCTAAACTCAGGAGTAGCCGCCCACTTGGCGTCGCAGGGTTCGGTGATGTAGAACCACTCCTGTTGCCACACCTTGACGGTCTCCACGAAGGCTCCTTTGGGCCACAAGGCATTGGGGAGCTTGCTTACCATGGCGCCGCCGCAGCCCGCATGATGCCCGTCGACCACCTTCGGCTTCAGATTGAAGACCTTGAGCCATAGGCCGAAGTGTGGGGGGATGCGGAGTAGCGCCTCGCACACGATGATGAACACCGAGATGTGGAGGAATGAATTCGGGGCTAGATCATGGAAATCTATCCCGTAATAGAACATAAGGCCCCGGACGAAGGGATGGAGGGGAAACCCTAGTCTGTGGAGGAAATGGGGGATGAATACAACCCTTTCGCTGGGCTCCGGAGTGGGGATGACTTGATCCTTGGCAGGGAGCCTGTGCACGATCTCCGCGGACAGATATCCCGCCCCCCGGAGCTCCTTGACGTCCTTCTCGGTGACGGAGGAGGCCTCCCACTTGCCCTTTGAACCAGATCCCGACATGGCTGGGGAGGCTGGTTGTGGTGGCAAAGATTGAAGTTTGGGCACTGGAGCTTGAGGATGGGAAAGCAGGAAAAGAAGGCGTGGGGAAAAAGAGGGATCTTTATCCTCTTATATAAGCGGTGAATATCAAGCGCCCCCCTTCAAGCCTTAAAACCCGCCTGTTCCCAAGGGGTCGCGCGAATGGCACAGTTGGATTACCCAAAACTATATTGATGATGATCCCGTAATGGGCGGGCATGATCTCTATTTTGACAAGACATGCCAATGGAGGCTGTGCCTCGAAACGCGAAGCGGGAGGCGTGAAAACGGTTCGAAATGTTAAGAGGCCAGACGTGACATTTCGCCAAAAAGTTGTCAGTGAAAAGACACTGTTTTGTTTGATATCTTGCCTTCGCAGCTAAGGGCTGTAATAATTATACAGAGCCGGATATAGTTCTTTTGTTTAGAAGATGGCTTTGAAGTATTCAGGAGGAGGAACCCGCCTTGCAATGCCGAAGACAATCCACGTGCCGAACACATCGTCATTGAAGGCTAGTTTAGGGGCTACTGAGGGAGTCCTGGATTAGGGGGTCCTCGGGTATCCGGGCTATTTGATATGGGCCGGACTGATGGGTCGTGAAGATACAAAGCGGAAGACTTTCCCCCGTGTCCGGGTAGGACTCCCCTATGCGTGGATGGCAAGATTTGTGTCCGGATAAGCAATTTCCTTCCTCTACGAACCAACTCTGTACAACCCTAGGCCCCTCCGGTGTGTATATAAACCGGAGGGTTTAGTCCATAGAGGCTATCAGAATTCTCATAAGCTAGACAGCTAGGGTTTAGCCATTATGATCTCGAGGTAGATCAACTCTTGTAACCCCTATACTCATCAAATACAATCAAGCAGGACGTAGGGTTTTACCTCCATTAAGAGGGCCCGAACCTGGGTAAACATTGTGTTCCCTTTGTCCCTTGTTACCTTTGATCCTCAGACGCACAGTTCGGGATCCCCTACCCGAGATCGGCCGGTTTTGACACCGACAGTTGTTCCCACCTGGTGGCCCCGCAGACCTCAACCCTGACACTATAAAATCACATTTTCGGAGAAAAAATCAGAGAAAAAGAATTATCACGTTTCGCGAGACGGAGCCGCCGCCACCTCCTGTTCTTCATCGGGAGGCCAGATCTGGAGTCCGTTTGGGGCTCCGGAGAGGGGGATTTTCAATCTTCGTCATCACCAACCCTTCTCCATCGCCAATTCCATGATGCTCCCCACCGGGAGTGAGTAATTCCTTCGTAGGCTCGCTGGTCGGTGAGGAGTTTGATACGTCTCCATCGTATCTATAATTTTTGATTGTTTCATGCCAATATTATACAACTTTCACATATTTTTGGCAACTTTTTATATGATTTATTGGACTAACCTATTGATCCAGTGCCCAGTGCCAGTTCCTGTTTGTTGCATGTTTTTTGTTTCATAGAAAATCCATATCAAACAAAGTCCAAACGCGATAAAAATTTACGTAGAATTATTTTGGAATATTTATGATTTTTGGGAGGTGGAATCAACGCAAACGGGGGCCCACAGTGACCACAACCCACCAGGGCGCGCCGGGCACCCCCTAGCGCGCCCAGGTATCTTGTGCCCTCCTCGAACGTCGGTTGGGCCCTTCTTCTGGTGCAAGAAAGATAATTTATGGAAAAAAATCGTGTAAAAAATTTCAGCGCAATCGGAGTTACGGATCTCCGGGAATTTAAGAAACGGTGAAGGGCCAGATCTGGGGAACGCGAAACAAAAGAGAACAGAGAGGGAGATCCAATCTCAGAGGGGCTCCTGCCGCTTCGCCACCATGGAGGCCATGGACCAGAGGGGGAACTCTCCTCCCATCTAGGGGGAAGGCCAAGGAAGAAGAGGAAGGAGGGGGCTCTCTCCCCCACTCTCCCGGTGGCGCTGGAGTGCCGCCGTGGCTAGGATCGTGATGGCGATCTACATCAACAATCTTGCTACCATCAACACCAACTTTCTCCCCCTCTATGCAGTAGTGTAACACCCCTTCTCCCCGCTGTAATCTCTACTTAAACATGGTGCTCAACTCCATATATTATTTCCCAATGATCTATGGTTATCCTATGATGTTTGAGTAGATCCGTTTTGTCCTATGGGTTAATCGTGATCTTGGTTGGTATGATTGTATATTTTATTTATGGTGCTGTCCTATGGTGCCCTCCCTCTCACGCAAACATGAGGTATCCTCGCTGTAGGGTGTTGCAATATGTTCATGGTTTGCTTATTGTCGGTGTTGCGGGAGTGACAGCAGCCTAAACGCGGATAAGTGGGTTCTGGCGTATGGGAGTAAAGAGGACTTGATACTTAATGCTATGGTTGGGTTTCACGACCTTAATGATCTTTAGTAGTTGCGGATGCTTGCTAGAGTTCCAATCATAAGTGCATATGATCCAAGTAGAGAAAGTATGTTAGCTCATGCCTCTCCCTCATATAAAATTACAAGAATGATCACCGGTACTTGTTATCGATTGCCTAGGGATAAATGACTTTCTTATTGACAAAAGCTATCCACTTTTACTACCTTGCAATTTATTCATAGTTTTATTCTCGCAAAGTACTCATAGTTTTATTCTTGCAAAATAGTTTCATACTTGTTTTAGGTAAAGCAAACGTCAAAGTGTGTGTAGAGTTGTATCGGTGGTTGATAGAACTTGAGGAAATATTTGTTCTACCTTTAGCTCCTCATTGGGTTCGACACTCTTATTTATCAAAGAAGGCTACAAATGATCCCCTATACTTGTGGGTTATCAAGACCTTTTTCTGGCGCCGTTGCCGGGGAGAAATAGTGTGGGGTGAATATTCTCGTGTGTGCTTGTTTGCTTTATCACTAAGTAGTTTTTATTTCCTATCCTAAGTTGTTCTCTATCTTTAGTTATGGATATGGAACACGAAACACCAAAAAAATTAGTTATACTTGCTACTCATGGAGATGGGGAACCTCCTAAAACCCTCGATGATCATTATGTGAAAAATATTATGCATTACTTTGATAATCCCGAGAAAACCCCATTCAACTTGATAATGGGAGTAACGTTGGATCAACGTGAATACTTTAGGGATTATCGCTTGACACAAAAAGGGAAATTATTATGGGATCAAATTGATATGTTGCATTGGTATGCTTGGAATTTATGCCAGAGATATGATTATACTTGTTGCTCTAGGATGAACGCTCCACACCTTCCCTTTACATGCAAATTTAATGATAATGAAACCTTGGCTTCTTATGCCAATGGTAGATATGATTATTATGATGTGGAACGAATAGAAGAATTTGTTGCTTTTAAGGGTGCTTATGAAATTGAATCTTTGTTTTTAAAGTATGAAGCTTTTGATGATGATGTTTATAGACAAGAAAATTTTGCTATCCTTAAATATTGCTATGGCAATTATAAATTCAATTATGATATTGATGTATTTATTGAGAAAGTCTCTGCTGTCCAAGAAGAGACTAATATTTTGCAGGAGTCTATGGAAGAAGAAATTGATGAAACTGTGGGCTTATTGGATGAAAAAGATGATGAGGAGAGCGAAGAACAAAAGGAGGAAGAGCGGATTTGCTACCCGTGCCCACCTTCTAATGAGAGTAACTCTTCAACTCATACATTGTTTAATTTCCCTTCATGCTTACCGAAGGATGAATGCTATGATGATTGCTATGACCCCGTTGATTCATTTGAAATATCCCTTTTTGATGAACTTGATGATTGCTATGCTTGTGGCCAAGATGCCAATTTGAATTATGCTTATGGAGATGAACTTGCTATAGTTCCTTATGTTAAGAATGAAATTATTTTTATTGCACCCACACATGATAATCCTATTATCTTTTTGAATTCTCCAAACTACACTATATCGGAGAAGTTTGCCCTTATTAAGGATTACATTGATGGGTTGCCTTTTACCATTGCACATGATGATTTTGATGAATATAATATGCATGTGCTTGCTGCTCCTACTTGCAATTATTATGAGAGAGGAACTACATCTCCACCTCTTTATGTTTCCAACACGATAAAATTGCAAGAAACTGCTTATGCTATGTATTGGCCTTTACTTGATGTGCATGAATTGTTCTTGTATGACATGCCGATGCATAGGAAGAGAGTTAGACTTAGTCATTGCATGATATATGTTGCTTTGTGCTCACTACTAAATGCCAAATCATTGTTAATTAAAATTGGCTTTGATATACCTTGGGATCCGGGTGGATCCATTACTTGAGCACTTTATGCCTAGCTTAATGGCTTTAAAGAAAGCGCTGCCAGGGAGACAACCCAGAAGTTTTAGAGAGTCATTTATTTCTGTTGAGTGCTTTTATAAAGTTTAAAAACAAAAACTATAGAGGAGAACTTAAAACTTTTTCAAAAAGAGAAGCGATTGAAAGGTGATGCATTGGAGAAGTGAGGGTCGACCTTGAACACTTGTGTTCATGCTCACGGAAACAATGTAAATTTTTCATGAAGATTCTCACAAAAATAATTATCCCCTTGTACAAATCCATTGTATTATAAAAATAATGTGCCAAGATTTGCCTTTAGGATGATTAGATTGCTTGTCGGTATGTGCGGTGCAGAAACAGAAACTTTGGCTGTAGTGCGTGATTTTACATTTTTTACTGGAACATCAAAAGCTTCTGAAACTTTTTGCACAGTCTTGCTATACAAAATTTTTATTTTTTCCTAATTTTTCAGAATTTTAGAGTCACATAAGTATGGTGAATGTTCAGATTGCTACAGACTGTCCTGTTTAAGACAGATTCTGTTTTTGATGCATTGTTTTGCTTGTTTTGATGAAACTATCGATTTTTATCGGTGGTATAAGCCATGGAAAAGTTATATTACAGTAGCTACAATGCAAAAACAAAATATGAATTGGTTTGCAACAGTACTTAGACTAGTGATTTGCATTATTATACTAACGGATCTCACGAGGTTTCTGTTGAGTTTTGTGTGGATGAAGTGATCAAAGATTGAGGAGGTCTTCATGTGAGGAGAAGGAGGAGAGGCAAGAGCTCAAGATTTGGGATTCCCAAGGCACCCCAAGTAAATATTCAAGGAGACTCAAGCGTCTAAGCTTGGGGATGCCCCGGAAGGCATCCCATCTTTCTTCAACAAGTATCGGTATGTTTTCGTCTTCGTTTCGTTCATGTGATATGCGTAAATCTTGGAGCGTCTTTTGTGTTTAGTTTTCATTTTTATTTTATGCACCATGCTGGTATGAGATAGTCCATGGTCGATTTATAGAATGCTCATTGCACTTCACTTATAACTTTTGAGTGTGGCTTTATAGAACGCTTCATGTGCTTCACTTATATTACTTGAAGTTTGGATTGCCTGTTTCTCTTCACATAGAAAACCGTTATTTGTATAATGCTCTTTTGCTTCACTTATACTTATTAGAGCATGGTCTTTTTTAGAAAGAATTAAACTCTCTTGCTTCACTTATATCTATTTAGAGAGTCAACATGAATTGGTCAATTGCATGGTTAGTCATAAAATCCTACATAAAACTTGTGGATCACTGAATATGATATGTTTGATTCCTTGCAATAGTTTTGCGATACAGAGATGGTAATATGTGGGAGGTACTAGTAAACGGTTGTGTTTAGTAAGAATATTGGTGTTAAGGTTTGTGATTCCCGAAGCATGCACGTATAGTCTCTCGTTATGCTATGAAGTTGGAGCACGATTTATTATTGATTGTCTTCCTTATGAGTGGCGGTCGGGTACGAGCGATGGTATTTTCCTACCAATCTATCCCCCTAGGGGCATGCGTAGTAGTACTTTGCTTCGAGGGCTAATAAACTTTTGCAATAAGTATATGAGTTCTTTATGACTAATGTGAGTCCATGGATTATACGCACTCTTACCTTTTTGCAATTTGCTAGCCTCTACAGTACCGTGCATTGCCCTTTCTCATCTCGAGATGTGGTGCAAACTTCGCCGGTGCATCCAAACCCCGTGATATGATACGCTCTATCACACATAAGCCTTATTATATCTTCCTCAAAACAGCCACCATACCTACCTATTATGGCCTTTCCATAGCCATTCCGAGATATATTGCCATGCAACTTCCACCATTTCTGTTTTGATGAATTGAGCATTCATTGTCGTATTGCTTTGCATGATCGTAAGATAGCTAGCATGCTATTTTCATGGCTTGTCCGTTTTTTGATATCGTTGTTATGCCAGATCATTGCACATCCTGGTACACTGCCAGAGGCATTCATATAGAGTCATACTTTGTTATAGGTATCGAGTTGTAATTTTTATTTCTTTTGAGTTATAAGTAAATAGAAGTGTGATGATTATCATTATTCATTTTTAGAGCATTGCCCCAGTGAGTAAAGGATGATGGAGACTATGATTCCCCCACAAGTCGGGATGAGACTCCGGACAATGAGAGAAAAGAAAAAAAAGAAAAAGAAAAAAAGAAAAAGAAAATAAAAAAGAAAAAGAAGAAAAAGAAAAGAAAAAGAAAAGAAAAAAAAACAAAGAGAGAAGGGGCATGCTAGTTCCACACTTGTGCTTCAAAGTAGCACCATGTTTTTCATATAGAGAGCCTCATATGTTGTCACTTTCATATACTAGTGGGAAATTTTCATTATAGGATTAGATGCACACCCACTTAGTTTTCATGTTAAGCTTTCATACACTTATAGATCTTAGTGCATTTGTTGCATGGCAATCCCTACTCCTCATGTTGATATCAATTGATGGGCATCTACATAGCCCGTCGGTTAGCCATGTCGATGTGAGACTTTCTTACTTTTTTTGTCTTCTCAATATTTACCCCTATCATCATACTCTATTCCACCTATAGTGCTATATCCATGGCTTGCGCTCATGTATTGTGTGAGAGTTGAAAAAGCTGAAGCGCGTTAAAAAGTATGAACCAATTGCTTGGCTTGTCATCGGGGTTGTGCATGATAAATAATTTGTGTTAAGAAGATAGAGCATGACAAGACTATATGATTTTGTAGGGATAGCTTTCTTTAGCGTTGATATTTTGAAAGACATGATTGTTTGTTGGGATGCCTGAGTATTAATGTCTTTATGTCAAATTATAGACTATTGCTTTGAATCACTTATGTCTTAATATTCATGCCACGATTAGACATATGATCAAGTTTATGCTAGGTAGCATTCCACATCAAAAATTAACTTTTTTATCATTTACCTATCGAGGACGAGCAGGAATTAAACTTGGGGATGCTGATACGTCTTTGTCGTATCTATAATTTTTGATTGTTTCATGCCAATATTATACAACTTTCACATATTTTTGGCAACTTTTTATATGATTTATTGGACTAACCTATTGATCCAGTGCCCACTGCCAGTTCCTGTTTGTTGCATGTTTTTTGTTTCACAGAAAATCCATATCAAACAAAGTCCAAATGCGATAAAAATTTACGGAGAATTATTTTGGAATATTTATGATTTTTGGGAGGTGGAATCAATGCAAACGGGGGCCCACAGTGACCACAGCTCACCAGGGCACACCGAGCACCCCCTGGCGCACCCAGGTATCTTGTGCCCTCCTCGAATGTCGGTTGGGGCCCTTCTTCTGGCACAAGAAAGATAATTTACGGAAAAAAATCGTGTAAATATTTCAGCGCAATCGGAGTTACGGATCTCCGGGAATTTAAGAAACGGTGAAGGGCCAGATCTGGGGAACGCGAAACAGAAGAGAACAGAGAGGGAGATCCAATCTCAGAGGTACTCCTACCCCTCCGCCGCCATGGAGGCCATGGACCAGAGGGGGAACTCTCCTCCCATCTAGGGGGAGGCCAAGGAAGAAGAAGGAGGGGGCTCTCTCCCCCACTCTCCCGGTGGCGCCGGAGTGCCGCCGTGGCTAGGATCGTGACGGCGATCTACATCAACAATCTTGCTACCGTTAACACCAACTTTCTCCCCCTCTATGCAGCGGTGTAACACCCCTTCTCCCTGCTGTAATCTCTACTTAAACATGGTGCTCAACTTCATATATTATTTCCCAATGATCTATGGTTATCCTATGATGTTTGAGTAGATCCATTTTGTCCTATGGGTTAATCGTGATCTTGGTTGGTATGATTGTATATTTTATTTATGGTGCTATCCTATGGTTCCCTCCGTCTCATGCAAATGTGAGGGATCCTCGCTGTAGGGTGTTGCAATATGTTCATGGTTTGCTTATTGTCGGTGTTGCGGGGGTGACAGCAGCCTAAACACGGATAAGTGGGTTATGGCGTATGGGAGTAAAGAGGACTTGATACTTAATGCTATGGTTGGGTTTCACGTCCTTAATGATCTTTAGTACTTGTAGATGCTTGCTAGAGTTCCAACCATAAGTGCATATGATCCATGTAGAGAAAGTATGTTAGCTCATGCCTCTCCCTCATATAAAATTACAAGAATGATTACCGGTACTTGTTATCGATTGCCTAAGGACAAATGACTTTCTTATTGACAAAAGCTATCCACTTTTACTACCTTGCAATTTATTCGTAGTTTTATTCTCGCAAAGTACTCATAGTTTTATTCTTGCAAAATAGTTTCATACTTGTTTTAGGTAAAGCAAACGTCAAGTGTGCGTAGAGTTGTATCGGTGGTCGATAGAACTTGATGGAATATTTGTTCTACCTTTAGCTCCTCGTTGGGTTCGACACTGTTATTTATCAAAGAAGGCTACAAACGATCCCCTATACTTGTGGGTTATCAGAGTTGGATGAGATTCAACATGTAATTGAGTTAGTTTTGTTAGGGCTTGATCCCTAGTATCAATTATGTTCTGAGATTGATGTTGCTATGACTTTGCCATGCTTAATGCTTGTCACTTTGGGCCCGGGTGCCATGATTTCAGATCTGAACCGTTTATGTTATCACCATTATATCTGTGTTCTAGATCCGATCTTGCAAGTTATAGTCACCTACTACGTGTTATGATCCGGCAACCCCGGAGTGATAGAAGTCGGGAAATTTCCCGGTGATGACCGTAGTTTGAGGAGTTCATGTATTCACTATGTGTTAATGCTTTGTTCCGGTTCTCTATTAAAAGGAGGCCTTAATATCCCTTAGTTTCCATATGGACCCCGCTGCCACGGGAGGGTAGGACAAAAGATGTCATGCAAGTTCTTTCCATAAGCACATATGACTATTTACGGAATACATGCCTACATTATATTTATGAACTGGAGCTTGTGCCATATCGCCCTAGGTTATGACTGTTATATGATGAATATCATCCAACAAATTCACCGATCCAATGCCTATGAATTTCTCTCATATTGTTCTTGCTAAGTTACTACTACTATCGTTACTGTTACACTTGCTACAAAATCATTGCTATCACCATTACTGTTACTATTGCTGATGGTACTACTATCAAAACTATCATATTACTTTGCTACTGATCACTTTGCTGCAGATAATTAATCTCCAGGTGTTGTTGAATTGACAACTCAACTACTAATACTTGCAAATATTCTTTGGCTCCCCTTGTGTCGAATCAATAAATTTGGGTTGAATATTCTACCCTCGAAAACTGTTGCGATCCCCTATACTTGTGGGTTATCAAGACCTTTTTCTGGCGCCGTTGCCGAGGAGCATAGCTATATTTGTTGAGTCACTTGGTATTATTATCAAATTATCACTATGAAGAATCTGAAGGACACTAAGAGTAAGATTTTTTCCTCTAAGACGAGGGGAGGTAAGGAACTGCCATCTAGCTCTGCACTTGATTCACCTTCTGTTATAAGTAGACTTGCAACACCACCACATGCTATTAACTCTGATATGTCGGAAGTTATTGATGATGCTACTTCTGCTATGAATGATACTCATGATGATGCTAGTACCCTGCTCGATGATAATGTGCCACTAGGTGAATTTCTTGATGAACAACTTGCTAGAACTAAAGCTTTTGAGAATGCTGAAACTGATGAAATTGTTGAAACTGATGAAGAGCTTGAAACTGAAAATCATGAAACACCTATTAGATCTAGTTCTCCTAGATATGAATTGCCTAAGATACCATAAGGCTATGTTATGGATGAGGAGACAACTAGAGACTTTCTTGCTTGCAATGATAGGGACGATCTTAAGAAATTATTATGCAAACTGAAAGAAAAATCATTGAATGCTAGAATGAAATATGATCCTAAGTTTGCTACTTCACCTATCTTTGTTGATGATAAGGATTATGAATTCTCTGTCGACCCAGAGTTGATTACTTTGGTTGAATCTGATCCTTTCCATGGTTATGAAACTGAAACTGTTGTGGCACACCTTACTAAGTTGAATGACATAGCCACCCTTTTTGCTCATGATGAGAAAATTCGCTATTATTATATTCTCAAATTATTTTCGTTCTCATTAAAGGGTGATACTAAGACTTGGTATAATACTCTTGCTCCTGGTTGTGTGCGAAGTCCCCAGGATATGATTTATTACTTCTCTGAAAAATATTTTCCCGCTCATAAGAAACAAGCTGCCTTACAGGAAATATTTAACTTTGTGCAAATTGAAGAAGAGAGTCTCCCACAAGCTTGGGGGAGGCCTCTCCAATTGATTAATGCTTTGCCTGATCATCCTCTTAAGAAAAATGAAATACTTGATATTTTCTATAATGGACTAACAGATGCTTCTAGGGATTTCCTAGATAGTTGTGCTGGTTGTGTTTTCAGGGAACAAAGTGTAGAACAAGCTAAAGAATTATTGAATAACATATTGAAAATTTATGATGATTGGATTCTTCCTGAACCACCGCTTAAACCTACTCCGAAGAAGAGGGGTATCTTATATCTTAGTCCTGAAGATATGCAAGAGACAAAGAAATCTATGAAGGAAAAAGGTATTAAAGCAGAGGATGTTAAAAATTTACCTCCTATTGAAGAAATACATGAGCTTGAAACACCACCACCACCTAAGGTGGTAGAGGTAAATTCTTTACTAAAGTTCGATGAAGGTGACATTCCTTATAACAAACATCCTAGTCAATGCTTATATGAGTTTGATAATTACATTAGAAAGCAAGATCACTTCAATGCAAAAGTTATGAAACAATTGAAATAGAATTATGATATGATAGCTTGCTTGAGTGACTTGCTATTTAGAATTACCAATGATGTTAGAGGTGTAGGAAAACATGCCTCTATGGTTCAAACTCAATTAGAATAAGTTGCTAAATCTCAAAGAGAGTTGTTAGATGAAATGAATAATAATATCAATGATCAGCTGTTAGAGTGATGACTAGAGGAGGTAGAATGACTCAGGAACCACTTTATCCTGAGGGACACCCTAAAATAATTGAACAAGACTCTCAAAGAGTCAACACTGATGCACCTAGTCCTTCTAAAAAGAAAAAGAAGAAGAAAGATGGTAGGACTTTGCATGCCTCTAGTGAACCCGAAGTAGAAAAACCTCCTGTTAATGATAATGAAGTCTCTATTTCTGATGCTGAGACTCAATCTGGTAATGAACACTCACCTTCTGATAATGAAAAAGAAAATGATGAGGTTCATGAAGACACTCCAACAAATGATAAAGAACCAGACAATGATGTTGAAATAGAACCAGCTGTTGATCTTGATAACCCACAAGTCAAGAATAAAAGATATGATAAAAGAGACTTTGTTTCTAGAAAACATGGTAAGGAAAGAGAACCTTGGGTTCAAAAACCTATGCCCTTTCCACCTAAATCAATTAAGAAGAAAGATGATGAAGAATTTGAACGCTTTGCTGAAATGCTTAGGCTAGTCTTTTTGCGTACACGCTTGACTGATATCTTAAAAATGCGTCCTTATGCAAAATACATGAAAGACATCATCACCAACAAGAGAAAAATACCGGAAGCTGAAATCTCCACCATGCTAGCTAATTATACTTTTAAGGATGGAGTACCTAAAAAACTTGGAGATCCGGGAATACCAACTATACCTTGCTCCATCAAAAGAAATTATGTGAAAACCGCTTTGTGTGATTTAGGAGCTGGTGTTAGTGTTATGCCTTTCTCTCTATATAAAAGGCTTGACTTGAATTAACTCACACCTACTGAAATATCTTTGCAAATGGCTGACAAATCAACTGCCATACCTATTGGTATTTGTGAGGATGTGCCTGTTGTTGTTGCTAATGTTACTATCTTAAATGACTTTGTTATACTTGTGATGCCCGAGGACGACAACATGTCGATTATCCTTGGTAGACCCTTCTTGAATACTGCAGGGGCTGTTATTGACTGCAATAAAAGCAAGGTCACTTTTCATATCAATGGTAATGAGCATACGGTGCACTTTCCGAAGAAATAATTCCAAGTGAATGGTATGAATGTTATTGAAAAATCTCCGACAACCACTATTAGAAGTTTTCAACTACCTCTACCTACTACCAAAAAGAAATATGAAATGCTTATTGTTGGGGACGTTCATATCCCCGTTGAGGTAACTTATTGTTTTACGAAAGTTCTTCGGTTTCATGCTAATCGAAGGTGGTTGTTAATAAGACTTGATCAACCTTATTAATGAATCATTTTTGAGAGGTATGAAGTTGATGAATTTAGTGAGCACTACCTTCTGTCCTTTACTTTTACTTCCTATTTTTCTTAATAAAATAAAATAAAATGCCATGCTTAGTCTGTTTTCTGAATTTTCTATGCAAAAAAAAATGACCCGAAAATAAAAGATCTCAGAATGCTCTGAAAATTTATTACGATTTTTTTCTGAATATTTAAGAAATTTTGGTGCAAATAACTTCAGAGGGGGCGCACCAGGTGGGTACAACCCACCTGGGCACGCCAGCACCCCCAGGCGCGCCTTGCTGGGTTGTGGTCCCCACATGGGCCCCCTCACTTATCTTTTTAGCCCATGTCACCACCTACCTCCAGAAAAAAATCACCATTGCTCTCTCTCTCGTGTTCTTGCTCTCAAACCCGCGGATTTCGATCTCTTTGCTCGAAGCTCCATTTCTAAAACTGTTTTGGGGGATTGCTACTTGGTATGTGACTCCTCCATTGGTCCAATTAGTTTTTGCTTTAATGGTTTATATTCTGAATAAATAGCTACTCTTGGTGCTGCTGTAGATGAGCTTGCATGTTCAATTCTTAGAGTTCTAAGTTGTTTGATTGCTTGATTTGGCCTCTATGCATCCTTATGAGTAGCTGCTATCAATCTTGCAAAGTTTTGTCAAAAAAAATTTGTGACCCAATTTTTTTTCAAAAATTGTACGCAAATATGATTAACCTTTTTGGAAGGAGTTCTTCGAGGAGGAGGTCCTCGGAGGCATCCTCTAGTAGCAGCTCTATTCGTCGGTCCTATGTTGAACCAAGTGAAAATTCCATACGAGATGCAGCCACCAAATCATGTTTATGGCCTTGCAACGATTTTATGGTGCGCATTGGTATTAAAGAAGAATTTGAGGAATATGTTCACAATGCCGAGCTTGGTCCCTACATTGCAGATAAGTGCAACCAACACCTCAGCCTCACTGAATCATTTACTAAAGAATTTAAATTCCATCCTCGTGAGTCTAGAGTGTCGTTTAAACTGTACGACTATCCTTTCACCCTACCCTTAGAGACATTTTCTAATTACTGCAAAATTTCATTTTGGGGTTCGTTAGACGAACCACCAAGATCGGAGTTTGGGATATTCTTGACTAGCCTTTGCTATGGTGAGACTAAAGGAGTGACGCAAGGTAGAATAAAGAGCATTCATTTCCCTTAATTCAATACTTTGCACTATTTAATGGAAAATGCATTGTAGGCAAACAAGATTGTAGTACACTTTGTGCTCTTGACTTGAGCCTCATACGCACTGCTCTCACCGGTGACAAAAGTTATAACCTTGGAGCGATTGTTGCACGCAGGTTGCAACATAACGCTGGTAGTGGATATTTTTATGGTGGAATTTATGCCACATGTTTAGCAAGGGAGCTGGGTGTTTCTCCTTGGCCTTATGACCCCATCCTACCCACGCAGTACTTGGACTTTGATGCTATGAAATGTCATAAGATCCTTAGTGGTGAAGCCCATAATTTTACATATAACCTGTTGTTTAATAAAAAGTCTGTTGTGGATACCTTTTTGCCTGCGCCTGCTCTCTTTGATGTTCATAGCAAGGGAAGATATTTTGTTCTTGAGAGCGAGGCCCGTGCACACAACGCATGGGTGGTGGCTGCTCGGCAGGCTAAGGAGGCTGCACCGAGAGCCTCCGTGAGCTACCACTCTGACTACTACGCAGGCTCCAGACGGTGATTACCAAGCTAGGCCAAAAGCCTAAGCTTGGGGGAGAATATATGCCCACCGACATTACATTCATGTTCACACATTTCATTCCAGTTATCGGTGTCCACACTTTTTCATTGTATTATCCATGCTAGATTCATTTTCTTGCTTTCTTCTTGTGCGTTTGAAAAACTTTGAGAAAATCCAAAAAAATATTTCCTGCTTCTTTTCGGTTTTTCTTTCTAGTTTAATTAGTTGTAGTATTAAAAGAAAACCCAAAAAGATTTCATTATTCTTCTTTTGCTTGTTGGGAGATTTCCCGTGTAAATAGTTTTTCTCGTTTTTGTTTTCCTTTGTCTTTATTTTGCTCTCTTCAAGAAAAAACTAAAAACTCCAAAAACATTTCAGTATGTTTCTCTAAAATTCTTTTCCTTATATTGAGTCATACCGAGGAGAAGACCACGATGAAAATGTTGAGTGGCTCTCATATGCATTACTGATGATCTAACAAAGAGCCCAAATTACCTTGTCTTCTCCTTTTGAATAAAATGTTTGCAGATTCCAGCCTGGTCCATAGTACTCTTGCACAATTATCATTTTCATATCGTTCGGTCATGCAAGTGAAAGGCAATAATGACGATATTTGGTGAACTGGCTATGGCAGAGAGAAACGGGTATGAACTCGACTTGTTCTATTTTGTAAATATGTTTAATCTAGTATCCATGATTCGGCCTATTATGATCAAACATGTTTGCAATGACAATTAGAGATTATAGTTTCTCATGCCATGCTTAAGTAGCTAGGAGTGGATAATGATTTATCTTGGATGCCAACATTGCGTTAAAATGATTGTGATGTAGTATGATGATATGGTACCCTCCTCTGAATGTTCGAGTGGCTTGACTTGGCACATGTTCATGCATGTAGTTGAATCAAAACCAACATAGCCTCTATGATATTTATGTTCATGGTGTTCATATCTACTCATGCTAGTATCCAATGTTACTTATGCATAACGCATGTTGATGACCGTTTTCGCTCTCTAGCTGGCCACTTCTCAACCTAATTGCTAGCCTTCGCCTGTACTAAGCGGGAACACTGCTTGTGCATCAAAATCCTGAAACCCAAGTTATCGCAGATGAGTCCACCATACCTACCTATATGCGATATTACCCTGCCATCCTAAGTAAATTTGCATGTGCCACCTCTAAAAACTTCAAATAAATATCCTTTTTTGTGTGACTGGATTGTTCATAGAGCGACACGAGGTAGTCAGTATCTTCCATGCTAAGCGGGTTATTCTCATGATGAGTGTTTATTCACTCGTCCTTGCATGAGAGGGGCGGTAATAGGGATTCCCAGTCCTGAATCCAAAATTGCAAATAATTAAACAAAACTCCCCCAGGACTGTTGTTGGTATGGACGGTACCCGTTGTTTCGGACCAGCCGTGGAGTGTGATTGTTGGTGGAGGGGGAGTAAACCTTTACTTTTATCACTTGGGAACTGCCACTAATGTGTTTAGCATGGAAGATATCGATAACTAATGGTCGCGAAGTAAACGAGAAGGGTGCATTTCTCAAAATTTCATTTACCTCTGTTTTAAAAACTTGTGCTCTGGCACCGCTGCAAATCACTGCTTCCCTCTGCGAAGGGACTATCTATTTACTTTTATGTTGTGTCATCACCTTCTCAAATAAGCGCCAGATCCTGAGAGCACTATTGTCATCCTCATGCATTGTGTGTAGCTAATGTTGGGTGCATCATGACTGGATCTTTTCTACCATGAATTACAATGTTTACTCGCTGCTTGAACTTTGGAGGTGCTCTGCATTTATGTTTTGCGGTCTCAGAAAGGGCTAGCGAGATACCAGTATTGTCATATTATATCATGGTTGCTTTGACAAAGTGTTGTCATTTGAGATATCTTATTATTGCTCGCTAGTTGATTATGCCATTGATATGAGTTAATATAATTTTTAAGAGTTATTGTTGACATGGTTAGTCATGATCTTGGCTGAAAACCTAGGTGCTACTTAAGCTTATTTATGTAAACAAGAGCAAAAGAGTTCATAAAAGTTTTTCTTTTCCACTTTCAGTTTATCAACTGAATTGCTTGAGGATAAGCAAAGGTTTAAGCTTGGGGGAGTTGATACGTCTCCGTCGTATCTACTTTTCCTAATGCTTTTCCTCTTGTTTTGGACTCTAATTCACATGATTTGAATGAAACTAACCCATGGTGTTGTTTTTTGTGCAGAAATAAAATGTAACACCCCCATGTAATAGCCACTGTGATCATCTGCTAATAATGCCGAGTCACTTCATTTGCAGTGCCTAGTCATAGTGGTTAATCAAAACAATTCAAATTCTATTCTGAAAATCAACTCAAATTCAAAAGTGAAATATGAAGTTGCTCAAACATTGTCGGAAAAATGTTCATTAATTAGCAAATAATCTAGAAGTGATTATAAAAACATAATCAATATTAAATGAGTTAGCTAAATGACTCAAACAACATGAAACAGCACCAAAACAGAAATATTTAAATCATTTATGATAATATCAAATACAAATAAAATCCTACTTTGCCCAAACTAGTTTTTGGTGAAAGTTAACATTGCACTGTAATATTTGGGCCAAGTCTCACATTTTACAAAAGTGCAAATATGGTCTAACAATTAACAAAATAGAAAAGAAATAAAGAAACAGAAAATAGAAAATAAAACGAGGCACTGTGCACTTGGCCTAAGTGCACAGTGCCCCGAGCCCAGCCCACCACGGCCTCTTTCTCCCTCCTCCCCTCTCTCTCTCTGTCGCTGTGTCGCCACCGCCGTGGCTGTGCCCGCGCGAGCCGGCCATTCACCGACACGGCGGCAGCCACCGATGCCGCAAGGAGATAAGTGCGAGCCCATCCATTTCCCCTGGTCCTCCTCGCCCATTCTCCCCCTTCTCTCCCTTGACCGCTTCGCCTCTCCCCTCTCTGCCACATCTGCTGAGTGCCATCGCCGCCGCTGCCGCGTCGATCCCGCGGCCACTCGCAGCGCCTTACCTTGTCGCCGTGTCTCTCGACTACGCCGACGTCGACTGCATCGTCTCCGACCACGAACGGGCGCCGGGGAGCACAACAACACCGGATCCGCTACGTCCCCGTCCACCTCGGCCACCGGCGAATCCCGCCGACCCCGGCCTCCCTCTGCGCTCCTAAGCTTTCAAAGAGCCCCCTTGAGCTCCCTCGGTGAGCTACCGTCCCACCCCCTCTCTTTTCCCTGTCGTTCGCGAGCTCCAGAATGACGAACCACAGTGGCCGGACCCGCCGCCGCCTGGACACGCCACCGGCGTAGCCACGATGACCCTTGGGTCCCGTGCGGGCCACCGTCACGCTCGCTGTGACGCGTAGAGGCCTTCTGGCCCTTTAGCTTGCTTGCTAATGCGCCTCGTCGTCGTTCCCGACTTCACCCGAATGCCGGCTCCCACCTCGCTCGTCGCCGGCGCTTTTTCTGGCAGCCCCAGCTCCGTCCAGTAGCACCAATCGATGCGGCGGACTCTTGTCATTCGAACGCAGGTAGCCGCACGTCAAACAACCCTTTGTAGCCGATTTCCGATCGACTCCAGCAAAGATCCGCCGCGGTAGAGGTCGCTAGAGCAGCTCCGGCGCCGCTGACCGACGTGGCCTGACCGGTGGGCCATCCCAGGTCACTGGCCGCTGGGTCCCGCGAGCCCAGTTGACCAGTTGACCAAGTCAACTGGCTGACTGGGCTGGTCCGTGTCTATGACTTGTGGGCCCCTCTGTCATGTGGGTCCCACCAGACCCACATGTCAGGTTTGACCCTGGTCAGCGAGTCTGTTGACTGCTGACATCATCCTCTAGTCATGCTGACGTCATAATTCATTTAGATAATTCTATTAAAATAAATAAATCCCAAAAAATGCAAAAATCTTCGAAAATTCGTAGAAAATAAACCGTAGCTCAGATCGAAAAACTTTATACATGAAAGTTGCTTAGAACGACGAGATGAATCTGATCGTGTCGTCTGTTTCCATGTCGGAACCCCCTACGCAGAAGAACCCATAAAATTTTAGCCTGATTCCGGTATATGAATAGTGCATATTCACCGGTTAATAAATCCAATTTAAATCCTAAAATAACTAAAATGACTTAGACATATTTTTATGCAACCCTGCACTGCATCCTAGGCATGGCAAGCTCTGTGTTGCAATATTGCTGTGTATTTATTTGTTTCCTCCCCCTCTTCCCTCTCGGTAGACCCCGACGTCGACGTAGCTCCTGAGACCGACGCAGCTCCGGAGGTCGACTACGCCCCTGACGATCAGACCCTTGCCGCCGAGCTTCCAGGCAAGCACCCCCCTTTTGAGCATTCCGATATCGCCTACTCTTTTCTCTCTTATGCTTGCATTAGAAGTTACTGCTGCTACTGTTATCCTATTTCTGCTACATAGCCTGTTTATTGTAACCTGCTATTTTTACCTACTCGCTTATCCTAAACTGTTTAGTATAGATTGGGTAGAGACCCAGCAGAGACCCCACTTTATCCCGACTGCCCCGCTGGATCATCAGAAGACCCGATCAACGGGATCGAAGACCAGGCCCCGGCACCGCACATCCCTTTCCCCTTAGTTGCTCAACACTACTGGGTTACTATCGAGTGCCGAGGGTGATACCTTGTAAGCACTTCTGATGATAACCTTGTAGGTTAGTTATTCGGTCGTGGTCAGCGAGGGTGATTCCTCCTACCCCACCCCCGATAACGACACCGTCGCGCAACTCCTCAGGAGTGGACTTCGAGGGTGATTCCTCCTTCGTTCACCTTGATGTTTACGTCAGGTTGGAATCCAACGAGGGTGATGCCTCGGATTCCTTCTTGATGTGGTAGCCACATGGATGCCTTTACATTACTGTTGATATTGATTATTCTGGATAAAGACGGGTCGGCCCTGAGGGGTACCCGCACAAGATTATGATGAGAGTGATATGGAGTCGGGTGGACCTGGATGGTGCCCGAGAGCTAAACACGAGGCGTGGCCGGGCATTCTTAGCCCTTGCCACAAGTCCTCGAGACGGGGCGACGGGGTCACATCTTTCATGAGTCTCTGCTCATTACCACACTACCAACACACTAAGTGTTTGGATATTTGATCCGAGGGGCCTCTGGCCTGATAGCACTAACCATCACATGGGCATAGTATGGGCGTTCTGCGTCATATACTTCAGCCGGAGCTTAATAGACGTCAGCGACTGAGCGGCACGCGCTGGGTTGGACTGGTAACGCCCTGCTCTTGTATAAGGGGGGCTAGGTCTGCTCACCGGCCGCGTTCGCAACATGCAGGAGTTCCCGGGGCGATGGCCCAAGACCCCTGGGGGCATAGGGTTAGTCCGGCGTGCTAACCTCTCTGTTAGGTATTCAGTCGGGTTGCGGCGTATCGTTTGGCCGAGGCCGGGCATGACCCAGAAAAGTGTGTCCTGCCAGAGTTAAGTGAGCGTGGTGGGTAAGTTGCTGCACCCCTGCAGGGAAGTACTAATCTATCGATAGCCTGTCCTACGTTAACAGACACTCAGAGTTGTATCCTGATCGGTACAACTAGGACTGGTGACTTGAGATGATACTGGATAGTATGGCTCTAGGATTGCTTTCTCGCAGGGAGTCGAGGAAGGATCTCTGGGCAAGGTTGATAACATTACTACTACTTTACATTATGTTAATCCGCACTCTTCTAATGCTGCAAGACCGATGAAGATGCTTGAAGATGCTAGTCTTCGATAGGACTAGGCCTTCCTCTCTATTCTGGCATTTCTGTAGCCCAGTCCACATATACAGCCTCCTTTGATAATGTTGCATATGTAGTGTAGATCCTTGCTTGCTGAGTACTTTGGATGAGTACTCACGTTTGCTTTGCTTTCTTTTTCTCCCCATATCCATTTGTCGCAACCAGATGACGGAGTCCCTGAGCCAGCTGCCCCCGCCGACGGCTACTACTACTACTACCCTCCCGGCGAGTACTACTAGGAGGAGCCGACCGATGACCAGGAGTAGGTTCGGAGGGTCCTAGGCAGGATGCCTAAGCCTTTCGATCGTAGTGTTTTATTTTGCCCCGCCTTCTTAAGGGCCCATCTGTACTCTGTTATATATGTACCCAGATATCTGATGCTTTCGCTGACACTTGTATGCCATCGATCTATGTATTCGAGCCCTCGAGGCCCTGGCTTGTATTATAAAGCTTGTATGAATTTATTTATGTTTTAGAGTTGTGTTGTGATATCTTCAAGTGAGTCCTTAGGCTTAATCGTGTGCATTTGCGTGTATGGTTAGTGCATGATTAAGACGGGGTCGTCACAGGTTGGTATCAGAGCCGACTACCTCTAGGAATTCCCCTTTCCAACTCCTTGGCCGAAGTTGAGTCTAGTAACTAAAAACTGTTTTACTAACTTGGCTGTGTGGCTTACGGGCCCACGTCGCCAAATGGGTGGTATTAGGATCTTTTATTCCTCATCTTTACTCTTGGACTCTGATCTCTCTTCTATTCGGGTTTAATAAATTTACTAAGGCCAACATTTAGGATCTCGTAAATTCCGTCCACCCGGAGAGCTGGATATCTGTGCGGTTTCCCTGTCATTGATCTGATTAGTCTGATAATCATTTTCCTTTCCATTGTTTTGTTTAACCTTTCTCTGCGAGATATGTTATACTTCTCATCATCAAATGACAATCCTGAATTTCCTTTATTTCAGATGGATCGTCTGTTTCCACCATGTCCTACGATGCAGCTTGTGCTTCACACTTGGGCTCGTGATGCCCCTGGTTTTCCAGCTGTCCTGATCACCCTCCTGACCAGACTGGGTTACCGCTGGTACCCTGAGTACATGGTCTACGAGGTTTACTGCGAGTTCAACCAGGAGCAGTACTATGCTGATGTTCGTATCTATGATTAGTAGGATGACTCAGACACTGAGCTGTACCTTTTCCATGGTATCGGCGTGATGATTGAGATGGCAGTCCATGATGCCGCCTACTCTGCTGTCGCATGTCGCCGAGGAGAGCTCAGTGTTAGCTTGGATGCCTCTCAGTTTCGATACATTCCGTGTGCCCCTGCTGGAGATGCTACTGGATACTACACAGCTATCTGTGCCCTGTACGAGCCTCATCGCTACGATCCGCGAGTTCTGATTCAGTGTACTCTGGCTCTGGATCGCACTATTCGGGCTCTTGCCGTCGAGTTGTTTGCCACTCGAGCACGACTCTACGATGCTATGATGCAGTTGCTACCAGCTGTTCGTGCAGGGATACATCCGGAGCACATCCTTTACCCGCGCAGGACCGAGATGCCACCAGGGATCGATTGGCCTGCTGTGGGAGGTCACACACCTGCACGTGGACCTCTTATTTCAGTTCGAGACCGGGTTCTGCATCAGAGTGCACATGGAGCGCAGGATCCTTCTGCGACAAACATCCGTCGTCCGCACTTGCAGCTACCCTGTTTCAGTGGTTTTCTCCGACGTTGATGTAGCCTTTGTTATGTCTCGTTGTGTACTTCCTTACCGCGTGCCTGCGTGCCGCCTAGCATGTCTAGCTTTTGAATTTGCGCCGTTATGCTGTCCGAATGTAACTGACTCTGTATGGATCTGTATGTCTTAATGACTACTGTTAAGCATCTGTTACTAAACACTCGCAATAGCTTCTGCTAAACTACCCCTGTTGAATTTAGCAGGATGGATGATAATAATCCACCACCGCCGCTATCGCCTGACTATATGGCTGCTATGATGCAACAATTTGAACTCAACCGTCAGTTCATGACTGGAATTATGGATCAATTCCCCCGTCCCAATGCCAACCATCAGCCAGCTTCAATTACGCTGCCAGAGTTTGTGCGTCTCAATCCATCGGTATTCCGCAACACAGTTAATCCGCTGGATGCCGATGACTGGCTGCGTGATATCTTCTATGAAATGGAGTCAGCTGATGTTCCCCCTGTCAGCTTTGTCACATTCGCGACATACTTCCTGAAGGGACCCGCAGCACAATGGTGGGCAACTCACAGACATACCTTACCCCCTGGCACTGTCGTCACCTGGGTGGAATTCAAGGCTGCTTTTCGTGCCCGGTATATTCCGCAAGGAGTTATAGATCGGAAGAAGGCCGAGTTCCGCAGCCTCATTCAAGGCAACAAGACTGTAGAAGTGTATCAGCGTGAGTTCCTTGATTTGTCTCGCTACACTGAAAAAGACATCCCCACTGATGCTCGTAGGCAGGAGAAGTTCCGTGAAGGGCTACACCATGACATTCAGCTAGCCCTGCTCGTCCAAGACTTTCCTGACTTCACCACCTTGGTGAACAAGGCCATCATGGTCGAGACTGGTCTGAAGAAGCACAAGGAAGCGACCAGACGCACCCGTGAAGCGGGCTCATCTTCGGGCTCGTCTTCGTAGAAGCGCCGCATCTGGATTCCACAAAGCATGTACCGTCCAACAGCTCCAGTGTACAGACCTGCTTATGCTGCACCGCGTCTGCCTCCTCCACCACCGAGGCAGCCTCTTCGAGCTGCACCACCTCGAGCTCCTGCACCACGTCCAGACAGTGGACTCTGCTTCAAGTGTGGCCAGCCAGGTCACCGTGCCAGAGACTGTTCTCAGAGCCAGAATCAGCTAGTGCCTCTTCCTGCTGGCCGTGGTAATAGTCGTGGAATTCCTCAGCAGCGTAACAACAATGGCAGACCTTCTTATGGTCGTGGGCAAGCCATCCATGTCAACATGAATGAAGACCCAGACCAACCAGCTACTATGATGGGTACACTTCCTGTTAACTCGGCACCAGCTTCTGTTTTATTTGATTCAAGAGCATCGCATTCTTTCATGTCTGAAGAATTCGCATTCATGCATGGCATTAAATATGATAAGTTGCACCATCCGTTAGCGGTAAATACTCCCGCGGGCCAGTGCCAAGCTTCCCTATTCAGCCCCGAAGTCACTATTGAGATAGAAGGGTTGAAGTTTCAGGCATTTCCCATATTCCTCAAGTCATCTAGCATTGACCTTATATTGGGAATGGATTGGTTGAAGGCTCACTATACCTCAATCAATTGTGCCACAAAAGTTGTACACCTCCTACATCCATCAAATGAGTTAATGAATTACCGTGCTCATATCACTCAGAACGCCGAGGCTCAAATTTATGCCTTGAATGCGTTGAACGCTTCTCTGCTTGAGGGGATCAAAAACATTCCAGTCGTCTGTGACTTCCAGGATGTTTTTCCAGAAGAACTTCCAGGAATACCCCCTGCTAGAGCTGTCGAGTTTGTTATCGACTTGAAGCCTGGCACCACTCCTATTGCGAAGCGTCCTTACAAGATGCCTCCGCACCACCTTCTCGAGCTTAAGGAAGAAATTGATAAATCACTTAAGAAGGGCTTCATCCGTCCTAATTCCTCTGCCTGGGGAGCACCATCACTCTTCGTCAAGAAGAAAGATGGTACAAATAGGCTAGTCCAAGATTACCGTCCTATCAACCAGGCAACCATTCAGAATAAATATCTACTTCCTCGGATCAATGATTTGTATGATCAACTAGCTGGATCATCGGTGTTTTCTAAACTCAACTTGTGGATGGGTTATCACCAGATCCGTGTCCGTGAAGAGGATATTCCAAAGACCGCCTTCGTTACTCATTAAGGCTCCTATGAATACACCGTCATGTCATTTGGCCTAACAAATGCTCTAGCTACGTTCACCTGCCTGATGAATTATATATTCTTGGATTACCTCGACAAGTTCGTCGTGGTATATCTGGATGATATTCTAGTATATTCGAAGAATAAGGAAGAACATGCCGAACATCTTCTCCTTGTTCTGGAGAGACTTCGAGAACATAAGTTGTATGCCAAGTACTCCAAGTGTGAATTCTGGCTTACCGAAGTAACTTACCTTGGACATGTGATTTCCAAGGATGGTATCGCCGTTAACCCGGAGTGTGTTCAGGCTATCCTTGACTGGACTCCTCCGAAGAATGCCAAACAAGTCAGAAGTTTTCTCGGCCTTGCAAGTTTTTGCCGCCGATTCGTCGAGAACTTTTCCAAGATTGCCAAGCCCCTGACTAACCTGCTCCTCAAAGGTGTTAAGTTTGAGTGGATAGATAAATGCCAGGAAAGTTTCCAGACCCTCAAGGACAAGCTTACTTCTGCTCCAGTGCTTGCTCCTCCGGATTCTCGCAAAGACTTTGTAATTTATTGCGACGCTTCTCGTCAGGGATTAGGTTGTGTCCTAACGCAAGAACGAAAGGTAATTGCATATGCCTCGCGGCAATTGCGTCTGCATGAAGAAAACTATCCAGTGCATGATCTCGAACTCGCTGTTGTGATCTATGCTTTGAAGCAGTGGCGACACTACCTCCTTCATAATCGCTGTGAGATATATACCGACCATCAGAGTCTGAAGTACTTGTTCACTTAACCCGATCTTAATCTCCGTCAACAGCGATGGTTGGAAATAATTACAGACTATGACTGTGGTATTTCTTATACCCCTTGCAAGGCTAATGTGATGGCTAATGCCTTGAGCCGCAAGTCCTATTGCAACAACCTCATGGTTAAGCAATCTCAACCCCACCTTTATGAAGAACTGCGCAAGTTGAATCTCTGTATCATTCCGCAGGGTTCTCTTAATAACCTTGTGGTACAACCAGATCTTGAGAAAGCTGTAAAGATTGCGCAAGCCAAAGATGCTGAAGTAGATCTAATGAAGAAAGAGCTTCACCTTGAGAAGTATCGAGATTTCTCAATTGCTGAAGATGGAACCTTATATTTCTGAGACCTCATTGTGGTACCTCGCTTCGAACTTATGACTGACAAAGTCATGAAGGAGGCTCATGATACACCGCTGTCTATCCATCCGGGAAGCACCAAGATGTATCGCGATCTTCGACAAAGGTACTGGTGGTCCAGAATGAAGCAGGATATCGCTAGATATGTTGCTGAATGTGACGTTTGCCGTCGCGTGAAATCAGAACATCAGAAGCCTGCTGGAATTCTTCAACCACTTCCTATTCCTTTGTGGAAATGGGATAAGGTTCAAATGGATTTCATTACTAGTCTTCCCAAGTCTCAGAAGGGTCACGATGATATTCTTGTCGTCGTCGACCAACTTTCCAAGGTTGCACATCTTCTGCGTGTCAAGGAGAATATCACCGCTAGCCAGCTAGCAGAATTGTATATCTCCAGAATTGTTTCACTCCACGGTATTCCGAAGGAGATCAGTTCAGACTGTGGTGGTCTTTTCACCTCCAAGTTCTGGGAAAGTTTCCAAGAAGCTATGGGAACTCACATTACCTGGAGTTCAGCTTATCATCCACAATCCCAAGGCCAAGTTGAGCTAGTTAATCAAGTGCTTGAAGATATGCTTCGGGCTTGTGTTATATCGTTCGGTAAGAAGTGGGAAGAATCTCTCCCGTTTGCAGAATTCTCTTATAATAACAGCTATCAAGCCAGCTTGAAAATGGCCCCCTTCGAAGTACTTTATGGACGTAAGTGTCCAACCCCTCTGAATTGGTCAGAAACTGGGGAACAACCACTCGTGGGACCGGACATTATTCAACACGCCGAAGAACAAGTCCGTATTGTCCGAGAAAATCTCAAGGCGGCTCAGGACCGCCAGAAGAGCAATTATGATCGCAAACGATGGGGCTTGACCTATCAACCATGTGATCAAGCTTATCTTTGTGTCACTCCTATGAAGGGCACCCGTCGCTTTGGGATCAAGGGCAAGTTAGCTCCACGCTACATTGGTCCCTTCTGCATTGTTGCTAGACGTGGACATGTGGCATATAAATTGGAGTTGCCACCGCAATTCTCTCATATCCACGACGTCTTCCATGTGTCGCAACTTCGTAAATGCTTCAAGGAATCTCCACACCGCACCGTGGATCACAAGATGCTCGAATTGCAAGATGATCTTTCTTATAAGGAGCATCCGATCCGCATTCTTGATGAAGCTGAACGTCGAACTCATCAGAAGACGACCAAGTTCTTGAAAGTGCAGTGGTCGAATCACACTGAAGATGAAGCCACTTGGGAACGCGAGGATCATCTTTGGGAAGAATATCCCGACCTCTTTCCTTCTACCTCCTAAATTCTCGAGACGAGAATTTCTTTTAGAGGAGGAGAATTTGTAACACCCCCATGTAATAGCCACTGTGATCATCTGCTAATAATGCCAAGTCACTTCATTTGCAGTGCCTAGTCATAGTGGTTAATCAAAACAATTCAAATTCTATTCTGAAAATCAACTCAAATTCAAAAGTGAAATATGAAGTTGCTCAAACACTGTCGGAAAAATGTTCATTAATTAGCAAATAATCCAGAAGCGATTATAAAAGCATAATCAATATTAAATGAGTTAGCTAAATGACTCAAACAACATGAAACAGCACCAAAACAGAACTATTCAAATCATTTATGATAATATCAAATACAAATAAAATCCTACTTTGCCCAAACCAGTTTTGTTGAAAGTTAACGTTGCACTGTAATATTTGGGCCAAGTCTCACATTTTACAAAAGTGCAAATGTGGTCTAACAATTAACAAAATAGAAAAGAAATAAAGAAACAGAAAATAGAAAATAAAACGAGGCACTGTGCACTGGGCCTAAGTGCACAGTGCCCCGAGCCCAGCCCACCACGGCCTCTTTCTCCCTCTTCCCCTCTCTCTTTGTCGCCGTGTCGCCATCGACGTGGCTGCGCGCGTGCGAGTCAGCCGTTCGCCGACACGGCGGCAGCCACCGACGCCGCAAGGAGATAAGGGCGAGCCCATCCATCTCCCCTGGTCCTCCTCGCCCATTCTCCCCCTTCTCTCCCTCGACCGCTTCGCCTCTCCCCTCTCTGCCACATCTGCCGAGCGCCATCGCCGCCGCTGCCGAGTCGATCCCGCGGCCACTCGCCGCGCCTTACCTCATCGCCGTGTCCCTCGACTACACCGACTGCATCATCTCCGACCATGAATGGGCGCCGGGGAGCACAGCAGCACCGGATCCGCTTCGTCCCCATCCACCTTGGGCACCGGCGAATCCCGCCGACCCCGGCCTCCCTCTGCGCTCCTAAGCATTCAAAGAGCCCCCTTGAGCTCCCTCGGTGAGCTACCGTCCCACCCCCTCTCTTTTCCATGTCGTTCGCGAGCTCCAGAACAACGAACCACAGTGGCCGGACCCGCCGCTGCCTGGACACACCGTAGCCACGATGACCCTTGGGTCCAGTGCGGGCCACCGTCACGCTCGCTGTGACACATAGAGGCCTTCTGGCGCTTTAGCTTGCTCGTTAACGCGCCGCGTCGTCATTCCTGACTTCACCGGAACGACGGCGCCCGCCTCGCTCATCGCCGTCGCTTTTTCCGGCAGCCCCAGCTCCGTCCAGTAGCACCAATCGATGCGGCGGACTCTTGTTGTTCGAACGCAGGTAGCTGCACGTTAAACAACCCTCTGTAGCTGATTTTTGATCGACTCCGGCGAAGATCCGCCGTGGTAGAGGTCGCCGGAGTAGCTCCGGCGCCGCTGACCGACGTGGCCTGACCGGTGGGCCATCCCAGGTCACTGGCCGCTGGGTCCCGCGAGCCCAGTTGACCAGTTGACCAAGTCAACTGGCTGACTGGGCTGGTCCGTGTTTATGACATGTGGGCCCCTCTGTTATTTAGTTTAATTAAAACATTTTATAATTAAAAAATAATTAGTTAAACTAATTACCCCTAATTAACCCTGTTAGTTAATTTAATCCACTATTAAGCTAACAGAGGCTGACATGTGGGTCCCACCGGACCCACATGTCAGGTTTGACCCTGGTCAGCGAGTCTGTTGACTGCTGACATCATAATTCATTTAGATAATTCTGTTAAAATAAATAAATTCCAGAAAATGCAAAAATCTTTGAAAATTCATAGAAAATAAACCGTAGCTCAGATCGAAAAACTTTATACATGAAAGTTGCTCAGAACGATGAGACGAATCTGATCATGTTGTCTGTTTCCATGTCAGAACCCCCTACATAGAAGAACCCATAAACTTTTAGCCCGATTCTGGTATATGAATAGTGCATATTCACCGGTTAATAAATCCAACTTAAATCCTACAATAACTAAAATGACTTAGACATATTTTTAGGCAACCCTGCACTGCATCCTAGGCATGGCATGCTCTGTGTTCAATATTGCTGTTTATTTATTTGTTTCCTCCCCATCTTCTCTCTCGGTAGACCCCGACGTCGACGTAGCTCCCGAGACCGATGCAGCTCCGGAGGTCGACTACGCCCCTGACGATCAGACCCTTGCCGCCGAGCTTCCAGGCAAGCACCCCCCTTTTGAGCATTCCGATATCGCCTACTCTTTTCTCTCTTATGCTTGCATTAGAAGTTACTGCTGCTGCTGTTATCCTATTTCTGCTGCATAGCCTGTTTATTGTAACCTGCTATTGTTACCTACCTGCTTATCCTAAACTGCTTAGTATAGGTTGGGTAGAGACCCAGCAGAGACCCCACTTTATCCCGACTGCCCCGCTGGATCATCAGAAGACGCGATCAATGGGATCGAAGACCAGGCCCTGGCACCGCACATCCCTTTCCCCTTAGTTGCTCGACACTACTGGGTTACTATCGAGTGCCGAGGGTGATACCTCGTCGGCACTTCTGATGATAACCTTGTAGGTTAGTTATTCGGTCGTGGTCAGCGAGGTTGATTCCTCCTACACCACCCCCGATAACGACACCGTCGCGCAACTCCTCAGGAGTGGACCTCGAGGGTGATTCCTCCTTCATTCTCCTTGATGTTTATGTCAGGTGGGAATCCAACGAGGGTGATGCCTCGGATTCCTTCTTGATGTGGTAGCCACACGGATGCCTTTACATTACTGTTGATATTGATTATTCTGGATAAAGACGGTTCGGCCCTGAGGGGTACCCACATGTGATTATGATGAGAGTGATATGGAGTCGGGTGGACCTGGATGGTGCTCGAGAGGTAAACACGAGGCGTGGCCGAGCATTCTTAGCCCTTGCCGCAAGTCCTTGAGACGGGGCGACGGCGTCACATCTTTCATGAGTCTCTGCTCGTTACCGCACTACCAACACACTAACGGTTTGGATATTTGATCCGAGGGGCCTCTTGCCTGATAGCACTAACCATCACGTGGGCATAGTATGGGCGTTCTGCGTCGTATACTTCAGCCGGAGCTTAATAGACGTCAGCAACTGAGCGGCGCGCGCTGGGTTGTACTGGTAACGCCCTGCTCTTGTATAAGGGGGGCTAGATCTGCTCACCGGCCGCGTTCGCAACGTGCAGGAGTTCCCGGGGCGATGGCCCAAGACCCCTGGGGGCATAGGGTTAGTCCGGCGTGCTGACCTCTCTGTTAGGTATTCAGTCGGGTTGCGCCGTATCGTTTGGCCGAGGCCGGGCATGACCCAGAAAAGTGTGTCCGGCCGGAGTTAAGCGAGCGTGGTGGGTAAGTTGCTGCACCCCTGCAGGGAAGAACTAATCTATCGATAGCCTAACCTACGGTAACGGACACTCGAAGTTGTATCTCTATCAGTACAACTAGAACTGGTGACTTGAGATGATACTGGATAGTATGGCTCTGGGATTGCTTTCTCGCAGGGAGTCGAGGAAGGATCTCTGGGCGAGGTTGGTAACATTACTACTACTTTACATTATGTTAATCTGCACTCTTCTAATGCTGCAAGACCGATGAAGATGCTAGTCTTCGATAGGACTAGGCCTTCCTCTCTATTCTGGCATTTCTGCAGCCCAGTCCACATATACAACCTCCTTTGATAATGTTGCATATGTAGTGTAGATCCTTGCTTGCTGAGTACTACTATGAGGAGCCGACCGATGACCAGGAGTAGGTTCGGAGGGTCCTAGGCAGGAGGCCTACGCCTTTCGATCATAGTGTTTTATTTTGCCCCGCCTTCTTAAGGGCCTATCTGTAACTCTATTATATTTGTACCCAGATATCTGATGCTTCCGCTGACACTTGTATGCCATTGAGCTATGTATTCGAGCCCTCGAGGCCCTGCCTTGTAATATAAAGCGTGTATGACTTTATTTATGTTTTAGAGTTGTGTTGTGATATCTTCAAGTGAGTCCTTAGGCTTAATCGTGTGCATTTGTGTGGATGGTTAGTGCACGATTAAGCCAGGTCGTCACATAAAAGTTCTCGGATTGGAACGAAACTTTGCGAGGATTTTTTATACAATAAAAGAGAATTTCTGGAGCCAAGAACCACCGGAGGGGGGCACCAGGGTGGGCACAACCCACCAGGGCGCACCCCCCTCCTGGCGTGCCCCCGTGGGTTGTCCCCACCTGGTGGCCCCGCAGTCCTCAACCCTGACACTATAAAATCACATTTTCGGAGAAAAAAAATCAGAGAAAAAGAATTATCACGTTTCGCGAGATGGAGCCGCTGCCACCTCCTATTCTTCATCGGGAGGCCAGATCTGGAGTCCGTTTGGGGCTCCGGAGAGGGGGATCTTCGATCTTCGTCATCACCAACCCTTCTCCATCGCCAATTCCATGATGCTCCCCACCGAGAGTGAGTAGTTCCTTCATAGGCTTGCTGGTTGGTGAGGAGTTGGATGAGATTCATCATGTAATTGAGTTAGTTTTGTTAGGGCTTGATCCCTAGTATCCATTATGTTCTTAGATTGATCTTGCTATGACTTTGCCATGCTTAATGCTTGTCACTTTGGGCCCGGGTGCCATGATTTCAGATCTGAACCATTTATGTTATCACCATTATATCTATGTTCTAGATCCGATCTTGCAAGTTATAGTCACCTACTACGTGTTATGATCCGACAACCCAGGAGTGACAGAAGTCGGGACACTTCCCGGTGATGACCGTAGTTTGAAGAGTTCATGTATTCACTATGTGTTAATGCTTTGTTCCGGTTCTCTATTAAAAGGAGGCCTTAATATCCCTTAGTTTCCATATGGACCCCGCTACTACCGGAGGGTAGGACAAAAGATGTCATGCAAGTTCTTTCCATAAGCACGTACAACTATTTACGGAATACATGCCTACATTATATTTATGAACTGGAGCTTGTGCCGTATCGCCCTAGGTTATGACTGTTATATGATGAATATCATCCAACGAATTCACCGATCCAATGCCTACAAATTTCTCTCATATTGTTCTTGCTAAGTTACTACTGCTATCGTTACTGTTACACTTGCTACAAAATCATTGCTATCACTGTTACTGTTACTATTGCTGATGGTACTACTATCAAAACTATCATATTACTTTGCTACTGATCACTTTGCTGTAGATAATTAATCTCCAGGTGTGGTTGACTTGACAACTCAACTGCTAATACTTGCAAATATTCTTTGGCTCCCCTTGTGTCGAAACAATAAATTTGGGTTGAATACTCTACCCTCGAAAACTGTTGCGATCCCCTATACTTGTGGGTTATCACAAAGCAAAACTCAAAACTAGATCATACTAAAAAACTTTATTCTACTAAACCAAGATATAACCAAAAGGATCGAACAAAGAAAAACGATAAAAGTAAAGATGTGATGGTGATACGATACCGGGGCACCTCCCCCAAGCTTGGCACTAGCCAAGGGGAGTGCCCTTACCCATATATTCAAGTCTCTTTCTTTGGAGGTGGTGATGATGGAGTTGATGATGTTGTGGGCTTGTCCTCCATCTTCCAGGGCATAGGTTCACCATCATAGAAAGATGAATGAGTCTCCGGAATCCTCAAATCTGCAGCCAAACTCATCCTCTTAAATCTATATTCATACTCATAGTTCTGGTTCTGCAGGTCATAGATCTGGGCTTGGAGATGCTCGATTTTCTCATGAAGCTTGAAGATGGCCTTCCCAATCTCACTAGCATCCAGCTTGTGGTCGCAGGTAAAATCCGTGATCATGGAGTGATTGTCGTTGAGTCCGCGCTCCACCATCCCTTTGCACCTGAACACCTCTTGCTCCACCGCTTCGAGCCTGGACTCCACACTTCCGGTCCTTCTTGGCCCTTGAACATCACAGATGTGAAGCACCCCCTCGTGCATCTCAATGGTTTGATGGTGTTGTAGCACCTCCGCAAGGTAGGGTTGATGACCTTCTCAAAAAACTTGTCCTTGGGGGCGCTTGGAGACGCCATGGCAATCTAGATCTGTCAGGAAAAACAGCTCGAAACAAGAATAGAGGATATTGCCGTGATACAGTGGTCAAAACCTTCGGGAGATTATATAATGAATTTTTACCGACCAAAAGAAGTATATTGCAAGATAACGGAGTCCGGGAGGCACACGAGATAGCCACAAGCCTGGGAGGCGCGCCCAGGGGGTAGGGCGTGCCCCCAAGGCTTGTCGCCTCCTCGTGCACTTTTCGGACTACTTTTTATTTTCCAATTTTTTTAAATATTCCATAGCGGAGTAAAATTGCTTTTGGGAAAGTTTTGGAGTCGGTTTACTTACTGTATCACATACCTATTCCTTTTCGGGCTGTAGAGCGTTCTGGTAGGTCTCCCTTACATACTCCTCCGGTGTTATGATATTAATAATATTGGTTTCAACATTTATGGGAGTACCTGATATATAATGTTTGATTCTTTGCCCGTTTACCACCTTCGGGCTATTGCCCTCGGCGTTGTTGATCTTGATGGCACCGGAACGATAAACTTCCTCAATAATGTAAGGCCCTTCCCATTTAGAGAGAAGTTTTCCTACAAAAATCTTAAACGAGAATTGTATAGCAAGACATAGTCACCTACATTGAATTCACGCTTTTGTATCCTTTTGTCATGCCATCTTTTAACCTTTTATTTAAACAATTTGGCATTCTCATAGGCCTGGGTTCTCCATTCATTAAGTGAGTTAATGTCAAATAACCTCTTCTCACTGGCAAGTTTGAAATCATAGTTGAGCTCTTTAATTGCCCAATAAGCTTTATGTTCTAGTTCAAGAGGTAAGTGACATGCTTTTCCATAAAACATTTTATATGGAGACATACCATAGGGTTTTTATAAGCAGTTCTATAACCGATAATGCATCATCAAGTTTCTTAGACCAATTCTTTCTAGATCTATTAACAGTCTTTTGCAAGATCAATTTTATTTCTCTATTACTCAATTCCACTTGACCACTAGACTGAGGATGATAAGGAGATGCAATTCTATGGTTAACATCATACTTAGCAAGCAATTTGCGAAAGGCACCATGAATAAAATGTGAACCACCATCAGTCATTAACTATCTAGGGACTCCAAACCTCAGGAAAATAACTTCTTTAAGCATTTTAATGGAGGTGTTATGATCAGCACTACAAGTTGGAATAGCATCTACTCACTTAGTAACATAATCAATAGCAACCAAAAAATGTGTATACCCATTGGAGGAAGGAAAAGGTCCCACATAATCAAATCCCCAAACATCAAATGGTTCAATAACAAGTGAATAATTCATAGGCATTTCCTGCCGTCTACTAATATTATTAATTCTTTGACATTCATCACAAGACAAGACAAACTTACGAGCATCTTTTAAGAGAGTAGGCCAATAAAAACCGGATTGTAATACCTTGTGTGCAGTTCTGTCTCTAGCATGGTGTCCCCCGTAGGCCTCGGAGTGATACTTGCGTAGGATATGTTCCTGTTCATGCTCATGTACACAACATCTAATAACACCATCTACTCCTCTATAAAGGTGTGGGTCATCCCAGAAGTAATGTCTTAAATCATAGAAAAAACTTTTTCTTTTGTTGGTATGTGAAACTAGGTGGTAAAAATTTAGCAACAATATAATTAGCATAGTCTGCATACCATGGAGTACTATGAGAATCATTTATAACAGCTAATTGTTCATCAGGAAAGCTATCATCAATAGGTAATGGGTCGTCAAGAATATTTTCTAACATAGACAAGTTGTCTGCTACGGGGTTCTCAGCTCCTTTTCTATCAATAATATGTAAATCAAATTCTTGTAGCAAAAGAACCCACCTAATAAGTCTAGGTTTAGCATCTTTATTTTCCATAAGATATTTAATAGCACCATGATCAGTGTGAACTGTTACCTTAGAGTCAACAATATAAGATCTAAACTTGTCACAAGCAAATACGACTGCTAATAAATTCTTTTTCAGTAGTAGCATAATTACTTTGAGCACTGTCTAGAGTTTTACTAGCATAATGGATAACATTTAATTTCTTATCAACTCTTTGTCCTAGAACAACACCAACTGCATAATCACTAGCATCACACATAATTTCAAAGGGTAGGTTCCAATCAGGTGGTTTAAAAATAGGTGTAGAGATTAAGGATTTCTTAAGTATTTCAAATGCTTCTACACAATCATCATCAAAAACAAATGGAACATCTTTTTGCAAGAGATTAGTAAGAGGCCTAGAAATTTTAGAGAAGTCTTTAATAAATCTCCTATAGAAACCAGCATGACCAGGGAAACTTCTTATACCTTTGATATCTTTTGGACACGACATTTTTTCAATAGCATCAACTTTAGCTTTATCAACTTCAATACCTCTTTCGGAGATTTTATGCCCCAAGACAATACCTTCATTAACCATAAAGTGGCACTTCTCCCAGTTCAAGACAAGATTAGTTTCTTCACATCTCTGCAAAATTTGATCAAGGTTGCTTAAGCAATCATCAAAAGAAGTTCCATATACGGAGAAATCATCCATGAAAACCTCAACAATCTTTTCACAAAAGTCAGAGAATATAGCAGTCATACATCTTTGAAAAGTAGCAGGTGCATTGCATAAACCAAAAGGCATATGTCTATAAGCAAAGGTACCAAAAGGGCATGTAAAAGTAGTTTTTTCTTGATCCTCTTGTGACACAGGTATTTGAGAAAAACCAGAATAACCATCTAGAAAGAAAAAATGTGTATGTTTTGACAGTCTTTCTAGCATTTGATCAATGAATGGTAGAGGGTAATGATCTTTCCTAGTAGATTTATTTAATTTTCTAAAATCAATTACCATTCTATAACCTCTAACAATTCTTTGTGGAATCAATTCATTCTTATGATTAGGAACAACAGTAATACCTCCCTTTTTAGGGACACAATGAACAGGACCTACCCATCTACTATCAGCAATAGGATAAATTATACCTGCTTCCAGAAGCTTTAATATTTCATTTCTTACCACTTCTTTCATCTTGGAATTCAACCGTCGTTGCTGATCAATGACTGGTTTAGCATCAGGTTCCATATTAATTTTGTGCTGACATAGAGTGGGACTAATGCCCTTAAGATCATGAAGAGTATTTCCAATAGCTGCACGGTGCTTCTTCAGAGTTCTCAATAATTTCTTTTCTTCATGCTCTGAAAGGTTAGCACTAATAATAACAGGATATATCTTCTTCTCATCAAGATAAGCATATTTCAAAGTATCAGGTAATTGTTTGAGCTCAAACACAGGATCACTCTTGGGTGGTAGAGGATCTCCAACAGTCTCAACAGGTAAATTGTGTTTCAAAACAGGCATTTGTTTAAAGAATATCTCATCTGTTTCAGTTCTTTCATTCATGAACATACCATTTTCATGGTCCAGAAAATATTGTTCTAAAGGATCAGTAGGAGGCACGGCAATAGAAGCAAGACCAATAATTTCATCTTTACTAGGCAATTCTTTATCATGGGGTTGTCTACGAAATTTGGAGAAATTAAACTCATGAGACGCATCCCCAAAACTTACACTAACAATTTCTTTCTCACAATCTATTTTAGCATTAATAGTGTTCAAGAAAGGTCTACCAAATATAATGGGACAAAAATCATCTTCTGGGGAACCAAGAACTAGAAAATTAGTAGGGTATTTTATTTTCCCACACAAGACTTCAACACCTCTAGCAATCCCAATTGGTGAAATAGTATCTCTATTAGCAAGCTTAATAGTGACATCAATATCTTCTATTTTAGCAGGTGCAATATCATTCATAATTTCTTGGTATAAAGTAAAGGAAATTGCACTCACGCTAGCACCCAAATCACATAAGCCATGATAACAATGATCTCCTATTTTAACAGAGACAACAGGCATGCCAACAATAGGTCTATGTTGATCTTTTTCATCGGGTTTAGCAATTCTAGCAGCTTCATCACAGAAATAAATAACATGCCCATCAATATTATCAACCAAGAGATCTTTAACCATAGCAATACTAGGTTCAACTTTAATTTGTTCAGGGGGTGTAGGTGTTCTAGTACAACTCTTACAAACTATAACTGAAGCTTTAGCATGTTCTTTTATCCTAACAGGAAAAATGTGGTTTCTCAATATAAGCAGTAGGAATAACAAGATCAACATTATAAGTAATGGTTTCTTCTTCAGCTTTAATGGGTTCTACTATTTTTACTTCATTGGGAGGATGATATTTAAACCACTTCTCCTTAGGGATATCAACATGAGTAGCAAATGATTCACATAAAAAAGCTACTATCTGAGAGTCAAGTCCATACTTAGTGCTAAATTCATGAAAAGCATCGGTATCCATAAAATATTTAACACAATCAAACTTAAGGTTTATACCTGACTCCTTACCTTCGTCGAGCTCCCAATCTTCAAAGTTGCGTTAAATTCTTTCCAAGAGATCCCATTTGTATTCAGCAGTCTTGTTCATAAAAGAACTAGTACAAGAAGTATCCAGCATGAATTTATCATTACGAGAAAGCCGAGCATAAAAATTCTGAATAATAATTTCTCTTGGGAGCTCATGATTGGGACATGAATATAACATTGACTTAAGACTCCCCCAAGCTAGAGCGATACTTTTTCCTTCACGAGGCCAAAAATTATATATATAATTCTGATCACGATGAACCAGATGCATAGGATAAAACTTTTGATGAAATTCCAATTTCAATCGGTTGTAATTCCAAGCTCCAATATCATCACATAGACTATACCATGTCAATGCCTTTCCCTTCAAAAATAAAGGGAAGACCTTCTTCTTGACATCATCCTCGGGAAAACTTGCAAGATTAAATAATCCACAAACTTCATTGATACGTCTCCGTTGTATCTACTTTTCCTAACACTTTTCCTCTTGTTTTGGACTCTAATTTGCATGATTTGAATGAAACTAACCTAGACTGATGATGTTTTCAGCAGAACTACCATGGTGTTGTTTTTGTGCGGAAATAAATGTTCTCGGATTGGAACGAAACTTTTTGAAGAATTTTTATACAATAGAAGAAAAATACTGGAGCCAAGAACCACCGTAGGGGGCCCCCTGGGTGAGCACAACCCACCCAGGCGCCCCCCTCAGGCGCGCCCAGGTGGGTTGTGCCCACCTGGTGGCCCCGCAGACCCTGATTCCAAATCTATAAAATCCTATTTTTCCAGAAAAAATCAGGAAGGAAGAATTATCTCATTTCGCGATACGGAGCCGCCGCCACCTCTTGTTCTTCATCGGGAGGCCAGATCTGGAGTCCGTTTTGGGCTATGGAGAGGGGGATCTTCGATCTTCGTCATCATCAACCCTCCTTCATCGCCAATTCCATGATGCTCCCCACCGGGAGTGAGTAATTCCTTCGTAGGCTCACTGGTCGGTGAGGAGTTGGATGAGATTCATCATGTAATCGAGTTAGTTTTGTTAGGGCTTGATCCCTAGTATCCATTATGTTGTGAGATTGATATTGCTATGACTTTGCCATGCTTAATGCTTGTCACATTGGGCCCGGGTGCCATGGTTTCAGATCTGAACCATTTATGTTATCACCATTATATCTATGTTCTAGATCCGATCTTGCAAGTTATAGTCACCTACTATGTGTTATGATCTGCAAACCCCGGAGCGACAATAGTCGGGATACTTTCCGGTGATGACCATAGTTTGAGGAGTTCATGTATTCACTATGTGCTAATGCTTTGTTCCGATTCTCTATTAAAAGGAGGCCTTAGTATCCCTTAGTTTCCTTATGGACCCCGCTGCCACGGGAGGGTAGGACAAAAGATGTCAGGCAAGTTCTTTGCATAAGCACGTATGACTATTTACGGAATACATGCCTACATTATATTTATGAACTGGAGCTAGTGCCATAACGCCCTAGGTTATGACTGTTATATGATGAATATCATCCAACGAATTCACCAATCCAATGCCTACAAATTTTCCATATATTGTTCTTGCTAAGTTACTACTATTGCTACTACTGTTACACTTGCTACAAAATCATTGCTATCATTGTTATCGTTATTGTTACTGTTACTACTGCTATCCAAACTATCATACTACTTTGCTCCTGATCACTTTGCTACAAATAATTAATCTCCAGGTGTGGTTGAATGGACAACTCAGCTGCTAATACTTACAAATATTCTTTGGTTCCCCTTGTGTCGAATCAATAAATTTGGGTTAAATACTCTACCCTAAAAAACTATTGCGATCCCCTATACTTGTGGGTTATCAAGACCTTTTTCTGGCGCCGTTGCATGGGAGCATAGCTATATTTGTTGAGTCACTTGGGATTATTGTCAATTTATCACTATGAAGAATCTGAAGGATACAAAGACTAAATTTTTTCCCTCTAAGATGAGGGGTGGTAAGGAACTGCCATCTAGCTCTGCACTTGATTCACCTTCTATTTTGAGTAGACTTGCAACACCACCACATGCTATTAATCCTGATATGTCGCAAGTTATTGATGATGCTACTTCTATAAATACTACTCATGATGATGCTAGTACCTTGCTTGATGATGGTGTGCCACTAGGTGATTTTCTTGATGAACAAATTGCTAGAGCTAAAGATATTGAGAATGCTGAAACTGATGAAATTGTTGAAACTGATGAAGTACTTGATATTGAAAATCTTGAAACACCTATTAGACCTAGCTCTCCTAGATATGAATTGCCTAAGATACCTGAGGGTTATGTTATTGATGAGGAGACAGCTAGAGATTTTCTTGCTTGCAATGATAGGGATGATCTTAAGAAATTATTATGCAAACTGAAGGAGAAATCTTTAAATGCTAGAATGAAATGTTATCCTATGTTTGCTACTTCACCTATATTTGTTGATGATAAGGATTATGAATTCTCTATCGACCCAGAGTTAATTACTTTGGTTGAACCTGATCCTTTCCATGGTTATGAAACTGAAACTGTTGTGGCACATCTTACTAAGCTGAATGACATAGCCACCCTATTTGCTCATGATGAGAAAATTCGCTACTATTATATTCTCAAATTATTTTCATTCTCAATAAAGGGTGATGCTAAGACCTGGTATAATACTCTTGCTCCTGGTTGTGTGCGTAGTCCCCAGGATATGATTTGTTGCTTCTCTGAAAAATATTTTCCTGCTCATAAGAAACAAGCTGCCTTACAGGAAATATTTAACTTTGTGTAAATTGAAGAAGAGAGTCTCCCACAAGCTTGGGGGAGGCTTCTCCAATTGCTTAATGCCTTGCCTGATCATCCTCTTAAGAAAAATGCAATACTTGATATCTTCTATAATGGACTAACCGATGCTTCTAGGGACATCCTAGATAGTTGTGCTGGCTGTGTTTTCAGGGAATGAACTGTTGAACAAGCTGAGGAATTATTGAACAATATATTCAATTTTTTTGATGATTGGAATCTTCCTGAACCTCCGCATAAACCCACTCCAAAGAAGAGGGGCATCTTATATCTTAGTCCGGAACATATGCAAGAGGCAAAGAAATCCATGAAGGAAAAAGGTATTAAGGCAGAGGATGTTAAAAATTTACCTCCTATTGAAGAGATACATGGACTTGATACACCACCACCCAAGGTGGTAGAGGTAAATTCTTTAATGAAATTTAATGATAATGACAATCCTTATAATATGCATCCTAGTCAATGCCTTCATGAGTTTGATAACTATATTAGAAAGCAAGATCACTTCAATGCAAATGTTATGAAACAATTGAAATACAATTCTGATATGATTGCTCGCTTGAGTGACTTGTTATTTAGAATCTCCAATGATGTTAGAGGTGTAGGAAAACATGCCTCTATGGTTCAAACTCAACTAGAACAAGTTGCTAAATCTCAGAGAGAGTTGTCAGAGTAATGACTAGAGGAGGTAGAATGACTCAGGAACCACTGTATCCTGAGGGACATCCTAAAAGAATTGAACAAGACTCTCAAAGAATTAACACTAATGCACCTAGTCCTTCTAAGAAGAAGAAGAAAAAGAAAAATGATAGGACTTTGTATGCCTCTAGTGAACTTGAGATAGAAAAACCTCCTGAAGCTGATAATGATGTTTCTGTCTCTGATGCTGTTGGGGATATAACCCCGAGGTTTGACCCACTGCTGGGTCACATCGTTGGTGACTCAACAGGAAGAAGACCCAAGAAGGTCCATGAAGACTAGCGGCGGCTTACAAGGTGGGCTTGCTGGAGGCCAAGACCCGATGGTGTAATCATGACCCGGAAAGGGTGAGCCGCCATAATGGTGACTTGCTTTGTAAGGCAAGGTGACTTGGAAACCGAGTTGGTCACATTGTGTGATCCGGCTTGGACTCTTGTAAGTCCAGGGCCTCGACCTGTGTATATAAAGGTGAGATTACGGCGGGTTAACTTAACAAACAATTGATCGAGAGCTAGGTGAGGTGATTTTGCTCCCTTGTAATCGATATCCAAGCTATAGTAAAAAAAAAGCAGGAGTAGGCTTTTACCTCGTTGAGAGGGGCCGAACCTGGGTAAACCTTGTGTCCTTGGTCCCATTCAACCCCTTCGAGCTAACCTACGTCGTGATGGCTCCACACCTAAGTCCTTTCACAAGGGCATCTATCGTGACAAAACCACGATAGTTGGCACCCACCATGGGGCTAGAGCATGGTGGTTTCGAGTTCTTGAAGGGCAGCTTCTCAGGGATTGAGGGATACGCCATGGGCCGGATGACTAAGAGTCACCGCGGCAAGCTCTACATCAACGATGCTGGCTGGGGCCCTGAGGCCCACTCAATTGATTACGGGTACCGGGTCCCCGTTGGCGAATCCATGTCTTCGTCGGCAAGATCACGAGTCAGAGCCTGAGCCGGACGCCTGCACCGACATCGTTGAGACGGCTTAGCGCGCGCGACCCGCCGGGGTTCAACCCTGCCGGAAGCACGTTTTCATTGACTCTGTTCATGGGGCGGATCTTGAGGAAGGTTCTGCATCCGGTGGAGAGATGACCATCTATTCAGGTGATGAGTACTCGACCGGAGAAACCGGGTCAATCTATCAGCTTCAGGATGGCAGACTTGGGGGCTATTCCGATGGTGATAGTATTCCGGACCCTTATGAGCCGCCAAGCAGGGCCGCTATTTTTATGGCTGGTACGCAACCAATGGTAAACTCATCAACGGCTGCTGCTATGACATCCGGTTCAACTGCTGCTGCGACAACTCGGGCGGGCAGCTTAGTTCGGCCGCCAGCTCAAGTTTTATCCAAGCTCTTAGGCACTTTGACAACTCTGTTAGCCGCAGAGGTTACTGCGGCGAATCAAGCACATCATAGTGCAGAAGTTGCAAAGGTGCGGGATAAGGTGGCCAAGGCCCAAGAGGATTTTAATGCAGAGAACACCAGGATGGCAGAGGAACGAGCCAAAATGGATGCCGAGTCACAGCGTATCATGGCAGAGGCTTTTCGCTTGAGTTTGGATCAAAACGCCTCTAATGCGGTTCTTCGAAGGAGGTATCAAACCCGTTTTCCTGCATAGTATGAGGCGCAGAATCTTTTTAACACGCCTGGTGCGGGGCCAAGTAACCCGCCAGGCACAACCCGGGTGGCTGAAATCCCAGGAAGCGCCGCGGCGGCTCAGTCCCGATTGCCAGACCCGCCCCATAGGGATCAAACCCCGCCCCGACATTTTTCGATACCGTTTGGTTATTATTCCAACCCGGTAGATAACATGATAGCGGCGGCCACCCGGCTCAATGCAATCCCTATCACAGATGAGACACCTTTTGCAGCTGAGGCGTGGAACGCAATTGAGCTTTTGTGAACAATAGTTGCACAGTAGGAGAAATATACACATAGTCGTGAGAGGGTGCATTCGACACCCCTCCCAAGCCGCAGTTACAGCCGGAGCATTGAGTCGCGGGTGGTTTCTAGTAGCGAGTGACGACGTCGGCTAAATCAAGATGACCCGCCCCGTGGGAATAACCCGCCCCTTACTCATGCTCAGGCGATTGTGGATGATGACAGAGCACGCCGAGAGGCAAAGGCCGCAGCGGCGGCTCTGCTGGGGGCTTATCAACAGCCTCCAGTGACCCCTGCAACGTCAGTAGGAGCTGGTATAATTTCAAGATCTATTGGAGTGCCTTGTTTAGTACCATCCTTACGTAATGAACAATTGCCTAAGGATTTTAAGGGTCCCCGCAAGGTGGCTAACTATACAGGGGATCTCCCCCCTAAGGCCTGGATTGAGAGTTATGAGTTAGCCATGGAGATGCTGGATGTCAATGATGCTGTGTGTGCTAAGTACTTTACTATGATGTTGGACGGACCGGCTCGAACCTGGTTAAAAGGATTACCCGCCAACTCCATCAATTCATGGGCAGAGTTGAAAGCACGGTTCATCCAGAATTTTAAGGGAACATGCAAGCAGCCCTTCACAATTATTGATCTTGATAATTGTGTACAGCGTGAGGGTGAGTCGGCTCACCATTGGGTCCGGCGGGTCTCAGCTATTATGCACTCATCAGTTAGTATTGCGGCGGGTCAGGCGGTTCTGGTCTTGGAGAAGAACTGTCATTTTACCCCCCCCCCTTAAGCAGAAGCTCGGGTGGCTTAAGCGTCATTGTAATGACATGGGAGAGCTCATGGCGGCTCTCATTATGTATGCCAACTCTGACACCACCAAGGATCCCGGATCTGATGATGAAAAATCCAACAAGGGAAAGAAGGGTGGCAATGGTAAGGGTCAGCAGCAAAACATGACAGGGCATAATGGTAACAACCAGGGTAACGGTAGTAAGCATAGATAGCCCGATGGCGGGTCAGATCTTGTAGTTAACACCAACACTGGATATAAAAACCAGCGCCGTAATGGCAATGGTAAGCAGGCCTTTGGAGGGAAGAACTTTAATATTGAGGCGATGATGAATGAGCCTTGCCCAAAACATAGCCTGCCCAATAAACCGGCGACTCATGCTTGGAAGGACTGTTTCATCATGCGGGAGTACAGGAATTCCAACTTCAATCAGAATCATGGCAACAATAATGGCCCGCCTGGTGGGTCAGGATCCGGCTCATAGGGGCCCGGCTTTGGTGGTGGCGGCTCAAGTTCTGGGTATCAAGGATAGGGCAACTAGGGTGGTTATAACCAACAGCCTAGTCAGGGTAATCAGCAGCATCAATCAGGATACTGGAGTAATCCAGAGCAGCTCAACAGTGGCCAGTATCATGTTTTCACCACAAGTCTCTGTAAGCAAGATCAGAAGGTTCATAAACGTGCGGTCAGTGCTGTTGAGCCGGCGGTGCCTCAGTATTTGCGGTGGTCAGAGTATCCAATCACATGGAGTCGAGAGGATCACCCGCTCCGGGTTGATAATCCGGGTCAGCTGGCATTGGTGGTAGCCCCTCAGGTCGGGGGTTATAAATTCACTAAAGTGCTCATGGACGGTGGCATCAGTATCAATATCCTTTACTATGACACCTTTCGCCGGATGAACTTAACTGATAAGGAGCTTAAGCCGTCTTCTAGAATTTTTCATGGCGTGGTACCGGGTAAGTCGGCATATCCGGTTGGTAAGATTGCTTTGGAGGTGGCTTTGGCAATGACTATGACTATAGAACAGAGACATTATGGTTTGAATTAGTCAAGATCAAGAGCCCTTATCACGCCCTGTTTGGACGGCCGGCTTATGCCAAATTTATGGCCCGACCTTGTTATGTTTATTTACAGCTTAAGATGCTAGGGAGTAAGGGCTTTTGGCTAAAGATGGGGGGCAAGTAGTATCTCTACTTGGTGCGGAATTTTTGGCTAGCAAATATGGGGGGCAAGCACCACATGTTGAAGGATCTATGAAAATATAAATTCTATGTGAGTATGAACAAACATAATTCATTACATTGTCTTCCTTGTCCAACGTCAACAATTTTGGCATATAATATTTTGATGGGGGCTCACAATCACAAAAGATTTCCAAGATAGTGTATTTGCATGTGAAAGTTCTCTTCCTTATGGTAATCATTCATGAATTGCTTATATGGCCAATATTGTGATTGTCAAGATTCAAAAGATTTCACTTTATAAACCCAATGTGAAGCTACCACTAGGCATGATATGAACATATAATTTCAACTTCATGATATTCAATTCATTCAACAATTTACTCATTGGATATAAGTGAAGCACGAGAGTAAATGACAAACTACTCCAAAAAGATATAAGTGAAGATCAAGCGAGTAGTTAAGTAAAGGGGTAACTAATTGAGGACTCTCTCTTATTTAAAAACTTTCAGATCTAAGTATTTTATTAAAACATCAAGTAAAACAAAACAAAATGAAATTCCAAGAATAGCACAACTTAAGTGAAGAAGCAAAAACTTAGGCTCAACCGATACTAACTGATAATTATTGATGAAGAAAGGTGGGATGCCTACCGGGGCATCCCCAAGCTTAGATGCTTGAGACTTCTTGGAATATTATCTTGGGAAGCCTTGGGCATCCCCAAGCTTGAGCTTTTGCGTCTACTTAATTCCTTTTATATCACGGTTTCCCTAAATCTTAAAAACTTCATACACACAAAACTCAACAAGAACTTGTGAGATAAGTTAGTATAAACCAATGCAAAAACCTTATCATTCTCTACTGTAGCAAATCACAAAAATTATTATTCAACATTGCATACTAAATGCCTCTACATATTTAATACTCCTATCCTCAAATAGAATCATTAAACAAGCAAACATATGCAAACAATGCAAACATAACAGCAATCTACCAAAACAGTACAGTCTGTAAAGAATGCAAGAGTATCAATACTGATTTAACTCCAAAAATTATGAAAATTTACCACACTGTATAAAATTTATCAGATCTTACTGTGCAAAAAGTTTCAAAATTTTATCACATTCTGACTTTTCTCGGGAATTTTTGCAACATCGATAAACTTTCTGTTTTGAAACAGCAACTCATATACTTGCAAAATAAGCATGGTAAAGGCTATCCTTGACATTTTTATTGAAAAGAAAGATGCAAAACATTATTATAAATAACAGAAAGAAAATTCTAACAAGAAAATGATGCCCCAAGCAAAACACATATCATGTGACGAATAAAAATGTAGCTCCAAGTGAGGTTACCGATAATGTTGGAGACGAAAGAGGGGATGCCTTCCGGGGCATCCCAAGCTTAGTTGCTTGGATATTCCTTGAATATTACCTTGGGGTGCCTTGGGAATCCCCAAGTTTAGGGTCTTGTCACTCCTTGTTCTCCTCATATTGACATCTCACCCAAAACTTGAAAACTTCAATCACACAAGACTTAACGGAACTTCGTGAGATAGGTTAGTATGATAAAGAGCAAACCCTTTCACTTTGGTACTGTCAAAGACAAGATTCGTAATTGTTTCCACACAATATTTACTGTAGCATATCATTTCCACAATTTATATTGAGCAATATACGCCATAGAAACTAGGAAACAAGCAAACTATGCATTGAAAACAGAATCTGTCAAAAACAGAACAGTCTGTAATAATCTGTACTCCAACCATACTTCTGCTACTCCAAACATTCTGAAAAATTAGGACAACGTAGAGAATTTGTATATATATCACCTGTAAAAAATTTCTGATCAAAAGCACGTTCCAGTGAATTTTCAAAATTCCTCGACTGAGCGCAAAAGTTTCTGTTTTTGCACAGAATCAAGTCAACTATCATCCACACTATCCCAAAGGCTTTACTTGGCACTTTATTGAAATAAAAGCTATAAAACATGATTACTACAGTAGCATAATCATGTTAACACACAAAAACAGTAGGTAAAAGTGTTGGGTTGTCTCCCAACAAGCGCTTTTCTTTAATGCCTTTTAGCTAGGCATGATGATTTGAATGATGCTCGCATAAAAGATAAGAATTAAAATACAAAGATAGCATCATGAAGCATATGACTAGCACATTTAAGCCTAACCCACTTCCTATGCATAGGGATTTTGTGAGCAAAAAATTTATGGGAGCAAGAATCAACTAGCATAGGAAGGCAAAACAAGTAAAACTTCAAGATTTTCAACACATAGAGAGGAAACTTGATATTATTGCAATACCTACAAGCATATGTTCCTCTCTCATAATAATTTTCAGTAGCATCATGAATGAATTCAACAATATAACCATCACATAAAGTATTCTTTTCATGATCCACAAGCATATAAATTTTATTACTCTCCACATAAGCAAATTTATTCTCATCAATAGTAGTGGGAGCAAACTCAACAAAATAACTATCATGTGATTGAAAGTTAAAATCATGATGACAAGTTTCATGGTAATCATTATTCTTTATAGCATACATGTCATCACCATAATCATCATAAATAGGAGGCATGCTTTCATCATAGTAAATTCTCTCATAAAAACTTGGGGGACTAAAAATATCATTTTCATCAAACATAGCATCCCCAAGCTTGTAGCTTTGCATACCATTAGCATCATGGATATTCAAAGAATTCATACTAACAACATTGCAATCATGCTCATCATTCATGATAAACATTTTATTGAATTCTTCTTCGATCAATTGAGCACAATTTTCCTTTCCATCATTTTCACGAAAGACATTATAAAGATGAACAATATGAGACCACCTCAATTCCATTTTTTGGTAGTTTTCTTTTTATAAACCAAACTAGTGATAAAAAAAGAAACTAAAAGATTCGATTGCAAGATCTAAAGAAATACCTTCAAGCACTAACCTCCCCAGCAACGGCGCCAGAAAAGAGCTTGATGTCTACTACGCAACTTTATTCTTGTAGACTCGTGTTGGGCCTCCAAGCGCAGAGTTTTGTAGGACAGTAGCAATTTTCCCTCAAGTGGATGACCTAAGGTTTATCAATCCGTGGGAGGCGTAGGATGAAGATGGTCTCTCTCAAACAACCCTGCAACCAAATACAAGAAATCTCTTGTGTCCCCAACACACCCAATACAATGGCAAATTGTATAGGTGCACTAGTTCGGTGAAGAGATGGTGATAAAAGTGTAATATGGATTGTAGAAATATATTTTTATAATCTGAATAAATAAAAACAGCAAGGTAGCAAGTGACAAAAGTGAGCACAAACGGTATTGCAATGCTTGAAAACAAGGCCTAGGGTCCGTACTTTCGCTAGTGCAATCTCTCAACAATGCTAATATAATTGGATCATATAACCATCCCTCAACGTGCGATGAACAATCACTCCAAAGTTCCTATCTAGCGGAGAACATAAGAATAAATTGTTTGTAGGGTACGAAACCACCTCAAAGCTATTCTTTCCGATCGATCTATCCAAGAGTTAGTACTAAAATAACACCAAATCAAATTCAGATTCGTAATGCTCAATCCAACACAAAGAACCTCAAAGAGTGCCCCAAGATTTCTACCGGAGAAACAAAGACAAGAACATGCATCAACCCCTATGCATAGATTACCCCAATGTCACCTCGGGAATCCGCGAGTTGAGTGCCAAAACATATATCAAGTGAATCAATATAATACCCCATTGTCACCACGTGTATTCATATGCAAGACATATATCAAGTGCTCTCAAATCCATAAAAGTATTCAATCCGATAAAACAAAATCTCAAAGGGAAAACTCAATTCATCACAACAAGATAGAGAGGGGAAAACACCATATGATCTGACTATAATAACAAAGCCCGCGATACATCAAGATTGTGCATCTCAAGAACACGAGAGAGAGAGAGAGAGAGAGAGAGAGAGAGATTAAACACATAGCTACTGGTACAAACCCTCAGCCTCGAGGATGGACTACTCCCTCCTCATCGTGGTGGTCGCCGGGATGATGAAGATGGCCACCGGTGATGATCTCCCCCTCCGGCAGGGTGCCGGAACGGGGTCTAGATTGGATCTCATGGATACAGAGGACTTGCGGCGGCAGAACTTCTGATCTAGGGTCTCCCCGAGGGTTTTTGGAATATTTGGCAATTTATAGGGCGAAGAGGCGGTGCGGGAGGCCACCGAGGTGGGCACAACCCACCGGGGTACGCCTGGGGGCCCAGGCGTGCCCTGGTGGGTTGTGCCCCCCTCGGGGCACCCCCCAGGTCCTGCTCTGGTCCATTGGATGTCTTCTAGTCCATAAAAAATCCACAAAAAGTTTCGCTGCATTTGGACTCCGTTTGGTATTGATTTTCTGCGATGTAAAAAACAAGCAAAAAACAACAACTGGCGCTGGGCACTATGTCAATAAGTTAGTCCCAAAAAATGATATAAAGTTGCTATAAAATGATTGTAAAACATCCAAGAATGATAATATAGTAGCATGAATACTTCATAAATTATAGATACGTTGGAGTAGTATCAGAGTTGGATGAGATTCATCATGTAATCGAGTTAGTTTTGTTAGGGCTTGATCCCTAGTATCCAATATGTTCTGAGATTGATATTGCTATGACTTTGCCATGCTTAATGCTTGTCACTTTAGGCCCAGGTGCCATGATTTTAGATCTGAACTGTTTATGTTATCACCATTATATCTATGTTCTAGATCCGATCTTGCAAGTTATAGTCAGCTACTACGTGTTATGATCCGACAACCCAGGAGTGACAATAGTCGGGACACTTTCCGGTGATGACCGTAGTTTGAGGAGTTCATGTATTCACTATGTGCTAATGCTTTGTTCCGGTTCTCTATTAAAAGGTGGCCTTAATATGCCTTAGTTTCCTTATGGACCCCGCTGCCACGGGAGGGTAGGACAAAAGATGTCATGCAAGTTCTTTCCATAAGCACGTATGCCTATTTACGGAATACATGCCTACATTATATTTATGAACTGGAGCTAGTGCCATATCGCCCTAGGTTATGACTGTTATATGATGAATATCATCCAACAAATTCACCGATCCAATGCCTACGATTTTTCCATATATTGTTCTTGCTAAGTTACTACTGTTGCTGCTACTGTTACACTTGCTACAAAATCATTGCTATCATTGTTATCGTTACTGTTACTGTTACTACTGCTATCAAAACTATCATACTACTTTGCTACTGATCACTTTGCTGTAGATAATTAATCTCCACGTGTGGTTGAATTGACAACTCAGCTGCTAATACTTACAAATATTCTTTGGCTCACCTTGTGTCGAATCAATAAATTTGGGTTGAATACTCTACCCTTGAAAACTGTTGCGATCCCCTATACTTGTGGGTTATCATTCATCCACATAGATTAAATGCAAATCAATTTGTAGTGTTCCATCTCTTGCATAAGGATTAGCTAGCAGTTTCTCTATCATAACCGAAGGAATTTCATGATAAATATTTTCAGTAGGTACAGTAGGTTGAGTGGCAACTCTTGTCTTCTGGTCAGGGTGAAGATACCCCGAATAAACCCCTCAAAGGATGATTTTCCATAGTGACAAGTGAAAGTAAATTTCAGCACGTAATATAAATGTTTTCTTACCAAATTCCACTTACCAAAGGCGCTTCATTCCCCTGCAATGGTGCTAGAAAAGAGTCTTGACGACCCACAAGTATAGGGGATCTATCGTAGTCCTTTCGATAAGTAAGAGTGTCAAACCCAACGATGAGCAGAAGGAAATGACAAGCGGGTTTCAACAAGGTATTTTCTGCAAGCCCTGAAATTATCGGTAACAGATAGTTTTGTGATAAAATAATTCATAACTGGTAACAAGTAACAAATGTAACAAAGGTGCAGCAAGGTGGCCAAATCCCTTTTGTAGCAAAGGATAAGCTTGGACAAACTCTTATATAAAGCAAAGAGCTCCCATGGACACATGGGAATTATTGTCAAGTTAGTTTTCGTCATGCTCATATGATTCATGTTCGTTACTTTGATAATTTGATATGTGGGTGGACCGGTGCTTGGGTGATGTCCTTACTTGGACAAGCCTCCCACTTATGATTAACCCCTCTCGCAAGCATCCGCAACTACGAAAGAAGAATTAAGATAAATTTAACCATAGCATGAAACATGTGGATCCAAATTAGCCTGTTACGAAGCAACACATAAACTAGGGTTTAAGCTTCTGTTACTCTAGCAACCCATCATCTACCTATTACTTCCCAGTGCCTTCCCCAAGGCCCAAATCATGGTGAAGTGTCATGTAGTCGACGTTCACATAACACCACTAGAGGAAAGACAACATACATCTCATCAAAACATCGAACGAATACCAAATTAACATGATTATTTATGACAAGACTTCTCCCATGTCCTTAGGAACAAACATAACTACTCACAAAGCATATTCATGTTCAAGATCAGAGGGGTATTAAATATCATTAAGGATCTGAACATATGAGCTTCCACCAAATAAACCAACTAGCATTAACTATGAGGAGTAATCAACACTACTAGCAACCCACAGGTACCAATCTGAGGTTTTGAGACAAAGATTGAATACAAGAGATGAACTAGGCTTTGAGAGGGGATGGTGCTGGTGAAGATGTTGATGGAGGATGAACCCCTTTTGATGAGAGGATCGTTGGTGGTGACGATGGCTTCGATTTCCCCCTCCTGAAGGAAAGTTTCACTGGCAGAATAGCTCCCCGGAGCCCTAGATTGCTTCTGCCCAGGTTCCGCCTCGAGACGGCGGCGCTTCATCCCGAAAGCTTCCTTATGAATTTTTCTAGGTAAAAACCCTTCATATAGTAGAAGATGGACACCGGAGACCTGCCAGGGGGCCCACAAACCCTAGGGGCGTGCCCGGGGGGTAGGGCGCGCCCCCAGGCTTGTGGCCACCTGGTGGGTCCCCTCTGGTATTTTCTTGGATCAATAATTCTCATATATTCCGAAATAATTCTCCGTAAAATTTCAGGACTTTTGAAGTTGTGCAGAATAGGTCTCTTAGATTTGCTCCTTTCCGGTCCAGAATTCCAGCTTCCGGCATTCTCCCTCTTTGTGTAAACCTTGTAAAATAAGAGAGAAAAGGCATAAGTATTGTATCATAATGTGTAATAACAGCCCATAATGCAATAAATATCAACATAAAAGCATGATGCAAAATGGACGTATCACTGTACAGTCAGACCTTGCGCTGCAAGCCAGGCTTGGTAATTGACTAAATGTGGAGGTAGAGGCGGGAGCAGAGGCGCGGGAGGGGCCGGCCATTCACCCCAGCCCACGTTGTTCTAAGCAGGGCCGCCATTGGCATTGTTGACATTACCAGCTGACGGGGCTGCATTCTGAATCAACCAGTTGTGAACTTGCTATTGGTAAAGCTGTTCTACAGTGAGCTCATGTCTGAATTGGGGGTGGGGGTTGCCATCAGGGGGTGGGGGTTCTTCGTCTGTAGGAGGAACTTCAGGTAACAGCCCGTTCCAGTCATTGCTGTGCAGGATGGTGTTATGGACAAACCAGCAGTCCCTTGCTCCCCAAAGTTGTTAGACAACAAAACTCTTTGGGATCAAGCAGAGACGAAGAACACGAGCTTTGAGCAGAACATATCTTCTATCCTGTCTCGGGTTGTACCAAGAAACCAAGGACCCATATCCGCCCAGGGCCTTGTTGACGTAGTGATCAGTTTGGTAGTCATAGGGAAAACCAAAGAACATGAGCCAAATCTCTGGACCAAAAGAGGTGGTGCGGCGGTTGAGAGCTTCATTGTGAGGCACAAAAGTAATAAGCAAATCTTAATCCTCAAGCTCAACGGGGGTGGCAACCGCAGTGTCATGCATGAAGGAATCAATAAAACTAAAGAGCCCAATCCCGAATGGGTGATTACTAGACACAATAGTAAAGAGCTGGGACTCGTGGAGTAGACCTTCAACCATATTGTGGATGGCCACACGGCGATGCAGGGGGAAATAGTGGCTGGCCTCAGCGACAACGAGGAAGTCATGATTGAGCAGTGGGATGGGGCCGACGACCATGCCGCTGCGCACCGCACGATCAACCAGGCCTGGTTCAACGGCGAAGCCCGGAGGGAGGAACGGCACCAGATTGAGAGGGTAGTTTACCATGGTCGAGGAGGTGGGAGTGGGCGATGGTGGCTGCTGCAGTGATGGGACTGGGCGAGGCAGAGGTGCTTGGGAAACCGAGGTGGAAGACAGAGCGTGAGGGGCAGGGAGGGAAGACTAGATTGTCTTGGGCCTCCACTTCCATCTTTTGCTGAATAGAAGCTTGTGACAGAATCGTGCCACGTGTTCATAGAAATCGCAAGCGGAGCATCGGATGGTTGGCCTGGGCTCATGTTGATTTTGTTTTGAAGTGGAAGAAGCATTGTTTCTGGAGTGACGATTTTGATTTCTCAGATTTGGAGCTAAGCCAAGGAAAGGTTGGTTCTTGCCAAATAACAGGCAGTCAACAGATTTGTGACCCAGAGCCGAGCAATTAATACAAATCAAGCAAGCTTGGCAAGAAACTTTGTGGTGACCCCATTGAAGGCAACGAGAGCAGAGAACTGCCCAATTAACGGATAATTCCAGAATTTCTGTCAGCGGGTATTGGGCCTAGGCCAAATCTGCTTTGTGACAGGCTGAGACCACAGCGGGCCAAGAGTTATGCGGGGGAGCATATTTGAACGCCGATTTTAGGAAACATTGGGGCAGCGGGGGATAAGGGGCAAATAGCAGGCAATTAAAGGCACCCAATTTAATATAGTCCAATGGATGGTGCTCCTCTAAATCTTCCTGGTGTAAGAAATGCTCCGTTAATGCTGTGGGATTGTTGTTGTCTGTTACCTGAGTAGTTGATCCCAAGAGGAGATTATCCGAAGCATCAATGGAATGATCCAAAGAACAATTAGGATTATCCGAAACGCAAAACCCTGGGCGAGACTAAGCCAATGGCTGCATGTGCTGAGTATGAATGCCCGTGTGCAACGTGGATGATGACGCTTCAGCAATATTTTCATTAGGAAACCGCATGTAATCAATTGGGATTAAACCAAATTTGCATAGCACCTTCTACGAACTCAAGTCCAATTTTGAACCACAATGCAGAAAGTTCAGAGAGGATTTGAGAGCCAAGGATCAACGGGCCAAAATATCCACCAACTCTTCATCAGCATGCCAGAAAGAATCCTCAATAGGAGCATGGGCAAAGCGACCATTAAACAAATGGAAGTGACAAACAAAGTCCGGCCAGATACGGTCCTTGAGCCAATGGATGAAGTGACCAACTTTGTTATTGGCAACAGAGAAATGAAACGAACGAGAGCTGATATTAATCACCCGAAAGCCGGAGTTGATACCGCCAATGCAACATTGAAGAGCAACACCAACCGAATCCATCGAGAGAGCAAAAGAGCTGAGGAGAAAGAGACCACCAAAAAGAATTCCTTGGAGTCCCGAGAGGGTGAGAAGTGAACTGTGGATCCAAACCTTTTTCTCACATGATCGGCAAGGTCTAAGCTCGGTGCAAAATCCCAATGCAATAGACCCTCCATAGGGATCTAGATCAGAGATCGCCATGGAACTTGGTGGGAGGAGGGAGGAGAGAGGTGGGAGGTGGGAGAGAGCCATAGGGAACGAACTGTTGGTTGCTAGTTGCTTCATCTGTACAAATGATTTCTGCTAAATGATATGCTTGTGATGCATAATTCAAATTTGAACTACAAATACATGCTCCAGGGCACCAAAATGGCTAGAAAAATCATACATGTGTCTTTGGATGCATGTTTAGGTCCCATGCAAGGAATGGGAATGAATTACAACCGTCTCGGTGACCTGGCTCGGCCTCAAACACTGGGAATCTCAGTTTTTTAATCCCCGTAAATCCAAAACTCACCAAAAAATCATGAAACTTGGCATGGTGTCACGACATGGCACATATATGTCATGGTAAAAAATTGTCAAATTTGGGGCAAGCTTTATTACAAGCCTCTTACAAACCGGAGCTTCTCGTAAGAAGCCTCGTGGTTCCAATAGGGAACGTGTCCCCCTTCTGGGCAAAACAATAATCGCTGCCTCTTCTCGCCTTGTATTTTTTTTCTACAGGAAACATAGAACAACAGGAGACTTGTGCTAAAATTTGAAATTATTCAAGGTTCTTTTGACCTTTTTTTTATCGAAAGTGCTCTTTTGATCTCGAGCTCATATGCTTCCGCATGAACAATAAAATCCAAAAAAATAGTAAAAAATTTCAAAAAAACCTTAATTTTTTTGACTGGGCACTGTAGGGAAACTCCCCACAGCCATTTCAATTTATTCCAAAATTATACAGTATGTACAAAGGTTACCAAGAGTCACCAAGGAAAAGAAACAAAAACAAGGTGGGAAGGAGTTACTAACCTAGTTACAAAAGGTGAGAAAAAACAGAGTACATCAAGGAGGAAGAAAGGTGACCTATCTAACAAGTTCTTCCTTAAGTCTAGGCTTAATCCTATGAGAGAGAAGGAACATATCATGAACAAAAGCCCCTCTCCCACAATTAAAGCTTGGCCTCTAATGTTTGAACACTTTGTCATTCCTATTCAGCCAGATATTCCAACAAGCAGTGTAGACAACCTCAGCAAAAAAGGGCTTGGCAAAATCCCTCCTGGCATTATAGGCAATCTCAGACATATCATTGCCCATACTCTAGTCAATCTGCAAATAATTCCAGACATGTTGACTGAAGTTACAGTTGAAAAAGAGATGGTCTCTCACTACCAGTAATATGCTAACTTGCGACCATCAATATTGGTCACTGAGTGGTCATTGTTTTTCATTTGCAACCTTTTTATGACCAAAAACAATTGGTCAAAAGCTGACCATCTTTTATGAAACTTAACGAACTTCTCTGTGATATGGTCATAGAAGGTAATGACCAAAACAAAAGGTTGTTGGTCCTAAGACCAATTGTTTTGGTCACTCGCAGTCTGCCCAGGCCACGTCGGATCCGACGTGGCAAGCTAACGTGGCAAAATTGTGACCAATTGAATTCGTCATTGATAAGAATCAGCCCAGTCCAATTCGGTGTCTATATGGGCCAAGCCCATTCATTCAGCCTATTTAATATATTATTTTTTTGTTAATTTTGGTTAGCTACATGGGCTTGGCTCGAGAATTCAGCCTTTTTATATATCTGGCCCGTGCCTTTTTATTTTCTAGGGCGTGACCTTCTATAATTCATTTCTTTTTTGGGCCTTAGCCCTTTTGCAGTCCAATCTATTTTGGGCCTCCACAACAGACATTTATAAGCTTGACCTCACAAGGCAGATGGTTATTCTAGCTTGACATCTCAGCATGTACGCATGTATCCAAACCATTTTATTTCTTTCAACACAAAAGGATTCTTTAAACAGCCACGATAGTAGATACATTCGACAAAGACTGAATTAACAGAGAAATGAAGCAACATTTCTATTTCTACATGGGACTAGAGCTACCATTTCTATTTCTACCAACAGTAGTAGACGCTTGCAAGAGAGGGACGGACTACCAAGGAGCTAAACTAACAACGACCATCCATCATCAATTAGTGACAGTAGCAATTAGTGGCAGCGGCGACGTTCACGAGACCCCCTCCTCCTGCTGCTGCTTGGTGAGCCACATCACTAGTCACCCTGCACACAGCAAGTTTCCAGATGTTCAGAACAGATCAACAGGTTCAGCAGTTAGCAAGAAATTATGGGGAGGAAGTTGGTGGGTGGATCAGGGTGGTCTCACCTCACTGATATTGTCCTCATCGTTCACCTCGGACTTGGACTTGTCAGAGTCAGCGAACGCCTCCCATGCCTGAAACAGGGATGGGCACGAAAGGCACGGATCAACACCATAATGTTGCATTAATCTCGTGGGGCTACGATTTTGATGGAGGTGTTTGGCGTGAATGTTATACCCGTGGGTTGTTGTGGGCGTCAATCTTCTTGGTGTACTCGGCCTTGAGCTTCTCGACCTTGGAAACGTAGGGAGCCTTCTCCTGCAATTCATTCAAACAAAGAAAATGTTAGTGCGGTGCCACTCTCATCCATTCAACTAACATCATCTAATACTAGCTATCTCAAGGAGGGAGATAAGGGAATCGATAGGCTAGTACTAGTTAATGATGGCATCGATGATGATCTGGATGGGGTTGGCGTTGGTGAGGAGGTGGATGATCTCCATGGTGTGCCTGATGATGCAGACTAGCATGATCTTCTTCCCGTTGTTGCTGTCGTGCATCATGAGCGAGTTGGTGAGGGGCTGAATGCTAGTACAAAACAATGAAAGGCAACTAATGCTCGATAGAAGAATGCATTCATCTTGCAAGTCAACTGTTATCACAGAGAACAGGATACCATAATATGAATGATGGCACTCAGATTCTAATCTCACATAGACAAAATTCACTTCAGTACTAACAATACATCTTCACTTGGATATATCTAAGAAGTCCAATTGGTTCTCATAAGCAAGTGTTCTCAGGTTAGCCTTAACATGGCAGCCTAACTTATACTTAATTGTGAGCAAACAGTACATATCAGTAGAAGGTTAGGCAAGACAGTAAAGAAAGACAGAGGTACCAGAGTGAGAAAGCACTGGTAATACAAGTAGCATAAGCATAATAGAACACCATATATTTGATGTGTGGGTATATATATATGTATATATATGCAGTTCAGCTGGACATATCAAAGAAGCCTAGTCTGATCATAAGCAAGTATTCTTCGCAGGTTAACCTCAATACAATGCCCAACTTTGTTAATTATCAACAAACAACACATGTCAGCAACTTACAGCATCACTCAGGGACTTCCACTTCTCACCATTGGCCTTGCCAATCTGCGATTCGACCAACCCAAACCAGATCAGGACACATAATTCACAAGGAAACTCAGCATTACACAGTATAAATAAATGAGTTGGACACTGTCAGTTTTACACGGTATAAATAAATGAGTTCCCACCTCACTATTACATCAAACTCGTGGTACACACAACATTCCTCTATGCTTAACGCAACAAATTCAGTAACTATGCTATTAAATAAGCTGCTTCTTTTCCGGAGTGCACATGAGCACCCTGTTTGCGTGATTAGCTCTCGGGGGTTAGTACAGGCTCGATTGCAGAGACCAGACATCCATTACATGTAAGGCAACATAGATCATCAGCAGGTATATAAGCATTTAGGCCGGTCACTAATCTGCCATGAGAGGTTCAATCTTTGCACCTCGTGGCCAAATATCAGCAGCGCATGATACACATCATCTCCCTAAACTCAAAAGCTATGCTAAAACTGGACGTATAAACTCAAATATAGTCCACTAATTAGTGATTACTGTACGAAAGTTCCTGCCTAAGCCCTACATAGCCGCATAGGCATAACACCAAACATCTGAGTTGCTCATAGTCAACCAATGTTAAGTATTGACTTGATCCACAGCCTTCCGCACATACTGATAACAAGATCCAATTCTGCTACAGGTTGAAGGTATATATTACATACCAGAGATGGCCACTGTTTGCGACTGGGTCGGCGTGGTACTGCGGCGCCCGGAGGCCTTCAGACCACCACAAGCGGCCGGCGTTGCTCCCTTCCAGATCGCTATACCTCCTCGTGCATGAGCTCCGGATCCACCCTCTTGCTCCCGGCGTCCCGGTCCGACCCCGAGCTCGTGGCATGCGATCCCTCATCTTCACCGACGACACAAGAATCTAACACCAAAGGAGTGCATGACAATGTCAGAACCTCGGCTCGAGAAGGATAAATGCAAAAACAGAAGGGGGGAATGCGGACCTTCATGCAGGAACACGGCGGACAGCGCATTCCTTGATGGCGGCACCCACTTCTCGCCAACCTGATCAGCACGGACAGAAAAACAACAAACAAAATTAACCAACCGCGACTGAAATTTCAACACCCCAGCTAGCTGATCCTCATCCAGGAACGGGCGCACGGTGTGGCGCCCCGCCTGATTACCACTGTAGCCAGACGGTCGCCGCACATACCAGCCCATGAAATCACTCTGGCATGCACGTTTATAACAAGTGTCATGAACACATGCATTTCTATTAATGGATATATAGGTCTTACATGATATCTTACAAGAGTGATGGCAGCGGAAAAGCTCTATCTAAGGCAGCATGGTCTTGGTGCGGCTCCAATCCATAGGGATCTCACTGGGTTACTCTTCTAGCCCGTGAACACTCCAGCTCCTTGACGAGGGACGATGGATCCTTATGTGAACCTGGCCACATTGAAGGCCGCTGAGTACTTTTGAATGTACTCGCAAGCAAACCAAACTAACATATACACCAAGCAAAGCAATCCATGGCATTCAAGCATGCATTTGTTATTAGAGCAATATTAATTATCATGGCATAGTATACCTATCTAGCAAGATTAATCATCAAGTCATAATAGGTTTATCCAGCAAGATAGCTACTAAAGTAAAATACAGTAAAGTAAAGCATATCAAGTAAGTGATCCATACTCCGAACATTCTCATGATCCAATCCAACTCTTTCGGTCATCCGACCGTCTCTTTCATAGACATGCCATGGCTAACATATCATATCCCTGACATCATCCGGTGGCTATGCATCTCCACTTTAAATCTGATAAATTTACTCTCTTCCGGGTTGACCCACAACCCTCAGAATACTTATGATCCACTGAGTACTTTCGATCATAAGGCGAGTTCTTCCATCATTATTATCACTGTTACGGTTGACCACCTAGTGAGGTCTAGACGGACTGTCCAATACCATGGACGCCGCTATTCGAATAGATTCTTACACTCTGCAGAGGTTGCACACTTTACCCACACCATGGAGCACCTGGCCTCGTGATCCCATTCGGGTGGATCAGTGTTGCTCCAACGAAACCTGCCTGACCCATGGCTCTTCCATCGTACCACCGGCAATCATTCTCCCCCGGAGTCTTACCCTGGGTGGCCCCTGTGTCACCTTGTGACACCTGCCACTGTCGTGGCGAAACAAACTGTCCCAAACGGGAACTCCCGGGTTAAACAATCAACTGGGCTCACAACGTTATCGCCGCCTACCGGGCCAGGGTAGCGCGCGCACATAACCTTCCCTATCTAGAGGTACCGGTGAAAGAGCACACGATCAGACCAAGTCAAGGCCGTCCCATACCGGCAAATGTGGTTGCACAGATAAGTCCAGACAGGTGACTCTGGATCAACCGACTAGGCTTAGCTTTAGCCAGTACTTAACATGCATCGATATTCATCATGAAAAACTTAACATGGTGGTAACTATGTATGAGGTAACAACTGTGGAAACATAACAACCTATCTCCACATAACATCACAATGAGTCATTAGTGAAACAACATTTAAATGGCAAGTTATCACTTTACAAGTTCTAGCTGTAAGTTACGACCATCGGAACCCTTGCATAAAACCGGCAAATAAACCAGTAGCCACCAGAACGGTCTTTACAACTCAGATCTGGGACATTACCGGAATAACTCAACCCCGGCTCAAGATGGCTAGAAAGCAGCTCAGAGCATGAGACGGTGTTGATAAAAAGAATGTAGTAGTTCCCTAAGATGGCCAAAAAACACCTCAGAGCATAGGGTCACTACTACAGAAAGAAATTCAACAACTATCCGAGACGGCCGCAAAATAGCTCAGAACATGGCCAGTTGTTGAAAAGAGAACATGAAATCGGCATCCAACCCAGACGGCCGAAAGCAGCTCAGACAGAGGCGTGGTGCCGTCATCGAAGAAAGTACAAACAAGGGTTCGTCAGAGTCACATACAACCCACTACTACGCATACAATTACAAGCATATTAATTTAAACATGCAGGAATAACACAGAGCAATGCTTTAGGGCATATATCAGATGGTCGGCTTGCTTGGGGTCGAAGAAATACTCCAGGAGAAGTGCGGTGAAGCCGCGGAAAGGATCGCTAGAAACCGTTCTCCCTCGGAGGGGCTAATAGAAGGGCAAGGGCAAAATGGTCATTTTCATAGGGTGGAAACATTATGAAAACGATACCATTGGACCGGGCTCGACGAACTGAAGACGTGGATGTTGGTTTCACCTGAATCGGAGGTACGAGTGAAAAGTTGTGGCCGTTCGTTGTTTAGGCAGAAAAACAAATGGAAAATGTGCTTTTCTGCTGTTAACAGACGAACATTCACTATTTAGAGGTTTCGGCGCCGGCTGGGAAAAATAGAAAGCGTATTCGCCAGAATGCGCCTTCGCTGTAGTGGTCGTGTACTCTTCGGAGTACATCTCCACTTATCCCCGCTGGCAGTGCTACTCTCGCCGACATGTGGGTCCCGCCCCACCTCTTCTCTCTCTCCTCCTGCCCTCTTCTTCTTCCCCGCGATGGGCAAAGACCGAGGTGAGGCCGGTGGCCCCGACGGCGAGCCCCGGCGACTCCGGCCACCGTTGCCGGTGCTCCGGGCACCGGCGTGCTCGGGGAAGAGCGCCGCATACATCCCAGGGCTTCACGCACACCGAGGAGGGCTGAGGTGGTGGCGGCGTTTATCGCGGAGGACAGGGCTTGGCTCCGGCAAGGTTCCAGTAACCTGGGGGTCCTTAGAAGTAGGCGAAGGTGTGGATGAGGTCGCCGGAGAGCGGCGCACCTAGTGGTGAGGTCCACAGGCACCGGGGATGGCGGAATGCGAGGGAGAGATGGTGGCCGAGGGCGGCGGCCGCAGCTAAATTTTGGCTCTCCGGTGAGGGATTCGACTGGGCAAGGAGGTGGGAGTGATCCAGCAAGCGAGGGGAGGAGGTTGTGTGTGCTGGTGATGCTCGGGGAGGCTAGAGCCATGGCTATATATAGGTGCCCGACGGCAAGCGGATGAGCTCGGCCGCCGTGGCGTCCTCATCGCCGTACTAGAGATAGGGGACACACGGAGGGCGGGGGCGATGTCGGTAGGGCTTCTAGGAGGGCGAAGAAGTCAGCAGCAGCTTTGGGAGGAATTGGGGAGGAAGAAGACAGAGGAAAATGACGACGACTATCACGGGCAGAACAGTGGCGGACCTCGTCGCGGCGCGGCGAGGAAGATACTAGAGGGGGAAGCTGTTGGAGGGGGTCGGCATGGACGTCGCGGAGCCACCAGGCATGCCTGGACGAGTGAAGGCTGGCCAGAGGTGACCGAACAGGGCTGACAAAGTGCAGAGCGCGATTTTGGCACGCTCTCTCCATGGTCACCAAGGGCACCGCGTGTCCAGGGCACCGGATGGCTCTAGGACCTTGTCCAACACTCTCCTTGCTGCTCAAATAGATAAGATATGAAGCTGGGATCAACTGGAAGGCTCTGGGGTGGGTGAAACTTGCAGAAGAAGATTCTGACAACATGGTGTTTGTGGAGATTTTTGGAGGGATCACTGAGTGAAATGAGCTGGTTCTTGGCATGGAGCAATGATCTACCAAGGTGACTACCCTGGTAAATTTTGTTGCCATTTGGATAAGAATTGAGGACACTTGCTGTAGAATGGACCCCATTGGTCAGAAATGCGAACTTTGATGTGGCACTTGCATACTAGCTTGCATTGAGCTGAAATTTGGAGGAGGTGAGTGATTTGAACATATTAAGCAACTGTAAAAGTTTCATACCATTTGGATACACCAAAATGGTACTTGCTTAGAGGTTCCAAATAGACAGAAACTTGAGAAAATTGCTGGCGAAGAATGGATAGATGGATTGAGCTGGTTTTTGGTTTCCATGAGTGATTTATCAACGTTAGCCACCATGAAAAATTTCAGCTCAAATAGATCAAGGGTTCAAGCACTTCCTTTGCAAACTGGAAATCTGGACAGAATTTGCAAATGGATGCTGTGCTCAAACTTTGAACTATGGAACTTTGGATTTTGATGGAAATGGTGAATATATGGATAGGAGAAGCTCCACAATTTATTTGGGATTCTTCCTAGCTACCAAAATGGTAGTTTCTTGAGAAACTGCCCAAAATGCAATATTGGCATTAAATAGGAAAATGCAATTTCCCTTATTTAATTATGGCCAATATTTTTATGGGAGCTCAATATGATCACAAACAATATCTCCACAAGTTTTCATGAACTTTGGAGATGGATAGATATTTTCCTGGATTTAATTCCCTTAACTGGCAGAAAAAGGAATTAATTATAAATGAAAGATATTGCAAATGACTTGGCAATATTTTTGCATATCCAGGGTTTGTAGATAAAGGATGATCACTGGGAAAAGTTTAGGAGTCAGCAGATCAAAGGAAATTGGGATTCCTTTGTAACTGCAGGAGTTAGGGTTTCCCTTCCGGTAACTCGGAAGGTAGGGTTGCGACGGCAAAACCCTGAGAATAGATCTTGGGTGGCAAGGTTGAGCTGGAGAGAAACTCATGTTGGATAGGGAAGGCAAGGTTAGATGACCATCTTCATATACCCAAGAGCTAGAGAAATCCGATAACACCGAGAAAAAAGACGGGAGTCAAATCCCGCGAAGGAAAAATCCAAGAGCGAAAACCAGGGTGTTACACACGGGCTTAGTGCGGGGCACGACGGGGGAGGAAAATACCTTGGGGTTGGGGACGCCGGAGGAGGTGACGAGCTTGGCGCGGGCTCGCCCGGCACGCATGTCGACGCCGGCCGCACAGAAGCACTTGAACAGGCACCCCATCCCCGTCCTCCACCTTGGCCTCACCGCGTCCCCCGGGCAATGGGTTTTTTGGGTTTCAAGACAAAAATCAGAGAACCGGATGGGCATATAGAAGGTACATTATGAATCTACAGCATCAACCCACTGGAGCTACTTTTCCTCAGTGATGAGCAGCTGCTTCCTCCTTGGGCTTGGTCATCTGGACAGCCAACAAAAAAAGCATGCAACTGTAAGAAGATGGATTGATGGTAAAAAGAGTGAAGAATTGTGATTCAGTGAACAGAAAAGCTTATGTACATTATAATACAGCAGACAGGAAAATAATAAACCTAATATGAAGATAAGTGGTTTTCTCATTGATGGCTGTAAGATGGATTGATGGTAAAAAGAGAGAAGTATTGTGATTAAGTGAACAGAAAACAAGACGTTATGATTTAGCAGTGATACTCGATATTTGACAAGTATGGTTTCATGTATACAAGTTAGGCAGAGCAATGTACAAGATAAATCGTTTTATATAAAGCATGTCCAATCAATATCCAAAATGCTATCGAGCAGAGCATAGAAACAGAGTCCCAAAAATCTATACAGATCATAGATAGATGCCCCAGCGACTTGTGGAGCTAATGAGGCAGCTAATGGTACATGCTTTCCTGAGCAAGATCTATCTCGGGCAACTAAACTTTTACATAAATACAAAACACATGCGCCATGAGTACAAACAGAAGCTAAACCAGGTGTTGGATTACAAGTTGGTGTTACAATTCACATGACAGCAAGCAGGTGCAACCAGAGGAAGAGGAACATGAATTTCCGTTTTTGTTCTCTGACTAACAGAACCTGCTAACAAGTCTCCAGAACTTACTCCATGAATCCATGATGCTGCTACATATTATTACTGAAACTAACAGACGATGCTAACAAGTCTTGAGAGCTAGTGCATGATGCTATGTAACCATATCATCAAGAAACAAACCATCCAATCATGCAAATGTAGTTATAGGCCAACAAAGAGACAAGCAGTTGGTCCAAAATACGCCTAGCTAGTGGAACACTAATTGGTAAATGGTGGCAATATATACCAAACTGGCATAAGAATCAAGGAGGGCGTGGCAAATCTAGCCGGTGGAGTGGAAGCAGCGGAGTGAGGGGAGGCCCTCGCTGCCATGTCGTGGATCCGTCCATGTCAGGTCTCCGGCAACAAGGAGGAGGTCACGGGCGCGGACGGGGCGGCGGCGCGAGCTTGGGCTGGTCGCGATCATGGTGGTGCGTCGGCCCATCGAGGCGGGGCAGGGAGCCGGCATGAGGGAGGCTCTTCGGCCATTGAAGGAGGGCCCGCGGTTAGAGCAGCTAAGGCCGGAGGTTGTGCACTGGCTGGTGGTAGAGGAGCCCGTCGGTGGCGTTGATGGGGAGCCGTGGAGGAATGCGAGGGGAGAGGGTGCATGGCGGAGACGAGGTCGGTGGTGGTGGGTGGGGGTGGCGGCGGTGGGAATCGCGGGAGGGAGAGGAAGGCTGGAAGGAGGGCGGCGGGGTGCCTCGATCGGACCTGGGGAATGGGAGAGGATGAGGGTGGGTGGGTGGGTTAGGGTTTGGGTTTCTCGGGAGAAGCTCCATCGTTGATGAGTGTGTGATGGATGACTGAGATTGCTTCAGACTGGGTGATCCGCGTGATTGTGGGTCCTCGCTTCTTATTGGCTGGTTGTCTCGCACTGGAATCTTCAAAATTTGAACCCAAATCTTCAACTTTTTTTTAAAAAAACTACAAATCTGTCTTGTAAAAAGGCCACATCATTTTTCAAAAATATTAGTCCACAACTTATTTACAATTAACTAAAATTTCAACATCACAACCATTGACAATTAAGCTAAAAAATCTCAGAAAAATAAGAAGCATCTAACCATTTATTTGATGGATTAGAAAATCACAACCATTTATTATGCCCGCCGTCGCTGACGACGACCAATGGATCGCATGCTGACGAGCCCCCTCCCTCCCACAAGGGGGGAAGATGTTGAATGTGGAGAAGAGCCTGCAAATGGCCAATGTGATGGCAACATTCTTGGCATAGTTTTGTTGAAATGATATCATATTTTGCACAAGGTTGCATCTTGAAAATGACAAACAATGTTGCCTAATTTTTTTCATTTTCTTTGCAGAAAAATTTTATTTTCCATTTTTTGAGTCTACAAAATGATTTTTTAATAACGTAGCAAATAATTGTTACAAAATTGGACCAAATCAATTTTCTAAAATACTAGGCCATATTTAATGTACAATTGGAAAAGACAAATTTTCGTCGATTCAGCAGGAAGTGGGTCAAATTTAAACTATAGCTGCCTAATAGTTTGCTCTTTATTATTTTCAAAAAAACATTTTTCGGTACATAAGTATCTATTTAATTAGAGAAACACCAAAAGTTTTCCAAGATTCAAGCACTAGCTAGGAACGGTCATGCCCGCCGTTTTGACCACATTTTGAAATGGGCATGAAAAAATAAAAAATAAAAAAAATGTAAAACCTTCGCTTTGTGTCATTGTATATGACCAAGTTGCCAGGAAAAATAATTAACTTGTAATACAGCAATTATTTTAAAAAAGTGTTCTAAAAATGAGCTGTGATTTGTGAAGATTCATGGCTTTTAAGCCAAATGATCAATCTTATGGCCGCATGCATGGCATAGTTTGTTCAAATGATCTAATACTGTGCACAAGGCTGCATCTTGGAATGGCAAACAATGTTGCCTAGGGAAGTTTTCATTTTCTTTGGACGAAAAGTTCATTTTCCATTTTTTGAGTGCCCAAAATGAGTTTTTTTGTGAAGGACCTACCATATATTTGTTGCAAAATTGGACCAAATAAATTTTATAAAATATTATGCAGTGTTTAATGTACAATTAACCAAATGGCTGCGTGTCAAAAGCTTTGATCCACCTGAAAAAGACAAATTTCGGCCGATTCAGTCGAAAGTGGGTCAAATTTAAACTGTAGCTGCCTAATAGTTTGCTCTTTATTTTAAAAAAAACATTTTTAAGTACATAAGTATCTATTTAATCAGAGAAACACCAAAAGTTTTGCAAGATTCAACCACTAGCTAGGAACGATCATGCCTGTCGGATTCAGGGCTGTGCTGACCCAAGAAAGGTTCGAACTCTGGGGCATGTGCGAAGAACTCAACCTCTCCAGCCAACCAACCAGTCACCCTACAGCCTAGATCGATGAACAAGGAAGAAGATGAACATGACAGTTTACCCAGGTTCGGGCCACCTTGCGGTGTAAGACCCTACTCCTGCTTTATGGTGGATTGGCCTCACGAGGGGCTGAGGATGAACTAGTACATAGGATGAACAAGCTCGCGGGGCTTGCTCTGGTGAGAATGAGTTGTCTGGGGATCGGATCCCTTCTACGGTGGTGGCTAATCTATATTTATAGCGGCCTCGGTCCTCTTCCCCGAAAATGAAGGCGGGAAGGGATTCCACAACGGCCAATTAGAAAGGGGACAAGTAGTACATCTTATCCTGACGAAAGGTGGTCTTCTCCTGCAAAGCTCTGGTCATGACGCTGCAGTGGGCTCGGCAATGACATCCATCCTGCCGTCCTGGCAGTCTTGGTCTCATTGCACGGGAATGGAAACCTTTGGCTGATTCCCCGTGACCCCGCGCCTGCGCTTGCCTCCTTAGCACCAAAGAGGAAACCTGCTCCTCTGCGCCCGCTGGCGCCCGCCCGGCCTTGGTCGTCATGGCTTACGTCACCGCAACCTCATGAGGTTGGGCACTTGCATAGGAAACTCTGCTCCTCAGGAGCAGCCCAAGAGTGGTTGCTCCCTCAGGAGGTCTTGGCGTCGTCCGCCTCGCGAGGGTCTTGTCTTGTTGGTGTTGTAGATGGGCCATACCAGGCCATCGATGGAGCCACGCCGTGGGCCGCAGGGAGGCAAATCCGGGTACCCTGGTTCCCAGAATGCCGACAGTAGCCCCCGGGCCCAAGGCACGCTCGGACTTGGCTTCGAGGCGAAGCCAAAGGGCAAGGGCCAAGCGCCGCGGGCCCCAATCGCCTGCGGACCAAGCCGATGCATGGCGCTTTGATGGGAAATGGGCGTCTCCATTTCCCCACGCTGCCTTGGCAACTGTCCAGGCTGACAAAAAGACTGGCGCCCGCACCGCACCATCATTGCCTTCTCTTCGCATCGCTCTAGATCCCCTTTCTTCCTGCCAAGAACACCTCCAGATCTAGTCGAATTCCTTCTCCCTTCCGCGTCTCCCCTCCAAGTTCTTCGCATATGGCTTCTGGGTAGGCGAAGCCGGCCGCGTAGGCTGCGAGCTCCTCTTCTTCTCCTGCGCTGGCCCTCGGTGCATCCTCCATTACTGAGGAGAGGCACCTCGCCGCCACGCTCCCGCTGACGGCGAGCAGTGACAATGAGTCGAAGGAGATGATGCTCCTGGCAGGCTCCGCTGACAAAAGGACCCTGGCGGGGACGTTCTATCCCTTCTTCCTTCACAGTGTCTTCGCGGGGCTCATCCCGCCTTTCTCTGAGTTCTTCACCGTCGTCCTCGACCATTACCAGGTTCAGGCTCCGCATCTTCAGCCCAATTCCATCCTTCTCATGTCGATCTTTGCCTTTTACTACGAGGCGTTCATGGGCGTGATGCCTTCCGTTGCGCTCCTCCGTCATTTCTTCTATCTTCGGATGCACAAACCAACCCAGCGTTCAGGCTGCGTCTCCTTTGCCGCGGCCCATAGTGGCAACGCGCTCATGAGGGCCGAGAAGAAGGTGGAGAACTTCCGGTGCAAGTGGGTCTTCATGGACGCCAGGGGCCTCCACGCGCGGCTGGAGTTGCCAACCGAGCTGCCAGAGAAGCTTGATCAGTGGGGTCATGAGAAGCTCACCAACCCCCGAGCGGCGCCAGTCTTGAAGAAGATGATGGCGGACATGGAGGCCGGGGTGCTGACGGGGACCATGCTTGTCAAGGAGTTCCTGACGCAGCGCTTGCCCCGCTTCAGGCACACTTGCGTCCCATGTGGGAGTTCAAGCGCGCAGAGGACGACATCCGGCTACGCCCAGGGAGCTTGATGGGTGAGGAGCTGGACAAGGCCATGCATACCTTGCTTGAGAGGGATCCGAGCAGCCTACTAGCGGCCCACATCCCGCTGTACCACCGTGCCGACGAGGCAGCGCTGGTGGCCGCCATGCCCATCTTCAACGAGCTGGGGCTCATGCCGCCCGAGCTCCCCAACCCCCCGGTGCTGGTGTCTTTGGGCGACGATGCTGGGGAAGAGGAGGAGGAGCACTTGGAGGCGACCGTGGATGACACGGCAGAGACCTCTCCTCCGTCCCAGAGCGAGCTTCTCCGCGGCCTCCCCGATGATGATGACGCCGCCGAGCCCCCGGTCGTGGAATCCCCAAGCTCCACCGGGGTCGTCACGAGGTCCGGGGCCACTCCCCCGGCCCTGCGGGGCCGGGACGAGCGATCCCAAAGAAGAGCGGGGCAGCGCCATCTCCTCGGGGCGGCGCCCTTGCGTTATCATCTGCCGGCGCCACACCGAAGCCGGCCATCGTACGCCCCGTCAACCCTCAGGACACGGGCAAGGCCGCGCCCAAGAAGGCCGAAGGTGCCCCGGCCCTGGCCTGGAAGAGGGCGTACATCGCCTCTGACGAGTAAGCGTCTTTCCTTGTTTTTGTTTGCCTCCTCTTGATACCGTACTCACAGCATTCCCCGGTGACCAGGGTGAGCGCCGTGGTGAAGAAGGAGGATGTCGGGGCCCCCAAGGCACCACCGCTCGCCGGGGCCGTGGTGGCCCCAACGCAAGATGAAGAGGTCGCCTCGCACTCCCCTGCAACGGAGCAGGCCCCCAAAGATACAGTGGTGGTGCCTCGGAAGGAGCCTGCTTCCGCAGGCCAGCAGGCTCCGGAGCCGCCCGTCCCCTTCGTGCTCGCGGGGGGTTCGGGGGCTCCAGAGCCTCAAGCTGGCCCTGCTGCTGTGATGACGCCAGTTCCCGCGCCTATGCCGCCTCCTCCCCAGGCCCTTGTGCTGGTGGACTGTGGACCCCTTATCGGGCCTGGGGCTTTGGAGGAAGCCTTCAACATGCTGGACCAGCTCCGGACCGATCTTCAGGACGCTGACAAGCGCGGGGCGAGGGAGCGCATGGGGCTGATCTCAGGATGGCTCCAGGCTGACGCGTCCGCCAGGGCGGCCTGGAGCCGGGCTGAGGCCACCGCCACAGAGAGCAGGAAGGAGGCCGACGAAGCCGCGAGGGCTCGCGACGTGGCACTGGCTGACGCATCGTCCGCCGAGGAGCGCTGCAGCAAGGCGGAGACCTAGCTGAAAACCCTCCGTGATGCGCAGGCTGCCCACACCCAACGGCTCCATCAGCAGGAGGAGGAGCTCAAGGCCCGCGAAGTGATGCTTGCCGGCCGCGATGCCAAGCTGGCCAAGGCAGCCAAGGACCAAGCCGTGGAGCGGGACCGCCTTGGCAAGATGAAGGAGGAGGTGGACAAGGCGCGGGCGTCCCATGCCCAGCTCGTCTCTGAGGCGACAGCCCAGCTGCAGGCCAGGGAGAAGACCCTCGCCACCACCGAGAAAATGGCGGCCGCGTGTCGGTGCAACAAACCCTAGGTCTGTTGCCCAGACCGTGCACATGCCTAAAAGAGGATAGTTGCAACATCCAAGACCAGATCAAGCTAGGAGAGATGGCTCTTTGAGGAATCAAAGGGCAGGACAAGAAGACCAAGACACTGCTAAGGAAAAACCTCCCTTGATGGGCAGGCGAGCCTAGCGAGGACGAGGTGGCCCCGAAGACAAACCTCAATACTGCCCCGGCCGGCCTGCCGGGCACTACTAAAGCAAACTACCCCGCCAAGGCTTCACCGCTCCACCTCACAGCGACGCAAGTCATCGATCGGTGCGGTGTCAAGCCCCCAAGTGACTAAGTGGCAGTTATTCAACACATGGCAGCCATTTGCAGAGGAAACCATCTCCAGATGACACTCGTCCAAAGACGTGTCAAGCAGACAGGCGAAAAGGTGGCCGAGCGGCCCGGCAAGGCTTGCCGGGCAGGCTATGATGTGACACTGAGCGGCGCATTTAATGCGCTCTGGTCTGCCTATAGAGTTAGGTATGATAGCACTGTTTGCTACCTAATAAGTACAAAATGACTGATTTGCCACTTTGGTAACCCCTTGATCTATAAAAGGAGGGCCATGGCAACAGAGAAGGGGCTTGGAACCTTGTACACTCATATGCGTGTAGCTGCTCTCACCCCGAGGCAACCCTGCCGGGCAAGAGCGTTGCGTTTCCACCCCAATCCACTAAAGCAGGAGTAGGGTTTTACACCTCGCGGTGGCCCGAACCTGGGTAAAACTACCCGTGTGATCTCTACCGTGCTGCGGTACGGTCCTCCGCTCTTTGTGCAATGTGCTCAGCCCCCCTGCCGAACCAAAAGGGGACGATGGCCCCATAGGTGGCCGTGATTTCCCATGACATCTTTGGCACGCCAGGTAGGGGGCAGCGCTTGCGCGAACCCGAGAAGCGTATGCAGCGCATCATCTTCATCGACGGCTCCATCGTTCATGGCGCCCAAGAAGAAGCCCAGTGCTGCAGCCCACCCGTCCACTTCGAAGGCCCCGCTGCTCGAGGGCGCCGACGCCGCGGAGGCCACGAGGACGCACGGGGACACAGACACTATGGGAGACATGGCCGGCACAGGCGGCATCGCCACCACCTCCCCTACGGTGGAAGTAAGAGCGGAAGGCACCGGGGAAGTACAGCACCAACAGCACCCCGACGACCACGCTCCACAAGGTACGAGTGGAGAAATCATTTTGTCCGCACCCCTCCGCCCGGCCGAAAGGCACAGCCGCAGCGGTGGCTCTCGCTCTGGGGCGAATCGCAACCCTCCGGTCGCTCCCGGTACGGGCGCGGCCACAGGGCGAGCGCCACGCCTGGAGCGAACCGACCCAGTCGATGCGCCAAATGGAGCCGCTGGCCCTCAGCGCCTCCACCTCGTTACCACGCCACCATGGCCACGGGCTCACGACGGTGAGAACACGGCGCAGCTACCACTGGCGACGCAATGATCTATGTCATCATCCATGCCAAGCACTGCTTCGGAGGCTATGGCGCGGGCCCAGCTGCTGTTGAGATTTCCGCCGGCAGCCGATTAGATGGATGAGTGGAGAGCCACCATTCAAAACCTGATTGGTTTCACCGAGGCGGGAGGATCACAGCGAGCCGCCCCGCCATGGCCTCCCAATGCGATGACGACAGCCCGCGCAGCTGGCCATGCCGAGGGAGGCACCCCCATGGTGCAACCCCCTCCGCGGCAGCCTGCGCAAAGGCCACGACCAAAGCCATGCGATCAAGAACCCGAAGACGTCTCGATGGCTTTGCCCGGTCCTCGAGCGCGCCGGGACCAGCGGCAAGCCCAGGAAGGCAGGCGAGGGGAAGGCGCGCGCATCACCGTCGAGCAACACCGCAACACCCGCTGCCAGTCTAGTCGGCGCAACGGCCCCGACGTCGACAAGCCTGCGCTCGGTGAGGGTGGGTGCCTACCTTTCAAAGTTGGGTGCCCCGCCTTCACTCGCGAGCTACGGCAAGTCCGTTGGCCATCTTCCCGCACATTCAAGCCAGAGATACCAGAGAAGTATGATGGAAGATTGAACCCAGCAGAGTTCTTGAGCATCTACACCATCGCTGTTCAGGCTGCCAGGGGGAGTGACGAGAAGGTGTTCGCCAACTACTTCCCTTCGGCACTCAAGCCAAACGTGAGGTCTTGGCTGATGCACTTGCCGGAGAACTCCATTTCAACTTGGGCTGACCTGTGCCATGAGTTTGTTGGTGCCTTCATGGGTGGCCATCAAGAACCAGCGCGGCCTAGCGATCTGCAACTCCTCCCTCAGAAGGAAGGGGAGACCCTGTGGAAGTACATGCAAAGGTTCAGCCGAGTGCACAGGAACATCCCAGACATCCACCCAGCAGCCATGATAGCTGCATTCCAGTCCAACATGCGCAACCGCCGGATACATTCCAAAATGAACATGGGGCTGCCCCGGACTGTGAATGAGTTATACACACTGGTGGATAAGTGTGCTCGCATAGAGGAGGGAAGGCGACTTCCCGGCGAAGAGGACGGCGTCGACATCGATTCAGACGATGACGATGACTCCACCAGCCAGAAGAAGAACAAGAAATGCAATAAGAAGCGCAAGGAGAAAGTTGTCATGGCAGTCAAAGGGTCAAGCACACCTAGTACCGGCAAGAAGGCCAAGGCCGAAGCACCCAGCAAGGAGGTTGCCACGTGCATTGACTGCCGGGCGGCTACGGCTGCCGAGAAGGTCGGGAAGGGTGAGGGGCCGTATTGCAAGGTCCATATGACCTAGGGCCATGACCTTTAAGAGTGCCATCAGGTTGAGCAGCTCGTCAGGAAGCAGAGGGCTAAGTACGAGAAGCGTGATAAGGAGAAGAATCAGGATGGTGCTGGCGGGAAGGGCCGTAGCGGCGTAGTAAGCCGCCCCGGCAAGGCTCCTCAGAATCAAGGGAAACCCGCCAGAGGCCATGAGAAGAAGGATTGCAGTGATGAGACCGATGAGGGAGATGAAAGGGAAACCAGCGAGCAGGAGCTCCATCAACCACTGACGCCTTGTGCGTTGACGGGGGTGCATCTCTGCACTCCTCTCACCGGCAACTTAAATAGTGGGCGCGTGAAGTCAACGCCATGGAGCCAGTAGGAGATTCTCGGAAGCCGCTCAAATGGTCCTGCACGCCCATCATCTTTGACGAAGAGGATCACCCTGATCGCACCACTGCGGTAGGGTGCTTGCCATTGTTGGTCTCACCAACAATACGCAACCTCAAAGTCACAAAGATGTTGTTTGACGGTGGGGCTAGGTTGAATCTGATATCTCCAAAGGTCCTCAGCAAACTTCAGATAGCGGATGAGGAGCTCAAGGTTACTGGTACGTTCCAAGGAATCAACCCCGGTAGGATTCATCCTAAAGGAAAGATCATGTTGCCGGTGACGTTCGGGGGGTGTGGAGTTTAAACTACCGGACTGAGAAGATCGTGTTTGACGTGGTCGACCTCCCCTTGCCATACAATGGAATCCTTGGTCGCCCAGCTCTGGCCAAGTTCATGGCGGCATCTCACTATGCCTACAACACCTTGAAGATGCCAGGGCCGATAGGAGTCATTTCCATTCCGTCAGATCAGAAAGATGCAGTCATATGCGTGGCCAAGATGTATCGGGAAGCAGTCGCGGTAGAGGCCGCGCAAGCCAGTGTTCCCGCCAAGGAGAGTAAGAAAATGAATAGAGCTAGCAAGGATGCCAGCAAGGAATCCGGGAAGCCTGCCTCTCTGGAGCGCGTTGCGCCTATCGATGACTTGCTGGAGAGTTCCAATAGCAAGAGATCCAAAGCTGCCGCGCCTGCTATGAAGAAGGTCCCAGCAGGGCTGGCTGGCACTGATGGTACCTTCACTATTAGTGCCACCCTCGATGACAAATAGGAAAGCGCGCTCGTTGCCTTCCTGCGGGTGAATGTCGATGTGTTTGCCTGGCAACCATCTAACTTCCCTGGTGTTCCCAGGGAGGTAATCGAGCACCACCTTGTTGTCTGCCCATATGCCCGGCCCGTCAAGCAGAAGGTCCGAAAGCAAGCTTTGGAGTGGCAACAGTTTATTGCCGATGAGATCAAGAAACTTGAAGCAGCTGGTTTGGTCAGGGGAGTGTTGCACCCCACGTGGTTGGAAAATCCAGTGGTGATGCGCAAGGCGAATGGGAAATGGAGGCTTTGCATAGATTTTACAGATCTGAACAAGGCATGCCCGAAGGACCCATTGCTCTTGCCGCGCATCGACTGGATTGTGGATTCCACTTCTGGTGCGATCTTCTTTCCTTTCTAGATGCCTACTCCGGATACCACCAGATCTTCATTTCCAAGGAAGACGAGGAGAAAACCGCGTTCATAACCACGTGTGGCATGTACTGCTTTGTACGGATGCCCTTCGGGCTGAAGAGCATCGGATCCACCTTTGCAAGAGCAGTACATATTGGCTTTGAGTCCCAGCTACACAAAAACATTGAGGTTTACATGGATGATATTGTGGTCAAGACCAAGGATAGATCAACCCTCATCCAGGATTTGGAAGAAACCTTTGCTATTCTGCGTAAAATCAACTTGAAGCTGAACCCGGAGAAGTGTGTGTTTGGTCTCCCCTCCGGTAAGCTACTTGGTTTCTTTGTGTCTTATCGAGAGATAGAAGCCAACCCCGACAAGATCAAGGCTATCGAGCAGGTTCAAGCACCAAAGACCGTCAAGGACGTGAGGCGTTTGACAGGATGCATGGTTGCACTGAGCAGGTTCATTTCCAAGTCTACCGAGCGCGCCTTGCCATTTTTCAAAATCTTGAAGAATGCAGGGCCCGTGGAATGGACCCCGGAGGCAGATGCTGCACTGCAAGATTTGAAGACCTATATTTCCTCTGTGCCCATCTTGGTCACTCCCAAACCACAAGAGCCGTTGCTGCTATACTTCGCGGCAACCAATCAAGTGGTTACCGCAGCACTGGTGGCGTAGCGGGAAGTGGATGACGCGGCAACCACAACCACTGTTACCTCTAGAGAAGAATGTGGACCTATCCCGACAAGGCCAGAGTCAGTCCAGAGCGAAGAAAGGCAGAGCACCGGAAGCAGTTCTTTGGTCACGGCAAAGAAGAAAGTGATGCAGTGCCCAGTGTACTTTGTCAGATCCCTGTTGCAGGGGGCTAGATCGAGGTACTTTGGCGTGCAAAAGCTGATTTTCGGCCTCATCATGGCCTCAAGGAAACTGCGCCACTACTTCCAAGCCCACGAGATCACGCTTGTCACCCGTTTCCCCTTGCAACGCATACTCCGGAACCTTGAGGCCACCTACAGGATTGTGGAATGGGCTTTGGAGTTGTCCAGCTTGGTTTGAAGTTTGAAAGCACGTCAACCATTCACAGCATAGCACTAGAAAAATTCATCACAGAGTGGACACCAACTCCTGATGAAGAGGTATTGGAGACAGTTATTCCCGGCAAGGAAGCGCCCCAAGATTGGATCATGTATTTTGATGGTGCCTTCTCCCTACAAGGTGCAGGGACTGGCATGCTTCTTGTTGCTCCCACTGGGGAGCACCTTAAGTACGTTGTCCAGATGCACTTTCCCCGGGAGAAGGCTACCAACAATACTGCAGAGTATGAAGGGCTCCTTGCCAGCCTCAGAATTGCAACATAATGGGAATCAAGAAGTTGATCATCCGTGGAGATTCATAGCTTGTGGTGAGACAAGTCAACAAGGATTACCAAAGTCCATTGATGGAGGCATACGTTGAGGAAGTGAGAAAGTTGGAGGAGCGCTTTGACGGATTGCAAACAGAGAACGTACCCCGTGCGGAAAACAGCATCGCTGATCATCTGTCAAAGTGCACTGCACAAAAACTCCTTGTGGAACCAGGGACTTTTGTTCTCCATCTGACTCAACCCTCCGTATCCCCGGCAACAATGGCCAGAAAGAGGAGCAAACTGGACTCCAGCAAGCCTCACCCGGCAGGGCCTCCCGAGGCCCCCGGCAAAGAGCTTGGCGGGAACAACTCCCCTTTGATCAGCGAGCTGCACCATCCCGCCAGACCACCGGTCCCTGCGGTCGAGAAGTGCGCTCCTGCGAATGAGGAGGTGCCATTGGTCCTTGTTACCGAGCCTCTGGCCCCAACTTGGGCACGGCACATAGTCCATTTCCTCTAAACTTGAGAACTCCCCGAAGAGCAAGAAGAAGCTGAAAGATTAGCCCGGAGGGCCAGTATGTATCAATTTGTCGACGACACACTATACAGAAGGAGGCCCAATGGTGTGAAATTGAAGTGCATTTGCCAGGAGGAAGGAAAGGAACTGTTGGCAGAGATACACAAAGGTATGCGCAGCTGACACATTGGATCAAGGGCCCTGGTTGGAAAAGCCTTTCGGCAAGGTTTCTATTGGCCCACGGCCCTCCAAGATGCAGTTGAGCTCATCACCAACTGTGAAGCTTGCCAGTTCCACTCCAAGAACATTCATCATCCTTCCCAAGCTCTTCAAACGATCCCTTGATCATGGCCCTTCTTAGTCTGGGGGCTCGATATCTTGGGCCCCTTTCCCCGTGCTATCGGGGGCTTTGAGTTCTTGTTCGTCGCTATCGACAAGTTCACAAAGTGGCCAGAGGTGGAGCCCGTGAGAAAGGTGACCGCTCAGTCAGCTATCAAGTTCTTGAAAGGATTGGTGTGCCGCTTCGGAGTTCCTGCCTGGATCATCACTTACAATGGCACCCAATTCACGAGCCGCGCCTTCATGCAATATGTTCATGCCCTCGGAAGCAAGATCTCGTTTGCCTCTGTCGCCCATCCCACAAGCAATGGACAAGCTGAGAGGGCGAACGCTGAAGTGTTGCGGGGCCTCAAGACAAGAACTTTTGATAGACTGCAGAAATGTGGCAGGCGATGGATCGACGAGCTGCCGGTGGTTCTTTGGTCCCTCAGAATGACACCAAATCAAGCTACCGTGCAGACTCCCTTCTCCGTAGTCTATGGGGCAGATGCAATTAACTCCACGGAACTCATATTCGGGTCTCCTCGAGTGCTTGCCTACGATGAAGTAGCGCAGGAATGGCACCGGTGTGACGACGCTGTGCTACTTGAGGAGAACCGTCTTCGGGCCGCTAAGCATGCTGCATGCTACCAGCAAGCCCTGTGTCACTATCATAGCCGCCGGGTTCATGCCCGGGGTTTTGAAGAAGGCGACCTTGTCCTTAGGCGTGTTCAGTCTGCCAAGGGTACAAACAAGTTGACGCCAAAGTGGGAAGGCCCTTACCGGGTAGTACGAGTCACCAGACCTGGCGCAGTCTGTTTGGAGGTCGGAGATGGCATTCAATTGCAAAACTCATGGAACATTGAGCATCTCGGTAAGTTCTACCCGTAAGGCACGGCTGTCGGGCCCTGCCCGGCAGCCACCCTTTTGTATAGGCCTTGCCACTGTTGCATGTAATCCCTTGTACAAAGCCAGGCGCAGACCCTGAGCAACAGAAATAAATGAAGCACTGGGGGGCCCCCAAAACTTGCATGCATGCATAAGCATATCATGAGCATAGCATGATCATGTAGATGAGGTCGCATGAGGCATTGTTTTCATCTGCATTAAGTTGCAGGGTTCTTGCCGTGGACTCAGTCCCAAGAAAGAAGAAATGAAGACAAGCCTACGTGACGATCCTCAGCAAGCCAAACAGATAAGTTCTCTTCTTATCCTTATGTGTTCTGTAAGCAGAAACTTGTGCATATGAAAACCTCACCACGTTCAAAACTTAGGTGCTCCCATCCTTTGACTTGAACGTTGCTTCGGTCAGGATGGTCGCAGTGGCCTTTGATGGAGAAGGCTTGGCAGGGGGGTGGTCCCTCTTTACAATTTGTGCCCAGCAAGCTTAGCTCCACGGCAACAATTCGAGGGTATGGGCAGGATAGCTTGCCGGAGATAACTTGTTTACTTGAACGTATAGAGGCATTTCACCTCTCCATGAGTATGACGCATGCACAAGTGCCCGGCAAAGCTTGTCTTTTTCATTAATATGCGGATGAACAAGTATAGATCTTACAGAACACCAACAAGGATAAAGAAGATTACATTATTTAGACTAAAGTTCGACAAGTGCCTACATGTTTTAGATTGAAAAAAGATAAATGCTCGTGATGCCTCTGCTTTTTCTCCTATTCTCCTTGGAACTGCAGGGGAAGGCGAAGATGGTGGAGGGAAGGCCTGGCTGGGATTCGGCGCCTCCCCAGGATCAGGATGGCACCATTCCCAGACAGGGAGGAAGAAACAGGAGGGCAGGCGCAAATGGTGGCGGTGTCGAAGCCCGGCCGGAGACGATGGTGCCGCCAGGCAATCATGCCACGTTGGAGCGGTCATCCCCGCTCTTGACGCATCGTGGGTTGCCGCCACCCTCCTCGTTGCTACCGCTCGAAGAGGCGCGTCTGCCACCGCTCAAGCCACCGCCGCGGCAGCTAGGACGGGCACCGAGCGCTTTGAGCGACGCCACAGAGAGCATGGTCGTCTCCATCAACCCGAAGTTAGAAGGACGCCGTCTTTTGAAGAAGCATACACGGGCACGAGGGACCTAGCTATACGCCAGGCCGGCAGTACCCCGAAGGAAGGGATTCACCGTTACCAATGGCGAACCGCTCCCGCGCTCTCCTATCAGCCTCTCCGGAGAAAAAGGGGTAGGCCGAGAGTGACTACCATGCTCTGCGGACTCCGGCGTGGTGTCGCTCACATGACCCTTTACTGGAAGTAGAGCCCCGAGCAGCCCGGCGACAAGCGCGCCGGAGTTGCTACCTCCGGCGCTATCGCCGCGCCGCCCACACGCCCTCCTGAAGCCCATACAAAGGCGAGAGAGGGGTATTATCCCAGCAAAGGCGCGACCGCGCCCTTCTTCTCCCCATGCTCCTTTACAAGCTTCCGGCATCATTGACCTCAAGCTTGAGCCAGGGGCCTGACCCCGGTCCCTCTCTCTCAACATTGCAAGAAAAGAAAAAGGAAAAGGCGAGAAGAGGAGTGTGGATGAGCATTTCCGCTTCCCCCTTCCTCCTTTTATAGGTGGGCTGGGGGCTGATCCATCGATGGGTGACCACCGTCCCTCTCCGCCAACCCAAGAAGACCGGGCCCCCGCTTTGGCACTCTACTGCACCACGCGCCTCCGTTACCTACCCCACACAATGCATGCAGCATACGTGGCCAGGGATAAGGGCGTGGTGGGAAGAGTGAATTGGCGGTTACTCGCCCGTGCGTTAAAGTCATTCACGGGCCATTACAAGAATGGCCCCACCACAATTGGCGTTACACGATGGGCGGAAGAACCAAAAACTGACCTGGGCTTAGGTTAATGAAGAAGCAAAGAAGATCTCAAAGGACGAAGTAACTGCTACCCTCTTGCCTGTGCACTAGATAGCGCCTACCCCGATGACGCCCGGTGACACGTTCGGGCCAGGCCCAGGGGCTCCTATCGGTGGAACAAACCCTAGGTCTATTGCCCAGACGGTGCATAGGCCTAAAAGAGCACATTTGCAACATCCAAGACCAGATCAAGCTAGGAGAGATGGCTCTTCGAGGAATCAAAGGGCAGGACAAGAAGACCAAGACACTGCTAAGGAAAAACCACCCTTGCCGGGCAGGCGAGCCTGGCGAGGATGAGGTGGCCCCGAAGACAAGCCTCAAGACTGCCCCGGCAGGCCTGCCGGGCACTACTAAAGCAAACTACCCCGCCAAGGCTTTACCGCTCCACCTCACAGTGATGCAAGTCATCGATCTGTGCGGTGTCAAGCCCCCAAGTGACTAAGTGGCAGTTATTCGACACATGGCAGCCATTTCCAGAGGAAACCATCTCCAAATGACACCCGTCCAGAGACGTGTCAAGCAGGAAGGTGAAAAGGTGGCCGAGCGGCCCGGCAAGGCTTGTCGGGCAGGCTACGATGTGACACTGAGTGGCGCATTTAATGCGCTCTGCTCTGCCTGCAGAGTTAGGTATGATAGTACTGTTTGCTATCTAATCATTACAAAATGACTGATTTGCCACTGTGGTAACCCATTGATCTATAAAAGGAGGGCCATGGCAACCAGAGAAGGGGTTAGGAACCTTGTACACTCGTACGCGTGTAGCTGCTCTCACCCTGAGGCAACCCTGCCGGGTAAGAGCGTTGCGTTTTCACCCCAATCCACCATCAATCCACTAAAGCAGGAGTAGGGTTTTACGCCCCGCGGCATCCCAAACCTGGGTAAAACTGCCCGTGTGATCTCTGCCGTGCTGTGCTACGGTCCTCCGCTCTTTGTGCAATGTGCTCAGCCCCCCTGCCGAACCAAAAGGGACCAATGGCACCATAGGTGGCCGTGATTTCCCATGACACTGCGGAACGCGAAGCCTTGGTCTCCTCCGAACTCAGGTCTCGCAAGGCGCTGCGCTCCCTTTACGGAGGGGGTACGAGGAGCCGCTGGCGACTCCGGAGGATGGCCCTGTTGGGCTTCTCCCCAAGCTTGCTGAGGCGCTTGAGGGCATTGCCGATGGGATGGATTCCGTGGTGGAGGGAGAGTGCCGCGCGCTCTTCACCTCGGCCGCAACGCGCGTCTTCAGCCACCTCCACCTCCGGGACCCAAGCTTCGACCTCAGCACGCTGATCGAGCCGGTGGCCCTTGAATCCCGCATCACTACTACGGAGGCAGTGAAGAAGCAGGTGGAGGCCTTGTTGGGGAATTTCCTCTGCGTCCCCGACCCCGCATCTGCGGCGGCAGAAGCCGGCGGCGAAGGTGGTGGGAGCGTCATCGACGACGGGCTTCCCAAGGTGAGCGATGGCGGCCACCAAGGCGATGGCGGTGCTTCTTCCTAGTTGACCCTGCAACATTCATGGTGCCTCGCGGAGGCATCAGAACTTCTGTTTGAACTCGTAGAACATTATGTTCTGTAATAACTTGCTAGAACTCCGGGATTTCCCTTTCGTGCTTGGTTTCCTTCGTGTTTGCCTTAGCGTTCTGCATCGGCAGGGCCCAGCCCCGCGCATACCTCGACCGCCGTTGGGGCGTCCGGATCACCAGGATGAGACCAAGGGGCGAGGGGCAACATGACCAGTGAGGCCCCTGAGGCGCGATGCTCAGGGGTCCCCCTTGACGTATGAACAACCTCGATGTTCTGCGTCGGCAGGGCCCGGCCCCACGCATACCTCGACCTCCATTGGGGCGTTCGAATCGCCAGGACAAGACCAAGGGGCGAGGGGCTACATGACCAGTGAGGCCCCTGAGTCATGATGCTCAGAGGTCCCCCTTGACGTACGAATGGCCCTCACGAAGGAGAAACAAGCAACCGTAGAAGGTAATTCGGAGTCCTCCATACCTTCGCTCACCAGCTTTTGCCTAGGAGGGACGCGAGAAAACAGGTAAGGTGGCGTGCGCCAGGCATGGCCTGGGCGTAGCCCCCGTGCCTAGCCCCCTCGCGCGGGCCTCTCTAGGGGAAAGCCGTGAGGTGTTGCCGGGGGTAGATCTGAAAGGCTGTCCTGAGGTTAATGCGGCCACGTGGGCCACCCTCCGTTGTTTATTCACCAGCGCGGAGCATGGTGCTTCCACTTTAGTGTGGGCAAAGCCGCTCCTCGACCGTGTCATCCGCCAGCGCGGAGCATGGGGCTTCCACTAGTATGTGGGCATAGTCGCTCCTCGACCGTGCCATCCGCCAGCGCGGAGCATGGGGCTTCCACTGGTGCGTGGGTGGGAGTTCCCTCTGGGGGGAGACTCCGGGGCATGTACAGCCCCGTCCGAACATGTGGCTTGCATGGCTGGACTGGAGGAGGTGTATATGGGCACCCGAGAGCTAGCGTGGGACTCACGAGGCCCTACCTCAAGGCGGGTTGCGCCTAAATTTTGTTACGGGGTGACAGAGGCGAGGGTGTCCCGTCTTTCGATGAGATGGTGGCTATCATTTTTGGTGGAGTAGACTTTGATGATCCGACTACGAACGTGCGAGGACGTCGCGCCTTAGCAATCGCTAAACCAACTCCGAGAGGTTATTGACCACGCCGGAGCACGATCAACCTGACCACGAGGGTCTATTTCCTGCAAGCAAATGAAGAACAAGAAAGAAACTAAGATTTGCAATCTGGATATTGCGAATATAAAATGAAAGCTTTATTGATCAAGGTGGGGTTCTGTGACGTCTTGGACTGGTCGTTGAACACAAACGAAGTACGCGAAGTTGCAGCTATGGTGAACTTTTAATCTAAACAAAACCCAAGCAAAAGGCTACTAGATGGATCTACTTATATAAGAGCAAGGGGTGGCGGCCAAGGAGGTGGGAGGACGTCCCAAGGCTGCCTAAAACTAACCCTAGGTCGTACAAGGCCAATGGGCCCAAGTGGAGGTGATGCAACAACTTTGGACTTGTAGTTTGACTCGGATTCTGCTACAGTGTCAGATTGTTTCGACGACAACTCAACACTCCAGATGAATTTGAATGTGAAACCAATTGGGTTGGAAATAGCACAAAATCTACTTTCCAACAAAAAAAGAATCACCCAATTCGGAGTCCGTATGAAATAGTTCTTGGCGTTTTGAGTCAGTTATGTCTGTGCAGTCTGAATCTGAATCCAGAACGTGAGAGACTTGGACTCTATCTTCTCTTGGGCCAAAAGTGACGTGAGAGGACTTTTTGAACAGCACATAAACTTCTCTTTTTCCCTTATCTTCATATGTGGATTGTACAAATGTCCCATACACCTGCAATTAGACATGGCACAAAAGTTTGTGAAGTATTTTTGTCTTGGATGACATAAATAAATTATTGCATAGTTTGCATTAGAAATCACCTCACAAATATACATGTATGCAATATTTTTGGTCGTATCCAAGGTAGTCATGTCCTCATCATCCTCCCCTTCTTGAAAACAAAGCCGTCCTCGGCGTTGCTTAATCTGAAATGTGGCTAACAAAAAAGACAAGGTGTACATGTTGTATATGTATATGTCATCCATTTTTACTTCCCTTGATTTTTGCACATATGACACATGTATACATGAGTAACTTTCATAGTTCATAAAATGTAAAGCCAAAATATTATCACAAGTATTAGAAGACATGAAAATATTGCAACTCAATTTGCACATATAAGTGAAGCCCTTATTCATTTCAAAAGGTTGACAATGTTCATCATTAAACCATCCCAACATTGGTGAATAAACCTTACTTGCATCAAATTTACATGCTACAACATCCTTAAATAAGAAAACATGCAATAAGTCATTTGATACAGAATCATCACCAAGATTAGAGGTCATATCAAAATGATTAAACATTGGCACAATTATTTTCAAACGTATTTGATCCAAATCTGATTTATTCCCTGATTCACATGGTTCTTTCATATTAATAGTTAATTCAATGGGTCCACTCGAAATTGTTGATCTTTTAGAAGTTTGGTCACATGGCAAAGTCAAATTATCAACATAGTCCTCTAAAATAGGTGGTGTGATCAAAGTAGTGGGTAGCTGATCAGATGGTGCATTTAAATTGACAAGGCATTCCTCATTCTCATGTAGAGGTGGAAGATCAGTACCTTTGTCATTACCTCTTATGATCAACTCAGCTGATGTAGCCACTCTCGGGGGTGATGTGTCACATGGTGGAGGTGATGTAGTCCTCACAACAACGGATGTGGTTATCATAGTACAACTAGTAGTTGAAGGAACAACCGTATCAACTCTTGGAATGTGCACCGTTTGCTTATTCTCCTTATGGGCAACACGTCGTTTTATTTCCTGTTCAGCTTTGCAAGAAAGATGAAACAAATGGTCCATAGGATAACACTCTTCATGAATTAGTGTCTCCTGAATATCATGGCTTAATCCTCCCCAAAATCTATCCATTAAATCTTCTTCACTTTCTTCTAAAAAGGTATGCAACAAGGTAGTTTGTAAATCATCATAATATTTTGTTACGGTGTCACTACCTTGTTTTAAATGTTCTAGTTTTTTAATCATGCCACGAGTATAATAAACATCGACGAATCTATCTCTCATGAGAACTTTTAAATCATCCCAAGTAGTAGGTATATAATCAGGGTATAACCGACAATGTTCACTCCACCAAACTAAAGCAAAGCTACTGAACGTACTAACCACAGATTTAACTTTTCTACGCTCATCAAAATTATGAGAAGCAAATATAGCATTTATTTTGTACTCCCATTCAATATATAAATCAGGCCTAAAATGACCAGTAAATGGTGGCATGGAAACATTAACCTGATTATGTGCATTCTGATGTTGTTGCTCCTCTTGTGACGGTTGTTGTATTTTCTTAGGTGGTGGCAAATCTCCCACGATCGATGAAGCCCAAGAACTAACAACTCCGGAACCTGCCATAGTTAGTAGAAAACAAGAAACAAAATCCGAGAATAATGTTCCTATGAACTACTAGGACGTGGTGGTAAAACGCTCACAGTATAGCAAATATCAATATCTTACAAGTTCTTACCATGCAGCAGGTGGTGACAGGCAACCAGCGGTGTCAAATAACTCCGAAGATTGAGTAAAGCGATTGCCAGGGGAACGTATGTATACACGGTGTAGAAATATGTGGAGCTTGGAATTCTTTAATATTTGGTAGCAAAAGATTAGCAATAATCAATTCAGAGATGCAATGTTGAATAAACGCTCAACGACGGTACTATGCTGGTCCTAGGCTAGACCGGACTAGAGACGCGAGCCTAGAACTCTAATGAGGTCATGGCGTTGCACAACTAGCATCAATAAAGGATATGAAGTAGCTCTGGACAGCAAGATATAAGTGAAGATCACAATGGCAGTAAAGATAATGATGAGAAACAACTACCAAGTAGGATATACCAACAACTCTCTCTCCAACTTTACTCTATAAAAGTTTGTGCCAATTTTATGATAATTTTTCTCAAGAATGGCTCTGATACCACTGGATAGAGGCGAGGGTGTCCCGTCTTTCGATGAGATGATGGCTATCATTTTTGGTGCAGTAGACTTTGATGATCCGACTACGAATGTGCGAGGACGTCGCGCCTTAGCAATCGCTAAACCAACTCCGAGAGGTTATTGACCACGCCGCAGCACGATCAACCTGACCACGAGGGTCTATTTCCTGCAAGCAAACGAAGAACAAGCAAGAAAATAAGATTTGCAATCTGGATATTACGAATATAAAATGAAAGCTTTATTGATCAAGGTGGGGTTCTGTGACGTCTTGGTCTGGTCGTTGAACACAAACGAAGTACGCGAAGTTGCAGCTATGGCGAACTTTTAATCTAAACAAAACCCAAGCAAAAGGCTACTAGATGGATCTACTTATATAGGAGCAAGGGGTGGCAGCCAAGGAGGTGGTAGGACGTCCCAAGGCAGCCTAAAACTAACTGTAGGTCGTACAAGGCCAATGGGCCCAAGTGGAGATGATGCAACACCTTTGGACTTGTAGTTTGACTCAGATTCTGCTACATCGTCAGATTGTTTCATCGACAACTCAACACTCCGGATGAATTTGTAGGTGAAACCAATTGGGTTGGAAAGAGCACGAAATCTACTTTCCAACAAAAAAAGAATTACCCAATTCGGAGTCCGTATAAAATAGTTCTTGGCGTTTTGAGTCAGTTATGTCTGTGTAGTCCGAATCTGAATCCAGAACGTGAGAGACTTGGACTCTATCTTCTCTTGGCCCAAAAGTAACGTGAGAGGACTTTTTGAACAGCACATAAACTTCTCTTTTTCCCTTATCTTCATATGTGGATTGTACAAATGTCCCATACACCTGCAATTAGACATGGCACAAAAGTTTGTGAAGTATTTTTGTCTTGGATGACATAAATAAATTATTTCATAGTTTGCATTAGAAATCACCTCACAGATATACATGTATGCAATATTTTTGGTCGTATCCAAGGTAGTCATGTCCTCATCACGGAGTGCGTGTAAAAATCATGAGAGATGTTGGGGTGGCCTGCGCTGAGTGAATCTTCGGAGGACATCGCATGAGAAGGCCAAGCACCAATGACCCCAGGAGGTGATGTGAACGGGGCCAGCCCGCCAGACAGAGCTCAGCCGTTGGGTTTATCGACGCTGCAGGGACGGACCTGAGCACAGATGCCGTGCCCAGTCTTCTCATGCAACAATCCTAAAGAAAAACAACCGGCGCGCGGCTCCCGCAACGGCGAGGCACCGGGTCGTGTGCCCTAACTCATCCACTCTCGATTAGCTCATGCGAGAACAAGGCACCAAGGACCATGGGAGGTGTCATGCACGGGAGCTAGCCCACGAGACAGAGCTCAGCCACTTGGGTTTAGCGATGCTGCAGGGACGGACCCGAGCACATACGGCGTGCTAGTCCTTAATCATGAGGCGGTCGCAGGCGGGTTCGTGAGGGCACACAACATTGATGGTGGCAAAGCACCGGACATGCAGGTGATAATATTAAGCAATTCATGGAAGGGCGAAGCCAGTTCTGATACATGCGCAAAATGATACAAGCTGCAGGGATGGGCCCTGGCAGCTTGAGGATAATGCAGCCCGAGGGGCGCCCTCAATTGAACAAACCAAAAAGTCACCTGGCACTGTTGTCGTAGAAGTGTTGGAGTAGCTGAAGATGCATTCTGCGGAGATCGCTCCTCACAAGCTGGCTGGCTCTTGAGGCTCGGGAGGCTCTAGAGGCCCAGGAAGCTCGCCAGGGTCCGGCACCTCCTCTGTCAGGACCGCCTGGCACTGGGCCTCGTGAGCCGCCAGGGCGCCCTGCATGGAGCGTTGGTGCGAGGCAGCCACGTCCAATAGGCCAAATGGCATGCGGATGTAACTGCGAGGGCAGCACCCAGTCCGTCCAACGCGGGACGGCTAGAAGAGCTCCTGAGAAGCAACCCTGTTGAGACCTGGGATGTTGACGCAGACGCGCAACTTGCTACGCATGTCAGGGGCGGCAGCTGCACTGGACGATGCGAGGCAACGCTCGCCACACATGGCTTGGGCCTCCTGATGCTCCTCGATCGCCTTGGTGATGAACTCCTGAGCGCCTGGCGCCTCGCGCCTTGCGCCTTGCGCCTTGCTCACGGAGATGCATGTTGAAGCACGCCTCAACGTGGTGCCCGAATGCCTCCCTCGTGATGCTGGTCAGGTCAGAGGCCCTCCAGAGGAGAGCCCCTGAGCCCGTCCTGAGAGGGGCGGCGGGCGCACCTTCCTATGCAAGAGGGAAAGGCGCCCCAGCAGTGGGCGCGGGGTCTGAGGCACAGTCGTTGGGCGTGCCAGCCTCCTGACAGCCCTTGGGGAGGAGCTGCTTCTTCTTCTTGGGGATGGCCTCAGGAGGTCGAACGGCACCCTCGTCGTCTGAATTCTCGACTGCCGCAGCCTGGTAGGCGCGCTCAAGGGAGCACACCGCAGCCTTTTCATCGCAGGCGACCGTGATGATGCCGCCACTCCCTGGCATCTTGAGGACATTGTAGCCGTGGTGCGTCACCACCATGAACTTGGCGAGGGCCGGATACCCGAGGATGGCGTTGTATGAAAGGCGAATATGGGCAACGTCAAAGTCGATGAGCTCGGTGTGGTAGTTGTCACGCTGGCCGAAGGTGACAGGGAGGCGGATCTGCCCTATGGGGACGGTGAAGCCATCGGTCATCCCTGAGAAAGGCTTGGTGGGAAGGAGCTGGTCGTACGGCACTTGGAGCGTCTCGAACTTCTTGACGAAGAGAACGTTGAGCCCCGTGCCACCATCGATGAGTGTCTTGGTGACGAGGGTGTTGCTGATGGTCAGCGAGCAGAGCATCGGGAGCGCGCCAGCGGTGGCTGAACATTTGAGCTGGTCCATGGAGTCAAAGGTGATGGTGTACTTGGACCACCTGAGGGGGCGACACCTCAAGCTTGGGGAGGGCCGCGTTCACCTCACGAGCGAACTGCTTGAAGATGCGATGAGGAACGGAGCCTGAGCACCGCCCAGGATGCAGGCAATGGCATGAGGCTCTTGGAAGCCCCCAGCCCCATCGTCTTGTCAGTTGTCGTCGTTCCTTCTTGGCGGTGGCGGCAGCGGAGGGAGGCCAGCATTGCTCTGAGGACGGTCCTCGCGAGGCTGGTCACGCCAGGGGCCGTCGCGAGGCTGGCCCTGCCATTGGTCCTCGCGAGGCTGATCGCGCCAGTCCTGGCGGGGGTCGCGGTTGTCCCAGCGGCCTCTGCCGCGGCCTCCTCCGCGGCCGTAGCCACGGTTGTCGCGCTCGGGACGGCGCCAATGCGCCCGTCATGGATTGCCCTGAGCTCCTGGTAGTCGCTGGTGTTGTGGCTATGGACGTTGTGGAAGATGCAATACGGGCGGCTATCTCTGGAGGATTTGGGGTGGTCGCAGTCGTGCTTCATCTCAGGTTTAGCTGCGAGTACAGCCGGGCTCTTGCGCTTCACTTCCTTGGTCTTGGCCTTCTTGTCTTCAGGATCTGCCTCCGGAAGCTCCAAGAGGGAGAGGCGACCTTCCTCTGCCCTCGCGCACCTGGCCGCCATGTTGAACATCTCCAGAGCCGAACACAAGTCCTCGTGTATGGCGAGCTCTTCCTTTATCTTGACGTCCCGAACGCCATCAGAGAACACTGAGATGATGGCCTCGTCCGACACCTTGGGGATCTTGAGGCGGACGGTGTTGAAGCACTGTATGTACTTGTGCAAGGTCTCGCCTGGTTGCTACTTGATGCGCCGCAGGTCGCTTGCCGCAGGAGCGCGGTCGCGAGTTCCCTGGAAGTTGGCGATGAAACGCTCGCGGAGCTCGTCCCACGAGGAGATTGACCCCACCAGAAGGTTCAGGAGCCAAGAGCGCGCGCCATCCTTGAGGGCCATGGGAAACCAGTTCGCCATGATCTTGTCATTGCCGTTTGCCGCCTCGATGCTCAGCTCGTAGAGCTGGAGGAACTCAGCAGGGTCGGGGGTGCCGTCGTAGCGTGGAGGCAGATCCTGCTTGAACTTGCCAGGCCAGACGATGCGGCGTAGCTCCAGGGCGAAAGCACGGCACCCTGCCGCAATCACAAGGGCCTGCCGCTGGGGAGGAGCCTGATCTCGACGCCCGCGTGCTGTTGCCTCTGGCGTTACGTGGTCTTGACGTGGCGGTGCTGGAAGCGCACGCGCTTCTCCTTGGGGCCGTTGCACCACCTGGCAGCTTTCTTCATCACGCGCCGGTGCCCTGCGCGGCGGGTCATATTGGGGTGCTTCATGCCTAGGCTCGGGACCCACGCCATGCAGAGGAGGAGGAGGAGGAGGCGCGTCGTGAGCCACGTCACTCGCCAGGGACGACGGAAGGCGAAGTGAACGAGACGGTGCAGGGGCCTTGCCAGCGGCGTTGATGAGTTCGGTGATGCGGGCGAGCCAGTCGTCGTAGAGGTCGTTGGCTGGACGATAGCGCAAAAGCTCGCACGCCATGAGCAGTGCAGACTGCGCGTTCGCCGGCCCACGACGGCCATGAGAAGATGACGCCGTGGCTGGAGTGGGTGATGGAGTCGCGGTGCGATCGTCGCGCTGCACGAATGGTGGCAGCGACGAGTCCTGCTGCTCACGGGCAGCAGGGTCGGTGGCGGCGTTGGCCACCGGGGAGGCAGAGCAGCAAGGGGCGCCATTGCCCGCGGGTGCCGTCCTGGCAACACAAGCGGCCCGGCGCTCGGCCCGAACACGGCAAGCGTCGGCCATTGGAACGACGGAACGGCGGTGGAGCGAGTGGTGGGAGAGAAGCTTCGACACGCCCCTACCTGGCGCGCCAAATGTCGGATTCAGGGCTCCGCTGACCCAAGAAAGGTTTGAACTCTGGGGCGTGTGTGAAGAACTCAACCTCTCCTGCCAACCAACCCGTCACCCTACAGCCTTGCTCGATGAACATGGAAGAAGATGAACACGGCAGTTTACCCAGGTTCGGGCCACCTTGCGGTGTAAGAGCCTACTCCTGCTTTGTGGTGGATTGGCCTCACGTGGGGCTGAGAATGAACAAGTACAGAGGATGAACAAGCTCACGGGGCTTGCTCTAGTGAGAATGAGTTGTCTGGGCATCGGATCCCTTCTACGGTGCTGGCTAACCTATATTTATAGCGGCCTCGGTCCTCTTCCCCGAAAATGAAGGCGGGAAGGGATTCCACAATGGCCAATTTGAAAGGGGACAAGTAGTACATCTTATCCTGACGAAAGGTGGTCTTCTCCTGCAAAGCTCTGGTCGTGACGCTACGGTGGGCTCGACGATGACATCTGTCCTACCGTCCTGGCGATCTTGGTCTCGTTGCAGGTGAACGGAAACCTTAAGCTGATTCCTCGGGACCCCGTGCCTACGCTTGCCTCCTTAGCACCAAATAGGAAACCTGCTCCTCTGCGCCCACTGGCGCCCGCTGGCGCCCGCCTGGCCTTGGTCGTCATGGCTTACATCACCGCAACCTCATGAGGTTGGCCACTTGCATAGGAAACTCCGCTCCTCAGGAGCAGCCCAGGGGTGGCCGCTCCCTCACGAGGTCTTGGCGTCGTCCGCCTCGCGAGGCTTGGCCCCTCGTGATGGTCTTGTCTTGTTGGTGTTGTAGATGGGCCATACGATGGCGTTGATGGAGCCACGCCGTGGGCTGCAGGCAGGCAAGTCTGGTTACCCTGGTTCCCAGAACACCGACAATGCCCGCCGTTTTGACCGCATTTTGAAATGGGCATGAAAAACTCAAAAAAACAAAAAATTGGAAAACCTTCCCATTGTGTCATTATATGTGACCAAGTTAGCAGGAAATATAATAAACTTGTAATACTGCAATTATTTTAAAAAAGTGTTCTCAGAAATGAGCTATCATGTGTGAAGATTCATGGCTTTCAAGCAAAATGATCAATCTTATGGCCACATTCATCGCATAGTTTGTTAAAATGATCTCATATTGGTCACAAGGGTGCATCTTGGAATGGCAAACAATGTTTCCTAAGGAAGTTTTCATTTTCTTTGGACGAAGAATTCATTTTCCATTTTTTTGAGTGCCCAAAATGAGTTTTTTTGTGAAGGACCTACTATATATTTGTTACAAAATTGGACCAATTTATTTTTCTAAAATATTAGGCCATATGTAATGCACAATTGACAAAATGGTTGGGTGTCAAAAGTTTTGAACCACCTCTCGTGAAAAAGACAAATTTCCACCGGTTTAGTAGGAAGCGGGTCAAATTTGAAATGCAGCTACCTTATAGTTTGCTCTTTATTTTTTTCCAAAAATCATTTCTAGATACATAAGTATCTATTTAATCATAGAAACACCAAAAGTTTTCCAAGATTCAAGCACTAGCTAGGAACGGTCATGCCCGCCGTTTTGACCGCATTTTGAAATGGGCATGAAAAATTAAAAAAAATAAAAAATTGGAAAACCTTCGCATTGTGTCATTATATGTGACCAAGTTAGTAGGGAAAATAATTAACTTGTAATACGGCAATTGTTTTTAAAAAGTGTTCTCAGAAATGAGCTATCAAGTGTGAAGATTCATGGCTTTCAAGCAAAGTGATCAATCTTATGGCCACATTCATGGCATAGTTTGTTAAAATGATCTCATATTGTGCACAAAGGTGAATCTTGGAATGGCAAACAATGTTGCCTAAGGAAGTTTTCCTTTTCTTTGGATGAAAAATTTATTTTCCATTTTTTGAGTGCACAAAATGAGTTTTTTTGTGAAGGACCCACCATATATTTGTTGCAAAAGTGGAGCAAATCATTTTTATAAAATATTACGCCATATTTAGTGCACAATTGACCAAATTGTTGGGTGTCAAAAGTTTTGATCCACCTCTCCTGAAAAAGACAAATTTCCACCGATAGGAAGCGGATCAAATTTGAACTGCAGCGGCCTTATAGTTTGCTCTTGATTTTTTTTCAAAAATCATTTCTAGGTACATAAGTATCTATTTAATCAGATAAACACCAAAAGTTCTTGAAGATTCAACCACTAGCTAGGAACAGTCATGCCCGCTGTTTTGACCGCATTTTTAAATGGGCATGAAAAATTCAAAAAAAAAAATCAAAAAATGGAAAACCTTCGCACAGCATCATTATATGTGACCAAGTTACCAGGAAAAACAATAAACTTGTAATACGACAATTATTTTAAAAAAGTATTCTCAGAAATGAGTTATCATGTGTGAAGATTCATGCCTTTCAAGCCAAATGATCAATCTTATGGCCACAATCATCGCATAGTTTGTTCAAATAACCTAATGTTGAGCACAAGGGTGCATCTTGGAATGAGAAACAATGTTGTTGAAGAGGGTTTCCATTTTCTTTGCACAAAAATGTCACTTTCTATTTTTGAATTGTTAAAAATATGATTTTGGTGTGTGAAGAACCTAGCAAATATTTGTTGCAAAATGGATCCACTCCATTTTCTAGACATATTTAACATTTTAAAATGTAGAGTTTAACATTTTTTGAAAACATGGTCAACATTTTATGAAAATATTGTTTAACATATTTTTTGAATGCTTGGATTGACATTTTTTAAATAGATGATCAACTTTTTTAATACACATTATATATTTTTTGTATATTTTTTCTTTACACATTTCACATATTTCAATTATTTCATTGTCATTTTTAATACACTGGCAAACAACATTTCTTTACACATTTAACATTTTTTGAATATTTGATTATCACGTTCAAGTACAAGTACAACATTTTTTGATGCCACTTCGTTTTTCAAAAGTATTAGGAGAATTTTCAAATTGTGATGAACCCAAATTTTACCACATTTTTAAATCAGCACAAATTTTGTATAACTTTTTGTATACATGAGAAACATTTTCTCTGTTCTTCTCATCATTTCTTAATACATGGTCACAATTTTTATATACATTTTGATATTTTTAAATGCTTGATTAAAATTTTCAAATACAAGATTAATTTTTTAATACATCATCAACATTTTTTCTATAAACATTTTTAACATTTTTCAAATGCTTTATTAAAAAAATTGAAATACAAGATTAACATTTTTGAATACATGGTCAATTTTTTTTCTATACACACTTTAACATTTTCAAATGCTTGATTAAAATTTGAACTCCCTTTATATTATTATTTTGAGTAAAACTCCATTTATATTATTATTTTGAGTAATACTCCCTTTATTTTATGGAGTCAAAGTCATGCGAAGCCCACATTTCCACTGTTGGCGCACTTGGCAGAAGAAAAAAACGGCCTTGTCCAACCGAGGCCCAAGCCCAACAATGCAAGGTTGTCAGAATCGTGATTCTGTTATACGATTCTACGACTTTACGATCCAAACTAACCCCTGTGATCCTACGATTTTAGTTCTTAGAATCTACGTTTCTACGATCCTGATAGTGAAGATTCTACGATTTGCGATCCTACCACTGAAGCTCCGATCCGATTCAAAATCGCGATTCTAACAACCTTGCAGCAATGTGTTGTAATGTTTAACAGGTGTTGGTTCGGTAGTATTCCACATAGCGCGCGGTCGCCTGGTGGTTCGCTACTAGTGACAGGGAGTTGAGGTCACGAGTTTGGCTCCGTGTGTAGGCTCTTTTTTGTTGGATTTCTGCATTATTATGGCTCTCGTCAGGGCAGTGGCCCCCATGTTAGTAGGGCCTACCTGTCAGGTCAGGTGCATCCCACATGGGTGCCACGTGTCAATTTGATGTGGCCTACCCATCAGGTCGATGGTGGGTCCCACTCGCAGGAGGGTGGGTCCACTTGTCAAGTTGGTCCCATGTGCCAATTTTGTGAGGCCTACATGTCAAGTCGGTGGTGGGTCCCGTGCCATTAGACAGATGGTGTATGGTCAATAAGTCAATGTGTGGGTCTCACCTGTCAGTGCTAGGTTTAAATTGACACATGGACATGACACATAGACGAAACTGCTGAGGTGGCCGCCCCGTCATTTCAACGCATGACAAATTAGCAATTATGACAATTTATATTGGTCCTAATCAGATAGAAATAAGGAAGCAGATCGGTGATGTCCGCTTTATGACCATTTTGTGCAAGAAAATTACCAGCATTCTGACCAAAATGGTCGTTATGGTTTAGGGTTTGGACCCTCCCAAACAACTTACGACCAATTAGTTACAAATGGTCATAGATTTATGACCAATTTACACACGATCATTAAGAGAAGGTCACAAGTTGACATACTTCTTGTAGTGTCTGTCTTCCCTAGACTGCGTTGGACACAGCACACATTGGATCCCATCATCAATATGAAGTGTCTTCTCTCCACCAGATCCTTTGTATTCAATCTGTCCATTATAAGCATCCAAGCAAATACTTTGATCTTCATAGTGCAACAACTCTTCCATACCCAATTGAGCAGTGGGTTGAATGAAAGATGTGAATGCATGGCAGTGTAGAACAGTTTAGGAGTGTAAGGCTTTGAAGTACCATCCCATAGCCAGATATACTTAGGCTCAGGGCATCTATCATGAGACAGCAGTAAGGACTAGAAGGTTTGAAATTCCTGATAAGCTTGTTCAAATAAAGGAAGATTAAACCAGGTTAACATGTCTTGGCACTCTAGGCCATCCTTGACAGAAACCAGAGGATCTTTAGAATATGAAAAGAGCCTAGGAAATCTATTTTGGAGAGGCAGCACAGAGTCCCCAATTTTCCATTTATCAAGCCAAAACAAAGCAGTGTCACCTTGATTGATCTAAACCCAGGATAATTCTCTGAATTGATCCAACAATTTAAGGATGTCCTTCCACCAAAAGGATGCACAGAGGGCTATTCCTTGAGGTACCAACACATGGTAGTAGGAGTTCCATATAAGATTTACCCAAGTGATGTCAGCTCTATTTAAGAATTTATGTAGATGCTTCATCAAAAGAGCAAAATTCTGAATCCCAAGGTTTAAAATTCCCAGTACACCTTTGTTCTTAGGCCTACAAATTAGCTCCTAGGCAGCAAGTGAGGGAGCAGGTTCTTGCCTATTTTTCTTCCAAAGACATTGCCTCTGTATTCTTTGCAGCTGCTTCAGGATGCCTGGGTTGATTAACAGACTACAGAGAAAAAATATGGGCAGAGAGGACAAAACAGAGTTTAACTATTCAAGCCTCCCTCCTGGAACAAGAAAAGAGGAGCTGGCAGACATTCTTCTTTCCATGCAATCCACTAGAGGCATGAGGTCAAATATTCTTGGTCTGGTTGTACCAACAGGGAGACCCAAATATGTGAAAGGCATTTTGCCTACCTGACAGCCAAAGACAGAAGCAAGCCTGACAGTTTCCTCCTGGCTCACATTGATAGGGACCATGGAAGATTTTTCGTAGTTAACATCCAAACCAGTGGACTGAGAAAAGACCAGCAGCATTTTCTTTAAGGCCAGCAATTGAGACTCATCGGCAGGCACAATGATGAGGACATCAATACCATTGTTACACCCACAGCCCCTGCTGCTATACATACTGGACCAATTACTAGAGCTCGCGCACGCCAATTGAATTACCAAGTACTTTCGTTTCTTGGTGACAATTCTAATGTTCATGAGAATATGATGCTGCCTAAATTGGATACATTTGTGTTGATTACTAATGAAGGGCCTAGCATGGACAATAGGGATGAACACTGGAGCAGGATCAAGCATGGATATGAAGGCGCCTGCAAAGGGATCCAGAATGGCGTTTCTAGTGCATATTTGAGCACATTGAAGCCTCCGTGATGACCTACAAGGACATCAACGAAATATAAAAGATGCCCCTTCATAAATTTCATCCATAGCTTATTTTAGGTGCCGCGCCACCTTATTTTTGGGCCGGGCCCATGTAATTTCAAAATACTTAAGTATAGGCTGTTTTTATAGTCCGTATGTGTGGGGATACAAAGTTAGGGTTGGTTTCGGACCCCTCCTACAAGGGGTCACGAAATTCCCCCTACCCCTCCATATATATAGCCCTTAGGGCATCATTTAGACTTTGGGTTTTGTTTAGATTAAAGTTTGCCATAGCTGCAACTTCGCGTACTTTGTTTGTGTTCAACGACCAGACCAAGACGTCACAGAACCCCACCTTGATCAATAAAGCTTTCATCTTATATTGGCAATATCGAGATTGTAATCTTAGTTTCTTGCTTGTTCTTCATTTGCTTGCAGGAAATAGACCCTTGTGGTCAGGTTGATCGTGCTTCGGCATGGTCAATAACCTCTCGGATTTGGTTTAGCAATTGCTAAGGCGCGACGTCCTCGCATGTTCGTAGTCGGATCGTCAAAGTCTACTCCTCCGAAAACGATAATCATCATCTCATCGAAAGACGAGACTCCTTCGCCTCTATCAAGTGGTATCACATTTCCAGGTTGCTCGGTAAGATTTTCTAGTTTTTCGTAGTTTAGATCGAGTCTGTTCTTCATACCTATAGTCCACGATAAAGCAAAAAAAATAATTTAGGGTTAGTTCGTCATATCCGAACCAATCTGAGCCTTTGCATAATCTTTTTAGAGTTTTGCTTTGTTGAATTTTCGGTTGCTTCATCGTGTCGATTTGCTGGTCTTAGCGTCTAGTTCCTTCAGAGTTTCGAGTTCTGGTCACAGGTCTTCACGCCGCCGCCGCACCATCGTCATTGCTGCCATATGTCACCACCCATCATATACATCGTCGCTGCCATAAACCACCACCCCACCAGATCCATCACCGCTGCCATATACCACCATATCTCCGCCACCAATCCGAGTCCACATATACCAAATATTCGCCATCAATCCGAGTCCACATATACCACCATATATACGCCATATACCACCTTGGGAAGTGCACCTTTTGCACCGACCGAGTATCTTTTCTTGTCTATGTAGTTACTCCATAGGGAATTGAAGTTGATAAAGCCAAGATTGAAGCTATTGAGAGTTGGCAGTAGCCCAAAATAGTCACACAAGTGAGGAGTTTTCTTGGACTCGCTGGTTTCTATAGGGGTTTTGTGCGAGATTTCAGCACCATTGCTGCACCTCTCAATGAGCTTACAAAGAAGGATGTGCCTTTTGTTTGGGGTACCGCACAGGAAGAAGCCTTTACGTTATTGAAAGATAAGTTGACACATGCTCCTTTACTCCAAATTCCTGACTTTAATAAGACTTTTGAGCTTGAATATGATGCTTGGGGAATGGGATTAGGAGGTGTGTTACTACAAGATGGTAAACCTGTTGCATACTTTTCTGAAAAATTGAGTGGGCCTAGTCTGAACTAATATACTTATGATAAAGAATTATATGTTCTTGTTCGGACTTTAGAAACATGGCAACATTATTTATGGCCCAAAGAATTTGTTATACATTCTGATCATGAATGTTTGAAACATATTAAAAGTCAAGCAAAACTTAACCGTAGACATGCTAAATGGGTTGAATTCATTGAGACTTTTCCTTATGTCATAAAACACAAGAAGGGTAAAGAAAATGTTATTGCTGATGCATTGTCTCGTTGTTATACTATGCTTTCACTACTTGACTTTAAAATATTTGGTTTGGAGACCATCAAAGAACAATATGTGCATGATGCTAAATTTAATGATGTGCTGCAAAGTTGTAAAGAAGGGAGAACATGGAACAAGTTCATCATTAATGACGGATTTGTGTTCCGTGCTAACAAGCTATGCATTCCTGCTAGCTCCGTTCGTCTTTTGTTGTTGCAGGAGGTGCATGGAGGAGGATTAATGGGACACTTTGGCATCAAGAAGATGGAGGACATACTTGCTACGCATTCCTTTTGGCCAAAGAAGAGACGGAATGTTGAGCATTTTGTTGCTCGCTGCACTACATGTCAAAAAGTTAAGTCACAACTCAATCCTCATGGTCTATATATGCCTTTGCCCGTACCTAGTGTTCCATGTGAGGATATATCTATGGATTTTGTTTTAGGACTACCTCGAACAAAGAAGGGGAGGGATAGCATATTTGTTGTCGTCGATAGATTTTCGAAAATGGCACACTTCATACCATGCCATAAAAGTGAGATGATGATAATGTTGCTGATTTGTTCTTTCGTGAAATCATTCGCTTGCATGGTGTGCCCAATACTATTGTTTCAGATCATGATACTAAATTTCTTAGCCACTTTTGGAGATGTTTATGGGCTAAGTTGGGGACTAAACTGCTTTTTATTAATACTTGTCACCCCCAAACTGAATGACAAACTGAAGTAGTCAATAGAACTTTGTCTACTAGGGCTATTTTGAAGAATAACAAGAAACTGTGGGAAGAATGCTTGCCTCATATTGAATTTGCTTATAATTGTTCACAGCATAATACTACTAAGATGTGCCCTTTTGAAATTGTGTACCGTTTCCTACCTCGTGCACCTATTGATTTGTTACCTCTTCCATCTTCGGAGAAGGTTAATTTTGATGCTAAACAACGTGCTGAATTGATCTTAAAAATGCATGAGTTAACTAAGGAGAACATTGAGCGTATGAATGCTAAATATAAACTTGCTAGAGATGAGGGTAGAAAACGTGTTGTGTTTGCACCTGGAGATCTTGTTTGGTTACATTTGCGTAAGGATAGATTTCCTGATTTGCACAAATCAAAGCTAATGCCACGTGCTTATGGTCCTTTTAAGGTGTTAGAGAAAATAAATGATAATGCATATAAACTTGAGCTGCCTGCAGATTTTGGGGTTAGTCCCACTTTTAACATTGCAGATTTGAAGCCTTATTTGATGGAAATATGCCCTAGAGGTAATAATAAAGTTGTTATTATTATATTTCCTTATTGATGATAAAGGTTTATTATTCATGCTAGAATTGTATTGACCGGAAACTTAAATACATGTGTGGATACATAAACAAATACCGTGTCCCTAGTGAGCCTCTACTAGACTAGCTCGTCGATCAAAGATGGTTAAGGTTTCCTAACCATGGACATGAGTTGTCACTTGATAATGGGATCACATCATTAGGAGAATGATGTGATGGACAAGACCCATCCGTTAGCTTAGCATATGATCGTTCAGTTTATTGCTACTGCTTTCTTAATGTCAAATACATATTCCTTCGACCATGAGATCATCCAACTCCCGGATACCGGAGGAATACCTTGTGTCCTATCAAATTTCGCAATGTAACTGGGTTATCATAAAGATGCTCTATAGGTATCTCCGAAGGTGTCTGTTGAGTTGGCGTGAATCAAGATTTGGATTTGTCACTTCGTATATCGGAGAGGTATCTCTGGGCCCTCTCGGTAATACACATCACAAGAAGCTTGCAAGCAAAGTAACTAAGGAGTTATTTAAGAGATGACGAATTACAGAATGAGTAAAGAGACTTGCCAGTAACGATATTGAAATAGGTACGGAGATACCGATGATCGAATCTCAGGCAAGTAATATACCGACAGACAAAGGGAATTACGTATGTTGTCATAAAGGTTCGACCGATAAAGATCTTCGTAGAATATGTAGGAACAAATATGGGCATCCAGGTCCTGCTATTGGTTATAGACAAGAGAAGCGTCTCGGTCATGTCTACATCATTCTCTAACCCATAGGGTCCACACGCTTAACGTTCATTGACAATATAGTATTATATGAGTTATGTGAGTTGGTGACCGAATGTTGTTCGGAGTCTCGGATGAGATCACAGACATGACGAGGAGCTCCGGAATGGTCCGGAGGTAAATATTGATATATAGGACAATGCTACTTGGTCACCGGGAAGGTTTCGGATTGTACCGGGTATTCATCGGATCACCGGAAGGGGTTCCGAGAGGCCCCGAGAGGTTATTGGGACATATGGGCCAAAAGAGGGGACCACACTAGCCCACAAGGGGCTGGCGCTCCCCACCTCTAGGCCGCCGGCCCTAAGGAAGGAAAGGGGGGAGGGCTAGCCCCTCCGGCCTTCCCCTCCACATGAGAGAAAGGAAAGGGGGGCCGCCACCCCCTCCTGCCTTCCCCCTACGCGCCTAAGAAGGAAGGGGGCAGGAGCCCAGGGCGGCCGCCGGCCCCCTTGGGGGCGCCCTAGGCTGCCTCCCCTCCTCCCCCCCACCAATATATAAGTGAGGAGGGAGAGAGGCAACACACACCACGATCCCCAACACGTGTGCGGCGCCCCTCTCCCTCTAGTTCGTCCTTGGTCATAATTTTTGTGGTGCTCGGCGAAGCCCTGCGGATATAGTTGCACCACCACCGTCAACACGCCATCGTGCTGCCAGAACTCATCTACTACTTCGCCTTTCTTGCTGGACCGAGAAGGTGAGGACGTCATCGAGCTGAACGTGTGCTGAACGCGGAGGTGTCGTGCGTTCGATACTTGATCGGGCGGATCGTGAAGGTGTACGACTACATCAACCATGTTGATAAATGCTTCCGCTTAACGGTCTATGAGGGTACATAGACATACTCTCCCCTCTCGTAGCTATGCATCTCCATGGATAGATCTTGCGTGTGCGTATAATTTTTTTTGTTTTCCATGCAACGTTCCCCAACAGTGGCATCATGAGCCAGGTCTATGCGTAGATGCTATACACGAGTAGAACACAAAGAAGTTGTGGGCGGTGAGGTTCATACTGCTTACCACCAACGTCTTATTTTGATTCGGCGGCATTGTGGGATGAAGCGGCCTGGACCAACCTTACATGTCCACGCACATGAGACCGGTTGCACCAACTGACATGCAACTTGTTTTGCATAAAGGTGGCTGGCGGGTGTCTGTTTCTCCTACTTTAGTTGAATCGAATTTGACTACGGCCAGTCCTTGAAGAAGGTTAAAACAGCAAACTTGATAATCACCATTGTGGTTTTGCGTAGGTAAGAACGGTTCTTGCTAGTTGCCTATAGCAGCCACGTAAAACTTGCAACAACAAAGTAGAGGACGTCTAACTTGTTTTTGTAGGGCATGTTATGATGTGATATAGTCAAGATATGATGTGATATATGTTGATGTATAAGATGATCATGTTTTGTAATAAGTTCACAACTTGCATGCCGATGAGTACGACAACCGGCAGGAGCCTTAGGGTTGTCTTTAATTATTGTATGACCTGCGTGTCAATCATTAAGTGCCATGTAATTGCATTACTTTATCGCTATGCGTTAGCAATAGTTCTAGAAGCAATAGTTGGCGAGACAACCCCGACACTACGATGGAGATCAAGGTGTTGTGCTGGTGACGATGGAGATCATGCCGATGCTTTGGAGATGGAGATCAAAAGCACAGGATGATGACGGCCATATCATGTCACATATTTTTGATTGCACGTGATGTTTATCCTTTATGCATCTTATTTTTCTTAGAACAACGGTAGCATTATAGGATGATCCCTTCACTTAATTTCAAGATAAAAGTGTTCTCCCTGAGTATACACCATTGTTAAAGTTTGTCGTTTCGAAGAACCTCGTGATGATCGGGTGTGATCGACTCTACGTTCACATACAATGGGTGTAAGACAGTTTTGCACATGCAGAATACTTGGGTTAAACTTGACGAGCCTAGCATGTACAGACATGGTCTCGGAACACTAGAGACTGAAAGGTCGAACGTGAGTCATATAGTAGATATGATCAAGATAGAGATGTTCACCATTGATGACTACCCCATCTCATGTGATGATCGGACATGGGTTAGTTGATTTGGATCATGTATCACTTAGATAACTTGAGGGATGTTAATTTAAGTGGGTGTTCATTAGTAATTTGATTAATTGAACTTAATTTATTAGGAACTTAGTCTTAATAGTTTTTTGCATATCTATGTTGTAGATCAATGGCCTGAGCTACCGTTCCCTTGAATTTTAATGCGTTCCTAGAGAAAACTAAGTTGAAAGATGATGGTAGCAACTACACGGACCGGGTCCGTAACTTGAGAATTATCCTCATTGCTGCACAGAAGAATTATTTCCTTGATGCACCGCTAGGTAACAGACCTGCTACAGGAGCTACTGCAGATGTTATGAACATCTGGCAGACTCGGTCTGATGACTACTCGATAGTTCAGTGTGCCATGCTTTACGGCTTAGAACCGGGACTTCAAAGACGTTTTGAACACCACGGAGCATATGAGATGTTCCAAGATCTGAAGTAGATATTTCAAGCTAATGCCCGGATTGAGAGATATGAAGTCTCCAACAAGTTCTATAGCTGTAAGATGGAGGAGAATAATTCTGTCAGTGAACACATACTCAAAATGTCTAGGTATCATAATCACTTGACTCCACTGGGAATTGATCTTCCAGTTGAGAGTGTTATTGACAGAGTTCTTCAGTCACTGCCACCAAGCTACAAAGGCTTCATGATGAACTATAATATGCAAGGGATGACGAAAACGATTCCCAAGCTCTTCCTAATGCTTAAGGCCGCGGAGGTAGAAATCAAGAAGGAGCATCAAGTGTTGATTGTTAACAAGACCACTAGTTTCAAGAAAAAGGGCAAGGGAAAGAAAGGGACCTTCAAGAAGAATGGCAAGCAAGTTGCCGCTCCCGTGAAGAAGCGCAAAGCTAGACCCAAGCCTGAAACTGAGTGCTTCTACTGCAAGCGAAATGGTCACTGGAAGCGGAACTGCCCCAAATACTTGGCGGATAAGAAGGATGGCAAAGTGAACAAAGGTATATTTGATATACACATTATTGATGTGTTCCTTACTAATGCTCGTAGTAGCGCCTGGGTATTTGATACTGGTTCGGTTGCTCATATTTGTAACTCGAAGCAGGAGATGTGGAATAAACGAAGATTGGCTAAGGACGAGGTGACGATGCGCGTCGGGAATGGTTCCAAGGTCGATGTAATCGCCGTCGGCATGCTACCTCTACATCTACCTTCGGGATTAGTTTTAGACCTCAATAATTGTTATTTGGTGCTAGCGTTGAGCATGAACATTATATCTGGATCTTGTTTATTGCGAGACGGTTATTCATTTAAGTCAGAGAATAATAGTTGTTCTATTTATATGAATAATATCTTTTATGGTCATGCACCTTTGATGAATGGTCTATTCTTGTTGAATCTTGATCGTAGTGATACACATATTCATAATATTGATGCCAAAAGATGCAAAGTTGATAATCATAGTGCGACATACTTGTGGCACTGCCGTTTAGGTCATATTGGTGTAAAGCGCATGAAGAAACTCCGTGCGGATGGACTTTTGGAATCACTTGATTATGAATCATTTGATACTTGCGAACCATGCCTCATGGGTAGGATGGCTAAAACTCCATTCTCTGGAACAATGGAGCGAGCTAATGACTTATTGCAAATAATACATACCGATTTATGTGGTCCGATGAGTGTTGAGGCACGCGGCGGGTATCGTTATTTTCTGACCTTCACAGATGATTTGAGTAGGTATGGGTATATCTACTTGATGAAACACACGTCTGAAACATTTGAAAAGTTTAAAGAATTTCAGAGTGAAGTGGAGAATCATTGTAACAAGAAAATAAAGTTTCTACAATCTGATCGCGGAGGCGAATATTTGAGTTATGAGTTTGACCTTCATTTAAGACAATGTGGAATTGTTTCACAACTCATGCCACCTGTAACACCACAACGTAATGGTGTGTCCGAACATCGTAACCGTACTTTATTAGATATGGTGCGTTCTATGATGTCTCTTACCGATTTGTCTTTATCATTTTGGGGTTATGCATTAGAGACAGCCGCATTCATGTTAAATAGGGCACCGTCTAAATCTGTTGAGATGACACCGTATGAACTATGGTTTGGTAAGAAACCTAAGCTATCATTTCTTAAAGTTTGGGGATGTAACGCTTATGTCAAGAGGCTTCAGCCTGATAAGCTTGAACCCAAATCAGAGAAGTGCGTCTTCATAGGATACCCTAAGGAAACTATTGGGTACACCTTCTACCACAGATCCAAAGGCAAAATCTTTGTTGCTAAGAATGGGTCCTTTCTAGAGGAGTTTCTCTCAAAAGAAGTGAGTGGGAGGAAAGTAGAACTTGATGAGGTAATTGTACCTTCTCTCGAATTGGAAAGTAGCACATCAGAGAAAACCGTTCTCGTGATGCCTACACCAACTAGAGAGGAAGCTAATGATGATGATCATGAAACTTCGGATCAAGTTACTACTGAACCTCGTGGGTCAACCAGAACACATTCCGCACCAGAGTGGTACGGTAACCCTGTCCTGGAAGTCATGTTGTTAGACAACGGCGAACCTACGAACTATGAAGAAGCTATGATGAGCCCAGATTCTTACAAATGGCTTGAGGCCATGAAATCTGAGATAGGATCCATGTATGAGAACAAAGTGTGGACTTTGGTGGACTTGCCTGATGATCTGAAGGCCATTGAGAATAAATTGATCTTCAAGAGGAAGACAGACACTGATGGTAATATCACTATCTACAAAGCTCGACTTGTCGTGGAAGGTTTTCGACAAGTTCAAGGAGTTGACTACGATGAGACTTTCTCACCCGTAGTGATGCTTAAGTCTGTCCGAATCATGTTAGCAATTGCCGCATTTTATGATTATGAAATCTGGCCAATGGACATCAAAACTGCATTCCTTAACGGCTTTATTAAATAAGAGTTGTATATGATGCAACCAGAAGGTTTTGTCAATCCTAAAGGTGCTAACAAAGTGTGCAAGCTCCAGCGATCCATCTATGGACTGGTGCAAGCATCTCGGAGTTGGAATATACACTTTGATGAGGTGATTAAAGCATATGGTTTTATACAGACTTACGGTGAAGCCTGTATTTACAAGAAAGTGAGTGGGAGCTCTGTAGCATTTCTGATATTATATGTGGATGACATATTGTTGATTGGAAATGATATGGAATTTCTGGATAGCATAATAGGATACATGAATAAGAATTTTTCAATGAAAGACCTCGGTGAAGCTGCTTATATATTGGGCATGAAAATCTATAGGGATAGATCGAGACGCTTAATAGGACTTTCACAAAGCACATACCTTGACAAAGTTCTGAAGAAGTTCAAAATGGACCAGTCAAAGAGAGAGTTCTTGCCTGTTTTGGAAGGTGTGAAATTGAGTCAGACTCAATGTCCGACCACGGTAGAAGATAGAGAGAGAATGAAAGTCATTCCCTATGCCTCAGCCATAGGTTCTATTATGTATGCCATGTTGTGTACCAGACCTGATGTGTGCCTTGCCATAAGTTTGGCAGGGAGGTACCAAAGTAATCCAAGAGTGGATCACTGGACAGCGGTCAAGAACATCCTCAAGTACTTGAAAAGGACCAAGGATATGTTTCTCGTTTATGGAGGTGACGAAGAACTTGTCATATAAGGTTACGTTGATGCTAGCTTCGACACAGATCCGGTTGACTCTACACAAACCGGATATGTATTTATATTGAATGGTGGAGCTATCAGTTGGTGCAGTTCCAAGCAGAGCGTCGTGGTGGGATCTACGTGTGAAGCGGAGTACATAGCTGCTTCGGAAGCAGCGCATGACGGAGTCTGGATGAAGGAGTTCATATCCGATCTGGCTATAATACCTAGTGCATCGGGTCCAATGACAATCTTTTGTGACAACACTGGAGCAATTGCCTTAGCGAAGGAATCCAGGTTTCACAAGAGCACAAACACATTAAGAGAGGCTTCAATACCATTCGTGAAAAGGTCAAGGATGGAGACATAGAAATTTGCAAAATACATATGGATCTGAATGTGGTAGATCCGTTGACTAAACCTCTTCCGCGGGCAAAACATGATTAGCACCAAGACTCCATGGGTGTTAGATTCATTACTATGTAATCTAGATTATTGACTCTAGTGCAAGTGGGAGACTGATGGAAACATGCCCTAGAGGCAATAATAAAGTTGTTATTATTATATTTCCTTATTCATGATAAAGGTTTATTATTCATGCTAGAACTGTATTGACCGGAAACTTAAATACATGGGTGGATACATAAACAAATACCGTGTCCCTAGTGAGCCTCTACTAGACTAGCTCATTGATCTAAGATGGTTAAGGTTTCCTAACCATGGACATGACTTTTCACCTGAAAACGGGATCACATCATTACGAGAACGATGTGATGGACAAGACCCATCCGTTAGCTTAGTATACGACCGTTCTGTTTATTGCTACTACTTTCTTAATGTCAAATACATATTCCTTCGACCATGAGATCATGCAACTCCCGGATACCGGAGGAATACCTTGTGTGCTATCAAACATCACAGCATAACTGGGTGATCATAAAGGTGCTCTGTAGGTATCTCCGAAGGTGTCTGTTGAGTTGGCATGAATCAAGATTGGGATTTGTCACTCCGTATATCGGAGAGGTATCTCTGGGCCTTCTCGGTAATACACATCACAAGAAGCTTGCAAGCAAAGTGACTAAGGAGTTAGTTACGAGATGATGTATTATGGACCGAGTAAAGAGACTTGCCGGTAACGAGATTGAACTAGGTATGGAGATACCGACGATTGAATCTCGGGCAAGTAACATACCGACAGACAAAGGGAATTACGTATGTTGTCATAAAGGTTCGACCGATAAAGATCTTCATAGAATATGTAGGAACCAATATGGGCATCCAGGTCCTGCTATTTGTTATTGACCGGAGAAGCGTCTCGGTCATGTCTACATCATTCTCAAACCCGTAGGCTCCGCAGGCTTAACGTTCATTAACAACATAGTATTATATGTGTTATGTGAGTTGGTGACCGAATGTTGTTCGGAGTCCCGGATGAGATCACGGACATGACGAGGAGCTCCGGAATGGTCCGGATGTAAAGATTGATATATAGGACGATGCTATTTATTCACAGGAAAGGTTTCGGATTGTACCGGGTATTCATCAGATCACCGGCAGGGGTTTCGGGAGGCCCCAGGAGGTTATTGGGCCATATGGGCCAAAAGAGGGGAGCACACTAGCCCACAAGGGGCTGGCGCGCCCACCTCTAGGCCGCCGGCACTAAGGAAGGAAAGGGGGAGTGCTAGCCCACCTGCCTTCCCCTCCACATGAGAGAAAGGAAAGGGGGGCACCACCCCCTCCTACCTTCCCCCCACGCTGAAAGTGCAACTAATCCCTGAGTGGTTTTGGTAATTCATAACCACATATAGCTCATTGAACTAATATCCATTCAAGTTGATTATTTCAGAAAGTTCAATGTTTGGCATTGGCATGGACTAGAGATGTGGACCCCTCAAAATGCTAAGGACAAATATTTGCAAAGGCTCAAGGCTCTTCATTTCTATTTTAGTGATCCAAGATCACATTTAGTCCATAGGAAAAGCCAATACTATTAAAAGGGGATGAGGTGTTGCTTAATGGTCTACTTGCTCAAAGTGCTTAGTGATATGCTCCAAAGCCCTCAACCACTTTCTCAATTCCATATATGTCCTAAACCTAAAGTCAAACTCGGCCCCATCGATTTGATCTATTCGGCGCCACCGAGTTATTTTGACATAGCCATAGCCAGAAACCCTAATCGGTTCGGTCTCACCGATAGGGATCTCGGTCTCACCGAGATGGGATTGCAAACTCTCTGTTTCCCTTCGTAACATTTCGATCTCACCGAAATGAGAGATCGGTCCCACCGAGTTCGCAATGCAAACCTTCTGTTTAACTTTCGTAACGTTTCGATATCACCGAAAGGAGCGATCGGTCCCATCGAGTTTGCCTGATCAACTCTCTGTTTGCTCATTGCTGAAATCGGTCTCACCGAGTTCATGCAATCGGTCACACCGAGATGAGGTTTCGCCCTAACCCTAGCGCATCGGTCCCACCAAGTTGGTCATGTCGGTCCCAACGAAAATCCTAACATTCACAGTTTGAATTGAATCGGTCTCACCGAGGTCTTCTATTCGGTCTGACTGAGTTGGGTCAAATGTGTGTACCAGTTAGATTTTGTGTCGAGGCTATATATACCCCTCCACCCCCTCCTCTATTGAAGAGAGATCCATCAGAACATGCCTACACTTCCACTACTCATTTTCTGAGAGAGAACCACCTACTCATGTGTTGAGATCAAGACATTCGAATCCTACCACAAGAATCTTGATCTCTAGCCTTCCCCAAGTTGCTTTCTACTCAAATCATCTTTCCACCATAGCCAAATCTGTGAGAGAGAGTTGAGTGTTGGGGAGCCTATCATTTGAAGCACAAGAGCAAGGAGTCCATCATCAACACACCATTTATTACCTTTTGGAGAGTGCTGTCTCCTAGATTTGTTAGGTGTCACTTGGGAGCCTCCGACAAGATTGTGGAGTTGAACCAAGGAGTTTGTAAGGGCAAGGAGATCGTCTACTTCATGAAGATCTACCCGAGTGAGGCAAGTCCTTCGTGGGCGATGGCCATTGTGGGATAGACAAGGTTGCTTCTTCGTGGACCCTTTGTTGGTGGAGCCCTCCGTGGACTCGCGCAGCCGTTACCCTTCGTGGGTTGAAGTCTCCATCAACGTGGACGTACGATAGCACCACCTATCGGAACCACGCCAAAAATCCTCGTGTCTACATTGCGTTTTCCTTCTCCAAACCCTTCCCTTTACCTTCATATGCAATGTTTTACTTTCCGCTGCTATACTCTTAGAATTGCATGTGTATGTTGATTACTTGACTTGTGCTAAGTTGCTAAAATCTGCCAAGACTTAAAATTGGGAAAAGGCTAGATTTTTATTTGGTCAAGTAGTCTAATCACCCCCCTCTAGACCTACTTTCGATCCTACAAGTGGTATCAGAGCTTTGGTCTCCATTTGCCTTGATTTTCGTAGCTTTGGTGATCATAGCCTTGGTTTCACAACCTAGGAGAGTATGGCGTCTAGCTAGGGAAATTACCACCGTAGAGGTCCTTACTTTGATGGTACTAATTTTGCTAGTTGGAAGCATAAGAGGAAAATGCATATTCTTGGACATAACCCATCCGTTTGGGCTATTGTGTGTGTTGGTTTGCATGGTGAATTCTTTGAAGATGGAAGAGAACCGAATCGTGAAGCAACTGCGGAAGAATTGAAGATGTTGCAATGCAACGCTCAAGCTTGCGATATCCTCTTCAACGGATTGTGCCCCGAAGAATTCAACAAATTAAGCCGTCTTGAGAATGCAAAGGAAATTTGGGATAGTTTGGTTGATATGCATGAAGGTACCGAGTTCGTCAAGGAATCCAAATTGGATGTGCTTCAAAGTCAACTTGACAAGTTCAAAATGAAGGATGGTGAAGGTGTCGCTGAAATGTACTCTAGGCTTGCTCTCATCACAAATGAGATTGTCGGCTTAGGAAGTGAAGAGATGACTGACAGATTCATCATCAAGAAGATCCTAAGAGCCTTGGATGGAAAATATGATACCATGTGCACATTGATCCAAATGATGCCCAATTACAAAGATCTCAAGCCAGCAGAAGTCATTGGTAGAATTGTTGCTCATGAGATGTCACTCAAGGATAAAGAAGAGCTTCACAACAAGTCTAGTGGTGCTTACAAAGCTTCATGTGATGATCCTACATCATCAAGTGAGAAACAAGTCTTCAATGAAGAATTGAGCCTAATGGTGAAGAACTTCAACAAATTCTACAAGAATAGAAGCAAATAGAGAAGTTCCAAGTCAAGGTCCTACTATGACAAGAGATCTTCTAGTCGTGAACGAAATTGCTACAATTGTGGAAGACCCGGACACTACTCCAATGAGTGTATGGCTCCCTACAAAAGAAGAGAAGACTCACCTAAAAGGAGGAGTAAAAGAGAGGAATCACCTCCAAGAGAGAGGAGGAGTAGAGATGATCGTTATGAACGAAGACCCTCTCACAGAAGCAATGATTCGGAAAGGAAGGACAAGTCATCAAAGAGCTACACAAGACGAAGACATCAAGCTCATGTTGGTGAATGGGTATCCGGTTCCGACATCGAACACCACTCCGAGAGAAGTTATCACTCCAAATCCGAACATACTCAAGATGAAGGTGTTGCTGGTCTTGCACTTGTGTCATCCAACTCCTACGACATATTTGACTCACCAAATGAAGGGATTGGAAGATGCTTCATGGCTAAAGGCCCCAAGGTATCACACCCCGAGTATGTTGATTTCAATAGTGATGATGATGATTTGCTAGGTGATGATGATTTACTTGTTGACAACTCTAGTGACGAAAACTATGATGAAATTGCTGTTAATCATGCTAATCAAGACGAAACGAATGACAATGATAAGAAGTAGATTGAGTGTCTAACTAAAGAATTAAACACTCTTAAGTTAGCTCATGAAACTACCTTAGAAGATCATCGAGAGCTTTTAAAGACTCATGAGAAGCTATGCTTTAAAAAGCTCAATCTAGAGCAAGAGCACGGGTTCTTAAAAGCAATCAATGATGATCTTCGTAAGAAAAGTTCTTCTTATATTGCCAAGCGTTTACTCTTGTCTACTTACATGCCACAAGTAAAATCTAGCAACAAGAGTAAGAAAGATTCTTCTTCTAGTAGTAACAATAATCATGTTAAATCCAATATTGTTGCTTCTAGTAATTCTCTTGATTCCACTAATGATTCTCTTAGCCAAGTTACACTTGAGCAAGAAAATAGCTTATTGAAGGGAATTATAGAGAAAGGTGTTTACAAGAGCCTTGCCGGAAGTAAGCAATTTGAGGAAATTGTACGCAATCAAGGCACCGGAAGAATCAAGATGTTGGTTTTGAACGCAAGTTCAATGCCAATGGAGTTGAGTGGGAAGAAGATCAATACCCCAAGACGAAGTTTGTTCCTCAATAAGAGAAGTATGATCGCACTTCTTTAAAGGGAACACAAGCTCAAGATGATCTTCCACCACAAGACCACAAGCTAAAAGGCAAGGATAAGCTTCAAGAGGAGATTGATGCATTTGAAGAAGCTCCTAAGGCCTTGGTCAAGTGGGTTCCCAAGACTACATCAAGTTCTACTTCATCAAGTACGACTACAACTCCAAGGATTCCTATCAAGATGATGTGGATCCCAAAGATGAAGAGCTAGAGAGTTCTTGAGGGTGACTCCGCCAACATACTTCACTCATATTCTTTTTGGCAAGGACAAGTGTAATCAACTTCCATATCTTGCACTAGTTCAAGGAGTCACAAACCCTCTTATTGGTAAGACAAGGGACTAGGTAACCTAATGCTTTCATGGACAACATCATATGTGTATTTCACTCTATGTCTATGGATATCCTTGTGTGTTCTTTGTGGGACTAACCCATGTAGGTATTAAAAGTGCAACTCACTCCAATGGATTGCTCCAAATGATCTACATCAACATTGAGCATCCACATCTTCAACATCTACATGAAGTCATCATCGACAAAACCCAACGTTAGTTCATCCCTCTTAGGGGGGATATCACATCTAGGGGGAGCTTTACTCTAAGAATTGAGCTAAAGCAACTCTAATGGTGTGAACATAACAATGCTTTATGTAAAAGTGGTAATCACACTTGTGCTTAAACAATGAGTATGACCTATGATCAAATGTTCTCATTTGACTCCTAAGTTAATATACTCATATATAGATGACCTAGTCATCGCCAATTGCTTGATAGATGCTAGAGTGTTTGTGCATGCTTTGACACATATTTCATTTGCTATCTTATTGTGTGAGCATGTTGGATGCATAATTTTTCTCCATTCGAGGACATCCATTTGTTGTTTTGATTGATTGGCTTTTCTTCTTTCTGCCAAATGGATGGACAAGAATGCCTAAGTACTCCCACTAGCTATCTATGCTTTTCTCATCTCAAACTCTATTCATGCTACATCACAAAGTTTGATCAAGTCATATTCAGACCCTCCGAGTGAGGAGCACTCGGAGCCACCGATTCGTGATAGACTTAACTTCCAAAACTTCTTAGTGCATTTCGGTCTGACCGATCCATCCCATTCGGTCACACCGAGTTCATTAAGTTGATCTAAGTTTTAATCTCGGTGCAACCGATTTTAACCTTTCGGTCACACTGAGTTGCAACAACCGCTTGCGATTCTGCATCTCGGTGCCACCGAGTCGTTCCACTCGGTCACACTGACAGTGACTGGACATATATTCCCACGGGCTAAAAATTTGGAAATTCCTCCAAACGCTTCGCCTGCGCCTGTCCAGCTCTACCGACTCGAGGTCTCCGGATCGTCTCCTCGTCGCCAGCATCCTCCTGCCGCTGGTTTTCGCCGCCGTCAATGGGAATCTTCACCGCCGTTGTCGCCCTAGCGAGTTCATCGCCAAGTTAGGGTATGAACTCGTCCCTTTGTGCCTTCCCTACTCTGATTCCGAGCTCAAAGATCAATGCCATGAATCTTGCCACGTCTTGAGACAACTCTATCCACTAGAAACTCCGTTAGATTAGATTTGATGCAAAAATTTAGGTTTAGGCTTCCGCCGAACTCATCTCGGACCGACCGATATTAGGATTTCGGTCTCACCGATTTAGCTCAGGCCATAGCACAAGAATTTTTTGGTCTGACCGAAACATACCAATAGGTGTGACCGAGTTCATTTCTTTGTGAAACCCTAGCATCTCGGAGTCACCGAACTGTTTCTCGGTCTGACCGATTTCACATGTTTAGACTCTAAAGCTGCTTCGGTGTCACCGAGTTTGTAATATCGGTAGCTCCGAAATGCTTTCTATAGAAAACTAAAACTAAGTTTTTGACTCATTTGTTTTGCAAAATGGCTGTATTTTGTGATGCTTATCCACTCTATCTCAAACTATCTATTCATAGGGTCAGCTTTCAGTGTCAGAGATGTCAGACAATAGTGACAGCCAGAACAAATCAGAGGAGCAGGCAAATCTGAGTGAGGGCACAAGCCCCTTAAACAGTAGCTATGATGAGGGTAGCAGAAGTACTCCAAGCAATCTACCTAAAGCTGCAACTAGGCAAAGGAAGAAGAGAACCTCAGATTCTGAAGATGAAGACTTTTTGGTTGATGAGGAGGTCACCTCAAAGAAGAAGGTAGTCAAGAAGGAGTATGCTGCTGCTGCTGCCATCAAGCCTGGCATGAAGAAGAAAGTTCCTACCAAGAGAGTGCCCATGTCCAAAGCCAGAGCCTCAACTCAGGAAACCGTAGAGTTCACTGCTGAACCAAGAGAAGTAGAGGCTGCTGGAGGCAAGAAAAGGAAGGAAAGGGTGAAGAAGACCATGGCGAGAGTGATTGGCAGATCATCAATGATGAGAGATCCAGATAAAGATGATGAAGAAGAAGATGCTGCACCAACTCAGAAATCTCAGAAATTGATGGGAGATGCTATTAAGTCTGGGGCTGCTCCATCCAAGCCCAAGACAACTCCCAAGCAATCTTCACAAGCTCAAGCTCCAAAGCCAACAACACCTAAGAGAAGCACAAGAAATATCTCAGCTGCAGAGAAGAACAAGGCCCCAGTGCCTGAAGTTCAGGAAGATGAGGAGCAACAAGTGCTCAGGAAGCTAAAACCAAAAATTCTAGATCATGATGACACTCATCCAATTGCAGAAACACATGAAGTTGAGAAAATATGCAGGTCTCAGACTATGGAGGCAGACAGACCCCTATGCTACAAGGAGAAGGACTGCTGTGGATTACAGGTCTCACACCAAGGAGCAGCAAGACTTCTATGAGACAATTCTCCTAGACAAGAAGCCTATAGTCAGTGACATGAGATGGGTCGACTGGAAGTTCATTGATGACAATGAAGATTACTTCCCTGGAGTTCATGAAAGCTTCAGGATGAATGGAGTTGACACTTTTGTTGGTCAGAAATTGACAAAATGGAATGATGAGATGGTGATGCAATTTTATTCAACTGCACATTTTTACCTAGATGGCAAGATAGTCTGGATGACTGAGGGTACTAGGTACCAATCTTCAATTGCTGAGTGGGCCAAGCTGATCAATGCCCCTGAAGAAGCAGAGGATGACACAGATGTCTATGCAAAGCCCAGGAAAGATCGTAACTCCATGGCTCACATGTACAAGGAAATTCCAGATGCTGCATTGGGGACTCACAAGTTTGGGTCCATTTACTATCTGTTTTCAGGGCTGCCAACCATCAACACTATACTGAGGCACACCTTGTTGCCCAAATCTGGAGATGATAGGATGATCAGGGGGCACTCAATTAACTTGTTACATATGTTTGATGTGCCAGAGAAGTTCAAGGTGATGACCTTGATTGTTGAAACAGTTAAAAGGACTGCAGCAGATCAGAAGAGGTCATGTGGATATGCCCCACACATTCAGATGCTCATCAACTCCAAGATGAGCACAAGCACATATCTGCTAGATAGAGAGCACCTTCCCCTGAGGCCAGACTTTGAGGACAATGTTGTTGTCATGGATGCATCACATCCTACATCCGTGGAGGCTCAGGAGAAGAGAGAAAAAGCAAAGGCAGCAAAGACATCCAAAGTTCCAGATATCTCAGCTGTAAATCTCAAGACCAAGCAGGATCAGCTCAGGTATCTGCTTGAGGCCACTATGAGAATTGAGAAAGGACTAGCTACCCTGACTCAAAATCAAGAAAGTCTTGAGAGAATCATTGAAACAAAAATTTATGATCTAGACTTGAAGGTCACAAAAATTCAGACCATAGTTGAGCAACTTCAAGAAGAAGCAGAGGACAGGAGAGGAAGAGCTACCACAGAGGCATTTCAGAGAGTGCCTAGAGCCAACAGGTCTATAGTTGTGCCAGTCAGTGACACAAGAGCCACCACTTCTGCACCTGCAGCCACTGCCCCAGTTTCCCCTCCAGTTGCAACTCCTCCAGTTCCTCAGTCGTCATCGGAAGCTTTTGCAGATGCTGTTCTCGCCACGCCATCTTCGCACACCGGAGCTCCCGGAGATCATGCTTAGAGTGCCGCATAGCACTATGCATTTTCAAGCTTTTTGGTAACTTGTTGCCAAAGGGGGAGAAAGTGTATAGATCATAGGCTTCGAGAGAGAGAGTGTTTTGCTTTTGTGTGCCTCTCTTGCTACTTGTTATTTGATCGTTTTTTTGCTACATTATTTATGCTTGTGTGTGAGATAAGAGTCTCTCAAACTCTTATAATCATGTGATTGATCATATTATTCTTTAATGTGTGCTTGAATGATGATATCTTATCACTTGTGTATGATCAATCATGTTTGCCTTGGTGATGAGTGCATGCTATTTATATTCTATCATTTTGAGCGCTCCACCAAGATGTATGTGACATGGAAGAGTAACCCATGATCCTAATCGATTGTGCATTTGCATTCAAAAGCAAATTTTAAATAATGCACAAATTTAGGGGGAGCTCTTGCTTATCACATACTTCTAAAAGCGATAATATATTTCATTCATATTATCATTTGTCGAAGCTTTGATCTATATGTTGTCATCAATTACCAAAAAGGGGGAGATTGAAAGTGCAACTAATCCCTGGGTGGTTTTGGTAATTCATAACAACATATAGCTCATTGAACTAATATCCATTCAAGTTGATTATTTTAGAAAGTTCAATGTTTGGCATTGGCATGGACTAGAGATGTGGACCTCTCAAAATGCTAAGGACAAATATTGGCAAAGGCTCAAGACTATTCATTTCTATTTTAGTGATCCAAGATCACATTGAGTCCATAGGAAAAGCCAATACTATTAAAAGGGGACGAGGTGTTGCTTAATGGTCTACTTGCTCAAAGTGCTTAGTGATATGCTCCAAAGCCCTCAACCACTTTCTCAATTCCATATATGTCCTAAACCTAAAGTCAAACTCGGCCCCACCGATTTAATCTATCCGGCGCCACCGAGTTCTTTTGACATAGCCACAGCCAAAAACCCTAATCAGTTCGGTCTCACCGATAGGGATCTCAGTCTCACCGAGAAGGGATTGCAAACTCTCTGTTTCCCTTCGTAACATTTCGGTCTCACCGAAATGAGCGATCAGTCCCACCGAGTTCACAATGCAAACTCTCTGTTTACCTTTCGTAACGTTTTGGTCTCACCGAAAGGAGCGATCGGTCCCACTGAGTTTGCCTGATCAACTCTCTGTTTGCTCATTGCTGAAATCGTCTCACCGAGTTCATGCAATCGGTCACACCGAGATGAGGTTTTGCCCTAACCCTAGCGCATCGGTCCCACCGAGTTGGTCATGTCAGTCCCACCGAAAATCCTAATGTTCACATTTTGAATTGAAGCGGTCTCACCGAGTTCTTCTATTCGGTCTGACCGAGTTGGGTCAAATGTGTGTAACGGTTAGATTTTGTGTGGTGGCTATATATACCCCTCCACCCCTTCTCTATTAAAGAGAGAGCCATCAGAACGTGCCTACACTTCCACTACTCATTTTCTGAGAGAGAACCACCTACTCATGTGTTGAGATCAAGACATTCCAATCCTACCACAAGAATCTTGATCTCTAGCCTTCCCCAAGTTGCTTTCCACTCAAATCATCTTTCCACCATAGCCAAATCTATGGGAGAGAGTTGAGTGTTGGGGACACTATCATTTGAAGCACAAGAGCAAGGAGTTCATCATCAACACACCATTTATTACCTTTTGGAGATTGGTGTCTCCTAGATTGGTTAGGTGTCACTTGGGAGCCTCCGACAAGATTGTGGAGTTGAACCAAGGAGTTTGTAAGGGCAAGGAGATCGCCTACTTCGTGAAGATCTACCCGAGTGAGGCAAGTCCTTCGTGGGCGATGGCCATGGTGGGATAGACAAGGTTGCTTCTTTGTGGACCCTTCGTGGGTGGAGCCCTCCATGGACTCTCGCAGCCATTACCCTTCGTGGGCTGAAGTCTTCATCAACGTTGACATACGATAGCACCACCTATCGGAACCACGCCAAAAATCCTCGTGTCTATATTGTGTTTGCCTTCTCCAAACCCTTCCCTTTACCTTCATATGCAATGTTTTACTTTCCGCTGCTATACTCTTAGAATTGCATGTGTAGCTTGATTGCTTGACTTGTGCTAAGTTGCTAAAATCTGCCAAGACTAAAAATTGGGAAAAGGCTAGATTTTTATTTGGTCAAGTAGTCTAATCACCCCCCTCTAGACCTACTTTCGATCCTCACACGCGCCTAAGAAGGAAGGGCGCGGCCAGGGGAGGAGCCCAGGGCGGCCGCCGGCTCCCTTGGGGGCACCCTAGGCCGTCTCCCCTCCTCCCCCCACCTATATATATATTAGAGGAGGGATACGGGCAACACACACCACGATCCCCAAGTCGTGTGCGGCGCCCCTCTCCCTCTAGTTCGTCCTCAGTCATAATTTTCGTAGTTCTCGGTGAAGCCCTGCGGAGATAGTTGCACCACCACCATCACCACGCCGTCGTGCTACCAGAACTCATCTACTACTTCACCTCTCTTACCGAATTTAGAAGGTGAGGACGTCATTGAGCTGAACGTGTGCTGAACGCGGAGGTGCCATGCGTTCGGTACTTGATCAGGCGGATCGTGATGGTGCACGTGTTGGGGAACGTTGCATGGGAAACACAAATTTTCCTACGCTCACCAAGATCAATCTAGGAGATGCACATCTGCGAGAGGAGAGATTGGATCTACATACCCTTGTAGATCGCTAAGCGGAAGCGTTAAGAAACACGGTTGATGTAGTTGAACGTCTTCGCGATCTAATCACAATCTGTCCACGAACTCCCGATCAAGTGCCGAATAGACGGCACCTCTGCGTTTAGCACATGTGTGGCTTGATGACGTCTCCTCCTTCTTGATCTAGCAAGAGAGGGAGAAGAAGTAGATGTGATCTCAACCAGCATGATGGCGTGGTGGAGATGATGGTGGAGCAATCCCAGCAGGGCTTCACCAAGCGCTATCGTAGATGCGATCCGAGGAGAAAACGGAGTAATGGGAGAGGTAGGGCTGCCTCCAGGGTGTGGGAATTGGTGTGCCCAGCCCCCCACGCCCCTCCCCACTATATACATAGGGGTGTGGGAGGCCTGGGGGCGCATCCCTAGACCCTCCTCCAAGGAGGGGAGGCATCCAAGGGGGAGGAGTGCCCTCCAAGTCAAGTGGAGGGCCCTCCCCCTTAGGGTTTACCTTCCCCTAGGTGCATGGGCCTCTTTGGGGCTGGTGCCCCTGCCCCAATATGGCTCGGACGCCCCCTGCAGCCCATGCACGCCCTAGGTGCTGGAGGGACCCTTCCAGACTCCTCCGGAAGCTTCCTGGTACAATACTGGTAAAACCCGAAACTTTTCCGGTAGCCAAAATATGACTTACCATATATAAATCTTTACCTTCGGACCATTCCGGTGGTCCTCGTGACGTCCAGGATTTCATCCAGGACTCCGAACAACATTCGGTCACCAACGTGAATATCCCAATACTACTCTAGCATCACCAAACGTTAAGCGTGTGGACCCTACAGGTTCGAGAATCATGTGGACATGACCAAGACACCTCTCCGGTCAATAACCAATAGCGGGACCTGGATGCCCATATTGGTTCCCACATATTCCACAAAGATCTTTAACGGTCGGACCACGATGCCAAGGATTCAATCAATCCCGTATGCAGTTCCCTTTGTCTAGCGGTATGTTACTTGCCCGAGATTCGATCGTCGGTATCTCCATACCTAGTTCAATCTCATTACCGGCAAGTCTCTTTACTTGTTCTGTAATACAAGATCCCCTGACTAACTCCTTAGTCACATTGCTTACAAGCCTGCTGTGATGTTGTATTACCGAGTGGGCCCTTAGATACCTCTCCGTCGGACAGAGTGACAAATCCCAGTCTTGATCCATGCCAACTTAACAGACACCCTCGGAGATACCTGTAGAGCATCTTTATAGTCACCCAGTTACGTTGCGACGTTTGATACACACAAGGTATTCTTCCGGTGTCATGGAGTTGCATGATCTCATGGTCTTAGGAACAGATACTTGACATGAAGAAAGCAGTAGCAATAAACTAATACGATCAAATGCTATGCTTACGGTTGGGTCTGGTCTATCACATCATTCTCCTAATGATGTGATCCCGTTATCAATTGACAACTCATGTCTATGGTTAGGAAACCTTAACCATCTTTGATCAACGAGCTAGTCTAGTAGAGGCTCACTAGGGACATGTTGTTGTCTACGTATCCACACATGTATCTGAGTTTCTGATCAATACAATTCTATCATGGATAATAAACGATTATCATATACAAGGAAATATGATAATAACCAATTTATTATTTCCTCTAGCACATATTTACAATAGTACGACTACATCAACCACGTTGATAAATGCTTCCGCTTAACGGTCTACGAGGGTACGTAGACATACTCTCCCCTCTCGTAAGTATGCATCTCCATGGATAGATCTTGCGTGTGCATAGAATTTTTTTTGTTTTCCAGGAAAGTTCCCCAACATTATTTGGGTGAGGAACATGAGCTTCCGTCGAGGATGACTTCATTTCAAGAAGGGGAGGATGATGAGGACATCAATACCATTGTTACACCCACATCCCCTGCTGCTATACATACTGGACCAATTACTAGAGCTCACGCACGCCAATTGAATTACTAGGTACTTTCGTTTCTCGGTGACAATTATAATGTTCATGAGAATATGATGTTGCCTAAATTAGAAACATTTGTGTTATTACTAATGAAGGGCCTAGCATGGACAAGAGGGATGAACACTGGAGCAGAATCAAGCATGGAGATGAAGGCGCGCGCGAAGGGATCCAGAATGATGTTTCTAGTGCATATTTGAGCACTTTGAAGCCTCCGTGACGAACTACAAGGACATGGACGAAATATACAAGATGCCCCGTCATAAATTTTGTCCATAGCATATTTTAGGTGCTACGCCACCTTATTTTTAGACCAGGCCCATGTAATTTCGAAATACTTAAGTATAGGTTGTTTTTAGAGTTTGTATGTGTGGGGAAACAAAGTTAGGGTTGGTTTCAGACCCCTCCTACAAGGTGTCAGGAAATTCCCCCTACTCCTCCATATATACAACCCTTAGGGTGTCATTTAGACTTTGTGTTTTATTAAAATTAAAGTTCGCCACAGCTGTAACTTCATGTACTTTTTTTGTGTCCAATGACCAGACCAAGACGTCACAGAACCCCACCTTGATCAATAAAGCTTTCATCTTATATTCGCAATATCCAGATTGCAATCTTAGTTTCTTCCTTGTTCTTCATTTGATTGCAGGAAATAGACCCTCGTGGTCAGGTTGATCATGCTCCCGCGTGGTCAATAACCTCTCGGAGTTTGTTTAGCGGTTGCTAAGGCGCGACGTCCTCGCACGTTCATAGTCGGATCGTCAAAGTCTACTCCTTAGAAAACGATAATCACCATCTCATCGAAAGATGGGACTCCTTCTCCTCTATCACCCAATGATGAGTGTGTCATCTGCATACTGCAAAATAGGATAATCTCTGTCATGGCATGGGATGGGCAATTTCAACTCACCCCTTTGGAGCATATCATTCACTACTGACTACAGGAGATCAGCAGCAAGGACAAACAAAAGAGGTGAAACTGGGTCACCCTGCCTGACCCCTTTCTTACACTTAAACTGCTTGCCAGGCACTCCATTGAGGGGGACAGACGAAGTCCCAGTTGATAGAAGCTGCAGAATCCAACTAATCCATTTATCATTAAAAACTTTATGTTTCATAATCTCAACAATAGCATCATGCTCAATGGAGTCAAACGCTTTTTCAAAATCAAGCTTCAGAATTGAAATGGGCCTCCTAGATTGGTGACACTGATGCAGATATTCCAGTGTCCACCCAATACAGTCCTGAATTGTCCTGGTTTTAATGAACCCATACTGATTCTTGTGGATGCAGAGCATGATTAATTCCTGCAACATATTTGCTGCCATTTTAGATAAGAACTTGACCCCCATACCTGTGAGAGAGATGGGCCTATAGTCCCCCACAGATTCAGGTGATAGCTTTTTTAGGTAACAATGTGATGTAGGAACCATTAATATTCTCAAGATGAACTATCCCATCATAAAAATCCTGAGCAAGAGTATAGAAATCCTTGTAAATGATGGGCCAACACTTTTTAAAGAATAGTCCATTAAAGCCATCTGGGCTAGGTGCTTTGTCAACAGTCATATGCTTAACCACATTGTCCATCTCCTGAACAGTGAAAGGCTTAGTGAGGGCTTCTAGGCCAGGCACTGGCTTTAATAAAGATTTCAGGTCAAATCCCATATTTATTCCTCTGGAAGCACCCATTCTTCCCTTGAAAGCAGACAAAATAATGCCCTCCATCTAGGAGTGATCAGAGATGACAGTACCATCAGGCAACTACAGGATGGCAATAGAGTTTCTTCTAAATCTCTCAGTAGCCATTGCATGGAAGAACTTGGTATTTTCCTCCCCTACTTTAATGTACCTGATGGTGCATCTCTTTTTCCAATACAGGAACTAAACATATAACACGTGTTATACCTGCAATTTAACAATGCTCCTGAAATTGAACTCCTGTCTGAACAGAAGTCTTAGTTCCTCCAAGTTATCAAGGAGGATGATGAGTTTATTAAACTTGGTAATGAGCAGTTTTAGTTTTGAAATACCAAGCTTACATTTGTTAAGGTCCTGCCTTAAAGTTTTTAACTTATCAGCAATGATAGTAGAAATGTGAGCCTTGGGTGAAGGTTTAGCCCAGGATTTTTTAACACACTCATAAAATCCATGCATCTTTACCCAATAGTTTTCAAACCTGAATATCTTGCACTTAGGCATGTTGGTTTTGATCACCACCACACAAGGGACATGATTAGAGGTTGTCCTAGCTAGAGGCAGGACCTCTACCATGGGGTAACATGTAATCCAATTACTGGCGGTGAAGAACCAGTCTAATTGCTCCAAAAGGGGGAAATCCTACATGTTAGACCAAGTGAATGATCTCCCTTTTAGGGGAAGTTCCAAAAGGCCCAAATGACCAATAATCTCATTAAAGATGAAAATATCATTAATGTTCCCCCCATGCAGATTTCTATTATCAGTTGATCTGATAAAGTTGAAGTCACCAATGATCATCCAGTTCTCATCCACTGGAATATTATGGTTATATAGCCAATTGACAAAATTATCTCTTGGTTCACCCTGGCAAGGACCACAGACTGTGACTAAGTTCCACTGCTCCTTATTTTTCCTTGAAGTGAAGTTAATGGTGATTACAAATGGTTGGACATTAATAAGTAAACCAAAGAGAACTACCGAGTTCTAGACCACTAAGATCCCACCAGACGCTCCCACAGATGGAGCAAAAGCAAAAGTGTCAAACTGCTTACGATAAAAAGCTTTTATCTCTCTAACATCAAAGGCCATGCACTTTGTTTCTTGAAAGCAGGCAACCACACACTGACTTTCTTCAATTTTCTGCCTAACAACACTTTTTCTCTCAGGTGAGTTAAGCCCTCTCACATTCCAGCAGAGGACAGACCAGCTCTTAAACTTGTTGTTACTCATAATAGACCAGGAACAATAAAAAGCAAAGGAGCACTATGTAATAGTGCTTCATACAGCATAAGTGCAACATGCAACCAGGTTCAGTACATAGATTATTACAGAGCCCACAAAGTTCAGGGTAGCTTAGTTCAGAAAGTGCTAAACCAAATAAAACAACCAATTTATGGGCTTGCCAAACCCTGATAGCCATATAAAGATTAATCATGAGAAGAATGTTCATTGGCCTCTTCTGGATTGGCCATAAGCCTCTCCACAATGAGCTTCTCAGGTGCAATTCCCAGGTCTAGTCCAACCTCTTGAATGTTCTTGATGGGAGTAGGGGATGGTACAGCACCTAAACCTTGACTTTGATGGCCATCATCAAAAAGAGTATCCTCCAAAGGCTTGCTCCAGGGCTTCTTTTTCTTATGCTGGTGCTGCAGTTCCTGAAAGACAGGCTTGTACCCATCTTGCCTCATCGATCCACGGGTGCAATGACAAACAGAAGATTCCACTATGGGGGTTGGAGCCAGGGTCTTGCAACGGCGAAGTTTCTTCTTCTCACACTGCGCCCCAAATGTGAAGGATGCATCAGTTCCGGGCAGTCAGGGCACTGGTTCAGAGCTATCTGTGGCATCCAAAAGGCTATCAGAATAGTAGGTTCAGAGAACAAAGCACGGGTAACTGGCCTAGACTTGATCGGAGAGATAAGTTGGGTCTCCTTCCATTACAGATTGGACAGAACTTGCATATCATCAAAGGAAAAATCCCAAGTACGCTTCGACAGCAGAATGGGTCCCATTTGTGGGATAGGCATCTGAAGTGGGATCTCCTATGTTGGACAATATTTAAATAGAGCCTCAAATGATCTATGCCAAGCTAATTCTGGTGGGAGAACTGGCCCATAAAAAACCTTGAAAGCCCCCACAACAATTCTATCATACTGAATAAGAGGTGGGTGGTAGGGGACAATTGCCCAATCATTTACATTCAATTGCAGTTGTTGAGGCTGCTGAGGGGCAATCATTGTATTCTGATCACCAGAAAGTTGCACCTCTGAATCAGATTGCAAAGACATGTCAATGACCATTGATTCCTGGTCTTGAACTTGAGGATCTTCATTCCCAGGGGCATTCTGCCGCACCTCATCGTCATCTCCCCATTGAGCATGCCCCCAGTTGTCATGGTCAATATTATCATCCATTGGAGGTGGGATTGGAGGCACATCATTCCAGCCCAGCGCCGAAAATGGAGGCAACACAAAATTATGGACCTCCGGCAAAGGAGCTCCTGGCAGAGGGTGCGGGTTTCCATCAAGAGGCATTGGGTCCTCCTCTTCTGGCATCTGATCAGCAAAGTTTGCTCCAAGGTTGTAATAGGTAGCAGTCCAGGAAAATTTTGCTCGACCATAGGTAGCATAGTCAGTGAAGACAACAACACGGGGGACCAAGATGTCCTCAGGGAAGGAGGCAAAAACAATTGTCCTAACCAAGTACGGATCATCCTCCACCCTGTGCTTAAACTTGCCAAAGGTGTTAACATCAGCTCTAATGTTGTCCGTAGTGCACAAATCCAAGGGACACCAAGGAACATAATGCAGCCATCACGAAATCCCTGTGTGCCCCGGAAACCAACCCCTTCATCATGCTTCAGAAAATGAACAAAGGTGTCGTTGCCAAGCGGCTGCAGTGGGCGTTGGAGGAGCGAGAAACGGACCACAACATCACACACTCGAAACGAACCCACACCACAAACCCAAGGCTGAGCAGATCGAACCCGAACACCCCGATCTTCCAAGTAGTCCATGATAGCTTCCCTAGCTGGGCCCACCTGGTCCAGTTGTGGCAATGGCATCACTTTAGCCACCATGTAGTCCTCATGTCGCCGGACAATTGGAGAGGGCAGAGTGACAAACGTTCGTGGCAGGCGGTTGGCGCCACCATCGATAATGTGGTGGCCTGCCGGCACGTACCATAGAGGGTTAATGGCAAAGGTAGCCATGCACGCCGGTCTTGGCGACGGAGGGGATGCAGGTAGTGGAGGTGTCACCGGAGGGCTTCCAAAGGGTGTTTTTGGTGGAGAGGCAATGAGACTAGGCATGACTTCCTTGTCAGAGGAGCATGAAGGGTCAAGATCATGGGGGGAAACAGGGAAGGTGGCCGCCCCGATACCGGTATTGGGAACCAGAGAAGACAGGGGATATTTTTGTTCCCAAAATAAACCCTGCTCAAGAGCAATCTTGTTACAATCCCATTTCTTATGGCCCTGACACGAGCATGCCAAACAAAAAGAATTTGAAGGACAATTTTTCTCAAAGTGACCGGGCAGATGGCATTTTTCACAAGTCAAAATCTCATCGACCATATTATCAATCAATGCAGCACAGATGTTACCAGCATCTTGAGAAGACGGAATTTCCTCCAAAGGTGTAACCATAACGCGCGTTTGTGGGCTAGAATTTGGTGGAAGATCCACCTCCGGTGGCCCAACATGGGGAACTGTCCAATTATGGAGATTCGAATCAGAAATCTCACACACCAGCAATTCCGAAGAAGACGTACCCGAAGATTGCGCGACTGGGCGAGAATCAAGGCGAGCCCTAACCACCGGAGAACTCACTGTGCCAAAGATGATCGACAGCGAGGCCACCGTCCACTGTAATTTAGTCGTGACAGGAGGATGGATAATAACTCACTCATGAGCAGGGAGGACATAACTAGCATCCTTAGTAGCAGCAATGCATTTGGTCGTAGCAGGGTACCTATAACCTTTGCATACATCATAATTCTGAAAAGTAGCAAAAGACTACTTCTTACGAGCTGAAGAGGTCAACTTGATGGAAGATTTGGCCGGAGGGTTATGCATTGCCAATAAACCCAGAGAAGCACGGCGCTTGGACGGACTAACCAAGATCCATTCTGCATCACACTCCTTTGAAATTTTGAACTCAGGGCCCCAATTTGGTCCGCCATTTCCCAAAAGGTGGAAATAACATTTGAATTGAGGGCATGAATAAGATCGTAGATCAACATTGTGAAAACCAACATTCTTGCAAGAGACATTAAAGCTAAAAACCTTGTCACTAATAGAAGAAACCATGAACTCAATGACTGAACCACCAATTGCGGATTCGAGAGCAATCACCACAGAATCCTCAGTAATCCTGAAATCATGCCTACTAAAAGAAACAACCGAAGTGAAAGATCCCATATTCTCCATGGGGTGGACCATAAGACCAGAAACATTGTAGATCTCATCCGCAAAAACTCTACCCTTGGAAAAATCCAAGGCAAGAGTAGATTCAGAGGGGGAACCCATGACCATGTGCACTAGTGTGTAGATCAAAGGATGCCGGAGGTGTTGCTCGGGGAGGAAATATGGATTACAGGCCGTGGGTGGAGATTGCCGGTGGGCTAGGGTTGGAGGTGGGGGGAGGTGGGAGCGCCATGCCGCTAGCCGAAATCTTTCATCATTATTTTGTCCTTGGCAGTGGTTACAAGATCATTTTTCTTTGCCTCGCATTGACCAGATTATAGACTCTACTGCCGGCTGCTCCAAAATGTTCTAATAGCGTGCAAAATTTCAGGTCAAAATGACATTCGTGAAGGTCTGGGCAAAAATAACAAAATTGATGCTCCAAAATGCTTCCAACAATAGTCTGTTTGGACCATCGATATTTTTCGCCCAGACCTCCACGAATGTCATTTAAACCTAAAATTTTCCATGCAGTTAGAAAATTCATCAATGTTCATCACAAAAAAAATCAGATTTTTTTAAAAAAATTACCATTTTGTTTGGATTTTTCTGTTCATGTGGGAGCATGTGAGCTCGGGATCAAATACTCCATGTCCCATTTTTATACTTAATTGAGTTTTCTAGGCATTTAATGTCCACAATTCAAATTTGAACTACAAGCACATGCTCCAGTGCACCAAAATGGGTTAAAAATTGTACATGTGTCATTGGGTGCATGTTTAGGTTCCATGCAAGGAATGGGAATGAACTACAAACGTCTTGGCGTCCTAGCTCAGCCTCAAACATTGAGAATCTTGGTTTTTAAAAACCCGTAAATCCAAAAATCACCCGAAATTCATGAAACTTGGCATGGTGTCATGACATGGCACATATATGCGGTGCTAAAAAAATTCTCCAATTTGGGGCAAGTTTTGGTTCAAGCCTCTTACAAATCGGAGCTTCTCGCAAGAAGCATCATAGTTCCAATAGGGAACGTGTCCCCCTTGTGGGCGAAATGACAATCGCTGCCTCTTCTCGCCTTGTATTTTTTCTACAGGCAACATAGACCAACACGAGATTAGTGCTAAAATATGAAATTATTTAGGGTTCATTTGGCCTTTTTATACATTAATTAAGTTTTCTAGGCATTTAATGTCCATAATTGAAATTTGAACTACAAGCACATGCTCCGATGCACAAAAATGGGTTGAAATCATACAGTTGTCCTTGGCTACATGTTTGGGTCCCATTCAAGAATGGGAATTAATTACCAACGTCTCGACATCCTGGCTCGGCCTCAGACATTGAGAATCTTGGTTTTTAAATCCCTATAAATCAAAAACACACACAAAAATCATGAAACTTGGCATGGTTTCTTGACATGGAACATATATTCCATGGTAAAAAATCATCCAATTTGAGACAAGGCACACACATTAATAGCCAACGTAGGCCTTTTGGAACAAATAGCTGACCTGTTACTATCGCAAATGGTTGAACCGTGGGTGTTCTTGTAACCATTTAAGTGCGTCCACACATCCCTCTTTGTATTTTATGCCAAATTTAACAGTAGTGGGTGGCATGCGTGCAGCTATTTGATTAGATGGGATGAGCGCGAGAAGTCCACCGTGCAGGCTCGACGGGACGCGTGTGAGCAGTCCGCCGTGCAGGCTCGATGAGATGCGTGCGACCTCTCGACCGCACAGGCTCGACAGGATGTGTGCGAGCTGTCCGCCACGCAGGCTCAACAGGACATGTGTGAGCAGTCCGCTGTGCATGCTCACCGGGAAGAGAGCTCTTTGGCCTCCACCCACCCGCCGCCCGGTGTCGGTGTCAAAACCAGCGGATCTCGGGTAGGGGGGTCCCGAGCTGTGGATCATGGATCAATGGGGAACAGGGGACGAAGCACAGAATGTTTACCTAAGTTCGGGCCCTCTCTAAGAGGTAAAACCCGACATCCTGCTCGATTATATTGAAGTGTATAGGATGGTTACAGAGTCGATCTACCACGAGATCAGATGAACTAAACCCTAAGCTAGTAGGATGATGGTTGTTGTTCTAGCCTCTATGGACTAAACACTCTGGTTTATATATGCACCAGGGGTGCTAGGGTTACACATGGTCGGTTACAACAAGGGAAATAAACATGTCAAAGCTTCTATCTTGACTTGGACGACACACCAAGACTTTGACGGTTTCTTGTCTAGACACGGAGTCACCTTGTAGCTCGGTCATGTAGTGGTCATACCGCGGCCCACCCGTCCAGCCCATAAGAAATAGGTCGGCGGCCCGAGGACCCCCTATTCTAGGACTCCCTCAGTAACCCCCGAACTAGCCTCCAACGCCAGTATCTTGTAACTCCTAAATCTGCAGTATCCGGCTTGTGGGTGAGTTCTTCTCTCCGTGTGTTCAAAATAATCTTCCTCGATTGAATCTCCAAAAAACCCATTTGGTCAAGTTTGGTCATGCACTCAATTAAGTAGTATCCAGAATCCGGATTGTCGGCCTTACTTAGCCTCGAAGGCCAACCACTCAAGTGTTAACAGTGCCTTCGCTTGACAACTTTCAGCGAAGGGTCACGTCCGGTCATAAACACCGAACCGTTGTGAGTACTTTATGCATGATTCGAGGCAGCCCCTTCATTGGGATGTCTAATCGAGGTGGGGATCGTGCCCTGCTTTTTAGGGGATTATGATCAATGATTTTGATCATCCCACTCATGCATAACGTTACGAGTATATCAGGAAGTGGAGAGGCCTGCGATGCAGTTAAAGTACCTTTGGTATTTCGGCAGCCTATAAAAGGGGAACGACCACCGCTATCGACGTACGCCTTCTCCTTCCTCTCGCCATTACTTTCCCAATCTTTGGAGCTCCAGCGCCCCGTGCCATTCTTCCAAAGAGAAATCCCTTCAAGCCATCCCCTCATTCCAACAATGGCCGGATCTGGTGCCAAAGGCAAGTGGCAGGCCTCCTCCGTCACCAATGATGACATTGAGGATCTGAAGCATGCCGGCTACCTCTTGGACACCATCGCTCACTGGGCCCTAGAGGAGGGCCAAGCCGTCCACACACCTCGACCAGGCAAGAGGGTGGTGTTCGTCCCTCACTTCATCCGGGGGCTGGGTCATAACCCACAAGTATAGGGGATCGCAACAGTTTTCGAGGGTAGAGTATTCAACCCAAATTTATAGATTCGACACAAGAAGAGCCAAAGAATATTTGTAAGTATTAGCAGCTGAGTTGTCAATTCAACCACACCCGGAGATTAATTATCTGTAGCAAAGTGATCAGTAGCACAGTAATATGATAGTTTTGATAGCAGTGATAATAGTAGCAGTAACGGTAATAGTGATAGCAATGATTTTGTAGCAAGTGTAACAGTAGCAATGACAGTAGTAACTTAGCAAGAACAATATGTGGAAAATTTGTAGGCATTGGATCGGTGGATTCATTGGATGAATTCATCATATAACAGTCATAACCTAGGGTGATACAAAACTAGCTCCAGTTCAAATATAATGTAGGCATGTATTCCATAAATAGTCATATGTGCTTATGGAAAGAACTTGCATGACATCTTTTGTCCTACCCTCCTGTGGCAGCGTAGTCCATAAGGAAACTAAGGGATATTAAAGCCTCCTTTTAATAGAGAACTGGAACAAAGCATTAACACATAGTGAATACATTAACTCCTCAAAACTATGATCATCACCAGAAAGTATCCCGACTATTGTCACTCCGGGGTTTACAGATCATAACATGTAATAGGTGAATATGACTTGCAAGATCGGATCTAGAACATAGATATAATGGTGAAAACATAAATGGTTCAGATCTGAAATCATGGCACTCGGGCCCTAGTGACAAGCATTAAGCATGGCAAAGTCATAACAACATCAATCTCAGAACATAGTGGATACTAGGGATCAAGCCCTAACAAAACTAACTCAATTACATGAAGAATCTCATCCAACTCCTCACTAACTGTGAGCCTACAAAGGAATTACTCACTCCCGGTGGGTAGCATCATGGAATTGGTGATGGAGAAGGGTTGGTGATGGTGAAGACCGAAGATCCCCCTCTCCGGAGCCCCAAACGGGCTCTAGATTTGGCCTGCCGATGAGGAACAGGAGGCGGCGGCGGCTCCATATCGTGAAACGCGATAATTCTTTCTCCCTGATTTTTTGCTCCAAATATAGGTATTTAGTGAGTCAGAGTCATGGTCTGCGGGGCCACCAGATGGGCTCAACCCACCTGGGCGCGCCAGGAGGGGGGCGCCCTGGTGGGTTGTGCTCACCCAGGGGGCTCCCTCCGGTGGTTCTTGGCTCCAGTATTTTTCTTTTATTGTAAAATAAATCTCCAAAAAGTTTCATTCCATTATGAGAACTTTTATTTCTGCACAAAAACAACACCTTGGTAGTTCTGCTAAAAACATCAGTCCGGGTTAGTTTCATTCAAATCATGCAAATTAGAGTCCAAAACAAGAGCAAAAGCGTTTGGAAAAGTAGATACGACGGAGACGTATCAACTCCCCAAGCTTAAACCCTTGCTTGTCCTCAAGCAATTCAGTTGACAAACTGAAAGTGAAAAAGAAAAACTTTTACGAACTCTTTTGTTCTTGTTTACATAAATAAGCTTAAGTAGCACCCAGGTTTTCAGCAAAGATTATGACTAACCATGTCAACAATACTCTTGGAAATTATATTAACTCATATCAATGGCATAAGCAACTAGCGAGCAATAATAAAATATCTCAAATAACAACACTTTGTCAAAACAACCGTGATATAATATGACAACAGTGGTATCTCGCTAGCCCTTTCTGAGACCACAAAACATAAATGTAGAGGACCTCCAAAGTTCAAGCAGCGACTGAACATTGTAATTCATGGTAGAAAAGATCCAGGCATGATGCATCCAACATTAACTATGCACAATGCATGAGGATGACAATAGTGCTCTCAGATCTGGCGCTTATTTGAGAAGGTGATGACTCAACACAAAATTAAATAGATAGTCCCTTCGCAAAGGGAAGCGGGGATTTGTAGCGTTGCCAGAGCTCAGATTTTTAAAACAGAGATAAATGTAATTTTGGGAAATGCACCCTTCCTGTTTATGTCACAACCAAAAGTTATCGATATCTTCCATGCTAAACACATTAGTGGCGGTTTCCAAGCGATAAAAGTAAAGGTTTACTCCCCCTTCCACCAACAAACACACTCCACGAATAGCCAAATCCACGGGTACCATCCATACCAACATCAGTCATGGGGAGTTTTGTTTAATTATTTGCAATTTTTGATTTCGGGACTGGGAATCCCTATTACCACCCCTCTCGTGCAAGGATGAGTGAATAAACACTCATCATGAGAATAACCCACTTAGCATGGAAGATACCGACTACCCCCTGTCGCTCGATGAACAATCTACCCCCTGTTGCTCTATGGACAATCTAGGCACATGGAATAAACACTTCGAAGTTTTTAGAGGTGGCACATGCAAATTTACTTAGAACAGCAGGGTAATACTGCATATAGGTAGATATGGTGGACTCATCTGGAATAACTTGGGTTTTAGGATTTTGATGCACAAGCAGTATTCCCGCTTAGTACAGGAGAAGGCTAGCAAATAGGTTGAGAAGCGGCCAGCTAGAGAGCGAAAACGGTCATGAACATGCATTATGCATAATTAACATTGAATACTAGCATGAGTAGGATATGGACACCATGAACATAAATATCATAGAGGCTATGTTGGTTTAGATTTAGCTACATGCATGAACATGTGCCAAGTCAAGCCACTTGAAACATTCAGAGGTGGATACCATATCATCATACTACACCACAATCATTTTAGTGCATGTTGACATCCAAGATAAATCGTTATCCATTCCTAGCTACTTAAGCATGGCATGAGAAACTATAATCTCTAATTGTCATTGCAAACATGTTTGATGATAATATGCTGAATCATGGATACTAGGTTAAACATATTTACAAAAACAGAACAAGTTGAGTTCATACCTGTTTCTCTCTGCCACAGCCAGTTCATCAAATATCATCATTATTGCCTTTCACTTGCATGACCGAATGATATGAAAATAATAATAGTGCAAGAGTGTCGTGGACTAAGCTGGAATTTGCAAACATTTTATATTCAAAAGGAGATGACAAGGTAATATGGGCTCTTTATTAGATCAATAGACATGCATATGAGAGCCACTCAACATTTTCATCGTGGTCTTCTCCTCGGTATGACTCAATAAAATAGAAAAGAATTTCAGAGAAACACATTGAAATATTTCTGGAATTTTTAGTTGTTTTTTTTTGAAGAAAGTAGATTAAAGAAAAAGAAAAAGAAAAATGAGAAAAACTATTTACACGGGAAAGCTCCCAACAAGCAAAAGAAGAACAAGGAAATCTTTTTGGGTTTTCTTTTTAAGACTATAAATAACTAAACTAGAAAGAAAAACCGAAAAGAAGCAAGAAACATTTTTTACATTTTCGCAAAGTTTTTCAAACACACAAGAAGAAAGCGAGAAAATAAATCTAGCATGGATAATACAATGGAAAAGTGTGAACATCGACAACTGGAATGAAATGTGTGAACATGAATGTAATGTCGGTGGAAATACGTACTCCCCCAAGCTTATAATTTTGGCTTAGCTTGGTAATCACCATCCGCGGTCTGCATAATAATCAGAGTGAAAGCTCACGGAGGCTCTTGGTGTAACCTCCTCAGCCCGCTGAGCAGCCGCGACCTCCATGTTGTACGCGCGGGCCTTGTCCTCAAGAACATAATGTATTCTTTTGCTGTCAAAATCAAAGAGAGCAGGCGCAGGCAAAGAAATATCCATAATGGTTTCTTTATTGAACCTCAAGTTATAGGTATAATCAGTGATTTTTCCCTTAAGGAACTTATGGCGTGTCATGGCACCAAAGTCTAAGTACTATGTAGGCAAGATGGGGTCGTAAGGCAGAGGTGTAATCCCACCACTTTATCTAAACGAGAAGCATAAATCCCACCATAATAATAACCACTACCAGCGTTGTGTTGCAATCTGCGTGCAACAATCGCTCCAAGATTATAACATTTAGTTTCGGTCAGAGCGGTGTGTATGAGGCTCAAGTCAGGAGCACATAGTGTGCTGCAATCCTGCTTGCCTATAATGCATTTGCCATTAAAGTGTGCAAAGTATTGAATTGATGGGAATGAATACTTTTTATTCTACCTTGTGTCACTCCTCTATCCTCACCGTAGCAAAGACTAGTAAAAAATGACTCATATTCAGCTCGTGGTGGCTCGTCTACCGAACCCCAAAATGGAATTTTACAAATACCGCAAAACACTTCTAGAGGCATGGTAAATGGATGGTCATAAAGTTTAAACGAAACTCTAGACTCATGAGGATGGAATTCAAATTCTTTGGTAAATGATTCTGTGAGGTTAGGATGCTAGTTGCACTTATCTGCAATGTAGGGACCGAGCTCGGTGTTGTGAACATATTGCTCAATTTCTTCTTTAATGCCTGCACTCACTAGAAAATCATTGCATGGCCGCAGGCATGATTTGATAGCGGCCTCCCGTATTGAGCTTGCACTTGGTTCACCATAAGACCGACGCATCGAGCCACTACTAGATGATGCCTCCATAGACCTCTTCCTCGAAGAACTCCTAAAGAATTGCATTTTTATTTGCAAGCAATTTCTGAAAAAATTTGGCACACAAAATTTTTGTCAACAAAACTTCACAAGGTTGATAGCAACTACTCATAAGGAGGCATAGAGGCTATATTGATCATTCAAACTACTTAGAACTCTAACAATTCAACATGCAAGCTCATCTACAGCAGCACCAAGAGTAGCTAATTATTCAAAATATAATCCACTAAAGCAAAAAATAATTGGAGCAACGGAGGAGTCACATACGAAGTAGCAATCCCCCAAAACAGTTTTGGAAATGGAGCTTCGAGCAAAGAGATCGAAATTCATGGGTTTGAGAGCAAGAACATGAGAGAGAGAGAGAGAGCAATGGTGATTTTTTTCTGGAGGTAGGAGATGACTTGGGCTAAAGAGATAAGTGAGGGGGCCCACGTGGGGACCACTACCCACCAGGGCACGCCTAGGGCTGTTGGCGTGCCCAGGTGGGTTGTGCCCACCTGGTGCACCCCCCTCTGATGTTATTTGTACTAAAAATTCAGAAATATTCAGAAAAAATCGTATTAATCTTTCAGGGCATTCATAGAACTTTTATTTTTGTGTCATTTTTTATTGCACGGGAAATTCATAAAATAGACAAAACATGGCATTTTATTTTATTTAACTAAGAAAAACAGAAAATAAAAGTTGGGAGCAGAAGGTTGTGCTTACTAAATTCATCAACTTCATACCTCTCGAAAATGATCCATTAATAAGGTTGATCAAGTCTTATTAACAACCACCTTCGATTAGCATGAAACCGAAGAACTCCCGTAAAACACTAAGTTACCTCAACGGGGATATGCATGTCCCCAACAATAAGCATTTCATATTTCTTTTTGGCAGTAGGTAGAGGTAGTTGAAAACTTCCAATAGTGAGTGTCGGAGATTTTTCAATAACATTAATACCATTCACCTGGGATTGTTTCTTCAGAAAGTGCACCGTATGTTCATTACCATTGATATGAAAAGTCAGCTTGCTTTTATTGCAATCAATAACAGCCCCTGCAGTATTCAAAAAGGGTCTACCAAGGATAATCGACATGTTGTCATCCTCGGGCATCTCAAGTATAACAAAGTCAGTTAAGATAGTAACATTTGCAACAACAACGGGCACATCCTCACAAATACCGATAGGTATGGCAGTTGATTTGTCAGCCATTTGCAAAGATATTTCAGTAGGTGTGACTTTATTCAAATCAAGTCTTTTATATAAGGAGAAGGGCATAACACTAACACAAGCTCCTATATCACACAAAGCAGTTTTAACATAATTTCTTTTGATGGAGCAAGGTATAGTTGGTATTCCTGGATCTCCAAGTTTTTTAGATACTCCATCCTTAAAAGAATAATTAGCAAGCATGGTGGAGATTTCAGCTTCAGGTATTTTTCTCTTATTGGTGATGATGTCTTTCATATATTTTGCATAAGGAGCCATCTTTAAAATATCAGTCAAGCGAGTGCGCAAAAAGACTGGCCTAAGCATTTCAGCAAAGCGTTCAAATTCTCCATCATCTTTTTTCTTAATTGATTTAGGTGGAAAGGGCATGGGTTTTTGAACGCATGGTTCTCTTTCTCTTCCATGTTTTCTAGCAACAAAGTCTCTTTTATCATATCTTTTATTTTTAGGTTGTGGGTTATCAAGATCAATAGCTGGTTCTATTTCAACATCATTATTTGGTTGTATATCATTGTCTGGTTGAGTGTCTTCATGAACATCATCATTATCTTTTTCATTATCACTAGATCAGTGTTCATTACTATATTGAGTTTCTGCATCATAAATAGAAACATCATTATTATCAGGAGGTTTTTCTACTTCAGTTTCACTAGAGGCATGCAAAGTCCTATCATTTTTCTTTTCTTCTTCTTTTTAGAAGGACTAGGTGCATCAGTGTTAATTCTTTGAGAGTCTTGTTCAATTCTTTTAGGGTGTCCCTCAGGATAAAGTGGTTCCTGAGTCATTTTATCTCCTCTAGTTGCTACTCTAACAGCAAAGTCATTCATATTATTCAGTTCATCAAGCAACTCTCTTTGAGATTTAGCAACTTGTTCTAGTTGAGTTTGAACCATAGAAGCATGTTTCCCTACACCTCTTACATCATTAGTAATTCTGAATAACAAGTCACTCAAGCGAGCAATCATATTGGAGTTGTATTTCAATTGTTTCATAACATGTTCATTGAAGTGATCTTGTTTTCTAATGTAGTTGTCAAACTCATAAAGGCATTGACTAGGATGTTTATTGTAAGGAATGTCAATTTCATCAAATTTCATTAAAGAATTTACCTCTACCTCCTTTGGTGGTGGTGGTGTGTCAAGTCCATGTATTTCTTCAATAGGAGGTAAAATTTTAACATCCTCTGCTATACTACCTTTTTCCTTCATACTTTTCTTTGCCTCTTGCATATCTTCAAGACTGAGATATAAGATAACCCTCTTCTTCGAAGTGGGTTTAGGTGATGGTTCAGGAAGAGTCCAATCATCATAATTTTTCAATATATTATTCAATAATTCCACAGCTTGTTCAACAGTTCGTTCCCTGAAAACACAACCAGCACAACTATCTAGGAAGTCCCTAGAAGCATCGGTTGGTCCATTATAGAAGATATCAAGTATTTCATTTTTCTTAAGAGGATGATCAGGCAAAGCATTAAGCAATTGGAGAAGCCTCCCCCAAGCTTGTGTGAGACTCTCTTCTTCAATTTGCACAAAGTTAAATATTTCCTGTAAGGTAGCTTGTTTCTTATGAGCAGGAAAATATTTTTCAGATTAGTAATAAATCATATCCTGGGGACTACACACACAACCAGCAGCAAGAGTATTGTACCACATCTTAGCATCACCCTTTAATGAGAATGGAAATAATTTGAGAATATAGTAGTAGCGAATCTTCTCATCATGAGCAAATAGGGTGGCTATATCATTCAATTTAGTAAGGTGTGCCACAACAGTTTCAGTTTCATAGCCATGGAAAGGATCAGATTCAACCAAAGTAATTAACTCTAGTTCGACAGAGAATTCATAATCCTTATCATCAACAAAGATAGGTGAAGTAGCAAACTTAGGATCACATTTCGTTCTAGCATTCAAAGATTTTTCTTTCAGTTTGCATAGTAATTTCTTAAGATCATCTCTATCATTGCAAGCAAGAAAATCTCTAGTTGTCTCCTCACCCATAACATAACTTTCAGGTATCTTAGGCAGTTCATATCTAGGAGAGCTAGGCCTAATAGGTGTTTCAAGATTTTCAGTTTCAAGTACTTCATCAGTTTCAATAATTTCATCGGTTTCAGCATTCTCAATATCTTTAGCTCTAGCAATTTGTTCATCAAGAAATTCACCTAGTGGCATATTATCATCAAGCAAGGTACTAGCATCATCATGAGTAGCATTCATAGCAGACGTAGCATCATCAATAACTTGTGACATATCAGGATTAGTAGCATGTGGTGGTGTTGCAAGTCTACTCAAAATAGAAGGTGAATCAAGTGCAGAGTGTGATGGCAGTTCCTTACCTCCCCTCGTCTTAGACGGAAAAATCTTAGTCTTGGTGTCCTTCAGATTCTTCATTGTGATAAATAGATAATAATCCCAAGTGACTCAACAAATATAGCTATGCTCCCCGGCAACGGCGCCAGAAAAAGGTCTTGATAACCCACAAGTATAGGGGATCGCAACCGTTTTCGAGGGTAGAGTATTAAACCAAAATTTATAGATTCGACACAAGGGGAGCCAAAGAATATTTTTAAGTATTAGCACCTGAGTTGTCAATTCAACCACACCCGGAGATTAATTATCTGCAACAAAGTGATCAACAGCATGGTAATATGATAATTTTGATAGCAGTGATAATAGTAGAAGTAACGGTAACAGTGATAGCAATGATTTTGTAGCAAGTGTAATAGTAGCAACGACAGTAGTAACTTAGCAAGAACAATATGTGGAAAATTTGTAGGCATTGGATCGGTGGAGTCGTTGGATGATATTCATCATATAACAGTCATAACCTAGGGCGATTCGAAACTAGCTCTAGTTCATAAATATAATGTAGCATGTATTCCGTAAATAGTCATATGTGCTTATGGAAAAAACTTGCATGACATCTTTTGTCCTAACCTCCCGTGGCAGCAGGGTCCATAAGGAAACCAAGGGATATTAAGGCCTTCTTTTAATAGAGAACCGGAACAAAGCATTAACACATAGTGAATACATGAACTCCTCAAACTACGGTCATCACCGGAAAGTATCCTGACTATTGTCACTCCGGGGTTTATGGATCATAACACGTAATAGGTGAATATGACTTGCAAGATTAGAACTAGAACATAGATATAATGGTGAAAACATAAACAGTTCAGATCTGAAATCATGGCACTCGTGCCCTAGTGACAAGCATTAAGCATGGCAAAGTCATAACAACATCAATCTAAGAACATAGTGGATACTAGGTATCAAGCCCTAACAAAACTAACTCGATTACATGATGAATCTCATCCAACTCCTCACCGACCAGCGAGCCTACGAAGGAATTACTCACTCCCGATGGGGAGAATCATGGAATTGGCGATGGAGAAGGGTTTGTGATGGCGAAGACGGAAGATCCCCCTCTCCAGAGCCCCAAACGGGCTCCAGATCTGGCCTCCCGATGAAGAACATGAGGTGGCGGCGGCTCCGTATCGTGAAACAGGATAACTCTTTCTCCTTGATTTTTTCTCAAAATATAGGTATTTAAGGAGTCCGCGGAGCCACCAGGTGGGCACAACCCACCTGGGCGCGCCTGGAGGGGCGGCGTCCTGGTGGGTTGTGCTCACCCAGGGGCCACCCTCCGGTGGTTCTTGGCGCCAGTATTTTTCTTTTATTGTAAATTAAATCTTCAAAATGTTTCATTCCATTTCGAGAACTTTTATTCCTGCACAAAAACAACACCATGGTAGTTCTGCTGAAACAGCGCCAGTCCGGGTTAGTTTCATTCAAATCATGCAAATTATAGTCCAAAACAAGGGCAAAATCGCTAGGAAAAGTAGATACGATGGAGACGTATCACTGGGCTTCCCGCTCCACCCCTTCGTCAGGGGGCTGATGTTTTTCTACGTGTTGGATTTCCACGATCTGTCCCAGAACTCCTTCCTCCACATCTCAGCCTTCATTGTCATCTGCGAGGCCTTCTTACGAGTCCGGCCACACTTCAGCTTGTGGTTGAAGGTATTCAACGTCAAGCCAAAGATAGTCGACGGCCAACAGGCAGATCGCGCTGGGGTCATGATCTGCAAGCTCGCCCGGGTCGAGTGGCAGGAGGGCACGTTCATTGATACTGTCAAAGTTTGGCAGAAGGAGTGGTTCTATATCACAGAACCATGGGACGCGACCTGGACGGAGGCTCCCAAATTCAGAAGCGGACCCCCGGTGAGGCTAACCTCATGGACCAAGAAAGGTCTTGACTGGGGGTCCACCACGGATGTGGAGGCGCTACAGAAGCACGTCTCCAATATGATAAAGGCGTGCACCAAGCTGACCAACGTGGTTCAGGTGATGCTCTGCCGCCGCCTCCTCCCCTATCAACAAAGGGACACCCCAATGTGGTCTTAAAGCTCAAGGATCCGACCACTGTACAATACTTTTACGACACCACCCACGACAAGCTGTGGAAGGTGCTGTTTAAGCGTCAAAAGGCTTGGCCGGACAAGGAGGAAGACACCGGCCTTGACGCTGCGCACCCCCAAAGGAAGTGAAAAACTTCTTATCCGTTATAAGTTCGGATGTTCGCATTTCAGGAGATTTATCCTCCATTCTTTTACTTCCACATGGTTGGCTCAAGAAGGCCAAGAAGATCAGTAGCCCAGCCCCGCTGCTTGAAGACCCCCGGTTGGCTCTACTAGAGGAGATGCTGACTGTGGCGCCATACAAGGCACCAGAGAAGAAGGAAAAGAAGAAGAAGAAAGAAGAAGCGCCGAAGGCTATGGTAGGCCTCCGTACAAGGGGACATCCGGACAACAAGTCTGGAGACACCCATGTTCCCTCCGCTCAAGAGGGGGAGAAGGAAGAGGACGAGGAGGAGAGTGACTCCTCCCATTCCAAGAAGAGGGAAGCGTCTGATGACGCCGAGGAGGAGGAGCCTCCTCATGCCCCCAAGAGACAGTGCAGGCCCAAGTTGGTCTTGCCTGACGACAGCTCAAATTCTGATGAGGAGTCTGTAGTGTCCGAAAAGGTTCCGGAGAGGAACCCTAGGGTCAAGCCCCCTGCCAAGAGGTATGAACTTTGATATTCTTCAGGCATTTGTTTCATCAATCTTTTATTGACAACACATGTGCATCTCATATTACAGCCCACTGCATGCCCTCCCCGCTGATCAAACTTCGAAGGGAACTTCTTCGCCACCTGAACTGGCGGAGAGTGGGTCTGCGTCGCGCTCTACGCCTCCCCCGGTCATAGGGGAGACCTGGGAGGTGCTGTCCCGAAGGACCCCCCTGGCCCGAACATGGGATGTGGTGGTGACGAGCTCATGGCCGAGGTTAACACCTCGGTCGCCGAAGGCCAGGAGGATGGATCCCTCTTGGGGAGCAAAGAGGGGGAGCTCGACCAGTCTGAGCCCTCCCAGAAGACAATTCCGGAGCCCCCAAGACCCTCAGAGGCGCCAATTCCGCCCACTACTGAGGGGGGAGCCGAGGCCCCGCCACCAGCGCCGAACACCGACAATTAGGCTGCGGCAGGGTGGCCAGATGTGATGGAGGAGGTGGTGAACAACTCCTCCATCATTGCAGAACACCGCGCCCTAATGGGCGTGGTTTTACAGAGTATTCGGTCCGTTAATAGCAGATTAAAGGAAGCCTTCGGCGGCCTCCTATCGGGCTTTGAGGTAAGCCATGTAATATTCTTTCCATAGAGCAGATTTGGCTAACAAAGATTGAATAGTCCTTGTATATAGCAGCCCCCGAGACTCTGTTAGGATTGACAATCCTGACAGAGGATCGAAAATCATTGAATCAAGAGTTTAAATGATGTGATTCTTTTGGTATTGCAGGCCTCATCCTTGGCAGCGGCTGCTAATGCTGCAGCGCCGAATGAGATGAATTAAAAGCTCAAGAGCTCCAATGAGGAGCTCGACCTGGTCAACAAGCAGTTTGGCGAAGCACAAGGTTAGCCCGATCAAGATTTAACAGCTCTCATGCCAAGCAAAGTGTTCGAGATTATTCCTAAGCAGGAAATGCTTAATTATGTTTGTAGCTGTCGCCGCGGAGGTCGAGGGCCTCAAGGCCGAGCTGAAGAAGGCCAATGAGGAAGCGGCTGAACAGAAGGCAGCGGCCGAGAAAGCGGCTGCCGAACTCAAGACGGTGAAAACTGCGAGTGGGAAGCACGGGGCCCGAGTGGCCGAAGTGCAGCAGGACCTCAAGGATGCCATCACTAAATGTGAGGACCTTGAGAAGAAGAATAAGGATCAGTCCTCCGAGCTATCCAAGGTGAAGCAGGAGTTCCAGGAGGCGAGGACGGAGGTGCGGGGTGTCGGTATCGAAACTAGCAGATCTCAGGTAGGGGGTCCCAAGCTGTGTGTCAGAGGATCGATGGTAACAATGGACAATGGAGACACGATGTTTACCCAGGTTCGGGCCCTCTTAACGGAGGTAAAACCCTACATCCTGCTTGATTGTATTCGATGAGTATAGGGGTTACAAGAGTTAATCTACCTCAAGATCGTAATGGCTAAACCCTAGCTGTCTAATCTATGATTATTCTCATTGCCTCTACAGACTAAACCCTCCGGTTTATATACACACTGGAGGGGCCTAGGGTTGTACAGAGTCGGTTTATAGAAGACGGAAATAATACATCCGGACACCAAACTTGCCGTCCACGCATATAGGAGTCCTAGCCGGACATGGGGGATGGTCTTCTGCTTTATCTTCACGGCCCATCAGTCCGGCCCATATCGAATAGACCAGACACCCGAGGACCCCTAATCCAGGACTCCATCAGTAGCCCCTGAACCAGTCTTCGATGACGATGAGTTCGGCACGTGGATTATCTTCGGCATTGCAAGGCGGGTTCCTTCCCCCGAAAATTTTAAGTTAGCTCCACACATAAAGAAACTGTATCTGGCTCCGCATAACCAATACAACCCTTAGCCATGAAGGCAAGATGTCAAAATAGGAACAATGCCTTTTACTGACAACTTTTTCGGTGAAGCGTCACACTTGACTCTTTATCATTTCGAACCATTTCCACGCCTCCCATTTCTCGTTTCGAGGTCTAGCCTTCATTTGCAAATCTTGTCAAAACAGAGATCATGCCCTTCCATTATGGGATTCTCATCAATATGGTTTGGGTAATCCTACTGCACCTTATGCACGATTTCATTGGGAACAGGCGAGGTTTATGGCTTGAGAAGGGGACGTTTGGTATTTTTACCGTCTATAAGAGGATAAAGATCCCTCCTTTTTGCCCCACGCCTTCCTCTAGCTTCTGTCTCCCAATCTCCAAGCTCCAGCGCCCATAGCTCCAATCTCCTCCACCGCTGCCACCCACCCCAGCAATGGCTGGGTCCGGCTCCAAGGGCAAGTGGGAGGCCTCCACCGTCACTGAAAAGGACGTCAAGGAGCTCCAGAGCGCGGGCTATTTGTCCGCGGATATCGCGCATAGGATCCCTGACAAAGATCAGGTCAGTCCTACTCCGGAGCCCGGTGAGAGGGTCGTCTTCATCCCCCATTTCCTCCGGGGGCTAGGGTTTCCCCTCCACCCCTTCGTCCAGGGTCTTATGTTCTACTACGGGCTAGATTTCCATGATCTAGCCCCAAATTCGTTCCTTCACATATCGGCGTTTATCGTCGTGTGTGAGGCTCTTCTCTGCATCCTCCCACACTTCAGCCTATGGCTCAAGGTCTTCAATCTGAAGCCGAAGGTGGTCGACGGACAGCATGCGGACTACGGCAGGGCTATGGTGAGCAAGCTCCCCAATGCCGTTTGGCCCAAAGGGGCATTCGTGGAGATGGTCAAGGTGTGGCAGCAGGAGTGGTTCTCCATCAGCGAACCCCGCGACGCCAACTGGGCGACCACACCTGACTTCAGATCCGGACCCCACATGAGACACACCTCATGGACCGCCAAGGGTCTTGATTGGGGGTCCAAACCGGAGGTGAAGGTGCTCCAAAAATGCATCTCCGACCTGTTGGCTGAGAACACTGGTCTCACAAATGTGATTCAAGTCATGCTTTTCCGCCGCATTCTTCCTTGCCAGCTCTGGGCCTCCTCCATGTGGGAGTTCGATCCGGAGAAGCCACGGACCCTGAAGTGCTTCTTCGGCACCACGCATGAAGATATATGGAAGCAGCTATTCAAGGCTCAGAAAAAGTGGCCGAAGAAGAATAAAGACATCGGGCTCGACATCGAGAACCCAGCCACGGCGGTTAGCATAGTCTTTTCGAAGACCTATCCGATCAATATTTTGGATATGATAGAAATAATATTGCCTGCTTTCTTTACAGGCCTGGATGGCAAAGGTGGAGCGGATCAACTGTCTGGCACCACTGCCTGAGGATCCGGCCATACCCCAGCTAACGGAGATGCTTGTCACGGCACCCTATCAGCCGCCGGAGAGGAAGACCAAGAAGAAGAAAGGCAAGGAGGCCAAGGGCGGCCCCCGCCATAAAGGTCCTTCGGAAACAGTGTCCGGAGAGACCGAAGCCCTCTCTTCCCATGAAGGAGATGAGGAAGAAGAGGAGGAGGAGGTAGAGAGTGACTCCCCCCGTAAGGGGAGGAAGAAGAAGAGGGCGGCCTCCGAAGACCCGGAGGAGGAGGCGCCCAAGAGAGGGAAGCTGGCCCTTCCGGACAGTTCGGACTCAGAGACCGAACTAGTCCTCAAGAAGCCACCCAGGGTGAAGCCCCTGGCCGAATCGTAAGTATTCAGAAACTTACTGTTTATCTTTGGTCTACCTGCTTCCATTATATAAATTATTTTGTTATTTGCCTTTCAGCCCTCCCCACGAGCTCCCATAAACCCCATCATCGGAGGGGAACTCTCTGCCACCCGAAATGGCAGAGAGTGACATGCTGACGCGTGCCACCTCGCCTATCATCATGGAGGACACCGAGGTGTCATCCCAAAGGACCTCTCTTGGCAGAGGGGGGGCGAACGAAGCCGCCGAGAAAGCACCCGAGGTTAACACCTCGGTCGCCGAAAACGTAGGGGAGGCGACCCCTATGACAATCGACGGTGGGGACCCCCAACAATCCGTGCCCCAGCCGGACACCATTCCGGAGACCAAAACGGCTCCGAAATGGGATAAGCAGCCCTCTTCGAAGGAGGGAAGAGGAGCATCAGCTCCATCGGCGACCTCCACTAATCCGGAGGTGACCAACGCTCTGGAGGAAGCACTGCAGTGTGCTTCCATCATGGCGGAACACCACACCCTGATGGGTGCGGTGGTGGAGAAGGTTTAGTCTGCTAAGAGCGGACTGAACGAAGCCTTCACCAGCCTACTGACATGCTTTGAGGTATGCGACGTAATGTTCTAAAAACTATTCATATAGAGGAATATACCTGTGTACAGACAGTAGCCCCTGAGGCTCTGTTCAGTTAAAAGAAACCAGACAGAGGATCCATTTAATATTCGGGAGAGTTAACCCGCTGTGCTGTTATTGTAACAGGTTCCCTGTTGGCGGCAACCGCCCAAGCCGCAGAAGTTTCCGAACTCAATCGGAAGCTTCAAGTGGCCAATGAGGAAATCGACCGCATTAATAAGCGGTTCGATGAGACGCAAGGTATGTGTATAATGTTAAAAGTTTATTTTGATATCAGAAGTGATATGTATATTTAGAGATTAACTCATGGAATGCCTTGATTATAATCACAGCTGGCGCAGCCGAGGTCGAGACCCTCAAAGGCACCGTTGCCTAGGCCAAAAAAGAGGCGGAGGCGAATAAGGCAGCCGCTGACAAGGCGGCTGCCGTACTGAACACCGAGCAAGTTGCCCGCCGCCAATACGAAGCTCGGGTGGCCGAAGTAGAGCAGGAGCTGAAGGATGCCATCAGCAAATGCGAAGCTTTAGAGCAGAAGACTTCGGACCAGTCGACCGAGCTCGCCAAGGCTCTCCATGATGCCAAAGAGGCGCGGATCTAGTCCCAGAGTTCTCGTGAAGAGATCCATCAGGCGAGGCAGATAGCGGCTGGTAAGGCCTTTCTTTTGCAGAGTGTCTTTGGAGGTCAGAGGTATGCTTTGCTGACCCGAGTGTGGAGTTCTCCAGGCGTGTTTGCGGATCTTCCGAACAGTGCCGCTGATGCCGCACAGTAGTTTCGAGCCTAGGAGGGGAACTCGACCGAGAAACTATGCTGGTCATAATTTATCGCGCCGGAACACTCGACGCCTCTCCTGGGTGACCAACTGAAGTAGCTGTCTGAGCTGCATAGGGTGGCAGGTTTGGCCATGAAGGACCTGATAGTCCAGCTCTGGCCGGCCGAGCCAATCCCTGGTAGCTACTTCAGTTTTGTGAAGTGGCTTATCGACACGCAGTGTCGGATTGATGCATTGAAGCGCTCGGCCTGCATAGAGTGTGCCCGGATGGACTTTGCCTGCGTCAAGATGCAATGGGCAAAGATGAAGGCCACCGAAGTGGCAACCGCAGGCCCGCCCGAAGGCAAAGATCACCGGAAGCCGGAAAGGTACTTCGATGACGTCCTAGAAGGAGCCCGAGTGATCGAGGGTCAATGCTCTAAGGACGTAATATTTGATTAAGTGTGTTCGGGTTGTACAAACAATGCGATGAACCCATGATGTTTACATATCTATGTTTGCGCCTTTTCTTTCAAGCGATTTTTCCTCCTGTGCGGCCATTTATTGTTTTATTTCTGAAAGTTGCCAGTCGTCAGGTTCAGTCCCCATATAGATGCTACAGGGGTGTTCGGCGTAGCGCGTGACCACACTTTATCCAACGTCTTGGTCCGTAAAGGAGGTGTCAACGTGGTGAACCAGGCAATCAGACTATGCGGCTTTATTACTTTCACTTAGCCATAGGAGTTTGACTGTGGAGCTAAGAACTACCCCTGGTGCGTGTGCGGCTATCCGGACTACGGTGCCTTTTCCACGCGGCTGGGCGAAGACCAGCCCCTCGTATAACACGGAGTAAATCGCTAACTATTTGTAGTATAATACTAAGTCGCTGAATCGCCGACCAACTCACGCTTATCATGACAGTCAGTGTTTGGCTTTCTCTACGGAGGTACTTGTCCGGACGAACCAGAAGTACAATCGCAGTAGTTCTCCCTTTACTACCTTAGCCGAACGAGCGGAACTTAAGGTGGTAAGCACAGGAGCCGGGCAACCCAACTATAGACCAAAGACATGATTCGGAGCCGATGCATATAATGCAATATCCGGGACGCCGAAGAGTACCCTATAGGTGTTCGGACTTTGAAATGTGCAGGACCGAATACAGCCCCCGGTGTTAAGGCCGGACTAAAGCATGTGTGGCAGTCTGAAGTAGGGAGGGCATACAGATGACAAAAATAAATGAGTGCCAAAAAAGAGTGGTGGTCAACTGCTTCCTTTATACCCTGATGAGTACGTCGAGCCATATTATTACAGATAATGCCATAAATATTGAGGCTATTTTACATGCCAAAAGTTTTACACAAGGAAAAGGTTTACACAGGGCCTAAAAGTAGTGGTTTGAAGATCCCAATGGTGCCTTGCCGCACGTCTGCGCCATTTCTCCTTGGTGGGAAATCCATTAAGAGGAGGAGGTGATGGTCGTCTGTAAGAAAGAGGGACCTAGAAAAGAGCCTCCGTAGATCAGGTAGGTTTTTTAACGAACCTATAGTGGAAAAAAAGTTGAGGTCCGAATAGGGCCAAACCGTACTATGGACCTTTTCTACAGTGTGCCTCCGACACTGCCCAAGGTATTTTAAGTGCGTAGTTATGTACATGCAGTATGTACGCCGCAACCTTATGGGGCGGTCGGTGAAGGCTAAACTGCTATTTAAGCTCCGGCTCCACCGGGCTATCGCATTGTAGTGCGGATTTGACTCGGTTAGCAGAGTCGTGGGTCTTGATGACCGGTGGGTTATCCGGCTTGATGAGGCCGCCCTGTACTTCGGCTGCTAGAGCCACAGTATGCTCCTTAGTATGGAGGGAGCGCTCCATATTCCCATTTGCTGTGATGACGCCATGAGGTCCAGGCATTTTGAGCTTCAGATAAGCATAGTGCGGGACCGCATTAAAGCATTCGGCTCTCTAGATAACTTCAGATAAGCATAGTTCGTCTGAGGAGTGCATGATAACCACTGCGAAAAGGGACGATGTCGAAGATCAAGTCTTCTCTTTGGAAGTTATCTGGAGAGCCGAATACCACTTCCAGTGTTAAGGAGCCCGTGCAGCGGGCCTCCACGCCAGGTATCACTCCTTTAAAGGTAGTGTTGCTAGGTTTGATTCTTGACGGGTCGATACCCATCTTACGGACAGTATCCTGGTAGAGCAATTTGAGGCTGCTGCCGCCGTGCATAAGGACTCTAGTAAGATGGTATCCGTCAAAGATAGGATCGAGTACCAGGGCCGCCGATCCTCCGTGACGGATACTGGTTGGGTGGTCCCTGCGATCAAAGGTGATCGGACAAGCCGACCATGGGTTGAATTTTGGGGCGACAGGCTCTATGGCGTAGACGTCCCTTAACGCACGTTAGCGCTCCCTCTTGGGGATGTAGGTGACGTAGATCATGTTCACCATTTTTACCTTGGGGGGAAACTGTTTCTGTCCCCCAGTGCGCAGTGGGCGAGGCTAATCCTCGTCCTCGCTTGGAGGTTCTTTCCCCTTATGTTCGGTGTTTAATTTACTGGCCTGTTTAAAAACCCAGCAGTTTCTGTTGGTGTGGTTGGCAGGCTTGTCAGGGGTACCATGAATCTGGCAGGGTCGGTCCTATATCTTGTCCAAGTTGGATGGACTGTCCCTAGTACCTTTGAATGGCTTCTTCTGCTAACCAGGTTTGGAGCTACTAAATCCGGCGTTTACTGCCGTATCCTCTGTTTCTTTGTTGTTATTCCGGCGCTTGTTTTTGCTGCATCGTGGCCTCCCATTGCCATCCCTGGCCTCAGAGGTGCCGGGGTCGCTGTTATTGTTGCTTCTACAAGCCAGCCAGCTATCTTCGCCCGCGCAGAAGCGGGTCATGAGTGCAGTAAGAGCTGCCATAGTCTTTGGCTTTTCCTGACCGAGGTGTCGGGCAAGCCATTCGTCACAGACGCTGTGCTTAAATGGCGCTAGGGCTTCGGTGTCCGAACAGTCCATGATTTGGTTCTTTTTAATTAAGAACCGATTCCAAAGTTTGCGGGCTGACTCTCCAGGTTGCTGGACTATGTGACTCAAGTCATCCGCATCCGGTGGCCGGACATAAGTGCCCTGAAAGTTGTCCCGAAAAGCATCCTCTAAATCTTCCCAACTTCCAATGGAGTTCTCTGGGAGGCTATTCAACCAGTGTCGTGCTGGTCCTTTTAGCTTTAGAGGGAGGTATTTAATGGCGTGGAGATCATCTTCGCGAGCCATGTGAATGTGGAGAAGAAAATCTTCAATCGATACAGCGGGATCCGTCGTTCCATCGTATTGCTCGATGTTCACGGGTTTAAACCCTTCTAGAAATTGGTGCTGCATTACCTCATCGGTAAAGCACATGGGGTGTGCGGCACCTCTGTACCGGGCGACATCACGACGGAGTTCGGATGGCATCTGTGTTCGGTGCTGACCCCGGACTTGGTTAGGTTTGTCATGCTAGGCTTGATGGCCGTCATCTCGTGTAGGGGCATGTCCTCTTGATCCATAGATGGATCTGGTCTGGCCGGCTTGATTGGTCATGTCCTGACGTAGGTCGTACGTGTAGCGCGGAGCCGCTGCTTCCTTGCCTCTATTACGAGGGGGCGCGGGTTGGTGTTCGGCATAATTGGCCGTTTTATCCCATCCATGTGGTGGTCGGTCCAGTTGATCAGCATGATTGTATTTTGATGGTATTGGCTCAAAGGCTTCCTCATCGAATTGTGGCAGGAGCCTGCGCTTAGGATAGCATTTTGTTTGGCGCTCATAGCCGTATCCCTCTTCGGCGGCCAGGACCTTAGTCCATCTGTCATTGAGCATATCCTTTTCGGCTTGAATCTGCTGCTGGTTCCTTTTCAGGCTCCGTGCAGTGGCGATCAGCCATCGCTTGAAGCATTCTTGTTCGAGGGGTTCCTCTGGGACGATGAAATCTTAGCCACCGAGGCTAATATCCTCTTCGGAGACAGGTAAGTAGTTACTATCTTCCGAATCCCCGTGATTCGCAAGTTCGTCAGGGTTGACTTGACCCTCTTCCCTCTCGTCCTGCTCGAACGCAGGCTCAGCGGGGTGGTCGGAGTCTTCGGCGTTGTCTGGAGTGTCATTATCTCCGGTGCCGGTATTGCTTTCCCTTGCCCGACGCGATCGTGGGTGGCGCCGCTGATGCCGGCACTTTGGTGGTTCATCGACGGGCTTCTCCTCATCTGGATCTTGAGTGCCATCGTCGTCCTTCTTTTCAGGTGTGTCCACCATGTATACATCATAAGTAGAAGTGGCCGTCCAACGCCCAGTGATGGGCAGGTTTGGGCCTGGTTCAACTCTGCCATCGTTGTCCATGCCGTCGATGTCTTCAGAGGAGTAATCTAGCATATCGGTTTAATCCTCGACAGTGGCTATTAAATGGGTGGTGGGTGGGACGCAAAATTCCCTACTCTCGGCCCCCAGTTCAAGCTGGGCGTAGTTCGGAGGTGTTACTTCCGTGATGGCGAGAGATTGCATTAGGTCCAGTCCTTCGTTTAGGAGTGAGAGCTGGACATGCGTCTGAGGATCTGTGGAGCTAGGTTCCGTAATAACCACTTGACCGAGCCCGATAGACGCAGACCTCGAGAGTTCGGAGTTGACGTCCAGAGGTGAATTCGGCTCCCCGATGATGGGGAGAGTCCTGTTTGACTCCGGGTCCACCGATGGCATGGTTGCATCTGGGTCTCCGACTAGAAGCTCCGTAATAGGAGAAAGTCCGGCGGGGTTCACCCCCCGGTCTTCGGACGAAGTGTCCCACTCCGGATCTAAGGCCAGGGTGGGCATGATAGTCGATCCCTGGACGGGACCTGATAGCGGATCCGAAGGGCCTTCTTTGTATGGGTGGGGAGCGGCGGCCGAGGCCGTGAACCCCTCGAAGATTAGATCTCCTCGGATATCGGTGATGTAGTTCAAACTTCCAAACCTGATCTGGTGACCAGGGGCGTAGCTGTCGACCTGCTCAAGGTGGCCGGTCGAGTTGGCACGTAGCATGAAGCCGCCAAACACAAAGAGTTGACCAGGGAAAAAAGTCTCCCCGGAAACAACATCATTATCGACAACGAGGCAAGCCATCGATTCTTCTGTCGACAACACAACGAAACTCTCAATGAAAGCACCAATGTCGGTGTCAAAACCGGCAGATCTCGGGTAGGGGGTCCCAAGCTATGTGTTTGAGGATCGATGGTAACAATGGACAATGGGGACATGATGTTTACCCAGGTTCGGGCCCACTTAATGGAGGTAAAACCCTACGTCCTGCTTGATTGTATTCGATGAGTATAGGGGTTACAAGAGTTGATCTACCTCGAGATCGTAATGGCTAAACCCTAGCTGTCTAGCCTATGATTAATCTCATTGCCTCTACGGACTAAACCCTCTGGTTTATATACACACCGGAGGGGCCTAGGGTTGTACAGAGTCGGTTTACAGAAGAAGGAAATAATACATCCGGACACCAAACTTGCCGTCCACGCATATAGGATTCCTACCCAGACACGGGGGATGGTCTTCTGCTTTATCTTCACGACCCATCAGTCCGGCCCATATCGAATAGACCGGACACCCGAGGACCCCCTAATCCAGGACTCCCACACGGGGCGCCTGAGAAGAGCTCCACCAAGTGAAGCAAATTGTTGATGGTAAGCCGTATTTACTGTAGAGTGTGTTTGGCGGCAACATATTCGCGTTGCTCACACGGGTCTGGCATTCCTCAGGCGTGTTTGCAGAGCTCCCAAGGAGTACCGCGGATGCGGCGAGGCACTATGCGGCTCAGGAGGGTGACACAGAACATAAGATGTTCTGGGCGCAGTTCGAGGCGCCCGAACACCCTCCCCTCCTGAGCAACCAGATGAAGCAGCTAATGGAACTGCATCGGATGGCTGAGCCAGCCATGAAGGACCTCCGTGTCCAGCTATGGCCCGTAGAGCCAATTCTGAGAAGTTACTTTGGCCAGGTGCAGAAGTTGTGTGACGTGCCCTCCCGGGTTGATGCTGTGAAGCGCTCCGCATGCATCGAAGGAGCTCAGATGGCCTTCGCGAAGACTATGGTGCAATGGCCCAAGATCAAGACAGTGGAGATGGCCACCGGTCCCCCACCTTCTAGAAAGGAGCATCATCGTCCCGAGCAGTATTTCCCCATTGTTATGGATGTTGCTCGGGCGATAGAGGACCAGCGTCCAAAAGATGTAATCCTTGACTGAAATATCACGTGTTAAATGATGATCAGATACTTTGCTTTATAATGCGGCCCTTTGTATGGTTTATTAGACGTGAATCTATATTGATTTTATTTTGACTCCTATGCGGCCATTTTGAATCTGAAAGTTACCAGTCGTCGGCTTCAGCCCCCATGTAGATATTATGAGGGGTGTTTCGTCCCTGCACTGTTACTCTTAGCCGATGTCTCGGTGCACCGGGCGGTAGTGCGTGAGAGAAACTAGGCAGTCAGACTAAGGGGTTTTATTACCTTCACTTGGTCGTAGGAGCTTGACTGCGGTGGCTAGTGATTAGCCCCGAGTGTTTTGTGATGTTCGGGGAAACCAAGGCATATGTCTTTTATCACATGGTTTGTGCAAAGACAAACCCTTCGTATAACACGGGGTAATCGCTATCGATTTTTAGTTTAACACATGTCGTCGGATCGCCGACCAGTTCTCGCCTATTATGACAGTCAGTTTTTGGTTTTCTCCACTGAGGTACTTAACTAGGCTAGCCAGAAGTACAATCGCAGTGGTTCTCCCTTTACCTTCTTAGCCGAACATGCGGAACGTAAGAAGGTAAACACAGGAGCCAGGAAACCCAACTATCGACCCAACATAATTCGGAACTGATTCATATAGTGCAATAACAGAGATGCCGAACACATAAAGAAATAGTAGTGCCCGACTTCATATGTAGGGCGGGTAGTAAAACTAAACACTTGGCCTATTAGCCGATTGCATTGTAGAAAAGATTTGTGCCGAACTTGTCGAAGAGCAGAAAAAAGAAAAAGGGCGATACAAATGACTGCCTGAATTCCGTAAAAGGTGGTCTTTATTTCCAGTGAGCTCGGGACGTCTATCCATACAATTCGAATTGCCGAGGCATTGGTTATAGGTACTTTATATAAAAAAGGAAAACATTTATAGATGAAAGGTTTAAACAGGGCCTTGATGCGTGGGTTGAAGCCTCTACTATGCCATGCTGCACGTCTGCGCCTTTGCTTGTGCTGGGGGCAGAACTCCATGGAGAGGGAGGAGAAATCAGAGGGTAGGCCATTGAGTAGGAACCTTGAGAGGTAGCCATGCTATTCTAGCTTAATGCTGGATAGTCCCTGAATGGTTCCTGTTGTCGTCCGAAGACGTGTGTGACCATGGTTCGGTTAAGCCGAACATTTGGCATTTTAGTTTAGGCCCCATGGTGGCCCATGGTATCTTGAGCGCAAAATTGTGCTGACAAGGCACATAGTATGCGACTAGGGTGGGCATGCCGTGGGTGTCGTATCCCTATTAACGTCGAACATAGGGAGGCTCCCTGAATAGGGACAGGGCTCAAGCCCATTTACCTGCTTCTCGGGCCTTGATGGCGGGCTGGTACTTTGGCCCTTTGACACCTGTTTGGTCTTTGGCTACCAGAGGTGCGGTGTGTTCTTCGGTCCGGGTGAGCGCTCCGTGTTGCCGTTGACCATGATGATGCCCTTGGGTCCGAGCATTTTTAATTTGAGATATGCATAATGGGGGACAGCATTGAAACGAGAAAACGCTTTTCGGCCAAGAATGGCGTAGTAGCCGATGCGGAAGGGGATAATGTCGAAGATCAAGTCTTCACTGCGGAAGTTGTTCGGTGAGCCGAACACTACTTCCAGAGTCAGGGTGCCCGAGCAGCGGGCCTCTACACCTGGGATTACCCCTTTTAAGGTAGTTGTGCTGGACTTGATTCTTGACAGGTCAATGCCCATTTTCCTCACTGTATCTGCATAGATAAGATTAAGGCTACTGCCTTCATCCATGAGGACTCAAGTGAGGTGGTACCCATCGATAATGGGGTCGAGAACCAGGGCCGTCGACCCTCCATGACGGATACTGGTTGGATGGTCTCTGCGGTCGAAGGTGATCGGACATTTCGACCATGGGTTAAATTTCAGGGCTACGGGCTCTACGGTGTAGACATCCCAAAGTGCGCGTTTCCTCAACTTCTTGGGTATATGGGTGGCGTAGATCATATTCACCGTCTTTATCTTAGGAGGGAATTTTTTTGGCCTCCATTGTTTGGCCTGCGAGGTTCCTCGTCTTCCTCGCTGCGGGGTCTTTTGCCTGAATCTTCGGCCATGAGCTTGCCGGCCTGTTTTATTACCCAACAGTTATGGTTGGTGTGGTTGGCGGGGTTGTCAGAGGTGCCGTGGATTTGGTAGGGCCTGTCCAGGATTGTGTCCAACTTGGTGGGTCCATACTGGTTTCCTTTAAAGGGCTTTTTTCGCGCTCCTGATTTGGGGTTGTGGAATCCGGCATTAACTGCCGTGTCTTCGGCTTCACCGCCATTGTGACGACGCTTATTTCGGTTACGCCTTGGTTTCCCATTTCCGTCCCGGAGTTCTGAAGTGCCAGGGTCTTCTGGGTTGGTGCTTCTATGAGCCAACCAACTATCTTCTCCTGCGCAAAAGCGGGTCATCAAGGAGGTAAGTGTTGACATCATTTTTGGTTTATCCTGACCGAGCTGGTGCGCTAGCCATTCGTCTCGAAAACTATGCTGAAATGCAGCTATAGCTTTCGCGTTCGGACAGTCGATGATCTGGTTCTTCTTGGTCAAAGACCAATTCCAAAATTGCCAGCTGACTCTCTAGGCTGTTGGACCATGTGGCTCAGGTCATCAGCATCTGAAGGTCGGACATAGGTGCCTGGAAAGTTAGCTTGGAAAGCATCCTCGAGCTATTCCCAACTCCCTATGGAGTCTTCGGGAGGCTGTTCAACCAATGCCTGGCCAGTCCCTTGAGTTTTAATGGCAAGTATTTTATGGCGTGGAGGTCGTCCCCTCGAGTCATATGAATGTGGAGAAGAAAGTCTTCGATCCACATGGCCGGGCCTATAGTCCCGTCGTACTGTTCGATGTTTACGGGTTTAAACCCTTCGGGGAACTGATGCCGCATCACTTCGTCTGTGAAGCACATCGGGTGTGCGGTGCCCCTAACCCGATCATAGATCGGCGGCCATGCCGGTCTGGTGCTGCTCCAGAATTGTATCCTTTCAGTCGTGCCATGCTTGGTATCCGTCCCGTCTATCGGGAGGGCATGCTCTAGATCTGTAAATGGACCTTGTTTGACCTGTTCTAGCATCCAGGTCACGTCGTAAGTCATATTTGTATTCCGGCTCCTTCCCTGTCCAGTGAGGGGGAGCAGGTTGGTCTCCGGCCTTTCCAGCCGGCCTATCCCATCCTCGAGGGGGGCGGTCTGGCTAATCTGCCTGAGTATATCTTGGCGGTGTGGGCTCAAGGGCCTAATCATCAAATTGCAACAGCAGTTTCCTCTCTGGGTAGCTTTTGGTTTGCCGCTCATAGCCATACCCCTCCTCAGCTGCTAAGACCTTTATCCATCTGTCGTTGAGGGTGTCTTGTTAGACTTTTATTTTTTGCTGCTTCTTCTTTAGGCTTCGTGCGGTGGCAATAAGTTGCCGTTTAAACCGCTCTTGCTCCAGTGGGTCCTCGGGGACTATGAAATCCTCGTCTCCAAGGCAAACCTCCTCCTCGGAGAGGGGGATATAGTTACAATCCTCAGAGTCATTAAGGTCATCGGGATAGAACTATTCCTCATGTTGCTCTGAATTGTCTGACTGTTGTTCGGCGGCCGTGGGGTCACTGAGGTCCTCCATGTTGTCCGGTGTGTCATCCTCCCCGGTGTCCGTTTTGCTTTCTCTGCCCCGACGCCCCCTGGAGCATCGGTGCTGCCTCCAGCATTTGGGTGGCTCTTCGCCAGGCTTTGTAGTGTCTCTCCTGGGGTGTCGTCCCCGTTTTTGGTGACATCACCGTTGTTCTTGGGTGTGTCCACCATGTAAACACCGTAGGTGGACGTGGCCGTCCATCGGCCGGTGACAGAATGGGTAGTGTCAGCGTGTGCCATGGCATCACTCTCTTCGTCCATGTCGTTGGCCTCCTCAGAGGTGTAGTCCAGCATGTCGGTTAAGTCCTCGATAGTGGCTACTAAGTGGGTGGTGGGTGGGGCATAAAACTCCCCGTACTCTGCCTCAAGGGCCCATTGAGCATAGACCGAGGATGGGCCATCCAAGATAGTCATCATCTGGATCCGATCAAGTGCCTTGTTTAACAGGGCGAGGCTGACCGGATTGGCGCATGAGGTTTGTTTGGAGCTGACCTCCATCGTAATAGTGAGGCGAGGAGTGAGGTCACCCAGGGATGACTCCTCGTCTTCGGATACCGAATTCATGCCAAGGCTCAAAGCCGGATTTGCGGCAAGGAAGGTAAGTCTGACCGAGGGACACTCCCAGTCTTCGGACGCCAATCCAATATTGAGGCTCGAAGCCAGATCCACGGTGAGAAGAGCGAGTCCGGCCGAGGGTGACTCCCGGTCTTCGGACGTGGTAGTTGCATCCGAGCTCGAAGCCGGCTGCGAGGAAGGGGCCGATCCAGAGATTGGATCGGGGAGGGGCCCCAAAGTTGATGCTTCGGAATCCGTGGGCGCCTTTGATGAGGTTGAGAACCCTGTGAAGATCAAATCGCCCCGAGTGTCAGCGACATACTCCAGGTTACAGAACCTAATCTGGTGCTCAAGGGCGAAATTGTCGATCTGGTCGAGATAACTGGTCGGATTGGCATGCAGAACGATGCTGCCAAATGCGAAAAGCTGGCCGGGGACGAAGGTGTCCCCAGTGTTGATGCCATCTCCGATGATCTAGCGAGCCATCGATCTTTCAGCGATCCAATAGCGGAACTCTCAATGAAAGCACCAATGTCGGTGTCAAAACCGGCGGATCTCAGGTAGGGGGTCCCGAGCTATGGATCTTGGATCAATCGAGAATAGGGGACGAAGGACACAATGTTTACCCAGGTTCGGGCCCTCTCTAAGAGGTCAAACCCTATGCCCTGTTCGATTATATTGAAGTGTATAGGATGGTTACAGAGCTGACCTACCATGAGATCAGATGAACTAAACCCTAAGCTAGTAGGATGATGGTTGTTGTTCTAGCCTCTATGGACTAAACCCTCATGTTTATATAGGCACCAGGGGTGCTAGGGTTACACATGGTCGGTTACAATAAGGGAAATAAACATGCCGAATATTCTATCTTGACTTGGAGGACACACCAAGACTTCAAGGGTTTCCTGTCTGGACACGGAGTCACCTTGTAGCTCGATCCCGTAGTGGTAATACTGCGGCCCACCCGTCCAGCCCATATGAAATAGGTCAGTGGCCCGAGGACTCCCTCACCCGCCTCGCTCACAACTTCTCCATTAATGGCGACCGAGCCGCTATCTAACATGAGGTTAAAGGACCTAGACAGAGGGTGTTTGCTTGTGATCCCATGGACCCACTCAATGTTAACCTTTGCTTTGTTTGTGCCTTGCTGAGAACATGATTTTATCCTGTTTTCAACTCATATTCCAGATAATTTAAAATGCCACATGCGGAAACGGATAATACGATGACAAATTTACAATGGCAATAGATAATACGATGATAAATTTTATCGGCGTGCAACCGGCGATCTACGGGACGATGCTGCCCCTTTTCTGGTTCGGCGGGGGGTGCACTGAACGCAAAGAGCAAGAATAACAAGAGGTGCTGCAGTTTTTACCCTAGTTCTAGCCGCTGAGAAGCGTAAAACCCTACTCCTGCTTTGGTGTATTGGATGGATGTGTGCATAGGTACATGAAGCGCTCTCCCCCGGCAAGTCGCGAGGAGAGGGCAGCTACACGGATACATATGCGTAGGGTTACAATCTGATCGAACCCTTGTAAAGGTTGCCCTAGTCCTCCTTTTATAGCTCAAGGGGTTACCACAGTGGCAAAAGGGTCATTACAGAGTGATTAGATAGAAACAAATTTAACGTACCTAACTCTTCTAGTTAGGACAAGATGCATTAAATGCGTCGCTAGGTGTCAGGAGGAGGAGGAGCCCCGGCAAGGGTGAAGCACCGCTTACCCAACTACAATGTGGCACCCCGATAGATGGCCGACGCACGCCAATCCCAGGATAAGACCTGACGCACGTCAAAGACATGATACAGCAATTCCAGGCACAAAATGGCTTTATTATGTTAAATGGAGTATTACAATACTGTTGCTTACAACAATATTACATAGCTCCAAGGCTAACTAAGATGGCAGCGAAGGTCTTGGCTCAGCTGTGACATCGTCTATGGCTGGGCTCCATAACTCACAGGACTGGCTGGGTTACGATCTAGCACGACGACTCTTCTCCTGCAACTGGCCACGTGCAAGGCCAGGTGAGTACTTTGAATGTACTCGCAAGACAACCAAATACATAGCATCCAAACAAGCAGATGACAAAGCCAACCCTATGCTATGCAAGAATTTATTCTAAACATGGCATGGAATTAACAGGAAATCACGAATCAAGCATAGCATAGCATACTGGCAAATGTGGTTGCACGGATAAGCCCGGACAGGTGACTCTGATCAACCGACTAGGTTTATCAATATATCTCCATCATCCCACCATTACCTTAACAATTATAAGTGTGAACAGCCACTTAACATCAGCATAGCAGAATCATTACAACGTTGACAAACATGGCAAGATATCAGATCATGGTACTCACATGATAACGGTATCCAAAATATTGTTACTAGGATGGCAGGGCATGGCATGGAAACAAGGCATGATATTAGATGAAACGTAATGCTAACATCTAAAACAGATGACATAACAGGTGTATGCAAGTGCAGGCTAACAGGTGATACAGATGTACTACAATGAACACACAGGGTGCAAGCAAAGTCATCACGCAAGTCCGGAGCTCATGGAAGAGGTTGGCTTGCCTGGGGTAGAGGAATACACCGGGTGGAAGTGCAATAACACTCCGGGAAGATTCGCCGGAAAAGTTTCCCTCTCGGAGGGGCTGATCGAAGGGCAAGGGAAAAATGGTCATTTTTACAGTGTGAAAACATTATGAAAGTGATGCCATCGGAACGGGCTCGACGAGACGAAGACGTGGGCGTTGGTTTTACCTCAATCGAAGTTACGGTCGCAGAGAAATGCCCGTTCGTTTGTTAAGCGATAAAACAGACAGAAACTGTCCATTTTAGCTCTTAACCGATGAACACTCACTGTTTAGTCAATTCGGACGCTGGCTAATAAAATGAAAGCGCCCTTCTGTGTTTACGCTTTCACTACAGAGAAAACGTATTTCCCTCTGAAGCTGCGGGAGAATACATTTCTCGAACAGGAAAGCATATTCTCCGAATTACGCCTTCACTTAAAAACTGGCCGGGCCCGGGTAGACTTCTCTCTCACTGGCTGACGAGCGGGCCCCGCCTTATCTCCTTCCTCTCTCTTGCCCTGGTCGCTCTCTTCCCCGATAGAAGCAGAGCAGCGCCGCAGCGGCTCGGGCCTCGTCGGCTGCCAGCGTTGGGCGACGCCAGAGTGTTCGCCGGCGTTCCCTTTGGAGCCGGAGAACCTCACCGCGCCCGAGGGTGGCCGCGCAGGCGCTCGGGGAGGCCTGGAGGGGCGACGGCCATGGTAACAGAAGAGGCGGCAGCGGGCGCCAGGGAGGCTGCTCCGGTAGCACCTCCTCGGCTCCCTCAAAGACACTGGCGGCTGTGCATGTTCTGGAGGAGGCGGAGGGCAAGGATAGGGAGGAGGGGAAGGCCTGGGCGCGGGGAGCGACCGAGGAAGATCGGCGACAGAGCTTCTGCCATTGGCGAAGACAGAGAGCTAGGGGAGCTCAAGGGGAAGAGCTGGGGAGGGACTGGGGCTGCTGGTCGACGGGAGGGGCTCCGGAAGGCGCTATTTATTGCTGAGGGAGGGGGGGTCTCGTGACGGACGCAGCAGCTTCCAGAGCCACGGCGAAGCGGCGACGTCCGGCGAGAAACGAGATCGGCAGAGGTGGCTACGAGCTTCGAGACGAGGGGAAGAGGGCCTTGGAAGACTCACGCACATGGTGGGGAGCTCGTCGGCGCTCCGGAACAAGCTAGAACCCACTGGAGGTGGCCTCCCGAGAGCTCCAATGCACAGGGCGCCCGCTGTACCTGTATTTGTCGCGGTCACCACGCGGCCATCGCCTTGCCACGTCTTGCTCGATGCCAAACGATATCTGGAGGTTTCCACATGCATCACTGAGCTGACTTGAACCCTCAACCAAGAACAGGGGGCTTTGGTGTGACTGCACCAAGGTCAAACAACAACTGGCAGCAAGGTGTTTGTCATGTGGTGTGGCCACCACAGTGCACCTATGGGCATGATCTTCGGCAGGGGTGAGTCATCCACTAAGGTAGTCATGCTGGCAAAATTTGGGCACAAATGGACAATGCTAGCTGGTACTTCCTTTGTAACCTTGCCCACTGACCAGAAACGCAAATGATGATGCTGGGATCAAATGGCTACATGGATTTGAATGATTCTTGGTGTAGAGTGATGATATGGTCATAGGAACTGTCTGGAAAAGTTTCAGCTCAAATTGATCATCTATGAGGGTACTTCCTTCACAGAGATGCAATCTGGACAGAAACTTAGATAATTTACTGAGGAAGATTGACTTGATGGAATGAGCTCATTTTTGGTATACAGGGGTAATATATCATAATGAATCACCCTGCAAAATTTCAGCCCAAGGAGATCAAGGAATCAAGCACTTCCTTTGCAAACTGAAAATCTGAACATAATTTGCAAAGTGGTGTTGTGCTCAAAATTTAATGGGTGGAACTTGAGATCTTGATGGAAATAGTGAATATAGGGGTAGGACAAGCTCCACAAATTATTTGGGATTTTTCCCAACTACCAAAATGGTAGTTCCTTTGGAAAGGCCCCAAATTGATATATTGGCTTTAAATAGGAAAATGCAATTTCCCTTATTTAATTATGGCCAATATTTTTATGAGAGCTCAATATGATCACAAAGAATATCTCCACAAGTTTTCATGATCTTTGGAGATGGATAGATATTATTCTGGATTTAATTCCTCAGAAAAGAAGAAAAAGGAATTAATTCTAGATGAGAAATATTGCATATGACTTGGCAATATTTTTGCACATCTAGGGTTTATGAGTGAAGGATGATCTCCGGAAATTTTGGGAGGATCAACTGAGCAAGAAAAATGATAGTTCCTTTGTAAACGCAAAGGCATGATTTCCAGTTCCGATATTTTGGAACTAGGGTTTGAATGAGGTTCGGGGTTTACAGACGGGAACTTGACTGGCACAAGAACATGAAAAATTCATGGAGAGATTGAGGATTGTCTGGATTCACCTGGTCACTCACCAGATTCCAGAGGAAAAATTCGGGAGAGAAAAGCTAGGAAGGAATAACAGCACAAAAATCGATAACCCGATTTTTGGGGTGTTACAAACCTTCCCCCCTTAAGAGAATCTCGTCCTCGAGATTCCTAGGGTTAGCTCGGAACAAAAATTATGCCTCCTGGAAAAATAAACCTCTGGGTTGGGTTTTAACCCTGTGGTTGAAAACAACCGAGTTAAAAGTACCGAAAATTGGTACACCCAGATCGAGATACGGATATCACGGGATTTACTCCACGGGTAGGGGCCACTGGGTAGCCCTGACATTTTTAGAAAAAGCAGAATTTCCTTCTTCCAAAAGTGCTCGGGACACCACAGTGAACAGTGGCCTCTCTCGCTGGCAGGTGGGCCTAGGGCCCACTGGCAGCTTCTTCTTTCTCCGGCCAACGGCTCTCTCTCGGTCCCGTGCTGTCCTGAGTGCGGCTAGGCACTGCGCACGCCTGGCTCCTTGGGTACTGAGCACCCTACAACAACAGTGCGCGGCGTGCACGAGGCCAATGCAGAGAGCACTCCCATCGCGGGTCAGCGCCGGTCGGCACTGTTCGCGGATTCGCCTCCTGGACGCCGGTGATCGAGCGACGCGCGGTTCTCCTGGACCTCGCTCACCGTACACCGGATTTGGGCTATAAAAACGACGGCAGTTTCTTCTTCCTCCACCTCGCATCTTACCTCACTTCTTCTTCCGCTTCTCCTTTTCCTTCGGGTTGCAGGGGCGCGAGGCGAGGCTTTAATGGCGGACATGGGTTCGGAGCTGATCTTCATCCTCCTGGTGGGTCTGCTGGCGGCATTGGTTGGCTCCTCGCTGCTGTTGTGTGCGATGATCCTCGATGATCGTCGAGATGCTGCTAACCGAGCGGTAGCTGGTGATCATCCATGCCGTCTTAGGCCGGCGGAATGAGCGCGGGCTGCGGTGGGGCGAAGGGGGTGGTTGGTCAGCATCACACAGGACGGTGCCAGAAGCGTCGCTGAGACTAGGGTTAGTGCAGTGTGGTTAGCGGAGCTGTACCAGTGTGGAAGCCACACTGCGGGTTGCTCCTCGCTGATCGACATCCACAACGAGTGAGGGTTGAGGTAGAATCAGGGTTTAGATCTTGGACTAGAGGAGATGTAATGGTTTGTGCTGCAATAAAATTTCTCAGAATTTCTCCGAGATTGTAGCTGGGTTCGGGGAAAAGATTTTGGGACCGGGGAAAAAAATATTGGATAGAGCTGGTTTTCCAGAACACTGAGTTCAGGAAAACTGACAAAGGGAGTATGCATAGATGGGTATGGATAGGTGGCTTTGCATTCTACCCGAGTACTGCGGCGACTGTACTCAGGAGAAAGAACTTGGCGTGCAGACATTGCTCACACGATGCACAAGCAATCTATTCCGATTAATATGCAAGCACATACGGAATGCACATCGTAGCAAAATACAAACAGAGGAAAGAAACATATCGAGCAGATTACACTAAGGTGTTTTTAATGCTAGTGGGTGTATGTACTCCTGGTATACATACACCTACACCAGCTCGCATTTTATTAGGGACTCTGGGCGAGTCCAATGTTATTGGGTGTAAGTGCTCTACTGACTAAAATCTTGTTAAAATCCATTGCCTGCTCTGTTAAACATTTCTGCTTAACAGAGAGACAGATGAACTAAACACACAGAGCAAACAAACATACATAATATTACAACAGCACACAGGCACAAGCAATACAAGCATTACAACAAAACACAACCTTACTAGACAGCTAACAGCAACAACTCACTCCGAACTACAGGATCCTAATCCTAGACGAGGACGAAGAAACAGTCTTCGCAACAAACACACTTGCGGCCTCAACTGGCTATACTCACTGCCAGAACCACAAATGGGCCTACTCTTGCTGGGGCTCTCCTAGGGGACGAAGGTTGAGCCAACTTCTATCTTCATCGTCGGACACCACTATAGGTTTGGGCACAACTGCTTGAGTTGCGGCTGGCACTTGATGGAACACATCTTGGCGACGAAGACGACGAATAGCTCTGGCAACATAACTTGGGTGGATGATGCCAGGTTGCCATGGGTTCACGGGCTGTGAGGGTAGTATTGGCTGAGAGGGTGGCACTAGTTGAGAAGGTGGCACTGGGTTTGGCAGCAGGGGAAGGGTGGTTTGGGATGCAGCTTGACGGGCATCACGGTATGCTTCCGTAACAACCCGGGTGGTGTCACGGTCAATGAATTGGAACTCTCGAATAATGCCGGCAATTAGTAGTCCCTGGGCATCAATGAACTGAGCCAGGCGAGCTACTGCCGGGTCGGCTTCACCAACTGCGCTGAAGAACTCGCAACCTGTATTGGACGAAGCGGGAAAATAGCGGAACTCCCTCATCTCCGCTACTTGCGGAAACTGGAAGCGAAGACGGGTGATGGCTTCCGCGGCAGCTGTCTGGACAGCCAACGCGGGGGTGGGCATGGGTTTGCCCTGAAACTTCATGGGCTTCCCATCCGCTGCCGGACCTGGGTCGATAAACACCTTCGCAAGGAATCGGCAAAGGTGGGGAACGGGTTCCGATTGGAACACCAGATACACTGGGATAGTATTACAGCCAAGGGCTTGGGTGAGCATATTGGAAAGGATAGGTGGAAATCCGTCATACCCTTTGGCCACGGTTTGGCTATGGAACTTATGCATTTTGGAAGAACTGGCCATGGCTGCTGGTTTGCGGATACTGGCCTGGATTCTCCTACGGGGATCTGGCTTGCTGAATGGAGAGAGTTGCGACTCACAGGTGGGGGTTTAATAGGCTTTCGGCTGGAACACACCAGCATGGCCTGGGTCTTTCTCGTGCCGAGCAGAAGATATGCTGGCACGGCCGACAACTGGGTAGGGTCACGGTCTAATCCAGGGACGGCTGGGCGGGTGGACAACTGAGCAGGGACAAGTCCATTCCGACTGCACCGCCTGTTGATAAACAGTGGCCATGTCGGATGCCAGGGATGGGTCAAATCTATGGGGCTCACTACCGGGTAAAGGATAGGGATGGTTTGGTGCTAGGGTAACCTATAGCCAGCCTGGCTCTGATACCAAGTCTTGTGGCACCCCGATAGAGGGCCGACGCACGCCAATCCCAGGATAAGACCTGACGCACGTCAAAGACATGATACAGCAATTCCAGGCACAAAATGGCTTTATTGTGTTAAATGGAGTATTACAATACTGTTGCTTACAACAATATTACATAGCTCCAAGGCTAACTAAGATGGCAGCGAAGGTCTTGGCTCAGCGGTGACATCGTCTATGGCTGGGCTCCATAACTCACAGGACTGGCTAGGTTACGATCTAGCATGACGAATCTTCTCCTGCAACTGGCCACGTGCAAGGCCAGGTGAGTAGTTTGAATGTACTCGCAAGACAACCAAATACATAGCATCCAAACAAGCAGATGACAAAGCCAACCCTATGCTATGCAAGAATTTATTCTAAACATGGCATGGAATTAACAGGAAATCACGAATCAAGCATAGCATAGCATACCTATCTAGCATTATTAATCATCATGTCGTAGCAAAATTATCTGGCATGTTTAAACATCCAGCAGCATTAATCATCAAGATATAACGGGGTTATCTTAGCAAAGTAACTACTGAAGTAAAGTACAGTAAAGTAAAGCATGCATCAAGTAAATAGTCCATATTCCGAATATCTCATGATCCAATCTGAACCTGATCCAAATCCAAGTCTTTCGGTCATCTGACCATCTCCTCCATAGCCATCTCATGGCTAACATACCATACTCCTGACAACATCTGCTGTCCATGCAGGACAGGTTCTTCCACCATCATTATCATCATTACGGTTGATCGCCTAACGAGGTCTGGACAGGCTGTCCAATACCATGGACACGGCTATTCGAATAGATTTAACACTCTGCAGAGGTTGTACACTTTACCCACACCACGGAACTCATGGCCTCGTACTCCCATTCGGGTGGACCAACGACGTTCCGACGAAACCTGTCTGACCCGTGACTCTTCCATCGTACCACCGGCCATCACACTCCTTCTTGGAGTCAAGCCCTGGGTGGCCCCGTGTCACCTCGTGACACCCCGCCACCGTCATGGCCAAACTAAACTGTCCCAAACGGGGACGGGTACCCAAACAACTCAACTGGGCTCACAGGGTTATCGCCGCCTACCGGCGCAGGGCAGCGCGCGCGCATAACCCTCCCTCTTTGGAGGTACCGGTGAAAGAGCACGCGATCAGACCAAGTCAAGGCCGTCCCATACCGGCAAATGTGGTTGCACGGATAAGCCTGGATAGGTGACTCTGATCAACCGACTAGGTTTATCAATATATCTCCATCATCCCACCATTACCTTAACAATTATAAGTGTGAACAGCCACTTAACATCAGCATAGCAGAATCATTACAACGTTGACAAACATGGCAAGATATCAGATCATGGTACTCACATGATAACGGTATCCAAAATATTGTTACTAGCATGGCAGGGCATGGCATGGAAACAAGGCATGATATTAGATGAAACGTAATGCTAACATCTAAAACAGATGACATAACAGGTGTATGCAAGTGCAGGCTAACAGGTGATACAGATGTACTACAATGAACACACAGGGTGCAAGCAAAGTCATCACGCAAGTCCGGAGCTCATGGAAGAGGTTGGCTTGCCTGGGGTAGAGGAATACACCGGGTGGAAGTGCAATAACACTCCGGGAAGATTCGCCGGAAAAGTTTCCCTCTCGGAGGGGCTGATCGAAGGGCAAGGGCAAAATGGTCATTTTTACAGTGTGAAAACATTATGAAAGTGATGCCATCGGAACGGGCTCGACGAGACGAAGACGTGGGCGTTGGTTTTACCTCAATCGGAGTTACGGTCGCAGAGAAATGCCCGTTCGTTCGTTAAGCGATAAAACAGACAGAAACTGTCCATTTTAGCTCTTAACCGACGAACACTCACTGTTTAGTCAATTCGGACGCTGGCTAATAAAATGAAAGCGCCCTTCTGTGTTTACGCTTTCACTGCAGAGAAAACGTATTTCCCTCTGAAGCTGCGGGAGAATACGTTTCTCGAACAGGAAAGCGTATTCTCCGAATTACGCCTTCACTTAAAAACCGGCCGGGCCCGGGTAGACTTCTCTCTCACTGGCTGACGAGCGGGCCCCGCCTTATCTCCTTCCTCTCTCTTGCCCTGGTCGCTCTCTTCCCCGATAGAAGCAGAGCAGCGCCGCAGCGGCTCGGGCCTCGTCGGCTGCCGGCGTTGGGCAACGCCAGAGTGTTCGCCGGCGTTCCCTTTGGAGCCGGAGAACCTCACCGCGCCCGACGGTGGCCGCGCAGGCGCTCGGGGAGGCCTGGAGGGGCGACGGCCATGGTAACAGAAGAGGCGGCAGCGGGCGCCAGGGAGGCTGCTCCGGTAGCACCTCCTCGGCTCCCTCGAGGACACCAGCGGCTGTGCATGTTCTGGAGGAGGCGGAGGGCAAGGATGGGGAGGAAAGGAAGGCCTGGGCGCGGGGAGCGACCGAGGAAGATCGGCGACAGAGCTTCTGCCATTGGCGAAGACAGAGATCTAGGGGAGCTCAAGGGGAAGAGCTGGGGAGGGACTGGGGCTGCTGGTCGACGGGAGGGGCTCCGGAAGGCGCTATTTATTGCTGAGGGAGGGGGGGGGTCTCGTGACGGACGCAGCAGCTTCCAGAGCCACGGCGAAGCGGCGACGTCCGGCGAGAAATGAGATAGGCAGAGGTGGCTACGAGCTTCGAGACGAGGGGAAGAGGGCCCTCGAAGACTCACGCACATGGTGGGGAGCTCGTCGGCGCTCCCGAACAAGCTAGAACCCACTGGAGGTGGCCTCCCGAGAGCTCCAATGCACAGGGCGCCCGCTGTACCTGTATTTGTCGCGGTCACCACGCGGCCATCGCCTTGCCACATCTTGCTCGATGCCAAACGATGTGTGGAGGTTTCCACACGCATCACTGAGCTGACTTGACCCCTCAACCAAGAACAGGGGGCTCTGGTGTGACTGCACCAAGGTCAAACAACAACTGGCAGCAAGGTGTTTGTCATGTGGTGTGGCCACCACAATGCACCTATGGGCATGATCTTCGGCAGGGGTGAGTCATCCACTAAGGTAGTCATGCTGGCAAAATTTGGGCAGAAATGGACAATGCTAGCTGGTACTTCCTTTGTAACCTTGCCCACTGACCAGAAATGCAAATGATGATGCTGGGGTCAAATGGCTATATGGATTTGAATGATTCTTGGTGTAGAGTGATGATATGGTCATAGGAACTGTCTGGAAAAGTTTCAGCTCAAATTGATCATCTATGAGGGTACTTCCTTCACAGAGATGCAATCTGGACAGAAACTTAGATAATTTACTGAGGAAGATTGACTTGATGGAATGAGCTCATTTTTGGTATACAGGGGTAATATATCATAATGAATCACCCTGCAAAATTTCAGCCCAAGGAGATCAAGGAATCAAGCACTTCCTTTGCAAACTGAAAATCTGAACAGAATTTGCAAAGTGGTGTTGTGCTCAAAATTTAATGGGTGGAACTTGAGATCTTGATGGAAATAGTGAATATAGGGGTAGGACAAGCTCCATAAATTATTTGGGATTTTTCCCAACTACCAAAATGGTAGTTCCTTTGGAATGGCCCCAAATTGATATATTGGCTTTAAATAGGAAAATGCAATTTCCCTTATTTAATTATGGCCAATATTTTTATGAGAGCTCAATATGATCACAAAGAATATCTCCACATGTTTTCATGATCTTTGGAGATGGATAGATATTATTCTGGATTTAATTCCTCGGAAAGGAAGAAAAAGGAATTAATTCTAGATGAGAAATATTGCATATGACTTGGCAATATTTTTGCACATCTAGGGTTTATGAGTGAAGGATGATCTCCGGAAATTTTGGGAGGATCAACTGAGCAAGAAAAATGATAGTTCCTTTGTAAACGCAAAGGCAGGATTTCCAGTTCCGATATTTTGGAACTAGGGTTTGAATGAGGTTCGGGGTTTACAGACGGGAACTTGACTGGCACAAGAACATGAAAAATTCATGGAGAGATTGAGGATTGTCTGGATTCACCTGGTCACTCACCAGATTCCAGAGGAAAAATTCGGGAGAGAAAAGCTAGGAAGGAATAACAGCACAAAAATCGATAACCCGATTTTTGGGGTGTTACATACAACCTATTAGCTTGACACGCTATTAGGACGGGTGTCAATAAAGGTAATACCTCTTCCAGCGAGCTGCCACGTGCCCGACAAGACGCACCAAACCATCTGCAGGCTCGACACCTCACCGATGGGTGACTATCTGCTCGGTGAGGTGGAGCGCGGGTGGTAAGCGAAGCCTTGTCGGGTTCAGCACCTGCCGGGCCTTCGTCTTGCCGGTTCTGCCTTGCCGGCAAGGGCCTGCTTCATCTTTGTAGTTTTTCTTCGTCTTCTTGATGCGCTCCTTGATTTCTTGAAGAACTACTTCCTTTGATCCCGAGTCGTCTCCCACCAAGGCTTCTTGCCGGGGATGCTGCCACAATCCGTGCATAAGTCAGGGGCACTAAGGGCCCCGTTCTTAGTGCACCAACAAATTTACAATGGCGCAGATAATAATTTTCTTACATATTCCAGATAATTGAAAATGCCACATGTGGCAACACACGAAAGACACATGGGCAAGAGAAGAAGGAAATCACAGACAATGGTCTGGGTCGCTACTATCTCTACTCCTTGATGGATCGCTGGGCGAGGAGTTCCTCCAACTCCTTCTTCACATCCTCATGACTTTGCTTGACAGCAGCCACAGATTCCTCCACCTGTAGCTCGTGCTCGATGCGGAGCTTCCTAAAGTCATCCATAAGTTCCTTGACGAGGGCTTTCAGTGTCATCCCTGAGGCACTGCTCTGCTCATGCAGCTTCTTCCAGCCGGCGGCCTCCTCCTCCTTCTTTGCGAGCTCCTTGTGGAGCTTTGCATTGTCACCCATGAGCCGCACGACGAGGCCAGTCGCCTTCTCTACCGAGGCATCACTAATCTTGAGGAGTTTCACCAAGCCATCGACCAACTCCTGCTGCTTAATTAGGCCAGTGAGAATGTCGTCATCACTGGCCAAGGACTTCAACACTGCCAGCTCGTCAAGTTCGACGACGCAGTGAGTGCACTTTTGAGAGCCCTCGCCTACTGGTGAGAGCATGTTCGAGTGCTCCGCGGTGTGCCAGGACATCTCTGCTGTGGCTGCTGCATAACGGTGGGACCTCTCTAGTGCTTTCACGGCCTTGGTCTTTGCTCCCTAGATATATGTCAACCCAGAACTCCTCCTACCGCTCATGGCGGAATGACTTGACAGGAAAGACATTCTTTTGGTGATGAGGAGAGGAATGTGCAGTAATTTTTGAGTGGGTAGATTTTATAGCCCAGTGCTAAGTGGGAACACGTTTAGGTTTGATCGGTCTTAACATATTTGCAATTAATTATTGCGTGGTAATCTGGAATGTCACGAGAAACAAGCTCAAAATTTATTGATGGTTCTAGGCTCGAAGCCCGAAACGGTTCTTGAACGGCGTACATGGGCCCACATTCTCGGATGTGTACGTGTCTGGCCACTATCACACATGGTCCAGATATCACCATCGTGTCCGATGGATGGGCTGTTGCGCCTCCCATGGGGTGCTAGAAGGTTAACCAGAATTGCAATATGCAGGTGTGGTTGCTCGCCGTTGAGGTGGCAGCGGAGCGCTCTGCTCGCGCCCTGCCGTGCGCTCGGCTCGTAGTTGAGGTGGCCGCGGTGCACTCTGCTCATGTCCGTCCGCGTGTTTTGCTCGTCATTGAGGCGGCCACGGCATGCTCCACTCTAGTGTCCCTGCACGCGCTCTGCTCCCCGTTGAGGAAAATTTAAAATGGCGATGGTTAATAATTGTCTTACATATTCAGGATAATTTGAAATGCCACATGTGGCAACGCCCAAAACACACATGATCTACATATGATTAGTGACTTAAAATGTCGATATGCGACATTTGCGTACAATTATAATAAAATATAGGCTAAAAGGTTGAGCTGGTGGCCTTCCGACGACGGTCTTCTCGGACTCCATGATCAGCATATCTCCCTTGCGGCTGTTCATTCCGAGGGTTCGGACATGTGGCCATAGTATCCGTGTCCGCCTGCGGAGTTGTTAGCGCTGGGAGGCTCTTGGGGCTGCTGGGCCTCTTCCAGTGGAGCTTGACAGTGTGCAATCACGCGCATGACATGCCCGCGGAACCGCTCCATCTCCATGTCTCTACACTAGTAGCAAATTCTGTCCATCACCTGCATCCGCAAGATATCACGTTGGCGATGTTCTACTTCCTCGGGGATGTCAACTCTGCCAAGGATGCGCTCGGGCCTAGCCACCACATCGTCGCGATCAAGGTTGACACGGCCGCTAGCAGTAATGATGAGGCTGCAGACAGGCTGTCTCATAACTGAATCACAGAGAACCTCTGCCCATTCCTGGCGGGGCATCAGGCTCTCGAAGAGCACCGGTGATGGCGGCTCTTCGGGTGGGTCCTCGATTATGCCGCCTAGCAGCTCTGGATCTTTTGCACGGTGGATGGCAAACTGCTCATCACACTTCCTCTGCAATATGTCTATTGTGTGCCCAACGAACGTCACAGAGATATCGCTGCCGATGGGCTATGGCGCCTTCACTGGCAGATGAAGCTCTTGCTCTCCGACCTGCTCCAGCTCGTTCTCCTCGCCAAAGATGTAATGTATGAAGGGGTCGACGTTGAAGCTTTGGTTGCCTGTAATGCTTGGAATAACTAATGGTAGATGGGTGTGGACTAGATCTGTGCACAGTGTCGCTATGGTGCGTTGCCGCATGGGTCATATGGAGCTAGTCACTAGCTGGTGACAGCAAATCGATGAGGGAAGAGGCGGGAAGCATTGGCGTGGATTGCGGGACACGTGTATAACGCCATTAATGTCTGCACTGGGCATCTGTGTTGGTAGGTACTACCTCCGTCCTGTTTTATTGGCCCCCTTCGTAATTTGTACCAAATTTTGACCTTACATTTAACTAAGAAAATATTAATGCATGTCATCAAAAAAAATATTGTTGGAAAGTATGTTGAAATACGAATCCAATAGTATATTTTTTTGGTTCCATGCATTTATACTTTCTTAGTTAAATCTATGGTCATAGTTTAGCACAAAATACAAAGTGGACCAATAAACCAGGATGTAGTACGATCTGGTATATATGCATTCGCCGGCTTGTGGACGACTATTCCCTGCTATATTCAACTACTATGTGCAATAATTATGCATGTTCTTGCTCGCCGTTGAGGCGGCCGCGACGCACTCTACTCGTGTCCCTTAGCGCACTCTGCTCGCCATTTAGACGCCAAGGTGCGCTCGGGTCGCGTCCCTCCGCGTGCTCGGATCGCGTTCCTCCGCGTGCTCTGCTCATTGTTTAGGCGCAGAAGTGCGCTCGGGTCGCATCCCTCAGCGCACACTCCGCCAGCAGTTGGGGCCAACGCACGGCCACATTGGGGAAGCTTTAGTTATTTGATCTCAGCCAGACATGGGGAACGGGCTATGGAGATCATAGATTAGGTTAATGAATTATACCTCCAGAGATGGATGATTGCTGCATGCTCATCCGGCTCTAGAGGTATAATTAATTAACCTAAACTTTGATGTACGGCGCCCGTTCCTGTCGCGCAACTCCATGTTGTCTTCAGCTGATTGGGCTACGCCGGTATGTGTGGGTAACTAGCTAGCAAGTGGATCAGTAGCGAGTCAGCGCGCCAGCCATTGCTATGGTTATTTATAGCTAGCAACTGGCTAGGGGATTGGGGATTTTACAATTCACCCCCGTGGAGCGTGGGAAGCCTTCGCTGGAGTGCGGGAAGACTAAGTGGAGCACACAACCATATGCGGTGTCACGTGTTATCACACACGTGTTAAGTTAAGGAAACATATGTATAACTTACTAATCGTCGCAGAAAAGTACTTGCACCACGCATCGTGTGCCATACTCCTAGCCATCGCAAGCAACTCATTTGCATATTTGATGTTTTTTCTACACACATAGTCACACACAAAATAACTGTAGTAACCGTTTGTGTTACATTTTCTCAACGCAAACAGTTCATCTGAGTGGCCTGTTTGCCGCATATCACACATCTGTTGTTTACATGAATCATTTGTGTTCTTTTTCCTCATCACCTACAGTTCATCTATGTGAATTGTATGCCGTCTATCGCACACACCTTGATATGACTGACCATTTCTGTTGTTGTGGCTTATCGCAAGCAGTCCGTATGGATCAACCGTATGCCACGTATCGCACATGCAACTCTAATCTGAATCGTGTTTGATGACTCCACCATCGCAAACAGTTCATATCATTTTTGACGGTTTCCTTACACCACTGTTTGCGATTTATGCATCACACAAAATTTTGTCGAAGGGCCTCTGATTGTAGTCTCGTGTTAGTAGCATCCTGCAGTAGTGCAAGCTCCGTGTCGGCAAGTTCATGCTACTTTGCCATCGCTCCACCTCAACGACTTCTATGTCATATGTCAATAGGTCTCGAGCGGGCAGGTAATTAGGTGAATTCTGTCTGGGCACGTGTCAGCTCGCCACCGAAGATATAACTTTAATGACACCCATCCCAGGAGAGTGTCAACATAATAAAGGTAGCTGGACCGACATAGAAGGAGAGACGATCCTTGCCGGCAAGCTTCACCAGCATGACACCTCACGCCGCATTTAATGCATGTGTTCTAACCCGTTAGAGTTAGGTATTTGGCACTATAGTCACTATTTACCTTATCTAAATACCATTTTGCCATTGAGGTGACCCCTTTATCTATAAATGGAGGCCCATGGCTACCTTTACAAAGGTCGGAACTTTGCTAATTTGCATGTGTAGTTGCACTTCCAGCGCACTCTTGCCGGCAAGTTGCGCTCCCTGTAACCAAGCATAAACACATCCAATACAACAAAGCAAGAGTAGGGTTTTAGGCTTCATAGCGGGCCGAAGCTTGGTAAATTTCTATGATGATTGTTAGATCTGCTATTTGTGCTCGTCGATCTCCCCAGTCGAACCACAAAGGGGCCGTTGCCGGTCCCATAGATCGTCGTACGCACGATAATGATGGAGAGCCCTGATTCTGTGTTATGGTTTGAGGCCACGAGATCCGAATTAATGTCCATGGATGACAATCAAGTTTGGAACTTGGTTGATCTACCAAATGGCGTTCGAGCCATTGAGTGCAAATGGATCTTTCAGAAGAATATTGATATGGATGGAAATGTCACAGTCCATAAGGCTCGACTTGTCGCTAAAGTTTATCGACAAGTTCAAGGAGTTGACTATGATGAGACTTACTCACCGGTAGCAATGTCTAAATAAATTTGGATAATTCTTGCGATAGCTACATATTTTGTCTATGAGATATGGCAGATGGATGTCAAAATGGCTTTCCTTAATGGAAAATTTAACCGAGGATGTCTATATGACATAGCCCGAGGTTTTTGTCAATCCAAAAAATTCTAGCATGGCATGCAAGCATGCAAGCTTTAGAGATTCATTTATGGATTGATGCAAGCATTTCAGAATTGGAACATTCATTTTAATGAAGCGGTCAAAGAGTTTAGCTTCATCAAGAACGACTATGATCATTGTGTGTTCAAGAAGGTCTGTGGGAGCTAAATCGAATTTGTGATCTTATATGTGGATGCCATATTGTTGATTGGAAATGGTGTTCAAATGCTTGAATATGTTAAGGACTCATAAAAAATAGTTTTTCGATGAAGGACTTGGGAGAAGCAGCTTATAGTTTGGGAATCAAGATCTATAGAGATAGATCGAGGAAGCTTATTGGATTAAACCAGACTGCGTATATTGACAAGGTGTTGAAGCGGTTCAACATGCAAGATGCCAAGAAGGGTTTCTTGCCCATGTCGCATGGCATTAGTCTTAGCAAGACTCAGAGTTCTTCGACTCCTAATGAGAGAAGACGCATGGATGGTATTCCGTAAGCTTCAGCTGTTGGGTCCATCATGTATGCTATGGTATGTACTCGTCCCGATGTTAGCTTTGCTCTCAGCGTGGTGGGTAGATACCAGGCTGATCCAGGTGAGAGTCACTGGACAACGGTTAAGAATATACATAAGTACTTGAGAAGTACTAATGATATGTTCCTGGTTTATGGAGCTGAGGATGAGCTCGTTGTAAAGAGTTACACCGATGCTATTTTCCGAACCAATAGGGATGATAGTCGATCGCAATCTAGGTTTGTGTTCATTCTGAATGGAGGAGCAGTGAGCTGGAGGAGTTTCAAGCAAGATATGGTAGTTGATTCTACAATAGAGGCCGAGTACATTGCGGCTTCTGAAGGTTCAAAAGAAGGTGTTTGGGTGAAGAATTCTATTTTTGATCTTGGTGTGGTTCAGAGCGCGTCCAATCCATTGGACCTCTATTGTGATAATAGTGGTGCTATCGCGCAAGTAAAGAAACCATGGAACCATCATAAATCCCAACATATACTCAGGCGTTTTAACCTTATTTGCGACATTGTCGAGAGAGGTGATGTAAACATATGCAAGGTGCACACAGATGCAAATATTGCTGATCCATTGACGAAGCCTCTCCCATGGCCGAAGCATGAGGCGCACATGAGTTACATGGGCATATGATGCCTAAATGATTGACTCTAGTGCAAGTGGGAGCCTGTTGGAGATATGCCCTAGAGGCAATCATTTGATGATGATATTTCCCTATGTATTCATGAGTCTTTTGTATTGTCCTTGAACATCATCAATGATATGTATCAATAAGTATGTGACTTGTTTGTGGAACTATGTACTGTAGGATGATCATTCTAATGGTCCCTAGTTGATAAGGTTATGCGGACACATATCCTTGATTAGTATACGACTCGGTTAATGACTATGTTTCACAAGTCATGTGCATGCTAAACAGATAGTATGGACTCGGGGGTGGAGATCACCGAGTCGGACATACCCACTTTGAGACTCAGCGAGATATTGTCATCTGTTAGTCTCAACTACAATGTATATGCCATGTCCTAGACCGGAGGTCCTCTCCTGTTCTCAGGATGAGGATCGACTCACTTAGGGTCTATCAAACGCTACTCCATAACTTGGTTGTCGGTGCGAAACCCGGCGGACCTCAGGGTAGGGGGTCCCGAGCTATGTCTCGGATCAATCGTAATAGGAACAGGGGCGACAATGTTTACCCAGGTTTGGACCCTCTTAATGGAGGTAAAACCCTATGTCCTGCTCTTTTTATATTGATGGATATGTATCAATTACAGAGTTGATCTACCTCAAGATCGTGAGTTGTGTTCTACCTCTAAGGCTATGTCAATGTAATTGTGATTCAGTCCCCTCTATAGGCTAAACCCCTTGGCTTATATATAGGCCAGGTAGGTATCTAGGGTTACATGGTCGATATTTAGAGGATCGCATGGAGGCAGCAGGGGATATCTTGGAGTATACGTGAAGTCTTTGGCAGGTACAGTCTTGATCTCATCCAGGCGTGTAGCTTTCGAAGTCTTCCTTAACGGGAACGTGAGTCCACTGGCCCAGCCCAAGGACTATGGGCTGACTAGGTTAGTACCCACTACTCCAGGAGACCGTCAGTAGCCGCCGAATTAGTCTTCTATGCCGAGGACAACCTCCTTGAAGTAAACAACCTCGGATCCGAAGTCCTCAGCTTGACAGACTAGTTCTCCTTCACTAGAAACTCAAGTTTTCTACCCTTTAAAGGATATCATGAACCACCTATCAAAGGAACAACATTCACTGACTTCGGCGTGGCCGAACTAGCTCAGCGTCTGAAGACGCAAGATTACTTAGAATCGAAGCCCAGCTGCATAGGTGTGAATAGTGTTTACTAGCCTGACAACTTTATCGAAAAAGCGCTCACCCACGACTCGTCAAGAAGTTACTGCTCACCCACATCGTGGCCCGAGGCAATCTTTTTATGGGCGCATCCCATCAAAGTGGAGATTGTGCGCGTCTTCTTAGGGATATCACTAAGATTTTGTTTCTCCCTGTATGCATAATGGCATCTTTTACAGGGTGGCGATTTCACCCACGTGGCAGGGGGACTCTTAGCCTTTCACCATCCTATAAGAGCAAAAGAATTGCAACAGAAAGAACCACACTCTCATTTCCCCCGCCTGCAACCTCTTGAGCCACAGCACTCAGATCCAATCTCACCTTCCTCCTTTGCTGTGCCATAGCTCTCATTCCCAGCCATGGCTAACGCCACCCTCAAGGGGCACTGAGCTGGTTCCTCTGTTACAGAGGACACCATCCTGGAGCCGCGCTGTGTGGGGTACATCCCCGCCAGGGTCGCCACCCGAGCGCCGGGTCACAACCAGCAGGTGCCCGCGCCCAACCCTGGGGCGAGGGTGGTCTTCATTCCCCACCTCATTAGGGGTTTGGGTTTGCCCCTGCACAACTTCGTGCGCGGGGTAATGTTCTACTATGTGCCGGATTTCCACCATATGGCCCCGAAGTCCATCCTCCACCTCGCCCCCTTCATCACGGTCTATGAGGCCTTTCTCTGCATCGAGCCACACTTCGTCCTATGGTTGAAGATCTTCAGCGTCAAGACGAAGTCCAGTGGCTCCAATCTCATGGAGTGTGGGTGGTGCCATGATTAGCCAGAACTAGAAGGTCAACTCGTTCAAGGTCACCTTCAGAGAGACTGTCAAAGAATGGTAGCGCAAGTGGTTCTACATCACTGAGTCACTCACCGCTGGCTAGGCCGATGTCCCAGCATTCTCGGCTGGGCACCCGAGGAAATTCATGTCCTAGAAGAAGAAGTGCATCACCTGGGGGAACCTAGGGGAGTTGGAGGCGCTGATCAGGAAGATCAAGTGGTGGTCCAACGAGAAGAACCTCCGGCTAGCCGGCGTGGTGAACGTCATGCTCCACCGCCGCATCCTCCCGCTCCAACTTCGGGCCACCCCAATGTGGGAGCAGGAGTCTGGGGACACGGGGCCCGTCCTATGCTTCTTCCGCTACACCTTGATCGGGATGTGGACGTGGTTGTTCAAGTAGTATGAGGATGACTTCCCTTCAGAAGGGGCGACCTCGGCTTAGAGGCCGATTACGACGCCCCCGAGGTAAATTTTCGACATACAGTTCTATACACAGCAATGTAGATCTCAGCTAATCAACTGATTCTATGTTTGCAGAAGTGGATCACCAAGGTGCAGCAGATGTTGTTCCCGGTGCCAGTGCCCGAGGAGGAGAGGACCCCCTGCTCACGGCCTTCTTGGTCGAAGAGCCGCACATGGTGATCCCCAAGGGGTCGAAGCCCCAGAAGGGCAGGACTGGTCTTTGGACCTGGGAGACCTCAGTTACCTGGTCCAAGGACACCCATGCCTCCTCCACCCATGAAGATGACATGGAGGAGGACAAGGAGGAAGAAGACCATTCCCTAAAGGGGAAGAGGGCGGCAGTAGAGGGCGCTGAGGCCGAAGCGCGGGCGAAGGGGCAGAAGAGGGCGCAAGGCCTCTGCCGAGCCCTCTGGCAAACCCGATCCACCAGAGAAGATCACCTTCTCCAATGAGTTGGATGATGACCTCCTCGAGATGGGGAGGGAGAAGCATGCACCGAGGAGGTACGTTATCGTAACTATGTCCATATTTAATCAGTTTTTCTATCGAGACAAGATTTACATGAGCAATTTTTTCAGTCTGCCGCGGACGCATCTCAGCGGTAACTCCTCTAACGGGCCGCCACCTACCAACGGGATGCTCGACCCTGCATCTCCCCCTCCTGCTCAAGAGGGGATGGGCGAGGTGACGTCTACTCTGGCCCTCCCGGTCAACACGACAGGGGCCGAAATGTCGGTCGTTATGGCCGAGGCCGAGACCTCGGCCCAGCAGGACAAAGGGATAGGTTACCCGAGGTCATCAAAGAAGGGCTGGGGTAGACTTCGGCCCAGCCGAAGTCGACTCCAGTGCCAGCGCCACTGCCGGAGACCCTCATGCCTCACACTTTGGTGTTGGGTTCTAAGGTTCTGCCACCCCTACCTTTCGCCTCAGGGCGAGCTAGTGTGGGGTGGACCAAAGAGATGGAGGTAGCCATAACGGGCTCCTCCCTTAAAGAAGAGCACCGCGATTTGATCGACGCTGCGCTGCAAGGCTTCCTGTCCACAGAGGCGAGAATGCGTGAGGTCTTCAAGGGCCTCGTAACAAGCTTCAAGGTATTCTTATGAATTATATTAAGAATAACCTCCCTGCTTAGATTTATTTAGAAATATGTGTATCTGTCCAAGGATGTTTTTTCTTATATTGCAGCATAGTACTTTAGACGTAGCCAGTGAGTAGCCCCGAGCCCAAGGCTAGTTTTGAAAAACTGGCTTTGGGATCGAAGCAAAGTACCTTAAATTTACAAATGTGTAGCCCCCATGGCTCTGGCATGCGTATTTGAAACTTTTATGCCTGGTATAGGAGCTAATTGTAAAGTGTTTGTTCGCAGGTTTCTACCTCGAATCCAAGCTCCGCCACCGAGGAGATTGCGGAGATGAATCGGAAACTCGAGAGGTCCGAGAAGGACCTGGATCTGATGAACAAGCAGATCGAGCAATCTCAAGGTAAAATCTAGACCATTGTCAAATTTACTTTATGTGAGGATAGCTCTGTGCAATAGAAGCTAATGCCAACTGTTTGAATGACAGTGGCTTTGTTCGAGCTTGAGGGGCTCAAGGCCGAGCTTGTGAAAGCTCGGCAGAAGGTCCAGCAACAGAAGGCTGCGGCTGCCAAGGCGGAGAAGGACCTAGCCGCCGAAAAATTGGTTAGGGGCAAGGACCAGGTGTGGGTCCTGGGGGTGGAGAAGACCCTGAAGGGCGTCTATGAGGCACATCATGCCGTTCAGGCCAAGGAGGAGAAGGCATACAAATAGCTCAAAAAACTTCGCCTTGCCCACTCCGAGCTCCAGACCCACACCAGGGCCGACCGCGAGGTGCTCCAGCAAGTGGAGCAAATTGCCGCGGGCAAGCCATATTTACTTCATTGTGTGTTTGGCAACAAAGGGTTTGTCGAGCTCACCCAGCTGTGGTGCTCCACAGTGGTCTTCGCGGATCTCCCAAAGAGTACACTGGATGCCGCCCACCACTTCTGCGAGCTGGAGGGACATGAGGCGGAGAAGGCATTGTGGCAACAATTCCAGGTGCCTCCATGTCTGGAGCTGCTGAATAATCGGATGAAGCAACTGGTGGAGATTCTCCGCATCGCAAGCCGGTGCACCAAGACCTCTGCATCAACCTGTGGCCAGCAGAGGCACTTCCTACCAGCTTCTTCGGGCTAATAGCTCGGCTGCAGGAAGTTGTCCCGTGAGTGGCCCTCTGGAAACGGGCCGCATGCCTGGAAGGGGCTCAAAAGGAATACGCCTGTGTGAAGACGCATTTTCGGCACGTTCAAGTAGAGGTTGTTGCTGCGGGACCCCTCGAAGGGAAGGTTAGGATCGCGGAGCAGTTCTTCGCCGAGGTAGCAGAAGGGGCCTGGATTACCGAGGCGATTTGTCCCAAGGACACTTTGTATTTTTAGATGCTACTTCGGAATGCCGAAGTGCGTTGGATGTACAAAAACTATCCTTTTATTTTAATGAATGAAACTTTAAATTCCGTCATATGGTTTGTGTTGTTTTTGTTTTTATTTAATATGCCTCCTGTTTGACCGTTTTGAACTAAAAGTGGCTAGTTGTCGGCTTTGACCCCGATGTACAGTATACAGAGGGTGTCCCTTTCGGCAGTCATGACCCTTAGCCGACGTCTTGGTACCCGAAGGCAGGCCGTGCACATAGGAACTAGGCAATCAGACTAATACAACTTTATAACCTTCACTTAGGCATAGGAGCTTGACTGTGGGGCCTGATGACGAGCCCCTGGGTGTGTGAAGTAGTCGGCTCTGCTAGACGAGGTCTATACCACTAAACACTTTGGCTAATGCGAGGAAGAGGCCCTTCATTTAACATGGGTGATCTCTAACGACACATCACTTAATGTGGTCTTCGGATGGCCGACCAGTTTACTCTTACCAAGACAGTCAATTTTCGGCTTTCTCCACTGACACGCTCTGCCATGCAAGTTGGCGGCAATATCGTAGTGGTTCTCCTGTTATGCCCTTCGGCGAATTGGTTGGAAATGTAAGGGGTACATATAGGAGCTGGGCAACCCAACTATTGACCAAAATCTAGGTTCGAAACTGATTCATATAATGCAAACATCCGAGATGCTGAGTACTTCGGACTTGTAGTTTGGGTCGTGCTATTACAAGCGAAGCCCTTTATGTCATAAAGTATTCTTTTTGGCTCAAAGGCAGTAATTACAAGGAAATGCTAAAAAACCTTTAGGGGCGTAATTTCTTTATTTCATATGGTCAAGCCGTACTGATACAGAGCATCCTTCCATCATCCCCATGGACTCTACACCAACACATGAAGCACCACGTGGACCCATGACAAGAGCTCGAGCACGTGCCATCGAAACCGAGGTGAACTCACTCCTACTCGAGATCAATATTGATATATTGAACTTGGATGCTACCTTACCAAAACATGCTATGTGTCATTAGGTACGAAGACCAACGCCACCAAGCAGCTAAGGGACACCACAAGGGAGTAGGAGTAGCACCCCAAGGCCACAAGGAAGGAGAAGGAGCCAAGTAAGATGAAGGCAGCACCTCCCAGGTGACCCCGTGCGCATGGGCCGTCCAGACCCCATGCCCACGGGCCAGCCAAAGAGTTTCTGTAGCTGGGATGCGCACCCCCGTGCGCACGGCCTCAGGACCCCTTGCACACGGGCCCTCAACACTGTAGCACCCCATGTGCACAGGCGTGTACCGTGCCCATAGGACCCCCGTGCGCACGGGCCCAACTTACCCCGTGCGCACGGGCCTCCTAGGTTTCGACCGAGAGCGCCCTTTCTTGCCTCCCAACTCGCCCCTTCCTTCCCTTAGCTATATATCTCGGGTCTAAGACATTTGTTAGGGTTAGCAAAGTATATGTGAGACAGTGATAGAGCTTTGCTCCTTCTACCACTCCTCTTGGACATCAAGACTTCTTAGAATAGGAACCCAAGTGGATTTCAAGACCTCCTTTTGGAGAAGACAATCATCAAGACCTCACCTCCTTAGGAGTGGGAAGAATCTTACCTTTGTGCTTGTTTCCTTGGATTGATCTTGTATTCTTGTGGATCTCAACTTTGCTATTCTAGTGGATGTGTGATTGGGTTTTGTTTCAGTGTATTTCCTCTTTGTGTTCTGGTGTTCATCCCCTTTTCCCCTCCAAGTGTGAAAAGATCTGCACTTAGGTTTCCAGCCTACAACATCTTGGTATCATAAGCCATGGTTGATTCACATCTTGGAGTCCCTACCCCTCATATTCAGGCCTAATTTTGTTGCTTTTTGTCCCAATTCAAAAAATCCCCACCAAAAATAGCCCCAAAATTTTTAGTGCAATCTGTTGGATCTTGTGAGATTTTGTTGATTTGCTCCACGAATTTCCTATGAGACAAGAAGGATCTACCCCTTACCACCATCCCCCATCCTTCCCAGTGTTCATTTTGGCTAAATTTTTTAAATTCTCCATGTATCCGAAGGTGTTCTTGCGCAGTAGAGCACCCCGTGTGCTGGGGCCATCGGGACCTCGTGCCCACGGGACCCCGTGCACACGGCCCCTCCAGTATAGTTCGGCCACTCCCCATTTCACCTCTTTTTGCCATTTTACCTCCACCATTTGCTTTCCGCACTACCCCCCGTTGGTGTTTGAGCTTTGGAGTTGTGGTTCCCCGTGTCCTAAGGTGTTTCGGCTACTTAGGCATGGTTCGACTTCGACATCACCACCACTCGTCTTCGCCTCGGACTCCACGTCGACATCGACCACTTCATCCTCATAATACCGTAAGCAAGGATGGTAACCTCGACGACATCTTAACATCATTCCTTGCCATTACATTTGATAGACTCGAGCCACTTTGCGTCACTTACCCATCAAGACCAGCGAGTTGAGAACAGCCAGGCCACGTTATTTGTGCACCTTAGTGATACGTCTCTCCCATGCATATCATACTTGTTACCTTATATTCCGGCTCGCATATCATACTTGTCCTCCTTGAGCTTGTTCTCATCACTGAGACGACCCCCAAGATCGCGAAGCTCAAGAAAATCCATTCCATGGAAATGGTTTGCAAGAATGAGTCCAAGCACATGAAAGGGCGAGACGCCAAGCACAAGACGTTGTGGACCACGAGCAACCTCCACAACCGCAACATCAAGAAGCTCAAGATGGTGACACAATTCAACAAGAACAAAGACGTCGTGAGGAATAAGACCTCAAAAAACAACGCGCACTCCGCGAGGCCACTAGAGCCGTCTCCGACCACAACCGTCAAGTACATGAACAAGAAGAAGCACTTCGCCAAGAACGAAAAGATGAAGCCGCTCGACGTGAAGAGAAACAAGAGAGAAGAAACTGGGCACAAATGCCTCGACCTCATCGGCAAGTACTTCAAGAGAAGTATGACAATGAGGAATCTCGTCCACGCCAAGTGCGGCAACACTATCGTCCACATGATGAAGAACTATGCTACGGCAAGCTCAAGTTCACCATGCCCAAGTTCTCCGGAAGCATCGATCCCGAGGAATATCTCTCATGGGCATTGATGGTCGACAAGGTATTCCATCTTCACAACTATGAAGAGGAGAAGAAAATTGCCATGGCATCCCTCGAGTTTCAAGACTACGTCCTCATTTGGTGGGAACAAGTGATTGCACGATTACGAAGAGAGGCGAACCACCAATCATGACTTGGACACAAATGAAGGATGTCATGAGAGCTTGCTTCGTGCCTACACATTACACCCGTGATCTCTTCAAGAAGTTGCAACTTCTCAAGCAAGGCACGAAGACGGTGGAATAATACTACCAAGATCTGGAGATTGCCATGATATGGGCCAATGTCAAGGAAGATGACTAGCAAACTATGGCACGATTCTTGAATAGCCTCAATCACCCAATAAAGCAGATCGCCGACTTCCAACCGTACTCCAACCTCCTCGAGCTAGTTCATCAAGCGACCAAGGCTGAGTGACAAGTACAAGATGACTTCAAATATGCCAAGTACTCTTCCAAGAGCTACGGCTCATACACTCAAGCTCTCACGACTTTGGCACCTCCTACCTCAACTAGAGCATCACAAAGCAACGGCGACAAGTCAAGTTACAAGAAACCTTCAACATCTTCAAGTCGTCCTCCTACTATGAGCAACTTCAAGCCGAGAACTTCATCATCATCAACTCCAATGGATGAGGCTGTCAAGACGAGTTCCATCAAATGCTTCAAATGTCAAGGTCGCGGCCACAAGACATTCGAGTGCCCCACTCGACGCACCATGATCGCCAACGACGACAACAACTATGACTCCATGAGCGAGGAAGAAATGGAAGCGCTTGAGCATGTGGCCATGCACTAGCTTGTGAATGAAGAGGGAGATGATCAAGTCTTTTGTGACAATGATTCAAGCCCTGCCCTTGTGGTCTGCAAGGTCCTGACGCTTCAACACTGTCGGGGTACACAAACAGGGGTATATGTTTCCCCTGACTTGTGCACGGACAGTAGGCCTCCGACCCGGCAACACCAAGCATTCAAGATAGAACCATGCCAGGGAGATAGGGCTCTTTGAGGAATCAAAGGGTGGGTCAAGAAGACCAAGACTAGCCGAGACAACAAGATATCACTAAGGAAAAACCTCCCTTGCCGGGCAGGTGAGCCCGGTCGGGTCGAGACCACCCCGAAGACAAGTCCCAAGACTTCTCCGGCAAGGATTTCCGGGGCCGCTGGCAGCCTGCATCCCCGCCAAGGACCCACCGCTCCATCGCATCGCAACACAAGTCACCCATCGGTGCGGTGTCGAGCCCTAGATAACTAAGTGGCTGTCATTTGGCATGTGGCAGCCATTTAGGAGGAAGATCACCCCCATTTGACACCTGTCCAGAGGCGTGTCAAGCAAACAGGTGGAAGATGACTAAAGCGGCGCGGCAGGCCTGCCGGGCCGCATCCACAATATGACACATGGCAGCGCATTTAATGCACTTTGTTCTAACTGCCAGAGTTAGGTATGATAGCACTGTTAGCTATCTATTCGCTGGGTAATGACCATTTTGCCATTGTGGTAACCCCTTGGCCTATAAAAGGAGGACCGTGGCAACCTTATAAAGGATTCGGACCATCATGTACTCATACGCGCGTAGTTGCTCTTCCCCCAAGGCGACCTTGCCGGGCTCGAGCGTCGCGCGTTCTTCACGGTCTCCAGATCAATCCACCAAAGAAGGAGTAGGGTTTTACGCTTCTCAGCGGCCCGACCCTAGGTAAAAACCACCAGTGTCACCACTGTCGTGCTGTCGTACGGCCTCCGCTCTTTGTGCAATGCGTCCTCCCCCCAGCCAAACCACAAAGGGGCCGATGGCCTCATAGGTGGCCGTGTTCTACCACGACATCTTTGGCGCGCCAGGTAGGGGGCACGCTCGTGCGAACCTGATGCTGAGCATCCTACGATCATCCCCATGTACACTACGTCTACTCTCCAAGCCCCAAGAGGACATAAGACGAGACCTCAAGTATACGCCGTAGGACACAAGGTTAACTCGCTCCTCTCCAAATCGTCACTTTCCAGATGTGAGATATGGCTACTACCTCAAAAATATGTGCTATGCATGACCAGGAACCAAGAGGAAGGCCATGCAATAGCTAGGAACATTGGGCAAGACGACGAGGACACCAAGCGCGAGGAACAAGAGGAAGAGCTGCCAGGAAGCTACAGCTCTCGGACGTCCGACGACCTTCGGACGACCGACGATCTCCGGACGTCCGATGCCTGGAGACTCCACCAGCCAGATCGACTCCAGCCGAGCCAACCTACAGCGCCAGGACGACTGCCAGACACCGGATGTCCGACACTCATCAGTGTCTGAACGACCGACGTCGACCAGAAATCCAGCAATACCGGACCAGAGCCAAAACGTCGGAAGTCCGAAGACTTCCGGACGATCGGACGCCCACGAGTGACCGGACGACGTCTGACGCCTGTCTGCGCTTAGTGTGTTGGGCCGAATCCCATGTACTCCTCACTTACCCCTTCGTGGCCCTAGACTATATATACTCCTCCACCTCCTCCTAGTTAGGGTTAGCAAAGGATTAGCTCATTTGAGAGATAGAGCTTTGCTCGTCCACTTGATACCCTTCTCCATCGGAGTTCACGACCTCTACGGAGAAGATCCCCCAAGTGGATTCAAGACCCCTCACGGGAAGACCCTCAAGACCTCCTCACGAAGAAGAACTTGCTACTTGTATCATCCTTTGTTGATTGTGGATCATGTATCTCTTTGTGTTTCGAGGATCTAGCACATGTGTAATCGAATCTTGTTGGTTTGAGTGATTCCTCTCGTGTTTCCCCTCGTGTTTTCCCCTCGTATTCTTCGTGTTCTTCGTAGGATCCGCTCCAATCGTGAAAGATCATGCACCTAGGGTTCTACCCTACATCATCTTGGTATCATGAGCCAGGTTGATCACGAATTTGGAGCCCCTACCCCTCTTTTTCTAGCCTAATTTTGTTGTGTTCTACCCCAATTTCGAAAATCCCCACCAAAAATAGCCCCCAATTTCTTTTGTGATTTGTTGGTTTGATGATGTTTTGTTGATTTTGATCCATATATTTGCTTGATTTCAAGTGGATCTAGCATCTCCCCAAGTTTTCCCACTTTCCATCCATGAAATCTCCTCAATTTTGTCCTCGAAATCCCCAATTTCCGTCCAAAATCGCGTCTCGGAACTCAAATCTCGCGTTGACCCCGATACACCGGACGTCCGACCTTTACCGGATGACTGGAACCTCTGACCAGAGCCGAAACCTCGGACTTCCGACAAGTCTCAGACGTCCGACACCCCTAACCAGAGAAAAATCCTCGGAGATCCGACGTTTTCTCGGACGTCCGACCCCTGTAAAAACTGACTTCGACTAATTTTTGTTTCGGCCATAACTAATTCATCCGGACTCCGATTTTGACATTCTTTAGCTCGTTTTGAAGCTCTTGACATCCCCAATCCCACAAAAATACCACCAACATCATCTGATTCCGTCAAAATTTTGAAACTTTGGCATCTTTGCCTAGGGCCTTCACCACATCATCCGCATAGCCACCACCGACTTCTGCAACCTAACCCATTTTGTTCCCCATAGCATTTGTGGTTGCTTGAGTAGTGATTCGAGTCTCCTAAGGTGTTTCGGCTACTTAGGGATGGTTACTTCTTCATCAACCACCACCATAACTTCTGCATAACCTTGCCCACCATACATTTCCGCCACACCAACTTAACCTAATTTTGTTTGAGCTTGTTTGAGTTGTGGCTTGTGTCTCCTAAGGTATTTTGGCTACTTAGGGACGGTGACCACAAGTTTGACTCACATAGCCCATCATTCCACTTTCTCATTGACGAGTGCAAAACCACCACCGCTTTTCGCTACCACCATTTGACATTTGTCTTTGGAGATTTTGTATTTGCGGTTTTTCTATTTCGTAGGGTGTTTCGGCTAACTAGGAACGGGTCGACATCGGCAACATCACCTCTCATCATCGCCACGAATGGTAACCTTGATGACATCATTGTATATTCCCCTTGCCATTGCATTGATAACCCCTAGCCCATTTTGCGTCACTTGCCTATCGAGACTAGCCATTTGAGTATTGTCGGCAACGTTACTGGTGCACATTAGTGATCATTGATCTACACCTTCCATTGCATACATACCATATCATATTGGTATCATCTTGGTATCATCATATCATCTCTTGTGTCACAAGATTGTTCCAGCATATACACAATTGCTATCTTGGTTTGTGCATTTCGCATAATGCCCATACAAAAAAAAAGAATAAGCTTCTAAGCAAAGAGTGAACAAAGAGCTTGTAAGCAATAGCCATAGCATCATATCACATTGCATATAAGATTGTCATATTCGATCATCTTGGATCATCTTGAGAGCATCACCAGGAACCATATATACATAGCATACTTGGGATAGTAGTCGTTGCATTTTTGTCTCTTATAGGTTGTGCACAAGTGTCGTACCCGCCTATTGAGCAATCGTGCTAGCGTCTCTCTAGAGTTGTGCAACAAGAGCATTTTCCATGGATTCCACATTTTGAGCTCGTTCCTTGGTTGCACGAACCCATCTATCTATCCGTGTGTGTGTTTCCGCGTGCCATTCATTTCTATTGGTCTACTTGTTACACTTACGAATTTGTGTATCTCTTTCAACATTATTGACTGTTGCTAACATTTTGCATCAAATTTATGTGCCACTATCCTCACCGAGCTCCACCAAAAGCTTTACTTGTGTAGGTGTGAGAATTGACAAGATCCGGTACCAATTGTGTTATTTCCATAATACATTATTGAGTGATCATTGATCCATCTTCAACATTGGTTAAGGTACATTTGTTCTAGTTCTTCTCTTTCTCCCACTCACATTTGCTCGAGTCTTGTGATGGATAGGCAAGGCATTTCATCTCCGGTCTTCCACGACAACGACGGCGCGAACAACTACATCACCAAAGCGTCCATATTCGAACTACAACGAGCAACAAAAGGCGCACAATCAAGGTTGCGAGAGCGCATCGACAATCTCACCATCGACATACGACATTCTGAAGCACATACAAGAGACTACTTCGACAACAAGCTTTCTGCACAAAATGAGAAGCAAGATGCAAGGATGGAAGAGATTCGGGCCTTGGTCAAGTCTACTTCCCCCTCATCATCTTCAAGGTGGCGGCGACCAAGTCGAACATCTTCGGAGCGCCAAGCGATGCAAGCGCAATTTGTCCATGTCCACATCTCCATGGCGACCACCATCATGTTCGTGATCCACATTGTCATGAAGGGCAAGTCACCTCCAAGCAACATGTGCATGACGACGGCGAGCGACATCTACCACGAGCTCAAGCACGACAATGACACCATCAAGATGAAGATGCTCTACATGTGCGCACCTACAAGTCCCACGAAGCTCTACATCAAGCTACGGCCAAACTTCATGAGCACAAGAGAAGACCGCAGGACAAGCACCACCAAGAGGAAGCTATGGTTATCACAACCACTTCGGCATCTTCGCCAAGTGTTATCAAGGCATTTTTGCCTTTGGACGTAAGGCATCTTCGCCTACTTCCCACGAGTTCGCCTACATCGACATCTTCAACAACAAGGCGACCAACTACGAGCGAGGGCAACCCTTCCATCTTTGCAAGCCCCTCAAGAAAGATGGCCGAGCATGGGAAATTCCCTTCGGTCATGGAGACAAGCTACGAGGTGCCACATCATATGGGCCTCCAACAACAAGACGGTGACAAGAAGGTCGAGCTAGGGCCATCCCCTTCGACCATGGCGACGAGCATGAACCTCTTCAACAACATGAAGACGGCGCCCATATTGGACTCACACTCCGAGTCAAGCTACGAGACCACACATGAGACTTTATCTTTTGTCTCGGAGGAGAGTGATGATTTGCCACCTCCTACGGCATTCATCTTTGGAGGTGTTATGGATGAGGAGGTTGAGCATGGGACTATCCTTTCAACCAAGGCGGCGATAGGAGTTGAGCATGGAGACAATTGCACCTACATCTCTCCAACACCTACGTACGACGAGATGACCCAGTTGCCATGTGAGGAGAGCCACCACCCCATGAGTGAGATGAGTGACTCCACCATATATGACATTGAGTGCATTTCCTATGAGAGGATGAGTGTGACCACCACTAGCCCCACACTTGAGAGCATGCCACACATCCTATGTGAGGTTGAGAGCCATTCGAGTGACTCCACCGACATTATGAGTGAGAGCATCTTACCGGGAGTGAGTGAGCCACAACACTTAGTGAGTGAGGTAGTTGAGACGGCATGTGAAGCCACTATGATTTCTAACGACTTACCCGCTACTCCGAGTGTGTTTTCCTTTTTAGTGCTAGATCTCCTACATGACGACATGCCTACCCTCGATGAGTCCATCCCTCCAATGGGAACACCGATAGCCATGGTGGACGACGATGCACCACCCACATGGTTCCATCAACATGAAGATGACAACGAGTGGATCTTTGACACTTCACCTACAACACATGAGCGGCGCTCCAAAGGTAACATAGGTGACGGTACTTCTCTTGTCCCACTAGTGGACTATCTTGCAAATGATTGCTTGCACGATGTTGATCACCTTATGGATTCACCACATACTATGTCTTCTACATGCTTAGATATGCCACCCATTTATGATGAATATGATGATGATCATGTTGAATTGCCTAATTGTGATGCTATGCTCCATAGGATATCATGTGAAAATTCTTTTGGTCACATCATGTTTGACAACCCTTTAAACTTGTCATATGCTATGAGTGAGATCTCCCATATTGCATCATTTCAATCTCAACATAGTAACTATGCATGCCCCATTAAAATAAATTCCATTTGCACTTATGGCATAGATGACAAGATGATGGTCCTTGGCTTTTGTTTTTCTTGTGATGATATTGCTAAGATTTCTTTACATGATTTGCGCAATTCATCTACTATGCCATGCCATGATCACATTGCGTCGGATAAGCATTGTGTTGGACGTTGTCAATATTCTCCATGTGATGTTTCCACTAATGCTCATGAGGAGACCCCCATAGTTTCCTCATACATATTAGGAGATTTTGATGCATTCCATACTTTGCATGTTTCCGATGATTGTGTGCACCATATGCATTCCATGAATAACAATGCTCTACATATTTCTCATGATGCATTACACAATTTGAGTCTCCATTATGCCATACATAATAACAAACCTATCATGATGGATGATGTTTCTATATCACGCATCTCATTTATTTGAGCATTGGCTATTTTGTGCTAACCACCACATGCATGTGCGCATCATGATGGATGATGTGTACATATACCATGCACACACAATTTTCCCTTTGTCTTTGTTTTGTGTAGGTACTCACATATACTCGTCAACCTCCCAATCCCAAGAGTTGACGAAATGAGCTCTTGAGAGCAACGATGACTTGGGATCCCGTGGACTATCCTTACCACCGTTCCCTTCGCGCAAGGACTACGCGCATCTCTTCTACTTGGCTCTCACACGGCTACGGGCTTTATATCATTTGTCACCTTATGCCCATTTTACCGTGTTCACTTTGCATGTTATGCTTGCTTCTATGCCTTTGCCATGCAATTGTGACCCTTGTTTGCATTTACCCATGCACCACCATTATACTACTTCTATGTGTATTTGCAAGCTTTGTGGAGATCCTTGTTGCAATTGCCATGTTTACCATATGCCTCATGCTATTGTTGATTCTTGTGTTGGGAGAGTCATGATGTTCCATTGCAATTTACGTAGGACTTCTTGCCAATACAATGATGATACATTACTCATATCTTGCTCTCATGCTTGTGATATGTCATGTGCATTATGTATGCTTACTATTTGCACACATGACATGATTACCATGATTACTTCTAGTACGTTGCATCTTCGCACTACTAGCTTGCATAACTTGATTGATATGATTACTTGCTTGGTTGCATCACCCATGATCCATTTTTTGCTCGTTTCCTTGGGTTGATAACATATATGTTCATGCCTCTCACTTGATTTATCTTGCTCATTGTCACTTGTCTCCAAAAGTTGCATCTCTCGTATTCACATATAATGAGTGCAACAATGCTATGCTTATTGATCTTGGAGACTTAGACATCTTATTTGTGAAGCATGCTTGTTTGATTGAGCTTATTGCCTTTGGTTGTTATCGCATCATATGCTTACATACCATGCCAAATAACCTTGTCCTTTCTTATGAGAAGAATGTTGAGAACACTTGTTGGGTATTTCCCCCTTCGAATGATTGATTTTGCATTTCTGCTAACCTCACTTGTTTTTCTGAGTGTTTGTCATGTTCTTTCATTTTGAAGGATTCACAAGGTGGTACCGTCATGAGACATATTGGTTATGTGAAGGCGTACTTGATGTGCAACTCCAACATCTTCGGGAATATTCATAAGGTGAACTCCTTCCCTTTGAGACAATCTCAAATACGCATAATGGATGGGTCATTCTTTCATTGTTCTTTCCTTCTTGTTGTCTACATGATACTTCTCGCGAACGGAGGAACGACATTGGAGATGGACCCTATGGACCTTCAAGTTGAGGAACGCTCGCACTTAGTGGATGCACCTACTTTGGAAGCACCACCAGACCACCACTTCTACCACGACATTGAGCTATGGTACAACACCACCCATGACAAGTTTGCACTTTATGCACGGATTGACTTGCATTATGATTACCTTGTTGCATCTTCTATTCCCATGTCATCCATGATATATGAGCTTGTGCACTTCCTTAGCAAATTTGTTGTGATCTTTCTTGATGGCATATTCATACATAACGATCACATTGCCCATCATCAATTGCATGATAACATAATCACATTGAGCACCAATTACCATGTTCATGCTTTTGATACACCGTCCCATTATGACATCATTTTGCACAATGGTTGCATTGATCACATTCACAATACATTTGTGTGCACAATGAATGCTTTTGCTCCCATGAATACTTTGCATATCATTCTATATCATCTTGATTAGCTTCATGTGTTTTGTCACGAACAATCTTGCCGAACGGACTCATACTTACTTGATGGACACATTGTGTGTGCTAACCATTGTATTTCTGAGTGTTGCTTGTGTTTGCTCTTTTTGCATGAATACCACTCTAGAGACACATTGGAGTACTTGGATTGCGCCATGTCTTCAACTTCGTCCAACTACAAGTCCGTTCACGACAACCGTTTCCATGGTGATGAGGATCACGATCCGAGGTCGAATCTTTCCCAAGGGGGGGGGGAGATGATGCGGAGCATCCTACGATCATCCCCATGTACACTACGTCTACTCTCCAAGCCCCAAGAGGACATAAGATGAGACCTCAAGTATACGCCATAGGACACAAGGTTAACTCGCTGCTCTCCGAATCGTCACTTTCCAGATGTGAGACATGGCTACTACCTCAAACATGTGTGCTATGCATGACCAGGAACCAAGAGGAAGGCCATGGAACAGCTAGGAGCATTGGGCAAGACGGCGAGGACACCAAGCGTGAGGATCAAGAGGAAGAGCTGCCAGGAAGCTACAGCTCTCGGACGTCCGACGACCTCCGGACGACCGACGTTCTCCGGACGTCCGACGCCTGTCTGCGCACAGTGTGTTGGGCCGAAGCCCATGTACTCCTCACTTACCCCTTTGTGGCCCTAGACTATATATACTCCTCCACCTCCTCCTAGTTAGGGTTAGCAAAGGATTAGCTCATTTGAGAGATAGAGCTTTGCTCATCCACTTGATACCCTTCTCCATTGGAGTTCACGACCTCTACGGAGAAGATCCCCCAAGTGGATTCAAGACCCCTCACGGGAAGACCCTCAAGACCTCCTCACGGAGAAGAACTTGCTACTTGTATCATCCTTCATTGATCGTGGATCGTGTATCTCTTTGTGTTTTGAGGATCTAGAACATGTGTAATCGAATCTTGTTGGTTTGAGTGATTCCTCTCATGTTTCCCCTCGTATTTTCCACTCGTATTCTTCGTGTTCTTTGTGGGATCCGCTCCAATCGTGAAAGTTCGGGCACCTAGGGTTCTACCCTACATCAGAACCCGAGGTTGTAATCAGCGCGTTAAGCTACACCGGCTTCAGTGTCGACGCTCGAATCATTAGCGACCCCCGAGAAGAGGGGCGACGCCACTCCCTCGATTCGCCTTGCCCGAGCTCTATCGCTCGCACCTGCCGCAACCATGGCGGCGGCAGAAACGGGAGGTGGGAGCGGTGCGACGGTCCTGAGCCACTCAGGTGGCGTGACCACCGCGCTGACCCCATCCCAAAGAGAAGAACGAGACTGGCGGCGACGCCGTCCTCCTGGCGGGTTCCTGTGAAGCAGGCCCGGTGACTGAGAAAATCACTAAGGCAAGCGGAAACCATGGTATGTGGCCTCCTCCTCCTCCATTTACGCTCGTCATTGATTGAAGCTGCGCATGGAGTGGCATCCTCGACATCGATAGGCCCACGTGGAGCTCGGTCCAGCATTTACCTCGATGAGGGAAATTCCTGAGTAAAGCGCTGGTGCAAATCCGTTGATTGACACCCCGGCAAGCGCGCTCCGGCAGGCCCGTCCACGCCAGTGTCACCTTATGCCTACAGCCATGGTATCATCAACAGCAAAAGGGAGAGGAGAGAGGAGTCAACCCTTCCTTTTTCGCTATGCGTTGTCATCTGCAGGTGTTCGATTATCCCCCTCCAGCCCTTGCCGGGGGCGGGCACACAACTAATAAACCGCCAAGTTTCCCTCTTGCCCACGCTTTTCATGTTGATTCAGCAGACTTGAGGTAGATGCGCGGATGCTGTCCTTGAGGGCCGCGGTCTCCTTGGTGCTCCCGGCAAGCTCCTTGGTCAGTTTGGCCACCTGTTTGTCGAGATCAGCTTTGGCGGTGGACACGGTAGCAAGGTTATCAGCAATCTTCTTTAGTTGGGCAGCGGAATCATGGGTGAGAACGTTGAGGGCCGCCTTGTGCTTGTCCTCCAAATCATTGGTACGCTACTGGACAAGGACCTCCAGTTCATCGTCCTTGTGACGGAGGGTGGTTATGAGGTTCTCTTCCCGGGAAGAGATTTCCTTCTCTTTGGCGTCCAGAAGCACTGCACACTCCACCAAACGAGCTTCCCAGGCGGCGACGTCCTCCTTGGCCATGATGATCACCTCGTGTTGCCGCAGAAGGATTTGGAACTGCGTGCCGTGCCACTCGTGCAGTTCATTGCCCTTGTCCCTCAGCTTCTGATCCATGAGGTTGGCAGAGTAGCGTTGCGCCTTGAGTGCCTGCCCCTTCTAGTTGTACCTGTTTTGCATCTCCTTGATGCCTGCTGCCACGGACTCTAGAAAGGACAGGTCCAAGACCATGCTAGCCGTGTCATCAACCTCTTCAAGTCGCTGGGACAACGGTGCCATGATGTGCTGGATCTCTTCATCGAGGTCAGCACTTACTGCCGCAGACGAACCAGGAGCTCCAAGACCAAGTTGGGCAAGGACCAGCGCCAGACTGCTCAAAGATGGTTGCGGGGCCACGGCCGAGGTGCCAAACTAGGGAGGAGGGCTCATGGTCTAAAGAGGAATCTTCTCTTTGACCACTACCCCCAGTCCGGGCACACTGTCGGAGGCCTTCCCTGGGGCCTCTCGAATATCCCCGACAGTATGTTCCCGGTCCTCCGCGTCAGCGATCATGGCAGCCTCTTCACGGCGTCCTTACTAATACTGGCAACCTCCTCTAGCAACTCTGGTTCCTCGGCCACTATGACTGCAAGCAAGATCAGCAAGGAACGGCAAAGAAATAATATGCATTGAAAAGTCAGAGACTTGAAGCAAAAATGAGACGAACAACAGAAGACGAAGAGCGAGCAGATTACCTGGAGATGCTTGCCGTGGAAGGGCATCGATTTCCCCGGCGACACCCATTGCCAGGACATGACCATCGCCCCCTTCCTCGGTAGTCACTACTTCAGCATGGGCCGATCCTTCCGCGGAGGCCCTTGCCGGGGATTTCTCGACTTGGACGTCGGGCAGGGTGAGCCCCTCCTGAGGCGCCTTGATCTGGACGAGCTCACCCTTTCCCTTGATGGAAGAAGGGACTCACTCTACCATGCCCTTGCTGGTGGGGAGGGTCCACCCCATACCATCATGCCATGGGCTGGGCCGGGGGCTTGGCGCGGAGTCATCCATGTTACCTCCCGTCAAGCCCGTGCCCTCCGAAGGCCCCGACTAATCCACTTGCTTGGCTCGCTTGGCCCGGTGGGCGAGGGTCTCCCCCTCATCTCTGCGAAAAACGACAAAGCAAGATTGGGTCAGCAAATCAACAAGTGCATGATACATCGACAAGAAGAGATGGCGTTTTCCTTACTCTGAGTCAATGAGCATGAAGCCCAGCGCGAACTCTATAGGCGGTGGAGTCACTCTGCCTCTCTTCGGGGGCGGAGGAGCGGTGCTTCCCGGCAGCTCCAAGCCTTTTGAGGAGACCGGGGACTCCTGCGAGGATGAGCTGTGCGAAGAGCTCGAGCTTGATTCAGAGCTGGGGTCGACCCCTATGATTGCTCGCCGGTTGGTGGGAGTGGTCTTGGCCCCAGAAAGACGAGAAGAATGGCGGCGCACCATGTCCGGCCCATTGCCCATAGAGATGGTCTTCTTCTCCCTCTTGGCGACGGGCGCCGGGACGGGGGCCGCCGTTCCCCGGCCAGGCCGCGTGCGGGGACATAGCTCCAGGTCTAGTTCAGGGGCTTGAGGGCCCGTAGTAAGCCACTCCTCCTTGGGCTTCTCCACCTCATCGGCCTCATCCTTTTCCTGGGCTTCCCCTACCACCGCGTAGAAGGCTTCGATCCCGGCAGGCTCGTCCCCGGCAGGATCGCCCTCGGCAAGCTCGTCCCCGGCAACTTCCTCCATGGCGTGCCCCTCACTCCTGCCATGAGAAGAGCCCTTGTCTTCGGCGTCATCCTCTTCTCCCTCCTCCACCCTTCTGGGCTTTGCCTTCCCAGCCGCTTGAAGCGCCTTGTCCTCCTTGATCTACCTCTTGATATACTCTGCTTCCACCATGGAGGTGCACTTGAACATGTTGCTCTCCACTCTGGAGGCCCTTTCCTCCAGACCAGAGACCCACTCCATCTCCTCATCAAGCTCCGACAGTTGCCAATCGTCCACAACTCCGTAAGCGTTGCAGTCAGGCATCCACTTCAAAATCTGGTCCAGGGCAGAATTGATATACAACGGGACGACCTTTGCCGGCATTTGGAATGGCCCAAGACTACCGAACAGCTATTCGCACAACCACGCATGACCGTAAACTGACAGGTTGTTGGTGAGGCCTGGGTACAGGTGCATCCTATCCCCTGCGTCTTCGTACCACCAGGCAAACATGTCCCTTTGCTGCAGCGGCGCAATGCAGCGTCGGAGGAAGTCAGCCCCCACCAGTTTGATGGTTAGCCCAGCAGCCTTGAGGCGAGCAATCCTATTCAAACCTGGGTGAAGCCTTTCATCGGTAAGGCCTAGCTTCCCCCAATCCTTGCCACGGACGACGCACTCCGTCCACACCCGGCAGTACTCTGGAGCATCCGCATCCTGAATCCAGCACTAATCTGCCCTCCACTCTTCCCATCTGCCGCGCTGCTGACCAGGAAGATAATCCAAAGCATTCCTCGCCACCCGGGGGATCCAACTTATATTTGCTTAGCGGTTATTCTTGTCCTCAACCTGCGGGATGAAAAAGTGCCTAAACAGGTCCACGCTGGGGGCTACTCCGACGAAGTTCTGACACAGATGGGTGAAAATCGCCATGCACGCCATTGCATTTGGCGTGAAATCAAAAAGGTGGAATCCGTATACCACCATCATCACCTCAATGAAATCAGAGAAAGGAGGGCTGAGGCCGCAAATGAAATATGCGCAGAAAAAGCAATATGAATTTGGCGGGTCCTCTTTCCCCTCCGCCAAAACCACAGGAGCACCATGCGTACCTCACGGCCAGGGTGTTGCTATCCAAGCTCGACGGGAAGAACACTACATCTTCCCACCGCTTCTTGTCTAGCTCCACCGCTTTCTTCCTTTTCCCCTCCGCCGTGGTTTCCTTCACGGCGTCCGGTCGCTTTCGCCTTCCGGCGGCTTTCTTCCCCATTCTTCGGGGCTGCGTGGAAGGTGGAAGGCTGGGTGGGAGATCGGAATTGAATGTGGGCACGGGAGTAGTCGCTTGGCTTGAGGAGGAAGATGATGGAGGGTGAAACGGATACGAATGAGCAGGGCCCTTCGCCTTTTTCTATTTTATGAGGAACGAACATGGGGGGGGGGGCGAGGGTGGCTCTTCGCTGCTTCCTCTTAGGAAGTTACCATTTTACGTTAACTGCTACAGTCCCACAACCTGCGGTAATTGCGCAGAGTGGATGTTGAGGCGACTGGTAATCATAACAAACCACTGCACACGCAGCGTTCCTTCGACACGTGTCTGTGCACTGTTTGGGGCCTAACACAACATGCCCGGCGACACGTATGGCTCAGGCCCGGGGGCTTCTGTCGGGGTACACAAACAGGGGTATATGTTTCCCCTGACTTGTGCATGGACAGTAGGCGTCCAACCCGGCAACACCAAGCATTCAAGACAGAACCATGCCAGGGAGAGAGGGCTCTTTTAGGAATCAAAGGGCGGATCAAGAAGACCAAGACAAGCCAAGACAAAAAGATATCACTAAGGAAAAACCTCCCTTGCCGGGCAGGCGAGCCCGGTCGGGTCGAGGCCACCCCGAAGACAAGTCCCAAGACTTCCCCGGCAAGGATTGCCGGGGCCGCTGGCGGCCTGCATCCCCGCCAAGGACCCACCGCTCCACCACTTCGCAACGGAAGTCACCCATCTGTGCGGTGTCGAGCCCCCAGATAACTAAGTGGCTATCTTTTGGCACGTGGCAGCCATTTAGGAGGAAGATCACCCCCATTTGACACCCGTCCAGAGGCGTGTCAAGCAAATAGGTGGAAGATGACTAAAGCGGCACGGCAGCCCTGCCAGGCCGCATCCACAGCATGACACATGGCAGCGCATTTAATGCGCTTTGTCCTAACTGCCAGAGTTAGGTATGATAGCACTGTTAGCTATCTAATCACTGGGTAATGACCATTTTCCCATTGTGGTAACCCCTTGGCCTATAAAAAGAGGACCATGGCAACCTTAGAAAGGATTCAGACACTCGTATACTCATACGCGCGTAGCTGCTCTTCCTCCAAGGCGACCTTGTCGAGCTCGAGCACTGCGCGTTCTTCACGGTCTCCACATCAATCCTCCAAAGCAGGAGTAGGGTTTTACGCTTCTCAGTGGCCTGAACCAGGGTAAAAACGACCAGTGTCACCACTGTCGTGCTGTCCTACGGCCTCCGCTCTTTGTGGAATGCGTCCTCCCCCCTGCCGAACCACAAAGGGGTCGATGGCCTCATAGGTGGCCGTGTTCTACAATGACAAACACCAACAAGACGAAGACCAGTGTTGCCACATCTTCCACACCAAAGTGGGCATCAATGGACGTTTCGGAACGGTCATCATCGACGGAGAAGTTGCCACAATTTGGCAAGTTAAGAGCTACGTTCCAAGCTACAATTGGTCAAGATGAAGCATCCCCATCCCTAAAAGGTCCAATGGCTTAGCGATTTTGGCACGATTCAAGTGGAGCATACCGTGCAAGTTTCCTTCAAGATTAGCGCATATGAAGACACCTTGGAGTGTGTTGTGGTCCCTATGTCTGTGTGCCATCTCCTCTTAGGAAGGCCTTGGCAATTCGACCGCGGCGTCATCCACAATGGAAGAACAAACCATTATAGCTAGGAATACGTGCTATGACCTATGCCACCAAGTCAAGTGATCGCTGACAAACAAGCATCCACCCATCATGCAGAGACTTGTGAGAGAGTGAACCACCACAAAGAGAGAGAGAGAGAGCGCCACAAGCCCAAATTGAGTGACTCTACAATGAGAGACAAAAACTTAGTCCTCCTAGCCACCAAAAGAGAAATGAGAGAAGTGTGTGAGAAGTCTTCAAGTGTCCTTCATTATGTCCTCGTATGCAAAGATGAAGCAGCAAGAACTAACACCTCTAACCATCTACCTTTAGTGTTGTCTCATTTGTTGCAGGAGTTCGCGGATGTCTTCCCCGTTGAGCTACCTCCCGGCCTTCCTCCTATACGCGGCATCGAACACCACATCGACCTCATCCCCGGTGCACCTCTTCCGAACAAGGCCCCGTATCACGTCAACCCTGAAGAAACCAAAGAAATACAAAGGCAAGTACAACATCTCATTAACCATGGGCATGTATGTGAGAGTTTGAGTCCTTGTGCCGTACCAATTATTCTTGTGCCTAAGAAAGACGGTAGTTTTCGCATGTGTTTCAATTGTAGACCCATCAATGCTATCACCGTTCGCTCTAGGCATCCCATTCCATGCCTTGATGACATGCTAGATAAACTTAGTGGAGCTAACATTTTCTAAAAAATTGATCTTAAAAGTGGCTACTATCAAATAAGCATACAAGAGGGTGATGAATGGAAAACCACTTTCAAAACAAAATTTGGTTTATATGACTGGTTAGTTATGCCTATGGGTTTATCAGAAGCACCCGACACTTTCATGAGAGTCATGAATTATGTTCTTCGCAAATACATTGGCATATGTGTTTTGGTCTACTTGGACGATATACTTGTGTTTAGCAGATCTCTAGAAGATCATGTCACCCATCTTAGGGACGTCTTGCAAGTGATTAGAAATGAGCGACTTTATGTTGATATGGAGAAATGCACTTTTGGTGTTGACAAGATTGTTTTCTTGGACTTTGTTGTGTCTTCCAAGGGTGTTCATGTTGATGAGTCTAAAACTGAAGCGATTAAAACATGGACACAGCCCACTAATTTGCAACGAGTGCGTAGTTTCCTTGGTCTAGCCGGCTTCTATTGTAGCTTTGTTAAGGATTTTAGCACCATTGCCTCATCATTGTATGCCTTGAGTAAGAAAAATGCACCCTCTGTTTGGGGACCATCTCAATCTACCGCATTTGTTGAGCTCAAATCTTTGCTTACACATGCCCCAATACTTGCATTGCCTAATTTGGACAAGACATTTGAGGTCCATTTTGATGCTAGTGGTAATGGTATTGGTGTAGTTTTGATGCAAGAAAAGCGGACCATTGCATACTTTAGTGAAAAACTTTCCTGAGCTCAAATCAACTATCGCATCTATGACAAAGAACTATATGCCTTAGTGCGAGTATTGCATTTTGGGAGCATTACCTTCGCCCGCATATATTTTTCATACATACCGATCATGAGACTATTAAATACCTTAAGGGTCAAACAAAGTTGAATAAACGGCATGCTAAATGGAGTGAATTTATTGAATCTTTTCCTTATGTGATCAAGTACATTAAGGGTAAATAAAATGTTGTGGCAATGCTATTTCCCGCAAGTGCATGTTAGTTACTCAACTTGAATTGAATGTTATTGTCTTTGAGCAAGTTAAGGATCTACATGCACATGATCCTTCGTTTGTGATTCCTTATGCCAAATGTCTTGCTAACACTTGTTGGGAGAACTATTACATCAAGAATGGCTATCTTAGGTGCGCTAACAAACTTTGTATACCCGAGTCTTCGCTTCATTTGTTAATTTTGCAAGAGGTTCACGACGGTGGACTTATAGGACATTTCGGGCGCGATAATACCTTTGCCACACTCTCCTTCAAGTACTTTTGTCCCAAGATGTTTTGCAACGTCGCACGCTTCACCAACCGGTGCTCTACATGCCGCAAAGCTAAGTCACAAGCTCAATCTCATGGTTTACTTATGCCACTCCCTATTCCATATCAACCATGGGGAGATATTAGCATGGATTTTGTGCTTGGATACCTAGGACTCAAAATAGCAAGGACTCGATATTTGTTGTTGTTGACCGATTCTAAAAAATGACACATTTCATCCCATGCAATAAGATAGACGATGCTTCACATGTTGCAAATCTTTTTTGTAGGGAAATCTTTAGGTTGCATGGAGTGCCAAGGACCATTGCGTCAGATCACGATGTCAAGTTCCTAAGCTACTCTTCAAAGACATTATGTGCCACGCTTGGCATCAAGCTACTATTCTCGACAGCCTATCACCCCCAAAGCGATGGTCAAACAGAAGTCTCCAATCGGAGGTTATCTACTCTCCTATGTGTGTTGATCAAATGAAACATCAAGGAGTGGGAGGAGTGCTTACCCATCACCGAGTACGCCTACAATCACGCAAGACACTCTACTACCGGCAAGTCCCCCTTCGAGGTCGTCTATGACTTCAACCCTTTGTCGCCCTTGGACATCCTTCCTCTACCACTCCAAGTATGAGCTCACATGGATGCTAGTGCAAGAGAAAGTTATCTCAAGAAAATGCATGAAGATACAAGATCTACGATCGAGCGTCAAGTACACCGCCTCGCCACCAAGCTCAACCTCAACAGGACCCCAATGGTGTTCAAACCGGGCGATCTAGTATGGCTACATCTCGGCAAGGACCACTTCCCCAACGAGCACAAGTCCAATCTACTAAAACGAGCTGATGGACCCTTCAAGGTGCTAGCACGCTACAATGACAACGCCTACAAGATCGATATCCCACGCGACAAGTACAACATAAGCGACATCTTCAATGTCAAGGACTTGACTCGATACCATGGCAATGAAGATCACAATCCGATGATGGTTCTCTCCCAAGGGGGGGAGATGATGTGGAGCATCCTTCCATCATCCCCATGGACTCTACACCAACACATCAAGCACCATGTGGACCTATGACAAGAGCTCGAGCACGTGCCATCGAAACCAAGGTGAACTCAATCCTACTCGAGATCGATATGGATATAAATGGAACTTGGATGCTACCTCACCAAAACACGCTATGTGTCATTAGGTACGAAGACCAATGCCACCAAGCATCTAAGGGACACCCCAAGGGAGTAGGAGAAGCACCCCAAGGCCACGAGGATGGAGAAGGAGCCAAAGAAGATGAAGGTAGCACCTCCCAGGCGACCCCATGCGCACAGGCCCTCCAAACCCTGTGCCCACGAGCCATCTAGAGAGTTTCTGTAGCTCGAACACTCACTCCCGTGCTCATGGCCTTAGGACCCCGTGTGCATGGGCCCTCGCCGCTGTAGCACCCCGTGCGCATGGGCGTATACCGTGATCATGGGCCCAACTTACCCCGTGCTCACGGGCCTCCCAGGTGTCAGCCAAGAGTGCCCTTTCTTGCCTCCCAAGTTGTCCCCTTCCTTCCCTTAGCTATATATCTCGGGTCTAAGACATTTGTTAGGGTTAGCAAATTATATGTGAGACATTGATAGAGCTTTTCTCCTTCTACCACTTGTCTTGGACATCAAGACCTCTTAGGAGAGGATCCCAAGTGGATTTCAAGACCTCCTTTTGGAGAAGACTATCATCAAGACCTCACCTCCTTAGGAGTGGGAAGAACCTTACCATTGTGCTTGTTTCCTTGGATTGATCTTGTATCCATGTGGATCTCAACTTTGCTATTCTAGTGGATGTGTGATTGAGTTTTGTTTGAGTGAATTTCCACTTTCTGTTCTTGCGTTCATCCCCTTTTCCCCTCCAAGTGTGAAAATATCTTCACTTAGGGTTCCAACCTACAACACGTACATGCTGAGCTTGGAAAAAGGAACTTCGAAAAGATACAATGCGAGGAATGTAAAGGAAAAGATAAGGAGTAAATTAAAAGAGGGCGGACTTGTCGTCGAGTTTATTGGCCCGAGCCGCTTCCTGCCACACATCTGCGTCTCCATGCTATTGACCAGCATGTCTTCGTTGATGGCAAAGTTGATATAAGATGCCTGCGACCTCAGCCCTTTTATGTGCTTGATGATTTCGACGGTCGACTCCTTTGAAGAGGTCCACGGCTTCCTTTTGTGTGGTTAAAGCCACCTGGGCATATTTATTCTTGTCTAGGTCTTTGACAGAAACCTACCGGTGCACAAGCCCGAAGTGCGTCCCTGCTCGGTCTAGCCAATCCCGACATTTCTGTTGTTTGGTGTTGGTGTCAAAATCGGCAGACCTCGGGGTAGGGGTCCCGAGCTGTGGATCTCGAACAGATGGTAACAAGAATAGGGAGACGATGTTTACCTAGGTTCGGGCCCTCTTAATGGAGGTTAAACCCTACGTCTTGCTCTTTTTTATATTGATATAGATGTATCAAGTATAGAGTTGATCTACCTTGAGATCGTAAGATGTTGTCTACTCTATGGCTAGGTGAATGATATTGCGTTGATGTGTTTTTTCTACAGGCTAAACCCCCTTGGCTTATATAAACGCCTAGTAGGGTACCTAGGCTTACAAGGTCTGTATCTAGGCACAGGGTGGCATGGGAAGTCTTGGAGTATATGACAAGTCTTCGACAGATGTAGTCTTGATTATGCCCCCTACGTACAACCTCCTAAGTCCTTCTTGTGAATGGATGAGGGCCCATCAGCCCAGTCCGAGGAACATGGGCTGACTAGGTTAGTACCCCCTAGTCCAGGACACCATCAGTAGCCCCTGAACGAGCCTGTGATGCAAACGACAATACTTCAGACCTGGGGCCTTCGGCTTGACAGGAGAGTTCTTCTCCAAACAGTCTTTGGAAATCATCAGCTCCTCCTAGTGGACCCGACCCCGACATGTGGCACCGGTTTCCTGACCTTGATTATCACGCCTTTACAGGGAAACAAGTTGCTTTATTGGCGAAACATCGAAGCGTCGGCCTCTTCCCCTTTTTTGATCATGGGCTAGTCGTGCAAATCCACCACACAGTCACAACCCTTCCTTCCTCAGCAAATCACGCAAGCGCTCCACTTTTCTCAAGTCCATCTTTGAGGGCCTTCCATGGCGAGTGGTACAGCTCTTCAAGGCGCCCTCACGGCCCCATCAAAAGCGATTGGGGAAGCTGTGCCATCTCACGCTGTCAGAAACGGGACTCCGGGGACCTAAAAATGGTTCGAACTCTGGGGTGTGCACGAAGAACTCCACTAAGCTTCAGCCCACTGCCCGCTACCTCACGGAGATGCTCCAATGTGCCAGAGCTCAAGGAAAAGAACACGGACCAGGCAGTTTACCCAGGTTCAGGCCACCTTGCGGTGTAAGACCCTACTCCTGCTTTGTGTGGATTGCCTTGTGAGGGAGGATGAATGTGTGGGTACAAGTGGCCTCGGGAGGCTTCAGGAGCGTCTCCGGGCTTGAGGGTGGATGAACTCGATCTCACCAGATCCCTCTCTAAGGTGGAGACCTAGCTATACTTATACTAGCCTTGGTCCTCTTCCCCCAAAACACTAGGCAGGAAGGGTTTCCACAATGCCCAAATTTGAAGGGGGACATCAGTACAACTTATCCTTACTAAAGGTGGTCTCCGCCTGCCAAAGTCCTCTGCCATGATATAGGTGGGCTCGGCGATGACCTCTATCCTTGCAAGCCCGCCGTCCTGATCTTCTAGCACAAAAGTAGCAACCTTTGGGGATTCCCTCGGGAACCGCTGCGCTGCCCTTGCTCCGTTAACACGAAAGGGGAAAACATCCTTATCTGCACCTGCTGGCGCCCTTATGGCTCCGCTCATCGTGGCTCGTGTTACCCACATGCAGCGAGAGGCAGGCTTGGAGAGCCTAGATATATCCGCCCCGTGAGGTGCCTCGGGTGGAAGCCTTGGGAGGCCGCCCTGCGTGAGCCCCTCGGGAGCTCTTGATGACCCTTGTTGAAGTTTGCCTCGGGAGGCGGGGGCCCTCGGGAGGGTCTTGCTCGTGAAGCCTTGAAAGTAGGCCGCGCTGGGCACACGACATGCGCCATGCCCGGGCCAAAGGCAGACGGGCCTGGGTACCCGAAGTCCCCCCGGCCCGATAGTAGCCCGTGGGCCCGCAGTGCACACGACTCCACCCGCGGTGGAGAAAGAGGGGGCAAAGCGACCTGCGCCCCAACCGCATGCGGGCTAGGCTCGATGCGTGGCACACGGGGGGGGGGGGCGCCCCCACTTCCCTGCGATGCCTCATCAACTGCCTAGGCTGACATAAAGCTGGCAAGTGCAGGTTGCGCAGCCATCATTACCTTCCCGCACGCCTATCTTTCGACTCCTTCCTTCTCGAGCAAGCTTGCGCATCCTTCGCTGGACCTTCGCCGCTATCGCCCCATTGTGCCACCATGGCTCCTCTGAGCAAGAGGGGTAAGGTGGAAGTGGTGGCGGACAGCCGAGCGGGGCTGGAGGCCGCCCTAGGCGGGTCTACAGTGCTCAATCTCGATGGGCTTGACAAGGTCCGCCCGATGATCATGGATGACTTCAATGAGTGGGGGTAATAAAGGTTTGGCCCGCTTCACGACCTCTCGCTGATGTGGACGCCACCACCATCGCCATTTATCTTCCCGCGATCTTCTCTGGGTCGCTGCCCCCGTTCTCAGATTTCTTCAATGCCGTGCTTTTGCACTATCAGGTGCATGCGCTACACCTAGACACAAGATCCATCCTCCTCCTTTCAGCCTTCACCTTCCTATGCGAAGCCTTTGTGAGTGTGGCTCCTTCGGTGCTGCTGCTTCGTCCTTTCTTCTACCTTCGGCTCACCACCGTCAACCAGTGCTCCGGGTGTGTGTCACTCTGTGCCGTGGCCGCGATGGCAGGCGACGGCATTGACATGGAGATCAACCACGAAGTTGATGGCCTTAGGCGGCAATGGGTATAAATGGAGGTGGCCCATTATGTCCCCCTGCTGTTGATCCCGTCATCCTCGGCCGTGGCGATTTTTGGATGGGGGCACGAGAGGCTTGACAAGCCGAGGCTTTCGCGGGTCCTAGCGAGAATGGCCGACCTGAGGGCGGCGGGAGTGATAGTGAAGATGGTGGTGAAGGAATTCATCCACCGGCGGATTGCCCCCCTTAAGCTCCACTCCCGCCCCATGCGGGCCTTCGCCGGCCCAGAAGACAGGACGCGGCTCCAAACGGGCTGCCTGTCTCTCGACGTGTTAAGAGGGATTCTCCAAGTCCTAACCGACGAAGATGCTAGCAGGCTCTCTGAGGAAGGGTACCCTCTGTACAACTACACAAGCAAGGAGACCTTCGCTGGGAGGATGCCGCGATTCGGTCAGTGGGGGTTGCTTCCCAAAGTCACATGGGGCCTCGGGACAACCCCTTCCTAGTGGTCCTAGGGCCTGAGAGCCCCACAAGCGTGACACCCTTGGCCGCAACGGCGGAGGGCGGTGGCAGCCCGTCTCCTCGTGTCGCCCGGCAACATCCCCCTCCATCAGCCGACACCGATGGCGTCGCCCCGCGAGGGGGCAGGCCACCATTCCATGCGCGATAGGCGGCATGCAAAGCCCTAGTGCGAGGGTCCCCGGGTCGCATGACCCCGGGAGGAGGATCCGGTGAGAGAGAGGCACCGACGTGCTGCCAAGGACATTGAAGAAGAGGAAATGGGTCGCGATGGACGAGTAAGAACTTCGCCCCTTTTGCCCCTCGCGCAGCAGGCATCCCTAAGCCTTCTCTTCCCACAGGTCCTCTTCAGGCGAGAAGCTCAGGGAGCCCCCAAGCCGAGTGGCCGCCTATACGCCGCCTGCCGCGGCCGTGGGGCATGGCGAGGGCATGGTTCCCCAAACCACCGCGGTCGTGTTAAGGCGACGGGAGGCCTCTCCGCACCACACCAGAGGCGCGGGGCATGGGGCGACTATGCACCCCTCGGTCCCTAAGGGCGGCCCTGCGTGTGTGGGGATGACGGCGGTTCTCCCGAAGGAACCCCCGGTTAGCGGCTCCTCCGCCTCCCCGGCGCCCACCGTCGGGGCCAGCACCAAGCAGGCACAGGCGGGGCCCTCGACTGCTATGCCTGCTTACATCGGCACCCGAGGCAGCCGTGGGCTGACAAATTGCTTGTGAGAAGGCATTGAGCCTGTGGGGCGCACCGCCCTCCCCAGGACGAACAGAAGTGGTGCCAGCCAGCTTCCAGCCCCTGACGAGTGCGGGCGAGCCCTCTTGTGCCGCGGTAGTGGGTGGGAGCGCTGGGCTTAGCCTTGGTTGGGCCTTAGGCTTTTGACCGGCTGGGCCATAGTCAGCCACGATCTCTTGCAGAACGCGAAGGGCACGCTAAGCCAGCTCGAGGCAGAGCCTCATGACGTCGACGCGTGCCTCACGGACGAGTTCCTGCACCTGGCGCGCGGGTGGCACCTACATGAAGTCGTAGTTAAGTTTAGCCATGTCCAGCATGAGTCCACCCACTCGAAGGGCATGGGGTCCACCACTACGGCGAAGGAAGCCTGCGAGCGCGCCCTTCAGGAGGCCGAGGTAACAGACCGGCGTGCGTGGCCGCGGAGGCCTGCGAGCAGGAGCTTCTGGCTTCAAACACCGTCTTGGAGCAGCAACTCCGGGAACAAAGAGATGCCCTCTCCACCCATGTCGCAGGCTTTGCATCACGCGAGGCGGACCTCCGTGCCCTTGAGTAGGAGTTCACCTTGACATCTTTCGAGCAGAGCCTGGAGCAAGAGCGGTTGGAGGCGCTGGACCACGATGTGACCGCAGCCATGGCCTCCTACGCCCAGCACATGGAGAAGGCCAACGCCAACCTGGCGGCCAAGGAGAAGAGGATCCAGGAGGACGCTGACTCGAAGATCGAATAGAACCACAAGGCGCTTGCCAAGGACTACAACAATAAGTTGACACTGCAGGAGGGCCGCTTTAAGACACGGCGACAGGAGCTGCTGCATGAGATAGATGGCCTCAAGGAGGTGCTGACTGAGGCTGAAGGGCGACGAAAGGCCGCGCTAAAAGCCCAGGCCACCGCCGAGGCTGAGCTGGCATCGCTTTAGGAGCAGGTGGGAGGCATCATGTCGCTCATGGAGCGGGCGACGGATGAAGCGAACCGGGCTCGGGGGTTACAGCATACACGCTCCAACATGTTCCGGGACCTCGAGATGACGGCTCGTCGTGCCCTGGGCTCCATCTGCAAGGAGGATGTTTCCAGCCCGCTCGTGCCCAATGACGGCGGCTACCTTGCTTTCTTCACCAAGGTTGTGGAGCGGCTCGAAGGGGGCACAGAGAAGGTGGGCAATCTCATCAAAGAGGAGAGCCGCGACCTCCTCGCCCAAGCCTCGACGCGCGTCTTCAGCTACCTCTTCTGCTTCGACCGCGACTTCAATTTCGAGGCCGTGATAGCCCCTGTCCCTGATGTGATCCGTGCCACCCTCGGGGAGTGGGTGGAGGACCATGTGGATGCGCTGAGTGCATGGTTCGGTCCTGACGGCCACGAAGACCAATGCGAGGCCAAGGAATATGAAGATGACGGTGAACAGGAAGATGACGGTGATGAGGGCAAGGAGGTCGCGTCTCCTTAGGTCGCCCCTCTCTTCTTTCCTGCCGATACCTCGTTATGACCCCGTGGGGCGTGAGGAACATTTTGCTAGCATCCTTAATGATGTACCAAACAACATTTGTGTTCTCATGAGGCTTGTTTTTCCTTCGTGCCTACTTTTGTGTTATGTGTCATTAGAACACAGCCCCCGAGTGGTGCTCGGCCATCGCTGGTGTGCTAGGTCGCGATGCCTAGGCAAGGCTAAGAGGTGAGAGCGTCGGGGCTAGCGAGTGCTCCTGAGGCGAAATGTTTGGGGGGCAGCGCGTGCTTGTTGGCTCTCTCATGTGCGTCGCGCGAGGACATTAGACACCAAGGCCTTGGTGGGGTGGTGCACGCAGGAACAGGCCCGCAGCCCAGAGCCCGGCTGCCTGGGCTCTTAACGCTGCTGGGACTGACCCCAGCGCAAGCACCATGACAAGCCCCTGCTCGAGTGAGGCTCATGAGAGAGGTTTCGGGCGCGCGTGACCGACGAAAAGAGTGAAATCCAATAAAACGCCGCAAGGAAAACAAAATTCTTTTCTTAGGGAAGATGCAAACATGATAGTCTATATTTAGGGAAATTGCAAGCTTGTTTACAAGCGAAAAGGAAAATGGCTACCGCATCCGGCACCACATTGGTCTTCCCGCTAGCGCAGAGCATGGGGCCTCCACTTGGGCGTGGGCATGATCGCTGTTTGATTGTTCCGCCAGCGTGGAGCATGGGGCTTCGACTTGGGCGTGGGCATGGTTGCGGTTCAATAGTTCCGCCAGTGCAGAGCATGGGGCTTCCAGTTGGGCATGGGTGGGAGCCCCCGCGAGGCCGAGGGGCGGCGCATGGGGAGACTCCGGGGTGTGTACAACCCCACCTCATTCTTACGTGAGAGGGCAACGGGTAGAACTTGCGAAGGTGCTGGATGTTCTAGGTGTTTTGCATCGGAACTCCATCCTTCATCTCCAGGTGTGCCGCGCCTGGCCTTGAGACATGGGCCACCCTGAAAGGGCCTTCCCACATGGGCGAGAGCTTGTGGAGGCTCTCCCTGGAGAGGATTAGCCGCAAGAAGAGGTCCCCGACCTCAAGAGTGCGAGGAAAGATGTTGCGTCTATGGTAGCACCGCAGGGCCTGCTAGTAGCTCGCGGTGTGAAGGGCGGCCTGGCGGCGGACCTCCTCGAGGAGCACAAGATCGGCCTGCTACGAGTCGTCCTGGCATGCCTTGTCTAACGCCAGGACTCGCGGGGAACCATGCTTGAGCTCCGAGGGGAGGACCGCTTCGGCATCGTAGATGAGGAAGAAGGGGGTTTCGCTGATGGACTTGGTCATGGTGGTGCAAATGGACCACAGCACAGACTGTAGCTCGTCCAGCAAGCCTTTGCCACAGCCCTCAAGCTTCTTCTTGAAGCTCCTCGTCTTGAGGCCCTTGAGGACCTCAGCATTGGCACGGTCAGCCTATCCATTACTTCGCGGGTGTGCCACCGAAGTGTAGGATATCTGTCTAGCACAATATGACCTGAAGAGACTGCTTGTAAACTGGTAGCCGTTGTCGGTGATGATACGATTGGGGACACCGAATCGGTTCATGAGGCCCTCGATGAACTTGACAGCCGAGCCTGCTGGGATGGTGCGCACGAGCTCCACCTCCGCCCACTTGGTGAACTTGTCGATGGTGATGTAGAGGTAATGGTAGCCACCAGCCGCGCAAGGGAATGGGCCCAATATGTCCAGTCCCCATACCGCAAAGGGCCATGAGAGTGGGATTGTCTAGAGCCCTTGGGTGGGCTGGTGGATTTCCATGACGTGGAACTGGCAGGCTTCGCAGGATTGGACCAGCTCAGCAGCATCGTGGAGCGACGTAGGCCAGTAAAACCTATTGCGGAACACCATCCCACGAGGGTGCGCGAGCAGGAGTGGTGCCCGCAGTCTCCCCCGTCGATGTCGGCTAGTAGCTCGCGCCCTTGTTCTTCTGAAATGCACCACAGCAAAAAGTCATTGGGGCGCTTGCCGTATAGCTCGCCGTCTCGTAAGAAGTAGGCAGTGGCCTGCCGGGCCACACGCTCTGCTTCTGCATCCTCCTCCAGCAAGGTGCCATGGAGTAGGTAAGCCTTGAACTCCTCGGTGTAACCATTTGGCTCAGGTTCCAACGCCAACAGAGGTGGGCTCCGGAGGTTGGGCCGCAGGCTGGCGCGCCCGTGGGTGGCACGGGTGGGAGCACCTCGAGGAGAAGTGTCGGGCGGACAGCCGGGGGTGCAGCTGATGGCGTGAAAAGCCTCTCCCCGAAGACTCCAGGGCTTTGGGGCTCACGGCGGGATGCTCGCTTGGCGATGTCGTTGGCTTCCTTGTTAACGCCGCGCGGGACGTGCTATAATTCCAAACCCAAAAAATGCTTTTCAATTTTATGTACCTCCTCTAGATACGCCGCCATGTGCTCATCCTTTAGCTTGCACTTTTTATTCGAGAAGTTAACAAGGAGTTGGGAATCGCCCTTGATGGTGAGGCGCTTGATGCCCAATCCGGCGGCGGCCTTGAGGCCGGCGACCAGGCCCTCGTACTCCGCAATGTTGTTGGAGACCTTTTCGCCACACTGGAAGTATAGCTGGATGGCATAGTAAAGCTTGTCTTCGATCAAGGAAATGAGCACGACCCTAGCAACCGTGCCCCGCATGGAGATAGTGCCATCGGAGTGCATAACCTAACCGATGGGCACCTCATCCCCGGGCGATAGGGGTTGGTCCTTGCGAGGCTCCCCATCACTGGTATCCGTCCATTCCACCACAAAATCGGCAAGTGCCGCTCCCTTGATGACCCTGGTGGTAGAGAACTCCAACTGGAAGGCCTACAATTCGATGTTCCACTCAGCACCTCGGTCGGTGGGCGTTGGGGCTGTGCAACACCTTCTCCAGGGGGTACGCAGAAACAACCATGATGGGGGGGCCTTGGAAATAATGGTGCAGCTTCCTGGAATCAACCAGGAGCGCAAGGAGAAGCTTCTACTGCATAGGATGGCGCACGCACGTCCCTTAACACCGTGATGACAAAGTACACGGGGTGCTCGACGAGGCGTGCAGTGTCGGTGGCGCCCCGCCTGCGGGGGCGCGAGGGGCCCGGGATCCTCACGAAGCGAGGGAGGCGTGGGGAGCTCGGGCGCCATCTTGGGGGAGCTTGGGGGCGCAGTCTTGTAGCGTTGCAGGCCCGCGATGCCCAGCAGGCTCGCGGGGCCCGTGGGGCCTTCCTTGGATGCTGACGCACTCTTCTGGGACCGCCACATGCGCGGCATTGGCCATATGTGGAGTAGCTGCCAGGTAGAGCACCAGGGGCTCACGGAAGCGTGGTGCTACCATGATGGGCGGGCTCGTGAGGTACCTCTTGAGGTCTTCAAAGGCTGCGTCCGCCTCCGGGGTCCATTCAAAGTAACCCGTCCTCTGCATCAGCCTAAAGAAGGCAAGGCGCGCTCGCTGGGCATGGAGATGAAATGCCCCAGCGAAGCCATGCACCTTGCCAGCTTCTGCACCTCCTTGAGGGTCTAGGGGTGCATTTTTTCAATGGCCTTGATCTTTTCAGGATTGGCCTCGATCCCTCGGTGGGAGACGAGGAAGCCGAGCATCTTCCCGGAAGGAACTCCAAAGATGCACTTGTCAAGATTAAGCTTCAAGCTGACCATGCGCAGATTGGCGAACGTTTCTTCCAAGTCTTCGATCATCATTCTGGCCACATGTGACTTGACCACGATGTCATCAATGTAGGCCTCCACGTTCCTTCCCAGCTGAGGCCCCAGAGTGATGTGCATCAACTGCTGGAAGGTGGCGCGGCACTCCTCAGGCCGACGGGCATGCAGGTGTGGCAGTACACACCACGCGGGGAGATGAAGGCGGTTTTCTCAACATCCTCCATTGCCATCTTGATCAGGTGGTAGCCCGAGAAAGCATCCAAGAAGCACAATAGGTCGCATTTAGCAGTGGAGTCCATGATCTGGTCGATGCGCGGGAGCAGAAAGGGATCCTGCGAGCAAGCCTTGTTGAGGCTTGTGAAGTCGACGCACATGCGATCCTTCCTGCCCTTTTTGGGGACGACGACCGGGTTGGCGAGCCACTTAGGGTGGCGTACCTCTCGTATGACCCCAGCTTCGTGTAGCTTGTGTACCTCCAGGACAATAAATGCCTGCTTCTCCGGCGCTTGGCGCCGCGCCTTTTACTTGATGGGGTGAGCGTTGGGGCACACTGCCAGGTGGTGCTCGATCACCTCCCTCGGGAAGCCGGCCAGGTCAGATGCCTTCCAAGTGAATACATCCTTGTTTGCCCGGAGGAAAGCGATGAGCGCATCCTCCTATTCTGGGGGAAGGCCGGCGCCGATGGTGAAGATGGGGCCAGAGCCGCCGCCGCCGATAGGCACCTTCTTTGTTTCGGCGCGGTCGTTGGAGAACAGTTGCTTTTTCCTCGCGGGCGCGGCCTCCGGGGCTTCCACCATGTCTTCGGCGCCAGGGCGGAAAGCAGCCGCGGCCCCATAAGTGCGCTTGAGGGCTCGAACCACATCCCTCTTGTCCCAAGCTATGGTAATGATGCCGCCACTGCCGGGCATCTTGACAACGTTTTAGCCTGGATTGGTTGCCGCCATGAACTTGGTGAGTGCAGGGTACCCCAAGATGGCATTGTACGGGAGCCCGATGTAGGCCACATCAAAGTCGATTATCTTGGTGTGGTAGTTGTTGGGGGTGCCAAAGGTGACGGGGAGGCGCACCTGCCCCAGGGGGGTGGTGGAGCTGTCCGTCACCCCTGAGAAGGGGCGCGTTGGTGCCAACTGATCCCAGGGCACCTGGAGCATCTCGAAGGCCTCGATGGAGATCACATTGAGGCCAGCACCCCTGTCGATGAGGTTCTTGGTGATCGCGACGGGGCTGATGGGGGGGTGCAAAGCATGGGGAGTGCGCCGGTGGCAACTACGGACTTGGGGTGGTCACAGGAATCGAAGGTTATGGTGTACTCAGGCCGCGCGCGTGGCCATGCAACTTCGGGCTTGGTCCGCTCGGCGTTAGCTCCGCGAAAGAGTTGCTCGGAGGGGCGGTTGGACGCGGGCACCTGGGACCCACTGAGGATGCATGCGACTGCACGGGGCCCTTGGAGCACGAAGCGGGTAGCAAATCGACCGTGGAGCTCGCCCCAGGAAGAGACCGATGCCCGGGGAAGGCTGAGGAGTCAGGAGCACGGGGCGCCTGTGAGAGCTTGGGGGAACCAGTTTGCCATGGCCCTATTGCCACCGCCCGCCGCCAAGATGATCTGGGTATAGAGCCGAAGAAACTCCTCGGGGCCAGCCGCGCCATCATAACGCGGGGGCAGCGCTGGCCTAAACCGCGCTGGCCAATCCACTTTGCACAGGCCAACGGTGAAAACCGGGCAGCCTACCACACCCAAGAAAGCGGTGGGACAAGCGGTGACTGGTGCAGGCTTGGGGGAGCGGTGACGGCTGCCACCTCCAGCGCGCATCACCGGGGCGATGCGGGTCGCCTGGCGCTCGCCACGGGCACAGCGATCGTCGGCCATGGGGGTGCGGAGCAGGAATCAAAGCCAAGTGGAACTCAGGCACACCCCTACCTTGCGCGCTAAATGTCGGATACGGGGCTCCAGGGATCCAAGAAATGGTTCGAACTATGGGGTGTGCATGAAGAACTCCACTAAGCTTCGGCCCGCTGCCCGCTACCTCACGGCGATGCTCCAATGTGCCCGACCTCAAGGAAAAGAACACGGACCAGGCAGTTTACCTAGGTTTGGGCCACCTTGCGTTGTAAGATCCTACTCCTGCTTTGTGTTGATTGCCACGCGAGGGAGGATGAATGTGTGGGTACAAGTGCCCTCGGGAGGCTTCTGGAGCATCTCCGGGCTTGAGGGGTGGATGAACTTGATCTCACGGATCCCTCTCTAAGGTGGCGACCTAACTATACTTATACTAGCCTCGTTCCTCTTCCCCCCAAAACTCTAGGTGGGAAGGGTTGCCACAACTGCGAAATTTGAAGGGGGACAGCATTACAACTTATCCTCACTAAAGGTGGTTTTCGCCTGCCAAAGCCCTCTGTCGTGACACACCGACGGGCCCGGCGGGGACCTTCGTCCTGGCGAGCCTGCCGTCCTGATCTTCTAGCACCAAAGTAGCAACCTTTGGGGATTACCTCGAGAAGCATTGCACTGCCCTTGCTCCCTTAGCACGAAAGGGGAAAAAATCCTTATTTGCGCCCGCTCGTGCCCTTCTGGCTCAGATCGTCATGGCTCCCGTCACCCACATGAAGTGCGAGGCGGGCTTGGCGAGCCTAGATATATCCGCCCCACGAGGGGCCTCGGGAGGCCGCCCTGCGTGAGGCCCTCGGGAGCTCTTGATCACCCTTGCTGAAGTTCGGCTCTCGAGGCGGGGGCCCTCGCAAGGGTCTTGCTCATGAAGCCTTGAAAGTGGGCCGCGCTGGGCCCACGACATGCGCCGTGCCCGGGCCGCAGGCAAATAGGCCTGGGTACCCCCAGCCCACAGGCCCGACACACGCCTTCATCTTGAGCGCCTAGCCAAGCAAGGATATCTGCCAGATTCAGATCTGACGGAGACCCGCATAGGATTAACGTGCATGAATGGTCAGGTTCATGCAGAGAATCACCCGTCCCCATGAGAGGGCGAAAGGGTATGTTTCATCTCCTTGTTACGCAGCTTAGGGTTTCCCATTCACCCCTTACTTTGAGGTCTGCTAGAGTTCTATGGGTTGTAGCTTCATCACTTCTCCCCCAACTCCATTTTATATATTGCATGGTTCGTCGCCCTTTGCGAGATGCACCTCGGATGCAATGCACACTTTGGGCTATGGCAAAGGTATTTCTACATAATGCCTTGCGCCCCTGCCGAGAAATTATATGAGGTCGGGGCAGCCAAAGTTTGTTGAATCGAGGGGACTGAATACCCATCTGGCACACCTCGGGAGGACACCGATGTATGGTCATCAAGTGGTTTTACATAGATGATGTTCCCCTCCTAGAACCAGTTCGACCCGGACTCCCCTTGTTCTCCATAGAGCCCATGAAGAGGCGTTACAGCTAGAGGCCACAGGGCCCAGGCTCCAAGGAGAGTGCCGAGGTAACCCAGTTGGCAGCTCAAGTGACCCAGTTGACACGCACCGGCCTCACCATAATTGACAAAATGGCCACATCGATAGACCGAAGAGTCCAACCACTTTGGCAATGTCCTCATCTGTTGTGGGAGTTCAACGAGACCGATAATTCTTCATGAACCATTCGGGAGAGTTTCTACGACCAAGCGGCCTTTGACAGTGCTGGCCGACATCTATCATGGAGCAACGGAGGACTTTGCCCAGTGTTAGTTCCACGATGGAATGTCCTATAACAATCCCGCCGACATAGTAAGCATTATTTTGATCCCCTTGTTTATCCGAGTTGTTTCCAATATCTGATCCGGTGTTTTACTGGTTTCTCGAATAGAGATGGAGGCATTGGCTTGAAAATGTAAGCAGCCTAGCACTAGAGCTGGAGTTGCACTACCGGGTGGAGGACCACCTCTACAATGAGGACGAAGATTTGGCCCTTATTTATGAAGGGAGAAAGTTCTTTCTAGAGAGCCTTGATGGTTCAAGGGTGGTGATTACTGCCGATGCACTAGGGACGAGGCTGGCTTCATCGGTAAGACCCCCTTTATGTAATCGAAAGCGAGCCACTCGTCCTCCAGCCCCTAGCCATCTAACTTCTCCTCCAAAGGGGCGCATTCAAAATGCCAACACAGAGAAACGAATCCACAATAAAGGCCCCCGCGGGAGGCGCAAGAAGTGCAGGCCGAGGTCACATGGGCGGGCGAAAGTGCCCCCTTAGTTACCAGGTAATTCCTTGATCACTGCTTGTGTAAAAATACTTCAGATTCTAACTTCTTCGATTATTCGTAGGTAGCCCTCGCCTTCCTTTTTGGCAACAAGCATGAGTGCTGAGGGGACAACAGCCCCGCATGAGGAGACATGAGCAAGTACTACCATCGATGTTACCACCGAGGTCCCTTAGCTTGAGACTCGGTGACTAGCTCGGTTACTCCACCCAAGATTCAATGTGCCACAAATTATCATGGGCGGAAAGCTTCTCTAAGGAATTCAGCTTTCTCAGATGAGGAGTTCAACGCCCTCAGTGCGGTAGATGCATACCTCGGGGCGACCCGAGGTGCCGTCGATCAGTCGTAGGACGTCCTCTCACGGGGTTTGTAGGTAAGGATTCTCCCGAGTTCTTGTTGCTACAGGATTCCGCGTATTTCCTTATGTGTTTAAAGACAAATAAGATAACCGATTACAGTAATATCCCCAAAGGCTTGGTATGGGCTAGTAGGGCCGTAGCAAGGCTTGAATACATAATTTGTGCCTGCTGCGTTTAACAGGAGGCCCGGTTGAAGAATGATCAACTAACCAAAGCGCTGACCCAAACCAAGGGAAGCTGGATGCTGCCTTGACCGAGGTGGAGTAAGTGAAGAAATTCACCAGAGAGGCAGACGATAAGTGCTTTCTCGGGCGTCCATTGGTGCTATTAGAAAAATAAGATAGCCCTGACGGCATTATCCCTTGTAGCAGCGGAAGCTCCGGGTCATCTTGAAAGAGACCTTAAGCAGGCCCACGAGGATTTGATATATGCAGAATCGCCGAGTCAGGCAAACCAACATGGGATTACTCAAAGAGTGGATAGTGTCAACGCGCTCAGAGCTGAGAATGCTAGACAAGCCCAGTAGATTGAGAGCTTAAAAGCTCAACTGGCCGCTACAGAATCGAAGAATCGTCGAACTGATGACATGATTTTTGGTAAGTCCTGATTTTAAAGAATGTGTTTGGCATGTAATGTAACCGTGGTGATTAGCAGGCTAAATGTGTTCCTCTGACAGCTTCTCTGTCTGGTTTACCTCCTGATGCCCGGGGTCCGGTGTCCGAATACATAGCGGCTCATCTATCCATGGTGCATGAAAGTGCTAAAAAATCGATGAAGGATGTGTACCAGGCTTTATGGCCCAAAGTGCTATAGGTTCCCGAAGACATGTCCGCCCTAGCCGAACAAGTGAGAAGAGCTTGGCATTGGATCTAGGCTTGGAAGGTATCTGCATGTAGAGAAGGTGCAAGGGAGGCCTGGGCCATGGTGAAGGCACATTATATAGGTATGAAGACAATGGAACTAGCAGAGTTAGGACCCATGTAGTCAGACGGGGAGGAAATACCCACTAGCCGCGTGTATGAGATTGTTATGCCTGTTGCATGATTTTCACAGAAGGATTGAGATCTAGACACCTTGATAGATGGTCTAGATCCTGTGTAATAGCTAGGTATGACTTTATGTATCCAGGTACTTTAGGTCGATGATTAGACTGCGCTTCCGAATTCTGTCACCCAGGCATCGGCTTCCACCTCCTTGGCCAATGGCTGAGGAGTGTCCCATACTACTGGCCGAGGTCATCAGACTAAGTGCTTCAGGTGATGAGGAAATCCGGCTATACAGCTAGAGAGACAAGAGGGTGGCGGAAAGTTATGTTATAGTACTTTTTAACGTAACAAACATCTTCCGAGAAAAATAGTTCTTCCAACAATTCCTTTCCTCGGGTGGTTGTATCGAGTACATAGGTCCGAAGACGGGTGACCTCAGAGGTAAAGCCCCTGGTCGGGATTTAAAAGCCCCCTCCACTTTAACCCTATCTCATGGCCGACCGATTTGTATTTCAAGACTCTAGCTTTTGGCTTTGTCCGACAGAGGTACTACACCGAATGACCCAGGAGTAACAATCAGAGCGGTGCTTGTCGGCGTTCTGGGATCGGGGGTACCCATATTTGCTTGCTTGCGGCCCAGGACACAGACTCATCGACGGCCCCGTAGGGCCCAGCTACAACACCCCCAAGACAAGACCCTCGCGAGGACCCAGGCCTCGCGAGGCGAACCACACCAAGACCTCTAGAGGAGCGGCCTCCCCAGGCTGCCTCCCGAGGAGCGGAGATCTCTATGCAAGCCTTCCGCCTCATGAGGCTATGATGATGTGAGCCATGACGACCAAGGCCAGGCGGGCGCCAGTGGGCGCAGAGGGGACAGTTTCCTCTTCGGGGCTAAGGGAGCAAGGGCAGGCACAGGTTCCCGAGGAAAGCCCCAAAGCTTTCCATTCTGGTGCAACGAGACCAAGACCACGAGCTTGGCAGGATGGATGTCATCACCGAGACCACCACTGCATCATGGCCAAAAGCTTTGCAAGCGAAGACCACCTTTCATTAGGATAAGATGTACTCCTTCTCTCCCTTCAAAATTGGCCATTGTTGAATCCCTTCCTGCCCAAGCTATGAGGGAAGAGGACCAAGGCCACTATAAATATGGGCTAGCCATCACCGTAGAAAGGATCCCCGGATTAGACCCCTGACCAACCCATCATCACCACTTGAGCCCTCGTGAGGCTGCTCATCCACTGTACTAGTTCATCCTCTACCTTCTCGTGAGGCCAATCCACCAAAGGCTGGAGTAGGGTTTTACACAAGGTGGCCCGAACCTAGGTAAATCTCTGTGTTGTTTCCTTCCGCATGATCCAGCATACTTGTCAAGATCAGGTCATGGGCATGGTGAGCTAGAGTCATGGTGAAGCGAGATCCTTCATTCACGCCCCTGAGTTCGAACCATCTTGTGTCTGCGGAGCCCTGAATCCGACATTTGGCGCGCCAGGTAGTGGCGTGTCGAAGCTCCGCCTCTTCACCAACCACGCTCCGTACTCGCCCCGCCGTGTTGATGGAAAAAGCTTGCCAAGATCATGCTGAGCGTTGGGCCACTCGCGTCACCCAGGCTGTGCCCCTCGGCCGCGGTACTGCTCACCGCACTGTTCCTCCCTCGGCTAATGTGGTCACTGGCGTTGCTGCTCGTCGGCGGGAGAACCAATCAACACCACTCTTCGCACAGCGCAGCGACCGCACAGCCATGCCCTCCTTCGGCCCCACCGCAACGTCGTTTCCCCACAACCATCGTGGGCTGACAGACGCGCAGGCCACGCTCCTTCTGGCACACGAGTTGTTGCAGTACCGTCCTGCAGGTGGTGACTATGACGCTTGGCTCAACAGGGTCACTGAGCTACTAGACGCCGCTTGTGGGGGCGTGCAACCTTTTTGCCCCAACCTGTGTCGCGCCCCCACCCCCCATCCATGCTTGGCCCTATTGTGTCTGCTCGTCTTTCTAGGGAGGACATGGGGAGGCCCATGGCGGTGAGGTTCCGGAAAGGATGCCACCTCTGGCCCGAGAGGTGCTTCCCCGGGTTTTTGTGGGGGTAAGTGGCCCTCCGCGGGAGGTGCCACGGCGGGCCACCTCCTGGCCGGCATGATCCGGGCGTGGTGATGATAGCCGACAAGGCGAAGTCAAGGAGCCCAGAGGCTGATTTTAGGCACAGGCTCATGGGCAAGGAAGCAGGCGATATCACGAGTGGGCATGGCGCCACCACTACCCGTGTGTCGCCAACGAACGAATTCGCCAAGCGGGCAGAGGTAAGACCTGTGCGCGCCATCCCTGCTAGCTCGGTCATCAAGATCGTCAAGGCCTCGCCAGACCGGGGTCCCTCATGAACCAATGCAGCGCCCCCAACCGCGTCATTAACAGCGACAACCCCCAGTTACAACCCATCTCTTCAGAACATATTGTGTTAACCTTGGAACGCAGGTGGATCAAACTTCGATGGTGCACCCACGGAGTAACGGCCAGACAAAGCACGCGAACATGGAGGTCCTGAGGGGCCCCACGCCAAGGAGGCCTACGGTAGGGGACGGCGCGGTGAGCTTCAGTCCGTGCTGTGGTTCATCCGCACCACTGTAACTAAGCCCACCGGCGAGACCCCACTCTTCCTCGTCTACCAGGCTAAGGCAGTCCTCCGGTGCGAGGTCAAACATCATCCCCTGTGAGCCTTGGCATTCGACAAGGCGCGTCAGGGTGCCCCGTGGGGAACAGATCTCGTGCTCGGGGTGGAGGGCCGTTGCCAATCCGCGCTCTGCACCGTGAGGTGCCGGCAGGCGCTGCGGCGCTGCCATTGCCGCAACATCCGCCTCCGGACACTCAAGGTCGGAGACCCCGTCCTGAGGCGGGTCCTCTCTAGGGAGGGCCTCCATAGGCTCTCACCCAGGGGGGAGGGCCCGCCCAAGGCTGCTCGCGTCTCCGGGACCAGCGCCGTGCGCCAGGAGCCGGAGGGCGGGGTCCCCGTCCGGGACTCTCAGAGCGCCCTGCACCTCCTCAAGCTCTACCCGTGACACTCTCACATAATGATGAGTAGGGCTGTACACGCCCTGGAGTCCCCCTAAGCGCCGCCCCCCGGCCTCACGGGGGCTCCCACCCACGCCCAAGTGGAAGCACCATGCTCCGCACTGGCACATGCGACTATGCCCATGCCCAAGTGGAAGCCCCATGCTCCGCGCTGGCGGATGACACGGTTGAACATCGACTATGCCCACGCTAACTGGAGGCCCCATGCTCCGCACTGGTGGGAAGACTAATAGGCACCGGACACAGCTTTTTCTTTCACTCGCTCTTGTAACCAGTTTGCCACTTCTCAGAATGAAATGTGAGGTTCTTGCTTCTTTAATCGAAAGGGATGGTTTTTTTTTCTGTGTTGTTTTCTGTTCCTCAATCTTTTTAAGAAGCAGCAATGGCTGCCTGACGCCCGCCTCCCGATCTTCCTACGAGCGCGGGCTGGGCCGGTGCTTGTGTTTAAGTCAGCCCGAGCACGGCCACTCAGCCACGGGCCTGCCTCTATGCACACCTCACCAATGCCTTGGTGCCTGAGTCCTCGCGTGACGGTCTTGTGCGAGACATCAGGCGCGCATTGCCAGGGGTCCCTGGCGAATATATGTCCCCTGGCCTTGGCTAGGCACCGCGGCCCAACGTAACCTCAGCAATCCATCCCTGCTTAGGGGCTGCGGGCACACAATAAGGGAAGGGACGACAACTTAAGGGAGTATATCATTACTTCATACATGCATCACAAGGGGATTTCTCCCAAAATACTTTTACATCCCCGTGGGGTCATATTCAAAATCCTGACAGGCGAACAGGAAAAATACAACCTAAGGAGATATGTTGTCGCCATCACTGCTTTCGCCATCGTTGCCTTCAGCCTCGCGCCCCTCGACCTCGGGCTGGCCTCCGCCACCTGCGGGAGTGAACTACGCGATTAGGTCATCCACGTGGTCGTCCACCCAGTCTCCCAAGGCGCCCTGAATCACTTCGGGCACGGGGGCTGTCACGGCCTCGAAGTCGAAGTCGGGGTCAAAGCGAAGAAGGTGGCTGAAGACGCGCGAGGACGCTCGCGCGAGAAGATTGTGGCTTTTCACTTCGATGAGCTGGTGTACCTTCTCAGCCCCACCTTCAAGACACTCCATGACCCTAGCAAAGAAGCCGAGGTAGCCGGTGTCATCAGCAACGAGCGGGCTGGAGACGCCCTCGTCGCAGATGCTATTTAGGGCTCGACTGGCCCTCTGCTCAAGGTCGTGGAACATCTGGGACTGCGTGTGCTATAGCTGTCGGCATTCTAGGAACCAGGGTAACCAGACTTGCCTGCCTACGGCCCATGGCATGGCTTCCTCGACGGCCTGGTATGGCCCACCTCCAAGACCACCATGACAAGACCCTCATGGGGCCCCTGGCCTCGTGAGTGGGACGACACGAAGACCTCCCGAGGGAGAGGCCTCCCCAGGCTGCCTCCCGAGGAGCAGCGATTTCTTCGTAGGTACCAGCCTCATGAGGCTAAGATGACGCAAGCCATGACGACCAAGGCCAGGCGGGCGCTAGCGGGCGCAGAGAAGGCAGTTTCCTCTTTGGTGCTAAGGAGGCAAGGACAGGCGTGGGTTCCCGAGGAATCTACCAAAGGTTTCCATTCTGGTGCTACAAGACCAAGGCCACCAGCACGGCGGGATGGATGTCATCGCTGAGCCCACCGTTGCATCATGACAAGAAGCTTTGCAGGTGAAGACCACCTTTCATCAGGATAAGATGTACTACTTGTCCTCTTTCAAATGGGCCACTGTGGGATCCCTTCTTGCCTACGTTTTGGTGGAAGAGGACCGAGGCACTATAAAGATAGGTTAGGCACCACCATAGAAGGGGTCGACTCATTCTCACCCCAAAGCCCTCGCGAGGTTGTTCATCCTCTATACTTGTTCATCCTTAGCCCCTCGTGAGGCCAATCCACCACAAAGTAGGAGTAGGGTTTTACACCGTAAGGTGGCCCGAACCTGGGTAAACTGTCGTGTTCATCTTCTTCCTTGCTCACGCGAGTCCGGCTAGGCAAGGCTGTGGGGTGACGGGCTGGTATGCTTGATAGGTTGAGTTCTTCGCACATGCCCCAGAGTTCGAACCTTCTTGGGTCTGTGGAGCCCTGAATCTAACATTTGGCACACCAGGTAGGGGCGTGTCGAAGTCCTTCTTCCATCGATTTGTTCCGCCTCTATTCTATCGCTCCCAAGGCCGACGCTCGCCATGTCCGTGCCGAGCGCTGGGCCGCTCGTGTCGCCCAGACGGCACCTGTGGGCAATGGCGCTCCTCGCCGCTCCGCCTCCCCGGGGGCCAACGCTGCCACTGACATAATGATAGGTTAGCCACCAACATAGAAGGGGTCGACTCATTCTCAGCCCCGAGCCCTCGCGAGGTTGTTCATCCACTGTACTTGTTCATCCTCAGCCCCTCGTGAGGGCAATCCACCACAAAGCAGGAGTAGGGTTTTAGACCGCAAGGTGGCCCGAACCTGGGTAAACTGCCATGTTCATCTTCTTCCTTGCTCACGCGAGTCCTGCTAGGCTAGGCTGTGGTGCGATGGGTTGGTAGGTTGGATAGGTTGAGTTCTTCGCACACGCCCCAGAGTTCGAACCATCTTGGGTCTGCCGAGCCCTAAATCCGACAGTAGCCCCTGGGCTCGGTTCACCTCGTCCGACGTCCGCTCCACGAGGGAGGTGAGGTCCGCCACCTGCTCGTAGAGGGAAGACAGCTCCTCTTTGGCTACGGCGTGGGCGTCCAGCGTGGCTTTCTCGCACCACTCTGCTTCGGCTAACTTCTTCTTGAGCCCGTCGGCGTCGCACCGTTTGCAGAAATAGGACCCCTGAAGCTTCAGCTTCGCGTGATAGTCCTGGGAAAGGGCTTGGCGGACCCCCACGACCCTCTCGCTGGTCTCCTCCTGGACCCTTGACTCCCGGCAGGCGAGAGCGGCCTCGGCGGTCATCACTTGGTGCTCCATCGTCTCTAGTCAATCGCGCTTCAGGACCTGCTCCTACGCCACCAGCTCCAATGCCTCCCCCAGGGCGTGGAGCTCCACTTCATGGCTCGGCAACCCTTTCATATGGACGAGTACAGTGACCCCGTGCTCTCAAGCTTGCTCCAGGGCTGCGATGGAGACCAGGAGCTCCTGCTCGCCCCTCTCGGCGGCCTCGCGCCGCCGGTCCACGGCCTCGGCCTCCTCGAAGCCGCGGGCGCGGGCTTCTTCGGCTGCGGTGGTGGATGCCTCGTCCCTTGCATGAGTGGCTTTGTGCTGGAGGTGGCTGAAGTTCACAGCCACTTTGAGCCGGCGCCACTCGCGTGCCAAGCACTGATGTTCGGCTTCGAGGTGGGCGTCGACCTCACCAGGTTTGACCTCAAGCCGGTCTAGCGCGCCCCTCGCGCCCTGAAGAAGGCCGTGTCAGATGGCACCCCGACTGAGAGCGAGCTCCAACGCTCGGCCAGGAATCTGCTTCGCGCTCCCGGCCGCAGCAGGGGCTCCAGAAGGTCCAGCAGCATCGGACGGGAGCCTGGGGTTGGCCAGCTCAGCGCCCACTCTCATGGCTCGAGGCGTGGCCCCACATGAGATCGACATCTCTATGCCCAGTGCCTTGCGGCAAACCCAAAGTTTTCCAGCTGACATCAGGAGAAGCGGCGGTGCCACCTACTTAAGCTTGACGCTGCCTTGTCGGAGACTGCCGGGGCCTCAGGGTAGCGGGCCGCTAGGGGTCGCCCCCGGGAGGAGCGTGACCCCTCCAGAGGGTGCAAGCTCGGCCGCGGGATGCTCCGGTGCTCCGGAGAATGGCGATGGGAGCTCCTTCGCCCCTCCGTCGGACGGAAACCTGAGGAATGAGGCCTCAGGAGGGCTTGATGAGCAGAGATGAAGGAAAGCAGGAGACTTACTATCCGTGGCGATCCACTTCCTCTTCTTCAAGGCCCACGGGGCCGGACTAGCGCGGCCACCATGCTTCCTCCTTCTCTAGGGAGCCCGGAGGCTCGAGGTCGGTGCACCGGAGTTTGGGACGCGATCCCCAGCGCCTAGGGCAATGGACGTGCCCTCAGGAGCGTCTTCCTCGCCAGCTGGAGCGGCGCAGATGGACCGCTGCGAGGGTAGGCGCCCCGAAATGCCCCTTCGCGGTCGCTTCGGGGGCTTCAGCCTCAGGACCCCCGGTGCCGGGTGCCACCAGGAGGGGGGTTGTCTCGAGGCCCCGCATGGCCTTTGGGGAGCAGCCCCCACTCGTCGAAGCATGGCATCGCTTTGGCATACGCTCCCCCGTTCGGGTAATTGTACAGGGGGAGCCCCTTCCTGAGGGAGCGCGGGAACTTCTTTGCCGGTCAGGAGGCGGAGTATTCCCCACAGTGCACTGGAGGAAAGAGTAGCCTCCTGAAGCCTCATGGAGTCATTGCGGCTGGTGAAGACCCACATCGGACGGGAATGACGCTGGAGGGGAGCGATTTGCCGTCGGACGAACTACCTCACCACCATCGCCATCGTCACGCCCTCCTTCCTTAGGTCAGCCAGCTTAGCCATAACTTGTGCAAGTCGTGGGTCGACAAGCTTCACATGATCCCAACTGGAGCTCGGCTTCGTGGGGGCCGTCGGAGTCTGGAGTAGGGGGCTGTAAACGGCGTCGTCGATGTACACCCACTGCCTCCAAAAGCCCTCTGCTTTCGGATGAAGCTTAACGTCGACACCCGCGCCCGCCATCGCGTCCACCACTCAGAGGGACACTTACCCCGAGCACCACTCGCTGCGATCATATGAAGGGAGAAGAAGTGGCAGAGCAAAGCCACGGACGGGGCGAAGCCCACAAAGGCCTCGCACAAGAACGCGAAGGCGGAGAGGAGGACAATGGACTCAGGGTTGAGATGCAATACGTGGACCTGGTAATGCGTGAGCACGGCATTGAAGAAATTTGAGAACGGCGGTACCAGGCCGGCGAAGATGGCATGAAGATGAAGGGAGATGTCGGTGACCTCCAGGTCGACTGCGGGCCTGGAGGCGGGCCAGATCTTCGTCGCCATCCACTTGTTGGAATTGGCGGCGATCACCTGTCGGACCTTGTCTAGCCCCTCCAGATTGAGCACGGTGGACCGACCCAGCGCGGGTCCCGGCCCCACCGGGCGACTGGTCGCTGACGAGGACTTGCCCCTCTTTCTCTTGGGGGCCATGGCGGCACGGCGAGACAAAACATGCGGGAGATCTGGCGGGTGAAGCATGAGCTTGTGGGAGAAGGGAGAAGCGGAAGGCGAGTGCAGGGCAGGGCAATGATGGCGCTATGGCACGCGCCAGACTTTTTTGTAAGCCCGAGCGGTTGCCGAGGCGACATGGGGAAGCGGAGGCGCCCGTGTCCCTTCATGCGCCACGTGTCGAGCCTGGCCCGCAGGCGATTGGCGGCCCGCGGTGTTTCACGCTTCACTCCTTGCCTTTGCCTCGAAGCCAGGCCGGGCACGCCTTGGGCCCGGGGGCTACTGTCGGTGTTCTCGGATCGGGGGTACCCAGATCTGCCTGCCTGCGGCCCAGGACGCACACTCATCGACGGCCCCGTACGGCCCAGCTACAACACCCCCAAGACAAGACCCTCGCAAGGACCCAGGCCTCGCGAGGCGAACGACAACAAGACCTCCAGAGGAGCGGCCTCCATAGGCTGCCTCCAGAGGAGCGGAGATCTCTATGCAAGCCTCCCGCCTCGTGAGGCTGTGATGACATGAGCCATGACGACCATGGCCAGGCGGGCGCCAGCGGGCGCAGAGGGGACAGTTTCCTCTTCGGTGCTAAGGAAGCTAGGGCAGGCGCAGGTTCCCAAGGAAAGCCGCAAAGCTTTCCATTCGGGTGCAACGAGACCAAGACCACAAGCTCGGCAGGACGGATTTCATCCCCGAGCCCACCGCTGCGTCATGTCTAGAAGCATTGCAGGCGAAGACCACATTTCGTCAGGATAAGATGTACTCCTTGCCCCCTTCAAAATTGGCCATTGTGGAATCCCTTCCCGCCTAAGCTATGAGGGAAGAGGACCAAAGCCACTATAAATATGGGCTAGCCATCACCGTAGAAAGGATCCCCGGATCGGACCCCTCACCAACCCATCCTCACCACTTGAGCCCTCACGAGGCTGCTCGTCCACTGTACTAGTTCATCCTCTACCTCCTCGTGAGGCCAATCCACCAAAGGCAGGAGTAGGGTTTTACACTGCAAGGTGGCCCGAACTAGGGTAAATCTCTGTGTTGTTTCCTTCCGCATGATCCAGCATACTCGTCGAGATCAGGTCATGGGCATGGTGAGTTAGCATCCTGGTGAAGCGAGCTCCTTCATTCACGCCCCTGAATTCGAACCTTCTTGGGTCCGTGGAGCCCTGAATCCGACAGTGCTCCCTTTGCCCCCTAGCCAAAGTATCGAGAACGTAAGGGGCAAGCACAGGAGCCGGCAAGCCAGCTTGGCCAAATCTTAGATCAAATCGATGCATATATTGGCTTGAAAGATGATAGTGTATAAGAGGTGGAACGACGTGTGTTTTGAAAAGATCATGCGCTATATTATGTCTCAAGATCATTCAAAAATGCTCCAAGGTGTATAAAACATAAAAAGGAAAAAAGGTAAGGTATGTACATGAGCAGTGTTTGGGGGGTTAACCATAGAAACGTCGGAGTAGCACCGCGTTCCAGGGGTTGGGATTTATATGACCGTCCTCTGGATCTCAAATTCAGTAAGCTCCTCCGATCAGCACTTGGTCAATAATGAATGGTCCATCCCATCTGTGACAAACTTTGTTCTTCTGCTTCTCTAGATGTAGCCTCATGACGAGGTCCCCGATGTTGAAGTTCTTTGCACGGAATTCTTTGTTGTGATAGCACCGGGATTGCTCTTGATAGATGGCTAATCTTGCCAGAGCGACATTGTGCTCTTTTTCGAGAGCGTCCAGGCCGTCTTGCCAATCGAGCTCGGCCTCTAGCTCCTCATACATGCATACCCGAGGCCTGTCATGTCTGATGTCGCAGGGGAGTACTGCCTCGGCGCCGTACAGCATAAAAAATGACATGTATCTCGTGGATCTGTTTGGTGTGGTGTGCAAGCCCCATAGGACGGAATCGAGTTCCTCTACCCATTTGAAGTCGGCTTTTTTAAGGGAGTGTACTAGCCTGGGCTTGATGCCGGCAAGTATTAGTCCATTGGCCCACTCCACTTGCCCGCTAGACTGTGGGTGGTATACGGATGCGTAATCGAGCTTGATGCCTGTTTTGCGCACCAAGGTCTTACCTCTTTGGCCGTGAAGTTTGTTCTATTGTCTGTGATCAGACTATGGGGGATACCGTGATGGTGTCCTACCCTGGAGATAAATTCGATTACTTGGACAGCCTCGGCTGAGGTGACCGGCTTTGCTTCGATCCACTTGGTGAATTTATCTACCATGACAAGTAGGTATTTATTTTTGTTTGATCCGCTCTTGAGTAGCCTGACCATATCTAGCCCCCAGACCGCAAAAGGCCATGTGATGGAAATAGTGTGCAGGGCTGTAGGCGGCATGTGGCTTTGTTTGGAAAATACTTGACAGCCTGGGCAACGCTGCACCAACATCGAGGTGTCAACGCCTGCGGTCGGCCAGTAAAAACAAGCTCGAAAAGCCTTGCTAACCAAGGTCCGAGCAACAACGTGATGTCCGCTCATGCCGGAGTGTATTTCCTGAAGTAGAAGTCTACCTTCCTCCTGGAATATGCATCATGGGAGGACGCCCGTAGTGCTCAGCTTGTAGAACTCTCCTTCGTGTACTCTATAGGCTTTGGATTGCCTTATGATCCGACGTGCGTGTGTGTGATCGCCGGGGAGCTCTTTACGGAGTAGGTACGCAAGGAGTGTCTCAGTCCATGCTGCAATGACTGTCGTGACTTCATGTGCTGAAGTTGTTTCTTGAACAGCTGAGCCACCTATTATATCCTGTCTGTTGTCTTCATCGTGCGGGGCATTTTGTCTAACATTGTTTAACTCTGGCGTCTGTTTTTTATCTTCCCAGACTATGGATGGCTTGAAAAGCTGTTTGAGGAAGGTAGTATCTTGGACCTTATCCCGTTTTGCGCCCATGCGGGCGAGTATATCTGTGACCTGGTTGCTATCGTGGGGAATGTGGTGAAATTCCAGCCCCTCAAACCTGGCCGAGATCTTTAGGACGACATTCTGATAAGTTGTCATCCTTGGGTCCTTGGCATCGAATTCGCTGTTGACTTGTGAGATGGCAAGGTTGGAATCACCTTGGACCTCCAGGCGTTTTACACCCATGGAGACTGCTATCCGGAGTCCATGCAAGAGTGCTTCATATTTGGCCGCATTGTTGGAATCTATATACATGATTTGCAGTACGTATCGAATGTTGTCCATCGTAGGCGATGTGAGTATGACATCAGCCCTTAGGACAACCAGCATTTTGGAACCATCAAAATACATGGTCCAATGTGAGTAGGTGATGTACTCTCGAGGTAATTCGGCTTCCGTCCATTTAGCCATGAAGTCGGCCAGCACTTGAGATTTAATAGCTCGGCGCGGTCGGTATGAGATTTCAAAAGGTAGGAGCTCGATGGCCCATTTGTCTATACGCCCCGTTGCATCCCTGTTATTAATTATGTCACTCAATGAGATGTCGGATGCCACGGTCACCTATCACTCCTGAAAGTAGTGCCAAAGTTTACGTGAGGCCATGAAGACGACGTATGCTATTTTTTGGTAGTGGAGGTAGCGTGTCTTGCATGGGGTTAGGACTTCGGAGACATAATAGATGGGCTTATGGACCTGGAACTTGTGACCCTCCATCTCTCATTCCACCACGAGTACTGCACTGACCACCTGGTTTGTGGCCGAGATATATAATATCACTTGCTCACATATACGTGGTGCCGCTAGGATGGGATTGGTGGCGAGGAGAGTTTAATGTCCTCTAGGGCTGTAGCAGCCTCCTCTGTCCATTTAAATGAATTTATTTGCTTTAACAACCTGTATAGAGGCACGACCTTCTCCCCGAGTCTTGATACGAAGCGACTTAAAGCATCCGTGCTTCCCGCAAGTTTTTGCACGTGCTTGAGCTCTGTTGGCATCTCCAAATGGTCCAAGGCTCGAATTTTGGCTGGGTTAGCTTCGATTTCTCGGCTAGATACAATGAAACCGAGGAGTTTGCCAGCTGGGACCCCGAAGACGCATTTCTCTGGAATGAGTTTAATTTGATACTCACGTAGACTTGCGAATGTGTTGCGGAGGTTGTCTAGCAACTGTCCGACGTGTTTGGTTTTAACGACCACATCGAACACATAGGCCTCGACGGTCTTTCCGATGTGTTTCTCCAGGCATGTTTGAATGATTCATTGGAATGTGCCGCCGGCGTTCTTTAACCCGAAGGGCATCGGGTTAAAGCAGAATGGCCCATAAGGTGTGATGAATGTTCTTGCTGCTTGGTCAGATTCTTTCATCTTTATTTGATGATATCCTAAGTAGGCGTCCAGGAAGCACAGTGAACCATGGCCCACTGAGGCGTCCACAGTTTGGTCAATTCGGGGTAGGGGAAGGTGTCTTTGGGGTAGGCTTTATTGAGGTCTTTGAAATCGATACACAAATGCCAAAACCTATCCTTCTTTGGTACCATGACCAAATTGGCCAGCCACTCGGGGTGTTTAATATCTCAGGTGAACCCAGCCTCCAGTAGTTTAGCCAGTTCCTCGCCCATTGCTTGATGCTTGGGTTTGGAAAAACACTAAAGTGTTTGTTTGATGGGCTTGTAGCCCTCTAATATGTTCAGGCTATGCTCTGCGAGCTTGCAGGGTATCCCAGGCATTTCAGAAGGAAGCCAGGCGAATATGTCCCAGCTCTCCTTGAGGAAATTACGTAAGTCCTTGGCGATTTCTAGGTCGAGGTTCACCCTATAGACGTTGTCTTAGCAGGGTCCGCAAGGTGTACTTGAAATTTGACTATTTTGTCAGCCGACTTGAAGGAAGTAGACTTTGGCTGTTTGTCAAGGATGACATCAACTCGGTCGACTTCTGCGCGTAGTGCGGTTAGCTCCTCGACCGCGATGGCTTTGGACAGAGACTCGAGGGCGAGTAATGCCGTTTTATTCTCGGCTTTAAGTGCCCTGTCAGGGTCACCTGAGATAGTAATGATCCCGTTTGGGCCCGACATTTTGAGCTTCATGTAGCCGTAATGCTGTACTTCTTGGAATATGGATAAGGCGTCCCATCCGAGGAGGGTGTGGTATCCGCTCTTGAAAGGGGCAATGTGAAACGTGACATCTTCGGAGCGATATTTGTCCGGTGTTCCGAAGACCATGTCCAGGGTTATTTGTCCACTGCATCGTGCCTCTCGCCTGGGTACTACAACTTTAAAGGTGGTGCTACTCTGTTCTATGCATGATTTGTCGATGTGCATCTTTGCCAGAGTATCTGCATATATTAGATTCAAGCTGCTGCCTCCATCCATAAGGACGTTCTGGAGACGGCAGCCATCTATGATTGGATTAAGGACCAGCGCAGCGGGGCACTGGCTTGGTGTTATCCTTGGCTAATCGCGATGATCAAAAGTGATCAACTTGTCTATCCACGCCCCCCGAATTGGTACCTGCTGGATGGAATTGATTTCACACACGGCTCAATTGTGCTGGTTGTTGGACGCGAAGTTCTCGTAGATCATCATGACCTCGTCTTCGTCTGAGGTTTGCTCTATGTGGCTTGGGGTGCCCGCCAAGAGGGCGGCTCCTCCTTTGGCTATCTGTCTGACCACCCAACAATCGCGAAGGCCATGGGTTGGACAGAAATTAATTAGGATAGCATGTATTGGGCATGGTTTATCCAAAAAGCCGTCAAGGGTGGCCCGGGGTGACCAGAGGATTTCTTCTTCTTCCTGTGTCAGATCATCCTCCTTCCATGTCAGATCTCCGGCCGTCAGACTGGTCAGACTGATTTGAAGATTAGCCTCATCGGCCATTGTCTGAGTCACTTTCCAAAAAGTATCTCAGCCATTCATCCTCGAAGGAAATCCCCGTAGGAGCCGGATAAGGGTCATGGTTTGCCTCAGACTTTCAGGATGGCGATTCCATGACGGTAGTTTCGGGCATGGTAACCAGCCCTGCGAGTATGGGGCCTTTGACCGGTGATCCCATCAACCCTTTCTGTCGATCTCATAGAGGAACTCTCAATGAAAGCACCAGTGTCGGTGCCAAAACTGGCAGACCTCAGGGTAGGGGGTCCCGAGCTATGGATCTCAGACAGATGGTAACAGGAATAGGGATATGATGTTTAGCCAGGTTTGGGCCCTCTTAATGGAGGTAAAACCCTACGTCCTACTCTTGTTTATATTGATATAGATGTATCAAATACATAGTTGATCTACCTTGAGATCATAAGATGTGGTCTAACTCTATGGCTAGGTGAATGATATTGCATTGATGTGTTTTTTTCCGTAGGCTAAACCCCCTTGGCTTATATACACGCCAGGTAGGCTACCTAGGGTTACAAGGTTGGTATCTAGGCACAGGGTGGTAGGGGAAGTCTTGGAGTATATGATAAGTCTTCGACAGATGTAATCTTGATTGCGCCCCCTGCGTGCAGCCTCCAGAGTCCTTCTTGTGAATGAACAAGGGCCCATCAGCCCAATCCAAGGAACATGGGCCGACTAGGTTAGTACCCCCTAGGCGCCCCAAGGAATTTTTAACGTAAAATTATGCACCCTAGGGACGTAATGCCCCTTGCAGGGGAGGCGTGCGAGGAGCCCGTACCCTTATTTAGGGTGGGGGAGTGCTTGTCTGAGGTTGGCTGGCATGGCCCGTGTATGCTTTGAAGAGCTTGGGGCGTGCCTGCCCGTACGGGCGGCCACCTCGGATGCTTGTACCTCGGCTACAAATCCCGTGGTCTGCTCCTCTGTCCAGATAGAGGGTCCGGTGTTTCCATTGGCTGTAATAACACAGTTTGGTCCTGGCATTTTGACCTTGAGGAAAAGATAATGCGGGACTATATTGTAGCGAGCAAATGCGGTGTTCCCTAGGAGCACGTGGTATCCGCTGCAAAAGGGTACAATGTCGAAGATTAATTCCTCGCTCCTGAAGGTCTCGGGTGACCCGAAGACTACCTCCAGTGTCACAGTGCCCGTGTAGCGAGATTCGATGCCCGGTATCATAGCTTTGAAGGTGGTAGTGCTGGGCTTGATCTGAGATGAGTCAATGCCCAACTTTCTGATCGTGTTAGTGTAGATTTGATTGAGCCTGCTGCCACCGTCCATGAGGACGCGTGAGATGAAAGCGATTGACAATTGGGTCCAGGACCAGTGTAGCTGATCCGCCGTGCCTAATGCTAGACGGATGGTCATGTTTTTCAAATGTGATCGGGTAAGCCGACCACAGATTAAACGTCAAGGCGATGGGCTCCAACGCATAGACGTCCCGAAGTGTATGTTTCCTCTCCCGCTTGGGGATATGGGTGACGTAGATCATGTTTACGTCCTGCACCCCATGAAGCAACTGCTTCTGGCCTCTGTTATTTGGCCACCGAGGATCATCTTCGTCCTCGCTGCGGGGTTGGGCTTTCCTGTTCCCCTTTGTGGCCATGTTGCCAGCCTTCTTGAAGACCCAACGATTCCTGTTAGTGTGGTTTGTTGGCTTGTCCGAGGTACCGTGGATTTGGCATGGCCTGTCTAGGATCTTCTCTACCTACCTAGGTCCATCCTTGTTCCCTTTAAAGGGCTTCCTTTTCTGTCCAGATCTAGGTCCATTAAACCCTGCATTGACTGCAGCATCCTCTATGTCACTTCAGCCAATTCTGTGCTTGCGCTTATTTTTATTGCACTTGGGCTTGTCGTTGGCGTCGTGAGTCTCCGAAGTGCCCGGTTCACCGTTGTGAGTACTGCAGGCCAGCCAGCTATCCTCTCCCATGCAAAAGCAGGTCATAAGCGAGGTGAGGGCTTCCATGGTCCTCGACTCATCCAGGCCGAGCTGTCGGGCAAGCCATTCGTCTCGAATTTTATTTTTGAACAACGCGATGGCCTCGGCGTCAGAGCGGTCTATAATCTAGTTCTTTTTAGAGAGGAACATGTTCCAGAACTTCTGAGTTGATTCGGCGGACTGCTGGGTGATGCGGCTAAGGTCATCGGCATCCAGAGGTTGGACGTAGGTTCCTTGGAAATTATCCCTAAAGGCGTCCTCGAGGGCTTCCCAGCTCCCGATGGAGTGAGGAGGCAGGCTATTCAGCCAATGCCTTGCCGGCCCCTTTGGCTTGAGCGACAAATACTTGATGGCGAGGAGGTCATCTCCATTAGCCATGTGTATGTTTAGGAGGAAATCCTCGATCCATACAGTTGGGTTGGTTGTCCCATCATATGATTCTATATTGATGGGTTTAAACCCGTCCGGGAAATGATGCTCTATTACCCTGTATGTGAAACATATCGGGTCATCGGGACCTCGGTTCCAAGTAGTGTCACGCCGGATATCAGGGGAAAGCCGTGCGTAGGCCTGGTCCCGAGCTAGACCATTCCGGTCCATCCAGGCATTGTAGCCGTCGAGTCCTGCGGGTTTGCACCTTCTTGATCCATAAATGGACCGAGGTGGCGCCCGGTTTGCCTCTATCCAACGTCAAATGTCGTGAGGGTCCAAGTAGTCCACCGGCTCCTTGCCTTGACAACCTGGAGCCGGTTGGGTGTGGAAATTTTCCTGCACTAGCCTATCACGCCCACTAGGAGGTCGGTTGAGCACGTCGGCGTCTAGTTCATCATCGAACTCAGGCAGCAAATGCCTGCATGGATAAGACTTTGGTGCACTGTGGTGCCATTCTTTGAGATTTTGTTTGGCCGAGAGTATTTCGACCCGCTTGTCCTTTAGTGCATCTTCATTGGCCTGCAGCTGTTACCGCTACCACTTCATGCTCCGGGTGGTACCTATGAGGTGCCGCCAGAAGCGTTCTTGCTGGACAATGTCTTCGGGGACTATGAAGTCCTCAGTACCAAGGCTCTCGTCTTCCTGGGATTCTGGCATGTAATTTTCGATGGCCCCTTCAAAGAGGTCGTCGGGGTCTAGGTCCTCGGGGATTCCTTCTGGGTGGCGTGATGCTCTAGGGAAGCTTGAAGATCTTCCCCTGGGTCATCGGCCTCATCGGCTGTCGTGCCGCCTTTATCAGCGGTGGCGTTGTTCCTGCCGAGGTCCCCATTGGTGCCATGTCCATGTTTGCGTTGACGTCGAGAGGGGTTTCTAGGAGTGTCGACCATTTATACATTGTAGGTAGATGTTGAAGTCTATTTGCCGGTGTTTATCAATAGTGGGGTGTTTTCTGCAGGGCCCTCGACATCTTCATCCATGTCTGTGGCCTCATCATAGTCTAGAAATTCGGTTAATTCATCGACCGAGGCGACTAGATGGGTGGTGAGTGGGATGTAAATTTCCCGATCGTCGGCCTTAAGTCCGATCTTGTCATAAACCGAGGTCTGGCCGTCCGAGATTGACTTAATCTGGATACGGTCAAGCATATCATTCAAGTGAGATAAATCCTCGGAGTTCATGGCCTAGGGGATAGATTGGTAGGAAAAGACCATCGCTCGTCCCCGACTGCCACTCATAAGGAAGACAATCAAAAATAAATCATGCTCTAACTTCATCGCATAACGAGAGGCTATACGTGCATGCTTCGGGATTCACAAACCTTAACACCAATATTCTTACTAAAACACAATCATTCACTAGTACCTCCCACATATTACCATCTCTATATCGCAAAACTATTGCAAGGAATGAAACATATCATATTCAATGATCTACAAGTTATATGTAGGATTTTATGACTAACCATGTTAATGACCAATTCATGTTGACTCTCTAAATAGATATAAGTGAAGCAAGAGAGTGTAATTCTTTCTACAAAAGATTTTCCCATGCTCTAACAAATATAAGTGAAGCTAAAGAGCATTCTACAAATGAGGGTTTTCTATCCATAGAGAAACAGGCAATCCAAACTTCAAATGATATAAGTGAAGCACATGAAGCATTCTATAAAGCCATACTCAAAAGGTATAAGTGAAGTGCATGAAGCATTCTATATATCAACCAAGTACTATCTCATACCAGCATGGTGCATTACTAAAAGAAAAATAAAAAGGCACACGACACTCCAAGAATTTACGCATATCATGTGACGAATAAAAATATAGCTCCAAGTAAAATTACCGAAAGTTGTTAGAAGAAAGAGGGGATGCCTTCCAGGGCATCCCCAAGCTTAGTTGCTTGGGAGTCCTTCAATATTACCTTGGGGTGCCTCGGGCATCCCCAAGCTTAGGCTCTTGCCACTCCTTATTCCTTCAACCATCGTGATCTAACCCAGAACATGAAAACTTCAATCACACAAAACTTAACAAAACCCTTGTCAGATTCGTTAGTACAATAAAACAAATCACTACTTCAAGTACTATTGCAAACCCATTCATCTTTTATTTTTGCATTATAGCTACTGCAATCTAACTTCACCACAACTTATATCACCAATACAATCAATAGATTCATCAAAACACGCAAAATAATTCATCAAAAACAGAATCTTTCAAAAACAGAATAGTCTGTAGCAATCTGAATATTGACCATACTTCTGTAACTACAAAAATTCTTGAAAATTAGGAAAAAATAAACAATTTGCATAGAAGTACCATGTAAAAATTTCAGAAACTTTTGACTTTTCAGTAAAAAAATTAAATTCACACACTACAGCCAAAGTTTCTGTTTTTGCACTGCACAAACCAAACAAGCAATCTAATCATCCTAAAGAAAATCTCGGCACATTATTTTTATAATACAATGGATTTTTATAAGGGTATAATTATTTTTGTTGAAAAGTTTTCTGGAATTCAAGATTTGCAAAGTTTCCATGGGCATGAACAAAGTTCAAGGAGCTCCCCGACTTCAACGGTGCTCGTCTTTCTTACTTTCACTTTTCTTTTTGAAAAGTTTTAGGTTCCCCTCTATATTTTTTTGTTTTTAAACTTTTAAAAAGCACACAACAGAATAAAATGACTCCCTAAAACTTCCGGGTTGTCTCCCTGGCAGCGCTTTCTTTAAAGGCATTAAGCTAGGCATATAGTGCTCGACTAATTGATCCACCCGGATCCCACGGTATATCAAAGCCAATTTTAATTAACAATGATTTGTAATTTAGTAGTGAGAACAAAGTAAAATATATCATGCAATGACGAAGTTTAACTCTCTTCCTGTGCATCAGCATGTCATAAAAGAACAATTAATGCACATCAAGTAAAGGCCAATACATAGTATAAACAGTTTCTTGCAATATTATCGTATTGGAAACATAGAGAGCCGGAGATGTAGTTCCTCTCTCATAATAATTGCAAGTAGGAGCAGCAAGCACATGCATATTATATCTATCAAAATAATCATGTGTAGTAGTAAAATGCAACCCATCAATATAATCCTTAATAAGCGCAAACTTCTCTGATATAGTGTAGTTGGGAGAATTCAAAAAGATAATAGGACTATCATGTGCGGGTGCAATAGCAACAATTTCATTATTAACATAAGGAACTATAGCAAGTTCATCTCCATAAGCATAATTCATATTGGCATCATGGCCACAAGTATAGCAAGCATCAATTTCATCAAAAAGGGATATTTCAAACGAATCCAAGGCATGATAGCAATCATCATAGCATCCATCCTTCGGTAAGCACGAAGGGAAATTAAAAAATGTATGAGTTGAAGAGTTACTCTCATTAGAAGGTGGGCACGGGTAGCTAATCTGCTCTTCCACCTTCTGTTTTGTGCTCTCCTCGTCATCTTTTTCATCTAATGAGCTCACAGTGTCATTAATTTCTTCTTCCATATATTCCTACAAAATATTAGTCTCTTTTTTGACAGCGGAGACTTTCTCAATAAACTCATTAATATTGGCATTATATTCGTAATTCTCATAGCAATATTTAAGTATAGCATAATTTTTAGGTCTGTAAAATGCATCATCATAATTTTCACACTTTTCAACCAAAGATTCAATTTCATAAGCACCCTTAAAAGCAACGAATTCTTCTATTTGTTCGACATCATAGTAATCATATATACCATTAGCATAAGAAACTAAGGTTTCATTATCGTTAAATTTGCATGAAAAGGGAAGGTGTGGAGCCTTCATACCAGAGCAACAAGTATAATCATATCGCAAGCATAGATCTTGAGCATACAAATGCAACATATGAATTTGATCCCATAAGAGTTTCCATTTTTGAGTCAAGTGATAATCCCTAAAGTGTTCACGTTGATCCAACGTGTCTTCCATTATCAAGTTGGCTGGGGTTTTCTTAGGATTATCAGAGTAGTGTTTAATATTTTTCACATAACGAGCATCGAGGGTTTTAGGAGGTTCACCATCTCCATGAGAAGCAAGTACACCTATTTTTTTATTTTTTGTGTTTCATATCCATAACTAAAGATAGAGAACAACTCAGGACAAAATATAAAATCTACTCAGTGATAAAGCAAACAAGCACACACGAGAATATTCACCCCACGCAATTGCTCGCCGGCAACGGTGCCAGAAAAAGGTCTTGATAACCCACAAGTATGGGGATCAATTGTAGCCTTTCTCGATAAGTAAGAGTGTTGAACCCAACGAGGAGCTAAAGGTAGAATTTATATTCCCTTCAAGTTCTATCGACCACCGATACAACTCTACATGCACTTAACGTTCACTTTACCTAGAACAAGTATGAAACTAGAAGTACTTTGTAGGTGTGTTACGATAGGTTTGCAAGATAATAAAGAACATGAAAATAAAAGCTAGGGGCTGTTTACATAAAGAAACAATTAAGTTAGTTTAGTAGAGAGCTTTTTGTCACAAGAAAGTTATTTGTCCCTAGGCAATCGATAACTAGACCGGTAATCATTATTGCAATTTTATATGAGGGAGAGGCATAAGCTAACATAATTTCTCTACTTGGATCATATACACTTATGATTGTAACTCTAGCAAGCATCCGCGACTACTAAAGATCATTAAGGTAAAACCCAACCATAGGATTAAAGGATCAAGTCCTCTTTACTCCCATACGCAAACAACCTACTTACTCAGGTCTGTGCTTCTGTCACTCACGCCACGCACCATAAGCGAATCATGAACATATTGCAAACCCTACAATGGAGGTCCCTCATGCTTACGCGACACAAAGAGCACCATAAGACAGCACCAGTAATAAAACATACAACTCAAACCAATCACGATCATCAATCAACCCATAGGACGAAACGGATCTACTCAAACATCATAGGATAGCCATACATCATTGAGAAATAATATATAGCATTAACCACCATGTTTAAGTAGAGATTACAGTGGGGAGAAGTGGTGTTACACCGCTACATAGAGGGGGAGAGAGTTGGTGATGATGGTGGCAAAGTTGTTGGTGTAGATCGCCGTCACGATGATGGCCCCGGCGGCGTTTCGGCGCCACCGGGACAGACGGGGAGAGAGCCCCCTCCTTCTTCTTCTTCCTTGACCTCCCCCCTAGATGGGAGGAGGGTTTCCCCTCTGGTCCATGGCCTCCATGGCGGCGGAGGGGCGGGAGCCCCTCTGAGATTGGATCTCTCTCTCTCTGTTTCCTTCCGTTTTCTGCCTTTCACCGTTTCTTAAATTCCCAGAGATCCGTAACTCCGATTGGGCTGAAATTTTAACATGATTTTATCTGGATATTATATTTCTTGCAGCGAAAGAAGGGCACCAAGCGCCTTACAGTGGCCCCACAAGCCTCCTGGCCGCGCCCAGGGTAGGGGGCGCGCCCCTAGGGCTTGTGGGCCCCTCGGTCATCGTTTCACGTTGAGTCTAATTCCCAAAAATCACATATATTCAAAAATAAATCTCCATAGATTTTTATCACGTTTAGACTTCGTTTGGTATGGATATTCTGCGAAACAGAAAACATGCAACAAACAGGTGCTGGCACTGGGCACTTGATCAATATGTTAGTCCCAAAAATAATATAAAAAGTTGCCAAAAGTATATAAAAGCTGTAGAATATTGGCATGAAGCAATAAAAAATTATGACGGAGACTTATCAGTACTAGCCTCACTCAGGTAGATCTTCATGATGTAGGCAGTCTCCTTGCCCTTACAAACTTCTTGGTTCAACTCCCACATCATGTCAGAGGCTCCCAAGAGACACCAAACCAATCTAGGAGACACCACTCTCCAAAAGGTAATAGACGGTGTGTTGATGATTAACTCCTTGCTCTTGTGCTTCAAATGATAGTCTCCGCAACAATCAACTCTCTCTCATAGATTTGGCTATGGTGGAAGAAAGATTTGAGTGGAAAGTAACTTAGGGAAGGCTAGAAATCAAGATGCAAATGGTAGGATTGGAATCTCTTGATCTCAACCCATGAGTAGGTGGTTCTCTCTCAGAGAATGAATGGTGAAAGTGTTGGAACGTTCTGATGGCTCTCCTCAATGAGGAAGAAGGGGTGGAGGGGTATATATAGCCTCCACACAAAATCCAACCGTTACACTCTTTTGACCCATCTCGGTGGCACCGATCAGAAACTCGGTGGCACCTATCTCTGTAAAATATGAACATTAGGAATCTCGGTGGGATTGATGGGAACAACTTGGAGGGACTGATGTGCAAGGGCTTACGACAAACCTCATCTCGGTGGCACCGATTGCATCATCTCGGCGGGACCGAAGTGAAGCAATGAGGCAAAAGAGAATTGGTTAAGCCATCTCGGTGGGACCAATTGCAATTCTCGGTGGAACCGAAACAATTGCAATAAGCAACAGAGAGATGGCAAGGCCATCTCGGTGGTATCGAGATCCATATCGGTGGATTTGAATTGTTAGGGTTTTGGTAGTGGCTAAGTCCAGATGAACTCGGTGGCTCTGGGTAGGAAATATTGATGGGGCCGAGTAGGAATTTAGGGTTTGGACATATTTGGATGGAGAAAGTGGCTGAGGGTTTTGGAGCAATATCACTAAGCAATTGAGCAACAAGATCATTAAGCAACAACTCACCCCCTTTTAATATTATTGGCTTTCCTATGGACCCAATGGGATCTTGGATCACTTAACCAAAAATGTAGAGTCTTGAGCTTTTACCAATCCTTGTCCTTAGCATTTTGAAGGGGTTCCACATCCTCTTGTCCTTTCCATGCCATTGTTGAACTTATCTAAAATATACTAGATAAAACTATTAGTCCAACAAAAGATATGTTGACATTAATTGCCAAAACCACCAAGGGAGCACTTGTGCTTTCATTTCGGGTGAGACATGAGACATGTCGACAAGAGACATGAGGCATGGCTGACCAAGATGGGATTTGCCCCTCCTATATGGAGAGATATTCATTGGGATCTTTTGAGTGATCAGATTCGGAAAGCATGGCCATGCAACTTGGGTTAAGTGTTAACCCAGTTCGAGATCTGTACCACAGTTTCGAGAAGAGAGGTCGTGATACCACAAGGGTGACAAGTACTCGCCTTGAGGTCGACAACATATATCGTGAGGCAAAAGGAATGTTACATATGACACATTGTCGAGGTTCATCAAATAACTTTACGCACACATGGGAGTTCGCACGGTCTACTAGGAGCCGCTACCAACTATCAACTCTGGTCGTGTCCATGTGTACGTGAACCTATAAGGTCGCACACTTAAGGGGCCATAGCCCATTGGGATTGGATCGAAGTGGAAAATGGAAGTGGACTCCTAGTGGGCTCAAGTGTTGAGCCCACCTTGGTGGTCTATATAAAGGGGAGTGCGCGCAGGACCTAGGATTGATCTTTTAACACCCTGGACAGCTGCTGCCGCCACTCCCCATGACCATGCCATGTGACTGGACCAAGCAGTCCACCGCCCGACTGTCAGTGGTAAAACCAGCAGACCTCGGGGTAGGGGCTCCCGAACTGTGGATCTCGGATCAATGGTAACATGAACGAAGGAGAAGATGTTTACCCAGGTTCAAGCCCTCTCTGTGGAGGTAAAACCCTACATCCTGCTCTTGTTTATATTGATGATGACCTATCGAGTACAAGTTTGATCTACCTTGAGATCATAAGGAGAGATGTAACTCTAGGGCTAGGTGAATGTAGTTGTGTTGAGATCGCCTCTATGGGGTAAACCCTTTAGCTTATATACACGCTAGGTAGGGCATCTAGGGTTACATGGTCGGTATCTAGGGGCATGGATGGAGGCAATAGGAGATTTCTTGGAGTATATGTCAAGTCTTTGGTAGATGTAGTCTTGATCACTGTCGGAACACGGGCTCAGTGGATCCAAATAAGGTTCAAACTCTGGGGCATGTGCGAAGGATCTTGCCTAGCTACGGCTTGCCGCTCATCGCCTCACGGCTTGGCTCCATCAAGCTCGAGCGAGCAGGGAGAAGAAGTGGACATGGTGATTTACCCAGGTTGGGCCACCTTGCGGTGTAAAACCCTACTCCTGATTTGTCGTGGATTGCCTCGCGTGGAGGATGAGGATGAACTAGTACAAGTGTGAGCTGCCTCGGGTGAGCTCAATGGCGGAAGGGTTTGATCCCTCTCTATGGTGGAGACAAGCCTATATTTATAGTGGCCTTGGTCCTCTTCCCTCATATCATAGGTCGGAAGGGATACCACAACGGCAAATTTGAAGGGGGACAGGAGTACACCCTATCCTGATTAAAGGTGGTCTTCGCCTGCAAAGATTCTAGTCGTGACGCAGCGCTGGGCTCAGTGATGACCTCCGTCCTACCGAGCCCGTGGTCTTCGTCTTGTTGCACTGTAATGGAAACCTTTGCGGGATTCCTCGGGAACCCGTGTTCATCCTTGCCTCCTTAGCACCAAAGAGGAAACTATCCTGAACTGCGCCCGCTGGCGCCCTGCTGGCCTTGGTCGTCATGGCACACATCAAAGCGCGCCCCGCGAGCTGCGGTGCTTGCCTATAGATATCCGCTCCTCGGGAGGTAGCCTCGGGGGGCTACTCCTCGAGAGGACTTGAGGTCGATCGCCTCACGGGGTGGGGGGCCCTCGCGAGGGTCCTACTCGTGAAGCCTTGGAGTTGGGCCATACTCGGCCCTAGGCGGAGCCACGCGCTGGGTCGCAGGTAGATGGGTCTGGGTACCCCCGATCCCAGGACGCCGACCGTAGCCCCCGAGCCCATGGCGTGCTCAGCCTGGCTTCAAAGCGAAGGCAAAGAGGGAAGGGCGAAGTAACATGGGCCCTAACCGCCTGCGGGCCAGGCTTGATGCGTGGCATACGACGGGATGCGGACGCCCCCACTTCCCCACATCGCCTCGGTAACTGCCCAGGCTGACAAAAGTCAGGTGCGTGCCACAGGGCCATCATTGCTTTCCTCCCTTGCATCTCCTTCCTCCTTCTATGATCCCCTTTCCTCGTGGGAAGCTCCTCCAGATCCAGACAAGGCGCCGCCCCTCCTTCTCCTCCTCCGGTGCTAGAGATTCTTTGATGGCGCCCGCCAGGAAATCGAAGCCCGCAGCCTTGGCCGCAAGCTGCCCCGCTCTTGGACCAGTGCTCGCCAAGGAAGAGAACCTCAACCCGGTGCACCCGTTGACGGCCGACGATAGCAATGTGTGGGGCGAGACCCAGATCTGGCCCGGCTTCGCCGTGTAGAGTGACTGACCGAAGTCAGCCTTCCCCTTCTTCCTCCATGATGTCTTCGCCGGGCTGGTTTCGCCCTTCTCCGACTTCTTCTTTGCTATCCCCAGGCACTACAAAATTAAGGCCCTTCACCTTCAACCCAACTCCATCCTCCTTCTAGTCGTCTTCGCTTTCTACTGCGAAGCTTTCGTGGGTGTGAGGCCCTCGGTGGTGCTCTTCCACCACTTCTTCAGCTTGCGGTTCTCCACCGGGACCCAGCTATCCAGGTGCGTCTCCTTCGTTGACGTGCTCAGTGGAAACACACTCCTGAAGGCCGGGAAGAAGGTGGAAGGCTTCTGCTGGTGCTGGGTCTATCTAGACGCTCACGGCACCGACCCGTGCCTGGAGCTCCCGACGGAACTGCCCGAGCGGATCCCCGAGTGGGGTTCCGCGAAGATCAACGACCCCTGAGCGAAGCCCCTCCTAGAGAAGATAGCCTCGGATATGGAGGCGAAGCGCTGACAGGGGTGATGATCGTGAAGGAGTTCTTAGCACAGCGCCTCGCGCCGCTCCAATCACGTTCGAAGCCCTTGTGGGCGTACGAGGGCGCGGGTGACGCGGAGAGGCTGCGCGTTGCCGGCTTGACGGGCGAGGAGTTGGACGTGGCCTTGTACTCCTTGCTCAGCTGCATCCCCAGGAACATTCCCGAGGCTGCCGCCCTGTTGTACAGCCACATCGAAAGGGATGAGCTGCTCGAGGCCATACCCGCCTTCAATGACTGGGGGCTTGAGCCGCGCGACCACCCTGAATCGCCCGTGGTGCTGTCCTCCGGCGACAGCGGCGGTGACGAGGACTGAGAGGATACAGAAGACGACGACCCAGGGGAGGCGTCCCCATTGTCACGGTCGGAGCTCCTCCTCGGCCTCAAAGATGATGACCCTGATGCAGGCAAGGTCCCGGACGCAGATTCCCCGCGCCTCGTCAGGACGCCTAGGAGGGCTGAGTCCGCGCCTCCGACCGTGTGGGCGTCCAGCCGGGCAGCCCCAGGCGAGGGGACGGCAGTGCCTCCTCCGCAAGGCCCTGTGCGCTCTTCCAGGGCGGCCGAGGAGACGGGCTCATCCTCGCAAGGTGTAGAGCCGATGGTCGCGACGGCCTCCATAGAGGCGGCCATGGTTTCGCCGGCCAAGACCCCTCGGGGGAGCCCCCACGCTCCTCCGGTCAGCGGCGCCACAACGGGGCCCGTCGGGGGCCACTCCACCAGCCCCCGAGGAGAGATCGAGACCACATCAAAGAAGAAAGCGGTCGCATGGGCCTCCGAGAAGGATAAGAAAAGGAAGTGGGTTGCGCCAGACGAGTGAGTATCCTTGTGTTACCTTCTAACCCTGCATTCGTAATCCACACACTCATGATACCCCTCATTGCACCAAACAGCGGCGACAGTGTGGAGAAGAAGAAGAAGAAGAAGAAGAAGAAGAAGAATAATAATAAGAAGAAGAAGAAGGAGAAGAAGAAGAAGAAGCCGGCCGCTGGCGCGAAGATACCCATCATCCCGAGGGAGGCCTCGGTGCTCGGTCACGGCTTCGGTGGGCGCGGGGGCGCGCAGCACCGACCGGGCGTAACCCTTGGTCGCGCGGGCAGCAACGTGCCAGGGCGTACGGGCATGCCACCCCTCTTGGTGTTTCGCCGGCGCCGCTCGGAAAGCCGGCTAACAAGGACATGGGAGCTCACCGAGCATCACTCCCCGCCGTGGTCGTGGCAGCCCCGGTCCTGGGGGAAGGGGTGACGCCCCATGTTCCATTGGCCGAACCCGAATCAGGGCGTGTAGCGGTGCAGCCTCAAGCAGTACCGGCCCCCATAATCCAGCAGGTCATGGCGTCAATTCCTCTTACTGTGTCACAGGAATTGGGTGTGGAGAAGGACCTGGATCCCTTGGTGCTTCAAGTTGATCGTACCATGGCCTCACCGGCCACGGTCCCAGTTAACGCGCCAGTGCCGCTGCCTTGTCAGGTCCTCGCGCTCGCGAACTACGGTGCCTTGATCAGGTAGGGGGGCTTGGCTGATGCTTATGCTGTGCTCGGCCACTTTGAGGCAGACCTCCAAGACACTGATAGGCGCCTTGCCAAGTAGCACTTGGGGCTTGCCTCAACATGGCTCCAGGTCGATAAAGAGACCAAAGAGGCTTGGAGCCAGGCCGAGGCCACCACCGCAAAGAGCAAGAAGGAAGCCGCAGAGGCTAGAACGACCCGTGATGGTGCGCTGGCTGAGGCGGTGGTGGCCGTCAAGGGCTGCGGGGAGGCGGAGGCTGACCTGAAGGCGCTCCAGGAAGAACAGGCCACGGGCACTCAGCAACCTCAGCAGCGGGAGGATGACCTCAAGGCTCGCGAGGTGAAGCTTGCAGTCTGTGACTCCGCGCTGGCGAACGTGGTCGTGGAGCATGCCGCGGAGCGCGAGCGCTTGACCAAGCTACAGGAGGAGGTGACCGAAGCCCATGCGTCCCATGCCAAGCATGTCTCTGAGGCAACGGCCCGACTGGACGCTAGAGAGAAGATCCTTGCTGACGCCGAGGGGAAAGCAGCGGTGGACCGCGACGCCATTGCTTCCCTCGAGCTCGGGGCTCACCAGGCGCTGCAGTCCATCTGCAGGGGAGGATTCGAGGATCCGCTCGTGACCCCCGAGGACGGCTACGCGGGACTCTCCTCCAAGCTCGACACGGAGCTCGAAGGCGCTACCACCAAGGTGGACTCCATCTTGGAGGAGTGTCGCGACCTTTTCTCCATGGCAGCGACACGCGTCTTCCGCCACCTTTACCTCTACGACTCCAGCTTTGACTTCGACGCAGTGATGGGCCCCATCTTCCTTGAGTCCCGTGCCGCCACGGCGAATGCCGCGGAAGGCCACGTGGCTGCACTGTTGGGGAAGTTCACCTGCAACATCGATGATAGCTCTGCCACGACCGAGGCAGGTGGCGACAGCAGCGGTGGTGATGCCGACGTTGAGGATGGGACTGTCGCGGCTGAGGTGGATGGTGGCGGCGGCAATGGCAGCGATGGCCCTTCCCCCTAGAATTTATCCTGCAGGGACCGATCATGCCTCGTGGGGGCGTAAGACATTGTTTGAATTTGTGATACATTTGGTGTCTGTAATAACTGTTTGAACTCCGTAATCTCCTTTTCATGCTTGATTTCCTTTGCGCTTGCCTTTGTGCTCTGCGTCGGTAGGGCCCAGCCCCACGCATACCTCGGCCGCCGTTGGGATATCAGGTCGTAGTGCCTGGACAAAGCCAAGGGGCAAGGGCTACGTGACTAGTGAGGCCCCTGAGCCGCGATGGGGTCCCCCTTGACATGCAAGCGGCCTGCATGAAGGAAATGTGGGCGACGGCGAGGTTAACCAGGGGTCCTTCCTACCTTTCTCTCATCAGCCTGCACGTAGGGGTTACACGAGGAGACCAGTCACCAAGGACCTTGGTGGCGTGACGTGCGCGAGAGCAGGCCCATGAGTCAGAGCCCGGTTCATGGGTTTTTCGGCGCTGTTGTGACTAACCCGAGCACAGGCACCGTGTCCAGCCCCCGCTCGCATGAGGCCCAAGGGAAGGCTGCAAGCGGCATTGCCGAAGAGCCGAAAGGCCAACCTGAGGTTCCTGTTATCTTTGGGCGCCCCCAGTTGTTTATCCACCAGCGCGGAGCATGGGGATTCCACTAGGCGTGGGCATGGTCGTATTGCGACCGCATCCGCCAGCGCTGAGCATGGGGCTTCCACTAGGCGTGGGCATGGTCGTATTGCGACCGCATCCGCCAGCGCTGAGCATGGGGCTTCCACTGGGCGTGGGTAGGGAGCCTTGTGCTAGAGTCTCCGGGCACGTACAACCCTGTTTCATTCGTACGCATGGCTGTCACGACAGAACTTTGAGTAGGTGTATCTGGACACTCGCAAGCCAGTGTGGTGCTCAGGAGGTCCTACCTCAAGGTGGGTTGCACCTGGATTTTTTGCGCGGAGCCCGCTTGTGAGACCTGAGTTAGGGGGGCGACCTGCGCCGAACGAGCGCCCAGAGGCTATCGCATGAGAAGGCCAGACACCAAGGACCCATAGGAGGTGACGTGGATGGGGCCAGCTCGCCAGACAGAGCTCGGTCGCTTGGGTTTATCAACGCTGCAGGGATGGACCCGAGCACAGATGCCATGCCAGCCCTTAATCATGAGGTGGTCAAGGGTGGGCTCATGAGGGCGCGACGACATTCATGATGATGAAGCACCGGACACGCAGATTAGATCATCAAGGAAACTTTATCAAGGCATGGCCAATTCTGATACATGAGTAAAACGATGCAGCTGCCGGGACGGACCCTAGCAGTTTGAGGATAATGCAGCCTGCGGGGTGCCCTCAATTGAACAAACCAAAAAGTCACCTAGCAATGATGCTGTAGAGGCGTCAAAGTAGTCGATGAAGTGCATCACGGAGGCCCGCTGCTCACGAGCCGGACAGCTCCGGAGGCTCATGAGGCCCAGGGTTCTTTTGAGGGTCTGGGGCCTCCAGGGATGCCACCGCCGAGCATCGGGCCTCATGAGAAGCCATTGCGCGCTGTGCCAGGCGCTGGTACGAGGCACCAACATTCAGCAGGCCGAACGGCATGCGGACATAGTTGCAGGGGAAGCCCCCACTCCGGTCGACGCGGGACGGCCAAAAGAGGTCCTGGGAGGCGGCCTGGTTGAGGCCCAGGAAGTTGACACAGACACACAACCCATCGCCAGCGTCAGGGGCGGCAACTGCACTGGTGGGGCACGTGGGGCGGTGCTCACTGCGCATGGCTTTCGCTTCCTAAAGTTCCTCGATCGCCTTGGTGATGAACTCTAGTGCTATTGGGCCTCGCGCCTTGTTCCTTGCATGCAGGGGCGCGCGTCTAGGCACGCCTCGAAGTGGTGCCCGAGCACCTCCCTCATCCCACTGGTCAGGTCAGAGGCTCTCCAGGCAGAAGCCTTTGAGCATGTCCTTAGGGAGGTGCCGGGCACGCCTTCCTATGCAAAAGGAAGAGGCGCTCCGACAGCAGGTGCGAAGCTTGAGGCCTCGCCGGCAGATTTCTTAGCCTCCGGATGGCTCTTGGGGAGGAGCTTCTTCTTCTTCATAGCGGCGGCCTCAGGGGGCGTGGCGTCACCCTTGCCATCTGTGTTCTCGGCCGCCGCTTCCCGGTTGGCATGCTCGAGGGAGCAGGCCGCATCCATCTCATCACACGCGACGGTGATGACGCTGCTGCACCCTGGCATCTCGAGGACATTGTAGCCATGATGAGTAGCCGCCATGAACTTGGCGAGCGTTGGGTATCCTAGGATTGCATTGTATGGGAGACCGATGTGGGCCACGTCGAAGTCGATGAGCTCGGTGTGGTAGTTGTCGCGCTTGCCAAAGGTGACGAGGATGTGCACCTGCCCCAGGGGGGTGGTGGAGCCGTCGGTTACTTTGAAGAATGGCTTGGTGGGCATGAGTTGGTCGTGAGGCACTTGAAGCATTTCGAAGGTCTCGACAGAGAGCACATTAAGGCCAGCACCACCATCGATGAGTGTCTTGGTGACGGACACGTTGCTGATGGTGGGCGTGCACAGCATGGGGAGCGCGCATGCAGCCAAACACCTGAGGTGGTCCTTGGAGTCGAAGTTGATGGCGTACTGCGACCACTTGAGGGGACGCGCAGCTTCAATCCTCGGGATGGGAGCATTCACCTTGTGAGAGAACTGCCTGAAGATGCGGTTCGAGGCAGGTGCCTGAGCTCCACAAAGGATGTAGGCAATCATGCGAGGCTCCTGGTAGCCCCCAACCCCTTCATCTTGCTATTTGTCATTGTTTCTTCTGGGCAGCGGTGTTAGAGGTGGAAGGCCAGCGTTGCCCTAAGGACGGGCCTCACGAGGCTGATCGTGCCAGGCACCGTCACGAGGCCGGTCACGCCAGCCTCCCTCGCAAGGCTGATCACGCCAGGCCTGACGAGGGTTGCGGTTGTCTCAGCGGCCTCCGCCGCGGCCCCCTCCATGGCCGAAGCCACGGTCGTTGCGGTCGGGGCAGCGACCCAGGCGCTCGTCCCGGAGCACCATGAACTCCTGACAGTCGTTGGCGTTGTGGGTATGCACATTGTGGAAGACACATAATGCGCGAGCGTCCTTGGGGGGCTCGTCGCGATCACGACCGCGCTTCATCTCGGGCTTTGCTTCCAGCACGGTGGGGCCCTTGAGCTTTGCTTCCTTGGCCTTGGCCTTCTTGTCGTCAGGGTCGACGTCTGGGTGCTTGAGGAGGGAGAGGCGACCTTCTTCGGTCTTGGCGCATTTCTCGGCCAGGTTGAACAACTCCAATGCCGAATATAGGTCATCGTTGATGGTGAGCTACTCGCTCATCCTGACGTCTGTGATGCCCTATGTGAATGCGGAAATGATGGCCTCGTCCGAAGCCTTCGAGATCTTGAGGTGAACTTTGGAGAAGCGCTGCATGTACTTGCGGAGGGTCTCACCCGGCTGCTGCTTCACGCGCGGCAGGTCATTGACGGTGAGGGCGCAGTCAAGGGTCCCTTGGAAGTTCGCAATGAACCACTCATGAAGCTCATCCCACGAAGAGATCGACCCCTCCGGGAGGTCCACGAGCCAAGAGCGCTCGCCGTCTTTAAGGGCCATGGGAATCTAGTTCGCCATGACCTTGTCGTCGCCATTTGACGACTTGATGCGCAGCGAATAGAGCTGGAGGAACTCCGTAGGGTCAGGGATGCCGTCGTAGCATGAGGGCAGAGCTGGCTTGAACTTGACCGGCCATACAACAAGGTGTAGCTCATGTGTGAAGGCGTGGCAGCCCGCCGTGCTCACGGGCACGGCTCGTGTGAGGGGGCATGGTCCTGATGCCCATGCACGGCGGCCTCCAGAGCAACCCAGTCTTGGTGTTGCCACGGTGGCGCCGGGAGTGCACACACATCATACTGTGGCTGCTGCACAACCTATCAGCTGGCCTCGTCCCGGGCCAGCGCCGGCGCTCCACGTGGTGGGTCGCGCGGACTCAGGTCGCGCCTTGGCTCGACGTCAGCATTGTGCAGAGGAGGAGGCACGCCATGAGCCACGTCGCCCGCATGAGACGGCGGGGGACGGAGCGAGTGGGAAGATGCCGGGGCCTCTCTGGTGGTGTTGACAAGCTCGGTGATGCGGCCCAGCCAGGCATCGTAGCCTTCATTAGCAGGAAGGTAGCGCAGCAGCTCGCGTGCCATGAGCAACGAAGCCTGCGCATTCGCCAGCCCGTGACAAGCGTGGGAGGATGAGGCCGTGGTGGGTGTGAGGGAAGGCATGGTGGTGCGTCCATCACGTTACCGGGAAGGTGGCCGTGAAGAGTCCTGCTGCTCGTGGGCGGCATGGTTGGTGGCAGCGTTGGCCACGGGAGAAGCGCAGCATTGGGGGGCACCTTGGCCCACCGGTGCCGTCTGGGCGACACGGGCAGCCCGGCGCTCAGCACATACTCGACGAGCATCAGCCATGGGAGGGGCGAAGCAAGGACGGAGCAAAGTGGAAGGGAGAGCTTCGACACGCCCCTACCTGGCGCGCAAAATGTCGGAACCCGGGCTCCGCGGACCCAAATAAGGTTCAAACTCTGGGGCGTGTGTGAAGGATCTTGCCTAGCTACAGCTTGCTGCTCACCGCCTCACGGCATGGCTCCGTCGAGCTCGAGCGAGCGGGGAGAAGAAGTGGACACGGTGATTTACACAGGTTCGGGCCATCTTGCGGTGTAAAACCCAACTCCTGCTTTGTGGTGGATTGCCTCACGAGGAGGATGAGGATGAAATAGTACAAGTGTGAGCTGCCTCTGGTGAGCTGAATGGCGGAAGGGTTCGATCCCTCTCTACGGTGAAGACTAGCCTATATTTATAGTGGCCTTGGTCCTCTTCCCTCATAGCTTAGGCGGGAAGGGATACCACAATGGCCAATTTGAAGGGGGACAGGAGTACACCCTATCCTGACTAAAGGTGGTCTTCGCCTGCAAATCTTCTGGTCGTGACACAGTGGTGGGCTCGGTTTTGACCTCCTTCCTGCCGAGCCCGTGGTCTTGGTCTTGTTGCACTGGAATGGAAACCTTTGGGGGATTCCTCGGGAACCCGCGTTCGTCCTTGCCTCCTTAGCACCAAAGAAGAAACTGTCCTGAACTGCGCCCTGCTGGCCTTGGTCATCATGGCTCACGTCACCGCACGCTTCACGAGGTGGGGTGCTTGCCTAGAGATATCCGGTCCTCAAGAGGCAGCCTTGGGGGGCTTCTCCTCGGGAGGACTTGATGTCGTTTGGCTCGAGAGGCGAGGGGCCGTCGAGAGGGTCCTGCTCGTGAAGCCTTGGGGATGTGCCGTACTGGGCCCTTGGTGGAGCCACGCGTTGGGCTGGAGGTACATGGGTCTGGGTACCCCCGGTCCTAGGACGCCGACAATCATGTCCAAGTGTATAGCTTTCGGAGTCCATCCGATGGAGAATGAGGCGTACATGCCCAGCTCAAGGACTATGGGCTGACTAGGTGGGCACCCCCTAGTCTAGGAGACCGTCAGTAGCCACCAAACTATCTTCTATACCGAGGACGATCTCCTCAATCTAAACAACTTCGGATCTGAAGTCCTTGGCTTGAAAGACGACTTCCCCTTCTTTGGTGATTCAAGATACCTTCCTTTTAAAGGTCACCATGGACCACCCCCCAAAGCGTGGCATCCCCCAACCATGACCTAGCCGAAATCACTCAGCGTCCGAAGACACGAGGTTACTTAGCCTTGAAGGCCTGCCGCGTAGGTGTGAACAGTGCTTCTAGACTGACAACTTTATTGAAGCGGCACCTCCAATGACTGGGCGGCAGTTACTGCTCACCCCAATCATGGCCCGAGGCAGTCTTATTGGCTTGTCCCATCGAAACGGAGATCGTGCCTGTTTTCTTAGGGATATCATTAAGATTTTGTTTTTCCCCGTACGCATAATGACATCTTTCATGGGTAGTGGCGATTTCAACAACGCGACAATGGGACTCTTGGCCTTTTATCAGCCCATATAACAGCAAAGAGATAGCGATGGGAAAGGCATGCTCTCATCCCTCCCTGCCTGTTGCCTCTTGAGCTTCAGCGCCTCGATCCAATTGATCCCATTTTGCCTCCGTAGCGCATCCCGACCTCCATCCCCAGCTATGGCAGACGCCAACCTGAAGGGGCACTTGGCTGATTCCTCCATCATGGAGGGCACCATCTTGGAGCTGCTCAATGTGGGGTAATGCTGATGTCAACAACCGAGTGTCGGACCCAAACCAGCGGGTTCCCGCTCCCAATCCTGGGGAGAGGGTCATCTTCGTCCCCCACCTCGTCAGAGGCCTGGGATTCTCGCTGCACCCTTTTGTGCATGGGATCATGTTTTACTACGAGCTAGATTTCCACCATCTATCCCCAAATTTCATCCTCCACCTCCCCTCCTTCATCATGGTTTGCGAGGCCTTCCTCTACATCGAGCCGCACTTTGGATTGTGGTTGAAGATTTTCTGCATCAAGACGAAATCCAGTGGCTCCGAGATCACAAAGTACAGAGGGGCAATGATCAGCAAGAACTAGAAGGTGGACTGGTTGAAGGGCACTATCATGATGACCATCAAGTACTGGCAACATGAGTGGTTTTAAATCACCGAGCTACTCACCGCTGGCCAGGCTGAGGTCCCAGTGTTTTCGGCCGGGCCTCTGAGGAAACTAGTTTCTTGGAAGAAGCAGGGCTTGGACTGGAGGACCCCGAGGAGGTGAAGGCGCTATCCTAGAAGATCAAGTTATGGACAGACCAGAAGAACCTCCAGTTGGTGGACATGGTAAGCATCATGCTCCACCACCATGTCCGGCCGGTTCATTCTCGGGGCACCCTGATGTGGGCGTACAATCCCGAGGATGCGGTGCCCGTCCACCACTTCTTCCTCTCCACCTTGGCCGGAATGTGGACGCTGCTGTGCAAGTCGTCCAAGAACGATTTTCCTTCCGAAGGGCGGGTTCTCAACTTCGAAGCCAGCCACGACGCCCCCGATGTAATCTTTTAATTCACAATTATATACTCCATGTTTCTTTGAATGGTATAGACTTCTGCTAATCAATTGATCTCCTATTTGTAGAAGTGTATCTCCAAGGCGCAGCGAATGCTGTTCCCGATGCCGCTGCCTGAGGGGGACAGAACCCCCTGCTCATGGCCCTCTTAGTCGAGGAGCCACACGTGGTGATCCCTAAGGGGTTGAAACCTCCAAGGGTAAGGCAGGACTTCGGGGAAGGGAGACCTCGGTCACCCGATCCGAGGAGACCCACGCCTCCTCCACTCATGAGGACAACATGGAGGAGGACACTAGGAAGGGAACTCTTCCCTCAAGGGGAAGAGGGCGGCATCCGAGGACGCCGAGGAAGATGCGTGGCCGAATGGCTAGAAGAGGCCACGCAAGGTCTCTGCCGAGCCTGCCAGCAATCCCACTCTGCCGGAGAAGGCTCACTTCTTCGACGAGTCAGATGATGACCTCCTTGAGTTGAGGAGGGAGAAGCTGGCACCCAGAGGTATGTCATCGTAACCATACTTGGTCTTCAAAATATTTGTTCATCAAGATAAGACTTATGAAGGTCACTTTCTCTAGTCCGCCAAAGGTACACCTCTACGGTGACACCTCAAGCGGGCTACCGATGGCGAGCTGGATGCCCGAGCCCGCCGCCTCCCCTCTAGCTCTCGTGGGACTGGGGGAAGCAACATCCAGTCCGGCCCCACTAGTCAACACTATGAGGGCCGAGGTATCAGTCGTCATGGCCGAGGTCGAAACCTCGGCAAAACAGGGCAAGGGGATGAGGTCTTCGAGGTCGCCAAGGAAGGGCTGGACCAGACATCGGCCTAGCTTAGGACAACTCCGGCGCCAACGACACAGCCGGAGGTCTTTGTTCCATGCACCTTGGTGTTGGGTTCAGAGATTCTACTGCCCCCGCCTCCCGCCCCAGGGGCGGGCTACCGCGGGATGGACCGAGGAGATGGATGTAGCCAAAACGGACTCCTCCATCATGGGAGAGCACCACGCACTGATTGGCATGGCGCTGAAGGGCTTTCGGTCCGTGGAGGCCGGGATGCACGAGGTCCTCAAGGGCCTCGTCAAGAGCTTCGAGGTATACTCCTTTGTATTTGCATTAGGAGTAACCTCCACGCTTAGAATTATTTGTAATCCCGCGCTTTTGTCCGAAGACATTTTTCCCTATAGCACAGCAATTGTACAGCATAGCCAGTAAGTAGCCCCCAAGCCAAAAGCTAGTTTTAAGAAACTGGTTTTGGGGTCTAACCGAAGCACCAAAAGGCGTTTAATAAGTAGCCCCCAAGATTTGACGGACCTTAAAAAAGTTTTTTCCAGAGATTCACATCGGGAACGGGGGCTAAGTAAAGAGTGTGTGTTTGCAGGCATCGACCTCGGCTCCGAACTCCACCTCCGAGGAGATTACGGAGATGAACCGAATGCTTAAGAGGTCCAAGGAGGACTTCGATCTGATGCAGAAGCAAATCAAGCCGTCTCAAGGTAAGCGCAAGTGGTTGCAAAGTTAGTCAAATTTACTGTGAAAATGCGCATGAGTTTGTAATGCTGACGCCAAGCTATTTTGGCATGTCAGCTCCTGTGACAGAGCTTGAGCATGCTCAAGGCCGAGCTAGTGCAAGCTCGGTAGGCGGCCAAGTAGCAGAAGGCTGCGGCTGCCAAGGCTTAGAAGGGCCTAGCTGCCAAAAAGGTGGCTAGAGGTAAGGACTAGGCGCAGGTCCTGGAGGTCCCTGAAGGATGTGTACCAGGAGCACGACGCCCTTGATAAAAAGGAGAAAGTGGAGAGCGCAGAGCTTGAGAAGCTATGCCCAGTGCACGCCGAGGTCCAGACCCAAGCCCGGGCTAACCACGAAATGCTCTAGCAAGTGGGGCAGATCGCTGCGGGTAAGCCGTTTTTACTTCAGTGTCATTTTGGCAGCAAGAAGTCTTCGCGGATCTTCTGAAGAGCGCGTCGGATGCCGGCAGCCACTTCGGTGCATGGGAGGGCCTTGAGCGAGAAGGCATTCTGCCAACAATTCCAGGTGTCATCGCATCCGGAGTTGCTGAATCATCAGATGAAGCAGCTGATGGAGCTCATCCGCATGGCAAAATCGGCGCTTCATGACCTCTGCATCAACCTATGGCCCACGGAGGTAAAACGGACCAACTTCTTTGGGCTCCTGGCTCGGCTGCAAGAGGCCATTCCCCAAGTGGCCCATTGGAAGCATTCCGCATGCCTGGAGGGTGCTCAGCGGGCGTATGCCTGCGTGAAGATGCACTACCGGTGCATTGAAGCTGCGGTCGTATCCCCCCCCCCCCCGAAGGGATGGACCGGACCTCAGAACAGTTTCTCAACGAGGTAGTAGAAGGAGCCCGAATTACTGATGCTAAATGTCTCAAGGACACTATGTATTTCTAGATAGGACTTCAGAATGCCGAAGTGTAGTGGAATGTAAAAGACATCGTTTTGTTTAATATGAATGCAGATTTATATTCCGTCATATGATTGTGTTGTTTTATTTTTTGACTCCTGTGTAACCGTGTTAAACTGAAAGTGGCCAATCGTCGGCTTTGACCCCTTTGTACAGTATGCAAAGGGTGTTCCTTAGGCAATCGTGACCCTTAGTTGACGTCTCGATGCCTGAAGGTGGTCCATGCACATAGAAGCAAGGCAATCAGTCTAGGGGCTTGATTGTCAGGGCTGATGACGAGCCCCCTATGTATGAAGTGGTTGGCTGTGCAGCCAGGGGTGATGCCACTGAGCGCTTTAGTTGATTTGATAAAAAGCCCTTCATTTAACACGGATGATCTCGAACGATACATGGCTTAACGTTGTTGTCGGAAAGCCGACCAGTTTACACTTACCAAGACATTCGGTTTTTGGCTTTCTCCACTGAGGCGCATTACCATTCAAGCTGGTAGCGCGATCGTAGTAGATCTCCCTATATGCCCTTAGCCGAATTGAATGCAAACATAAGGGGTAAGCACATGAGCCGGGCAAACCAACTATTGACCAAATCGAGGTTCAAAACTGATTCATATAACTCAACATCCGAGACGCCGAATAGATACTTCGGACTTGTGATTGGGGTGTCACATTAAAAGCTAAGCCCTTCATAATACAAAGTACAATTGTATCGGGAAAGTATACTTTTGGCTCAAAGGTAGTAGATATAAGAAAATGTTTGTGACCTCAAGGGGTACGCCTACTTTTATTTCATGTGGTCAAGTCGTACATGTCGAGCTTTAACAAAAGAGACTTGTAAGAAATAAAGTGGGAAAATATAAAAAGGTAAAGGAGTAAAAGTAGGACGGACAAGTTGCAGGGATTGATTACCCGGAGTCCTTCTCTGCCACACGTCTGCATCTCCGTGCTGTTGACCAGCTCGTCTTTCATGATAGTGAAGTAGATATTGGTAGTCTGCAACTTCAGCCGTTCGTTTGCTTGATGCTTTCGTTGGTCGAGTCATTTAAAAAGGTGAGCAGCTACCGCATGGATGGTTTAAGCCATGTGGATGTGACACTTCTACCTGGGCCTTTTACAGTGCCCCGCTAGTGTATAAGTCCGAAGTTTGTCGCTGTTTGGTTAAGCCGATGTTGATGTGTCATTCGGTTTCGGCTCCTCGGCCACCCATGGGATTTTTAGTGCAAAGTTGTGCACCCGAGGGATGTAGTGCCCTTCCTAGGGAGGTGAATGAGGAGAACGTGCCCCTATTTGGGGTGTGCTAATGTTTGACCGAGGTCGGCATGGGCCGCCCATGTGCGCTTTATTGAGCTGGGCATGTATTTGGCCGCGCGGGCCACCTCTTTGGTTGCCTGTACCTTGGCTGCAAAAGTCGCGGTCTATTCCTCTGTTCAGAGGGAGCGTTCGGTGTTGCCATTGACTATAATAACACCATTTGGTCCTAGCATTTTTAGCTTTAAGTAAACATAATGCGGGACTGCGTTGAAGCGCGTGATACCCGCTTCGAAAGGGGACGATATCGAAGATTAACACTTCGCTCTGGAAGTTCTCGGGTGACCCGAATACTACCTCCAATACTATTGTTCCTGTGCAGCGGACTTCGACACCAGGTATGACACCTCTAAAGGTGGTGTGCTGGGCTTGATCCAAGATGAGTCTATGCCCATCTTTCTGATCGTATCAGCGTAAATTAGATTAAGGCCGCTGCCTCCGTCCATGAGGATGCGTGTCAGATGGAATCTGTCAACGATCAGATCAAAGACCAAAGCAGCCGATCCTCCATGCCTAATGCTGATCAGATGATCATGTTTATCACATGTGATCAAATAAGCCGACCACGAGTTAAACTTCGGGGCCACTGGCTCTAGGGTGTAAATGTCCCGAAGTGCTTGTTCCCTCTACTTTTTGGGGATGTGGGGCGCCCTTCACCACATGAGGAAACTTATTTTGGCCTCCATTATTGGGCCACCGAGGTTCTTCCTCGTCTTTGCTACGAGGTTGGTCTTTACCTTGGCCCTCCATCGCCATCTTCCCGGCTTGCTTGAAGACCCAGCAGTTCCGATTGGTGTGATTTAATGGCTTATCCAAGGTGCCATGCATTTGGCACGGCCGGTCGAGGATCTTGTCCAGCTAGCTGGGTCCATCTTTATTCACTTTAAAGGGTTTCTTCTTATATCCGGATCTAGGTTTATTGAACCGTGCGTTTGCTGCGGTGACCTGGGTATCGCTCCCACCATTTTTATGCTTGCACTTTTTTTTGCGGCCGGGCTTGCCATTGGCGTCGCGAGCCTACGAGGTGCCAGCCTCGCCATTGTGAGTGTTGTAGGTCAGCCAGTTGTTGTCCCATCCCTAGTTCTGGAATGACCTAGGCTAGCTTTCATGTGTGCATCATGTTTAAATTTTTCAAATGAATTTCAAATGGGGATATGTGAAAGCCTCAGAAATCATTTTTGGAAATGATCAAGATAAAAATTACTTCAAATAGGTCCAAGAAAATGTTCCTGTTCCTCTTTGAAAATATTTCCCAGAGGTAAAATTCAAACCAATATTTTTAGGAGCTCAGAAATATTTATTTTGGGCATTTGAGTTAATCCAATAATTATTTGCATTGGATTTATATTTATTATATATTTAAAATACTCAATAATTCTAGAAACTTGTGTGGGGCTTTGGAATAATTATTATAGTCCCTACAAAATTTGTTCGAAGCAACAAAATTAGTTTGGTTCAGAAACCAAATTAAAACAAATGACAGAAAAACAAAAACAGAAAAGAATTAAAAGGAGAAGTTTACCTGGCTTACCTGGCGGCCCAACTTGTGTCCCCGCACTGCTGGCCCAGTGCTAGTCGTCCCTCCCCTCTCGCAAGGAGGACAAGGGCGTGTACCCGCGGCGCGCACGCATGCGCAGCGCCACCTCCTGCCTGCCCGCTTCTTCCCCGACACCGCTACGGTTGCCACGCAAGCCCCCGGGCCCTCTAACTCTCCCGCCATGCTCATCCCCTCCTCTGCCACTCTCTCTCTCTCCCAAGACCGAATGCCACCATCGCTGCTGCTCGCTGCTGCCTCACCCAGCGCTCGCTGCTGCCGCGCCCACCGCCATGGCCTCGCCTCTCCGACGTGTCCAAGAGCTTCGACGCGCCTCCCTCGTCCACTTTGTCAAGCCGCGAGACACCGGGCGCCCTGTGTCGTCGCCATCGATGTCATCTTCATCCTTGGTTGCCGACTATCGCCGCCGTGGTTTCGACGTCGTCTGTACCTCCCTGAGCTATCTGAGACCGCCTACGAGACCGCTATGAGCTCTCCTACGTTTGCCCTCTTTCCCATGCTCAATTTCACGCTGTAGCCGGGCTAGCCGCCATGGCCATGAGCTCCACATCGCCGGCCATGTCGTCGTCGTCGCGCTAGTCACTGGAGCTTATGTCCGAGCACTCTATCATGCTTTGCACGCTCCCAGAAGTCCGAACCACCCAACCGCTCGTCCCCTCATGCTCCGGCCGCCCCCACGGGCTCGCTCATGGCGAGCTCCGGCGCCCTCGCACCCAGCCGCCTGCCTCCCTGGAAGCGGATGAGCCCGGTCTATGCATCGGTGTTCTCAGCCGCTGCTCCCGTGGCCGGAAACGTGGACTCCGCCGTGACTAGAGGTCGCCGGCAACGAGCCCCGCCGCCTAAGCCGCTGCCAAGTGGGCCCGGTGCCCCTAATTGTTATTTAGTCTAATTAACCCTCTGTTTAAACCTCTGTTGCTGACATGTGGGCCCTGCATGTCAGGTTTGACCCCAGTCAGCACAGTTGACCTGCTGACGCAGGCATGACGCAGTGCCGACACAATTAACAGTTTTCTGGATTTAAATAAATCAGGAAATTCCATAAAATAGCCAAAACTTCAAAAGATCAGATAAAATCAACCGTAGCTCAGATTGAACTAATTTATATATGAAAATTTATCAAAAAATCTCAATGTATCCATCTTAAAATTTTCATGCATGACAAACCAAGTTATACCTAATGAATATGTGAAAACACATAAATGGCATTTTAAAGGGGTTAATTTAGAGTTGCATCATGCATTAGCTCAAAAAACATCACATTTACATACCATTTTCATGCATCATATTGTTGAATTTGGTGGTGTATTGATTGCCGGCATCGTCCTTCTTGATAGGTCCTGCTCCAGAGACCGTTCTAGAGTACCTGTCTAAGGAGCAGTGCTCTACTGTGGATCTACCAGGAAAGCAAACCCCCCTTGGTCATTCCAATACAACCCCACTCTCTTGCTCCAGCTCTCTTTTATTGCATTAGGACAACAATGATTCAACAGTTACTTTATGTTGCGGTAGTTGAACCCATTCCTTTGCATGACCTGTCATTGCCAAAGTAAATAGTTGAAACCCACTTGCATGTGTAGGAGTTGGTTGAGCCATGTTGTGTTCCTACCATGCCATGCCTGCTATTGCTTAGAGTTGTGTCAGGTCTGATTCATTGGGAATGAATTGGAGTGTTATGCCATGTTCTTATGCTGAGAGTTAAATGAGTGAACACGATTTGGTAAAGGTAGCGGTGAGAGGCCATGTAGGAGTACATGGTGGGTTGTCTCATTGGGACCGTCCTTAAGAACTGAGTTCTGTGTATGTTATCCAAGACTAGCTACTGCCACACATTGGGCTCCAGGCGCTCCAAGCTCTCTCGACTTATTAACCGACTTGATCTCTGTCCAGGAGTTGCAACTAGTTTCTGGTGTTTGTAGGTAGTGTTATTTTTTACCAAGTGGCACCCGGCAGGGTGGACTTGGGACAGACTAGGCACAGTGGCATGGTGTACCAAGTGCCGCCCGGATGGTGGACTTGGGAACCCTGCCCACATCGTTTGGGGCTGTGATGGAAACTTCGGTCGGACTTCCCTTGCGGGTTCAGCCTCATATAGGCGATAATCCTGGACTAGAGACTTGTGTGGTTAGTTAGGTCGTGGCCGACAGCCTCGCCAGGCTTCCGCTTGAAGGTTGGCGAGATACATTACGTGTACATGGCGGTAAGTGGTGAGAGCGTGTGTGAAGAAGTACACCCCTGCAGGGTTAACATGATCTATTCGAATGGCCGCGTCCTCGGATATGGACTACTTGGAAACTTATGTGGTACATAGATAACTTGAAGTGGATAATCTAAAATGCTCAAGACAAGTGTGAGTGCTATGGATGGCCTTCTCATAGGGAGACGGTAAAGAATCCTTAGTAGTGTATAGTTGTGGTGTTTAGTGGACTCGTGTATGGTTTCTCACCTCCAAGAAGTTACTCGTAGTTGTAGAACAGGATAGCCACTGAGTCAAAGATGGCTTGCTGTAGCCAAACCCACAATACCCCTCTTGATACTAATGCATGTATGATAGGATCTGATGTAAGTCTTGTTGAGTACCTTTGTACTCACATTTGCTAAATTTATGTTTTGTAGAGGAGACTTCGGTCTCACTAGTAGTCCCATGTGGACTTCGACAAGTAGCTTGTTACCTCAGCTACGATCTTGTACCCTTGCGAGGGTTTTGTAGATAGTCAGGCTTCTCAGCATTTTTTATTTGTAGCTTTCTGTACTCAGACAAGTTAGACTTTCGTTGCCTATATGATTTTGTCGGCATTCTGGGAACCAGGGTACCCAGACTTGCCTGCTTGCGGCCCACGGCGTGGCTCCTTCGACGGCCTAGTACGGCCCATCTGCAAAACCGCCAAGACAAGACCCTCGCGAGGGGCCAGGCATCGCGAGGAGGATGACACCAAGAGCTCCAGAGGGAGCGGCCTCCCCAGGCTGCCTCCCGAGGAGCGGAGTTTTCTATGCAGGTACCCAGCCTCACGAGGCTGCCATGACACAAGCCATGACGACCAAGGCCAGGCGGGTGCCAGCGGGCACAGAGGAGGTAGTTCCCTCTTTGGTTCTAAGGAGGCAAGGACAGGCGTGGGTTCCCGAGGAATCTAACAAAGGTTTCCATTTCGGTGCTACAAGACCAAGACCACCAGCACGACCGGACGGATGTCATCGCCGAGCCCACCGCTACGTCATCACCAGAAGCTTTGCAGGCGAAGACCACCTTTCATCAAGATAAGATGTACTACTTGTCCCCTTTCAAATTGGCCGTTGTGGGATCCCTTCCCGCCTAAGTTTCGAGGGAAGAGGACCGAGGCCACTATAAATATAGTTTAGCCACCATCGTAGAGGGGGTTGACTCATTCTCACCCCTGAGCCCTCGCGAGGTTGTTCATCCTCTGTACTTATTCATCCTGAGCCCCTCGTGAGGCCAATCCACCACAAAGCAGGAGTAGGGTATTACACCGGAAGGTGGCCCGAACCTGGGTAAACTGCAGTGTTCATCTTCTTCTTTGCTCACACGATTCCGACTAGACTAGGCTGTGGGGTGATGAGTTGGTAGGCTTGTGAGGTTGAGTTCTTCGCACACGCCCTAGAGTTCGAACCTTCTTGGGTCTGCGGAGCCCTGAATCTGACATTTGGCGAGCCAGGTAGGGGCGTGTCGAAGCTCTACCTCTTCACCAACCATGCTCCGCCCGTGTTTCACGGTTCCCATGGCAGGCGCAGTCCCACCCGCCGGGCCACCAGGCACCTACGGAAGTGCTGCGGCCCACTGGGCCTTTACCCCCAGCCTGCAGCGGGTGCAGTGGCCGCAGAAGTTCAGGCTAGTGCTGCCCCCGCGGTACGACGGCGCGGCTGACCCCGAGGAGTTCCTCCAGTTGTACGCGCAAGCCATCTGGGTGGCTGGTGGCGACGACAAGGTCATGGTGAACTGGCTCCCTATGGCCCTCACAGGCGTGCCATGCTCCTAGATGCTCAGCCTACCGGAGTCTTCAGTGGCCTCCTGGGAGGAGCTGCGCGGCCTATTCATCGCGCGCTTTGTGGCCCCGACACCCCACGGTGTTGCATCCATTCTCGGTGGGTCGCAGGCGCCAGCCTCGGGCCGCCACGTCAAGCAACTCCTCCGTTGGGTGGTAGCTGCTCGGCCGCGGCAGGGGGCTCCTCCAGGCCGCGCAGTTCCTGAGACTGACATCACCTTCGACTCTAGGGATCACCCCAGGACCACGGTTGGCGTCGGCGCATTCCCCATGCTGTGCACACCCACCATCAGCAATGTCGCGGTCACCAGGACCCTCATCGATGGCGGAGCTGGCCTCAACGTCCTCTCCATTGAAGCCTTCGACCTGCTTCAAGTGCCCTACACCAGCTCGCGCCCACCAAGCCCTTCTCGGGGGTGGTCGACGGCTCCACCACCCCCTTGGGGCAGATACGCCTCCCAGTCACCTTCGGCACACGCTACAACTACCGCACCGAGCTCATCGACTTCGACGTCGCCCACATCGGCCTCCCGTACAAAGCCATCCTCGGGTATCCGTCCCTTGCCAAGTTCATGGCGGCGACGCACCCCGGCTACAACGTCGTCAAGATGCCTGGAAGCAGCGGCATCATCACCGTGGTGGGGGACACCAAAGATGCACTCCTGGCCCTCAAGCTCACTTTCAAGGCCACAGTAGCCACGCGGCCAGGCGCTGGGGACGCTCCAGAGATCCCAGAGGCCGCGCCCAAAAAGAAGAAACAATTGTTCTATCAAGACCGGGCCGAGACGAAGCAGGTGCCCGTCAACGACGGAGGTTCAGGCCCCACCTTCACCATAGGCGCCGGCCTCCCCCCATATCAGGAAGAGGCGCTGGTCGGCTTCCTCCATGCAAACAAGGATGTGTTCGCATGGGAGGCGACGGACTTGGTCGGCGTCCTACGGGATGTGATCGAACACCATTTGATGATGTGCCCCAGTGCACGCCCGATGAAGCAGAAGGCGCGACGGCAAGCCCAAGAGAAGCAATCATTCATCATACAGGAGGTCCGCAAGCTGAAAGAAGCCAGCATCATTCGGGAAGTGCGGCACCCGGATTGGCTGGCCAACCAGGTCATCGTCCCGAAGAAGGGCGGGAAGGAGCGCATGTGCATCGACTTCACCAGCCTCAACAAGGCGTGCCCTCAGGACCCGTTCCCTCTTCCGCGCATCAATCAGATTGTTGACTCCACCACTGAGTGCAACCTGCTGTGCTTCCTGGACGCCTTCTCGGGCTACCACTAGATCAAGATGGCGGTGCAGGACGTCAAGAAGACAGCCTTCCTTTCCTCGTGCGGGGTGTACTGCTACACCTGCATGCCCTTTGGGCTGCGGAATGCCGGCGCGACCTTCCAGCGATTGATGCACATCGCTCTAGGCCGGCAGCTCGGGAGGAACGCCAAGGCGTACGTCGATGACATAGTGGTCAAGTCGTAGGAGGCATGGACCCTCGTCGAAGACCTAGAAGAAACATTCGCCAACCTGCGCAAGGTAAACCTGCTGCTCAACCCGAAGAAGTGCGTGTTCGGTGTCCCATCCGGCAAGTTGCTGGGTTTCCTGGTATCACACAGAGGGATCGAGGCTAACCCCGAGAAGGTTAAGGCAATAGAAAGGATGAGCCCGCCACAGACCCTCAAGGAGATGCAGAAGCTCGCGGGCAGCGTAACCTCGCTGGGGCGCTTCATCTCCAAGCTTGGCGAGCGCACCCTACCATTTTTCAAGCTGATGAAAAAGAAGGGCCCCTTCGAGTGGACTCCAGAGGCTGAGGCGGCTTTCCAAGACCTCAAGAGGTACCTCACGAGCCTGTCGGTGATGGTGGCGCCTCGCCATCTTGAGCCCTTGGTGCTTTAGCTGGCCGCCACGCTCCACTCGGCTAGCGCGGTGCTCGTGGCGGTCCAGGAGGAGCGCGCAGGTGCGGGTGCGTGGCGTAGCACCCCGCGTATAGTCGCGCCATCGCCACCTCAGGATGGCACTCCTGAGGCCTCAACTACTCCATCGGACGGCAAGGCTCCTGAGGCCCTCTCATCCCAAGTGGAGCGGGACGTCGTCGACGCCTCTTCCCTCATCGAGCACCCGCTGTACTTCGTTAGCATAGTGCTGCGTCATGCGCGCGTGTGCTACCCCATGCCGTAGAAGCTCCTGCTCACACTCCTCGTCGCCTCCAGGAAACTGCGCCACTATTTCCAAGGCCACCCCATCAAGGTCGTCTCCGTGTACCCTCTGGAGAAGGTGCTCCGTAGCCCTAATGCCGCGGGGAGGGTTGCTGAGTGCAACATCAAGCTGCAGGCGTTCCAGCTGGAGTTCAGCACCACCAGGGTCATCAAGGGCGTGGCCCTCGCTGACTTCATGGCGGAATGGACGGATGCCCCTGACCGGGGGATGGTTGAAGACCGGTCCCTCGTGCCCGGAGATGAGGCGCCCGATGGCTGGGTCATGTACTTCGACGGCGCATTTGCGCGGCAGGGCGCGGGGGCCGGAGCCGTACTCATCTCGCCAACCCAGGATAAGCTATGCTACGCTGGGCAGCTCTGCTTTCGGCATGGCGAGAAGGTCTCCAACAACATTGCGGAATATGAGGGCCTGATCGCTGGTCTCAGGGCCACGGTGGCCCTGGGGTCAAGCGTCTCACTATCAAGGGTGACTCTCAGCTCCTCATCAACTTCTCCAACGGGGAATACAAGCCTAGGGACGAGCACATGGAGGCATACCTAGAAGAGGTACGCAAAATTGAAAAACGCTTCTTGGGCTTGGAATTGTAGCACGTCCCGCGTGGCACGAACAAGGAGGCGGACGACATCGCCAAGAGGGCGTTCCGACGCAAGCCCCAGAGGCCTGGCATCTTCGAGGAAAGGTTCTTCAAACCATCGGCAGCCCCCCCCCCCCGTTGTAGGCCCGACACTACTTTGGGAGGAGCCGCCCCAGGCCCATCCTCGGGTGCCCCCGCCTGTGGCCCGACCTCAGGAGCCCACCTACTCCTGGCATTGGAACCTAGGAGGGTTGCTGGGCCAAAGAGTTCGAGGCGTACCTGCTCCACGGCATCCTGCCGGAGAAGGAGGAAGACGCGGAACCCGTGGCCCGTCAGGCCACCGCTTATTGCTTGCAAGACGGCAAGCTTTACCGAAGGTGCCCCAACGATGTCTCACTGCGATGCATATCCAAGGAGCAAGGGCGCGAATTGCTGGCTGACATCCATGGCGGGGATTGCGGGCACCATTCTTCATCACGCACCCTCGTGGGCAAGGTGTTCCGCAGTGGGTTCTACTGGCCCACGATGCTCAACGAAGCCACCGAGTTGGTGCGATCCTATAAGGCCAGCCAGTTCCACGCCAAACAGATCCACCAGCCCGCTCAGGGCCTCCAGACCATCCCGCTCTCATGGCCATTCGTGGTCTGGGGGCTGGACATCTTGGGCCCGTTCCCCCGAGCAGCCGGGGGCTATCGCTACCTCTACGTCGCCATCGACAAATTCACCAAGTGGCCGTTCCTGCTGGCTTGGCCGTCAAGTTCATCAAGGGCCTCGTGAGCCATTTCAGGGTCCCCAACCATATCATCACTGACAATGGCTCTCAGTTCACAAGCAATCTCTTTAGGACATATTGTGCTAACCTTGGAACGCAGATATGCTACGCTTCAGTGGCACACCCACGGAGTAACGACAAGGCCGAACGCGCCAACGCGGAGGTCCTGAGGGGCCTCAAGACGAGGAGATTCAAGAAAAAGTTTGAGGCCTGCGGCAGGGGTTGGCTCGGTGAGCTTCAGTCTGTGTTGTGGTCCATCCGCACCACCGCAACTAAGCCCACCGGCGAGACCCCGTTCTTCCTCGTCTACGGGGATGAGGCAGTCCTCCCACACAGGGTCAAACATCAGGTCTTGGCGTTTGACGAGGCACGCTAGGACGCCTCATGGGGGACAGATCTCATGCTCGGGGAGGAGGGCCGCCGCCAAGCCTCGCTCCATGCCGCGAGGTACCAGCAGGCGCTGCGGCTGTATCACTACTGCAACATCCGCTCCAGGACCCTTGAGGTTGGTGACCTCGTCCTGAGGCGGGTGCTCTCCAAGGAGGGGCTTCACAAGCTCTCGCCTATGTGGGAGGGCCCGTTCAGGATCGCCCATGTCTCCAGGCCTGGCGCCGCGCGCCTGGAGACGCAGGATGGGGTCCCCATCCAGAATGCCTGGAACATCCAGCACCTCCGAAAGATCTACCCGTGACACTCTCACGTAATAAGGAGTGGGGCTGTACACGCCTCGGAGTCTCCTGAGTGCCACCCTGGGGCCTCACGGGGGCTCCCACCCACGTCCAAGTAGAAGCCCCATGCTCCACGCTGGCGGACGACATGGTCTTTCAACGACTATGCCCACGCCTAGTGGAAGCCCCATGCTCCACACTGGTGGGAAGACTAGAAGACAAGTGTAGGCGCCGGACGTGGCTGTTCTTTTTCTTGCTTTTGTAGCCGATTTTCCACTTCTTGGAATGAAATTTGAAGTTCTCATGTCTTTTTGAAAGGGATGGGAATTTTTCTCCTTGCAGCGTTTGCTCTTTCGAGTCTTCCAGTTGCCCGTCACTCCTCTCTGCGCGTCTCGTGAGCGGGGGCTGGGCACGGTGTGTACGCCTGTGTCCGCCCACGAACACACCTCGCCAAAGCCTTGGCATCCTACTTTGGTGTCCTAATCCTCGCGCGATGCTCTTAAACAAGCCAACGGGCATGTATGCCCTCCCAAGTCCTCATCTCCTGGCCTCGCCAGGCATCATGACCGCGTTGTACCAGTGATGATCGGTCCTTGCTCGGGGGCTCGCATGGGGCGCGGCGCCCTGTGAGGCATCTCCGGAGGCCCCATATCCTCATGGCCCGCAAGAGACCTTGCGGACACTGGGCGGCTCCTGAGGCCTGAGAACCTTCGGATCCTTAAGAAGGAAATCCCCAGCAAGATCTCTCCAGAACGAGAGACACGCAGAGGATCCAAGCTCTGGAGGAGCACGCCCTCACGGCGCAAGAGTCTACCACAAGCACACCAAGCTAAGTTATCCTAATGATGATCGACAAGAACCTGTCGATTGGTAGCAACACGAATACTAAGATACGAAATAAAAACGTTAACATAATGGCTCATGCGCCATGGTCCATTACATGCCCCAGCACGGCCTTCTAAATTTCTTGATGGAGGGAAAAAGAAAAAGAAAAGCAAAAGCAGCCTCGCGACCACCGCGGCTCCTGAGGCCTGGCTCCAGTGACGTCTACGCTTAGTCAGAGTCCTCCTCCTGCTTCACCCTAGCGCGATGGCGAGGCGGCTGATCGTCCTCCTGAGCGGGAGCATGGCGACGGGTTGGCTCGCCGCCTTCCCCGGTCTGGGATCGGCGACGTGGCGGCTCGTCGTAGTCATCGTCGCTCGTGCTCTCCCTAAAGGAAGAGCCGCCGCTGCTGGAGGCACCGCGGCCATCGCCAAGGGCGAGTTCACCGCCGAGTATTCCACCGCCCCTCCAGCCGTCGTTGTCGGAGGGGTGGGCATTGTCGTCGCCGTCATCGTCGCTCTCCGGACAGCACCCCAGACGCCTGCCGTCCTCCCCGAAGATCCGGACGTAGAGGGTTGCCGCTCCATCGTGCCTGAAGTGGAGGGTACATCTCCCCTGCAGGCCGCGTGTGTGGACGAACGGCTGCCCTCATACAGTTCAGGAACACGTTGCCGGCGGGGGTGACCTCGACCTCCACAAACGAGCCCTTTCTGCAGCAGCCGTCGGCCTGCAGCCAGAGGCCGCCAGGCCCTCCGGCCGGTAGCGTGCCCGCGAAGAAGTGCGGGAGCTAGAACCAGGTGCCTGCCGGCCTCTCCGCCCAAACCACGAACTTCGAGGATGTGTTGGCAGAATGGGATCGCGGGCGCGGTGGCCAGACGGCCGCCACATGTTTCCCCCCTTGGTCGTGGCTGCCCTGGCCGCGGCAGCTTCCGGGCGGGAGGGAGCCTTCCCACGATTGCCAGAGGTGTCGCCGAACTTTGAGGGGGTGCGCCCACACCCTCGGGGAGCCACCGCTGGCATCGCGGCATACTTGCGGGGACGGCTGCGGCCCCTCTTGGGTGGTGGCGAGCCTGGTCCCTCCTTGGGGGCCTTTCCTATCTCGGCAGCAGAAAACCTCCTCACCGACGCCATGGATGCTTCGACAAGATGGCGGGATGACGGAGGCGAAGGAGGGGCAAGCAGCAAGAAGATGAAGATGGGCTGGGGGCTCTGCCCCCTTTCCCATTTATAGGCGGAGGAAGGCTAACCGGCGACCTCACACGTTCCAAGCAATGATGGTCCCGCTGCATGCACCAAGCAGTTGTCAAGTCGGGAAGCTGCCGAGGCAACGTTGGGAAGTGGAGACGCCCACGTCCCATCAAGCGCCACGCGTCGGTCTGGCCCAAAGGCGATTGGGGCCTGCGGCGCTTCGACCATGCCCTTTGGCTTTGCCTCGAAGCCAAGCCCGAGTGCACCTTGGGCCCGGGGGCTACTGTCGGTGTTCTAGGAACTAGGGTACCCAGACTTGCCTGCCTATGGCCCATGGCGTGGCTCCTTCGACGGCTTGGTACGGCCCATCTGCAAAACTGCCAAGACAAGACCCTCGCAAGGGGCCTGGCCTCGCGAGGAGGACGACACCAAGACCTCTGGAGGGAGCGGCCTCCCCAGGCTGCTTCCCGAGGAGCGGAGTTTTCTATGTAGGTACCAGCCTCACGAGGCTGCCATGACACAAGCCATGACAAACAAGGCCAGGTGGGCACCAGCGGTTGCAGAGGAGGCAGTTTCCTCTTTGGTGCTAAGGAGGCAAGGACAGGCGTGGGTTCCCAAGGAATGTACCAAAGGTTTCCATTCCGGTGCTACAAGACCAAGACCACCACCGTGACAGGACGGATGTAATCGCCGAGCCGACCGCTACGTCACGACCAGAAGCTTTGTAGGCGAAGACCACCTTTCATGAGGATAAGATGTCCTACTTGTCCCCTTTCAAATTGGTCGTTGTGGGATCCCTTCCCGCCTATGTTTTGAGGGAAGAGGACCGAGGCCACTATAAATATAGGTTAGCCACCATCGTAGAGGGGGTCAACTCATCCTCTGTACTTGTTCTTCCTCAGTGCCTCGTGAGGCCAATCCACCACAAAACAGGAGTAGGGTATTGCACCGCAAGGTGGCCCGAACCTGGATAAACTACCGTGTTCATCTTCTTCCTTGCTCACGCGAGTCCGGCTAGGCTAGGCTGTGCAGCGACGAGTTGGCAGGCTTGTGAGGTTGAGTTCTTCACACATGCCCCAGAGTTCGAACCTTCTTGGGTCTGCGGAGCCCTGAATCAGATAGATTTGTATGATGGGTCAGGTGACCCTTGTTTGTAATAAAATGTTAGGTTGACCCTTCTGGGTCGTTATCTATATGAGTTGTTGAGCTATGTTGTGATGCCATGTTGTACAACACATACTTGCATGTTATGCGCACGTGTAATGTGTATTGCTATGTGTGGGGTTCGACACTTAGTTCTATGCCTTTGGTAGCCTTTCTTACGCGGAAATGCTCCCGGGTGCTTCCACCGAGCCATAGTAGTTCGCTACTGCTCCGGAACACTTGGATTGGCTGGCATGTATCCTTCTTTGTTCCTCTGTCTGTCCCTTCGGGGAAATGTCACGCGTTGTTCCTTTAAGTCCTTGTAGCTTTCTACGACTTGGGTTCATACGTTGATGACCGACATGTTAATTGCTAGGTTACATATGCCTGTCCCTGTACGACTGTGCCACCTTGGTTCACGACTGACCATGTCAACTCGGGTTCTCTGTCATATGGATGCTAGCGACACAATCATATACGTGAGCCAAAAGGGGCAAATGGTCTCAGCCAGGGTAAGGCTACAGCCGTGGGAATACCGTGCGTGAGGCCGCAAAGTGATACGATGCGTTACATGCTAGATCAGTGTGACTTAGGATCGGGGTCCCGATAGCTTTGGTATCAGAGCTTGACTACCTGTAGGATTACTAATCCAAAGTGGTCAAAGTTGAGTCTAGAAATTCATTAGTTATACAAGGGAATAGATTGGGGAAGGGAATGTAAGGCTCTTTTTACTCCTTATACCTTATGTCCTTCTGATCTAAGTCATCCTATCTTTCCTACGGGGTTAAGGAACTAGGATTTCTCTTCTGTCTATCAGGATCACGAGTTACTATTCCGTAGACTCGTAGGATTGGTTAACCAGAGTCATATTCCAGTTTTCAAGTACTTCTGGTGTAGTTTGATTAGTACTATCATAGAACTTTGGGTGCTGATGTCGAGTATGGTATTACCCCATCTTTGGAGGATGTCTCATTTATGCTGCCAAAATTGTCCTAGGAGTTTGAGAGATACTAATTCCCCTGTGTTATATTCTGCATCCTTATGTTGATGCCGAATCCATCTTTGTTTCCCTTGGTTTTGTTCTTCGGGATGTCGCTGGTTAACCGAGGATCTGTTGCTCGTAGCCGGAACCACGGAGATGGTAGGGATGAGGATCCTCCCGACCAGCCTTCATTGGCATAGTTCATGTTAGAGATCGAGAGGAACAAGCGTGAGTCTAACCGCTTGTTAGCACGTATCGACGAGAACACCGCACATCAGTGCAAAGAGTCAGCGACCATCCATGACTTCATTAGCTGGCACCCACCCACCTTCCATCATTCCATTGAGCCACTCGATGCAGATGACTGGCTCTGTAGCATCACTCATAAGCTACGTTCCGCAAATGTAGCTGAAGGTGACAAGGTCACCTATGCCACATATCACCTGGAGGGTCCTGCTAGCCTTTGGTGGCAGAACTATGAGGCTATGCTTCCAGCTGGCCAGATTCCTACCTGGAGAGATTTCACTGAGGCCTTCCTTGAGCATCACATTCCTTAGGATCTCATTGAACGGAAGAGAGAAGAGTTTTGTAGTTTCACCCAGGGTAAGATGGCTATTGATGCTTATAGTAGAGAGGTTGGGAACCTCGCATGCTATGCTAGAGAGGAAGTGTCCACAAACGCCAAGAATCAAGCTAGGTTCCGGAAGGGTCTTAACCCTAAGTTGCACCGTGATCTCCACTTGCACCATTGCGATACATTCCAGGCTCTTGTGAACAAGGCCATTAATGCAGAGACAACTTAGCTCACGTACGAGAAGTCTCGTAAGCACACCCGTGACTTGGGTTCTTTCTCCAGCTCTGGTTCTCAGAAGCGCCGGATTTTGGTTCTGAACTCCGCTCTTCCACCCGGATATGCACCGAGGCCATCTTATGTGGCGCCTCACCTAGTTCAATTGTATGCTCCACCCAGGCCTATTGGTAGACCGCCTGTCAATGCGGGTCCACGTCCTACTTCAAGGACTTGCTTCACATGTGGAGAGCTAGGACACTATGCACATGACTTCTCTCAGGCCAGTTATGCTCCATCCCAATCCGAGAAGTCACACAAGATGATCAGTGCCAAGCCAGCTCCCACTGAACATGGAAGTGTGCATCACGTCTCAGCTAAAAATGCTCATGATGATCCAGATGTCGTTCTTAGTACACTCCTTGTCAATTGTCATCCACCATCAGTTCTAATCGATAGTGGAGCATCTCATTCTTTCATTTCTGAAAGCTATGCTAGCTTGCACAACATGTCATTTTGTGATATGCCCTCTCCACTGGTCATTCAAACTCCTGGGTCCAAATGGAAACTTTTAGTGTAAGCCATGGTAATGAAATCCTTGTTGACACACTTGTAATCCTTGCATCACTTATAGCCCTCAAGTCTACAGATATTAACATCATCTTGGGTATGGACTGGATGAAAACTCATCATGCCAAGATTGATTGTTACACCAGGTTTGTTCAGCTTACACACCCATCTGGCAAGATAGTCACTGTCTCAACTAGAGTTGCAAAGCGTCACCTCTATTCTCTTAATGCCAGCCCTCTTCCAGACCTTGAGGATATTCCGGTAGTCCGTGACTTTCTGGATGTCTTTCTAGAGGAACTACCAGGCATTCCACCAGACAGAGATGTAGAGTTTGTCATAGATCTTATGCCAGGAACTGCCCCAATTTCTAGGAGATCTTACAAGATGACACCCTTAGAGCTAGCTGAGCTTAAGAACAGCTTGATGAGTCCTTGCAAAAGGGTTTCATCCGTCCTAGTTCTTCTCCTTGGGCTTGTCCCATCCTCTTCGTCAATAAGAAGGATGGAATGGATCGGATGGTTGTAGATTCTCGTCCCGTTAATTTGGTCACCATAAAGAACAAGTATCCGCTCCCCAGGATCAACGACATGTATGATCAGCTCGCTAGATCCTTAGTCTTTTCCAAGATGGATTTGAGGTTAAGCTACCACCAAATCAAGATAAAAAATGAGACATTCGTAAGACGGCTTTTGTCACTCGTTATGGCCAATACGAGTACACCGTCATGTCCTTCGGTCTAACCAGTGCTCCAGATACATTCTCCCGCTTGATGAACTCGATCTTCAGGGAGTACTTAGATAAGTTCATCGTGGTTTACCTCGATGATATTCTTATTTACTCGAAGAACGAGGAAAAGCATGCCGAACATCTTAGACTTGTGTTAGAAAAACTCAGAGAACACCGCCTTTATGCCAAGTTCTCCAAGTGTGAATTTTGGTTGCCAGAAGTGACCTATCTAGGCCACGTAATCTCTGGTAAGGGCATTGCTGTCAATCCCAAGAAAGTTCAGACCATTCTTAATTGGACTCCACCTGAATCAGTTAAACAAGTTAGTAGTTTCCTTGGTCTAGCCAGTTATTGTCGCTGCTTTGTTGAGAACTTCTCCAAAGTGGCCAAATCTCTCACAGAACTTCTCAAGAAAGATAAAAAGTTTGAGTGATCCCCACAGTGTGAGCACAGTTTTCAGGAACTGAAAAGACGCATGACTTCTGCTCCCATACTTGTGCCACCGGATTTCACTAAAGACTTTATTATCTATTGTGATGCCTCACGACAGGGACTAGGTTGCATTCTCATGCAGGATCGCCATGTGATTGCCTATGCATCTCGATAGTTGCATCCACATGAGGAGAATTATCCTACACATGATCTAGAGCTTGCAGTCGTAGTCTATGCACTTAAGACATGGCGACATTACCTTCATGGTAAACGTTGCAAGATATACAATGATCACCAGAGTCTCAAGTATATCTTCACCCAACCAGATTTGAACCTTAGGCAAAGATGTTAGTTGGAGTTGATCTCAGATTACGATTTAGGGATTACTTACACTCCAGGCAAGGCAAATGTCATGGCTGATGCACTAAGTCGTAAGTCCTACTGGAACAATCTCATGTTGCAACAGGGCCAACCACTTCTCCATGAGGAATTCTATAAGCTTAACCTTCACATTGCTCCTCACGGATCCCTTTCTACCTTGGTGGCGAAACCAGATCTTGAGGATCAGATCATCTCTGCTCAAAAGCAGGATACGGGAATTTCCTGGATCAAGAGAAACATTAATAAGGGGGTTGCTGGTTGTTTCACTATGGATGATCGAGGTGTTGTTTTCTTTGAGAACCACTTGGTGGTTCCCAAGAATCAACATATGTGACAACTGACTCTTAAGGAGGCTCATGAATCTCCTCTCACGATTCATCCCGGTGGTACTAAGAAGTATCAGGACCTACGCCAGAGGTTCTGGTGGACTAGGATGAAGAGAGAAATTGCTTGGTTCATTGCTAATTCTAACGTTTGTCATCGCGTTAAGGCAGAGCATCAGAGGCCTGCTGGCACCCTTCAGCCTCTTGCTATTCCTGAGTGGAAATTGGATAATGTTGGTATGGACTTCATCACCGGTTTTCCCAGGACCAAGAAAGGGAATAATGCTATCTTCGTAGTCATTGATTGTCTTTCCAGAGTGGCTCACTTCCTACCTGTTCAAGAGAGTATCACTGCTAGTGAGCTAGCTGACTTATATATTTCTCGAATAGTGTCACTACATGGTGTTCCACTAGAGATCAATTCTGACCGTGGTAGTCTTTTCACTTCTCATTTCTGGTAGAGTTTCCAGATTGCCATGGGAACCCATCTTTCTTTCAGTACCGCTTTCCACCCTCAGTCAAGTGGTCAGGTGGAAAGGGTCAACCAATTTCTCGAAGACATGCTTAGAGCTTGCGTTATCTCATTCAGTATGGATTGGGAGAAGTGCCTTCCTTTCGCCGAGTTTGCTTATAACAGTAGCTACCAATCCAGTCTCAAGAAAGCACCCTTCGAGATTATTTATGGACGAAATGTCGAACACATTTGAACTGGTCAAAAACTGGTGAAAGACAATTCTTTGGACCGGATATGATCCAGGAAGCTGAAGAGCAAGTTCGCATCATTCATGAGAATTTGAAAATAGCCTAGTCTCGTCAAAAGAGCTAGTATGACCGTCGTCATAAGGAAGTGGCTTATGAAGTTGGCGACAAGGCTTACCTTTGGGTTACCCCTCTAAAGGGTACCCATCATTTCGGTATGAAGGGCAAGTTGGCTCCTTGTTACATTGGTCCTTTTCGCATTCTCGCTAAACGAGGAGAGGTTGCCTACCTATTGGAACTACCCCCACATCTTTCTCGAGTTCATGATGTCTTCCACGTCTCTCAACTCAGACGTTGCTTCTCGGATCCCATCCACGAAGTGGACCACGAAACGCTTGATCTCCAAGATAACCTCACTTATCGAGAGGACCCAGTTCACATTCTTGATCAGGCAGAGCGTGTCACTCGATGTTAGAACATCAAATTTCGCAAGGTTCAGTGGTCTCATCATTCTGAGAGAGAAGCTACTTGGGAATGAGAAGATCATCTTCGACTGGAGTACCCCACCCTCTTCCCGACGCCTGCTGAATCTCAGGACGAGATTCTTTCGAGTGGGGGCGAGTTGTCACATCCCTAGTTCTAGTATGACCTAGGCTAGCTTTCATGTGTGCATCATGTTTAAAATTTTCAAATGAATTTGAAATGGGGATATGTGAAAGCCTTAGAAATCATTTCTGGAAATGATCAAGTTAAAATTACTTAAAATAGGTCCAAGAAAGTGTTCCTGTTCCTCTCTAAAAATATTAGCCAGAGGTAAAATTCAAACCAATATTTTTAGGAGCTCAGAAATATTTATTTTGGGCATTTGAGTAAATCCAATAATTATTTGCACTGGATTTATATTTATTATATATTTAAAATTCTCCAATAATTCTGGAAACTTGTGAGGGGTTTTGGAATAATTCTTATAGTCCCTACAAAATTTCTCAGAAGCAACAAAATTAGTTTGGTTCAGAAACAAAATTAAAACAAATGACAGAAAAACAAAAACAGAAAAGAATTAAAAGGACGAAGTTTACCTGGCTTACCTAGCAGCCCAAATGGTGGCCTAGCACTGCTGGCCCAGTGCCAGTCGTCCCTCTCCTCTCACAAGGAGGATAGGGGCGTGTGCCCGCGGCGCGCACGCACGCGCAGTGCCACCTCCTGCCTGCATGCTTCCTCCCCGACGCCGCTACCATTGCCACGCAACCCCCCGGGCCCTCTCACTCTTCCCCCGTGCTCATCCCCTCCTCTACCTCTCTCTCTCTCTCTCCCAATGTCAGGGAACACAAACAGGGGTTTATGTTTTCCCCTCACTGTGCACGGACAGCAAGCTAATGGGCTCAAAGACAAGATTACAAGACCAAGACCAGACCAAACAAGGAGGATCAATTCCTTTGAAGGATCCAAGTGCAAGTCGAGAAGGCCAAGGTGAGCCAAAGAAACAAGGCATCGCTAAGGGAAGGACCTACCTTGCCGGGAAGGCGAGCCCGGCAGGGTTGGGTTTTGCCCCGGAAGCAAGCTCCCAGATTGTCCTGACAGGCCTGCCGGGGCTGGCAGAGGCAAGCCACTCCATCGCTTCACCTCACAAGCGACACAAGTCATTAATGAAAGCGGTGTTGAGCTCCAAGGTGACTAAGTGGCTGCTTTCTGCCACATGGCAGCCCCTTCCTACAGAAACACCTCCATATGACACCCGTCCTGAGACGTGTCAAGTGAGAAGGCGCGAAGCTGGCAAAACAGCCCGGCAGGGCCTGCCGGGCGAGCGGTGATGTGACACTGAGCAGTGCATTTAATGCGCTATGTCAGCCTGCAGAGTTAGATATGATAGCACTGTTAGCTATCTAATCAGTACGCAAAGACTGATTTGCCACTGTGGTGACCCCTTAATCTACAAAAGGAGGCCCATGGCGACCGTAGAAAGGGTTGGACCCTCGCATATCCATACGCGTGTAGCCACTCTCGCCCTCAGAGCGACCTTGCCGGGTGAGTGTGCTACGTTCACCACCATTATCCACCAACAATCCACCAAAGCAGGAGTAGGGTTTTATGCCTCGCGGCAGCCCGAACCTGGGTAAAGACTGCCCGTGTGATCTCTGCCGTGCTGCGCAACGCTTCTCCACTCTTTGTGCAACGTGCCCATCCCCTGCCCAAAAGGGGCTCATGGCCCCATAGGTGGCCGTGGTTTCCCACGACATCTTTGGCACGCCAGGTAGGGGGATCACTTGCACGAAACTGAGAGTGTTGGCAGCGCATCGTCTCCTTTGAAGCCCAGCCAATGTTTTTGGCGTCGGTGGTGCTCATGGAGATATGAAGACAAAGCGGGAGAGCGGGGCCGTCCGGGGAGAAGGGGCAAGGCATGCGCGAACGAGGCTCCTCTTTCCATCTCTCTCCCTCTTCGGAAATCGAGCTGCTCTGACCCTGGCATCGTCAATGTCGATGAGTACCGCGCGATACTCGGTTCAGCATTTACCCTGCTTAGGGAAATCCTGAGTAAAACGCCGGTATGAATCCATTGATCGATACCCCAGCAAGTATGCTCTGGCAAGGCCGTCCAGACTGGTGGGACTCTTGCGCCAGCCACTGTCGAATCATTCGAAAAGAGTGGAGGAGAGAAAGAGGGGCCGGGAAAGCCCGGCACCATATCCTGCCGCACGACAGACACGCTTGACGTATGTTGGTCCCTGCTGGGAACCAGAGAGTTATTCGCTTGGCCTCCGTCTTTCCGGGTATTGCGAGCACGCCAAATACACGCAACTGTAAAGGATGGGAAGGAGCAAGAATAAAAGCTAAGTCCAAGCAAATCATTTCCTTTTGATGAATCCTAGATTTTTGCATCCGTTTATCCCTTGGTTTTAGTAAGTGTTCGTACTATGAAATCCTTCGTGTGATGGAACCTTGGCTAGTTCTTTGTCTGGACCCTCGTTCTGTCCCAAGCCATGCTCACAAAACAAGCAGCTCCGTCGAGAGCTACCAAGGAAAAACTTGCGGGGACGCATCCACGCCAAGATGAATGTTAAGGGCCAGACCCTTACGACAATCGCGGCAATATGATACCGGCAAGCAACCAGAACATGCATAGGGACTAATCGTACGAACACAAGCATATAAGCTTAGAGGGATAAATGTGCGTTTAAGATTAAGCAGGGGACATCAGTTCCACGCAAACATAAACAGTACGATACCTAAACATGAAGCATACATCATGTTTTGTTACAGGATAGCACGATGACAAGAATAGCTCGGAGTCAAGCCCGGTGACTGCGTGAAGCCATTGGGACGTGAAGGGCCCTGGCGGCCAGAGGGGCGGTTGTTTGGCTTGCGGAGGAAGATGATGGGAGGGCAGGACAGGTGACAAGTGAACCGTGTCGTTCCGCATTTTCCTATCTTAAGGGGAAAAAGCTTTGAGCGGGGATGCGACGCTTCAGAAGTTACCGTTTTACATTAACTGCAACAGTCCCACGACCCCACAACTCACAGTAATTACGCAAAGTGGGCGTTGGATTGACTGGTCATCATGACGAACCATGATGCGAGCAGCCCCATTTTGCCATGTGTCCATGCACTGTTTGGGGCATAACCCAATGTGCCCAGCGACACGTATGGCTTAGACCCGTGGGCTTATGTCGGGGAACATAGACAGGGGTATATGTTTTCCCCTGACTGTGCACGGACAGCAAGCTAACGGGCTCAAAGACAAGATTACAAGACCAAGACCAGACCAAACAAGGAGGATCAATTCCTTTGAAGGATCCAAGTGCAAGTCGAGAAGGCCAAGGTGAGCCAGAGAAACAAGGCATCGCTAAGGGAAGGACCTACCTTGCCGGGCAGGCGAGCCCGATAGGGTTGGGTTTTGCCTCGGAAGCAAGCTCCCAGATCGTCCCAGCAGGCCTGCCGGGGCTGGCGGAGGCAAGCCACTCCATCGCTCCACCTCACAAGCGATGCAAGTCATTAATCAAAGCGGTGTCGAGCTCCAAGGTGACTAAGTGGCTGCTTTCTGCCACATGGTAGCCACTTCCCACAGCAAACACCTCCATATGACACCCATCCTGAGACGTGTCAAGTGAGCAGGTGCGAAGCTGGCAAAACAGCCCGGGAGGGCCTGCCGGGCGAGCGGTGATGTGACACTGAGTGGCGCATTTAATGCGCTCTGTCAGCATGCAGAGTTAGATATGATTGCACTGTTAGCTATCTAATTATTACGCAAAGACTGATTTGCCACTGTTGTGACCCCTTAATCTATAGAAGGAGGCCCATGGCGACCGTAGAAAGGGTTGGACCCTCGCATATCCATACGCACGTAGCCACTCTCGCACCCAGAGAGACCTTGCTGGGCGAGTGTGCTACGTTCACCACCATCAATCCACCAAAGCAGGAGTTGTGTTTTATGCCTCGCGGCGGCCCGAACCTGGGTAAAGACTTCCCGTGTGATCTTTGCCGTGCTGCGCGACGCTTCTCCACTCTTTGTGCAATGTGCCCATCCCCTGCCGAACCAAAAGGGGATCATGGCCCCATAGGTGGCCGTGGTTTCCCACGACACCCAAGACTGAAAGCCACTGTCCCCGCCGCTCGCTGCTGCCGCGCCCACCGCCACGGCCTCGCTTCTTTGACATGTCCAAGAGCTTCGACATGCCTCTCTCGTCCTCTCCATCAAGCCACGAGACGCCGGGCGCCCTATGTCATCGCCATCAATGTCATCTTCATCCTCGGTTGCCAACGATCGCCGCCGTGGTTCTGATGCCATCCGTGCCTCCCCGAGCTATCTGAGACCGCTGTGAGCTCTCCTACATTTGCCCTCCTTTCCCGTGCTCAATTTCACGCCGTAGTCGTGCTAGCCGTCGTGCCCGTGAGCTCCACATCGTGCTAGAAACTGGAGCTCGTGTCCGAGCACTCCACCATTCTTAGCACACTCCCAGAAGACCGAAAACACCCAACTGCTTGTCCCATCTTGCCCCGAAGCCTGCGCACGCTCGAGCCGTGCTCCGGTCGCTGCCACGGGCTCCCCCGCACACAACTTCCTACCTCCCTGGAAGTGGACGAGCCCGGCCTATGCCCCGGTGTTCCCAGCTACTGCTCTCGTGGACGGAAACGCGAACTCCGCCGCTACCAGAGGTCGCCGGTGATGAGCCTCGCCGCCTGAGCCGCTACCAAGTGGGCCCAGCGCCCCTAATTGTTATTTAGGCTAATTAACCCTCTGTTTAACCCTGTGTTGCTGATGTGTGGGCCCTGCACATCAGGTTTGACCCCAGTCAGCATAGGTGACCTGCTGACACAGGCCTGACGCAGTGCAGACACAACTATCAGTTTTCTAGATTTAAATAATTCAGGAAATTCCAGAAAATAGCCAAAACTTCAAACAATCATATAAAATCAACCGTAGGTCAGATTGAAATAATTTATATATGAAAAATTATCAGAAAAATTCAATCTATCCATATGTACCATTTTCATGCATGACAAACCAAGTTATACCTAATGAATATGTGAAAACACATATATGTCATTTTAAAGGGCTTAATTTAGAGTTGCATTTGAACCCTTGGTTCAAATGAACTTTTTCCAAATTGAATGTCAGCTGCATTAGCTCAAAAAACATCACATCTACATGCCATGTTCATGCATCATATTGTTGCATTTGTCTATGTATTGATTGGCGGCACCGTCCTTCTCGATAGGTCCTGCTCTGGAGACCGTTCCAAAGTACCTGTCTGAGGAGGACTGCTCTACTGTTAATCTACCAAGCAAACAAACCCCATTGGTCATTCTGATACAATCCCACTCTCTTGATCCTGCTCTCTTTTATTGCATTAGGAAAACAATGATTCAACTACTACTTTATTTTGCGGTAGTTGAACCCATTCCTTTGCATGACCTGTCATTCCCATAGTAAATAGTTGAAACCGACTAGCATGTGTAAGAGTTGGTTGAGCCATGTTGTGTTCCTATCATGACATGCCTGCTATTGCTTAGAGTTGTGTCAGGTCTGATTCATTGGGAATGAATTGGAGTGTTATGCCATGTTCTGATGCTGAGAGTTAAGTGTGTGAACACGATTTGGTAAAGGTAGCGGTGAGAGACCATGTAGGAGTACATGGTGGGTTGTCTCATTGGGACCGTCCTTAAGAACTAAGTTCTTTGTATGTGATCCAAGACTAGCTACTACCACACATTGGGCTCCGGGCGCTCCAAGCTCTCTCGACTTATTAACCGACTTGATCTCTGTCTAGGAGTTGCAACTAGTTTCTGGTGTTTGTAGGTAGTGTTATTTTTCGACCAAGTGGCACCCGACAGGGTGAACTTGGGACAAACTAGGCACAGTGGCATGGTGTACCAAGTGGCACCTGGATGGTGGGCTTGGGAATGCTGCTCACATCGTTTGGGGTCGCGATCAAAACTTCGGCCGGACTTCCCTTGCGGGTTCAGCCTCAGATAGGCGATAAACCTGGACTAGATACTCGTGTGGTTAGTCAGGTCATGGCTGACACCCTCACCAGGCTTCCGCTTGAAGGTTGCCGAGATACATGACGTGTACATGGCGGTAAGTAGCGAGAGCGGGTGTGAAGAAGTACACCCCTGCAGGGTTAACATGAACTATTCGAATAGCCGCGTCCTCAGATATGGATTACTTGGAAACTTATGTGTACATAGACAACTTGAAGTGGATACTGTAAAATGCTCAAGGCAAGTGTGAGTGCTATGGATGGCCTTCTCGTAGGGAGATGGGAAAGAATCCGTAGTAGTGTATTGTTGTGGTGTTTAGTGGACTCGTGTGCGCTTCCTCACCTCAAAGAAGTTACTCGTAGTCGTAGAACATGATAGCCACTGAGTCAAAGCTGGCTTGCTGCAACCAAACGCACAATACCCCTCTTGATACTAATGCATGTATGATAGGATCTGATGTAAGTCTTGTTGAGTACCTTTGTACTCACGTTTGCTTAATTTATGTTTTGCAGATGAGACTTTGGTCTCACTAGTAGTTCCGTGTGGACTTCGACGAGTAGCTTGTTACCTCAACTATGATCTTGTACCCTTGGGAGGGTTTTGTAGATAGTCAGGCTTCTCAGACTTTTTCATTTGTAGTTGTCTGTACTCAGACATGTTAGACTTCCGTTGCCTGTATGATTTGTATGATGGGTCATGTGACCCCTGTTTGTAATAAAATGTTATGTTGACTCTTCTGGGCTGTTATCTATATGAGTTGTTTAGTTATGTTGTGATGCCATGTTGTACATCACATACTTGCATGTTATGCGTACGTGTAATGTGTATTGCTATGTGTGGGGTTCGACACTTAGTTGTTTGCCTTTGGTAGCCTTTCTTATGGGGAAATGCTCCTGGGTTCTTCCACCAAGCCATAGTAGTTCGCTACTGCTTCGGAACACTTGGATTGGCTGGCATGTATCCTTCTTTGTTCCTGTGTCTGTCCCTTCAGGGAAATGTCACGCGTTGTTCCTTTAAGTCCTTGTAGCTTGCTACGACTTGGGTTCATACGTTGATGACTGACACGTCCATTGCTGGGTTATGTATGCTTGTCCCTGTACGACTATGCCACCTTGGTTCATGAGTAACCATGTCGACTCGGGTTCTCTATCATATGGATGCTAGCGACACAATCATATACGTGAGCCAAAAGGCGCAAATGGTCCCCTCCAGGGTAAGGCTGCAGCCGTGGGAATACCGTGCGTGAGGCTGCAAAGTGATACATCCTGTTACATGCTAGATCGGTGTGACTTAGGACCAGGGTCCCGATAGCTGTCCTCTCCCGCTCAAAAGCGGGTAATAAGTGAGGTGAGGGCCATCATGGTCCTCGGCTTATCCTACCCGAGCTGGCGGGTGATCCATTCATCTCGGATGTTCTGCTTGAATGCTGCGATGGCCTTGGCATCGAGACAATCAAAAATCTGGTTCTCTTTGGTGAGAAGTCGATTCCAGAATTTCCAAGCTGACTCGCCAGGTTGCTGAATGACGTGGCTGAGGTCGTCGGCGTTTGGAGGTCGGACATAAGTGCCCTGGAAATTTGCCGTAAAGGCATCCTTGAGTGCTTCCCAACTCCCGATGAAATGAGGAGGCAGGCTATTCAGTTAATGCCTTGCCAGCACCTTTAACTTGAGCGGCAAGTATTTGATAGCATGGAGGTCGTCTCCATTGGCCATGTGGATATGGAGAAGGAAATCCTCAATCCACACAACTGGATCAGTCATTCCATCGTATGACTCTATGTTGATGGGTTTAAATCCCTTAGTGAATTGACATCACCCTATTTGTAAAACAAATCGGGTGGGCGGGGCCTCGGAACCGAGCAGTGTCACGCCGGACATCGAGAGATATCCGTGTATAAGCTTGATCCCGAGCTCAGCCGTTCCTGTCAAACCAGGCATCATAGCCATCGAGCCCAGCTGGCGCATGCCTTCTTGATCCGTGGATGGACAAGGGTGGTGCCTGTCAGAATCAGGGCTCCAGGGACCCAAGGAAGGTTCAAACTCTGGGGTGTGCTTGCTGCCTATGTTCCGCTCAACCTCGCAACCCTCAACTCCATGACAATGCTCCGAGATGCTTGATCTAAGAAAGGAGAACAGTGAACACAGCCATTTACCCAGGTTTGGTGCACCTCACGGTGTAAGACCCTACTCCTGCTTTGTGGTTGGATTGCCTCACGAGGGAGGATTAGTATGAGTCTATACGGTGAAGGTGAACGGCTCTCGAATCCCCCTCTCTACGGTGGCGCCCTACACACACTTATACTAGCCTCGGTCCTCTTCCCCCGGAAACACATGGCGGGTAGGGTTGCCACAATGGCCAGTTTGAAAGGGGACAAGGGTGCAGCTTATCCTGACTAAAGCCGGTCTTCTCCTGCAAAAGCATCCTGCCGTGAAGTGCTGGTGGGCTCGGTGGTGACCTCCGTCCCAGAGAACCCGTCGTCCTGGTCTTCTTGCACCAAACAGGTGACCTTTGGGGACTGCTTTGGGAACCGGAGCAATGTCCCTATTCCCTTAGCAAAAAGAGGAAAGCCTCCTCATCTGTGCCTGCTGGCGCTACTCTGGCTTTGCTCGTCACCACGTGCATCACCCACATGAAGACGCAGGACCACGTGACTCCACTGAATAGCAATTGATTCGCACGCCTTCGCGAGGGGCCTCGGGAAGCCGCCTCATGAGAGGGCCTCCCGAGGCTCATGGTGACACTTGATGACACACGGCTCGCAAGGTAAGGCCCTCGCGTGGGTCCTGCTCGTGAAGCACTGGTGGTGGGCCAGCCTTGGGCCCTCCATAGGTGCCGCCCACTGGGACGCAGCCGGACAGGCCTGGGTACCCACAGTCCCATGGGCCTGACAGTAGCCCCCGGGCCCACGGCGTGCACGACTCCGCTTATGAAGTAAGGGGGCGAAACGGCGCGGGCCCCAATACATGCGGGCGAAGCTCGATGCGTGGTGCATGACGGGGCAGGACACACCACCACTTCCCCCACAACACCTAGGCAACTACCCGGGCTGACATAAAGCCTGCGTGCGGTGCGGGGCTATCATTGATCTTCCTCTGTCCTGCATCGGTCTCACTGTGCCTCCTCATCCAGCCTTGGCTACTCACGATCCGATCTAAGGCATGTCACCTTCCCTGCTCCACTCGCAACCACGAGACGCGGATGGCGCCTGCGGGCAAGAAGGCAAAACCCACGGCTCCGGGCGCGAGCTCGCCGGCCGTCGCAACGGCGCTCATGCCTTCCTCCATTTTCGAGGAAGGGGACCCGGGCCCGGTGTTCCCGTTGGTAGTTGGCACGAAGAATGAGGAGCAGGCGACCTAGATCTGGCCGGGTTCACGAGAGAAGAGTGGCCTGGGGGAATCCGCCTACCCCTTCTTCCTCCATAGTGTCTACGTCGGGTTGGTCCTCCCGTTTTCTGAGTTTTTCTATGCCATCCTCTCCCATTACTGAATCCATGCCCTTCATCTTCGGCCCAATTCGATCCTCCCTCTAGGCATATTCGCCTTCTACTATGAGGCTTTTGTGGGCGTGAGGCCTTCGGTGGTGCTGTTCCACGGTGGCCGAGTCCCTCCAGAGGCCTTCCCGGGCCCTCGAGGAGGGTGGAAACATGGCTGGGCTTGCCGGAGACCACGCCGAGTGCCCCGTGGACAACACAGGGGTGGCGGACGAGGGTGGAGACCATGAGTTGCCCATCACCGTGAAGAAGCGGAAGTGGAACGTGCACGAAGAGTAAGCTCTCTGGTTCACCCTTGTACCTAGCGCCTGTAATCCTGTGCGCCTCTAGCTGACCTCTTGTCGATACAGGCACAGAGGCAATGACCGGGAGGCGAAGAAGGTGAAGACGGCCAGGGAGAAGACGCCTCCCATCCTGAAGGCGACGCCGGCGCCCGTCATGAGACCTGGGCGGCGCAGGAAGACTTCATGCCACTCTAGCGCCACTGCGGGGCGCCCGGACGCGGCAGAGGCGCCCAGTGCCCCACTGGAGCCGCGGGAGGGTCTAACCACCCCGGCCGCTACTGACCGGCCCTAGGCGCCACTCCCAGATGATGGGAACACATCCCTCATGATGCCTGATGTGAGTGCGGGCGTAGCGACAGGGAAGGACACAGCGCCCAAGACCCCGCCAGCCGCCATTGCCACCCCCGCAGGGAGCGATGTGGAGTGCGTTCCGGGGGATCCCCTATCCTCGGCCATCCAAGAAGCTCCCACAGCCGACATGGCAAACCCCCTGGGTGTGATGTGGCGATCATAAGGGGAAAACCTGAGGTCCTCCGCACCTCAGGCAAGCTCTAGTGGGGCTCCTGCAACCACACTGGCCGCAAGCGAGGGGACGCCAGACCTTGACCGGACCCGCGCGTTGGTGAGCTGTGGCGCCTTACTCAGGAACGGGGCTCTGACTGATGCTCAAGCCGTGCTTGACCGGCTCGTGGCAGTCCTTTGGACGTCGAAGCATGCCTCACCAAGGAGCGCTTGAAGTCTGCGGCCGGGTGGTACCAGCTTGATGCCGCCTCTAAGGCGGCCCAGTGCTAGAACAAGATTGCCATCGCGCAGAGCGAGAAGGAAGCCACTGAGGCGAAGGCAGCCTGCGAGAGCGCACTTGCCAAGGCCGAGGCGGCCTCCAAGCAGCGTGCTAAGGCAGAAGCCAGCCTGAAGGAGGTTCAAGACGAGCGAGCTATGGAGGCGCAGCGGCTCCAGCTGCGGGAGGACGACCTCAAGGCCCGCAAGGCAAAGCTTGCGACCCATGAGTTGGACTTGGTGACTGCAGCGACTAAGCAAGACACAGAGCATGAGCACCTGGAGGCATTGCAATGCCAAGTGACCAACTCTTAGGAGACCCATGCAAAGCACGTATTCGACGCCAACGCTCGGCTGGACTCCAGAGAGAAGAAGATCCAGGAGGATGCCGATGCGAAGGCGAGGGCGGACCGTGCCGTGCTCTCGTCTCTTGAGCTCAGGGCCCGTGAGGCCCTCAGTTCCATATGTCGGGAGAGGCTTGAGGCTCCCCTCATAGCTAGAAACACCGGCCACACCAAGTTCTCCGCCAAGCTTGTGGAGCAGCTCAAGGACAGTCCCCGAAAGGTGGACGTCATCCTGGAAGAGGAGTGCCGCGACCTCTTCTTCATGGAGGTGACCCGTGTCTCCAGCCACCTTCTTCACCGCGACCCCAACTTTCACTTCGGCAAGGTGATAGGCCTCGTCCCTGAAGAATCCCGCAACGGCTTGCGGAGGCCGTGGAAGGTCAGGTGAACGCACTACTTGGGAAGATCTACTATAGCAGCGGTGAGGAGCCTGGTGAGACTGCCACGGATGTTGACAACGAGGGCAATGATGCTTCTTCTTAAGGTTTCCCTTACTTAGCCTATAACAGACTGAAGCTGCCTCACGGAGGCATGAGACAACGGTTTAACTTGTTCAAACATTTAATGCTTGTAATGGATGCTTGTGACCTCACGGGGCTTCCTTTCCGTGCTTGCTTTTCATTTTGCTTGCCTTCGTGCTCTGCGTTGATAGGTCCCAACCCCGTGCGGACCTCAGCCATCACTGGGATGTCAGGTCGTGTTGCCTAGACAAAACCAGGAGGTGGGGGCTCCGGGTCCTAGTGAAGGCTCCCGAGGCACGATGCTGAGGAGTCCCCCCTTGACAAGCAAGCCGCCCACGCGGGAAAGCATTAGAATCGGTGAAGCCGCCCCGTGAGGTGCCTAGACTTAGCTTTTTGTAGCGCTGGCAGTTGGTTGCTTGCGAGGTGCGCCTTGCGAAACCACCTGGGTGATCCATCCCTAAGGGAAAACCTACGAAAAAGGGCTCTGTTCGGGCAACGCGCACTCGCTAGATCGCGCATGGGCGTTATGCGAGGAGACTGGACATCAAGGGCCTCGGTGGGGTGACGTGCACGGGAGCAGGACCGCAAGCTAGAGCCCGGTCCCTTGGGCTTTTCAGCGCTGTTGGGACTAACCTGAGCACAAGCACTGTGTCCAGCCCCCGCTCGCGTGAGGCTCAGGGGGGAACTGCAAGCATGTGCCACGGGAAAAGATGAGCGGCAGCTGTGACAGGCACGGACTTTCCTGATGTCGAAGTGGCCCGCGGGGTGCTCTCAGTTGATTGTCCACTAGCGCGGAGCATGGGGTTTCTACTTGGGCGTGGACATGATCATAGTTTGATTGTTCCGCCAGCGCGGGGCATGGGGCTTCCACTTGGGCCTGGGCGGGAGCTCTGTTCCAGAGTCTCCGGGGCGTGTACAATGTTGTGTCGTTTGTACGCGTGGCGAGCATGGCAGAACTTGCGCAGGTGTTCGATGCTCCAGGTGCAAGGCTCAGGAGCTCCTTTCTCAGCCCTCATGCACTTTGCGCCTAGCTCTCGATGTAGTTGCGTGCCATACAACCTGTGACATGGGGGCGACCCACGTCGGATGGCCGTCCCGAGGCCATTTCATGAAAAGGTCAGACACCAAGGACCCAAATGAGGTGACATGCATGGGTCTGGCCTGCCAGACAGAGCCCGGTCACTTTGTGAGGTTATTACAAACTAGGCCGCACGCTCACTCGCCTACTCATGATGGTCCCATTAGAGGGCGAGACAGCAAGGACCTTTGTGAGGTGACGTGCGCGGGAGTGGGCCCGCGAGATAGAGCTCGATCGCTTGGATTTATCAGCGCTGCAGGGGACGAACGCGAGCACAAACGCCGTGCCCAGCCCCCAGTCATGGGTGGCCGGGAGGAGGGTCGCGAGGGCGCGGCGGCCTCCATGGTGGTGAGGCACCAAACATAGGGTTAAGAAAATAAGATGATTTCATCAAAGCATAACCAAATCCAGTACATGACCAAAAACAAAGTGGCTGCAGGGGCGGACCCTGGCCAGCCTGAGGATAAAGTAGCCAGAAGGGCGCCCTCAATTGAACAAATCAAAAGGTCACCTGGCAACCATGCTGCTGCGGGAGCGTCGGGGTGGTTGGCGAAGCATGCCGTGGAGGTTCGCCTCTTAGGGGCCAGCTGGCTCCCGAGGCCCTGGAGGCTTGTGAGGAACTGAAGCCTCACGAGACGCCATCATGAGCTGGGCAAACCTTTGGAAGGTGGCACCGACGTTCAGTAGGCCGAACAACATATGGATGTAGTTGGTGGGGATGCCCCTGCTCCGGCCGACGCGCGATGGCAAGAAAACGTCATGGGAGCTGGCCGTCTTGAGGCCTGCAATGTCAACACACACGCGTAGCATGCTGTTCATGTCAGGAGCAGCAGCTGAATTGGCGGGGTGCGCGGGGCGACGCTCGCCGCGCATGGCCCGTGCTTCCTGCAGCTTGTGAATCTCCTGGGTGACAAACTCTTGTTCCCCTGGCACCTGGTGCCATGCTCCTTCCTTACGGGGGCGCGCGTCAAAGCACTCCTCCAAGTGGTGCCCGAGCACCTCCCTCGTCACACTTGTCAGGTCAGACGCTCTCTAGGGGGAAGCCGCCGAGGCTGCCCAGAGGGAGGCGCCGGGTGCGCCTTCCTATGTGGGAGGAAGGCAAGCCTCGGCAGCAGGGGCGAGGCCCTGGGTGTCGCCACCAGCTGACTGCTTCCTAGCCTCAGGGCGATCCTTGGGGAGAAGCTGCTTGTTCTTCGCGGGGGTAGCTTCAGGAGTCATGGCGACATTCTCACTGTCGAAGTTTTCAGCCGCAGCGGCCCGATAGGCATGCTCAACATCAGCTGGTCATAGGGCACCTTGAGTGTCCCGAAGGTCATGACGGAGTTAACATTGAGGCCGGCACCCCCGTCAATGAGGGTCTTGGTGATAGCGAAGTTGCTGATTGTGGGAGTGCACAGCGTGGGGAGCGCACCGGCGATGGCCGAGCACCTGAGGTGGTCCTTGGAGTCGAAGGTGATGGCATACTGCGACCACTTGAGGGGCCACGCGGCCTCAAGCCACTAGAGGGCAGCGTTCACCTCGCGAGAGAAATGCTTGAAGAGGCGGTTGGATGCGGGGACCTGATGTCCACCGAGGATGTAGGCTATCGCACGAGGCTCTTTGTAGACCCCAGCCCCCTCATCTTGCTGGTTGTTGTCATTCCTTCAAGGTGGTGGTGGCAGCGGCGGAAGGGCAGTGTTGTCCTGAGGGTGCGCCTCGCGAGCATGATTGCCCCATGCGCCGTCGCAAAGCTAGTCGCGCCACCCACCCTCGCGAGGCTAGTCGCCCTAGCCCTAGCAAGGGTTGCCATTGCGGTTGTCCCACCGGCCGCCACTGCGGCCGATGCCACGGTCATTGCGGTCGGGGCGACGGCCCAAGCGCTCATCACAGAGCGCCTTGAGCTCCAGGCAGTTGTCGGTGTTGTCAGTGCGCACGTTGTGGTAGACGCAGAACAGGCGGCCATCCTTGGCAGGCTCGTCATGGCCGTGCTTCCGCTAAGGCTTCGCCGCCAACACGACAGGGCCATTGCGGTTCACCTCCTTGGCCTTGGTCTTCTTGTCGTCGGGCTTGGCGTCAGGGTCGTTGTGGATGAACAGGTAGCTTTCTTCAGCCTTGGCACACTTATCGGCCATGTTGAACAGTTCCAGCACCATGCTCAGGTTGCCGTTGATGTCGAGCTTCTTGCACATCTTGACGTCCGTTACGCCATTGGAGAATGCCAACATGATGGACTTGTCCGAGGCGCGCGGGATCCTATTGCATACCTGGCTGAAGTGCTAAATGTACTTGTGGAGGGTCTCGCTGGGGCGTTGCTTCATGCATCGCAGGTCGTTGACCATGAGGGCACGATTGTGGGTGCCATTGAAGTTGGCGATGAACTGGTCGCAGAGCTCGCTCCACAAAGAGATTGACTCCTCAGGCAGGTTCATGAGCCAGGAGCGCGCGCCGTCCTTGAGGGCCATGGCAATCCAACTTGCCATGAACTTGTCGTCGCAGTTCATTACCTCGATGCTTAGTGCGTAGAGCTGGAGGAACTCCGTGGGGTCGAGGATGGCGTCGTAGCGCGGGGGCAGCTCAGGCTTAAACTTGATAGGGCAAACTACCCGGCGCAGCTCGCGAGTGAAGGCCTGACAGCTGATGGTGCTTGTCAGTGCGGCGCGGGCATGGACGGCGCGGATTTGGCGCCCTACCGCCGTGACCTCTTGGACGATCAGGTCCTGCCACTAGTGCTGCTACTCGAGGAGCACGCGTCCGTCAGGCGGTGCACGATGGATGTTCTGGCAGCTAGCCTCATCTTGGGCCGCCGCTCCGCGCGGCGGGTCAGGCGGCCATGCGTCACGCCAGGGCTCGGCGTTGTCACTATGCAGGGGACGAGGCAGTGGCGCACCATGTGCCACATCGCCATCATTAGATGGTGGTGGACGAAGCGAGTGGAAGGGCACTGGGGCTTCTGCTCTGGCATTGACAAGCTCGGTGATGTGGCCTAGCCAGGCATCGTAGCCGACGTCGGCCAGGCGATAGCACAACAGCTCTCACGCCGTGAGCAGCGTGGCTTGCGCATTCGGTAGCCTGCGGCGGCCTAGGGAGGAGAAGGCCATGGCGGTGCCGCCATCAGCTGTACGGAAGGGTGCATGGAGGAGTCCTGCTGCTTGTGGGCAGCGGGGTTAGTGGCGCGGTTGGACGCAGCTGAGGCAGAGTGGCGGCGATCGCCATGGCCCGCGGGCTCCGTCTACACGATGCGAGCCGCCGGTGCTTAGCATGAACAAGGCGAGCGTCGGCCATGGAGTTTGTGGAGCTGAGGTCGAAACGAAGCGAAAGAACAGTGGCACCCCCTACCTGGTGCGCCAAATGTCGGAATCGGGGCTCCGGGGACCCATGGAAGGTTCGAACTCTTGGGTGTGCTCGCTACCCATGTTCCGCTCAAACTCATGACCTCAACTCCATGACGATGTTCTGGGATGTTCGAGCTAAGAAAGGAGAACAGTGAACATAGCCGTCTACCTAGGTTCGGGCCACCTCGTGGTGTAAGACCCTAATCCTGCTTTCGGGTTGGATTGCCTCGTGAGGGAGGATGAGTATGAGTGTACAGGGTGAAGGTGAATGGCTCCCGAACCCCCCCACCTCTCTACAGTGGCGCCCTGCCCCCACTTATACTAGCATCGGTCCTCTTCCCCCGAAAACACATGGCGGGAAGGGTTGCCACAACGGCTAGTTTGAAGGGGGGTAGGGGTGTCGCTTATCCTAACTAAAGGCGGGCTTCGCCTGCAAAAGCTTCCTGTTGCGACGTGCTGGTGGGCTCGGTGGTGACCTTTGTCCTGGCGAGCCCGTCGTCCTGGTCTTCTTGCACCGAACGGGTAAACTTTGGGGACTGCTTTGGGAACCGGTGCGTTGTCCCTGCTCCCTTAGCACAAAATAGGAAAGCCTCCTCATCCGTGCCTGCTGGCATTCCTCTGGCTTCGCTCGTCGCCATACGCGTCACCCACGTGAAGACGCAGGGCCGCGTGAGTCCGCTGAACAGCTCTCGATGCCTCCGCGAGGGGCCTCGGGAGGCAGCCTCGGGAAGCCACCCCGCGAGGCTCATGGTTACACTTGATGACACACACCTCACAAGGTAAGGCCCATGCGAGGGTCTGCTCATGAAGCATTGGTGGTGGGCCAGCCTTGGGCCCTCCTTAGGCGCCGCGCATTGTGCCACAGGCGACCGGACCTGGGTACCCCCAGTCCCACGGGCCCGCCAGTGCCCGATTTGCCTCTATCTGGCGTCGAGCGTCATAAGGCTCACAATAATCAATAGGGTGCTTGCCATGAGGGCGTGCCGCTGTTTGAGTGTGAAAGTCCTCCCTTGCTGGACTGTCGCGCCCTCTAGGGGGTAGGCCAGGTTGATCAGCCCGTTCGCGTGTCCAAGGCACGTCATCGGTTACTTCTTCATCGAACTCGGGTAGCAGACGCCTACGCCAGTAAGATTTGGGCGCATCACGGTGCTGCTCTTTGAGATCTTGCTCGGCTGAGAGTATTTCGACCCACTTGTCATTCAGTGCGTCTTGGTTGGCCTGCAACTGATGCTGCTGCTGCTTCATGCTCCTAGCGGTGGCCACAAGGCGACGTCGGAACCATTCTTTCTCAAAGGGTTCCTTGGGGACTATAAAGTCCTCGGTACCTACGCTCTCGTCCTCCTCGGACAAAGGTAAGTAGTTATCGCCAGCCCCTTCAAAGAGTCATCGGGGTCTTCGTCTTCGGGGATTCCTGTGGGACTATGTTGCTTCCGTAGGGAGGCTTGAAAATCCTCCTCCAGATTTTCGGCCTCACATGCTGTCGCGCCGTTGTTGGTAGTGGCGGCATCGTGCCCGCTGGGGTCCCCATTGGTACCTCTCCCACGCCTTTGCCGACGTCTTGATGGGTTCTTGGGAGTATCTACCATGTATACTCATAAGTAGATGCCGCAGTCCACTTGCCGGTATTGACCAACGGCGTAGTGGTTTCTGGAGGGCCGTCGACATCTTCGTCCATGTCGGTAGCCTCCTCATAGTCTAACACGTCGGTTAAATTGTCGATCGTGGCGACTATGTGGGTGGTGGGTGGGACATAGATTTCCTTCTCGTCAGCTTTAAGTCCGATATTGTCATAAACTAAGGTCTAATCATTCGAGATTGATAAGCTCTGGATGCGATCGAGTATCACATTTAGCTTAGACAGTTCCTCGGGGTTAAAGGCCTAGCTATAAGTCGGGCTAAATCTAAGTACACCTGGCGAATATCCTGGCGTGTTCTCAATATGGTGAGGGTCCAGAGTCGATTCCGGAACTAGCACTAGAGTCTGTTCTAAACCCGATATAGCATGCAAGATTGGGGCCAAACCAATGTTAGAGCTTGATGCCGAGGCGAGATCGCTCAAAGCAGGTATGTTCGGTTCCTCTGTATGGTCATGCAGTGCCAGAGGATCTAATCCGCCATCCTTGATGGATATCGGTTCCGAGGTCGAACCCCCGGTGATTGATAAGCCCTTGATCCGTCCTGGACTCCATCCAGAAAAAATGATCTCACCGTGGGAATCCGTAGTGTATTCCAGGCCGCCAAATGTCACAATCTGATATGGGGCGTAATTCTCGACGGAAGCCAGATGGCCTATGGAGTCGGCGCAAAAGATCATGCTTCCGAATATGAAAAGCTAGCCGGGGAGGCGGGGATGACAGTGTCCTTGCAGCCGTTTCTGCAGTTAATCTGCAGATGAGCCATTGATCTTTTTCTTTGATCCAACAGCGGAGCTCTTAGTGAAAGCATCAATGTCGGTGGTAAAACCAGCAGACCTCGGGGTAGGGGGTCCCGAGCTGTGGATCTCGGATCAATGGTAACAGGAACGAAGGAGACGATGTTTACCCAGATTCGGGCCCTCTCTATGGAGATAAAACCCTACTTCTTGCTCTTGTTTATATTGATGATGATGTATCGAGTACAATCTTGATCTACCTCGAGATCATAAGGAGAGTTCTAACTCTAGGGCTAGGTGAATTTCATTGTGTTGAGATCCCCTCTACGGGCTAAACCCTTTGGCTTATATACACGCCAGGTAGGGCATCTAGGGTTACATGGTCGTTATCGAGGGGCACAAATGGAGGTGATAGGAGATGTCTTGGAGTATACGTCAGTCAGTCCAGTGGGAACCTGGGCACCATGGCCCGTCTGCCTCCGGCTCAGGAGGCGACACTGGGGCCGGCCCATGAAGGATGGCCTTGCCACGGCCGCTCCGTATGGAGCCGCCTCGCGAGGCCCCTTCCCACCAGGCTGAGTCTTGCCAGGACCGGCATGCACGAGGTTGCCTCGCGAGGCCCCCCTCGCAAGGCTGCCTCACGAGGCAGGTCGTATGGTGCCAGCCACGTGGTTCTGGGTCCAGCTCGTGGATGTCGTCCCGCTGTCAAGATAAGGAAAGTAGGGCGTGACCAAGACCGATTTCCATTTTGGTGATAAGGGAGCAGGAGCGTCTGCCTCCCCAAAGCAAGTCCCAAAGCCTTCTGCTTTGGTGTAAGGAGATCAGGACAGATCGGCATGCCAGGGTGCAGGTCATCGCCGAACCCACAAGCGCGTCAAGATGGCAACTTTGCCAGGCAAAGACCGCCTTTAGTCAGGATAAGCCTGGGCGCCTGTTCCCCTTAGAATTGCCGCCATATAGCCACCCTTTACGGCTAATATTTTCAGGGAAGAGGACCGAGGCACTACAAAGGGGCAGGGCCGCTTCCATGTAAGGGGATCGAGCCATTCTCTCCCCCACACCTCATGTACCTCGAGCTCCAAACGCTCCATTACACAGCAATCAAACACAAGCAGGAGTAGGGTATTACACCGCATGGTGGCCCGAACCTGGGTAGCTCATGCCTCCTCGTCGTGTCTGGTGTGAGTGAGTGCGCTTTTCATGATCTCACTCTAGTCTTCGTCAGGTCGTAGGTTGCCAAGCAAAGCCCCCTAGACACTACAAGAAAAACACTTCCATGATGATACGTGTTTGTCAAAGTAGGTCACATTATCTGTCATGCATGTACATCCATGATGATTTTATGACCGAATCAAGATAGTCATACCTATGCTGTCATAGAAGTGTTCCATGACAATACTCAAATTATCATCATGGAAGTGTCCACTTCCAAGACAATAATCGGTGCGTCATGGAAGTGGTTTCGTCAAGGGTAACCGACACATGCCATCCACCATAACGGGTCGTCGTTAAGTTATAGGGTCCGGTTTTGGATCTGATAAACCGATAACAGTCGGACCAATGGCGATTTTCCACGTGTAAAATTCTCATTGGCCGAAGGAACCACGTGTCAGCTCCTTGCCGTGATAGATGTCAGTCATCTAATTGACAGGAAGCGCCTATGATACGTTGAAACGTGGCAAGGCCCAATAGTGGCCCATATAGGATAAAAGGTCGGGCCTGTCAAAATAAGCAGGCCGGCCCATTATCGGTCTACTTGCGTCTGGCCCATTCACAATGACGGCCCATACAAGTTACGTAAAATCGTCCTGTCAAGGGGCCATTCTAGATTTGACACCATCCCGGGCCATCGTCAGCTCCAGCCCGTTAACAGCCGCTATGTCTTTGGGCTCAATTGCGGCCCGAGTTTCTTTCGGCCTGTTAGCAGTCCAGTATAGAGATGGGCCAATATCCCGCCGGTACGTCTTTCGGCCTTTTTTCGGCCCATTCGGTACTTGGGCCAATTTCTAGCATGTTGTGTCTTTTGGCCTGTTAACAGCCCGCACAGCAGTTGGGCCTTTGGCGGTCCCACCTTGTCATATTCAGGGCTTCGCAGACCCAAGAAGGTTCGAACCCTGGGGCGTGTGTGAAGAACTCAACCTCTCAAGCCTACCAACTCGTCGCCCCACAGCCTAGCTCGATTCGCGTGAGCAAGGAAGAAGATGAACATGGCAATTTACCCAGGTTCGGGCCACCTTGCGGTGTAAGACCCTACTCCTGCTTTGTGGTGGATTGGCCTCACGAGGGGTTGAGGATGAACTAGTAAAGTGGATGAACAACCTCGCGAGTGCTATGTTGGTGAGGGGGGAAAGGATCTGATCCCTCTCTACGGTGGTGGCTAACCTATATTTATAGTGGCCTCGGTCCTCTTCCCCCAAAATGTAGGCGGGAAGGGATCCCACAGGGCCAATTTGAAAGGGGACAAGTAGTACATCTTATCCTGACGAAAGGTGGTCTTCGCCTGCAAAGCTTCTGGTCATGACGCAGCGGCGGCCTCAGCGATGACATCTGTCCTGCCGTGCTGGTGGTCTTGGTCTTGTAGCAACGGAATGGAAACCTTTGCCAGATTGCTCGGGAACCCACGCCTGTCCTTGCCTCCTTAGCACCAAAGAGGAAATTGCCTCCTCTGCGCCCGCTAGCGCCCGCCTAGCCTTGGTCGTCATGGCTTGCGTCATTGCAGCCTCATGAGGCTGGTACCTGCATAGGAATCTCCGCTCCTCGGGAGGCAGCCTGGGGAGGCCGCTCCCTCCGGATGTCTTGGTGTCGTTCTCCTTGCGAGTCCAGGGGGCCTTCGCAAGGGTCTTGTCATGGCGGTCTTGTACATAGGCCATACCAGGCCGTCGAAGGAGCCATGTCGTGGGCCGCAGGCAGGCAAGTCTGGGTACCCTGGTTCCGAGAACACTGACACACCTAACTTTGGGTCCATTAGTGGCCCACATTCTCCACGGCACAATTCCAGCCCGACCTGACTTTCGGCCTGTTAAAAGCCTATGTTGTACATTGGGCCTTTTTTGGCCCAAAACGCTTTAGGCCTCTTTATGGCCTGACATGGAAATGGGCCGAGACAAAACTGACGCTTATTTCATCCTGCTAGAGGGCCATGGGCCATCTCCATTACTGCGTCCCTATCGAGCTTTCGACCTCTTAACAGCCTGCTAAGAGCCCTTGTTACGATGGGCCCACATTCGATGACTAACTAATTGTAACGGGCCAAGTTCATTGGGCCATCTAAGCCATTATGAGCCCACATAGATTAGGATGCACTAACTAATTAGTTGACCAGTCCAATTAAGGCCCGCTTGAACTACCCACATTTGTTCGTTCAGATAGCGTCTAGGTAATGTTTCAATGATAGCATACACAAAGAATTATCCTACTCTATACTATACCGTCTAAAAAGCCTACACTATACAATAAAGTGATTAAAGCATAGAAACGAAGAATAATCCTACACTATACAATAAATAAATTACAACATATTATATCCACTAGGAATCATAGTTCGCCACCAGTGATACTAAAGCATACACAATCAACAAATTACATACACTGGGCAAATAAAGCTCATACATCATGGACGCACATCAACAGAACTTACCATTTGAACTATAATCTCTTCAAAAAATAGGATTTGCCGGATTCAGAAAGCACAAATTTCAGTCTACGAAATCTACAACTCCTTTGTGGTTACCTAAGTGTCTTGTTTCATTTTTTTTTGACTCATGCATCTGATATCTGCACCTCAAGTCTCAATGTGTTGATTACAAGTTGAGGCTCATATGCACGTTGTCTTGCCACCTCTAGTTGATGCTCTAGAACATCAGCACATTCCAATTCCAATCCATAATCATTTGGTAACGGCCATGCCGCACTGCTCTGAGATCTTTGTGTTGATGTCACTTCATCCTGAAATGTTTCTGTAAGTACACACGACTAGGGCAAAAATATAGTTACAACAGTGAAGCGAGCAAGATAGACTATCTTGTACATGGCGAAACAGGACTAACAATAATGTACACGTCGTGAAGCATAGGCAGGTGATATTTTAAAAATTATAAAAATGTTAGTTTGTGTAGCCCGCGTACAGTGATCTCTCATAGCTCACCAAAGGAGCATGATGTTGCGGCCAAATACAAAACATAGACATGTCACAAATTTATATATATCTTATGTATAAGTAAGCAAGCAGTTGGCCATTCTGTAGCTCGTATTAACTAGTTGGAACATTGTGTGCCATGTTCCAAAATATTCTTAGGGAGCATAGTGAACTTCAGAGGGATTCACACAAACCTACTACAACAAGCAAAACTATGCAATCATTAGCCTCATATAAACTAGATTGTAAGCCTCATGCAGTAATAGTTGGTTAATAGACTTCAAAAGCTTCAGGCACACTTCGCCAGAGTAATGTAATGGTAAGGCATTTAATTATGTCAACTAATAGTTCTAACCCTACACCCGGCATCATTGTTTAATTAACTCATTAACTGAGGACAAATAAAGCAATTGAAAAGAGAAATTTAACTATGCCTGAAGCAAACAAGCAATTGAACCGTTGAGTTGGCAGCATGCATATATGCGTGCCTCAATAACATCCTTGGCCTAGCTACATTTGAATCAACTGATGTATCATCTATATAATGGAATGAGTAATGTAACATTGTTTTCCCCATATGAAGTATCTCTACTAGTATATAATTAAGATCCTAGTAATGATAGGGAGGCTAATGATGTGAACATATGTTTGGTTATGACATTTATGACATCGAGAATTCTACCACAAGAGTAATAAGTTTCTCACTGTTCACTAATATAAGATGTTTTAGATATTTAAATGTAGACTACATCCATACCAAAATGAGTGAACGGACACATTATAATGTGTCTATATACATCTGATTTACAAAAAACATAGAAGATCGTATAGTAGTGAGCGGAGGGAGTATTAATCAGTGGCCCAATGACTAGGTTACAGGCATAGAACCCTACGCAAGCATAATGTCAGACAAATAGGATGTCCTGGTAACTGTAATACTGTGACTTACCATAACTGGTTGTACAGGCTCAGCGCTGCTCGTCCTTCTCTTGCAAGGCTCCTTCCTAACATCTTGTACTTGGAAATCCTGAATCTTTGCTTCATTGCACCCCCGCTACAAGGTGACACAAACTAGTTAGTGGTCTCCTTACATGGAAGATAAATATCCATACTTTCCAGTCTCTGAACAACACCAAATCATGAGTTTATAACAAAATGACACCACATAATGAAACATGGCACATCTATTGCACACACTCAAATGAGCATTTAATATGTGTGCGCCATGTAAAAACTAGGCGTACCTTAGAACTCGACCTCTAGGTACTCTTGGTGAGCCTAGTTTAGTGTATAGGCAAACCATTATGTCACCTATGAGTTATAAAAGCCCCCACTACAGCAGACCTTAGTGATTAAATCATTGACAAGCTCTGTTAGGTCAAGAACAACAAGTAATCAAAGCAAATAGTTATAGTGTGGCTGGCTAATACAAACAAGCAATTGAACACATGTGTGAGCAAATCTTGCACAACACTGAATTACATATCAAGAAAACAAGCATAGAAGGAGGATTAAAGACCATCACTTGACTGACAAGATTTAGGAAGCATTTAAATATCATGTCCAACGTATGAATTAACATAAACATTGCATATTTCATATTCTATAATGAAATGCACATGTATTAGGTTATGCCATGTATGATGCCTAAATCTACACTATAGCAGGCAGGAGTGATTCATCATTGCATGCAGAATTGAATTGCAGGTTAAGGACCAGTTCTATTCCACCTTTTGAGAGCTTATTGTCAAAATAAGCCATAAAATATGTAAAGAACTCATTTTTGAGTGATGGGCATGGGCTTAACTTATTTCCACCACCAATTCCTTGACAATTAGAAAAAGCTTGGGGGGTGCTTCCCGTGGAAGCTCACTTAAAATTGAAGGGAAGGGGAATAGTGAAATGACTCTGTTGTGTGCCAACATTACACTCAAAATGCCACTGCTCACGCCTGCGTCACACCTGAGCCCCAAGTAAAAATAAACATGCAAGCGTTCATTACCCTGCCCGCTCGCATCTCCTCTCCCCTTTCCCTCCACCTCGATCCCCTGCTTGCAGCGCGAGGGTTCCTCCAGTGAGCCCCGGCCACATGTCCCATCTGGACTACTCCTCGATGATGCTTTGTCCATCTAGGCTACATAGCTGGCGGGTAGGGCCCCATCTCCCTGGCTGCTCCTCCCTCTGGTGCCGCCCCTCAATCTCATGGTCCCAAGCAGCTGCTCCCCTATCGTCCGTCCAACGCTCTACTCTAGCGGTCGCCGCACAACTACAGTTGATGCCCCACTACGGCAGAAGGCACCTCGTTCTGCCTCCCCTCCTCCTAGGTCATGGCCTTGAGGCACTGTTGCGGGATGACCTCATCCAACAAGGTGAGGATCTCCTCTGATTTTTTGCCAAAATTTCTTTCTCCTCTGCTATATCATCAATTGCTATGAGTTGTTGCTGCTGCTATATGATGAATTGGTATGAGCTGCAGCTGCTGCTGTATGATGAATTGCTATGAGCTGCTACTGCTATATGATGGATTGCTATGAGCTGCTGCAGCTATGGCTATTGCTGCTATATGATGAACTAGCGATGTGTCCCGCGCATTTGTGCGTCTAGATTTTGAACATTTGGACATGATAATTTAGATTATCATAAGATTTTGGTAGGGTCTTCAGATCAAAGAATTTTTGAAAGCGCAACTAATCCCCGGGTGGTTTTGGTAATTCATAACAACATATAGCTCATTGAACTAATATCCATTCAAGATTGAATATTTCAGAAAGTTCAATGATTGGCATGGCATGGACTAGAGTTGTGGACCCCTCAAAATGCTAAGGACAAAGATTGGCTCAAGCTCAATACTCTTCATTTCTATTTTAGTGATCCAAGATCACATTGAGTCCATAGGAAAGCCAATACTATTAAAAGGGGATGAGGTGTTGCTTAATGGTCTACTTGCTCAAAGTGCTTAGTGATATTGCTCCAAAACACTCAGCCACTTTCTCATTTCCACATATGTCCAAAACCCAAAGTCAAACTAGCCCCACCGATTTGTTCAATCCGGTGCCACCAAGTTCAGTTGTCATAGCCATTGCCAGAAACCCTAGACGATTTGGTCTCGCCGAAACGGATCTCGGTCTCACCGAGATGGCATGGCAAACTCTCTGTTTCCCTTCGTAACATTTCGGTCTCACCGAGATGATCGATCGGTCCCACGGAGTTTGCATGACAAACTCTCTGTTGCCCTTCGTAACATTTCGGTCTCACCGAAATGAGCGATCAGTCCCACCGAGTTTGCCTAACCAACTCTCTGTTTGCTCATTGCTAAAATCAGTCTCACCGAGTTCATGCAATCGGTCTCACCGACATGAGGTTTTGCCTTAAGCCCTAGCACATCGGTCCCACCGAGTTGATCATGTCGATCCCAACAAAATTCCTAACATTCACATTTTGAACTAAATCGGTCTGACCGAGTTCTTCTATTCGGTCTGACCGAGTTGGGTCAAATGTGTGTAACGGTTGGATTTTGTATGGAGGCTATATATACCCCTCCACCCCCTTCTCCATTAGTGAGAGAGCCATCAGAATGTGCCTACACCTCCACTACTCATTTTCTGAGAGAGACCCACCTACTCATGTGTTGAGACCAAGATATTCCAATCCTACCACAAGAAACTTGATCTCTAGCCTTCCCCAAGTTGCTTTCCACTCAAATCATCTTTCCACCATAGCCAAATCTGTGAGAGAGAGTTGAGTGTTGGGTAGACTATCATTTGAAGCACAAGAGCAAGGAGTTCATCATAAACACACCGTCTATTACCTTTTGGAGAGCGGTGTCTCCTAGATTGGTTAGGTGTCACTTGGGAGCCTCCGACAAGATTGTGGAGTTGAACCAAGGAGTTTGTAAGGGCAAGGAGATCGCCTACTTCATGATGATCTACCCTAGTGAGGCAAGTTCTTCGTGGGCGATGGCCATGGTGGGATAGACAAGGTTGCTTCTTCGTGGACACTTCGTGGGTGGAACCCTCCATGGACTCGCGCAACCGTTACCCTTCGTGGGTAGAAGTCTCCATCAACGAAGACGTACGATAGCACCACCTATCGGAACCACGCCAAAAATCTTCGTGTCTACATTGCGTTTGCCTTCTCCAAACCCTTCCCTTTACCTTCATATGCAATGTTTTACTTTCCGCTGCTACACTCTTAGAATTGCATGTGTAGGTTGATTGCTTGACTTGTGCTAAGTTGCTAAAATCTGCCAAGACTTAAAATTGGGAAAACGCCAGATTTTTATTTGGTCAAGTAGTCTAATCACCCCCCCCTCTAGACCGACTTTCGATTGTACAATTTTTCACTATTTTCATATGAATATGCTACTTAGAATGTTAGTATCGTATGTAAATAATTTAAGAACTACTACTTCTTCTGTTAGAAATTTAAATTTCATTCGTATAATACCAGCTAATTTCTTAAATTTGGGCAAAACCCATTCTTCTTGCTCTTGGCTGGCAATGAAACAAAGGAGGCATAACTCTTTATAATATGTTAAAAAGTCTATAAATAAATTTCAATAAGTACCTAAATCTATATATTCATGTCTTATGTCCAAACATGGTTATTTCATCTTTCGTATGCCTCATCGTTAGTCTTGTGTTGGCTCGTGCATTTGTTCCAATAGATTTATTACATATTTCTATGTTATATTTTTGTCATCATATAGTCCTTCTATGCTAATTATTATTTGATTACATTGATCTATAAATTTGCATGTTCATATGTCAAAATATGAATAAAAAGTTATACAACATTATATTCCAAGGTAACACGTTAATTAGCTCGATAGAATCATTTTTTACATTATATTTTAATAACCCTATCAAATATGTACTATTATTTGTATTGCAGTCTCCGCTCCTTTTACCACCACATATCTTTTCACTGATAGTTTTTTCTAAAAAAATGCAAGGTGTCATCAATGTGGATTATTTAACAGGACTCATAATAAAATTGACCATCACACATAAGTAATTTTTTTGTGTTATTACTCTCTAAGAAATTATCTTCAATGCCAGGAAATACAAATTGCTACCGGTTAATTTCCATCAAAGCTTATTTTCCTACTAATAAATGTATACCTTTTACTTTCAGGTTTCAGTCTCAACAAACCATCATAATTAGGATGCATCATATAATCAACATAGCTGATTATTTTTCCATATAGACAATGTAATGTCCAGTCCCTTCTCTTTTTTGTTCGTCCCTCGGTCATCGACCCTATTAGCTTCTTAATATCTTACCTCATTGAGGTCACCACTTTGAGTCAACATGATACACTTGGATTCCAGGGATATGCTCGATGTTGTGTCTTTCTGGCAATAAAATTTGTATTTTTCTTCTGCATGTTAGCATCTATATGAGAATATACACATGTATTATTGTATCATATTTACACAATTATTAACCTTTTTTTAACTGGTCCATCTTGTATCACGCTCTCTTAGTACACTGGTTTTGGCCAAATATAAAATATAAACTTGATTTATTTACTCATAACTGATGCAAATCAAACTTCTTTAGCTTACATGATTGGGATATTGATATGTCCTCTAGAGCTGTGGAACTTTTCCCTGATCGTTTTATATGAGGTCGCCCTCTCATATCCCTCATTTCTTTACATCAATAAATTTGACTCGATTGTTCGCCCGACACTTAGTTAGTCTCGTTCAACACACTTACTACTACAAATTAAACTCATGATGGTTGTAAGTGTCATTCTCCTAATATACTCATATATTGCTCCATATGTTCCAAAACATTATAAACTTAAGTATTTGTAGTTTCCAATACACAAATTTAAATTAGGATTTCCATGTATAATACGTCAAAAATAGTAAAATATCATCTGGCCCAAAAGTATTTTGTAGTCAATATGATGTTGTTATTCTTATCACATGTCCAATCCATATACTTTTACCTATATTAGTGTAAAGAGTAAAGAATTTTAAAATTGCAAGTATGTTTTTGTACACATTTTATATTTTGGCAATGATGGTGCATTTTTCTTTTGCATGTACTTTTTTTGTAGTAATAGAAATATGAATTTTTCACACTTAGATGTTCGCTTGTATTTAGTCTTAGCTGTCCATTCATGTGTTATTGTCATTAACATCGTATATATTATAGTCCAAAAATCATCCTATTGTAGGAAACTTTAGATTATTATTTAATAGAAAGATTAAAGTATTTTGATCATTTGTTTGACTCGCAGTGGCTATGTATGTACGCATGCACATTTTTATTTGGTAGAGAAATGTTTGAAATGCTAATGGAGAAGCATTAGTTTTTCTTTCATGTAGAAAAGTAGAACAGATTGATTAAGATGTTATAATCACTGATGACATCAGCAGAAGTAGTAATCTCCTTGAAGTCGGACTCTTCATTTTTTTAGGGTGGTCGGAGTCCAACTTGTTTTGTTGCTCGAACTGTTCCTCTTTTTTCTTATTATTTTTGCAGTCGTACCATGCATGGTAACTGTACGTTTACTCTTGATTGTTTTTTATGTACCTTATTTAATAGAAAAGGCATGTAAGACTTGGATGAAAGACGTGGCATGTCAAACTATTTGTACATGACTTTATTTCAATGTAAAACTATGTCTTTTAAATGTAAACCGTTAATATCTAAAATTGACGATCTAGATAATTTAATTTGTGTGGATAAACGTGATGGCTTGTTTGTCTTTTTTAAGTATATAATAGATTGCTATGAGCTGCTGCTGGTATATGATGAATTGACATGAGCTTCTGCTGCTATATGATGAATTGCTAAGAGCTGCTGTTGTTGTATGATGAATTGCTATGAGCTGCTGCTGCTATATGATGCTTTCAGGTGGTGCTGCTATATCATAATAACCAGCCACTTGGACCATGGAATTTTTATAAAGCATGGTTCTTCGTTTAAATTTAGGCAATGGGTTCTTCATTTAATTTAGGCAATGGGCTCTGTTTGGAAGACATTGACCGAAATAGATTGTGCCAAGTCGATGGTATCTTTGTATTTGCATTTTGAACAAATAATGATGGTCTGTTTTCCGATCATATTAATTACTGCAATGGGTTCAATTCATGATGTTTGCAAGTCAAATTAGTTTTTATATGGGTAGCAAAATGACAAAATATAATGCAATCTAGACTTTTCACTGATCATACCACAGATAAGCTGAAAAAGAGGCAATGAAAAGAACAGGTTGGCTTATTATCTGGAGCTTATATTCGAAGGAGCTTATTTTCTTAGGATAACTACAAATAAATGTCCCTAAGAACCCTGGCCAATAGCATTGCATGTCACGATTATTGCAATGGAGTGACCTACCATACCACGCTGTATAGGCTCACGACTGCCCCTCCTTTTTTGTGATGTTCCATGAAAATGCCACATACATCTTGTACTAAGAAATCTTGTACTTTTTCATTGCGGCACCCCATCTGCAAGTTGACACACCTAATTAGAGATATCTCTACATGATAATACATTGCATATCCCTTGCACATATTTAAACCACCAATTAACGATTGTGTGCGTCGCATAAACTAGCCATGATTCTGTGTACTCGACTTGCAGACACTCTAAAGAGAGCCTAATTTAGTGCACTGGAATTCCTTCATGCCACCTATGATTTTGTGTAATGTATGATGTCTACATCTCTAATTTAACATCCAGTAGTGGAAATCATTGGTTGCACAAAGGGATTACTGGTCGAAAATCCTAGCGAAGCACACTGGCAGGCACACAACAATACAAGAGAGAGGCCCACTTACAAGATCATAGCAATGCCTCTGTCCAGGATCTTGGTTGGCCAAGGTGTTAGATCCAGAAGAAACATCATCCTTGTAGCTCTTGCTAGCTCCATAACATGTAACATAGACCTGTTAGTATATTTGAAGTACATCTGGCAGGTCATGCTGGACAGGTTTAAAGGTGACAAGTACCTAGGCCGCGTCGGGTGCTTGACATCGTGCCAGACGATGGGAATCAGGTTAGAAACGTCAAGGGTGATGACGCTGCGCTGGCTGTCGGGGTCCGGTAAGGAGATCTAGGACTGTGGAGGGTGTTTGTGAAGCGGCTCCGGTAGGGTGGACAATGGTGTGGACGAAGCGGATCTGAGGCGATGGACAAGGGCGTCGGTGAAGCTGCTCCGGTGGTTGGGTTGAGGAAGGTATCGATGATGCAGATATGCGGCAATGGATGAGGGTGTGAGAACCTGCTTCGATTGCTTGGACGAGGGTGCCGACGAAGCGGATCTGAGGGCGTGGACTTGGGCATTGGCAAAGTGGCTCCCGTAGGGTTGAGAATGGTATTGAGGAAGCTACTCCAGTAGGGTTGAGAATGGTGTCGGCAAAGTGGCTCCGGTAGGGTTTAGGGCGGTGTCGATGAAGAGGATAAGAGGCCATCAACGGGGCGTCGGTGGGGCGGCTCTGGGGGTGTGGACGAAGTGGCTCCGGTGTATGAAGGAGCTGCTGCAGATGCACTGCGGTTTACAAGAGGACCGGCGAAGCAAATCCGGCGCCGTGGACAAGGCCGGCAATGAATGGGCTGTGGTATAGTGGTGGATGAGCAGTCTACTGTTTCTAGGGGAGGTGGGAGGGGTAGATGTGGCTGCAGAAGTAGATCCGGCAAGGTGCACGACGCCGATAGTGAATGGGCTCTGGTAGCCAGTGGATGAGCAGTCTAGGGTTTTGAGAGGTAAGGGGTAGAATGGCTGATGAAGTATGGACGCCTTGATGTAAGATGCTCTGGTGCTATGGAGTAGTCGTTTTTGTGGGAGGGGAGACGAAATGGGGGTGTCGTGTGGTGGGGGGAACCGGATGTTACCAAAGCAAACCCGACCTATTATGTTAATGAGGGCCGTATTGTTGTCCTTGCAACAAGGACAAAAGGGGAATTTCACATGCTACACACATGGTCGTGGAAATTTTAGAAGGAGGCGGGAGATTTTGCCACGCGCAAGATTGTTCGTATCCAGTTGGAAATAATTTTGGATAGTGCTAGTGGGAAGGCGATCATGCAAGACTGTGTACACAGGGCACACTTGAGCAGTTAATAGCTGGTATGAAGTCCACCCCAGAAAAAAAAGATAATAACTCCGGATGATGCACCGATAACTTTTTACGATCACACGGGCGCTGCCGATCGTACAGGTGTAGAGGCGCTTTAAAAAAATGGATCAAACGCTCAGCCTATGTATTTCTCGTGTAAATATATAATTTAGTGACATTTCCTTATTTATTTTAAACACAATGCATTGACTTGTTAATTTTAATTATATTGCACAGTAATAAATGGATAATATAGATGCGCAAAAGAAATGGATATTGTAGTCCCCTACTTAAAAGTGTTTCCACATATGATTACATGGCCTTCATTTCATAAATTGCAGTACCAGTTGAATTCATGTATGAATATTACGTATATTACTTCATAATAGAACCTTAAATCATCCAAAACTAATGAATTTGAATGCAACACTAACAATGGTGCATGTACATGATAACTACAGTGGTTGTTTTGAAGAAATATCACTATAATTTTGGCATGCACAATTGAAAAAAGGCTTTTTGAAAGAAGAATACTTGTGCGATATGTGAGTGTCCAATCTTTATAGTGTTGTATCAATATTGTATCTTCGGCCATGGTACGAAGTAGATATTGATAATGTTCAAGCGATGCACATCCTCGACTATTAGATAGTGATACGTGAATGAATTGTGCAATCTCTCTCACACACATACAAAACTCCTTCGTCCGTGGGCATCTTAGTCACACACATGCACTTCATCTATTTCTATCCCTCAGTCTAGGTTAGAATTCATTTTTGTATCTCGTCCTACAAGTCTGTCACACAAAAACACGCACACACACTCTTTGTCGAATACGCCCACCCCCTTAATTTCGCCCACCCACCGCAACTCATGTCTCGAATAATAACTATGTCTCACACACATATCCGTAAGGTTAACACGAGTCCCGGAACAATATGAATTCGTACAATGGGATTCCAAGAGAGCACCTTTTGTTTTGAGATTTCGAGAAGAGTTAGCGCACACACACACACACACACACTTACACACACATGATTTCTCTCTTCATTTATTTTCGGCACTTGCATGCACACCCGCTTGTGTATCTCCCTGATGCTTTAAGTATGCCTCACACACATGCTATCTACCTATCCCTCAATATAGTTATGTGACACACAAACTCCATCTCTCTTTCTCGCTATCTTTCGGAATCAGGGCTCCGCAGACCCAATAAGGTTCGAACTCTGGGGCGTGTGCGAAAGATCTAGCCTAGCCACGGCTCACTACTCAACACCACACGGCTTGACTCCGACGAGTTCGTGCGAGCGAGAGGAAGACGATGACACGATGATTTACCCAGGTTTGGGCCACCTTGCGGTGTAAAACCCTACTCCTGCCTTGTGGTGGATTGCCTCGCAAAGAGGATGAGGATGAACTAGTACAAGTGGATGAGCTGCCTCAAGAGAGCTTAATGGCCGAGGGATCGGATCCCTCTCTACGATGGAGACTAGCCTATATTTATAGTGGCCTTGGTCCTCTTCCCTCATTGTTTAGGAAGGAAGGGATACCACGACGACCAATTTGAAGTGGGACAGGAGTACACCCTATCCTGACTAAAGGTGGTCTTTGTCTGCAAAGCTTCTGGTCGTGACGCCGTGGTGGGCTCGGCGATGACCTCCGTCCTGCCGAGCCAGCGGCCTCAGTCTTGTTGCACCGGAATGGAAACCTTTGGGGGATTTCTTGGGAATCTACGTACGTCCTTGCCTCCTTAGCACCAAAGAGGAAACTGTCTTCTCCTGCGCCCGCTTGGCCTTGGTCATCATGGCTCATGTCATCGTGTGCCTCATGAGGCGGGAGGCTTGCATTGAGATCTCTGCTCCTCGGGAGGCAGCCTCCGGAGGCCGCTCCTTGGGGGGCCTTGGTGTCATTCTCCTCGCGTGGCGGGGGCCTCGCAAGGGTCTTGTCCATGGAATCTTGTAGCTGGGCCATCGATGGAGCCGCGTGCCGGGCCACAGGCAGGCAGGTCTGGGTACCCCTGATCCTAGAACACCGACAGTAGCCCCCGGTCCCAAGGCGCGCTCGGCCTGGCTTTGAAGCAAAGGCAACGAAGGGAGGGCGGAGCGACACGGGCCCTCACTGCTTGTAGGCCAGGCTTGACGCGTGGCGCACGATGGGAGGCGAACGCCCCCACTCCCCACGTCGCCTCGGCAACTGTCCAGGCTGACAAAAAGCCTGGCGTGCTTGCTATGAGGCCATCATTGCTCATCCTCATCTTGCTCCCGATCCCCTTATCCAGCGAGAAGCTCCTCCAGATTCAGTCACAGCGCCTTCTCTCCCTTCTTCCCTCTTCGGCGCCGACAACTCCCCGAATGGAGCCCACCTGGAAATCAAAGCCTGTGGCCCAGGTCGCGACCTCCTAATCTCCTACACCGGCGCTCTTGGCCTCCTCCATCGTCAAGAAGGAGGACCTCAACTCGGTGCTCCCTTTGACGGCCGATGACAGCAATGAGTGGGGCAAGACCCAGATCTGGCCTGGCTCCACTGCACCCAGCGATTGGCTGAAGACATCCTACCCCTTCTTCTTCCATGGTGTCTTCGCCGGTTTGGTTCCGCCCTTCTCCGATTTCTTCTTCTCCATCCTCAGGAACTACAGAATTCATGCTCTCTACCTTCGGCCCAACTCCATCCTCCTCCTATCTGTCTTTGCTTTCGAATGTGAAGCTTTCGTGGGGGTCAGGCCCTCGGTGGCGCTCTTTCGCCACTTATTTAGCCTGCGATTCTCCACCGCGGGCCAGCTGTCTGGGTGCGTCTCCTTCATCAATGTGCTCAGTGATAACAAGCTCCTGAAGGTCGGGAAGCAGGTGGAGGGCTTCCGGCACCGCTGGGTTTACCTGGACGCCCGCGGCATCGATCCACTCCTAGAGCTTCCGATGGAGCTGCCCGAGCGGATCCTAGAGTGGGGTTCCGTGAAGCTCACCGATCCGTGGGTGAAACCCGTTCTCAAGAAGATAGCCTCGGATATGGAGGCCAAGCTGCTGATGGAAGCGAAGATCGTGAAGGAGTTCTTGGCGCAGTGCCTCGCGCCATTCCAATCGCGCTCGAAGCCTTTGTGGGCATACGAGGGCGCGGGAGACACACTAAGGCTGTGTGTTCCTGGCTTGACGGGAAGAGAGGCGGACATGGCCTGGAACACCTTGCTCGGCTGCATTCAGGGGGACATCCCCCAGGCCTATGCCCCACTGTAGGGCCGCGACGACATGGAGGATCTGATCACCGCCATGCCTGCCTACAATGAGTTGGGGCTAACGCCGTCCGACAACCCTGGTTCCCCGGTGGAGCTGTCCTCCAGCAGTAGTGGAGGCCACGAGGACTCGGAGGAGATAGAGGAGGGCGACCTCAAGGAGGCGTCCCCATTGTCATGACGGGAGCTCCTCCTCGGCCTCGAAGATGATGATGCCGATGCAGGCGAGCTTCCGGCCGCAGGTCTCCCGCACCTCGCCAGGACGCCTAGGATGGTTGAGTCCGTGCCTCCGACTGCTTGAACGCCTGGCCGGGCGGCCCCAGGCGAGTGGGTGGCGGTGCCTCCTCCGGAAGGCCCTTCTTGCCCTGCCGGGGCAGCCGATGAGGCGGGTTTGTCCTCGCAAGGCACGCCGTCGATGGTCGTGACGGCCCCCGCTGGCATGGCCGAGGTTTCGCCGGCCAAGACCCCTCACAGGAGCCCCCGCTCCCCCGGCCAGTGATGTCGCCATGGGGCCCGTCGAGGGCCACTCTGCCAGCCCCCGGGCTGTGACCGCGGCGAAGAAGGAAGCACCCGCATTGGCCTCTGAGGAGGAGAAGAAGAGGAAGTGGGTTGCACCAGACGAGTGAGTGTCTTTGCCTTCCCTTTTGATCGTGCATTCATGATCCATGCACTCAGGCTGTCCCTTGTCACATAAACTAGGGGTGACGACACGGGGAAGAAGAAGAAGGTGAATGCTGAGGCGAAGGTATCGATCGTGCCAAAGGCGGCCTCAACTCTTGGTCGCAGCATCGGCAAGTGCGGGGGCGTGCTGGGCTGGCCTGGCGCAACACTTGGGCGTGCGAGCAGCACCGCGCCAGGGCGCACAGGCATGCTGCCCCCTCCTGGTGCCTCGGCGGCGCTGCTTGGGGGCCGGCCATCAAAGACGCGGGAGCTCACCAAGCCGCGCTCCCCGCCGTGATCACTGTAGCCCCAGCCTTGGGGGAGGGGGTGACGCCTCATCCCCCTCTGGTTGAGCCCGACTCAAGGAGTGTTGTGTGGCAACCTTAGGCGGAGCCAGCCCCTGCAGTCTAGCAGGTCGCAGAGTCGACTGCTCTTGTCGTGTCACAGGAGTCAGGCGGTGGTGAGGGGAACCCGAGTCCTCCGACGCCCCAAGCTGACCACGCCACGGCCTCCTTGGTAATAGAGCCGGCCGACCCACCAGTGCAACCCCATCATCAGACCCTTGCGCTCGTGAGTTGCGGCCCCCTGATCAGACCCGGGGCTCTAGACGAGGCTTACGCTGCTCTTGGCCGGCTTCGGGCAGACCTCCAGGATGCCGATAGGTGCCTCACGAGGGAGCACCTGGAGCTCGTCTCGTGGTGGCTCTAGGTCGATGCAGCCACCAAGGTAGCTTGGGACCAGGCCAAAGCTGCCACCGCAGAGAGCAAGAAGGAAGCTACCGAAGCCAAGGTGGCCCGTGATGAAGCACTGGCCGAGGCAGCGTCGGCCGTGGAACGTTGCAGTGAGGTGGAGGCCAACATGAAGGCACTCCAGGAGGAGCAGGTCACGCGCGCACATCGGCTTCAGTAGTGGGAGGACAACCTCAAGGCTCGCGAGGCAAAGCTCAGGGTCCGCGACTCCACGCTGGCGAAGGTGGTCGTGGAGTAGGCCACGGAACGCGAGCGCTTGACCAAGCTGCATGAGGAACTGACCAGGGCCCAAGCGTCCGAAGCCAAGAACATCTCCGAGGTGGCGGCCCGGCTAGACGCCAGGGAGAAGATCCTTGCTGATGCTGAGAGGAAAGCGGTGGTGGACCATGACGCCTTCTCTGCCCTTGAGCTCAGGGCTCGCCGAGCGCTGAAGTCGATCTGTAGAGGTGGGTTTGAGGGCCTGCTCGCGGTCCCTGGGGACGGTTATGCGAATTTTTCCTCCAGGCTCGCCTCGGAGCTTGAGGGCGCCGGCGCCAAGCTGGACGCCATCCTGGAGGAGGAATGCCACGAACTCTTATTCGTGGCGCCGATGCGCGTCTTCAGCCATCTTTATCTCCGCGACGCCAGCTTCGACTTCGACGCTGTGACGGGCCATGTTCCTCATGAACTCCACACCAACACAACGGAGGCCATGAAGGGCCATGTGGTCATGCTGCTCGGGAAGTTTACCTGTGTCGACGGCGGATCTGTCTCAGCCGACGCGGGCGGTGGAGGCGACAACAACGGTGACGATGGCGACATCGAAGACGAGCCTGCTGCGGCCGAGGCGAGCGGTGGTGTCGGTGGCAATGGCGGCCATGTTCCTTCCCCCTGAAGTTTATCCTGCAACAACTAATCATGCCTCGTGGAGGCGTAAGACTTTGCCCGAATTTGTGATTCATTTGGTGCTTGTAATAGCTGTTTGAACTTCGTGATTTTCTTTTTTCGTTTGGTTTCCTTCGTGCTCTGTGTCGGCAGGGCCCAGCCCCACGCTTGCCTCGGCCGCCATTGGGTTGTCAGGTCGCGATGCCTGGACGAGGCCAAGGGGCAAGGGGCTACGTTACTAGTGAGGCCCCTGAGTCGCGATGCTCAGGGGTTCCCCTTGACGTGCGAGCGGCCCTCATGAAGGAAACGTGGGTGATGGAGAGGTTAATCCTGGGTCCTCCATACCTTTTTCTCATCAGCCTTCACCTGGGGGGGGGGTGACGCGAGAAGACCAGGCACCAAGGACTTGGTGAGGTGGCATGCGCAGAGGAAGGCTTGTGCGCCAGGGCCTGGCCTAAGCGTAGGCACCACGTCCAACCCCCTCACGCGTGCACCCCAGGGGAATGCCACGAGCAGTGCTGCCTAAAGAGCTGAGAGGCCGTCCTGAGGTTGGTGCCACCCGTAGGGCGCCCTCAGTTTTTTATCCACCAATGCGGAGCATGGGGCTTCGACTGGGCATGGGCATGGTCGTTGAGCAACCGCATCCGCCTGAGCTGAGCATGGGGCTTCCACTGGGCGTGGGTAGGGAGCTCTGTACTAGAGTCTCCAGGCGTGTACAACCCTATTTCATTCGTACACGTGACTGGCATGGCAGAAATTTGAGGAGGTGTATCTGGGCACTCATGAGCCAGCGCGGGGCTCAGGAGGCCCTACCTCAAGGCAGGTTGCGCCTAAATTTGGGCGCGGAGCACGCTTATGAAACCTGTTTGACAGGGGCGACCTATGCCAAGCGAACGTCCGGAGGTCATCGCATGAGAAGGCCGGACACCAAGGACCCACAGGATGCGACGTGGACGGGGCCGGCCCGCCAGACAGAGCTTGGTCGCTTGGGTTTATCAACGCTGCAGGGATAGACCCGAGCACAGACGCCGCGCCAAGACTTCGTGTGCAATAACCCAAGGAAGAATGCCCGGCGCATGGCTCCCGCGACGGCGAAGTGCCAGATTGCGGTTGTACGAACCGGGCCGCACGCCCTTACTCACCCGCTCGCGATTAGCTCATGCGAGGACAAGGCACCAAGGACCCCGGGAGGTGACGTGCGCGAGAACTGGCCCGCGAGACAGAGCTCGATCGCTTGGACTTAACAACGCTGCAGGGACGGACCCGAGCACAGACACCGTGCCATCCCTTAATCATGAGGCGGTCGTGGGCGGGATTGCGAGGGCGCGGCGACATTCATGTTGATGAAGCACCGGGCACGCAGGTTGAAATATCAAGGAAATTTTATCGAAGGCAAGGCCGGTTCTGATACATGCACAAAACAATACGGCTGCAGCGGAGGGCCCTCCAGTCTGAGGATAATGCAGCCCGAGGGGCGCCCTCAACTGAACAAATCAAAAGTCACCTGGCAATGATGCTGGAGATGCGTCAGTGTAGTTGATGAAGTGTGTCGTGGGGGTTGCTCCTCACGAGCCGGGCGGCTCCGGAGGCTTGAGTGGCTCGCGAGGCCCAGGAGGCTCGCGAGGGTCCAGGACCTCTTGAGACGCGACCGCCGAGCGCCGAGACTCGTGAGACACCATGGCACGCTACACCAAACACTGGTACGAGGCACCAATGTTTACCAGGCCAAACAGCATGCATACGTAGTTGCAGGGGTAGCCCCCACTTCGGCCGACGCGAGACGGTCAGAAGAGGTCCTGCGAAGCAGCCCTGTTAAGGCCCGAGATGTTGACACAGATGCGTAGCTCGCTACCTGTGTCATGGGCGGTAGCTGCACTGGTGGGTCGTGCGGGGCGACGCTCACCCCGCATGGCTTGCGCTTCCTGAAGCTCTTCGATCGCCTTGGTGATGAACTCTTGTGCTCCTGGCACCTCGCGCCCTGCTCCTTGGCCGTGCGGGTGCACACCAAGGCATGCCTCCAAGTGGTGCTCATGAACCTCCCTCGTCGCACTGGTCAGGTCAGAGGCCCTCTAGGTGGAAGCCCTCGAGCCTGTCCTAAGGGAGGCGCTGGGTGCGCCTTCCTATGCAGAAGGAAGGGACGCCCCAGCGACAGGAGCGGAACCTGAGGCATTGCCAGTGGATTTCTTGGCCTCCGGATGGCTCTTGGGGAGGAGCTGCTTCTTCTTCGTGGGGGTGGCCATGGGAGGCATGATGTCGCCTTCGCCATCGGAGTTCTCGGCCGCCACGGTGCGGTAGGCATGCTCAAGAGAGCAGACCGTGTCCTTCTCATCACAGGCAACCGTGATGATGCCGCTGCACCCAGGCATCTTGAGGACATTGTAGCCATGATGAGTAACCTCCATGAACTTGGTGAGGGCAGGGTACCCAAGGATGGCGTTGTACGGAAGGCCGGTGTGGGCCACATCGAAGTCGATGAGCTCGGTGTGGTAGTTGTCGTGCTTGCCGAAAGTGACGGGAAGGCGCACCTGGCCCAGGGGAGTGGTGGAGCCATCGGTCACCCCAGAGAATGGTCTGGTGGGCATGAGTTCATCGTAGGGTACCTGGAGCTTCTCGAAGGTCTCGACAGAGAGCACATTGAGGCCAGCACCACCATCGATGAGAGTCTTGGTGATGGAGACGTTGCTGATGGTGGGTGTGCAGAGCATGGGGAGCGCGCCAGCAGTGGCCGCGCACTTGAGGTGGTCCTTGGAGTCGAAAGTGATGGCTTACTGCGACCACCTAAGGGGACGCATAGCTTCGAGAGAACTGCGTGAAGATGTGGTTCGACGCAGGCGCCTGAGCTCCGTCGAGGATGCAGGCGATAGCGTGAGGCTCCTGGTAGCCGCCAGCCCCATCGTCCTAATGGTTGTCGTCGTTCCTCGTTGGCGGTGGCAGCAGCGGAGGGAGACCGGCGTTGCCTTGAGGAAGGGCCTCGGGAGGCTGATCGCGCCTGGTGCCGTCGCGAGGCTGATCACGCCAGTCACCCTCGTGAGGCTGGTCGCGCCAGCCCTGACAAGGGTTGCGGTTGTCCCAGCGGCCTCCGCCGTGACCTCCTCCGCGGCCGAAGCCACGGTCGCCCCGCTCTAGGCGGCGGCCCAGGCGCTCGTCCCGGAGCGCCCTGAGCTCCTAGCAGTCATTGGTGTTGTGGGTTTGCACTTTGTGGAAGACGCATAGTAGGCAAGCGTCCTTGGGTGCCTCGTCGCGATCACAGCCGCGCTTCAGCTCAGGCTCTACTGCCAGCATGGTTGGGCCTTTGCGCTTCGTTTCCTTGGCCTTGGCCTTCTTGTCTTCAGGGTCGACTTCTGGGTGCTTGAGGTGGGAGAGGCGGCCTTCTTCTGCCCTGGCGCATCTGTCCGCCATGTTGAACATCTCCAGCGCCATGCATAGGTCATTGTGGATGGCAAGCTCCTCGCTCATCTTGACGTCTGTGACGCCCTCGGGTAACGCCGAGATGATGGCTTCGTTCGAGGCCTTAGGGATCTTGAGGCAAACATTGGTGAAGCGTTGAATGTACTTTCAGAGAGTCTCTCCCGGCTGCTACTTCACACGTCACAGGTCGTTGATGGTGACGGCGTGGTCACAGGTTCCCTGGAAGTTGGCGACGAACCGCTCATGAAGCTCATCCCAAGAGGAGATCAACCCCTCCGGGAGGTGCATGAGCCAGGAGAGCGCACTGTCCTTGAGGGCCACGGGGAACCAGTTCGCCATGACCTTGTCGTCACTATTGGCCAGTTCGATGCTTAGCGAGTAGAGCTGGAGGAACTCCGCAGGGTCAGGGATGCCGTCGTAGCGCAGGGGCAGGTCTGGCTTGAACTTGATCGGCCAGACAACTCGGCGCAGCTCATGAGAGAAAGCACGGCAACCCGCCGCGCTCACAGGCGTGGCCCGTGCGAGGGGGGCACGGTCTTGATGCCCATGTGCGGCAGCTTCTGGAGCGGCCCGGTCTTGGTGCTGAAGTGGCAGCGCAGCGAGCACACACGCGTCGTACAGCGGCTGCTACACGACCTGGCAGCTGGCCTCGTCCCTGGCCTGGCGCCAGTGCTCCGCGCGGCGGGTCGAGCGGACACACGCCGTGCCTCGGCTCGGCGTTATCGCTGCGAAGAGGAGGAGGTGGTAGTGCACCATGCGCCACGTCGCCCGCACAGGACGGCAGGGGACGGCGCGAGCGGGAAGGCGCCGGGGCCTCGCCAGCGGCGTTCACGAGCTCGGTGATGCGACTGAGCCAGGCATCATAGCCCTCGTTGGCGGGGCGGTAGCGCAATAGCTCACGTGCAATGAGAAGCACAGCCTGCGCTTTTGCCGGCCCGCGGCGAGCGTGACAAGATGAGCCATGGTGGGAGTGACGGAAGGCATGGCGATGCGGCCGTCACGCTGCATGGAGTGTGGCAGCAAAGAGCCCTCCTGCTCATGAGCAGCGGGGTCGGTGGCAGCGTTAGCTGTGGGAGAAGCAGAGTGGCGTGGGGCGCCACGACCCACCGGCACCGTCTCGGTGATGCGGGCGGCCCGGTGCTCGGTGCGAACTCGGCAGCCGTCGGCCATGGAAACGACGGAGCAGGGACAGAGTGGAGCGGAAGCGAGAACTTTAACACGCCCCTACCTGGCACGACAAATGTCGGAATCAGGGCTCTGCAGACCCAATAAGTTTCGAACTCTGGGGCGTGTTCGAAAGATCTAGCCTAGCCACGGCTCACTGCTGACCACCCCATGGCTTGACTCCGACGAGTTCGTGCGAGCGAGAGGAAGAAGATGACACGATGGTTTACCCAGGTTTCGGGCCACCTTGCTGTGTAAAACCCTACTCCTGCTTTTTGGTGAATTGCCTCGCGAGGAGGATGAGGATGAACTAGTACAAGTGGATGAGCTGCCTTAAGAGAACTCAATGGCCGAGGGATCGGATCCCTCTCTACGATGGAGATTAGCCTATATTTATAGTGGCCTGGGTCCTCTTCCCTCATTATTTAGGCGGGAAGGGATACCACATTGGCCAATTTGAAGGGGGCAGGAGTACACCCTATCCTGACTAAAGGTGTTCTTCGTCTGCAAATCTTCTGGTCATGACGCCGTGGTGGGCTTGGCGATGACCACCATCCTGCAGAGCCGGCGGCTTCGGTCTTGTTGCACTAGAATGGAAACCTTTGGGGGATTCCTTGGGAACCCGAGTACGTCCTTGCCTCCTTATCACCAAAGAGGAAACTGTCTTCTCCTGCACCCGCTGACGCTCGCCTGACCTTGGTTGTCATGGCTCACGTCATCATGCGCCTTGTGAGGCGGGAGGCTTGCATAGAGATCTCCGCTCCTCGAGAGGCAGCCTCGGGAGGCCACTCCTCGGGGGGCCTTGGTGTCATTCTCCTCGCAAGGCTAGGGCCTCGCGAGGGTCTTGTCCATGGAGTCTTCTAGCTGGGCCGTACTAGGCCGTCGATGGAGCCGCGCGCTAGGCCGCAGGCAGGCAGGTCTGGGTACCCCCGATCCTAGAACGCTGACACTATCTCCCTCTCTAAGTGTCAGTGGCACCCTCCCCCCTTCCCGACATTGAATGAGCTGGGTGACACCTCGATCTTTGATATTAATCCATCTACTGGCTTCTCTCTCAAACACACACACACTCGCTAGTTGTGGCTTTGTGCCTAGCACACGCACACACACTCTCGATACATCTTTCTCTCCCCCCAGCAAAGACAGGAGCAGGGGGACACCTCGATCTTGATCTTAATCTATCTATTGGCTTCTCTCTCAAACACACACACACACACTCGCTAGTTGCATCTTTGTGCCTCACTCACACAATCTTGATACGACTTTCTCTTCTTAGCCCGCCTCAATATGTAGATTTCTCGGTGGTCCTTGATGGTGGGGGCGGAGTCGCGTGCGGACAGGTGTAGTTACGATGATGCTGAATTGCAACCTCGACGAAGCTTTTCTCTTCAACGACATGTGTGTGTTCTTGTGTGTGTAGCCAGCACGCCCAGTGTGCCTTGTTTTTACAAGCCTGATGTGATGGCTTTCGCTAGGTTTTTAACTAGGCAACCTTTTTCTTTGTTACCAGTAATGAATTTGAGATCATTCGGTGCAGACATAAAATATATCACTTTAAACCAATTATAACAATAACTATATAAAAAGGCCAACATCTCTTAATTCCGCGAGGAAGAACATCTGGTGGACTGGTTAGCGCCCGATGCTCGCATCGCGATGACCCGAGTTCAAATTCTGTCGGAGTCTTCAGTTTCTAGATTTTTTTATATACTTCTTTCTCTACTCTACTGATAGTGGAACCCACAGAGTACTTAGAATATAAGATTAAGGATTGATTTGTTTCATTTCGATCTTTTTGTACGAATCTGTACCCACCATGCAAGTCATCTACTGTACATGCAATTAACTTATTATTTAGAACCATACATGCAATTAACTCAAATGGATTTGATGTGACTATTATTTCCAGCATAAGAGCATCACCAACGGCAACCGACAAATTTCCTCCCGCTTCCATCCACGGACAAGGATGCCGGAAAACGACATCGAACGCCAGCGGCATACATTTTGACAAAAACTGGAACCAACCAGACAAAATTCATGCAAACACGACCGGATTTCATATATACATGACGGTTTTCATATAAAAATGCCATATTTTCATATAAGTATGACTAATTTCATAACATTTACATCAACTAAGCGGTGCTAGTCCAGCTGTGGAGGTACAATTAATACCTAATCTAAATGGTCGCCCCCGGATCCCTTTGTCTTCCTCGTGTCTGGCAGACACTTGCGGGGTCGACGAAGATCCTTGCAAGAGACGAACCGGGCAAGACACCGCCTGTGTATGCAGTCGTCATCTTGGCAGGCCATCATGGGACCCAAACAGTGGTGGCCTCCCATGTTCTACTTCTCCTCAATGATGGCAGCGGACACAGAGGCACTGACCACCAACTCATCGCTCTCCACGCACCCGGCTTCTGTCTTTGCCTGCATGGCGCTGGCCCAGGCACTGGAGGTGCGGCCACCACAAACACCGGAGGTGCGGTATGATGAGGCATCATTGATGGACGTCGCCCGTGCCACTGTGCTCCCCTCCGTGCGAGCGTGGAGCAACTCGCCACTGCTTATCGAGCTGAACTAGAGCGGGGAGTTGTTGAACCACGCGTCGGCTTGGGGCGGCAACTGGCTCCGTCGGGCTAGGCGAGGTTGTTGGAGCATCAAGATGCCTCTCTCGTATCCGGAGGGCTCAGTGGGCCACCCGGCCGGCTAGTATGACGAAGAACTGCTCCTCGGAAGCCATCGGAAGAGTGGGGAAAATGGTGAAGGATGAGATGGGGGAGCGGCGGAGGGGTGCGATTCTTGCAAGGCGTCTGGCCTCGTTTAAATAGAGGGCAGATGTGAGGAGCTTGGCTGGTGTCCAGCCTCATTTAAATAGAGGGCAGATGTGAGGAGCTCAGCCGGCGTTGCGTTTAATTCTGGTCCACTCAGGAATGGCCATGTGGTCGGAGTAGGTTTCTTGGTTTCCATGCGGGTTTAATGGAGGCGTTTGATGGTGGCGAGGAGGCATGTTCAGCCGAGCATGCCGCGGGCGGCGCACCACTCCCTACTACTACTACTACTGCTGCTGCTGCTGCTGCTACTACTACTACTAGTACTAGTAGTATCTGATTTGATAGCTAGCAAACCAGGACGGTAAAAAAATTGTGAAATGGATGGTAAACTAGTAAACCAGGATAGTTCCTGATACGGCTTTAAGGCAGACGAGGGAGTGGTTAGCGGTTCCCGAAATGTTGAACGGCTAATGATGCATCCTCCTTCAATTAGCATGATGAGTGAAGTAATGGGAAGAGGACGGGGAAAAGTGGTAGCACGATGTGAATGCAACGCAGTTTGCACTCATATAAAGGTGCCCCTCCATTCCAATGCATCTACCACATCGTACGCACCTACGCACCTACACTAAGCGCAACAGCGCTCACTCCAGACCCATGGCAGCAATGTGCTCGAGCGGCCAGCTGCTGTGCCAGATGGTCCACGACACCGAGGATTGTCTCCAGAGGTTGTTGGCGACCAGTTGGTTCATGGCCATCGTCGACGCCAGCTACGACTCTCAGTTGGACAAGATGATCGTTGCCACCATCAACAAGTTCACGGTCGTCAAGAAGCTCGCAAATGACATCGCCGAACTCCTCTAGCCCTCGCGCTCAAGCTCCTCATTGCCTGCCACCCTAATCGGCCTCCATTGTGAGAACCTCTTTCAAGCACCAGTGGCCCTATGAATACCCGCTGATGCAACAAAGAATGTCCACCTGGAGGTCGCGCTCGCCATGAGGCGCCTCGCCCTTCAAGAATTCATCAACCTACACATCCACGTGTACGGGGAATTCATGTACATAGGCATCTACAAGGACTGTGAGGATGCTATGACATTGGCCTTCATCAACCGACTGGAAGCCTTGGACTTGTTGAGAAGCACCTTGACCTTGCCACAAAAGCCGCTGCTCCTAAGCCGCCGGTCGGTGGCCCGGTGCACTGAGTCGAGGAGGAGGAGGTCGTTGATGGATGCATCTTTCTTCTTGCCTCCTGTAACCACCACTGCGATCGCGATGTCATGGCCTTAATTCTTATTGTAATATTGCATTCTCGTTCCAGTCAATAAAGACATGTGTGATCCCTTTACTCACATTTGGCGTCAATTATATGCATCACTTTAACAAGTACTCCCTCCGTCAACACACGGAGGGAACCAACAAAGCAGGACGGACGGTGTGCTTACCTTTTGCATCAACTTCGTAATTTACATATGATGCTTGACTCGACCTACGAACTACTCATAAATTTAAAACTGAGACCGAACTTATAAATTCAAAACTACTCGTGCAGCACGCTGTCACATTCGCAAGTTCAAAATGAGAAACTGGAACACGTACATGAAGCATGTCACGTTCGTGTCGCATACCACACTGTCGTTCCACACCCCCTGGTCAACGCGCATTGGCTAGGCTTTATATCACTACAACATGTGGGGCCGAATGTGACCAAACCGACGATGCGCCAACCTAGCTACTACCCCGCTTATTGGGCGGGAAAATCCCGGCGCTAGCATTTCCAATCGTTATTCTATCTATCGTTCACGCCAAGGAGCAGAACCAAATGTTACAATTTATACATGTTTAAAAGGAAAAGGCATGTCGCGTTCACGTCGCACCCCCACATGCTCGGGAATCGGGAGTACTCCATGGTCTGTCCGGCACACTACATAGCTAGGGAAGGCGTGTTGCCTAGCATTTTCACTTTCATGTGGGACCGCAGGTCAGCAAACCGACTATCAACGCAGCACACCCCGCCCGCTGTGTTGCAAAACAGAAACGAGGAGGGGAAGATCTAGCTATAGCACCGAAGCCAAGAAATTTGGTGTCAGATGGGAGTCGTTGATAAAGTAGGAGCACTCTGTACTACTCCTACGTAGTTTGTACTACTACTACCACTATACAACTAGGTACGTGCACGACCCAATATCGTAGGAACAAAAAATAGGAAGATCTTGTTTTGGGTGGTTTATCTTTTTTTCAGTCAACGTAGTATGAATAATACGATGTGGGGGGCACCCATGAAGCCACGTGGCACATCTGGAGGTCTTGTTGAGAGCTTCTTGTGTGGAACGATCACACTGTCGTGCTGTTCGTTCGAGAAGAACGTGTGTGGGTACAGTTAGGTTATAGTAGATCCGAATCGCAGCCATCTGGACCATTCGATCAACATCAATCAACAGTTTATATCGTGTACGTGCAAATACATGCATAATGAATATAGAATATATAATACATAATATCGCATATTGGGTTTCTCAAAAGTCAAACTTTTTATACTTTCAACAAGGTTGTAGGAAAATATATTAACATATACACCACCAAATATATATCATTTGATTCATCATTGTTTTTATTAACACATCATGTAAATTTGCTAGTGTAAATGTTCATATTGTTTTTACCAAAATTGGTCAAGCTTTATAAAACTTGGCTGTAGTCAAAGCTATGTGCGGAGTAAATTACAAACAAAGGGAGTGGAATAGATCTAGATATAACTATACAAATAAAAATATAGTAATATAGTCTATAGATATAGATAAAGCAACTACCTTTTTTCTAGTTTAAAACTTGTGTTTTTGTGTACACATTGTTTTGCTTCGCTATAATTTGCATCTGTGGGGTGTGTAGGACTACCGCCTTGTTCAGATCCTATACTAGTAACCCAACCATTATCCTTAATTTATTCATATTGGCAATTAAGATTGTATTATCTTAGTTCTAGCCGGTTCTTCGGTTGCTTGGAGGATTGGTTTAGTAGCAATTGTCAGTTTGTATCACCGGTATGATATAGCTAGATCGTCAACGTCAAAATCCACCAAATCGATACTTATCCTCACTCTCATTGAAAGATTGGGTCGTCATCACAAGACTACCACCTAGACAATTCCTTCCCTATAGCGTACACATGAGCACCCATCTCATTATCACGCGTCCCTCTCTCTCTCTCAAAACACACATGCCTCTCCACACGATGTGTGTCTCTTGGTCTCTCTCCCATCCCATAAAAAAAGGCACACCGCCATTCACTTCTTCTTGCTACCCCCATCTATGTAGTTAGGTCTCCCTACAACAAACAAGCATTCATCTCTTTCTCTACTATCTCTTTCTACCACACATAACCTTACACCCCCTAGCCAGCCATGCTGTCGAGGTCTATGTAGATCTCTCAAAAGCAAACAAACGTTGTCCGTGTGTCCCTTCATCACATACACACTATCGCTCTCCCAATATCCCCAACCTTGTAACCTTGTCGATCCCGACGTTACACGCACCCCTCTCTCTGTCTCTAACACACACACACGCACACGCACACACCCTCTCTCTCTCTCCCTTTCGGACCCTCCTCTCGCTGTGACACACAGTCTTTTGAACATGCATATGCCCCTCTCTCGTTAGGTATCACTGCCCCCCTCTTTGTCACACAAATATTCTCTCTATATCTATCTCTCTCAATAATACATGCGTAGTATAAATTGAAACCAATTACAAAAATGAGCTCCAATTACATAAATCAAATCCACTCCCAAACAGAATATGAAAATAGGGTGAAATCGTGCCCGTAAATGTTTGTTGTGTGCATGAATGTCAATGATATGGATGTATTACTCGTACATCCACACAGACCCATTTCACACAATTTACATTAAACCCTACCCAAAATATGGTGCACATGTGATGTTTGTTGTACTGCTCCTACCAGACTTCCTTCGACACGTTCCAACATATTGTGCTACTTGAGATTCTATTTCCCTCCCCAGACCATGTGAAACCATGAAAAGGTCAACCCCCGCCCCCACTGGTACTGTAGCTCGAAGCTCCCATACAAACACAACACCCACCGGAGCACGCAACCATTGCCGAAGTGGATGGCACCGCGGCATGGGAAGAGGATGGAGTCTCCGACATCGCCGAGGTGGAGCACGCCCTCGACGGCTGCGAGTAGTGCGCGCTAACTGGCCACGTGGAGGACAGTGTGATATAGCGGCTCGCCCTCGCGGCCACAAGGGGTAGCTGTGCTCCAGCAGCACGCCCTGGTCGTTCACGAGGAGGTGCATCACTTCCTCGCCGCTCACAATGTGGACGAGCGCGTTCTCCAGCAGCATGCCCGGGAGCATCGCATCCTCACCGGTCTCGAAGTGGAAGAGAACAATCCCACGAACATCGCATCCTTGCCGCTCTCGATGTGGACGAGCGCGCGCTCCGTCAGCACGCCCGCGAACATCGCATCCCCGCAGCTTAGGCGGACGAGCATGTGCTCCTATAGCACAGCCGCAAGTATGGCATCCTCACGGCTCACGAGGTGGTTGAGCGCATGCTCCAGACAGTACCCCAGGAGCCAGGAAGCGAGCACCGCGCCCCCGGCTACAAGGAATACTGCATGCTGCCCATCGCGGTTTAGGAAAATCCCGTGACTCCGCCGCGCCCTGGAGGAGCGCGAGCTCCAGTGGGTGCTCGAGGAGTCTCGCGCTGATATGCAGGTGGCGGCAGACATGCAAGATTATCCTTCGAGCTCTCCTCCTCCTATGAAGACGCCTCCACCGCCCCCGTCGTACGTCCTTGCTACTTCTTGAGCTTGCGTTGATTTTTCCCTTGAAGAGGGAAGGGTGATGCAGCAAAGTAGAGATAAGTATTTCCCGTAGTTGGGAAACAAGGTATCAATCAAGTAGGAGGCACAAGCAAGTCTCCAATCTATGCACCTGCACAAACTAACAAACACTTGCACACAACGCGAAAAACGGGTTGTCAATCCCTTCACGGTCACGAACAGGAGTGAGATCTAATAGAGATGGGAATAAAAGATAAATAAAAGAACAAACTAAAGTAAATATAAATAAATTGCAGCAAGGTATTTTTGGGTTTTTTGCTTTATAGATCTAAAAATATATGATGGAAAATAGACCCGAGGGCCAACGAGAGGCTTCTCTCTTGAAAGAAAACATACAGTGGGTAAACAAATTACTGTTGAGCAATTGGTAGAAAAGCGCATAGTCGATATCTAAGGCAATGTTCATGAATATAGGCATCACGCCCATGACAAGTAGACCTAAACAATTCTGCATCTACTACTATTACTCCACACATCGACCGACTCCTGCCTGCATCTAGAGTATTAAATTCATAAGAACAGAGCAACGCTTTAAGTAAGATGACATGATGTAGAGGGACAAACTCAAGCAATATGACATAAACCCCATCTTTTTATCCTCGATGGCAACAATACAATACGTGCCTTGCTACCCCTTCTGTCACTGGGTGAGGACACTGCAAGATTGAACCCAAAACTAAGCACTTCTCCCATTGCAAGAAAAATTAATCTAATTGGCCAAACCAAACCGATAGTTCGAAGAGAAATACATAGATATCTTAATCATGCATAAAAGAGTTCATAGAAGACTTGAATAATATTCATAGATAATCTGTTCATAAATCCATAATTCATCGGATCTCAACAAACACACCACAAAATAAGATTACATCGGATATAACTCCAAGAACATCGAGGAGAACATGGTATTGAAGATCAAAGAGAGAGAAGAAGCCATCTAGCTACTAGCTATGGACCCGTAGGTCTGTGGTAAACTACTCACGCATCATCGAAAGGGCGGCAAGGTTGATGTAGAGGCCCTCCATAATCGAATCCCCCTCCAGCAGGGTGACGGAAAAGGCCCCAAGATGGGATCTCACGGGAACAGAGGTTTGCAGCGGCGGAAAAGTATTTTGGTGGACGCTTCTGATGTTTCGGGAATATTTCTGAATTTATAGAGGTGGAATTAGGGTTGGAGGACACCCGAGGGGCCCACAAGCCCTCAGGGCGCCCCCTCGGGGTGCGCCCTAGAGGCTTGTGGCCTCATCGGGACTCTTCTGGCCCTCTCTCCAAGTCACGTAGGTGTCTTCTGGTCCAAGAAAAATCATCATAAAATTTTATTCCGTTTTGGACTCTGTTTGATATTCCTTTTCTGTAAAAGTCAAAAACAAGGAAAAAACAAAAACTGGCACTAGGCTCTAGGTTAATAGGTTAGTCCCAAAAATAATATAAAATAGCATATTAATGCATATAAAACATTCAAAACAGATAATATACTAGCATGGAAATATTAAAGTTTATAGATACGTTGGAGACGTATCAAGCATCCCCAATCTTAATTTTTGCTCGTCCTCGAGTAGGTAAATGATAAAAATAGAATTTTTTATGTGGAATGCTACCTAACATATTTATCAATGCGATCTTCTTTGTTGTGGCAAGAATATTCAGATCCATAAGGTTCAAAACAAAAGTTTAATATTGACATAAAAACAATAATACTTCAAGCATACTAATAAAGCAATTATGTCTTCTCAAAATAACATGGCCAAAGAAAGTTATCCCTACAAAATCATATAGTCTGGCTATGCTCCATCTTCATCACACAAAGTATTTCATCATGCACAACCCCGATGAAAAGACAAGCAATTGTTTCATATTTTGGTGTTCTCAAACTTTTTCAACTTTCATGCAATACATGAGCGTGAGCCATGGATATAGCACTATAGGTGGAATAGAATATGGTGGTTGTGGAGAAGACAAAAAGAATGAGATAGTCTCACATCAACTAGGCAAATTAATGTGCTATGGAGATGCCCATCAATTGACATCGATGCAAGTGAGTAGGGATTGCCATGCAACAGATGCACTAGAGCTATAAGTGTATGAAAGCTCAAAAAGAAACTAAGTGGTGTGCATCCAACTTGCTTGCTCACAAAGACCTAGGGCAATTTGAGGAAGCCCATCATTGGAATATAAAAGCCAAGTTCTATAATGAAAAAAAATTCCCACTAGTATATGAAAGTGACAAAATAGGACACTCTCTATCATGAAGATCATGGTGCTACTTTGAAGCACAAGTGTAGAAAATGGATAGTAACATTGTCCCTTCTCTCATTTTTCTTATTTTTTTCTCTTTTTTTGTTTGGGCTTCTTTGGCCTCTTTTTTTATTTGGGCTTCTTTGGCCTCTTTTTTATAAAGTACGGAGACTCATCCCAACTTGTGAGGGAATCATAGCTTCCATCATCCTTTCCTCACATGGGACAATGCTCTAATAATGATGATCATCACACTTTTAAATATTTACAACTCAAGAATTACAACTCGATACTAGAACAAAATATAACTCTATATGAATGCCTCCAGCTGTGTAGCGGGATGTGCTATGATCAAGAGTGACATGTATAAAAAAATATGAACGGTGGCCATGCCACAAATACTATGCCAACTTCATGATCATGCAAAGCAATATGACAATGATGGTGCGTGTCATAATAAAATGGAACGGTGAAAGTTGCATGGCAATATATCTCGGAATGGCTATGGAAATGCCATAATAGGTAGGTATGATGGCTGTTTTGAGGAATGGTATATGGTGGGTTTAATGTACCGGTGAAAGTTGCACGGTACTAGAGAGGCTAGCAATGGTGGAAGGGTGAGAGTGCGTATAATCCATGGACTCTAACATTAGTCATAAAGAACTCACATACTTATTGCAAAAATTTATTAGCCATCGAAAAAAAGTAGTACACGCATGCTCCTAGGGGGATAGATTGGTAGGAAAAGACCATCGCTCGTCCCCGACCGCCACTCATAAGGAAGACAATCAAAAAATAAATCATGCTCTGACTTCATCACATAATGGTTCACCATATGTGCATGCTACGGGAATCACAAACTTTAACACAAGTATTTCTACCAATCGACAATTACTCACTAGCATGACTCTAATATCACCATCTTCATATCTCAAAACAAATGCAAGGAATGAAACTTCTCATCTTATTCAATGCTCTTTATATGAAAGTTATTATATCCCTCTTGGATGCCCATCATTTTAGGACAAAATTCATAACCTAAGAAAATTACCATGCTGTTTAAAGACTCTCAAAATAATATAAGGGAAGCATGAGAGTTCAACAATTTCTATAAAATAAAGCCACCGCCGTGCTCTAAAAAGATATAAGTGAAGCACTAGAGCAAATTGCCTAGCTCAAAAGATATAAGTGAAGCACATAGAGTATTCTAATAAATTCACGATTAATGTGTGTCCCTCTCAAAAGGTGTGTACAGCAAGGATGATTGTGGCAAACTAAAAATAAAAGACTCATATCATTCAAGACGCTCCAAGCAAAACACATATCATGTGGGGAATAAAAATATGGCCTCAAGTAAATTTACCAATGGATTGAAGACGAAAGAGGGGATGCCATCCGGGGCATCCCCAAGCTTAGATGCTTGGTTGTCCTTGAATATTACCTTGGTGTGCCTTGGGAATCCCCAAGCTTAGGCTCTTGCCACTCCTTATTCCATAGTCCATCAAATCTTTACCCAAAACTTGAAAACTTCACAACACAAAACTCAACAGAAACTCATAAGATCCACTAGTATAATAAAATAAATCACCACTTTAGGTACTGTTGTGAACTCATTCTAAATTTATATTGGTGTTATATCTAATGTATTCCAACTTCTTCATGGTTCATACCCCCCTATACTACCCATAGATTCATCAAAATAAGCAAACAACACATAAAAAACAGAATCTGTGAAAAACAGAACAGTCTGCAGTAACCAGAATATTAATCATACTTCTGTAACTCCAATATTTCTGAAAAATTAGGACAACAGCGGAAATTCATAAATCAATCTTTTGTAAAAAAAACTCTGAATTTTTCCACGCTCCAGAGAATTTAAACAATTCTGTTACTGGACACAAAAGTTTCTATTTTTCAGCAAAACCAAATCAACGATATACCAAAGCATCCCAAAGGTCTTGCTTGGCTCAAACACTAACTAAAACACCAAAACACAATTACTACAGAGGTAATAATGTGTATTTTCATAAAAACAGAAAAGAAAAAGATTGGGTTGTCTCCCAACAAGCGCTTTTCTTTAAAGCCTTTTAGCTAGGCGTTGATAATTTTAATGATGATCACATAAAAAATAGCAATTGAAACACGAAGAGAGCATCATGTAGAATGTGAAAAACAAGTTTAAGTCTAATATACTTCCTATGCATAGCCATTTTATAGCGAAAAGATTTATCAAGACAAGCAAAAACTAGCATATGCAAGGAAGAAGAAAGAAACAATAGCAATCTCAACATAACGAGAGGTAATTTGTAACATGAAAATTTCTACAACCATATTTTCCTCCCTCATAATAATTACATGTAGGATCATAATCAAATTCAACAATATAACTATCACATAAAATATTCTCTTCATGATCCACATGCATGCAAAGTTGACACTCTTCCAAAATAGTGGGATTATCATCAAATAAAGTCATGACTTCTCCAAGGCCACTTTTATAAAAAATTCATAAGATTGATCATACTCCAAAGTAGTGGGATCATTATTACCTAGAGTTGACACTCTTCCCAACCCACTTCCAATATTATTGCAAACATATTTATCATGAGGCTTAAATAAATTTTCAAGATCATAAGAATCATTATCACCCCAATCATGGTCATTGCAATAAGTAGTGGACATATCAAAATTAGCTTCCCCAAGCTTGGGGTTTTGCATATTATTAGCACAATTGACATTAATAGAATTTATAATAACATCATTGCAATCATGTTTTTCATTCAAGGATCTATCGTGAATCACTTCATAAATTTCATCATAATTTTTAGATTCAAGAATTTCAAGCAAAACTTCATAAAGATAATCTAGTGCAATCAACTCACTAGCAATTGGTTCATTATAGTTGGATCTTTTAAAAACATTAGCAAGTGGATGAAGATCCATATGCTTTTTGTTCTTGATTTCCAATAAACACACAATTATACCAAGCGAACGAGCAAACAAACCAAGTAAGACATAAAGGCAAACAAAAGACAAACGGAAAGAAGGTGAATAAAAAGGCAAATATTTTTGTGTTTTTCTGAAAACATTTTAGAAGTGGGGGAGAGGAAAACGAGAGGCAAATGGAAAATAATGAAAGTGAAAGAGATGAGAGTTTGTGATGGGTACTTGGTAGGCTTGATGTAGAACCTCCCCAGCAACGGCGCCAGAAATTCTTCCTGCTACTTCTTGAGCTTGCATTGATTTTTCCCTTGAAGAGGAAAGGGTGATGCAACAAAGTAGAAATAAGTATTTCCCTCAGTTAAGAACCAAGGTATCAATCTAGTAGGAGGCACAAGCAAGTCTCCAATCTATGCACCTGCACAAACTAACAAACACTTGCACACAACGCAAAAAAGTTGTTGTCAATCCCTTCACGGTCACGAACAAGAGCGAGATCTAATAGAGATGGGTGTAAAAGATAAATAAAAGGGCAAACTAAAGTAAATATAAATAAATTGCAGCAAGATATTTTTGAGTTTTTTGGTTTATAGATCTGAAAATATAAGATGGAAAATAGACCCGGGGGCCATAAGTTTCACTAGAGGCTTCTCTCTTGAAAGAAAACATACGGTGGGTAAACAAATTACTGTTGAGCAATTGATAGAAAAACGCATAGTTATGACGATATCTAACGCAATGATCATGAATATAGGCATCACGTCCATGACATGTAGACTGAAACGATTCTGCATCTACTACTATTACTCCACACATCGACCGACTCCTGCCTGCATCTAGAGTATTAAGTTCATAAGAATAGAGCAATGCTTTAAGTATGATGACATGATGTAGAGGGATCAACTCAAGCAATATGACATAAACACCATCTTTTTATCCTCAATGGCAACAATACTATACGTGCCTCGCTACCAATTCTGTCACTTGGTGAGGACACCGCAAGATTGAACCCAAAACTAGGGACCTCTCCCATTGCAAGAAAGACCAATCTAGTTGGCCAAACCAAACCGATAGTTCAAAGAGAAATACAAAAATATCTTAATCATGCATAAAAGAGTTGAGAGAAGACTAAAATAATATTCATAGATAATCTGATCATAAATTCACAATTCATCGGATCTCAACAAACACAGCGCAAAATAAGATTACATCGGATAGAACTCCAAGAACATCGAGGAGAACATGGTATTGAAGATCAAAGAGAGAGAAGAAGCCATCAAGCTACTAGCTATGGACCCGTAGGTCTGTGGTAAACTACTCACACATCATCGGAAGGGCAGCAAGGTTGATGTAGAGGCCCTCTATGAGCGAATCCCCCTCCCGCAGGGTGCCGGAAAAGGCCCCAAGACGGGATCTCACGGGAACAGAGGCTTGCGGCGGCGGAAAAGTATTTTGGTGGACGCTTCTGATGTTTGGTGAATATTTCTGAATTTATAGAGGTGGAATTAGGGTTGGAGGACATCTGAGGGGCCCACAAGCCCTCAGGGCGCCCCCTTGGGGCGCGCCCTAGAGGCTTGTGGCCTCCTCGGGACTCTTCTGGCCCTCTCTCCAAGTCACGTCTGTGTCTTCTGGTCCAAGAAAAATCATCGTAAAGTTTTATTCCGTTTGGACTCCGTTTGATATTCCTTTTCTGTAAAAGTCAAAAACAAGGAAAAAAACAAAAAATGGCACTGGGCTCTAGGTTAATAGGTTAGTCCCAAAAATAATATAAAATAGCGTATTAATGCATATAAAACATCCAAAACAGATAATATAATAGCATGGAACTATCAAAATTATAGATACATTGGAGACGTATCAGTCCTCTGCCTCGACTCCGTTGGACCTTTGGGGTTGAGTTGTATGGAAAATTAATATTTGTATTAATCATACCTGTACCAAAATTTGAAGGATCAAGACCAATGCAAAAAACAACCTATGACCAACATGCATGAATAGATGATGTGGCAGCATTGCATGCTCGAGAGTAACGCAACTATATTGCATTTTATGGATTGCATGCATGACTAGCTTGTGTGGCATCGTTGCATGGCTAGGAAAGCTAGAGAAAAATAAATAGATAATTTGTTTAGAGTGCAGACCAATAAATGGGAGCATGTAAATATGAGTGCACTACAATTTTTTTAGACGCTTAGGTGCATCGAATGACGTGCCATGCTACAAAATGTTTAAAAAAAATCTACTCCAATTTTTAAAAACATATTATTATCTTGAAACCAGCCATACCCGTCCCTCACCTCATCAAAACAGCCCGAGGAATATATTTTGAGTGATGCATAATTTATTTTTACTGATATATGTATATCAAAACTAGATTGTTTATATTTCAAGTTTGTGGAAAAGTTATATTCTACTACTTTGGATCCATTGCAACACATGGGCCGGCACATTGGTTGTAGTAAGAAACAAATCTCGAGTTTGGCACAAGTTCGTGCAGCGGCAGCACCACAAGGCCAGGCGCAGAAGTTACATTTCCCTCTCGGGACCCCGGGACTGAGCTTCAGCGCCTTACTACGCCTGCCTTTGAGTCCATGACATGTGGATCCCACAGCTGGCTGGCCCACATGTCATGCTCACAAAGGCAGATGGTCGGTTGGGCTGAGAGGGGTGAGGCGCAGGTCGGGGGACATGGTGTCATGGGTTCAAGCAGCGTCCTAGGAATTGCGTGTGGTTGTGGTATAAACTTCATGGTCCCCATAGTTCGGGTGGCCCGCATGTCATGCACACAAGGGCAGAGGGGAGGTGCGGCCGAGAGGGGTGAGGCGCACGTCGGGGGAGGTGGTGTCGTGGGTTGGAGCGGTGTAGTGGGAATCACATGTGGCAGTGGTAGAAACGTGATGGTCGCCGTAGTTCAGCTTCCATGGACAAGCTGTCATGTCTACTGACACATGCATTACATATCGATCACTTCAAGGAGTAGTAGAGCAAACTAGGCGGATAAGTAGTTCATTATATTCCAGCGAACCTACGCTACTACACTTGTTCCAAAGACATGCACACCAGCAAAATAGTTCATCTATCGACATCTACAGAGAGGAAATATATTTTTTACAAATAAGAGAGGAAATAGTCATCCATCTGTAATACCCTACTGCTGCTGCAGCTTCTTCTTTTTCTTCTACTTCTCATTTTCTCTACTCTTAGTTCAAGGGATAATTTTCCCATCCAGACGACCTTAATCCCAGCATCTCGTCACCCTTCTCGAGATTTGTTCGGAGCAGAATTTGCTACATCGAATAGGGATGGTGTTTGTTTATCACAACCGTCTACAGGAATTTTGGTTTGTAGGTCAACGATGTTTTTCAAATCAAGGTTGTATAGCACCAGCTTTTGTTTGTCCGCTTTGATGACTGCCCCACAGAAGTATATGTCCTCCCGAGACATGAAATCATGGAACTCATCTGGTATGGAGGGCGCTTGTATGGTGTGATACACCAAAACATCATCTTTGAGGCACAACAGAAGGACGGCGGCGCGTTGGATCTTCCCAGTCGCACGCTCCATGTACTCTGCGTCGAGACCGATGACCTTCATCTCCACCTTTTCGAGGGAGTTGGATACACCATTGATCCACTCCCAAACAACCCTTGGGTGGTTGGTGACGGTGGCAGCTATGCTCAATGAGCCTTCGCTGCGGACATGTTTGACGCTAAATCTTTGCACAGGGATCTCTTTCACCTTTTGGAACCACTGGATCGGAGGGCTATGGTTTGGAGTATTAGGATAGTCTAACTGGAAGAAGATGATTATTTAAAGGAACTTCGGAATTACTCCAGGAGTATCTAAATAGGTTAAAACAATGTGAATCCAGTGGGTTTGAATCCAAATGAAGGAGAGGTGAAGAAACTGAGGAAAATCGGTTCCCGATGGAGAAGTAAATGGGAGAAGTGGCATGTAGGCAGTTGATTAGACGACTAGGTAGACCAACCTGCAAAATGAAAAGGCTATGCCGATAGCATACTGACGAGTGAGACGTGTCCGTGTATGTGCCCATCCTTCTATAGCTACATGTGCCACTGGCTAGATGAGGTCACTCTTTTGAATCACCGTGGTGAAACATTTTATGATTACTTTTTATTTCTGCACCCCTCCTGACAGGTGGAACCTACGCAAAACCCACTTGGGTGGACGAACAGATATACAAACATATCCATCTCTTTGCTCAAAATAATGTGTCGTAGCTGGTTCGGATGGATATTGGCGCATGCGAGACACAACCTTTGTTTGTTAAGGAATATGCAGTTATCCTCAATAAATAAAAAGCCCTACTTCGCGCTTCCGCATGCACGGGAATTTGGTTCTGCTCTCAATATGGATGCTACCTGGAGGATGAAGTGAACCCATAGGCATGCTAGAATGACCTCTTTCCGCTATACAGTACTACTCCGTATGTTACTAGTAGTAGTAGTACAACTATAGTACACTTGTAGGTCAAAATATTATTCATCCGGTCCTCATAGTTAGTGACAACACCCTGCGGCCAAGGTAACACTTGTCCAGGCGGCGTGTTCAGGTTACCAAAGTCAGCCTCACCCTGTGCAGTCACTGTCCCCACCGCTGTATAGCATGTCTCGCCTCGTCTCCCTCTCCCCTAGCACTACTCCATCTCCATCTCGTCGGAGATCCTGAGGTCACTCTTCCTCATCTCATAGTGCCCCCGCGTACGCTCACCTTGCTCACCTCCCCCGGTACCACTATTCCCTCGCTTGCCTCCCGCAGCACTGATAGCCTTCTTCCCCGTAAATCAAGCCCCAAAAAACCCAACTTCCACACTCCACCATGGCCGAACCCGTACCGTGCAACATCCCTTTGAGCCACGACTGGAGCGACCTCCCCAGTGACATTATGTACCTCTGTGGTTCGCGTATGGATATGTTGAGCGCCACACGGCTGGTTGCATGCTCGAGGGGCATGCACGCGGCCATCATCGAAGAGAGGACTGAGCTTTTCAAGACACCCTGCTTGCTGCTATCTACTCTTGCGATATGCGCTCACCGTGATACGGAGGCGCACATCATGCCCCTCGACTTCGAGCCGACCTCCATCAGCCGAAGCTTCTTCGCAGGTATGTAGTGGGTCGCCGTACATCATGCCCCTCGACTTTTATCTGACCACCATCAGCTGAAACTTCTTCGCAGGTATTTACTGGGTCGGCATGAACTCCCACTGGATGGCTAGCATCAAAGATCGCTGGAACGAGTTGGTGCTCGTGAACTTCCAAACCTTCCATGAGATTATCCCTTCCTCCCTTGCATCATACATGGTTTTACCATCACGGCCAAAGTTATCTAAATTACTACATCAATTGGACGAACCTTGTTTTGTCGAACAATGTAATCTGCCATGTGCCCACACAATCTGCGCATTATGTAGACTTCAAGCTAATTGCCTTGTTCGACTGTGCACTCGCCTATATTTCCGCCGGTGCCTTCTTTAGATGGAGACAACTCACCTCGAAGTCGATTATCAGTGATGATACACACTTCTTTGATGATATTGAACACAATGGTATCATCTACGCGATCGACAAAGCAAATGGCACCACGTATTGCTGGAACGGCGCGTGTAAGTTGTTTTCATTTGATTTTAATGATAATGCCATGATATTGTTTGAACTTTTGTGATGATTGGCATATCCCTATTACAGCATAATTTGAGTAGAACAATGGCAATGTATTAGAGACTCCGTAAATCAGCTATATTTGGAAGTAGTTAAATCATGTGATTGTGACCATGTCATTACAACCAATTTGTACCCTTGAATAATCAAACAGTTAGGAAGATATGGATATTCTCCTAACTTTACAGTAATCTATACTACTAAATATGAGTGTGTATCAATAGCCATGTTAGTTTCCTCATTTTCATGATGTAGAAACATGCATAACACTATTTGTTTCATCTAACCATGCATTAGGGAAGTAAATGTGCATATCGAAAACTCTATATTTGGAAGTAGTGAAATCCTGTAATGCTTACCATGTCTACATACCTATATTCGCTCTTCAGCAATCAATGGCTAGAATAATATCCTCACAAGAATTTTGCACACAGAACATGAGTATATAACAATGCATGGTGTGTTAGTTTCCTCTGAAGAATTTATTTGTGAGGACAGAACATGACTAGATAACATGCATGGCATGGTACTCTCCTGTGAAGAATCGATTACGAGATTACATGAGTATAACCATGCATGGCACTGCTATATTTTTACCCCAGTATACATTTCCCTGTATTTTCCTCTCAGTTCCAACAGGGATAGATAAATGTTGTTTCTTACATTATCCTACTCATACTCTAAACAATGCTGATCTTACATTAACAATGTCTATCCTTTTTGTCTCCTTTTTGATATGATGTAGTGTCCCTACAGTTACTGCCCTTTGTAATCACACCACCTCTGCCGGAAACAGCGAACGACAACTAGTTCCTCGCTCGATCGGAAGATGGTGAAAGTCTGATGATCATTCGCGCACATGAGCAGGCGAAGTTTTATTGCAAAAACCCCACTGTGTACAAGCGGCGTGAAATCTGTGAGTATGCGGAGATTGGCTGTTACGTCTATGAGCAAGATACCAGTTTGTTGGGGCCTTCAAGATTTTTGAGTTGGAGGCGGGTAAAGAGCCTTGGTTCACACTCTCTATTTCTCAGACTCAATTATCCGATTAACCAGGAGACCACCCTTGGCAAGGATCATGATGGCAGAGAAGCTGTGTTTGCTAGGGAAAACTGTGTCTACACAGCGAACCCTAGGACTTTGGGATCACACGCCCCTGATTGTCAACAATACAGCCTGCAGCCAAAAGAAGGTGAAAGTTAGAAAGGCATCTGGATTGACTTTGATCCTTGGATGTCTCAACTCCGACAGTTAGTGATGTGGTTCAAGCCTTCAGGTTGATAGGTAATTAGGCTATTGCGTCAAAAAGGTGGAGTCTTGGTGTCTCCAAATCACTGGTGGTTGAAGGGGGCTGCAAATTATGATGGTGCTAGATCATCCCTCTTCAAATGACTTGTTGTCATTGCTGCTTGTTCCGGATGGGTAGTGTTCTCTTTTGTTATGCAGACTCCTTGTAATTTGGTCATCCTCATCTATGTCACTCTTACTATGTAATAGTTGGCTCTCTTTAGAATGTCATTCTTGTTTGGATCATGAGAGTCTGAGCGCTGCAGATGGGTGTGTTTTGGTGGTGTAGCAAGACTTGTTATGATCTTTCATGTCTCGCTGTTTATGTCGGTAGTAGTCACTAGTCAGTGTTTGCATGTTGTATATATCATTGTTTCGAACTGTTTATTGCTTTGAACTGCTGATGGGCTAAACGAGGGTATCAACATTCCCAAGTGTTCAGTGTATATATATATATATCCTTTTTTCAAATTATAGTTTGAGCTCAGTGACTTTTCGATGATGTACCCTTGCTTCGGGCTTTGGGCCAATGTGAGGTGTTGTTGAATATGGGCCGATTAGTAACATAATGCCAAAGAGGACAAATATAAGAACTCTGAGGCCAGGTGCTCAAAAAAAGAAAGAACAAGGACTCTTCGACCGACATGTGGGCACCACTGGTGTTTTCGTGCGCTTGCGCGGTGAGAGCCTATTGGCGCGTGTTCGAAGTTGATGCTACCTTTTCATCCCCAATCCCCCGCCCCTCCCCCACCTCTAGAATCTCGATTCCTACTATAAATCCACCAACCCCCCCTCCTCCCTATACTCAAGCGCACTATCATGTCGCCGGTCAACATGGATCTCCGAGACAAAGATCCTGAGGTCCGTCCTACCTTTGGGCGCTGCGTGCTGTCGCTCAACAGTGGCATGGCAGCGCTTGACAACTAGTTTGCCGGTAAAGTGCTGATGGTAACCATCAACGGTGACCGGCATCCCCGGACAACCTTGTCAAAGCTCATGGCATTGCGCACGGCATCCAAACAATTGACTTACTCATCGAAGTCTGTCCGCCACCGGCTGATTTCTTCGTCAGGTTTCGGACAACTTTTGACTGCAGTCGTGTGTTCAAATCTTCCCGCCATTTGTTCTGTGATGGCGCGTTGGTTAGCTTTGATTGCTGGCACCCAGGATGGGGCTCGGTGCCCTATGAGCTTGAGTTTTTAACAAAGCTTACCTTCCACGGCATGGCTCGACGGGCTTGGAATAGCGAGTCCATGTATGAGCTTATCAACGACCTAGGAGGTGAACTCGTAACTATGTTTGTTCGTCCACATAGCTGGGCTCTGACAATTATGGCATGGATGAACAAGCCGTCCACCATACTGAAGGTGATTGGTGTTGAGATACCGGTGCAGGAACCAGGGTTGTACTATTCATCGCCACCAAGGCCGCCCGCGGACCATGTTAGGTATGTACCTGTATCGAGTCTTCGTGCATGTCAAAGAAGTGGTCAATCCATCAGTCAAAGTCCTATCACCGCCACTGGTGCCAGGGTCTGTCACGACGTCCATTAAAGGAGTCAACATCAGACTTTCCCCGTGTTGCTCAGAACGATGGATGGCACAGGGCCTACTCCATCGCGTGGCGGAGGCCACTGCTTCTTTGTGAGAAGAGGCCGGGAAGGCTGCCTGGATGTGCTCTAATTTGAGGTAACAACTGAATCTTCTTAGATACTAGTTAAATCCGATCTATCGTTGTGAAGCACTGATGTCCCAATACATTTTATTGTGACCTATTCTATTTTTGTACCTGAACTTTTTTCAGAAAGGGGTGTACGTCAACTTAATGTGCTAGCAGAACTTATTGTGTTGTCTGTCTATTTTCTTTGCACATCATTCAAGATATTTCCATGTCATTGATAAAGAAGATGAACAGTTATGTACAAGTTTGTTGGTTTCAACATAGCCCTGCCCGTAGCGATCCACTGCTTCCACCCTGATTGTGTCGTCCGCGTGAAATTTTTGTATGCAAGTTCAACGTGCTATGATGTTGTATATGATTGTGTCAACTATATAAGTTTTTCCTGAGCATCAGCAATGCATATGGCTGAAAGATGTATTCACGAGCATCGACTGATGGGTTTCTCTCTCTCACACACACACAAGTGGGACCCGTTGAATTATTTTTTCGCTCGTCACAGCTTTTAATTAGGTTCCACTGTACTCTAGCTTTTTTCTTAAGTTATAATTTGAGCTCAGTGACTTCAACAAGTCGTACACAAGCCTTGTTTGGGCCTTTTTCAGGCGTTGTTGAATGTGGGCTGAGTAGCTATGTAAAGTTGTACTGTTCTACACATGCCTTTTTCGTGGAACATTAGCAACGCAACTGGACCGAAAGTTGTACACAAGATCCTAAAATAAGCACAACCTAGCCTATGTTTCTTTTAATAAAATGCATAGCTCAGTTCATTTTTTGATATAATAAAATTACTAGGCCCAACTTAAGGTTTTTTTAATAATATCCAAAGCTCAATATTAATTTTTTATATGAAATGCTCAGTCCAGACCATCATTGTACTTTCCCCATCCCAGAAAATGGGTTATAAATTATCAGAAATAATAAATGGGCTGCATGTCCGCAATATTATGTTTTCACGCAACCCAATAAATAGGTGTATTCGAATGAATTATCAAATGCGCTGTAAATTATCATAAATACTAAATCAGCTATTATTATTTTTAGCCAACCCAGGAAATAGATTAATTTTTGAGTCAAAGCCCAGGAAATAGATGTATTGGCAAACAAAATGAAATGGGTTGTAAAACCTAAATAAATGGGTAGCATGTCCACCATGACTTTTGTAGCTGAGTTTGTTGGCCACTAGGACGAAGCCTGCGCAAGGTGTTGTCCATTTAGTGAACAAAACGATTCAATGGTAAAAAAAAGTCAAAAAATTATTCCGACATCCATAGCCGTTGGATTGACATCCAACGATGCTGTCACTTCTTCAATCTCTGATCTAGTTGCTCTTGCTCCAGCAGCCAAAACCATCATCGGCTGGAGCGGCGGCATCTGCCTCCCATGGCCGGCTATGCTGTCGCCCAGACCTCGCCGCCCCACCCTTCTCCCAACGGTGGCCAGGTCATACCTGTACCCACCCACATCCTTCTGTTATTCTCCAGCGATGGCAGCCTCACCCCACAGCCGAACCAGTCCCACGTACTCCCCTCCGCCAAGGACTCCAGTGCCCCTTCTTCCACGACTCCTGATTGTTCCCATCTTAGGCCTCGCCGTCGTCAACTGCCTTGGTGCGCTCAATGATGCATGATCAACGACGAGAGCCAAAGTGGATTACGTGGAGAGGCTGATAGCTGGGAACCACCAGCTACATCTTCGCACCCAAGCTAGTGCCTCCTTATTACACGGGAATAAACGATTCCTCCCCCTGACAGGTTGGACCCACCAGCTACAATCTTCTCACAGAAGGAAGTTCCTTCTTATTACGCAAAAAAAGTATCCTCCCCATGACAGCTGGGACCAATGAGCTACATCTTCACACAGAAGGAAGTGCCTCCTTATTATGCGCAAGAAAAATGATTCCTCCCCTACTTGCTCGGACCCACCTGATTTGGAGGCTGACTTGTGGGCCTACTAAGTTGACACGTATGCAGGGCTTTATTAACTTAGTCAACAAACGATTATTGCATCAATGACCATTGTATTAACATCCAATGGCCGCGCTGCTTCTTCAATCTCTGATCTTCTTGTTGCAGTCGCTGAAATCAGTGCCGGCGGGACCACCTGCTCCTGCCTCCCGTGGCCGGCTATGATGCCAGCTGGTCATGCCATCCCTCTACTCACCCACACCTCTTTTTATTCTCCAACGACGGCAGCCTCACACCACAGCAGAAGCAGCCAACCCTCGGACTCCCCTCCGTGTGGGCATCCACTACCACGTCTTCCTCGGCTCCATGTTGTTTCCTTCCTAGGCTCGTTGTCATCCACCGCCTTGGTGCTCTCGGTGTGGCGTGGTCAACATGGTCAATGAATGACAGCCATCGGAAGACGACTGTATGTGGTGACGCTGATAGCTGGACCCACCAGCTACATCTTCCAATGCAAGTAAGTGCCTCCATATTACGCTTGAAAAAATGATTCCTCCCCCCCACAGCTAGGACCCACCAGTGATAATTCACAAGTATAGGGGATCGCAACAGTTTTCGAGGGTAGAGTATTCAACCCAAATTTATTGATTTGACACAAGGGGAGCCAAAGAATATTTGTAAGTATTAGCAGCTAAGTTGTCAATTCAACCACACCTGGAGATTAATTATCTGCAGCAAAGTGATCACTAGCAAAGTAGTATGATAGTTTTGATAGCAGTAGTAACAGTAATAGTAACGATAACAATGATAGCAATGATTTTGTAGCAAGTGTAACAGTAGCAGCGACAATAGTAACTTAGCAAGAAAAATATATGGAAAATTTGTATGCATTGGATCAATGAATTCATTGGATGATATTCATCATATAACAGTCATAACCTAGGGTGATACGGCACTAGCTCCAGTTCATAAATATAATGTAGGCATGTATTCCGTAAATAGTCATACATGCTTATGGAAACATCTTGCATGACATCTTTTGTCCTACCCTCCCGTGGCAGCGGGGTCCATAAGGAAACCAAGGGATATTAAGGCCTCCTTTTAATAGAGAACCGGAACAAAGTATTAGCACATAGTGAATACATGAATCCTCAAACTACGTTCACAACCGAAAAGTATCCCCAATATTGTCACTCTGGGGTTTACGGATCATAACACGTAATAGGTGACTATGACTTGCAAGATCGGATCTAGAACATAGATATAATGGTGAAAACATAAAAGGTTCAGATCTGAAATCATGGCACCCGGGCCCAAAATGACAAGCATTAAGCATGGCAAAGTCATAGCAACATCAATCTCCGAACATAATGGATACTAGGGATCAAGCCCTAACATAACTACCTAGATTACATGATGAATCTCATCCAACTCCTCACCGACCAGCAATCCTATGAAGGAATTACTCACTCCAGGTGGGGAGCATCATGGAATTGGCGATGAAGGAGGGTTGGTGATGACGAAGATCGGAGATCCCCCTATCCGAAGCCCAAAACGGACTCCAGATCTGGCCTCCCGATGAAGAACAGGTTGTGGCGGCGACTCCGTATCGCGAAACGAGATAATTCTTGCTCCCTGATTTTTTTCTGGAAAAATAGGATTTTATAGAGTTGTAATCAGGGTCTGCGGGGCCACCAGGTAGGCCCAACCCACCTGGGTGCGCCTGAGGGAGGGGGGCGTCCTGGTGGGTTGTGCTCACCCAGGGGCCCCCTCCGGTGGTTCTTGGTTCCAGTATTTTTCTTTTATTGTATAAAAATTCTCCAAAAAGTTTCGTTCCAATGCGAGAACTTTTATTTCTGCAGAAAAACAACACCATGGTAGTTCTACTGAAAATAGCGTCAGTCTGGGTTAGTTTCATTCAAATCATGCAAATTAGAGTCCGAAACAAGAGGAAAAGCATTAAGAAAAGAAGATACGACGGAGACATATCAACTCCCCCAAGCTTAAACCTTCGCTTGTCCTCAAGCAATTCAGTTGATAAATTGAAAGTGAAAAAGAAAAACTTTTACAAACTCTTTTGCTCTTGTTTACATAAATAGGCTTAAATAGCACCCAGGTTTTCAACAAAGATTATAACTAACCATGTCAACAATAACTCTTAAAAATTATATTAACTCACATCAATGACATAATCAACTAGGGAGAAATAATAAAACATCTCAAATGACATCACCTTGTCAAATAATCATGATATAATATGACAACAGTGGTATCTTGCTAGCCCTTTCTGAGACCGCAAAACAAAAAAGCAGAGCACCTCCAAAGTTCAAGCAGCGACTGAACATTGTAATTCATGGTAGAAAAGATCTAGTCATGATGCATCCAACATTAACTATACACAATGCATGAGGATGACAATAGTGCTCTCAGGGCCTGGTGCTAATTTGAGAAGGTGATGACTCAACATAAAATTAAATAGATAGTCCCTTCGCAGAGGGAAGCAGGGATTTGCAGTGGTGCCAGAGCTCAATTTTTAAAACAAAGGTAAATGAAATTTTGAGAAATGCACCCTTCTTGTTTACTTCGCGACCATTAGTTATCGATATCTTCCGTGCTAAACACATTAGTGGCGGTTCCCAAGCGATAAAATTAAAGGTTTACTCCCCCTCCACCAACAAACACACTCCACGGCTAGCCGTATCCACGGGTACCGTCCATACCAACATCAATCCTAGGGGACTTTTGTTTAATTATTTGCAATTTTATTTTGGGACTAGGAATTCCTATTACTGCCCCTCTCGTGCAAAGACGAGTGAATAAACACTCATCATGAGAATAACCCGCTTAACATGGAAGATACCGACTACCTCCTGTCACTCCATGAACAATCTAGGAACACAAAAAGGATGTTTATTTGAAGTTTTTAGAGGTGGCACATGCAAATTTACTTAGAATGGCAGGGTAATACTGCATATAGGTAGGTATGGTGGACTCATCTGGAATAACTTGGGTTTTAGGATTTTGATGCACAAGCAGTATTTCCGCTTAGTACAGGTGAAGGCTAGCAAATAGGTTGGGAAAGCGGCCAGCTAGAGAGCGAAAGCGGTCATGAACATGCATTATGCATAATGAACATTGGATACTAGCATGAGTAGGATATGAACACCATGAACATAAATATCATAGAGGCAATGTTGTTTTGATTCAACTACATGCATGAACATGTGCCAAGTCAAGCCACTCGAATATTCGGAGGAGGATACCATATCATCATACTACATCACAATCATTTTAATGCAATGTTGACATCCAAGATAAATCATTATCCACTCCTAGCTACTTAAGCATGGCATGACAAACTATAATCTCTAATTGTCATTGCAAACATGTTTGATCATAATATGCTGAATCATGGATACTATGTTAAACATATTTACAAAAACAGAACAAGTTGAGTTCATACCCGTTTCTCTCTGCCACAGCCAGTTCACCAAATATCGTAATTATTGCCTTTCACTTGCACGACCGAACAATTTGAAAATAATAATAGTGCAAGAGTGTTGTGGACTAAGCTAGAATCTGCAAACATTTTATTCAAAGAAGAAGACAAGGTAATTTGGGCTCTTCGTTAGATCAACAGTAATGCACATGAGAGCCAATTAACATTTTCATCGTGGTCTTCTCCTTGGTATGACTCAATAAACGGAAAAGGAATTCAGTGAAACACACTGATTTTTTTTGAAGTTTTTTAGTTTTTCTAGAAGAAAGCAGAATAAAGAAGGAAAAACAAAAACGAGAAAAACTATTTACACAGGAAAGCACCCAACAAGCAAGAACAAGAATCGAGAAATCTTTTTGGGTTTTTCTTTTAATACTACAACTAATTGAACTAGAAAGAAAAAAATGAAAAGAAGCAGGAAATATTTTTGGGTTTTCTTAAAAAAATTCAAACACACAAGAAGAAAGCAAGAAAATAAATCCAGCATGGATAATACAATGAAAAAGTGTGGACACCGACAACTGAGATGAGATGTATGAACATGAATGTAATGTCAGTGGAAATACGTACTCCCCCAAGCTTAGGCTTTTGGCCTAACTTGGTAATCACAACTCGTAAAACCCATCAGGTCCTATGTTGAACTGGTGTGGAGCGGGCACCTGAGCGTCCCATTCCTGAGGCTCCTCCTCAGCTGCTGCCAGGTTGTTTCGATAGGCAATAATGTCCTCAGGCATGATCCTGCATCCTCTCTTGGCAATAGAATCAAACAAAGCAGGTGCAGCCAAAGGGATAATATCACGGGTACCCACACTGAAAACCAGGTTGTAAGGAACACTATTAGTAGTGTCCTCACCATCAAGAAACTGATGAGCTACCATCGCCTGGCGATCTAGGTAAACCTTAGGCAAAGGATGATCAGGTTGGCGTATCTGAACATTAAAATGACTCGCTAAGCGAGTAGCATAAACACCACCATGAATTTTGCCTTTGGACCTGTTAAGGTGCAGGTGACGTGTAATAATATCCCCAAGGCTATAGCTATTATCGCTGTCAAGTGCGTGGCATAAGACAGTGAAATCGGGGGCACTAAGTGCACCAACCTTTTCTCTAGCAAGTAAACATTTAGCGATAAATAGTGTAAAATAATGCACTGAAGGAAACTGCAAGCTAATGGCGGTGACACTCGACACCCCTCTCACATCTCCCACTGACAATGTGCGATAGAAACCCTCAAACTCTGCAGGCCTAAGCTCTCTTATTTCCCCATCAGAAGGGATCAAGCATATATCACAAAATTCAGTAAGTGGTATCTGACGGGTTTCAACATATAAATTAAATCGCACCTCAGGGGGATTATTCCTACTTATGAAATGAAAACTTTGCACAAAGGAATTTGTAAGGAGATGATATTGTTCACACTTAGTTGCGATGAAGTTGGTGAGACTGGCATTGACAGCAAATTGTGCGAACTCTTGACGGATTCCAGCTCCATCCATGAAGGGGTTGTGAGGCCATTCGCATGGCCGCACTTCTGCCATTCTCCGAGTTTGGAGGTCACTATCCGATGATTCACCCAAAACTCTCTTGGAGTTCTTCTTGCAAGCAAACTTCCTAAAGAAACTCATCTTATTCCTATGAACAAAATTCTGAAAATTTTATTCCACAAAATTTTTCTCAACAAAACTTCACAAGACTGGTAGCAACTACTCATAGACATGCATAGAGGCTATATTGAGCATTAAAACTACTTATAACTCTAAGAATTCAACATCCAAGCTCATCTACAGCAGCACCAAGAGTAGCTAATTATTCAAAATATAAAACACTAAAGCAAAAATTATTGGACAAATGGAGGAGTCGCATACCAAGTAGCAATCCCCCAAAACAGTTTCGGAAATGGAGCTTCGAGCAAAGAGATCAAAATCTGCGGGTTTGAGAGCAAGAACACGAAAGAGAGAGCAATGGTGAATTTTTTCTGGAGGTAGGTGGTGACATGGGCTAAAGGGATAAGTGAGGGGGCCCACATGGGGACCACAACCCACCAGGGCGCTCCTAGCGGTGCTGGCGTGCCCAGGTGGGTTGTGCCCACCTGGTGCATCCCCCTCTGATGTTATTTGCACCAAAAATTCTTAAATATTCAGAAAAAATTGTATTAAATTTTCAGGGCATTCTGAGACTTTTATTTTTGGGTCATTTTTTTTATTACACGGGAAATTCAGAAAACAGACAAAACATGGCATTTTATTTTATTTAACTAAGAAAAACAGAAAACAACATTGGGGACAGAAGGTTATGCTTACTAAATTCATCAACTTCATACCTCTCAAAAATGATCCATTAATAAGGTTGATCAAGTCTTATTAACAACCACTTTCGATTAACATGAAACCAAAGAACTTTCATAAAACACTAGGTTACCTCAATAGGGATATGCATGTCCCCCACAATAAGCATTTCATATTCTTTTTGGCAGTAGGTAGAGGTAGTTGAAAACTTCCAATAGTGAGTGTCGAAGATTTTTCAATAACATTAATATCATTCACTTGGAATTGTTTCTTTGGAAAGTGCACCCTATGCTCATTACCATTGATATGAAAAGTGACCTTGCTTTTATTGCAATCAATAACAGCCCCTGCAGTATTCAAGATGGGTCTACCAAGGATAATCGACATGTTGTCGTCCTCGGGCATCTCAAGTATAACAAAGTCAGTCAAGATAGTAACATTAGCAACAACAACGGGCACATCCTCACAAATACCGATAGCTATGGCAGTTGATTTATCAGCCATTTGCTAAGATATTTTAGTAAGTGTGAGTTTATTCAAATCAAGTCTTTTATATAAAGATAAAGGCATAACACTAACACCAGCTCCTAAAATCACACAACGCAGTTTTGACATAATTTCTTTTTATGGAGCAAGGTATAGTTGGTATTCCCGGATCTCCATGTTTTTTATGTACTCCATCCTTAAAAGAATAATTAGCAAGCATGGTGGAGATTTCAGCTTCCGGTATTTTTCTTTTATTAGTGATGATGTCTTTCATATACTTCGCATAAGGGGGCATCTATAAAATATCAGTCAAGCGAGTACGCAAAAAGATTGGCCTAATCACTTCAGCAAAGCGTTCAAGTTCTTCATCATCTTTCTTCTTAGTTGATTTAGGTGGAAAGGGCATGGGTTTTTGAACCCATGGTTCTCTTTCTTTTTCATGTTTTCTAGCAACGAAGTCTCTTTTATCATATCTTTTGTTTTTAGGTTGTGGGTTATCAAGATCAACAGCTGGTTCTACCTCAACATCATTATCTGGTTGTTTATCATTGTCTGGTTGAGTATCTTCATGAACATCATCATTATCTTTTTCATTATCACTAGGTGAATGTTCATTACCAGATTGAGTTTCAGCATCAGAGACAGAAACATCATTATCAGCTTCAGGAGGTTTTTCTATCTCAAGTTCACTAGAGGCATGCAAAGTCCTATAATTTTTCTTTTTCTTCTTCTTCTTTGAAGGACTAGGTGCATCAGTGTTAATTCTTTGAGAGTCTTGTTCAATTCTTTTAGGATGTCCCTCAGGATACAGTGGTTCCTGAGTCATTCTACCTGCTCTAGTCATTACTCTGACAGCATGATCATTGATATTATTATTCATTTCATCTAGCAACTCTCTTTGAGATTTAGCAACTTGTTCTAGTTGAGTTTGAACCATAGAGGCATGTTTTCCTACATCTCTAACATCATTGGAGATTCTAAATAACAAGTCACTCAAGCGAGCAATCATATCAGAATTGTATCTCAATTGTTTCATAACATTTGCATTGAAGTAATCTTGCTTTCTAATATAGTTATCAAACTCATGAAGGCATTGACAAGGATACTAATTATAAGGATTGTCATTATCATTAAATCTCATTAAAGAATTTACCTCTACCACCTTTGGTGGTGGTGTATCAAGTCCATGTATCTCTTCAATAAGAGGTAAAATTTTAACATCCTCTGCCTTAATACCTTTTTCCTTCATGGATTTCTTTGCCTCTTGCATATCTTCCGGACTGAGATATAAGATACCCCTATTCTTTGGAGTGGGTTTATGCGGAGGTTTAGGAAGAGTCCAATCATAAAAAAAAATTAATATATTGTTCAATAATTCCTCAGCTTGTTCAACAGTTCGTTCCCTGAAAACACAGCCAGCACAACTATCTAGGAAGTCCCTAGAAGCATTGGTTAGTCCATTATAGAAGATATCAAGTATTTCATTTTTCTTAAGAGGATGATCAGGCAAAGCATTAAGCAATTGGAGAATCCTCCCCCAAGCTTGTGGGAGACTCACTTCTTCAATTTGCACAAAGTTAAATATTTCCTGTAAGGCAACTTGTTTCTTATGAGCAGGAAAATATTTTTCAGAGAAGTAATAAATCATATCCTGGGGACTACGCACACAACCAGGAGCAGGAGTATTATACCAGGTCTTAGCACCACCCTTTAATGAGAATGGAAATAATTTGAGAATATAATAGTAGCAAATTTTCTCATCATGAGCAAATAGGGTGGCTATGACATTCAGCTTAGTAAGATGTGACACAACAGTTTCAGTTTCATAACCATGGAAAGGATCAGATTCAACCAAAGTAATTAACTCTGGGTCGACAGAGAATTCATAATCCTTATCATGAACAAAGATAGGTGAAGTAGCAAACTTAGGTTCACATTTCATTCGAGCATTTAAAGATTTCTCCTTCAGTTTGCATAATAATTTCTTAAGATCATCCCTATCATTGCAAGCAAGAAAATCTCTAGTTGTCTCCTCATCCATAACATAACAATATATAGAAAATTCCTAGGCATTGGATCGATGAATTCGTTGGATGATATTCATCATATAACAATCATAACCTAGGGCGATACGACACTAGCTCCAGTTCATAAATATAATGTAGGCATGTATTCAGTAAATAGTCATACGTGCTTATGGAAAGAACTTGCATGACATCTTTTGTCCTACCCTCCCGTGACAGCGGGGTCCATAAGGAAACTAAGGGATATTAAGGACTCCTTTTAATAGAGAACCAGAACAAAGCATTAGCACATAGTGAATACATGAACTCCTCAAACTACGGTCATCACCGGAAAGTATCCCGAATACTGTCACTCCGGGGTTTACGGATCATAACACGTAATAGGTGACTATAACTTGCAAGATCGGATCTAGAACATAGATATAATGGTGAAAAAATATATGGTTCAGATCTGAAATCATGGCACCCAGGCCCAAAGTGACAAGAATTAAGCATGGCAAAGTCATAGCAACATCAATCTTAGAACATAATGGATACTAGGGATCAAGCCCAAACAAAACTAACTCGATTACATGATGAATCTCATCCAACTCCTCACTGACCAGCGAGCCTACGAAGGAATTCCTCACTACCGGTGGGGAGCGTCATGGAATTGGCGATGAAGGAGGGTTGGTGATGATGAAGATCGAACATCCCCCTCTCCGGAGCCCAAAACTGACTCCAGATCTGGCCTCCCGATGAAGAACAGGAGGTGGCGGCGGCTCCGTATCGCGAAACAAGATAATTCTTCCTCCCTGATTTTTTTTGGAAAAATAGGATTTTATAGAGTTGGAATCAGGGTCTGCGGGGCCACCAGGTAGGCACAACCCACCTGGGCGCGCCTGAGGGGGGGGCGCCCTGGTGGGTTGTGCTCACCTAGGGCCCCCCTCCGGTGGTTCTTGGCACCAGTATTTTTCTTTTATTGTATAAAATTCTCCAAAAAGTTTCGTTCCAATTTGAGAACTTTTATTTCTACACAAAAATAACACCATGGTAGTTCTGCTGAAAACAGCGTCAGTCCGGGTTAGTTTCATTCAAATCATGCAAATTAGAGTCAGAAACAAGAGGAAAAGCATTAGGAAAAGTAGATACAACGGAGACGTATCAACCAGCTATATCTTCGCATGCAAGGAAGTGCCTCCTTATCCTCCTTGACAGCTGGGATCCACCCGGTCAAACCATACGTAGCGTTGTTTGTCTGGTCGCGAACGTGTACATACATACTGGTCGATCGGTCTCTCTACAACGATGAATCGTGGCCGAGCAAGCAGCGGCACGTGTCGTTGTAAAGCCCCCGATGTAGCAGTTGAGGCAGTCCCATCTAAACTGTGTACATGTACATACAGCCACAGGGCAAAAAATATGACCACATACATACATACGGGCTGGGTCGCGAACGCCTACTCGCGCATACATATGGCCAGGGCTCGTGTATATGGAGAGGCAATGGACGACAACAACGGCGTCCTATTCATTTGCAGCCAACCAGCTTGGTCGAAATGGTGAACTAGCGTCGTGTTTATCGTGAGGCAATGGAATGCCTCATATTCATTGGGAGCCAACTGGCTTAGACGGAACAGCCAAAATGGGGCCTGGCGTACCGCAAAACGGAGGAAACGGCCTTCTATTTGACCGCCTACGGTTGAAACAGGATCCTTTTCATCGGGTGGGGTCTACGGTACCGCAAAACAGAAGAAACAGACTTCTATTCGAGCGCCTACGGTTGAAATAGGGTCCTGTTTATCAGGAGGGGTCTGGCGTACTACAAAACAGAGGAAACGGACTTCTGTTGGAGCACCTATGATCGAAACAGGGTCTTGTTCATCAAGAGGGGTGTGGCGTACCGCAAAATGGGACTCCACGGGATACTGTTCATCCACCGTCTATACTGGCCCTTGCTCTAGCCTGCACAGGGTACTATTCATCCTCCATCATCCTCCAGACTCCACCGGCTACTATTCATAGAGCCTCCACGGGGTCCTGTTCATCTACCCCCAACCGACTAGGGTGTGGCAGCCTTCTCGGGGTCCTATTTATCCAGGGCAACCGCCTAGTACCAAGGCATCCTGTTCATCCAACCCCCACCAGCTGGGGTGGGGCATACGTACGTACGAGCGGGCAGCAGTAACAAGAACTGTTCATCCACTGCCAACCAACCGGCTAGACTCACCACACGCCTCAACTCGTTTCTATGTATCGCGCGCGCGGCAGCAACGGGCACAGTTTATCGAGAGGCAACCCAACACACCGGCTGGTTACATCTCACATGGGGGCTCGATCGGCTTCAGTGAGCAGCGAGAATGATCGATCGGATTCAGTTAGCAGCGAAGGAATCGGCTGGTGTCAGTTAGCAGCGAAGGAATGGCTCGGGTCCAGTTAGCAGTGAAGGGATCGATTGACCGGCTTCGGTACGTAGTGGGATCAATCGCTTGTGTTCAGTACGTAGCTAGCTAGCTAGTGCAATCACTCAGGTGCAGTAAGCGAGAACCTCGCAAGGGTTCAGTTAGTGAGTGCCTCGCACACACGCGCATATGAGAGAAACGCGCAAACCACACTGCATCGCTTGGCCCCGACCACGCACCGTAACCGGGAACTCCCCTATATTTTCCTCGCCCTCACTTTTACCATGATTTTTTACATCAAGGATGGCCCAAAGAATGTCATGCAGGTGCGTCTCTGGCTGACACAGGACGAAAAGCCCATTTACTATCATGATTTTCTGTCATAGAAGTAGGAGCCCACCACATCAATGATGATACGTGTTTCTGTCACAATTATCGTCATAGAAGTGTCATAACCATGACAATATTTTTTTCGTTCGGGCCATAATGTCAAGTATGTGTCTTTTTTGTAGTGAGAGTTCAAACCCTAGTTCTTGCAGTGTTTCTTGGACGCAGATCCTAGACTTCGACATTTGGCGTGCCAGGTAGGGTGACTTCTCATCTTCGCGCCTTCGACCTCGACTTCGAGAAGGACAACGACACCACCGCTCGCCGGGAACGTGTCACGCGCTGAGCTGCCACTAGGGCCCATGCGATGCCCGCCGCCCGTGGTGCCCCTTGACGGCGCCCTTGCGCCGCCAGCGAGCCCGTGGGAGAGCGGATGGCCTCCTCCGTCCACCCGCTGGTGAACAAGCAGGCTTGTGGCCACTCCTCCACCGCCTCCTTCCTCACACGTCGCAACCCTCCCGCTCCGCACGCAGTGCTACTCATGGCGCAGGAACTGCTGTTCTATCGTCCCACCGAGGACAGCTATGATGCCTGGCTCGGGCGCATCACCGAGCTCGTCGACGCTGCGCGCGATGGCCAGGCGCCCTCCCGCTCCCTGCCTGCTCTACCATCACGCGCCGAAAGGACAGGTCACAACGCGCCTCCTCCTCCTCATCCGGGCCGTGACGTGGCCGAACGGCGCCATGCAGCACGCGCTCCATAGTCGTCCCATGGTTCGTCTGCACCGGTTGTCGCTGACGACAGCTACCAGATCATCCGCCTCGTGCCCGCGGATGCGCGCGTGATCCTCGAGAAGTAGCGCAACCACCATTACCGCGTCCTCCATGACGTTGCCACAGCTGGGCGCCAGAACCATGCGGCCCTGGCCGGCGGCACCATCACCAATGGGGGCTACCTGGCCCTCACCCCCGAGCTGCGCCGCTTGGTGTGGCCCGACAAGTTCAAGCCCGAGCTTCAACCACGCTACGATGGTTGCGCCAACCCCACGGAGTTCCTCCTACTGTACACCATCAGCATCGAGGCCGCGAAGGGGGATGACCGGGTCATGGCGAACTAGTTCCCCATGGCCCTCAAGGATGCAGCGCACTCGTGGCTCATGAACCTTCTAGAGCCTTCCGTCTCCTCATGGGGCGAGTTGTGCAAGCTATTCGTCGCCAACTTCGCAGGCACGAGCGACAGCCCTCTCACACTCAACGACCTAAGAGCCATGCATCAGCGCCCTGGGAAGACCCTCCGCAAGTTCATCCAGCACTTCATCCAGGTGCGCAATAGGATCTCGAAGGACTTATACACCGCGATCATCTCCGCCTTCACCAACGGCATCATGGACGTGAAGATGTGCGAAAATTACTCCATCAACAACGAGCTCTACTTCGTGGTAGAGCTGTTCGTCCCTGCTGACCGCTGCGCCAAGGCTGAGGAGGGCTGCCTTTTTCTCCACAATGACCCTAACGCTGAACCTGGAGCAGCTAAGTCCAAGGACAAGGACACCAAGCGCAAGGGCCCTGCCATGCTCGCGGCGAAGCCGGACTACAAGCGCGGCCACGACCGTGGCGAGGCCAAGAAGGACGGCCGTCTTTTTTGCGCCTACCACAAGGTGAACTCCCACAGCACTGAGGACTGCCACGAGCTCAAGCTACTTCGCGAGGGCCACACCGAGCTCCGCGGCATCCGAAAGGAGGGCGGCAAGGGCCGCGGCGGAAACAACAGAGGCGGCTGCTAGGGCGACAACAACCTGCAGGGCTGGCAGAATCAGCCGCGAAGTCCTTCGTTGGGGCAACAACAACTCAGGCCAACGCCGCCCCGCCGTGCACCAATGACCCTCCCCCCGCCGAGAGCGTTGGGGGCTACGAAGAGCCCCGTAGGGTGGCCTGCATCATCGGCAGGGCCTAGGCCTCTCCATCCAACCGCCACTTAAAGTAGTTCTCTTGTGAGGTGAACGCGGCCCTCGCGGCGCCTGAGTCCGCCAGTCGCCTCAAGTGGTCCTAGTTCTCCATCGCCTTCAATGCCAGCGACCAACCCAAGTCCATGAAGGCCATACGTGTCTTCCCTCTATTGTGTACTCCTACCATTAGCAATGTGACTATCACTAAGACGCTCATCGACGGCGGCGCAGGCCTCAACATACTCTTTATGGAGACCTTCGAGACAGTTCAAGTGCCCTACGAGAGCCTGATGGCCACTAGGCCCTTCTCAGGAATCACCGATTGCGCCACCCATCCCCTGGGGCAGGTGCGCCTTCACGTCACCTTCGGCAATCACAAGAACTACCGCACAGAGTTCATCGTCTTCGACGTGGCTCACATTGGCCTGCCCTACAATGCCATCTTCGGCTACCCAGCGCTATCCAAGTTCATGGTCATGACGCACCACACCTACGGCCTCGTCAGGATGCCCCGCTGCAGCGGCACCCTTACCATCTGTTGTGATAAGAAGGACGTGATGCGCAATCTCGAGCATGCCTACAAGGCTGCCTCCACCACATACCCAGCCGATGAGGACTTGCCAGGGCCTGCCGAGCCGGCTCCCGTGAGGAAGAAGCCCCTGCTCTCCTAGGAGGGGGATGAGACCAAGAAGGCGTCACTGGATGGGAGCAAGGCAGGCCCCTCCCCCGCCATTAGCGGTGGCCCTTCCCTCAAATAGGAAGGCGAGCTCGTCACCTTCCTCCGGGCAAGCTCTAATGTGTTGGCTTGGACAGCGTCAGGCAGGCCAGGGGGTAACGAGGAAGGAGATCGAGCACCACTTAGCCACGTGCCAGAGCGCGCGGCTGATACGTCCATTTTGCATCATGCATTTATATCAATATTTATTGCATTATGGGCTGTTATTACACATTATGGCACAATACTTATGCCTTTTCTCTCTTATTTTACAAGGTTTACATGAAGAGGGAGAATGTCGGCAGCTGGAATTCTGGGCTCGAAAAGGAGCAAATTTTAGAGACCTATTCTGCACAACTCCAAAAGTCCTGAAACTTCACGGAGAGTCATTTTCGAATTAATAAAAAATATTGGGCGAAGAAAGAACCAGAGGGGGGCCACCTGCCATCCACAAGGGTGGAGGGCGCGCCCTCCGGTCTTGTTGGCCCCCTGGCAGGCCCCCGATGCCCATCTTCTGCTATATGGTGTCTTTTGCCCTAGAAAAAATAAGAAGGAAGCTTTCGGGACGAAGCACCGCCGTCTCGAGGTGGAACCTGGGCAGAAACAATCTAGGGCTCCGGCGGAGCTGTTCTGCCGGGGAAACATCCCTCCGGGAGGGCAAATCATCGCCATCGTCATCACCATCGATCCTCTCATCGAGAAGGGGTCAATCTCCATCAACATCTTCACCAGCACCATCTCCTCTCAAACCCTAGTTCATCTCTTGTACCCGATATTTGTCTCAATACCTCAGATTGGTACCTGGGGTTCCTAGTAGTGTTGATTACTCCTTGTAGTTGATGCTAGTTGGTTTATTCGGTGGAAGATCATTTGTTCAGATCCTTAATGATAATTAATACTCCTCTGATTATGAACATGAATATGCTTTGTGAGTAGTTACGTTTGTTCCCGAGGACATGGGAGAAGTCTTGTTATAAGTAATCATGTGACTTTGGTATTCGTTCGATATTTTGATGAGATGCATGTTATCTCTCCTCTAGTGGTGTTATGTGAACGTCGACTACATGAAACTTCACCATGATTTAGTCCTAGGGGAAGGCATTGGGAAGTAATAACTAGATGATGGGTTGCTAGAGTGACAGAAGCTTAAACCCTAGTTTATGCATTGCTTCGTAAGGGGCTGATTTGGATCCATATGTTTCATGCTATGGTTAGATTTATCTTAATTTTTCTTTCATAGTTGCAGATGCTTGCGAGAGGGGTTAATCATAAGTGGGAGGCTTGTCCAAGGAAGGGCAGCACCCAAGCACCGGTCCACCCACATATCAAATTATCAAAGTAACGAACGCGGATCATATGAGCATGATGAAAACTAACTTGACAACAATTCCCATGTGTCCTCTGGAGCGCTTTGCTTTATATAAGAGTTCATCCAGGCTTGTCCTTTGCTACAAAAAGGATTGGGCCACCTTGCTGCACCTTGTTAACTTTTGTTACTTATTACCCTTTACGAATTATCTTATCATCCAACTATCTGTTACCGATAATTTTTGTGCTTGTAGAGAATACCTTGCTGAAAACCGCTTGTCATTTCCTTCTGCTCCTCGTTGGGTTCGGCACTCTTACTTATCGAAAGGACTACGATAGATCCGCTATACTTGTGGGTCATCAAGACTCTTTTCTGGCGCCGTTGCCGGTGAGTGAAGCACCTTTGGTAAGTAGAATTTGGCAAGGAAACATTTATATAGTGTGCTGAAATTTACTGTCACTTGTTACTATGGAAAATAATCCTTTGAGGGGTTTGTTCGTGGTATCTTCATCCCAACCGGAAGAGCAAAGAGTTTCCCCTCAACCTACTGCACCTACTAAAAATATTATTATGAAATTCCTTCGGGTATGATAGAGAAACTGCTAGCTCATCCTTACACAGGAGATGGAACATTACATCCTGATATGCATCTAATCTATGTGGATGAAGTTTGTGGATTATTTAAGCTTACAGGTTTGCCCAAGGATGAAGTCAAGAAGAAGGTCTTCCCTTTATCTTTGAAGGTGAAGGCATTGACATGGTATAGGCTATGTGATGATATTGGATCATGGAACTACAACCGATTGAAATTGGAATTTCATCAGAAGTTTTATCCTATGCATCTGGTTCATCGTGATCGGAATTATATATATAATTTTTGGCCTCGTGAAGGAGAAAGTTTCGCTCAAGCTTGGGGGAGGCTTAAGTCAATGTTATATTCTTGATGATCTTAAGGGCATTAGTCCCACCCTATGTCAGCACAAAATTAATTTGGAGAATGATGCTAAACCATTTGTTGATCACCAACGACGGTTAAATCATAAGATGAAAGAAGTGGTAAGAAATGAAATACTAAAGCTTCTGGAGGCAGTTATAATTTATCCTATTGCTGATAGTAAGTGGGTAAGTCCTGTTCATTGTGTCCCTAAGAAGGGAGGTATTACTGTTGTTCCTAATGATAAGAATCAATTGATCCCACAAAGAATTGTTACAGGTTATAGAACGATAATTGATTTTCGCAAATTAAATAAAGCTACTAGAAAAGATCATTACCCTCTACCTTTTATCGATCAAATGCTAGAAAGATTATCCAAACATACACATTTTTGCTTTCTAGATGGTTATTCTGGTTTTACTCAAATACCTGTGTTAAAAGATGATCAGGAAAAGACCACTTTTACGTGCCCTTTCGGTACCTTTGCTTATAGACATATGCCTTTTGGTTTATGCAATGCACTTGCTACCTTTCAAAGATGTATGACTGCTATATTCTCTGATTTTTGTGAAAAGATTGTTGAGGTTTTCATGGATGATTTCTCCGTTTACGGAACTTCTTTTGATGATTGCTTAAGCAACCTTGATCGAGTTTTGCAGAGATGTGAAGAAACTAATCTTGTCTTGAATTGGGAGAAGTGCCACTTTATGGTTAATGAAGGTATTGTTTTGGGGCATAAAATTTCTGAAAGATGTATTGAAGTTGATAAAGCTAAAGTAGATGCTATTGAAAAGATGTCGTGTCCTAAAGATATCAAAGGTATAAGAAGTTTCCTTGGTCATGTTGGTTTCTATAGGAGGTTTATTAAAGACTTCTCTAAAATTTCTAGGCCTCTCACTAGTCTCTTGCAAAAAGATGTTCCTTTTGTTTTTGATGATGATTGTGTAGAAGCATTTGAAATACTTAAGAAAGCCTTGATTTCTGCACCTATTGTTCAGCCACCTGATTGGAATTTACCCTTTGATATTATGTGTGATGCTAGTGATTATGCTTTTGGTGCTATTCTAGGGCAAAGAGTTGATAAGAAATTAAATGTTATTCATTATGCTAGTAAAACTCTAGACAGTGCCTAGAGGAATTATGCTACTACTGAAAAAGAATTTTTAGCAGTTGTCTTTTCTTGTGATAAGTTCAAATCCTATATTGTTGATTCCAAAGTAACTGTTCACACTGATCATGCTGCTATTAAATATCTTATGGAAAAGAAAGATGCTAAACCTAGACTTATTAGATGGGTTCTCTTGCTACAAGAATTTGATTTGCATATTATTGATAGAAAGGGAGCAGAGAACCCCGTTGCAGACAACTTGTCTAGGTTAGAAAATGTTCTTGATAACCCACTGCCTGTTGATGATAGCTTTGCTGATGAACAATTAGCTGTCATAAATACTTCTCGTAATACTCCAAGGTATGCTGATTATTTTAATTACATTGTTGCTAAATTTATACCACCTACTTTCACATACCAGCAAAAGAAAAAGTTTTTCTATGATTTAAGACATTACTTTTGGGATGACCCACACCTTTATAAGGAAGGAGTAGATGGTGTTATTAGACATTGTGTACCTGAGCATGAACAGGAATAGATCCTACGCAAGTGCCACTCCGAGTCTTACGGAGGACACCACGCTGGAGATAGAACTGCACATTAGGTATTGCAATCTATTTTTTATTGGCCTACTCTCTTCAAGGATGCTCGCAAGTTTGTCTTGTCTTGTGATGAATGCCAGAGAATTGCAATATTAGTAGACATCAGGAAATGCCTATGAATTATTCACTTGTTATTGAACCATTTGATGTTTGGGGCTTTGATTATATGGGACCTTTTCCTTCCTCTAATGGGTATACACATATTTTAGTTGTTGTTGATTACATTACTAAGTGGGTAGAAGCTATTCCAACTAGTAGTGCTGATCATAACACTTCTATTAAAATGCTTAAAGAAGTTATTTTTCTGAGGTTTGGAGTCCCTAGATATTTAATGACTAATGGTGGTTCACATTTTATTCATGGTGCTTTCTGTAAAATGCTTGCTAAATATGATGTTAACCATAGAATTGCATCTCCATATCATCCTCAGTCTAGTGGTCAAGTAGAATTGAGCAATAGAGAGATTAAATTGATTTTCCAAAAGACTGTTAATAGATCTAGAAAGAATTGTCTAAGAAACTTGATGATGCATTATGGGCTTATAGAACTGCTTATAAAAACCCTATGGGTATGTCTCCGTATAAAATGGTTTATGGAAAGTCACTTACCTCTTGAACTAGAACATAAAGCTTATTGGGCAATCAAAGAGCTCAACTATGATTTCAAACTTGCGAGTGAGAAGAGATTATTTGACATAAGCTCGCTTGATGAATGGAGAACCCAAGCCTATGAGAATGCCAAGTTGTTTAAAAGATGGCATGACAAAAGGATACAAAAGCATGAGTTTAATGTAGGTGATCATGTTTTGCTATAAAACTCTCGTTTAAGATTTTTTGCAGGAAAGCTTCTCTCTAAATGGGAAGGTCCTTACATTATCGAGGAGGTCTATCATTCTGGTGCCATAAAAATCAACAACGCCGAAGGTACAAATCCAAAGGTGGTAAACGTTCAAAGAATCAAACATTATATCTCAGGTACTCCCATAAATGTTGAGACCAATATAATTGACACCGTAACACCGGAGGAGTACATAAGGGACACTTTCTAGAATGTTTCAGACTCCAAAAAGGAATAGGTATGTGGTACGGTAAGTAAACCGACTCCAAAACATTTCCAATGATAATTTTTCTCCGTTTTGGAATATTTAAAAAATTAGGAAAATTAAAAGTAGTCCGAAAGAGACACGAGGCGACCACAAGGGTGGAGGGCGCGCCCTACCACCCTGGGCGCGCCCCCCGTCCTTGTGGCCACCTCGTGTGCCCTCCGGACTCCGTTTTCTTGCACAATACTTCTTTTGGTCGGTAAAAATTCATTATATAATCTCCCGAAGGTTTTGACCATCGTACCATGGCAAAATCCCCTGTTTTCGTTTTGAGCTGTTTCTGTAGTAGTTTTGGAGTAAGATGTCGTCCCAAGATTTAGAGGGAGAGAGCTATGTAGCTGATTACATTGCAGACCCCAAGGTTTATGGGGATGTGGATCATTATGGTTGGACCACGGAGGAAGAAGAGGACTATGACCGGAAAGGAAAAGAAGAGACTAGTTTCGATGAAGAGGAAGTCCCACTACCCCAACCTGGGGACATGCACGTGGAGTTCAAAAAGTCAAGTCTTCCTAATAAAGATCGAGTTTATTCCTTTTCATCTCTTGCAAGAAAACAAACAAGAACTATGTAAAAATATATTAAGGCTTGAGCAGGAAATCAATGACTTAAGGGAGGAAAATGCTATTCTCAAGCGCAAGCTGAGAAGGAAGGATACAACATCATCAACCCCATCATCACCACCTCCGAAGAAAGAGACATAAATACATGGGTATGGGCACTCCCCTTGGCAACTTCCAAGCTTGGGGGAGGTGCCCCGGTATCGTATCACCATCACACCTTTACTTTTATCGTTTTTCTCAATTCAATCCTTTTGGTTATATCTTGATCTAGTAGAATAAAGTTTTAGTATGATCTATCTTTGAGTTTTGTTTTGATCTCTATCTATGTAATCGAGTCTGTGAGTTATATAATAAAGAGTAGTTTTGAGTTGAGGGCTTTTTTTTCTTGCTATGATCTTGAGGGAATAAAATAATAAAAAGAAATAAAAAGATCATATATTGATCTTATGGAGAGTAATGACTTCACATATAAAGAGTATGATGAATAAAATTTGTTGGGAGTTGACAAACATAGTTTTGGTCATTGTTGCAATTAATAGGAAGTAATAAAGAAAGAGAGGCTTCACATATAAATATACTTTCTTGGATAACTTTTGTAATTGTGAGCACTCATTAAAATATGACATGCTAAAAAGTTGATGTTGGACAAGGAAGACAACATAATGGGTTATGTTTTCTTATATCCGAGTACAAGTTATATTGTCATGGATCCTCCAACATGTTGAGCTTGCTTTTCCCTCACATGCTAGCCAAATTCTTTGCACCAAGTAGAGATACTACTTGTGCTTTCTAACATCCCTAAACCCAGTTTTGCCATGAGAGTCCACCATACCTACTTATGGATTGAGTAAGATCCTTCAAGTAAGTTGTCATCGGTGCAAGCAATAAAAATTGTCTCTAAATATGTATGATCTATTAGTGTGAAGAAAATAAGCTTTATACGAACTTGTGATATGGAAGAAATAAAAGAGACGGACTGCATAATAAAGTTCTTTATCACAAGCGGCAATATAAAGTGACGTTCTTTTGCATTAATATTTTGTGCATCCAACCATAAAAGCGCATGACAACCTCTGCGTCCCTCTGCGAAGGGCCTATCTTTTTACTTTTATCTTCTACCCTTATACAAGAGTCATGGTGATCTTCACCTTTGCTTTTTACACTTTTTCCTTTAGCAAGCACTATGTGTTGGGGAGATCCATATATATATATATCCCCTCGGATGTAGGTTATCATAAAGTATTATTGTTGACATTACCCTTGAGGTAAAAAGTTGGGAGGCGAAACTATAAGCCCCTATATTTCTCTGTGTCCGATGGAAGCTTTGAACCCATAAGTATTGTGTGAGTGTTCGGAATTGTGAAAGACTAAATGATAGTTGAGTATGTGGACTTGTTGAAAAGCTCTTATATTGACTCTTTCCGATGTTATGATAAATTGCAATTGCTTCAATGACTGAGATCATAGTTTGTTAGTTTTCAATGAAGTTTTTGATTCATACTTTACCTTGTGAATGAATTGTTACTTCATCATAAGAAATTATATGACAATATATGTTGGTGTTCTAAAGATGATCATGATGCCCTCATGTCTGTATTTTATTTTATCGACACCTCTATCTCTAAACATGTGGACATGTTTTTCGATATCGGCTTTCGCTTGAGGACAAGCGAGGTCTAAGCTTGGGGGAGTTGATACGTCCATTTTGCATCATGCCTTTATATCAATATTTATTGCATTATGGGCTATTATTACACATTATGGCACAATACTTATGCCTTTTCTCTCTTATTTTACAAGGTTTACATGAAGAGGGAGAAGGCCGGCAGCTAGAATTCTGGGCTGGAAAAGGAGCAAATATTAGAGACCTATTCTGCACAACTCCAAATGTCCTGAAACTTCATGGAGAGTCATTTTGGAATTAATAAAAAATATTGGCTGAAGAAAGTACCAGAGGGGGGCCACCTGCCATCCACAAGGGTGGAGGACGCGCCCTACCCCCTGGGCGCGCCCTCCGGTCTTGTGGCCCCCTGGCAGGCCCCCGATGCCCATCTTCTGCTATATGGTGTCTTTTGCCCTGGAAAAAATAAGAAGGAAGCTTTCAGGACAAAGCGCCGCCGTCTCGAGGCGGAACCTGGGCAGAACCAATCTAGGGCTCCGGCGGAGCTTTTCTGCCGGGGAAACATCCCTCCGGTAGGGGGAAATCATCGCCATCATCATCACCATCGATACTTTCATCGAGAGGGGGTCAATCTCCATCAACATCTTCACGAGCACCATCTCCTCTCAAACCCTAGTTCATCTCTTGTACCCGATCTTTGTCTCAAAACCTCAGATTGGTACCTGTGGGTTGCTAGTAGTGTTGATTACTCCTTGTAGTTGATGCTAGTTGGTTTATTCGGTGGAAGATCATTTGTTTAGATACTTAATGATAATTAATACTCCTCTGATAATGAACATGAATATGCTTTCTGAGTAGTTACATTTGTTCCTGAGGACATGGGAGAAGTCTTGTTATAAGTAATCATGTGAATTTGGTATTCGTTCGATATTTTGATGAGATGTATGTTGTCTCTCCTCTAGTGGTGTTATGTGAACATCGACTACATGACACTTCACCATTATTTGGTCCTAGGGGAAGGCATTGGGAAGTAATAAGTAGATGATGGGTTGCGAGAGTGACAGAAGCTTAAACCCTATTTTATGCGTTGCTTCGTAAGAGGCTGATTTGGATCCATATGTTTCATGCTATGGTTAGATTTATCTTAATTCTTCTTTCGTAGTTGCGGATGCTTGTGAGAGGGGTTAATCAGAAGTGGGAGGCTTGTCCAAGGAAGGGTAGCACCCAAGCACCGGTCCACCCACATATCAAATTGTCAAAGTAACGAACGCGAATCATATGAGCATGATGAAAACTAACTTGACAACAATTCCCATGTGTCCTCGGGAGCGCTTTGCTTTATATAAGAGTTCATCCAGGCTTGTCCTTTGCTACAAAAAGGATTGGGCCACCTTGCTGCGCCTTGTTTACTTTTGTTACTTATTACCCGTTATGAATTATCTTATCAAACAACTATCTATTACCGATAATTTCTGTGCTTGCAGAGAATACCTTGCTGAAAACCGCTTGTCATTTCCTTCTGCTCCTCGTTGGGTTCGACACTCTTACTTAGCAAAAGGACTACGATAGATCCCCTATACTTGTGGGTCATTAGCGGCCTGACAAGCATAAGGTACGGCGTAAGGTACCCGAGAAGCAAGAGGTCATCACCAAAGAAGTCAAGCAGCTCCAAGATGCTGGAATCACCCGCGAAGTCCTCCACCCTGGGTGGATCACCAACTTCGCCGCCATTGCCAAGCCACACGTCGACAGTCGCATGTATCTTTCTGTTATTTAATGAACCTAGTTTGTGCATGAGTATAATTTATTTCCTACAGAATCCTGTGTAATTGCAGTTGAGTGAGCCTCACAAGCGGCGCGCGCTCGTGATCTCCCCCGTGTGTACCACGCGAGCGGGGGCTGGGCACGGTGCCTGTGCTCGTGTCAATCCCAGCAATACTGCAATACCCAAGCGGCTAAGCTCTAGCTCACGGGCCTGGTCCCGTGCACGTCACCTCACTCGGTCATTGGTGCTCTTGTCTCCTCGCGTAACACCCATAGGCAACCTCACGAGTGTGCCTTGCTGCATTACTTGCAAAACTTGGCAATATCTCTGATGTAGGATACCAAAGCTTCAGGAGCTCCCCCTCGGGATGCCTCGTGAGCGGCGCCCCATAGGCGGAAGGCGTCGCGAGGGACCGCACCTCATGAGTGACACCTTGCGGAGGACTCGCACCAAGGTACACACCTCGAAATAGCTAAGTCCAAAGTGCCACTTGAGCCTTTGTTAACACCCCTCGGGTTTTCTTCCTCTCATTTCCCTCTCGAGGCATCTTGATTTCCTTGGAATGAGCCACCTACGCATCAAGGGGGTACCTTGAGCATCGCGCCTTAGGGACTCCTACCAGCCCTAAGAGCCCTACACCCTCTGGCCTTGCTGAGTGCACGCTCCATGCATACCAGCGACGGTCGTAGCCCGCTTAGGGGGCTGGGTCCCAGCGACACATGCCACAAAGGCAACGTAAGAAGGAAAGAAATACCTCAGGAAGAAAATGAAAACGCATAAACATTGACTACTTAGACAAACTGCCAGATAAATGTTTCACGCCCCCACGGGGCCACATCTACTCTAACCTAGGCGGAGGAGGCACCACCGTCATCGCCCTCACCTTTGTCATTAGGGGGCCCGCTGACCTCGGCCTCGAAGGCGTAGCACCAGACGAAGCCGGCCACGTGTCCCCTCACCGAATCCTCGAGGCCTTCATGGAGTTCCGCCGGGACAGGACTCACCACCTGCCCGAAGTCAAAGCAGCTGTTGAGGCTGTGAAGATTTATGAAGAGTCGCGTCATTGCCTGAGTAAACAGGTCGCAGCACGCCTGCTCGATGGTGGCGTCCACGTCCAGTAGCTACTTCCTGAGGTTATCGACTTTGGCCTAGAGCTCATCCCGCTTTGCAACTAGGCTCCTTTGCTCGTCGAGAGTAGCCTGGGCTGCTGCTTACTCATGCTCCTTCACTAGGAGGCGCTCCCGCTCTGCCTCCTTCTTGGACACGGATGATGCGAGCTCGACCTCCTGGGTGTCGACACTCGCCTCGCGAGTGGCGACCACCACCTGACGCCTTAGGACCTCCTCCTCATGTTTCAGGAGCTCAACCTCGCAGGACATGAGCCAGCCCTCGCGGGCCTCCGCGGCCTCCTACCGCGGTTTGAGCTAGCGCTCGCGGGGGTAGCCTGCTCCTGGAGCATCTTCTCGTAGGCCTCGGCCTCCTCCCACTACCTCTTGGCCTCCCAGGCATCCTCGAGGGCCCGATCAAGGGATGCCTTGGTGTCCTTGGCAAGCTGGTCGCACTGCGCTTGCGCTTCCTCACCCCGCTGGCAGTCGAGCTCCATCGCTGCCTAAAGCTGGCTCCACCCCTCCACCAGGCGACATTGCTCCTCTGCGCAGAGCTCCGCCTCCTTCCTTTGCTCGCCCTCGAGGGCGTCGAGAGCCGCCCTGACGCTGTTGATGGCCCCGTCCCAGGGTGTGGTGCTGCTCTCCCCTAGCACCAGGGTGTGGCCTATCCGGTCCTCCTTGTTGCCTACCGGTGCCACCATGCGAGAGGGCACGAGCTCAAGCCCCTTCGGCAGCTCCACGCTTGCGCCACCGGCAGGGGACGCAACCATCGTCTGGCGCAGGGTGCTCAAGATGACCGCCTCCAGCAAGCGCGGCGTGGTCACACGCTCCCTATCCGCCTTGGGCATTTCAGGGGCTGGGTGTGCAGGCCCAAAGGCGGTTCCTACAGTGGCGGCGGTGACCTCCCCTGCACCAGGCATGACATGCTGAGAAAAAGTCAGCGCCTCGCCTCCTTTCTCCACCATGTTGACCCCTGCGGCGGCTGCTGCTTCTGGGGGCACCACCTTAGGGGTGTTGGGAGGTGTTGCCCCGCTTGGAGAGGTCTCATATGCATGCACATTGTCGAACGCCCCCCCCCCCGGACGTCCGCCGCTGTCGGAATCGGGGCTCCGGGGACCCAAGAAAGGTTCCAACTCTGGGGTGTGCTCACTAAACTCCACCAAGCTCCAGCTCGTTGCCCACTACCTCACGGAGATGCTCCGGCATGCTCGAGCTAAAGGAAAGAAGAACGCAAACATGGTAGTTTACCCAGGTTCGGGCCACCTTGCGGTGTAACACCCTACTCCTGCTTGTGGATGGATTGCCTCGCGAGGGAGGATGAGTATGTGAGTACAAGGAAGATGAACTGCCTCAGGAGGCTCGGATGGCTCGAGGGATCTCCCTGGTTTTCACCCATCTCTACGATGGAAACCTTGCTATACTTATACTGGCCCTGGTCCTCTTCCCCCAAAAACACTTTGGCGGGAAGGGTTGCCACAACGGCCAATTTTGAAGGGGGGCAGGAGTACAGCTTATCCTAACTAAAGGTGGTCTTCGCCTGCCAAAGCTCCCTGCCATGATGCGCCGGTGGGCTCGGTGATGACCTCCGTCTAGGTTGTTGGAGTCTACGGTAGGGTGCGTCGACTGCAAATTAAAAATTCCTACGTGCAGAACAACCAAGAACATGCTACGGGAGAAGGATCACATATCGTTACCACTAGACGCGCAATGCCGTGCAGCGGAAGTAGAGTTGGGGCAGCGCGTCCAGAGTCATCTCCTCCTTGTTCGATCTCCCTCGAACAGCCGGTCGTGGATCCCGCGTACAAGTTTACCAGAGCGGCGCAGGTGCACCGCCTCTAACGGTATTCATGCATGTAGCAGGAACCCCGTGCAGTGGACTGCTAGGTCTAATAACACAGTTGGCGGCAAGTGGAGGTGGCTATTCGCAACACATGCAAACCCTAGTGACAACACTGAAGCTATCAACCGAATGAGTGTGCCACACCCCCACTTTATATAGGCGTCCGTCGCGGGCTCAACACTTGGGCCTCGCACGGACCCTAAAGCCCAAAATCTGTTCAGCCTGGATCCGAGTCCGAGTAGGATCACTTCTGACTCATGGAGTTGGACCGGGCCTCACATGTTCCTTCCCTTAAGCGTGCGACCCTTAAGTTCTCATTCACTTGGTCACGAGTCAGATCACATCTGACTTGGCTGGTCGGCAGCGGCCTCTAGCAAAGTGTGCCGACTCCAAGTGTCCGATGAAGTTGGTTAGGCGAACCTGTACATCACACTTCTGTTCCCGTTGCTACACGATATATGTTGTCGGGCTCAAGGCGAGTCTGTCATTCTTGTGCTAGCCTGACCTCTTTCTCGTTCCAGTGATGCCGACCACAAACCGGATTTTCTCATAATCCTTGTCGCATGGCCATGCTTATCTTGGTCGCATCACATGAGGGGCCCAGAGTATATCTCTCCTCATCGGAGAGGAAAATCCCATCTAGCTCGACCATGTCTCGCAGCATGGGTCCGGACAAGCCCTAAACCTACATTTGTAACTACCCAGTCACGGAGTAGCGTTTCGTCGGCCCAAAGAAGGTCTGTCACTATCCCGAGTACATGCGCCAGCTCAGGTCTTAGGACATAGAACATATGTTGTACTAGAGACTCACAGATGATATATCGCTGCATCTCATAGTTGGGTCTGTTCGACTCGGACCTTATCTCAACTCTGATCCCACTATGTCGAATCCGACTAGATCCTTCCGAGTCCATATTATCCAGTTAGTATCCAATGCTCCATGGCTAGTGAGACCAAGCCATCGACCGGGTCATGTGCTAGTCTAGTCGGCTGCGCGTCCACACAGCCATTTCGACTAGGGACATTTTAGGACAGTCATCATACAATGCATAGTCCCACAAACAAGTCACATACTTGCTGATACACATCATTGATAATGTTTAGCTCCGAATCGAGCGTGAGCAGGAGGTGGAGGAATCCGTGGCTGCTTTCAAGCAAAGTCATGACGAATTGAAGAAGGAGCTAGAGGATGTCGTTGCCCGGCGATCCATCGAGGAGTAGAGACAGTAGCGACCCAAATCATTTTCTGTGATTTCCTTCTTCTCTTGCCCCCGTGTCTTCCGGGCTTTGCCGCGTGTAGCATTTTAAATTATCCAGAATATGTAAGATAATTATTATCCACGCCATTGTAAATTTGTTGTCGTATTATCCGTTGCCATTTTATTTGTCGTCGTATTATCCGTTGCCCTATGTGGCATTTTAAATTAGGCCGGAATACGAGTTGAAAACATGAACAAAGCAAATGCTAACGTTGAAAAGGGCCATGGGATCACAAGCAAACACCCTTCGTCCAGGTGCTTTAATTAACCGCGTGTTAAACAGTGGCTTGGCCGCCATTAATGGAGAAGTTGTGAGCGAGGCAGGCGGCTGGTGGATGGAGGTCAAAGAGCTGGCTTACCAGTGAGCATGGGCGGCCTTGCTGCCCGCACGTGTCTCGTCAAGCCTGTGAGGTGGACAAGATGCACGCGTCCCGTCGAGCCTGCGTGGCGGACTGCATGCACGCATCCCGTCGAGCTTGCACGGCGGACTTCTCACGCTCGTCCCGTCTAATCAAACAGTTGCACACACGCCACCGAGTATGATTAAATTTTGGCACAAAATACAAAGATGACCAATGAACGAGGATGGAGGTAGTACTATCCCATAAGAAAAGAGGGATGCATGGCCGCACTTAAATGGTTACGGGAACACACGGTACATATAATACAACCATTTGCGATATTAACGTGTCAGCTATTTGTTTCAAAACGACTTCGTTGGCTATTAATGTGTGAGCCTTGTCTCAAACTGGACTATTTTTTTACCACGGCATATATGTGCCATGTCATGAAACCATGCCAAGTTTCATGTTTTTTCGGTGAGTTTTCTATTTACTGGGATTTAAAAACCGAGATTCTCAATGTTTCAGGATGACGAGAAGTTTGTAATTCATTCCCATTCCTTCAATGAGACCTAAACATGCACCCAATGACACATGTACGATTTTCCACCCATTTTGCTTCACTGGAGCATGTGCTTGTAGTTCAAATTTGAATTATGGACTACATTAAATGCCTAGAAAACTCAATTAATATATAAAATGGCCAAACCAACCCTAAACAGTTTCAAATTTCAGCACGACACTCCTGTTATTCTATGTTGCCTGTAGAAAACAAAGTTCAAGGCAAGAAGAGGGAGGGATTATCGTTTCGCCCACAAGAGGGGCATGTTTCCCTACCGAAACCACGAGGGTTGCGAGAAGCTTCAGTTTGTAAGAGGCTTGTAATATAGCTTGGCCCAAATTGGACAATTATTTTACCATGACATATATGTGCCATGTAGTGACACCATGCCAAGTTTCATGATTTCCTGGTGAGTTTTGTATTTACAGAGATTTAAAAACTGAGATTCGCAATGTTTGTTGCCGAGCCAGGACGCTGAGACGGTTGAATTCATTCCCATTCCTTCCATGGGACCTAAACATGCACCCCAAGGACACATGTACGTTTTTTCTAGCCATTTTGGTGCACTGGAGCATGTATTTGTAGTTCAGATTTGAATTATGGACATTAAATGCCTAGAAAACTCAATTAATGAATAAAAAGGTCAAACAAACCCTGAATAATTTCAAAGTTCAGCGCGAAGCTCCCGTTGTTCCATGTTGCGTGTAGAAAAAAATACAAGGCTAGAAGAGGGAGCGATTATCGTTTCGCCCACAAGGCGACACGTTTCCCTATCGAAACCACGAGGGTTCTTGCGACAGGCTCCGGTTTGTAAGAGGTTTGTAATAAAGCTTGGCCCAAATTGGACAATGTTTTTACCACGACATATATGTGCCATGACGTGACACCATGCCAACTTTCATGACTTTCTGGTGAGTTTTGGATTTATCGGGATTTAAAAACCGAGATTCGAAATGTTTGAGGACGAGCTAGGATGCCGGTACGGTTGTAATTCATTCCCATTCCTGGCATGGGACCTAAACATGCACCCAAGGACACATGTATAATTTTTCTAGGAATTTTGGTGAACTAGAGCATGTATTTGTTGTTCAGATTTGAATTATGGACATTAAATGCCTAGGAAACTCAATTAGTGTATAAAAAGGCCAAACGAACCCTGAATAAGTTTAAATTTCAGCACGGATATCATGTCGTTCCATGTTGCCTATAGAAGAAAATACAAGGCCAAAAGAGGCAGTGATTATCGTTTCGCCCACAAGGGGGACACGTTTCCCTATCTTAACCACGAGGCTTCTTTGAGAGAAGCTCCGGTTTGTAAGAGGCTTGTAATAAAACTTGCACCAAAATGGACAAAAAAAATCCTCGACATATATGTGCCATGTCGTGACACCATGCCAAGTTTCACGATTTTCGCATGAGTTTTGGAGTTACGGGGATTTAAAAACCGAGATTCTTCTCACGAAATGTTTTCAAATAGCACACGGTTCACTCACGAAAGCCGTGTGCCTACCAAACCGTGGCCGATGCCACCCCTACTGCACGCGCAATCTAAGTCGTGTGTTCTGATTGGCCAGAACCCAAACCCCACAGATTGTACATCTGCACCGTTGGATGCTCCCAGATCGAACGTCAATCCTCATCCCTTTCGACAACACATGCAGTATATGGGTAAGCACTGTCCGCATGTGTTGTGCTAGCTCACGCTTCCTTCTCTACTATGTTTTCTATATTAATGTTGTTATATATCCAAACACGCTACCGTTTCCCGCCACTCCTCTCATCGGTTTCCCGCCTCTTCTCCCATCATTTTCCCGCTGCTAGTGTTAGTGCTCATTGAAGGCTAGGCGGTGACACACCGGCCATGTAAATATCGCACACGGTTTCCAAAAAGCACAAATGTGTGTGATAGGAGGGAGTAGGTCCCATAGGGTGACCAGCGTGAAATGCCTTAAAGGCAAGGAGGCAATTCATATCAGCAAGGGGCGGCTTCCCATCCGCTAGCCTAGTCGAATAGAACACAAAAGTTAAGCATGCTCGGGCTGGAGTAGTCTAAGGATGGGTGACCCAGTGGGAAGTTGCATATCTCAAGCTTCATTTAAACGCTATGACACGGTCATTATAGAGATAAATGTCTCTATAGTGACCTGTCATGGCGATTATAAACCTTGGGATACTTGTTTTGTTAATTTGTAGACTATGTTTTTATTGGTTATTTTTTGTTCTAAAAAATCAAAGAATGATGGACTCTATAGTGACCTGTCATGGCGATTATATAAACCTTGGGATCCTTGTTTTGCTAATTTGCAGACTATGTTTTTATTGGTTACTTTTTGTTCTCAAAAATCAAAGAATGATCGACATCTGTAGGCCCACACAAATTATCCCTTTGACTCAACGCACGAGAAGGGTTTACTCTTTGCTCCGTGTGCTATGTTAGAGCAAATCAAGTTTCAGCACATGTGTTGGATGGCACCCGGCCTCTACCCCTCCATCCGCCTCGAAGTTGCGTTACCGACATCGTACATCTTTAACCTGGCCGCGGGGGGTACAATGTTCAGTTTGTAATGTTACTGATGTAGTTGGTGCCCCATCGAACTTGTGCTTTCGGGATTTGAACAAATCACACACCAGACCCATACATTTTTTTCTGGTCGCATGCGGGGTATAGGGGGCCTGGTGTTCTGATCGAGCATGTCTCCCTTATGCACTTTATAGACGCTGCACATATCTGTGGGCTCCCCGAGGTATATATATTATCCTTGACTGATAACAAGGGGGGCCCACACAATCTATCACTTTGACCCAACATACGAGAAGGATTTGACTATGATGGTTTCCTATAGCTATGTGTGCCATGTTTTCGGGCCGCATGCAGCGTATACGGGGTCTTCTGATCGACCACGTCTCCCTTGTGCGGTTTTTGTGACGACACGCATATCTGTGGGCTCCTCGAGTGTATATATATTATCTCTTTGACCGATAATGAGGGGTATGTTTTGGCCATGAATGGATTCCTCCTAGTTCGTGTTAGGGCCAGTCACTGTCACATGTCGTTCAACCAAAGCTCGAGCTCATGCGTTGTTAGGATTCCCTCCCACATGCTCGAATTGCTAGGTTCAACCTACACCGTACCCTGCGTATCTCGTCCTTAACTACCTAGCGTTCATGGTTGTTGTCTGTATCGAGAGGCAGGCACCACATCTAAATTGTACATTATTCTATATTGAAAACACACATCACCCCTTCCAACGTACATCATTTTGGGCCGCATGCAAGAGGTGCTGGTTTTGTGGTCCCTCTTGTGCGATTTTTTATGATGGTTCAATCTATTGGCCCAAGCGGTTTATCGGCAACAACAATTGTCAATTAACCAAATGATAGATTCACTGGTCTGTCTTATGGTAGGTCATGGCAACATGCATGTATGACCAAAGTATCATTACATGCATCCGCCCTGCTGACACGAAGTGGGAGCTGGGTCAAGCACCCTAGCTAGCTATGACATTATGTCATTATAGATATATCCAAGGGTACTTTCGGGTTTGCGAGACAGGTGCCACCAAAGTTGTGCATTGTGTATTTAAAGTTTTAAACATCACACCCTATATTCCTACATATATTTGGCCACTTCCAGGTTGTTCTTGACTTCTGGCCCCTCTCATCGATCATCGACGATGCGCCCAACCATGGGCCCGCATGGTCAAAGTTGTGCATTGGAATTTTGAACATCACAGACCGCCCTTTTAACTCATATATATTTGGGCCACATGCTGGTGTGGCTGTCTTCTGACCCTGTCTACCATTTTTTTGCTACAAAGACTCTGATTACGCTCAATGAACACGGGTATGATGTCTTAATCGTGTGCGATGCAAGTGCGCTGTGAATCACCATGACTGTGCAAGTGCGAGCAAAGGTAAAGGTACTGGCTCAACCGTGTGTGATGCAAGTGCGCTGTAAAATCACCACGACTGCACAAGCGCGAGCAAAGGTGGAGGTACTGGCTTAACCGTGTGCGATGCAAGTGCGCTGTAAAATCACCACCTGCGCAAGCTAAAGGCGGGTAGTTTATTTAGATTGAATTCCACGTCTGCTTCTGAAAATTAGGATGAACCATGTGCGATAGACCAACTAACTAGAAATCTTAAAACAAACTACCCGCCTTGAGCGTTGCAAAAATCGGCGGTCCCGCCACTTTTCCTTATTATCATACACGCATATTCTTATTGGACCGTCGCGATCTTGGGTACTCCCACACTCCTCTAGCACTGACCTTATAGTAAAATTGCAGTAGCCGAGGCATTTGAACCGTCGCCCTCCCTCGTCCACCACCATGTCCACCCACCATTACTAGAATTTTCAGTAGCCGCAGCGTATCCTCAAACACAACGCCCCCCATAGTCCCCCCACCCGGCCCCTCCCCCCTTGAACCATAGCTAGCCGCCGCCGCCGCCAACCCCTGTCGGTCTGCCCATTCCTCCTATCTTAGATAATAAAGTTCAGGTTACCCAGTGATTCCCATACCGTCACCCCACTCCCCTGAGTTTTTAGATGAGGCCTACGGTGTCCCTCCCCGCTAGATCAACATCCCCTACTCTAGAATGTCGCAGCCTAAGCTCGACCACGTATCCCAGGGAGCCCGACGAGCATTCGACCAAGAAGAGGTTTGTCATGGCCTCTCCGGCGGACGTTGGCGAGGCGGCCGCCATTCGCCCCGACCTGTCGATCCCGGAGCAACACGTCACCGCGGAAGCCGACAAAGACGTTGACTACGTTGCCATGCCGAACGCTTCATGTCAGCGGGCTAGCGTATTATTGTATCTCAGGAAAGCTGGCTACGACATCAAGCTTGTCGACAGCGACGGCTTCACGCGGGCCATGTCACAGGTTAAGTGGTCCATCCCCAACCCCTTTAGTTCAACCGCCAGCGATCTCTTTGACGGCCCTGCCGCTGATCTCCTCCGCCATGCGGTCAAGGATTTGCGATCCTTGTACGCCATCGAGCCCAGTTTGTCATTTCTGAAGGACACGTTCTACGGCGGCGACTTGGGATCCTCAATTGCCAAGTCAGATCTCATCGACCACGACCACGAGGAGGGCACCCACAAAGGTTCTTCCAAGGTGAAATAGCCCATCTGTGACATCAGAGAGCGCACCATGGGTCTATGCTCTTCCAACTAGAAGGATCCCGTCCATGACATGTGAGGCAACATCCTATCAGCAAATCTTACCTTTTCTAGCTTGCCAACCCGTACCCTTTGTTGTAGTAGCATTTGCCGTGCGGTGTTTTAACTGTGCTGTGTTTAATTATTTCAGTTATGCAAGTCAATAGGGCTATTTGATGTTTAAGTATGAATTGTCCACTTCAGTTTCACGAATGGCTATATTTGGTTGTTTATAGTGAGTAGATGCTTTGTTTATCTGTATTTGGTTGTTAGGTTGGTTGAAGTGAGCATTTTTTCAGTGATCAAGCAGATGCCTTGTTTATATGTATTTGGTTCTTAGGTTGGTTGAAGTGAGCATTTGTCCAGTTATCAAGCAGATGCCTTGTTTATCTGTATTTGGTTGTTAGGTTGGTTGCAGTGAGCATTTATCCAGTTTTCAAGCAGATGCCTTGTTTATCTGTATTTGCTTGTTAGGTTGGTTGCAGTGAGCATTTGTCCAGTTTTCAAGCATATGCCATGTTTATCTGTATTTGCTTGTTAGGTTGGTTGCAGTGAGACTCTGTCCAGTTTTCAATGGCTATATTTGGTTGTTATACTGATCATTTATGCCTTGTTTATTTTAGTCATTCACAATGTGATGTTCATTATGTGCAAGTCGAAACTGTGCCGCTCGACTACAACAATACCAGTTTGAACGGCTATATTTGGTTCCAGTTATGCCTGGCGTAGTTAACACATGCCCTTTATTTCAGTTTTACACATTTATCCAGTGTGATGTTTAAGCATTACCTACGTTCTATTCATTTTCAACAATACCACTTTGAATTGCAATATTTGATGGCTGTTAAGCCTGTTGTCGGTAACATTGCCTTCCATTTTATATCTGTTTTAATAGCATGCTGAAACCAACACATTCAAGCTATCATTTGGAGATGATGTTGTTTACCTTTGCTATATTTGTTTGATGTTAAGGTTTCTGTATTATCATGCCTTTCCACTACTTATGTAGGACAACAACGGGAGTGGCCACCATTTTCCACCGAGGTAGGTTCATCCCTCGGCTTGTACTCCCCCCGTCGTTCCATAATGTAGTGCATATAGATCCTGGCCTGGACACTTGTTAGCTTCTAATATTGACTTGTTGCTTGTAGGTACATATGCCCTTGGTAAGGATCCACGCATCGACCCTTTTTGCGTATGGGGCAATGAGATATTCATGAACAAGCATCAAGTTAGGAAACTGATAAGGATTATTAGCAAAAAGATACAAATGGTGGCAAGCAAATTATTTGTTTATGCTCTATCCAACACAACAGTGAGCTGTAGGATGGTAACTACAAGCTCTGCAGCCTTCTCTTTTTACTACCCATAATGAGTTGTTAGACAACAATGTCTGAATCTTTTTCGTTTGTAGTGGTTCCCGAAGTAGTTCACTCAAGATTACCTCGCAAAGAACATGATTGGTGGACACGCAATGAAGGTTAAAGTATTTCATCCAGACTACAGTGAGCATCGAGAAGTCCTAATGAAAATAGTGAAGGATGGACGTGCAGCCATCACAAGGGGTTGGTCTAGAGTCGTGCACGCATTATGCATGAAGGAGGGCACAATATGGGCATTCCGCTTCACCTTCTCCAGCAACCAGAATGTCTTTCGCCTCTCTCTTTATAGTCTTTAGTACAACTATGGTTCATCATTCTTTACTTGGTGCTTCTGTAGTTCTTCTGTATATGTACCTGTGCATCGAATTATGCATTCGTGGTTGAACCTATATTTGTAATAAACATGGTTGGATATGAAATAAGTGATTGCCTACTTTCAAATTCAAAACATGTGATATTTAAATTAGGGATTAATTAGGGATTACACTGCACACGGTTTGCGAAAGCGAAACATCTGCGATAGACGTGGAGATCAGACACGTTTCTAGGATCCACTACGTGTGCGATCAATCTCTACTGCACACACGATCAGCCAAGAAAAAACGTGTGCGATTAACAACAGCACCGCACACAGTTCTTTCTTATTAAATGCTTGCGATAGTCACCTTATCACACATGCTTCGTAATTATGGACTGTTTGTGATGTTGTGCGCATCACAAACATTTGATGATAGAAGAACGCGTGCGATAGGTTGATCATCCGACGCGGATATGATGGATGAATTGTGTGGGATGTATTCAAGCTTCGCATACAGTTTTATAGCGACAACTGTGTGCGCTCTTACATCGAATCGCATACAGTCGAGGAAAAGTAAATGTGTGTGATTGTCTGCTTCTATAATCGTGAACCGTTTGTGATGGATCACGCATCGTAAACGTAGCACCACAGAATACCGACTGCGATGGCAATACGAGCACAAACGAGTTGCAAGGATGGAGCGTTTCGGATACTTGAGATATCAGAAACAGTTTAGTAGGGACAACTGTATGCATCAAGGCTCCCTATCCCCGATGGTTTCTGGGTCATGTGGGAAGGACCCCCCCTATCGCAGTGACTCACTTGGCGACGGTTCGAAACGTTGTCATGGAAAGGGGTTAAAAACCGTTTGTATAGCACCTCGCTGTACCAGTGATGTCTCGCAGCATAGGTCTGGACAAGCCCGAAACCTACCTTTGTAACTACCAGTCACGGAGTAGTGTTTGGTTGGCCTAAAGCAGGTCTGTCACCATCCCGAGTACATGCGCTACCTCAGGTCTTAAGACATAGAACATATGTTGTACTAGAGACTCATAGATGACATATCGCTGCGTCTCATAGTTGGGTCTGTCCAACTCGGACCTTATCTCAACTCGGATCCAACTATGTCAAATCCGACTAGATCCTTCCGAGTCGATATTATCCGGTTAGCATCCAATGCTCCATGGCTAGTGAGACCAAGCCATCGACTGTGTCATATGCTAGTCTAGTCGGCTACGTGTCCACGCAGATGTTTCGACTGGGGACCTTTTAGGACAGTCATCATACAATGCATAGTCCCACAAACAAGTCACGTACTTGCTGATACACATCATTGATAATGTCCAAGGACTATTTGTCGGCCTTCTGGGAACCAGGGTACCTAGATCTGCCTGCCTGCGACCCATGGCGTGGCTCCCTCGATGGCCTGGTATGGCCCAGCGGCAAGGCCTTCAAGACAAGATCCTCGCGAGGTCCCCGGCCTCGCGAGGCGGACGACACCAAGACCTCCAAGGGAGAGGCCTCCTCAGGCTGCCTCCTGAGGAGCGGAGATTTCTATGCAGGTACCCAGCCTCCCGAGGCTGCAATGACGTGAGCCATGACAACCATGGCTAGGCGGGCGCCAGCGTGCGCAGAGGAGGCAGTTTCCATTTTGGTGCTAAGGGAGCAAGGACGGCCGTGGCTACAAGACCAAAGGTTTCCATTCCGGTGCTACAAGACCAAGACCACAGGCACGGCAGGACGGAGGTCATCACCGAGCCCACCACTGTGCCACAACCAGAAGCTTTGTAGGAGAAGACCACATTTCGTCAGGATTAGATGTACTTCTTGTCCCCTTTCAAATTGGCCGTTCTGGGATCCCTTCCCGCCTAAGTTTTGGAGGAAGAGGACCAAGGCCGCTATAAATATAGGTTAGCCACCACCGTAGACGGGGACGACCTGGGATCGGATCCATTCCACCCTCTCCACCATAGCCCTCGCGAAGTTGTTCATCCATTGTACTTGTTCTTCCTCAGCCCCTCGTGAGGCCAATCCACCACAAAGCAGGAGTAGGGTTTTACACCGCAAACATGGCCCAAACCTGGGTGAACTGCCTTGTTCATCTTCTCCCCCACTCATGCGAATCTGACGAGGCTAGGCTGTAGGGTGGTGAGCTTGAGACTTGAGAGGTTGAGATCTTCACAAACGCCCTAGAGTTCGAACCTTCTTGGGTCTGTGGAGCAATGAATCCAACATTTGGCACACCAGGTAGGGACGTGTCGAAGCTCCGCCTCTTCACCAACCGCACTCCACCCTCGCCTCGTGGTTCCCATGGCAAGTGCTGTCCCACCGACCTGGCCGCCAAGCACCTACAGGGGCGTCGCGGGCCATCCGGCCTTCACCCCCGACCTGCAATGGGTGCAGTGGCCGGAGAGGTTCAGGCCGGCGCTGCCCCCCGCGGTATGACAACACGGTGGACCCCGAGGAGTTCCTTCGGCTGTACGCGCAGGCCATCCAGGTGGCGGGAAGCGATGACAAGGCCATCGCGAGTTGGCTCCCTATGGTCCTCATGGAGATGCCGCGCTCCTGGCTGCGTGGCCTCCCTGAGGCCTCGGTGTCTTCCTGGGAGGAGCTTCATGGCCGATTCATCGCACGCTTTAAGGCACCAGCGCCCTACGCAGTCGCGTCCGTCATCGGCGGGTCGCATGCGCCTGCCTCAGGCTGCCATGTCAAGAAGCTCTTTCGTCAGGCAAGACCTGCTTAGTCGTGGCATGAGGCGTCTCGAGGCCGCAAGGCGCCTGAGACCGACATCACCTTCGACTCCAGGGATCACCCTGAAACCACGGTCGGCTCTGGTGCGCTCCCCATGCTATGCACGCCCACCATCAGCAATGTAACGGTCACCAAGACCCTCATCGACGGTGGCGCCGGCCTCAACATCCTCTCCATGGAGGCTTTCGACCTGCTTTAGGTATCTTAGGACTAGCTCGTGCCCACCAAGCCCTTCTCGGGGGTGGTTAAGGGCTCTACCACCCCCTGGGGCAGATACACCTCCCCGTTACCTTCGGCATGCGTGACAACTACCGCACCGAGCTCAGTGACTCCGACATGGCCCGCATCAGCCTACCGTACAATGCCATCCTAGGGTATCTGGCCCTCGCCAAGTTCATGGCAGTGACCCATCCAGGTTACAATGTCATCAAGATGCCGGGCAGCAGCGACATCATCACAGTGGTCGGGGACGCAAAGGACGCAGTTCGGACTCTCAGGCTCGCCTACAAAGCTACGGCGGCCTCGCGCCCCGACGCCAAGGGCACCTCAGAGGCTCTGGAAGCCGCGCCCAGGAAGAAAAAGCAGTTGTTCTCTTAGGACCGGGCCGAGATGAAGCACGTGCCTGTCGACAGTGGGGGCGCCGGCCCCACCTTGACCATAGGTGCCCACCTCCCTCCGGAATAAGAAGAGGCGTTGGTTGCCAACAAAGACGTATTTGCATGGGAGGCATCCGACCTGGTTGGTGTCCCGAGGGAGGTGAGTGAGCACCACTTAATGGTGTGCCCCGGTGCACACCCGATGAAGCAAAAGGAGCAACGTCAAGCACAAGAGAAGCAAGCGTTCATCATCCAAGAAGTTCGCAGGTTGCAAGAGGTCGATGTCATTCAGGAGGTGCGGCACCCGGACTGGTTAGCGAACCCCGTGCTTGTCGGATTTCGGGTTCCACAAACCCTTGAGAGGTTTGAACTCTGGGGTGCGTGCGAAGAACTCGTCCTCCCCAGTCTCCCTACTCGCTAATCTCATGGCCTAGCTCGACAAACTATAAGGAAAAGAGACACAGCAGTTTACCTAGGTTCGGGCCACCTTGCAGTGTAAAACCCTACTCCTGCTTTGTGGTGGATTGGCCTCGAGGGGCTGAGGATGAACTAGTACAGTGGCGAACAGCCTCAGGAGGAGAGGTGTTCTTGAGCTCGAGCGAGCTGGTTAGTGTGCGGTGGTCTGGATGATCCATCGATCCGATCCCGTCTGGATGATCCCTCTATACGGTGGTGGCTAAGTCCTATTTATAGTGGCCTTGGTCCTCTTCCCAAATGAAAGGCTGGAAGGGACCGCACAACGGCCAAATTTGAAGGGAGACAGCTAGTACATGCTATCCTGACAAAAGTAGTCTTCGCCTGCAAAAGCATCTGGTCGTGACGCCGTGGTGGGCTCGGTCATGACCTCCGTCCTGCCGTCTTGGCGGTCTTGGTCTTGTTGCACGGGAATGGAAACCTTTGGCTGATTCCTCGGTACTCCGTGCCTGCACTCGCCTCTTTAGCACCGAAGAGGAAACTGGTACACTGCGCCCACTGGCGCCCGCCTGGCCTTGGTCATCATGGCTCACGTCATCCGGACCTCACGAGGTGAGGCTTGCATAGAGATCTCCGATCCTCGGGAGCCAGCCTGAGGAGGCCGCTCCTCATGGAGGTCTTTGTGTCGTCCGTCTCGCGAGGCTTGGCCCCTCGCGAGGGTCTTGAGTTGTTGTCACCGAAGCTGGGCCGTACCAGGCCGTCGATGGAGCCACGCCGTGGGCCGCAGGCAGGCAAGTCTGGGTACCCCCATTCCCAGAACGCCGACAGTAGCCCCAAGGCCCAAGGCGCGCTCGTTGGCTTCGAGGCGAAGCCAAGGGGCGAGTGCGGAGTGCCGCGGGCCCTAAGCGCCTGCAGCCTTGGCGACACGTGGCGATTGATGGGATGTGGGTGTCTCCGCTTCCCCACACTGCCTCGACAACCGTTCAACTTGACGAGACTCCGCTGCATGCAGAGAAGAACCATCATTGCATGGGGTCGTGGAGGCCGGCGGTTGGCCTCCCTCTAGCTATAAATGACGGGAGGGGCAGAGCCCCCCTCACTCATCTCCATCTTCTCGCTGCTCGGTCCTTCTCCTTCTTCACCTCCCCGTCTTGTCGTAGCATCCATGGTGCCGACGAGGAGGTTCTCTGCTGCCGAGAAGGGGAAGGCCCCCAAGGAGGGGCCAGGTTCACCGCCACCCAAGAGAGGGCGAGGCCGCCCTCGCAAGCATGCTGCGACCCCGGCGGTAGCTCCTCGGGGGAGTGGGCGTACTCCTTCGGGGGCCGGCGTGGCTTTGGGCGGCCCCGACGGCGCTTCTTCTCAAGGCAGGGGCCGCCATGGGCGGGGCAGCCGCTGTGATGGGGGGCAGCGCGCCGTGGTTGCCCGGCCTAATCGGCCACGCTTCCACTCGGTGGATGTGCTCCCGGAGTTCGTCGTGTGGTCGAAGAAGCCCGCCAGCACCTGGCTCCCACTCCCGCGCTTCTTCGTGAGTGAGCTGCCGGTTGCGGGGCTTGACGGCCTCTGGCTGCAGGCTGATGGCTGTTGCAGCAAGGCTTCCTAAGTTGGGGTCGAAGTCACCGAGACGGGCAGCGTGTCCTTGACCCGTGGTTGGCAGGCGTTTGCCCATGCGCGGGGCCTAAGCGGGAGGCGCACCCTTCATTCCAGGTACGACGGCCTCGCGACCCTCTTCGTGAGGGTGTTCGGGGAGGACAGCCGTCGTGCGGGGTGCTGTTCGGAAGACGGCAGCGACGACGATGAGCTTGGCCTTGACGATGGCCGCGCTTCCTTCCGCAGCGGCGGCTGCTCCTCCAGCGAGAGCACCAGCAGCGGCGGCTACGACCAGCCACCAAGCCACTGGGCTCACATCGGGGAAGGCGATGGGTCGTCTCGTCGCCGTGCTTCGGTGAAGCGGGAGGAAGACTCGGTGTGAGCCCGGGGCCTGGCCTCGGGAGCCGTTGCGGTTGCGCGGGCCACTTTTGTTTAACCTTTCCTTTCTCCTGCACTTTGAAAAAAGGTAGAGGGCCCCGCTGGGGCGTGTAATGAACCAAGGCACTCGTGCCATCATGCTATGTTTGTTATTTGGATATCGTGCCGGGATACCGATATTCCGATCAGGTGCGGTTAGAGTAACTTAGCTTGATATGCTTGCTTTAGTTTCCGCCTCGTGAGGGTGCGCTTCTCCAGCAACATCTGGCAAAGTTTGCTTCTTACTGACTCAAGAGCCGTCGGGCCTCAGGGGGCATTGTACAGCTACAGAATTATTAGAAAACTTCACAGGGTGTCATGCCCTTCCTTGCGCAAGCCCCTAAGCGTGGGTTGGTTGTGGCTGCTGCACCGTGTCGCGATGCCCGGAGGCACGAACTTGAGAAGGTACGCATGCCCACGAGCTCGTTTGAGAGCGTATCACAAGGATTTAAGGACCGAAGCTCTGGGGCGACAGGGCTTCGGTGAGGTGTGGTCGCGGCGAGCGCCGAGCGCACACACCTACCTAGCCCCCGCGCGCGGGACGATGGGGATGTAGAGGTAGCGGTAGCCCCCGGGCCCCATGGGAATGGCCCCAAGATGTCCAGCCCCCAGACCTCAAACGACCATGTGAGCGGGATGGTCTGGAGGCCCTGAGCGGGCTGGTGGATCTGCTTGGCGTGGAACTGGCAGGCTTCACAGGACTTCACCAGCTCGGTAGCATCGTTGAGCGCCGTGGGCCAGTAGAACCCGTTGCGGAATGCCTTGCCCATGAGTCTGCATGATGAAGAGTGATGCCCACAGTCCCCACCATGTATAACGGCCAGCAGCTCGCATCCCTGCTCCCTGGAGATGCATCATAAAGAAACGTCGTTTGGACGCCTCCGATAGAGCTCACCGTCCTGGATGCAGTATGCTGTGGCCTGGCGGGCCACACGCTCCACGTCTTCCTCCTCCTCCGACATGGTGCCCCAAAGTAGGTACGCCTTGAACTCCTCGGTCCAGCACCCCTCCTGAGGTTCCATCGCGAGTAGGAGACGAGCTCCTGATGTCGGGCCACAAGCTGGGGCGCCCGACGGAGGAGCCTGGGGGAGATCCTCGTGAGGCAGTGTTGGTTTTGCGGCGGGTGGAGCTGCCGATGGCTTGAAGAGCCGCTCTTCGAAGACGCCGGGCTCCTGGGGCAGACGCCGGGACGCCCTCTTGGTGATGTCATCCGCCTCCTTGTTTGTGCCTCGCGGCATGTTCTGCAACTCCAGACCCAAGAACCGTTTCTCAATTTTGCGTACCTCCTCAAGGTATGCTTCCATGTGCTCGTCCTTCAGGGTGTACTCCTTGTTGGAGAAGTTGACGAGGAGCTGCGAGTCGCCCCTGATGGTGAGGCGCCTAACCCCCAGTGCTGCAGCAGCCTTGAGTCCCGCGATCAGGCCCTCGTACTCTGCAATGTTGTTGGAGACCTTCTCGCCGTGTTGGAAGCATAGTTGCACGGCGTAGTAGAGCTTGTCTGTGGTGGGTGAAACAAGCACAACTCCAGTCCCCGCGCCCTGGCATGAGAACACGCCGTCGAAGTACATGACCCAACCATCTGGTGCCTCATCACCGGTTATGAGGGAGCGGTCCTCGCACACTTCACGGTCAGGGACGTCAGTCCATTCTGCCACGAAGTCAGCGAGGGCCGCACCCTTGATGATCCTGCTGGTACTGAACTCCAACTGGAACGCTTCCAGCTCAATGTTCCATTCGGCAACCCTTCCTGCAGCGTTGGGGCTCCGGAGCACCCTCTCCAGAGGGTAAGCTGAGACAACCTTGATGGGGTGGCCTTGGAAGTAGTGGCGCAGCTTTCGAGAGGTGACGAGGAGCGCGAGCAGTAGCTTTTGTGGCATGGGGTAGCATGCCCGCGCGTCTCGCAGCACCATGCTGACAAAGTATACCGGGTGCTCGATGTGGGAGGGAGCATTGGGGAGGTCTTGCAACTCTTGAGTCTGCGGGTCCTTAGGAGCCTCATCATCCGCCATAGTTGCCATGCCCTCAGGAGTATCATCTTTAGGAGACCCACTGCCTGGGGGGTTGGCTGAGGTCTCAGGAGCGTTGTTGGCCGGTGGTGGAGTCGGAGCCTCAGGGGCGCCTTCTTGTGTCCGCGGTGCCCCATCTGGTGACGGGGTACCACATTGTGAGCCCTTGACCAGGCACTCCTCCCTCAGTGCCACCAGTGCTGCGGTGGCTGAGTGAGGCGTGGCGGCCAAGTAGAGCACCAGGGGCTCAAGGGGACGTGGCGCCACCATCACCGGCGGGCTGGTGAGGTACTTCTTGAGGTCTTGGAAGGCTGCGTCAGCCTCCGGAGTCCACTTGAACGGTCCTTTCCTTTTCATCAGCTTGAAGAATGGGAGGGCGCGTTCTCCCAACTTGGAGATGAAACGCCCCAGCGAGGTCACGCAACCTGCCAGCTTCTACATCTCCTTGAGGGTCTGCAGCGGGCTCATCCTCTCTATGGCCTTGACTTTCTCCGGGTTGGCCTCGATCCCTCTGTGCGATACCAAGAAACCTAGCAGCTTGTCGGATGGGATGCCGAACACACATTTCTCCGGGTTGAGTCGCAGATCCACCTTGCGCAGGCTGGCAAATGTTTCTTCCAGATCTTCAATAAGGGTTCTTGCCTCCCGAGACTTCACCACTATGTCGTCTACGTATGCCTCTGCATTCCTCCCGAGCTGCCGGCCCAGAGCGATGTGCATCAGCCGCTGGAAGGTTGCTCCGGCATTATGCAGCCCAAATGGCATGCAGGTGTAGCAATACACCCCGCATGGAGTCAAGAAAGCTGTCTTCTCAACATCTTGCACCGCCATCTTGATTTGGTGATAGCCCGAGAAGGCGTCCAGGAAGCACAGCAGGTCACACTCAGTGGTGGAGTCGGCGATCTGATCGATACGCGGAAGCGGAAAGGGGTCTTGAGGGCAAGCCTTGTTGAGGTTAGTAAAGTCGATGCACATACGCTCCTTTCCGCCCTTCTTGGAGACGATAACCGGGTTCGCCAACCATTCTGGGTACTGCATCTCCCGAATGACACTAGCCTCTCGCAGCTTGCGGGTCTCTTGAACGATGAATGACTGCTTCTCTGTGGACTGCCGCCGCGCCTTCTGCTTCACTGGTCGTGCATTGGGCCACACCCTCAGGTGATGCTCGATTATTCCCCTTGGGATCCCAACCAAATCCATGGGCTCCCATGCGAACACTTCCTTGTTTGTGTGCAAGAAGTCGACCAACGCCTTTTCTTGATCTGGAGGGAGGCTAGCACCTATGGTGAAGGTGCCACCCAATGCCCCGTCTTCATCAACCGGCACCTGCTTCGTCTCAGCCCGATCTTGAGAGAACAGCTGCTTCTTCTTCGCCGACGCAGCCCCCGCAGTCACCCCCCACTCGGCCAGCGCAGCACTCATGGCGGTCAGGGAGGAGCACGCCGACTCGGGCGCAAAGCGAGGCGCCCAGCGAAAGGTCGCACCATCCTCACCACCTCATGTTGGCGCTCCTGAGTTTCCCATCACTTCACCCGATGGTGAGGCTCCCGAGGCCCACTCGCCCCACGAGGAGCGGGGCACCATTGGCGCCTCGCCCTCATCGAGCACCCAGTGTATTTCGTCAACACTATGCTGCGTGATGCGCACGCTACCCCATGCAACAGAAGCTACTGCACATGCTCCTTGTCGCCTCTAGCAAGCTGCGTCACTATTTCCAAGGCCACCGCATCAAGGTCATCTCCGCGTACCCCTTGGAGAAGGTGCTCTGCAGCCCCAACGCCGCTGGAAGGGTGGTAGAGTGGAACATCTACCTTCAAGCCTTCTAGCTGGAGTTCAGCACCACCAGGGTCATCAATGGCGTGGCCCTCGCTGATTTCGTGGTGGAGTGGACCGATGCTCCCGACCAGGGGCTGGCCAAAGGCCAATCCCTCACACCCAGTGATGAGGCGCCTGAGGGCTGGGTCATGCACTTCGATGGTGCCTTCGCGCGGCAGGGCTGGGGGGCTGGAGTCGTACTCATCACACCGACCAAGGACAAGCTCTACTACACCGTGCATCTTTGTTTTCAGCATGGTGAAAAGGTCTCCAACAACATCGCGGAGTACGAGGGCCTAATTGCCGGCCTCAGGGCCGCGGCCGCCCTGGGGGAGGTGCCTCACCATCAAGGGCGACTCCCAGCCCCTCGTCAACTTCTCCAACAAGGAGTACAAACCTAAGGACGAGCACATGGAAGCTTACCAGGAGGAGGTACGTAAAATTGAAAAGTGTTTCCTAGGTTTGGAATTGCAGATACTGCTACCTCTACGTCGCCATCGACAAGTGCACCAAGGGGGCGGAGTTGGAGCCCATGCGCATCATGCCCACCGGCTCAGCCATCAAGTTCATCAAGGGCCTCGTGAGCCGTTTCAGTGTCCCCAACCATATCATTACTGACAATGGCTCTCAGTTCACAAGTAACCTTTTTAGGACATATTGTGCTAACCTTGCAACGCAGATATGCTACAGTTGTGTGGCACACCCAGGGAGCAACGGCCGGGCCGAGCACGCCAACATGGAGGTCTTGAGGGGCCTCAAGACAAGGAGCTTCAAGAAAAAGCTCATAGCCTGCGGACAGGGTTGGCTCGGTGAGCTTCAGTCCGTGTTCTGGTCCATCCGCACCACTGCGACTAAAACCATCGGCAACACCCCGTTCTTCATCGTCTACGGGGCCGAGGCGGCCCTCCCGCACGAGGTCAGGCATCGCTCCCCGCGCATCATGGCATTTGACAAGGCGCGTCAGGATGCCGCGCGGGGGACAGACCTCGTGCTCGGGGAGGAGGAACGCTGCCGAGCCTCGCTCCGCACGGCAGGTTACCAGCAGGCGCTGCAGCGCTACCATGGACGCAGCATTCGCTCCCGAACACTCGAGGTCGGGGACCTCATCCTGAGGTGGGTCCTCTCCAGGGAGGGCCTCCACAAGCTTTCGCCCATGTGGGAGGGCCCATTCAGGATCACCCGCGTCTCCAGGCCCGGCGTCGTACGTCTAGAGACGTAAGACGGGGTCCCCATCCAGAATGCCTGGAACATTCAGCACCTTCGCGAGTTCTACCTGTGACACTCTCACATAATAATGAGTGGGCCTGTACATGCTCCGCAGTCTCCTGAGTGCTGCCCCTGAGGCTCACGGGGGCTCCCACCCACGTCCAAGTGGAAGCCCCATGCTCCAATCTGGCGGACGACATGGTCTTTCAGCGACTCTGCCCATGCCTAGTGGAAGCCCCATGCTCCGCGCTGTCGGGAAGACTAGAAAACTAGTATAGGCGCCGGACGTGGCCGTTCTTTGCTTTCTCTTGTAACCCAAATTTGCTATTTCTTGGAATGAAATTTGAAGTTCTCTCATCTTTATTCGAAAAAGGGGGGAATTTTCCTTTTTCTTCTTGTAGTACTTCCTCTCTCGATTTCCATCTTTGCGAAGTATGGCGGCCGCTCATGGCTCCCTCCGTCGTGTCCTGCGAGCAGGGGCTGGGCACGGTGTGTATGCCTGAGCCAGCTTAGGATGCGCTAGCAGCAAGCCTGCTCATGCGCGCACCTCGCCAAGACCTTGGCTTAGCCTGCGCTAGTGGAAAGCCCTCTCATGCGTGCACCCCGCCAAGACCTTGGCTACCGAGTCCTCGCGCGATGTTCTTGAGCGCGCCATCGCCCCCCCCCCCCCCCCGACCTCAGGAGCGCTCACCTCCTGGCCTTGCCGGGCGACGGTCCGCCCTCGCTCGGGGGATCCAGAATCAGGATGATCGACAGTCACGGTCTAGCTCATCAACAATAAACCCTACATAAACCGCGCCCCGGTGCCACGCGGGTGGCATACCCCTCGAGGCTCCAGACCTATCGGGTCACAAAAAGGAAGACCCCCGCCCCCCCCCCAACAAGCTCTCGAGGCCGCTCCGATGCCCTAACCGCGTCGTCACGAGGAAGGGACTTACATGAGTTCCATGGCTCCGGAGGAATCCTCCCCCATTACACAGGAACCTGCCAAGGGTCATAAACGCACCAAGCTAAGTTATCCTAATCGCAACGGTTTTGATCAGTAATGATATAAATGCTGGAACATAAGTGTCGCAGTTCATTACACACCCTCGCGGGGCCTTTTCCATAGTTCTTAATGCAGGAGATAAAAGATGAAGAGGCAGCCTCCTGAGGACTGCTGCTCCTAGGGCATGGCTCCACCACCGCCCGCACTTAATTGAAGCCCTCCTCCTGCTTGACAGGGGAACGGTGGTGAGGCGGCTCAATGTCCTCCTGAGCAGGAGCAAGGCGGCATGGCGGCTTGCCACCCTCCTGGGTCCGGGTGTTGCGACGGGGCGGCTCATCGTAGTCGTCATCGCTCGAGCTTCCCCTGGAGGAGGCGCCGCTGCTGCCGGACATGCAGCGGCCAAGGGCAAGTTCACCACCAAGGACGTCGCTGCCATGCTGGCCATCGTCATCGGAGGGGCAGTCGCTGTCATCATCGTCACCTTCTGGGAAGCACCCCAGGCGACTGCTGTCCTCCCCGAAGATCTTGACAAAGAGCGTTACCGCCCCATCGTACTTGAAGTGGAGGGTGTGCCTCCCATTCAGGCCACGGGCGCGGGCAAACGACTACCATCCATGGGTTAGAAACGCGTGGACGATGGAGGTGACCTCGACCTGCGCCCATGAGGACCCGTTGCAGTAGCCATCAGGCTGCAGCCATAGCGCAACTGGTCCCACTGCCAGCAGCTCCTCCACGAAGGAGGTTGGAAGCAAAAGCTAGGTGCCAGGAGGGCCTTCCACCCGCACGATGAACTCGTGGGCCGTGTCGATCGAGCGGGCGCGCGGGCGCGGTGGCCGGACGGCCACGGCGTGCCTTCCCTCTTGGCCGCGGCTGCTGGGACCCCCGCAGCCGCCCCCCGCCGGAGAGGCCCTTTCCCGGTTGCTGGCGCAGGTGCAGGCCAACAGAGACGGGTGCCCGCGCCCCCATGACGACGCCGCCGGTGCGGCCGCAGACTTGCAGGGACGGCCGCGCCCCCTCTTAGGTGGCGGCACCCCTTGCCCCTCCTAGAGGTCCTTGCCTTTCTCTTCAGCTGAGAACCTCCTCACTGGTGCCCTGGCACCTCTCTCCCCTCGCCCTTTTATAGGTGAAAGAAGGCTAACTGGCACCCTTCCACGTTCTGAGAGATGATGGTGCTGCTGCCTGCACCAGGCTGCTGTCAATTCGGGGCAGTTGCCGAGGTGAACTGGGGAAGCGGAGGCGTCTGCACCCCGTCCAGCGCCACGCGTCAAGTCTGGCCCGCAGGCAGTTGGGGCCCGCGGCGCTTCCCCTTGCCCCTTGGCTCCACCTTGAAGCCAGCCCAAGCGTGCCTTGGGCCCGGGGGCTACTGTCGGCATTCTGGGAACCAGGGTACTCAAATCTGCCTACCTGTGGCCCATGGCGTGGCTCCATCGACGGCCTGGTATGGCCCAGCGGCAAGGCCTTCAAGACAAGACCCTCGTGAGGGCCCCGCCTCGCGAGGTGGACGACACCAAGACCTCCAAGGGAGCGGCCTCCTCAGGCTACCTCCCGAGGAGCGAAGATTTCTATGCAGGTACCCAGCCTCCTGAAGCTACGATGACGTGAGCCATGACGACCATGGCCAGGTGGGCACCAGCGAGCGCAGAGGAGGCAGTTTCCCTTTCGTTGCTAAGGGAACAAGGACAAACATGGCTACAAGACCAAAGGTTTCCATTCTGGTGCTACAAGATCACAGGCTCGGCAGGACGGAGGTCATCACCGAGCCCACCACTGCGTCACGACCAGAAGCTTTGCAGGAGAAGACCACCTTTCGTCAGGATTAGATGTACTTCTTGTCCCCTTTCAAATTGGTCGTTGTGGGATCCCTTCCCGCCAACGTTTTGGGGGAAGAGGACCAAGGCCGCTATAAATATAGGCTAGCCACCACCGTAGATGGGAACGACCAGGGATCAGATCCTTTCCACCCTCTCCACCATAGCCCTCATGAAGCTGTTCATCCATTGTACTTGTTCTACCTTAGCCCCTTGTGAGGCCAATCCACCTGAAAATAGGAGTAGGGTTTTACACCGCAAGGTGGCCCGAACCCGGGTAAACTGCCATGTTCATCTTCTTCCCTGCTCATGCAAATCCGACGAGGCTAGGCTGTAGGGTGGCAAGCTTGAGACTTGAGAGGTTGAGATATTCGCACACACCCTAGAGTTTGAACCTTCTTGGGTCTGCGGAGCCCTGAATCTGACACTATCTTTATTCATAAACATGTAGGAAATATCATCATACATGATTGCCTCTAGGGCATATGTCCAACACTAGTGAGCCTGCCGTCCTGGTCTTCTTGCACCAATGTGGCAACCTTTGGGGATTGCTTTGGGAACCGACGCGCTGTCCTTGCTCCCTTAGCATGAAAGAGGAAAGCCTCCTTATCCGCGCTGGCTGGTGCCCTTCTGGCTCCGCTCATTGCCACGCGCGTCACCCACATGGAAACACAGGGCTGCACGACTGTTTTAGCCAACCCTTGACCTGCAGGTCTCCGTGGGGGGCCTCGGGAAGCAGCCTCGGGCCACCTCGCGAGGCGATTGAAGACACCCGATGATGCGCCCCTCACGAGGCGGAGTCCTCGCAAGGGCCTGGCTCATGAAGTATGAAGGTGGGCCGGCTTGGGCCCCTTGGTAGCGCCGCACACTGGGCCGCAGGCAGACAGGCCTAGGTACCCTCAGTCCCAAGGGCCCGACCATAGCCCCCAGGCCCGCGGCATGCACAACTCCACCCGTTGAGGAAGGGGGAGAAATGACGCGGGCCCCAACCGCCTATGGGCCAGGCTCAACGCATGGCGCATGACGGGGCGCGAGATGCCCCACTTTCCCATGATGCCTCGGCAACTGCCCGGGCTGACATAAAGCCTGGCGAGCGCTGCGCGGGGCCATCATTGCTCCGAAGGAGAAGGGGCATGAACCGGCATCCTTCAAGTGCTACATAAGGACAATGGTTTGGACCCCTTGGCCCATCTCCATCTTCTCGCTTCTCCATCTCCACCCGTCATTGCTGTAGCCATGGCGCCCTTGAGGAGGTTCTCCATTGCTGAGATAGGGAAGGTGATGTTGGAGTAAGCGGAGCTGCCGAAACCAGCGAGGGAGCGAGGCCGCCCTTGCAAGTCCACCGCCATGCCCGGAGTGCCTCCCCCGGGACGCGGGCATCCTCCATTGGCGGCCTACGCTAGCTCAGGCTGCCGTGGAAAGAACTCGTCCCGTGGACGCGGGCGCAGGGGCTAAGGTGGCCACGGCCGAGAAGGAAGGGACGGTGCAGCCGCCCGACCGCCCCGAGCGTGGAGCCACTCCATCGACTCGGCCCGCGAATTCATCCTGGGGATGGACTGCCAGGCCCGGACCTATGGTTGTAGCCAGAGGGCTGCTGCAACGGTGCCTCCTGGGTGGCGACCGAGTTTACCTCCCCAGGCTTCATGTTCCTGAAGAGAGGGTGCAAGTCATTCACCCTCGCCCGAGGCTTGAAGGCGGGGGCAAGTGCTCCACTTCAGGTATGACAGGGCCGCCACGCTCTTCGTGAAGATCTTTAGGATCGCCGGCTGCCGCCTGGGCTGCTGCATGGAGCGCGACAGTGGCAGCAGTAACATCACCTCCTCCGGGGGGGGTGGAGGCGACGACGACTCCAACGACTCCCCATGCCCCCGCATCAAGGAGGAGGACTCCGACTAGGTCCAGGCGGCGCCAGAGTAGGTGCCCTGGGGGCGGTGGCCTTCGCGAGGAGGTTTCCTTTTGTTTTTATTCCTGCATCAAAACAACATGGTCCCCGTGGGGGTGTGTAAGAAACTCTGGCACTTGCGCCTTATCCTTAATGCTTTTGTGGTTCGCGATTAAGTATGATCATGGCGCTTCTTGTTTAGACTTGGCCCCTTCTGCGCGATTGCATTAGTGCTCTGCATCACTAGGACCCAGCCCCGAGCAAGCCTCAGCCATCGCTGGTATGTCAGGTCGCGATGCCTGGGACAAGGCACGAGGTGAGGGGCCCGAGGTCCGGTAAGAGCTCCCGAGGCGTGATGCTCCTGGTCCCCTTTGACGTGCAAGAGGCTCACGCGAGAGAAGAGGTTTCCCCCTTGGACGAGATCGCGAAAAGAAAGAATGTTATTTAGAAAGATTTCCATGCCGCGTGAGTCGGTCAACTTAGCTCTTGGTGGCGCGGTGTAGATCGGCCACGACTCATGTGAAGTCCTTGCGACGCGAGGGCGTGTTTTTTCAAAGTTTGGCTTTCTGCCCATCTTCTATCTCTCATAAGTCAATACAGGCTCCGCGAGGGGTGCGTGAAAAATTGATGCCCTTCGTGCCTTAACCAATGCCTTTGCATCTAAATTGCGAACTCCCCCCCCCCCTTGCTTCCTCACGAGGCTTGCCTCTATTTTTCTTGATTGCAAAAATGCTCTACTTCCTTAGGACCTGGCCCTCGAGGGATGCTCAGCCACCACTGGTATGTCAGGTCGCGATGCCTAGGACAAGGCCAGGGGTCAGGGCTCGAGAGCCAGTAAGAGCTCCCGAGGCATGGTGCTCAGGAGTCGCCCTTTTAACGTGCAAGCGACTTACGCGAAAAAGAGGAGACATGCCTCACGAGGATCATAGGGAGGAGGGATCTCAACCTGCAACAACGCGCCACATAAGGTAGTTGTACTTAGTTTTTCGTGGTAGGCGACGTGGTCCTAACCGTTGCCCGCTCGACGCTGGGCCTCCTGAGGCTATGCAAGGTGTTATTCGTACAACGTCCGAGCGCCTAGCTCCTGAAGCCTCTGCATGCTGACAGCTTACAAGGTATAGGGGGCGATGCACTAAGGACCTGCTGAGGTGACGTGCATGGGGCCTGCCCGCGAGTCAAAGCTCGATCACTTAGGTTTATCAGCATTGCAGAGATGGACCCGAGCACAGGCGCCATGCCAATAGCCCCCGCTCATGGGATGGTCAAGAGGAGAGCTGCAGGCACACAGAGCCCCAAGGAGTGGCGCCTCCAAATGTGATGCAGAATGAAGCATGAAGTTTAAGCAAGAAGAGTAAACTCATGAAAACACAACTGGGTTTGGTACACAACCAAAAAGCAAGGCGGCTACAGGGGCTGGTCCTAAATAGCCTGAGGATGATGCAGCCCACGGGGCGCCCTCAATTGAACGAACCAAAAAGTCACATGGCGATGATGATGCTGCAAGAACGTCGGGGCGGTCGGTGAAGCGTGCTGCAAAGGTTTGCCTCTCAGGGTCCTGCTAGCTCCTAAGGCCCTGGAAGCTCATGAGGAACCGAAGCCTCACGAGACGCCAACACGAGCCGCGTGAAGCGCTGGTAGGTGGCACACAAGTTCAGCAGACCAAAGGGCATGCAGACGTAGTTGGTGACGATGCCTCTGCTCCGGCCAACGCACGACGGCCGTCCTGAGAACTGGCCGTGTTGAGGCCCGGGATGTTGACGCACACGCGCAGCTCGCTGCCTGTGTCGGGAGCGGCAGCTGAGTCGGCAGGCCACGCCGAGCGACGCTTGCCACGCATGGCCCAAGCCTCCTACAACTTGTGGATCTCCTGGGTGATGAACTCTTGTGCTCCTGGCGCCTGGCACCGTGCTCCTTGCTTGCGGGGGGGCGCATCAAAGCATGCCTTAGAGTGGTGCCCGAGCACCTCATGGTGCCTTCTTCGCCTCAAGACAACTCTTGGGGAGGAGCTGCTTCTTGTTTGCGAGGTCGGTCTCAGGAGGGACTATGCCATTCTCGCCGTCAGAATTCTCAGCCGTGGCGGCCCGGTGTTGGTGTCAGAACCGGCGGATCTCGGGTAGGGGGTTCCGAGCTGTGGATCCTAGATCAATGGGGAACAAGGGACTAGGTACACGATGTTTACCCAGGTTCAAGCCCTCTCTAAGAGGTAAAACCCCACATCCTGCTTGATTATCTTGCTTGTGTATATGAGGATTACAGAGTAAATCTACCACGAGATCAGATGAACTAAACCCTAACTAGTAGGATGATGGTTGTTTTTCTGGGCTCTACGGACTAAACCCTCAGGTTTATATAAACACCAGGGGTGCTAGGGTTACACATGGTCGGTTACAAGGGAAGGATAAACATGACGAATCTTCTTATCTTGACTTGGAGGACACACCAAGGCACCAAAAAGCCTCCTGTCCGGATACGGGGTCCCCACTTATGTTCGGCCTCCAAACATTGACATCACGACCTAATAGTCTGGCCCCAAGAGATAGTCCAGTACACCGAAGACCCTCTAATCCAGGACTCCCTCAGTAGCTCCCGAACTTGCTTCCAACACCGGTGCTTCAACATGTCTTGAGATCTCGATATACCTAATGCCTCCGGCTTGCAGGGTGAGTTCCTCTCCTTCTTTATGTTCGGCTCCGTCTTCTTTCACCAAGTTCCCAAAGCTTTTTGAGCTAGAATCCGGCCATGTGCTAACCAGGTAGTGTTTAGAATCCAAGCTGCAGATATTACTAAACCTCGAAGGCCAACCGCCCAAGTGTGAAGAATAGCCTGACAACTTTTCGACGAAGGGTCACACCCGGTCATATATATCGATCCGTTGTAAAAACTCAATTCGTGATTCGAGGCAGCGGTTGTATTGGAACGTCCCATCAAGGTGGAGATCGTGCCCTTTTCTAAGGGATGTGATCAACGATTTTAATTTCTCCATTCGTGTATAATTTCGTGATAATATCGGGAAGTGGCGAGGCCTGTGGCGCTGTTAAAGGACTGTTGGCATTCACAGCAGTTTATAAAAGAGAGACAACCACCGCTTATTTGGGCACACCATGTCCTTCCTCTTGCCATTGCTTTCCCCATCAACAGAGCTCTAGCGCCCACAAATTTTCTCTCCTCAAGCACTCCTCCCCCGCCGCTCCCCAGAACCAACCATGGCCGGATCAGGTGCAGGAGGCAAGTGGGAGGCCTCCAACGTTACCAACGACGACATCAAGGACTTGAAGCGCGCCGGTTACCTCGCGGCCAGAGTACCTCACTGGGCCCTAGAGGAGGGCCAGGACGTCCCTACGCCTCGACCAGGCGAGAGGGTGGTGTTCATCCCTCACTTCATCCGAGGGTTGGGCTTTCCGCTGCACCCTTTCGTTAGGGGGCTCATGTTCTTCTACGGGCTGGATTTTCATGATGGGGCCCCGAATTCCTTCCTCCATATCTCGGCCTTCATCGTCATCCATGAGGCCTTCTTGTGAGTCCGTCCACACTTCGGCTTGTGGCTAAAGGTTTTCAACATCAAGTCGAAGATAGTCGACGGCCGGCAGGCGGACTGCGGCAGGGCCATGATTAGCAAGCTTCCCCGGGTTGAGTGGTCGGAGGGCATGTTCATCGACACTGTCAAAATTTGGTAGGAGTGGTTCTATATCATAGAGCCACGGGATACGGCCTGGACGGCGGCTCCCGAATTCAGATCCTGTCCCCCAGCGAGGCTAACCTCATGGACCAAGAAGAGTCCCGACTGGGGATCTATGACGGACATGGAGATGCGGCAGAAATGCATCTCCAATATGATAAAAGTAGGTGCTCGGCTGGCCAACATGGTCCAAGTGATGCTCTACCACCGCCTCCTCCCCTGCCAACAAAGGGCCGCCCCAATGTGGTCCTACGAGCTAACAGATCCGGCCACCATATAGTATTTCTATGACACCACCCACGACAAGCTATGGAAGACGCTGTTTAAGCCTTAAAAGGCGTGGCCGGACAAGAAGGAGGAGCTCGGCCTTGATGCCGAGCACCCCCCGAAGGAGGTAGCAGAGCTTTATCTGTTTTATAGTCCGGATGTTGTTTTTTTGGTACAGGAGAGTTAATCCCCATTTTATCATTTCTACAGGGCTGGCTTGAGAAGGCCAAAAAGATCGACAGTCCGGCCCCGCTACCCGAAGATCCCTGGTCATCCCAGCTAGAGGAGATGCTGACCGTGGCACCATACAAGGCACCCGAGAAGAGGGAGAAGAGGAAGAAGGATGAGCCGGAGGCCAGGGAAGGCCTCCAGCCAATGAAGCCTCCGAGTAGCAAATTTGGTGACACCCAGACTCCCTCCGCCCAGGAGGGACAGGAGGAAGAGGAGGAGGAGGAGGGCGGCTCCTCTCGTTTGAAAAAGAGAGCGACATCGCAGGACGCTGAGGAGGAGTAGCCCCCTCATGTCCTAAAGAAGGAGCCCCGGCCCAAGCTGATCCTGCCTGATGACAGTTCGGACTCTGATAAGGAGTCTATGATGACCGAAGAGGTTCCAGAGAGGAACCCAAGGGTTAAGCCCCCTGCCAAAATGTACGAATTTGGACGCTCCTCAAGTGTTTCTTTTGATATTACATTGTTGACATCATGTGTGCCCTTTTACGTTACAGCCCACTGCATGCCGACCCTGGTGACCAGGCCTCAGAGGGGACTTCCCCACCAGCTGAACTGGTGGAGAGCGGGTCTGCATCGTGCTCCACGCCCTCTCCTGTCGTCGGGGAGACCGAGGAGGTGCTGTCCCAAAGGACCCCTCTCAGCCCGGACACGGGAGGTGGTGGCGACGAAATTATGGCCGAGTTTAACAGCTCGGTCCCTAAAGATTAGGAGGAGGGACCCCTCCTTGTGAACAAAGAGGGGAGCTCGGTCAATCTGAGCCTTCCGAGAAGACGGTCTCGGAGCCCCCAAGGCCCTCGGAAGCGTCGATTCCGCCTTCCAACGGTGGAGGAGCCAGGGCCCCGCCGCCAGCACCGAATACTGGCGACCGAGTTGTGGCTGGGTTGACGGAGGTGATGGAGGAGGCTTTGAACAACTCCTCCATCATTGTGGAGCACCGCGCCTTAATGGGCGTGGTGCTGCAAGGTATTCGGTCCGTTAACAGCGGACTGAAGGAAGCCTTTGGTGGTCTCCTGACGGGCTTCGAGGTAAGCCATGTAATGTCCCTTTCATGAAGAGAATATTTTGAACAGGATTGTACATCCCATGTAGATAGCAGCCCATGAGACTTTGTTAGGTTGAGAAGAAACCTGGCAGAGGATCAAAAAATCATGAAATCGGGAGTCTGAACTATGTGTTTTTTTGTTATTGTGGGCCTCGTCTCTTGCGGCGTATGCTAATGCCGCGGCACTAGATGAGATGAATCGGAAGCTCAAGAGCTCCAATGAAGAGCTCGACCTCGTCAACAAGCGATTTGACAAGGTGCAAGGTGATTCCAGTCAAGACTTTTCGTTTCTTTTATTTATCAAGGTGTTCGGGATTAGCCCTAAGCAAAAAGGTGTTCGATTATGTGTGCAGCTGCCACCATGGAGGTTGAGGGCCTTAGGGCCGAATTGTAGAAGGCCAAGGAGGCGGCGGCCAAACACAAGGCGGTGGCTAATCGAGCGGCCGTCGAACTCAAGACGGTGAAAACCGTTAGTGAGAAGCACGAGGCGAGAGTGGCCGAAGTGCAGCAAGAGCTCAAGGATGCCATCACTAAATGTGAGGACCTTGACAAAAAAAATAAGGGTCAAACTACCGAACTGTCTAAGATAGGGCAGGAGATCCGGGAGGCAAGGACGGAGGCGCGAGGCGCCCGGGAGGAGGTCCGCCAAGTGAAGCAGATTGCAGATGGTAAGCCGTACTTACTGCAAAGTATATTTCGTGGTCAGACATTCACGTTGCTCACATGAGTCTAGTGTTCTTCAGGCATGTTTGTGGAGCTTCCGAGGAGTGTGACGGATGCGGCAAGGTACTATGCAGCTCAGGAGGGTGATGCCGAACACAGATTGTTCTGGGCGCAGTTCCAAGCGCACGAACACCCTCGCCTCCTTAGCAACCAGATGAAGCAGCTAATGGAGCTGCATCGGATGGCAGAGCCAGCCATGACGGACCTCTGTGTCTGGCTGTGGCCCGCAGAGCCCATACTGAGCAGTTACTTTGGCCTAGGCAGAAGCTGCGTGACATGTCCTCCCGGGTTAACGCTGTGAAGCGCTCCACCTGCATTGAAGGAGCGCGGATGGCCTTTGCGAAGACCATGGTGCACTGGCCAAAGATCAAGCCAGTTGAGATGGCCACTAGCCCCCCGCCTGTTGGAAAGGAAAACCGCCATCTCGAGCAGTATTTCTCCGTTGTTATGGATGGTGCTCGGGCCATAGAGGACCAATGTCCCAAAGATGTAATCCTTGAGTAAACTTATCATGTAGTGACAATTAGACCTTTTGCTTAATGCGGCCCTTCATATGGTTATCATACTTCAATCTGTTTTAGTTTTATTTTGACTCCCGTGCGGTCGTTTTGAATCTGAAAGTTGCCACTCGTCGGCTTTAGCCCCCATGTAGATGCTACGAGGGGTGTTTCGCCCTCCGCACTATGATCCTTAGCCGACGTCTCGGTGCCCGGATGCAGTAGTGTGTGAGGGGAACAAGGAAATTAGACTATGCGGCGTTATTACCTTCACATAGCCATAGGAGCTTGACTGTGGGGGTTGGTTACTAGCCCCCAGTGTGATATTCAGGAGACACAAACCTTCGTGTTACTCAGCATAATTGCCAACAATTTTTAGTTCAATACTTGTCAAAGGATCGCCGACCGGTTCTCGCTTATTATGACAGTCAATTTTTGGCATTCTCCCCGGACTAGCCGAGAGTACAATCACAGTGGTTCTCCCTTTACCTTCTTAGCCGAACGAGTGGAACATAAGGAGGTAAGCATAGGAGCCTGGCAACCCAACTATTGACCAAAGACATCATTCGGAACTGATGCATATAATTCAATACCTGAGATGCCGATCACGCAAAGAAAGAAAAGGTGTCGGACTTGAGGCATAGGGCGAATATTATGGTGAAGCCCCCGGTATTTTACTTGATTATTGCCTGAAGGAACAATTGTGCCAAACTAGCTTATAGTAGCGTCGAAGAGCAAAAGAGAGGTGCAATAGAAAAGACTGCTAGAGGACCGCAAAAATTGGTCTTTATTACAAAAGAGCTCATGACGTGTATCCGTATGATTCGAACTGCCGAAGCATTTGTTACAGGCACTTTATAAGAAATAAAAAAGTTTTACAGATGAAATGTTTACACAAGGCCTTGAAGCGTGGGGTTGATATCCCTATTGTGCCCTGCTGCATGTCTGCGCCTTTGCTTCCATTGGGGAAAGAACTCCGTAGAGGGGGTGAAGGTCGGCTGACGGGCCCTTGACTAGGAGCCGTGAGAGGTCGCCGAGCTATTCTAGCTTAATGTCGTACTATTCCCTAGGTGTATGTCGGAGTAAATGACCATGGGTAGCCCCATCAGCTCCCTTTGGTATTTGAAGACATCGGGGTAGGTTGCGCCCCTCAAACATCAAGGACAAAGGACCGCCTTCTTGGGGCCGGCTGGTCCAAGCAGCCGGTTGCCAGGAGGCGTCGGAGTTCACAAGACGGCCATGAAGTGGGCCGACTCCTAGCAGGCGGCCTCCTGGGAAGCCGGGTCCTAGCAGGCGGCCCCTCGCGCTCTCAAAGTCAACGCCAACATAAACATGATGAGAAGGGGCATGGCTACAGTACAAGCCTGCCACCCCCAAATCCAGGGCAGAAACGTGTCCACAGTACAGCGTACCAAGCAGGCATCCTGCGCCCAACGCGGGACTATTGCCATGCCGCCCATGACATCACCCATGGCAGAGGAAGCCATGCTCCCACGACAGACGGCCAGTACGGCCCGCAGGCGGCGGGCCCTACCTGTCCGTGAGAGGCCAGAGGGCGGCGAGCCCAGACCAGTTGGCTCAGTGGGAGGTCGGCTCCTAGCTGGCGGCCCTCCCCCTCCCTTGAAGTCCGTGCGCCATTAACCAGATGCGACGGGGTGTGGCTACAGTGAGCCCCCACCAAGCGGTGGGACTGTATCCACGCTCCCCCTAACGAGGCCTTCATCATCAGGGGCAACGCTACAACATAAAGCAGTCAACGTGGCCCGCAGATGGTGGGACCTACCTGTCGGCTGAGATAGCGGCAGTCGGCGGACCCACCAGGCGGTGTGCCCCAGCGGTCAGCGGAGAAGCCGGCAACCAGTGACGCTGACCGCCGGGTCCCGCATCTGGCCAGATTACCGTTGTACCCCTGGGGGGTAGGCCTATATAAACCCCCCAGGTCACCCCATGCAAGGGGTTGGGACTTTGGAGGATACTTCGGCCGAGCACCCGAATCACCATACACACACATAGAGATAGTGGAGCAGAGCTAGCCTTGCCCTTCTTCCTCCTCTAGCCAAAACAGCTCAAGGAGCAAGCTTGTAGCTACTTGTTGAGGTAGTGATCATGAGGAGACCCCGCAGAGCAGGACTAGGGGTGTTATCTCCTAGGAGAGCCCCGAACCTGGGTAAGATTCGCAAGCGTACGCGGTCTCGCTCACTCCCACTTCTAGAGCCCGGTGACGTACTTTTTTCCCCATCCACGATAAGCCACCCCCTAGCATATGTTGCACGACATTCCCGACATTTGGCGCCCACCGTGGGACTAGGTGCACCGTCATCCGGAAACACGTTCTGGATGGGAACCCTCTTCCTCCCTGGCGAGAGCAGCCAGCCCTGTACGCCCGATGGCATTTGTGCCGACACGCTACGCGGCATGGAAGTTGCTTGCACCGTAAGCAGCCTCGCTGATCTCATCGGCGGGATCCGCCTCTCCGATGAGCCCGCACTCGACACGGGCGCAGCTAGCTCCGAGAGTTGCCTCGTTAATCTTCTCGGCAAGCTTCACATCGCCGACGATCCGGTCTCCGATCCGGAGTCCGTCGGCTCCACCGACCTGCTCGTCAACATGGTCATCGACGCCGACGCCACGCTTTCTGATGCCTTTCCCGGTGACGTGGTGATCTTCGACGACCCACTCCCTGCTGCAGACAGCAGCGCCTACACCAGCACCGTCACCGAGGTGCTGGTCATCAGCCACGACGGAACCTCCGACCAGGCCGGCCTGGACCCATTGCAGGCGGCAATGCGGGACCTCTCCGCTCCTGTAGCACCCGGTGCGAGCGATGAAACGCTGGAAGCATGCCGTATCGCACTTCTCGACAGCGCCAACAAGTTGGCGGCCATGAGACGCCTCACCGAGGCTTACCACCGCGAGATCGACCGCGCCGTCTGCGGCACACCGGCCGCTGGTGAACCCAGCCGTGCGGGCACGGTCCGGCAGCGTGGCGTGGCCATCGCCAGCATGTTGGGGGCCGACCGCCCGGTCTACGCCACGCCAATGGAGAACTTGCACGCTGCCCTGGCGGCGGCAGACGAGCTCGATCGCCTGGAGGGCGACGAGCATCGCTGCATGATGGAGCGCGTCCAGCAGCTCATCGACGCGGCCGCCGCACAGCAAGAAGCTGGCCGCCGCATGGTGGAACCCGGCTTACAAGCCGGGAACCTTCCCCCTTGCCGAGAGCACGACGCGACCTCCCGGACGCCGACAGACAGCGCCCGCGATAGAGGAGAGCCAGAGCCGCTTGCTAGCCGCAGCTGCACCCGCATCTCCATCGAGCGCGACCAAGACAGCCGCCCACGAGCAGTAGAACGGCGGGACGGTCGTCAGCCCCCCCCCCCACGCAGGGAGAGGCGCGCCTCCCCGCCGCCTGTTGAGCATCCGACTCTCGGGCGACGGCCGGGCCCCCGTGAAGGAGTCGGAGAGAACGACGCCCGCAACCGGATCGACCGCTTGGCTCGGTCCCTGGCGTTGGAAGAAGAAGATGCAATCGGTCCGCCTTGTTTCGGCCCCCAGATTCGTGACGAGCCCTTCCCCAAAGAATTCTCGCTCCCTCGGGACACTCCCAAGCACAACGGCTCTGTGAAGCCAGAAGATTGGCTGGTCGACTACTCCACTGCCGACAACATAGCGAACGACAACAAGCGTGTCACCGTGATGTATGTTCCGCTCATGCTCTAGGGCATGGCCCGGACATGGCTAAACAGCCTCAAGCCCTACAGCGTCAACAGCTGGCTAGACTTCACCGAAGTTTTCGTCCGCAACTTCACCAGCACCTACAAGTGGCCGCCCAAGCCTTGCCAGCTCTCCCTGTGCATCCAAGGCCCGATCGAGTCCACCCACGAATACTTAACGCGGTGGGCCGAACTACGCAACTCTTGCGAAGGGGTTCATGAGGTGCAAGCCATAGAATACTTCACTACCGGGTGCCGAGAGGGCACCCTACTCAAGCATCGACTCCTCTGCGACGAGCCGGCCATGCTCGACGAGCTGCTGATCATAGCGGACAAGTACGCCACTGTCGACTCCTCCATGAAGTCGGAGTTCCGAGTGGATGCGTCAGGAAAGATGCTCCGTCCGGCCCCTCAGACACCGGCTGGTGATCCCAGTCGGCGCCAACAGACAAACGACAACAAGTGCAAGGCCCAGCAGCCGGCTACCACCAGCCGGCAGGTGGCGACAGTCGAAGACCGGCAGCCAGAGGAGCAGCCCGGCCCCAAACGCCAGAAGGGCGGCAAACCTGCCTGGTTGCCCGCCTTCTCATTTGAGCAAACCCTCGATGCTCCCTGCAGGTTCCACAGTGACGCGAAGCCATCCAACCACACCACCCGGAAGTGCCACTGGCTCACCCGCATCGCCAGAGGCGAAGGACTGCCTCCGCCGCCTGCTGGCCCGCCGCCTCAGCCTCCCCAGCAGCTGGCGGTCCGACGAGCTGGCGCGATCCAAGATGAGTTCCCTGAAGAGCACGAAGCTTACGTCGTCTTCACCAGCGTGACTGACGACAGGCACAGCCAGCGTCAACAGCGCCGAGAAGTGAATGCTGTTGCCTCTGAAGCCCCAGAGTTCATGCACTGGTCGGAGAGGCCGATCAGTTGGAGCCGAGCTGACCACCCGGAGGTGATGCCTTCTCCGGGTTCCCATGCCCTAGTGTTGGATGCCACCTTTGCGACAGAGAGGCGAGCTGCTCGTTTCTCCCGAATTCTAATAGACGGCGGTAGCAGCATCAACATCCTCTACCACGACACCATGGAGAAGTTGTGCATCAAAGAGAAACAGCTCCAGCCCAGTCGGACTGTCTTCCATGGCATTGTGCCTGGCCTATCCTGCTCACCAATCGGCAAGATCAAGATACATGTCCTCTTCGAAGACAAGAATCACTTCCTCCAAGAGCCAATCTGGTTCGAGGTGGTTGACCTTGAGAGCCCCTACCACGCGTTGCTTGGCCGACCTGCTCTGGCCAAGTTCATGGCGGTCCCCCACTACGCCTAACTCAAGATGAAGATGCCGGGCACCAAGGGCATTATCACTATAGCCGGCGACTACCAGAAGTCTGCCACCTGTGCCACCGCCAGCAGTCGGCTGGCCGAGTCCCTTGTGATTGCTGCTGAGAAGCGGCTCCTTGACCGGGTTGTGGCCATGGCCGGCAAGCAGCTGGACCTGTCGCCATATCCCAAGGAGTCAGAAGCTCAGTGCTCTTTCCAACCGGCCAAAGAGACCAAGAAGATACCCTTAGATCCGGAGCACCCGGAGAAGTTCGCTATCATAGGAGCTCGCCTTGACAGCAAATATGAAAGCGAGCTCGTCGATTTCCTCCGTGAGAATCGGGACATCTTTGCATGGTCTCCAACGGACATGCCGGGTGTTCCGACGGATTTCGCCGAGCACAAGCTACATGTCAGAGCAGATGCAAAGCCAGTCAGGCAACCCCTCCACCGCCTGGCGGAGGAGAAGAGAGGAATTGTTGGTGAAGAGATAGCCCGGCTTCTAGCAGCCGGCTTCATTATGGAAGTATTCTTCCCAGAGTGGCTTGCCAACCCAGTCCTTGTACTGAAGAAGAACAACAAATGGCGCATGTGTATTGACTACACCATCCTCAACAAAGCTTGCCCAAAAGATCCGTTCGCCTTGCCCCGAATTGACCAAGTGATAGACTCCACAGCCAGATGTGAGCTGTTGAGTTTTTTGGATGCCTACTCAGGGTACTACCAGATCAAGTTAAGCCCAGCCGACCGCCTGAAGACCACCTTCATCACACCATTCGGAGCCTTCTGCTACCTGACCATGACATTCGGCTTGAGAAACGCCGGTGCCACGTTTCAGCGTTGCATGCAGAAATGCCTCCTCAAGCAACTTGGCCGAAATGCCCATGTTTATGTGGATGATATTGTGGTGAAGACAGAGAAGCACAGTACCCTCCTGGAAGACCTCAAGGAAACTTTTGATAACCTGCGCCGTTTTCAAATCAAGCTCAACCCAAAAAAGTGTGCCTTTGGAGTACCAGCCGGCCAGCTCCTCGGCTACCTTATCTCAGAGCGCGGCATAGAGTGCAACCCTGTCAAGATCAAGGCCATCGAGAGGATGGAGAGGCCCACCCGACTACGAGACATTCAGAAGTTCACCGGCTGCTTGGCATCCATCAGCCGCTTCATCAGTCGGCTAGGCGAGAAGGCTCTTCCACTGTACCAGTTGATGAAGAAAACCACTCATTTCGAGTGGAATGACAAGTTGGACGAGGCTTTCCTCCAGTTCAAGAAGATGTTGACCACGCCGCCCGTCCTGGCCGCTCCGGCTGCCAAGGAGCCCATGCTTCTCTACATCGCCGCCACCAGCCGGGTGGTCAGTACAGTCATGGTGGTAGAGCGCCGAGAGGACGGCAAGGCACAGCCAGTCCAGAGGCCCGTCTACTACTTGAGTGAGGTGATGTCAACCTCCAAGCAGAACTACCCCCACTACCAAAAGTTGTGTTATGGCGTGCATTTTGCCGCCAAGAAGCTCAAACCATACTTTCAAGAGCATCCTATCACGGTTGTCTGCACCGCCCCGCTCGCGGAGATCATAGGCAGCAGAGATGCATCGAGCCGGGTGGCCAAGTGGGCCATCGAGCTGGCCCACTACACCATCTTCTACCAGCCTCGCGCCGCCATCAAGTCCCAAGCACTGGCCGACTTCCTCATCGATTGGTCTGAGACCCAGTACCTGCCGCCAGCTCCAGACTCCACTCATTAGCGGATGCACTTTGATGGCTCGAAGATGCGCACCGGTTTGGGAGCCGGCATTGTCCTCACCTCTCCCAAAGGCGACAAGCTCAGATACACGCTGCAAATCCACTTTGCTGCCTCCAACAACATGGCCGAGTACGAGGCGCTAGTACACGGACTCCGGCTAGCCAAGGAGATTGGCATCCGCTGGATTTTGTGCTACGGCGACTCGGACTTTGTGGTCCAACAGTCGTCTGGCGACTGGGACGCCAAGGATGGAAACATGGCGAGCTACCGCTTCCTCATGCAGCAAATCAGCAGATATTTTGATGGGTGCGAGTTCCTTCACGTGCCATGGGCCGACAACGAGCAAGCAGACGCCCTGGCATGGATCGGCTCCACCAGGCAAGCCATACCAGCCGGCATGTCCCTTTAGTGCCTCCGCAAGCCTTCTATCAAGCCTTCCCCGGAGTCAGAATCCATCTTCGTGCCGGCTGCCCCCGAAGCAGTCGGATCTGACTCAGGGGCCGCAGCAGCCGGCCCGGGGACTTCGGCGGGCGGCATGGGACTGCAGCAGTCGCACCCGGCCCGGGGACTTCGCAACCCGGCCCGGGGGCTGCAGCAGCCGTCCCAGGGACTTCACAAAGCGGCTCGGGGACTGCAGCGGTCGCACCCGGCCCGAGGACTTTGCAACCCGGCCCGGGGGCGGCAGCAGCCGGCCCGGGGACTTCGGCAGGCGGCACGGGGACTGCAGCAGTCGCACCCTGCCCGGGGACTTCGCAACCCGGCCCGGGGGCTGCAGCAGCCGTCCCGGGGACTTCACCAAGTGGCTCGGGGACTGCAGCGGTCGCACCCGGCCCGGGGGCTGCAGCAGTCGGCCTGGGGACTTCAACAACGCAGTAAGATGCGGCCGACTCCACCCCGCCACCTCCCAACCCAACCGCCCTAGTTTCAGTGGCCGTAATGACAGTGGATGAAGTCGAACCACCATCATGGGCACAGCCCATCCTCAACTTTCTGGTAAGCGGAGAGCTGCCAGTTGATGAGATCTCGGCCCGGCAGGTGCAACGCCGGGCAGGAGCTTACACGATAGTAAACAGAGAGCTTGTCAGGCGCAGCGTGACCGACGTTTTCCAATGTTGCGTCGAACCAGAGAAAGACAAAGCAATCCTCAGAGACATACACCAAGGCGAGTGCGGCCACCACACGGCCTCCAGATCCCTTGTTGCCAAAGCTTTCCGCCATGGTTTCTTCTGGCCGACTGCTTTGGAGGACGCCAAGGAACTGGTCAAGAAATGCAAGGGGTGCCAAAAATTCAGCTCCAAGCAACATCTGCCGGCTTCTACACTCAAGACCATCCCCCTTACCTGGCCCTTTGCCGTCTGGGGGTTGGACATGGTGGGCCCATTCAAGACAGCACGCGGTGGCATGACCCATCTGCTTGTCGCCGTGGACAAATTCACCAAGTGGATTGAAGCAAAACCAATCAAGAAACTGAATGGTCCAACTGCTGTGACCTTCATCGCAGATATCACCGTCCGGTACGGTGTACCACACAGCATCATCACCGACAAATGGCACTAACTTTGCCAAAGGCGCCTTGGCCCGTTTCTGCACGACGCAGGGCATCCGACTGGACTTGGCGTCCGTTGCCCATCCGCAGTCAAACGGCCAAGTAGAGCGAGCAAACGGCCTCATCTTATCCGGCATCAAGCCCCGACTAGTCGAGCCACTGGAGCGCTCGGCCGGCTGCTGGATCGACGAGCTGCCGGCCGTCATCTGGAGCCTCCGCACCACTCCGAACAGATCAACCGGTTTTACTCCCTTCTTCCTCATATACGGGGCCGAGGCTGTCATCCCAACTGACATCGAGTTCGACTCACCTCGCGTCACCATGTACACGGAGGCAGAGGCGAAGGAAGCACGAGAAGACGGCGTCGATCTGCTGGAAGAAGGCCGGCTGTTAGCACTCAGCCGGTCCACCATCTACCAGCAGAGCCTGCGCCGCTACCACAGTCGGAAGGTCAAGCCACGATCCTTCCAAGAGGGAGACCTTGTGCTCCGGCTGATCCAGCGAACAGCCGGCCAGCTCAAGCTCTCGGCCCCTCGGGAAGGCCCCTTCATCATCAGCAAAGCCTTGGGCAACGAGACCTATTACCTCATCGACACACAGAAGCCCAGGGCGCGCAAGAGGGACGATTCCGGCAAGGAAACAGAGCACCCATGGAACGCAAATCTCCTCCGAAGATTTTACAGTTAAGACAGTATGTACCACGCTACCTTTTGTACTAAGGGCAAAGACACCGGGTCCCTCGAGGAGCACTCGGGGGCTACCTTTCTTATCTATATGATAAGTTTCGTGCCTGTGAATATGTTATTTCATTCCTCCGCCCGGCACCGGGTCTGACCAGTCGGCCCGGGGGCTTGCCGCCTTGTACTATCTCGGCGCTACCTGCAGTCGGACAAGTAGTGTGCCAGCATCTAAGCCCACCCTTGCCATAAGCTGCAGCTCGTAGAGCGACTGTCTGGCTGGCAAGAGTCACAGGCAGGAAATGGTGCCCACATGAAAAATGGCTAAGGACGAAAGCACCCACATAGGCCAAGTCGGCTCCTCGCCTAGCCGTCCGGTTGCTGAGCAGCCGGCCGGCCGGCTTCTCACTTAAATTGCTACGTTCTAAGCGGCCAAAGTACTTGTCTTCCCAAAATGGCCAAGTACTTGACCCGGCCAGCAGACTGAAGAATGGCTGTCTGGCCGGCAAGGCGACAGCCAAGGGAAGGCGGCAAAGGAAAAAGCCAAAAGAACAAAAAGCAAGACAAGTCAGAGCTTGGTGAAGCACATCTTGGGCGAGAATTAAATTACATAGCAAGAGGCCCTCGGCCAGCATTCAAAAAAGTTTGAATACACCCCCAGCGGGTGGAACTGCGCGAATTTAACAAGTTTGTTATAAAGATTACAAAAGCAGGAAAAGATAAGATAAGTTGGCAGCCTAGGCCAAAGGAGCAGCAGGCGGATCTGGTAGGTTGGTGGAGTCGGCGGCGCCAGCTAGTGGAGTGGCCGTCTGGCGAGTCTCAGCTTGGTCGCCTTCAGCAGCAGTCGGTGCGCTCGCATGCGGCTCGTTGCTCGAGGCCCGATCAAGCTGAGGCTGGGCGCCCGCTCCGCCCTCCGGTGCGTTGCCTTCACCATCCTCATCTTCCTCATCCTCGCCTTCGTCGATTGAGGCGATTTCTTCCGCCGAGTCCTCGCCGTCATCCGGGTTCAGCCCGAACCAGTCCATCGGCACCTCGGCACCCTCCTCGTCCAGCTCGGGGAATAAGGCGCTGGTGTCGGTGTACTCGGCGATCGCCACCGCACGATGGGTGAGCGCAGGCCCCGCTGCCACCAACTCTTCCGTGGCCTCCTGCCAGAACGTGGCCAACTGGGCTAGGTTCAGCCCAGGATACCACGCCTTGACGAACTCCACGCCTTGGCCACCGCGTCCGTGTCCGCCTGTGCTGCCTTGGCCGCCTCCGCCTTCTGCCTTTCCGCCTCCTCCCGCTCCTCGCGCGCCTCCGCACGTTCCTCTCCGTCGCCGGCCGGAGGTCGGCGAGCGGGTCCACGCGGCGGGTATTGGCAGAGCCTTCCGCCTCCCCGACCACGAAAGCAGCGGCAGACCGCTCAAGAGTAAGTGGGGCCCTGATTCAAGCAAGACAAGAGGAAACTCAGAAAAAGTTTGCAAGGAAGAAGAAAAGAAAACACAACCAAGCACTTACGCGGATCCCATTGGGGGCTGCTTCGAGGTCCTCTGGAACGGGGCCGCTCTCGCGGCGGCCTCTTGCCGCCTGGTCGCAGCGGCCGCGTTCTTGGATTTCTTCGGCCGGCTGCCGAACAGCAACGAGCTGGCTCGGCGCTTTTGTGGGCCGCCTGGTGCGGTCGGCGCGGCTGAGGAGCTCGCGCCCCCCCGTCGATGCGGTGCGGGCGCCGCGGCTCGTTCTCCTCCTCGTCGTCATCCGGCCAGTCCTCAAGGCCGCCTCCACCCCCGGAGCCGCCTGCTCCACCACCGCCACCTGTGGCGTCGTCCTCCTCCATGGCGGCCACCCCCAAATCGGGGTCTTCCACGTCGCTCCTCGTTTGGTCCGGCATATACTGCTGACCTGGATCCAGAGCGTCGGCGGCCGACAGGGCCGGGAGGACCTGCACCAGGGCCGACTGGTCAGGCGGCAAAACAAGAACTCAGACCAGCAAAGAGAAAATGAATTACAAGACTCACCGCTGGTGGCGGATGTGCCCGGTCGTACGGCCGCATGCCGAATCGCTAGTCCGTCTCCGACAGCTTGCAGTTGGAGATATAGTTGACCAGCCGGGCCACCTCCATGTCCGGCAGCTCCCATGTGCACATCCGGCACAGGTCCCGGTGCCCGCTCATGCAGCTGATGATGTGAGGCCGGGCTTGGAGGGGGAGCACTCGGCGCATCACGAAGGCAGCCAGCAAGTCCGAGCCCTTTAGGCCCTCCGACTCCATCATCGCCTGAAGTCGGGCAAGGGCGGCGGAGGAGGCGGCCGACAGAGAGCTCGGCTTGTACTGCCTGTTGGCGCGCGGCTCGGCTGGCGGGCCGGCTGCGTAAGCCGCCAAGTTGATGTAGTCGCTTGTCGGGTGGATGTTCTTGACGTAGAAGTAGGATTTCTGCCACAGCTTGGCCGACTGCAGCAGGGAGATGGGCGGGAAGCGGTTCCCGGTGCCCGTGCGCCGCACCGCCACACAGGCTCCGCATTGAGCCGCCTGGCCCCTGGCGGCAGTGCCGAGTTTGAGGTAGAAGCACTCCCCCCAGAGTTCGAGGGTGGGGAGAGTGCCGAGGCACCCTTCGCACATGGTGACGAAGGCGGCTACTAGCACCACCGTGTTTGGCGTGAGGTGGTGCGGCTGGACTCGGTAGAAGTCGAGGAAGGAGCGGAGGAAGCCGCTCGCTGGAAGGCCGAAGCCGCGAAGGAAATGGGACCAGAAGACGACGTGTTCATCGTCCTCCGGCACCGGCGAGATTTCTGCCTCGGGGGGGACGCGCACCTGCATGTTCGTCTCCCGGGGCAGCCGCCATGTTTGACGGAGGAAGGAGAGGTGATCCTCATGGATGTTGGAGCCGTCCCAGTCACCGGCTCATGAGCGCGCCATGGACGAAGGAGCTCGTCGCAGGCGTGGCGCGGTGGCGAGCGGGTGAGGCTGCGGCGGAGCGAGGAAGCCGCAGGGAGAAGATGCTCGACGCCGGTGGGCTGCGGCAGCGCTTCGGCGGAAGGAAAGGGCGCCGCGGCAGCGGAGAAGATGAAGAACGGCGAGGGGAGAGGAGGGCGCGTGCATCTGCCACCCCCCTCCTCCCCCTACTTATAGCCCCAGGCGGCGAAGCCGAGGGAGCGGGAACGTGGGGGATCATGGGATTAACTGCGCCCACTCCCCCATGATCCCATGATTGCGGCGCCAGTAAAGGCGAGTATTAACTGCCGCGGAAGCCCAACCGTCCACCTCCGCCGCAGCGGATCCGCGTGTGTGCCGAGGCACTGTAGTGGCGGGCCCCGGCCTGCGACGCCATCCCGTCGCGCGCGTGGGCTGGCAGGCCAGCTTGGCCTGATGACGCCATGTGGCCGACATGCGCGGGCGACAAGTCTGGCGTTTGGCTAGCGTGCCACCTGGTCCCCACCGCGATGTTTCCAAATCGCCAGGCGGCTTGCCTGGTCATGGCCGACACCTACCAGTCGGCACTTCGGCAGACGGACGAAGCAGAATACCAAGCGAACCGAAGTATGAAGCTGCTGAGGCTTCTCGCCCCTTCAGCCGCAGCGCCTCATCAGCTTCGGGGACTACAGTCGGAGTAAAGGACCATGGGTAGCCCCATCAGCTCCCTTTGGTATTTCAAGACATCAGGGCAGGCTGCGCCCCTCAAACATCAATGATAAAGGACCGCCTTCTTGCAGCCGGCTGGTCCAAGCAGCCGGTTGCCAGGAGGCGGCGGAGTTCACAAGACGGCCATGAAGTGGGCCTACTCCTAGCAGGCGGCCTCCTGGGAAGCCGGGTCCTAGCAGGCGGCCCCTCGCGCCCTGAAAGTCAACGCCAACATAAACATGATGAGACGGGGCATGGCTACAGTATAAGCCTGCCACCCCCGAATCCAGGGCAGAACGTGGCCACAGTACAGCGTACCAAGCAGGCATCCTGCGCCTAACGTGGGACTGTTGCCATGCCGCCCATGACATCACGCATGGCAGAGGAAGCCATGCTCCCACGACGAATGGCCAGTATGGCCCGCAGGCGGCGGACCCTACTTGTCCGTGAGAGGCCAGATGGCGGCGAGCCTAGACCAGTCGGCTCAGTGGGAGGTCGGCTCCTAGCAGGCGGCCCTCCCCCTCCCTTGAAGTCTGTGCGCCGTTAACCAGATGCGACGGGGTGTGGCTACAGTGAGCCCCCACCAGGCGGCGGGACTGTATCCACGATCCCCCTGACGAGGCCTTTGTCATCAGGGGCAACGCTACAGCATAAAGCAGTCAACGTGGCCCGCAGATGGCGGGACCTACCTGTTGGCTGAGATTGCGGCAGTCGGCGGACCCACCAGGCGGCGGGCCCCAGCGATCGGCGGAGAAGCCGGTAACCAGTGACGCTGACCGCCGGGTCCCGCATCTGGCCAAATTACCGTTGTACCCCTGAGCGGTAGGCCTATATAAACCTCCCAAGTCACCCCATGCAAGGGGTTGGGACTTTGGAGGATACTTCGGCCGAGCACCCGAATCACCATACACACACATAGAGACAGTGGAGCAGAGCTAGCCTTGCCCTTCTTCTTCCTCTAGCCAAAACAGCTCAAGGAGCAAGCTTGTAGCTACTTGTTGAGGTAGTGATCATGCGGAGACCCCGCAGAGCAGGACTAGGGGTGTTATCTCCTAGGAGAGCCCCGAACCTGGGTAAGATTCGCAAGCGTACGCGGTCTCGCTCACTCCCGCTTCTAGAGCCCGACGACGTACTTTTATCCCCATCCACGATAAGCCACCCCCTGGCATATGTCGCACGACATCCCCGACAGTGTACCTATCCGAAGACGCGCAGGACCATAGTTTGGTTGAGCCGAATACTTGGTTTTTATTTGGTCCCCACAGCAACCCATGGTATTTTAAGTGTGAAGTTGTGTTGACGAGGCACATAATGTTCGACTTGGGTGGGTATGCTGTGGCGGGCGTATCCCTATTTACGCGAAATGCAGGGATGTTCCTCAAATGAAGATAGAGCTCCGAGCCCGTTTCCTTGCTTCCCGTGCCTTGACAGCGGGCTGACAATGGGGCCCCTCAATATTGGTTTGTACTTCGGCCGCTAAGGCCGCTGTGTGCTCTTCAGTCCGGAGTGAGCGTTCTGTATTACCATTGAATATAATGTCGCCCTTAGGTCCGGGCATCTTTAACTTTAAGTATGCAGAAGGGGAGACAACATTGAAGTGAGCGAACACCGTCTAGCCCAGGAGTGCGTGATAACCGCTGCGGAAGGGGATGATGTCCAAGATCAAGTCTTCGCTGCGGAAGTTGTCCGGCGAGCCGAACACTACTTCCAAAGTCAAGGTGCCCGAGCAGTGGGCCTCCATGCCCGGGATTACCCCCTTAAATGTGGTGTTACTAGGCTTGATCCTTGACGGGTCAATGTCCATCTTCCTTACTGTATCTGCATAAATCAGATTGAGGCTACTGCACCCGTCCATGAGGAATCTAGTGAGGTGATACCCATCAATAATGGGATCGAGGACCAGGGCTGTCGACCCTCCATGACGGACACTATTCGGATGGTCTCCGCGGTCGAAAGTGATCAGGTAAGCCGAGCATGGGTTGAATTTTGGGGCTACAGGCTCTACGGTGTAGACATCCCGAAGTGCTCGTTTCCGCTCCTTGGGTATATGGGTGGCATAGATCATATTCACCATCTTTACCTTGGGAGGGATATTTTTCTGGCCTCCATTGTTTGGCCTGTGAAGTTCTTCATCGTCCTCACTACCGGGGCTTTTGCCTGTGTCCTCGGCTGTGATCTTGCCGGCCTGTTTGATTAACAGTTGTTGTTGGTGTGGTTGGCGGACTTATCAGGAATGACGTGGATCTGGCAGGGTCTATCCAGGATTGTGTCCAACTTGGTGGGTCCATCCATGTTCCCCTTAGAGGGTTTCGTCCGTGTCGGTGTACAAAAGAAGGGGCCTTTTTGTACCCCTTTACTTGTGCATGGGCAGTCGTAGCCACACCTGCGGCCATGCTCGGCGGGGCAGAGGAAGGAAAGACTCAGGGGCACCTGCATGGTGGCATGCAGATATTTGTGAAGACCAAAGGCCTGCGAGTCTAGATAAGGACCAGAAGACGGAGACCCCCGGCAAGATCTTGCCGGGGACGGCCGCAAGACCCTCGGCAAGATACTTGCCGAGGACAGCCGCAAGACCCCCGGCAAGATCTTTGCGCGAGATGGCCAAAAGACCCCCGGAAAGATCCTTGCCGGGGACGGAGGCGAGACCCCGGCAGGACCCTTGCCGGGAGCATCAGTGGGGCCGCGGCCAGGCCTGCACCTGCCAACATTTCGCTGCCCCACGGCCGTTCGGATGCGATGACTAGCCCGCCAACTAGGCAAGCACCTGCGTGGCAGCATGCGGCTTCTAAGCCAACTAGCCAAGCATCTGCGTGGTGGCAGGCAGATCTTTGTGAAGTCCCCGTCACCGCACCAGCACAGCAGCCAGCCAGCCAGCATGGCGCTGCATGCCTCGTCAGCTTGGACGCGCATCGAAGCAAGGTGAGGCGGCGACGGACGGGACGGGCTCTGTTGCCGGCCCCGATAAAGCAAGAGGGCACGTAGGCAGCGCATTAAATGTGTTTGTCCTATGATGCCAGGGGATAAACTTGTACACTGTAGATACTTTCCACCTCCTTTGTGCCACTGTGGGGACCCCTTTGACATATAAAAGGAGGCCCGAGGCATACCGTGGAAGGATTCGGACTTTTTGGACTGGACACGCATAGTAGCTAGTCCAAGAGCAGAAGAACACAAGATAAACACAGCCAAGCAGGACTAGGGTTTTATGCTTCTCAGCGGCCCGAACCTGGGTAAAAATCCATCGTGTTGATCGTTAGATTTGCTCTTTGCGCACTCCTCATCTCTGCCGAACCGTAAAGGGGTCCACGCGATCCCATAGGTGTCGTTCACACCGACATCTTTGGCGCGCCAGGTAGGGGGTGTTAGGTGGTGCGAACCTGATCTAGCAGTCAGCGCGTATTTTCCTGGATCACCATGGCTCCCAAGAAGAAGGCAATCGCGGCGATTGGTTCGTCTGGAGCCAGTCCGCCCGAGCCAGCGCGGACGGGCGGCGGTGCAATCGCGGATGGCGGCGAAGGTGCGGATCACGAGCATCCATGACATTCTGGCAACCAAAGCCAGGCAAGCGGCGTCGTTCGCGCCCACGACGACAGGCCACGCGCCGCTGGGTCCAGGGACGGACACGTGCTGCCTCTGGGTGGCGCGGTGACCTCCGGGGCACCATGGCTGGCGCCCGCGCCACGGCCTTCCTAGGTCGTGCACGAGGAACGGCGCCATGACGTTGGAGACCACGGGCGTTCCCACGAAAGGAGCCCTCAGCGTCATCCTCGAGATGCGCAGGGCCAGCATGCACGCCATGTACTGGTGGAAACAGCGCGCAGCCGCGGAACCGTGAGGGGGCTCCTTCCAACATGGTTGGAAGTCCAAGCACCTCCCGTTCCTCACGCTTGTCGCTGTCCCCCATGCCAGTAGAGGCGCTAGCACGAGCGTCATTGCTCCTCGACTTTCCTCCTGTTGCGGAGAAGCAGGAGGAGTGGAGGGCTGCTATCCACAGCCTTATTGGCCATGCCAATAAGGATGGGTATCAGGAGGCAGGCCCTTCGCGGCGTCGGTCCACCGAGCCGGCGCGTGTCTATGGCGGAAAGGCCAGAGGTGCCGCAACCACGGTGCACTCCCCTCCACCACGCCATCAACGGTCGCCAGCTCGGCAAGTCGATGCCCGTGATGATGGATCCACGGCATTGTCAAACCCACGAACTCGTCGAGACCAGTGTCAAGTTCTTCGGGAACAATGCAAGGAGGACGCTCGAACTACCATCGAGCAGCGACGGGATGCACGCCAGCAATCTGATAGGCGCGTAGGGCCCACTGTGTACAGGCCTACGCCGGGGGATACTGGTGACCTGCCTTACGAGGTAGCTTGTCCAGCCTTTACCCGTGAGCTGCAGCGGTTCCAGTGGCCCACTACCCGCAGGTTCAAACCAGAGGTCCCGGAGAAGTACGACGGCGAGCTCATTCGTCCGAGTTCTTGAGCGTTTACACTATCGCCATACAAGCTGCTGGAGCTCGGGATGGCAAGGTGCTTGCTAACTACTTCCCGTTGGTGCTCAAGCCCAACGTCAGGTCGTGGTTGATGCACCTGCCAGTAGATTCCATCTCCTCTTGGTCGGACCTGTGCCATGAGTTCGTTGGCCCCTTCACTGGAGGCCATACGGCTCCTGGCCAGGCAAGTGATTTACATCTCATCCCACAGAAGGATAGCAAATCCCTGTGCAAATACATACAGAGATTCAGCCGTGTGCAGTACAACATCCCGGATGTTCATCCTGCTGCTGTCATCAGCGCGTTCCATCAGAACGTGCGCAACCGCAAGATGCGTGAGGAGCTGGCGATGAACAAGATCACGGATGTTGCCGAGCTTTATGTTCTGGTAGACAGATGTGCTCGAGCTAAAGAGGGAAGGAAGTACCCCGGCGAAGATGCCGGTGTGGGAAGTGACTCTCAGGACGAGGATGTCGTCGCCCCGGCAAAGAAGGGCCGACGACGCAACAGAAAGCACAAGGGCAAGATCGTGCTTGTCGTCGAGGAATCCGGCAACCCTGGCACCGCCAAAAAGGCCAAGGCTGACGACCCCAGCAAGGAGGTTGCCGGGTGCGCTTCCTGCCAGGACTTGGCGGCTGCCGACAAGCCGGAGGGCTTCGACAAGCAATACTGCAAGATCCACCGCACCAAAGGCCATGACCTCCAGAACTGTGGTGGGGCACGACACCTATGGGATCCCGAGAGACCCCTTTATGATTCGGCGGGGGGGAGAGGTACGCGCAAAGAGCAGAACTGGTGATCGACGCGTGAGGTTTTTACCCAGGTTCGGGCCGCTGATCAGCGTAAAACCCTACTCCTGCTTTGTGTTCTTATTGATGTTCTTGAGCCCAGCCTTCAGAAGCGCTCGCAATGAACAGTACGTTAAAAGAGCAGCTACGCATGCAGAATGGGCCAGAAGTTCTCCTCCCCTGTAGCAGTTGCCTTGGGCCTCCTTTTATATGTTCAAAGGGGTCTCCACAGTGGCAAAATGTACATACATTGAGGTGTAAAGTAGCTACAGGGTATCATACCTAACCCCTGACGGATTAGGACAAGCGCATTTAATGCACCGTGAGGTGTCCGTTTAGGTGTCCTCACTTTCTTGGGGATGGAAAAAGGGGCCATCCCATCAGCACCGCTTAAGCTCTCCTCCACTGGCGCGCCGCCACGCATCCATGGAAGGAGCCAGAATGTCAGACTCGTCACTGTGCCGAAGCGGTGGCACAGTAGCAGAATCTCGCCAGGCGCCCAGCCTTGCCGGACGCCGAGCCTTGCCGGGCGCCAAGTCTTGCCGGGCGCCGATCCTTGCCGGGCTCCTCCGGCCACCCCGGCAAGGATCTTGCCGGGGAGGCTGGCCTTCGATTTCCAGCTTTGCTTATTTGCTGATTCTCAGATCTCTGACTTGATGATTTCCTTGATGACTTAAATCGAGCTCGAGCTGATCCCGGCAAGCCTTGCCGCGAGGACGGCTACAACTGCCCGTGCACAAGTAAGGGGTACTAGTGGCCCAATACTTAGTACACCGACAAACTGCCGGCAGGTCGAGCAGCTTGTGGAGAGACAGAAAGCTGAGTATGAAAGGCGAGACAAAGAGAGGGGCCAGGATGGTGCTGACAGGCCCGGCAAGAAGCGCAGTGGCCAAGGAGGGCACCGCGGCAAGGATAAGCAACAAGAGAGGCCTGCTCGAGGCTGCGACAAGAAAGAGGGAGATGATGACCATGAAGAGGACGACGATTCCAGCGAGCACGAGTTCCAAAAATCCACAGAAGCCATGTGCATCGATGGTGGCGCCTCGTTACATTCTTCTCACAGCCAACTTAAACAGTGGGCGCGCGAGATCAATGCGACTGAGCCGTCGATCGATGCCCAGAAGCCATTGAGGTGGTCCAACACGCCTATCATTTTTTACGCCGAGGATCACCCTGACCGCACAACTGATGTCGGGTGCTTGCCGTTGTTGGTCTCACCAACAATTCGCAACCTCAAGGTGACGAAAATGTTAGTGGACGGTGGGGCCGGCCTGAATTTGATCTCTCCCAAGGTGATCAAGAGGTTGCAAATCCCTGATGGAGATCTTGAAGAGACGGGCACGTTTCAAGGGGTCAATCCAGGGAGAAGCCAGCCCAGGGGAAAGATTACTCTATCAGTCACATTTGGTGGTGAGCTAAACTACAGGACAGAAAAGATCATCTTTGATGTTGCCAAGATCCCGTTACCATATAACGGGATCCTTGGCCATCCAGCATTGGCTAAGTTTATGGCGGCATCGCACTACACTTACAACACACTGAAGATGCCCGGCCCGATGAGCATCATCACTGTCAACTCTGACAAGAAAGACGCGCTCATCTGCGCCGACCAGCTCTACCAGGAGGCGGTCGTAGCACCTGCCGCCAAGGCACTTGCTCCTGCCACTAGAGCTCCCGGAGAGAAGAAGACCGGCAAGACCTCTTGCCCCGGCAAGACCTCCTGCACCCACTCTGGCAAGCGCGCCTCTTCAGAGTGCTGCGCTTCCGTCGAGGAGGACGTGCCAGAGAGCTCCACCGGCAAGAGCAAGAAATCCAAGGCAGCGCCACCAGAGACCAAGAAGGTGCCCGTCAAGGAGGACGGCACGGGCGGAGCTTTCACCATAAGCTCCACCCTCGACAGCAAATAGGAAAGCGCGCTCGTCGCCTTCCTGCGGGAGAATGTCGATGTGTTTGCATGGCAGGCATCTGACATCCCCGCCATTCCCAGGGAGGTGATTGAGCACCACCTTGCTGTCTGTCCTCCTGCGTGGCCCGTCAAGCAGAAGGTCAGGAAGCAAGCTTTGGAGTGGCAAGAGTTTATCATCGAAGAGATTAGGAAGTTGGAGGCGGCAGGTTTAGTCAGAGGAGTGCTCCACCCAACCTGGTTGGCCAATCCGGTTGTGGTGCGCAAGGCGAATGGGAAATGGAGGCTGTGTATTGATTATACAGACATCAATAAAGCTTGTCCAAAGGATCCTTTCCCTTTGCCGCACATTGACCAGATTGTGGACTCTACTGCCGGGTGTGACTTGCTGTCATTCCTTGACGCCTACTCAGGATACCACCAAATCTTCATGACGAAGGAGGATGAAGTGAAAACCGCGTTCATCACCCCATGTGGTACGTATTGTTTTATACAAATGCCTTTCGGATTGAAGAGCGCCGGTTCGACATTTGCAAGGGTGGTCCAGATTGGTTTTGAACCCCAGCTGCACAGAAATATGGAAGCATATATGGATGATATATTGGTCAAAACCAAGGACAAAGCCACGCTCATGCAGGATTTAGAGGAAACATTTGCAAACCTGCGCAAGATCAACCTCAAGCTCAACCCAGAGAAGTGCGTGTTCGGCGTCCCATCCGGCAAACTTCTTGGGTTCTTTGTGTCTCAACGCGGAATCGAAGCAAATCCCGACAAGATCAAAGCGATTGAGCAGATTGAGGCGCCAAGATGAGTCAAGGACGTCTGTAGGCTCACCGGCTGCGTTGCTGCTCTGAGTAGGTTCATCTCCAAATTTGCTGAGCGCGCCCTCCCCTTTTTCAAAGTTTTGAAAAAGGCGGGTCCAGTGAAATGGACTCCGGAGGCAGAGGCAGCGTTGCAAGATTTGAAGAGGTACCTCTCCTCCACGCCAATACTAGTCGCGCCTAAACCGCAAGAGCCGTTGCTGCTATATCTAGCGGCAAGGAATCAAGTGGTCAGCGCCGTGCTAGTGGCGCAGAGAGAAGTTGATGAAGAAGCAGCGACAGCGGCGAAGCCGTCGGATGATGGGCCGGAGCTCCCCCCGGCAAGGCTTGATGCCGGCAAGGCGGAACCCCCGGCAAAGCCCGATCCCGACAAGACAAAGTCCGCGCAAGTGGGCGAAGTCAAACAGAAGAAGAAGCTGATGCTGCACCCGGTTTATTTTGTCAATTCCCTCTTGCAGGGGGCTAGATCAAGATATTCTGGTATACAGATGCTACTTTTCGGCCTCCTTATGGCCTCGAGAAAGTTGCGCCACTATTTCCAAGCGCATGAGATCACCGTCATCACCCGCCTCCCTTTGCAACTAAATCTTGCACAACCCGGATGCAACCGGGAGGGTTGTGGAGTGGGCGTTGGAGCTGTCGAGCTTTGGCCTCAAGTTTGAAAGTACTTCAACAATCAAGAGCCAAGCCTTGGCAGAGTTCATAGCAGAATGGACCTCAATGCCCGACGAAGAAATTCCAGAAACCACCCTTCCTGGCAAGGAGACGAGCCATGATTGGATTATGTACTTTGAGGGAGCTTTCTCAGTGCAAGGTGCTGGTGCCGGCGTGCTACTCATCGCACCCACTGGAGAGCGCCTCAAGTATGTGGTCCAGATGCACTTTTCCCGGGAAAAATCAACAAACAACACTGCGGAGTACGAGGGATTGCTTGCTGGTCTCAGGATCGCGGCAGACCTCGGAATCAGGAAGCTCATCGTCAGGGGTGATTCGCAGCTTGTCGTCAAACAAGTTAACAAGGATTACCAGAGCATGTTGATGGAGGCCTATGTGGATGAAGTGAGGAGGTTGGAGGAGCATTTCGATGGCCTACAAGCAGAGCATGTTCCCCGAGCGGAGAACAGCATCGCCGACGACTTGTCGAAACGTGCTGCCCTCAAGTTGCCTGTGGAACCAGGTACTTTTGTGCTTCAATTAACCCAGCCATCTGTTGAGTCATCAGCGGGACAGAACAAGCGAAGGAAGGCAGGCCCCGGCAAGTACTTTCCCGCTGAGCTCCCAGGAGCCGCCGGCAAGGAAGTTGCCGGGTATCCCAAGCTTGCCGGGGAGCAGCTGCCTCCGGCAGGGCCCCAAGCCCTGACCGTAGAAGCAGCTGCCCCTACGGCCGGGGATGAGCCTTTAGTCCTTGCCGTCGAGCCCCAGGCTCCGGCATGGGCGCAGCGCATCGTTCGTTTCCTCCAAACAGGGGAACTCCCTGAGGAGCAAGAAGAGGCAGAAAAAGTAGCCCGTCGGTCCAGCATGTACCAGTTCGTGGATGATGCCCTATACAGAAGAAGACCGAACGGTGTGAAACTGAAGTGCATTCCTCGGGAGGACGGACTGGAGCTGTTCGTAGAGATACATGGAGGCATGTGTGGCTCCCACATAGGGTCTAGAGCCCTTGCTGGCAAAGCGTTCCGGCAAGGTTTCTTCTGGCCCACTGCTCTCCAAGATGCAACTGCACTAGTAACCAATTGTGAAGCGTGTCAGTTCCATTTGAAGAAACTCCGCCAACCAGCTCAAGCTCTTCAGACAATCCCTCTTTCCTAGCCATTTTCGGTCTGGGGGCTCGACATACTGGGCCCCTTTCCCCGTGCTGTCGGGGGCTTTGAGTACTTGTACGTCGCAATCGACAAGTTCACAAAGTGGTCGGAAGTGGAACCGGTGAGAAAGGTGACAGCACAATCAGCCGTCAAGTTCTTCAAAGGACTAGTCTGCCGTTTTGGTGTGCAAAATAGAGTCATCATCGACAACGCCATGCAGTTCACGAGCCACACCTTCATGCAGTACATCCAAGACCTCGGCAGCAAGGTTTGTTTTGCTTCTGTTGCTCATCCCAGAAGTAACGCCCAGGCTGAGAGGGCGAATGCAGAAGTGTTGAGAGGCCTCAAGACCAGAACTTTTGACAGGCTACACAAGTGCGGAAGGCGCTGGATTGATGAATTGCCAATGGTTCTTTGGTCAATCAGAACGACACCAAATTGAGCCACTGGCCAGACACCCTTTGCCCTGGTATACGGGGTAGAAGCAGTTCTCCCCACGGAACTTATATACGGGTCACCTCGAGTGTTCGCTTATGATGAGCTTGAGCAAGAGCAGTTGCGCCAAGATGATGTGATGCCCCTTGAGGAAGATCGTCTTCAGGCTGCTGTGCGAGCTGCTCGCTACCAGAAAGCCTTGCGCCGCTATCATAGCCGCAAGGTTCACGCCCGAAGCCTTGAGGAAGGCGACCTTGTTCTTCGGCATGTTCAGTCGGCCAAGAATTCCAACAAGTTGACGCCGAAGTGGGAAGGCCCTTATCGGGTAATACGAGTCACCAGGCCCGGCGCAGTCCGCCTGGAGACCGAAGATGGCGTTCCGGTGAGCAATTCCTGGAATATCGAACATCTTCGCAAGTTTTACCCCTAAGGCGCGGTTGCCGGGAGCCCCGACAACCCCCTTTTTGTACTAGCCTTGCCGGCAAGGCATATAACCCTATGTACAAAGCCAGGCGCAGACCCTGCGCGCAGTTAGAGAAACCTTTAGTATGTACAGTTTCCCGTTGATTTCCATGTTTATGTGTATACGTATATGCATGCTTGTCCAGGATATTGTACTGCTTTTTGATTCCAATAAATGTTAGTGGACCGCCAGGGTTCCATACTCCTATCCTCCGTTCTTTCCAGCCGCGGCAAGGACGCTCAATTCCGCCAAGGACTCGGCTCCGGCAAGAAGTTGGGAAGACTGCCCGGCACAGCGATCCCCGGCAAAAGAAAACAGATAAATTTCATCTCTTGCCCATTCGTGTTCGTAACCTGTGACTTGTGCATTTGAAAACCTCGCCACTCTCTTTTGAACTCGGGTGCTCCCATCCCTGGCCCGAACGCTGCATCGGTCAGGATGGTCATAGTAGCCTTTGCTAAAAGAAGGGTGACGAGGGGCTGGACCCTTTGTCTTTTTCACTGACATGCTGATACAAGTACGAATGTTACAGGACACAAGCATGGGCTCGAGAGATTACATAATTTAGAAATTAAGATTTGGCAAGTGCCTAAGAGTTAAAAGAAAGATAAGTGCCCCGTAGTCTCCGTTCTTGCCCTTTTCCTCCCAGGTGTGGCAGGTGATGGCAAAAAAGAGGCAACGGGGAACGCGCCGATGGAGAGCATGGCGGGGATGGCCCTCGGCGAGGCATGAGGCCGAGGATGGTGCTGCCACTGATGGTCAGCCGGAGTCGGAATCGGCGTCCTCCCGCCCGCTACCGTCATCACCGCTGTAGCTGTCCTCCTCGTCACTGTCCCTCGAGGAGGAGGTTTCGTTGTTAGTCGAGCTCTCCACGCAGCACCCTAAGCGGATTCCCGAGCGCCCGAAGACCTTGACGGAGAGTAGGCCGTTCTCCATTAATTTGAACTGGAGAACGTGCCCCTCCGACAGGCTATGGGCACAGGCAAAGGTCTTCCACCCACGACGAAAGTACATGACGTGAGGGGCGGGGAAGTCGACGTCGACCCACATGCCGCCGTTCCCGCAGCCCCTCATATGCAACCTCAAGGCCTGTGGTGGGTCAAGCTCCATTACCCGAACAAACGGGGTGGGGAGGCTGAGGTGACCGCACACTGGTTTGTACAGCCTGATGAAGAACTCGCGGGGCTGATCTCCGAAATGGCCTTCCATTGGAGGGGAAGCCATTGGCGAAAGCGCGGCCAGTGCGCCGCCCCGTCCTCCTCTCCCTCGAGCGCCACGGCGGTCTCGGCCTCGCCCCTCCCTCTTCCTCTCACGGTGGGCTCCGCCGCCATGAGCTCCGGAGGAGGGGCGACACGGTGTCGAGCAGAAGCCCTCGTCGCCGCCATTGGAGCACCGGCGCGCCCCCTCACCATGATGAGTGGAGGAAAGGGACCAAGCAGGAAGAAGATGAATGCAGAAGAATGCCGTCCCTCTTCCCTTTTTATTGAGGGGCGGGGCTGGGGCTCAGCCCCCCAACCTAAGGACGGCCGCCCCACTCGACCAATCCGGCCGCCAGAGCCGCAGGGAATCAAGGCCGACCCGCTGCTTCAATCAGCAATGCCCGGCTTCCCGCCTCGGCGTTAAGGCCCGTGCCCTCCATATATGCCACCTACCCTCCCTGAGGCATGGAGGAAACGTGGCGGGCGAGCCGAAATTGAGGAGACAAGTGGGACAACCGTTTCCCACGACCCGAGTCCACTTTGTAAATGAGCAGTGCCCCTGCGGCTTCCTCTTTTTTAGGGGGAAGGCGCGGGCCGCCTCTTTACTATTCACCATGAGGCGACGCAAGCGTTCTGCGACCGTTCCACGCACGACCCCCATGTCATGCACTCAATGCGGATCATGGGGAAGCGCAACTGGCAAAGAAGTTACCGCAGTTAAAACTCTACCACGCGTGCCCATGCACCGTTCTGGGTTAGGCCCAACAACGCTTCGCGCTTATGTGTGGCCCGGGGCCCGGGGGCTCCTGTCGGTGTAGAAAAGAAGGGGCCTTTTTGTACCCCTTTACTTGTGCACGGGCAGTCGTAGCCACACCTGCGGCCATGCTCGGCGGGGCAGAGGAAGGAAAGACTCAGGGGCGCCTGCATGGTGGCATGCAGATCTTTGTGAAGACCAAAGGCCTGCGAGTCTAGATAAGGACCAGAAGATGGAGACCCCCGGCAAGATCCTTGCCGGGGACGGCCGCAAGACCCCCGGCAAGATCTTTGCTGGGGACGGCCACAAGACCCCAGGCAAGATCCTTGCCGGGGACGGAGGCGAGACCCTGGCAAGACCCTTGCCGGGAGCATCAGTGGGGCCGTGGCCAGGCCCGCACCTGCCAATGTTTTGCTACGCCACGGCCGTTCCGATGCGACAACCAGCCCGCCAACTAGGCGAGCACCTGCGTGGCAGATGCGGCTTCTAAGCCAACTAGCCAAGCACCTGCGTGGTGGCAGGCAGATCTTCGTGAAGGCCCTGTCACCGCACCAGCATAGCAGCCAGCCAGCCAGCATGGCGCTACGTGCCTCGTCAGCTTGGACGCGCGTCGAAGCAAGGCGAGGCGACGACGGATGGGACGGGCTCTTCTTGTCGTCCCCGATAAAGCAAGAGGGCACGTAGGCAGCGCATTAAATGCGTTTGTCCTATGATGCCAAGCGATAAAGTTGTACACTGTAGATACTTTCCACCTCCTGTGTGCCACTATGGCGACCCCTTTGACATATAAAAGGAGGCCCGAGGCGTACCGTGGAAGGATTCGGACTTTTTGGACTGGACATGCATAGTAGCTAGTCCAAGAGCAGAAGAACACAAGATAAACACAGCCAAGCAGGACTAGGGTTTTATGCTTCTCAGCGGCCCGAACCTGGGTAAAAATCCATCGTGTTGATCGTTAGATCTGCTCTTTGCGCACTCCTCATCCCTGCTGAACCATAAAGGGGTCCACGCGATCCCATAGGTGTCGTTCGCACCGAAATTCCGTGTTCCTGTTTTGGAGTTGCGGAATCCGGCATTCACTGTCGTGTCTTCGGCTTCGCCGCTGTTATGGCGACGCTTCTTTCTGTTGTGCTGTGGTTTTCCCTTACTATCCTGGACTTCCGAGGTGCTGGGGTCTTCTGGGTTGGTGCTTCTATGAGCCAACCAACTATATTCCCACGCGCAAAAGCAGGTCATGAGAGAGGTGAGTGCTGACATTGTCTTCGGCTTATCCTGGCCGAGCTGGCGCGCTAGCCATTCATCCTGGATACTATGCCTAAATGCGGCTATTGCTTCTGCATCCGGATAGTCGACGATCTAATTCTTTTTGGTCAAAAACTGATTCCAAAATTTCCCGGCTGATTCTCTGGGCTGTTGGACCACGTGGCTCAGGTCATTAGCATCCGGAGGCCGGACGTAAGTGCCTTGAAAGTTAGCTCGGAAAGCATCCTCGAGCTCTTCCCAACTCCCTATAGAGTTTTCGGGGAGGCTATTTGGCCAATGCCTGGTTGGTCCTTGGAGCTTTAATGGCAAATACTTTATGGCGTGGAGGTCATCCCCTCAAGCCATACGAATGTGGAGAAGAAAGTCTTCAATCCACACGGCCCAGTCTGTAGTCCCATCGTATTGTTCGATGTTTACGGGTTTAAACCCTTCAGGGAACTGATGCTGCATTACCTCGTCGGTAAAGCACATCGAGTGAGCGGCGACCCTTACTCAAGTAACATCATGCCGTAGATCAGCGGCCGACTCGGCCCGGTGCACTCCCAAATTCTATCGTTTCAGTCGCGCCATGATTGGTATCTGTCCCGTCCGGCCGGGGCATAATCTCGAGATACGTAAATGGATCGTGTCTGACCTACTCTAATGGCGAGGTCATGGTGGTTATCGTATTGATGTTCCGGCTGTGCCGCCTCCTTGCCTTTACGGCGAGGGGTGGCAGGTGGGTATTCGGCTTCTCCGGCCAGCCTATCCCTTCCTTGAGGGGGGCAGTCAGGCTGGTCTGCCTGTATGTATCTTGGTGGTGCGGGCACAGGGGCCTCGTCATCGAATTGTGGCAGTAGCCTTCGCTTTGGGTAGCTTTTAGTCTGCTCCTAGTAGCTGTACCCTTCTTCGGCCGCCAGGACCTTTGTCCATCTATTATTTAGGGTATTTTGTTTGGCCTTCAGCTGCTGCTACTTCTTCTTCAGGCTCCGTGCTATGGCTATGAGCTGCTTCTTGAACCGCTCCTGGTCCAAAGGATCTTCTGGAATGATAAAATCTTCGGCTCCAAGGCTGACCTCCTCTTTGGAGAGAGGCATATAGTTGCTATCCTCGGAATCAATAGGGTCCTCGGGGTTGTACTGACCCCCATGCCACTCCGAGTCATCCGGTTGGTGCTCGGGGGCGGGGTCACCAAGGCCTTCCGCATTGTCCGGAGTATCATCCTCTCCGGTGCCCGTGTTGCTCTGCCTGCCTCGACGCCCTTTGCATCATCAGCGTTGTTTGTGGCGTTTGGGGGGCTCCTCGCCAGGCTTATTACTATCTCTTCTAGGGGTGCCATCCCCATTGTTAGCGCCATCACCGTCGTCTTTGGGGGTGTCCACCAGATAAACATCATAGGTGGAGCTGGCCGTTCATCGGCCGATGACGGGAGGGGCAGTGTGAGTGTGGGCCATGGCATCACTATCTTCGTCCATGTCGTCGGCCTCCTCAGAGGCATATCCAACATGTCGGTTAAGTCTTCGACAGTGGCTACTAAGTGGGTGGTGGGTGGGACTTAAAATTCCCTATGGCCCATCTCAAGGCCCCACTGGGTGTGAGCCGAGGATGCGCCATCCATGATGGTCATCATCTAGATCCGGTCAAGCACCTCATTTTATAGGGTGAGGCTGGCCGTATTGGCGTATGAGGTTTCTTCAGAGCTGACCTCCGTCCTCACGCTGGGGCAAGGCATGAGTTCGGCCAGGGCGGAATCCTGGTCTTCGGATGCCGCACTTGTGTCAAGGCTCAACGCCAGGTCTATCATAAGGGGGGAGAGTCCGGCTGGGGTTGGCTCCTAGTCGTCGGATGCTGAATTCCTCGTAGGGCTCAAAGATGGATCCATGGTAAGGAGAGAATGTTCGGATGGGGCTGATTCCCAGTCTTCGGATGTAAGGGTTGCATCCAAGCTCGAAGCCGGCCGTGCGGTAAGGGCGGATCCTGAGATCGGATCAGGGAGATGCCCCAAAGATGATGCTTCGGAGGCCGTGGGCGTCCCAGGTAAAGCTGAGAAGCCGATGAAGATCAGGTCGCCCGGAGCATTGGTGACGTACTCAAAGTTACCGAACCTAATCTGATGCTCAGGGGGAAACTGTCAACCTAGTTGAGATGACCGGTCGAGTCGGCGTGCAGAACAATGTTGTCGAATGCAAAAACATGCCCGGGGACGAAGATATCCCCGGTGTTGATGTCATGTCTGATTATTAGGCGAGCCATCGATCCTTTGGCACTCCAACAAAGGAACTCTCAATGAAAGCACCAATGTCGGTGTCAGAACCGGCGGATCTTGGGTAGGGGGTCCCGAGCTTTGGATCTTGGATCAATGGGGAACAAGGGACTAGGGACAAAATGTTTACCCAGGTTCGAACCCTCTTTAAGAGGTAAAACCCTACGTCCTGGTTGATTATATTGCTTGTGTATATCAGGATTATAGAGTCAATCTACCACGAGATCAGATGAACTAAACCCTAACTAGTAGGATGATGGTTGCCGTTCTGGGCTCTACAAACTAAACCCTCTGGTTTATATAGACACCAAGGGTGCTAGGGTTATACATGGTCGGTTACAAGGAAAGGATAAACATGTCGAATCTTCTTATCTTGACTTGGAGGACACACCAAGGCACCAAAAAGCCTCCTGTCCGGATACGGGGTCCGCACTTATGTTCAACCTCCAAAGATTGAGATCACGACCCAACAGTCCAGCCCCAAGTGATAGGACGGCATGCTAAAGACCCCCTAATCCAAGACTCCCTCACCCAGTAGGCATGCTCAAGGGAGCAGACCACATCTTTTTCATTACAGGCGACAGTGATGACGCCGCTGCACCCTGGCATCTTGAGGACATTGTAGGCATGGTGGGTTGCCGCCATGAACTTGGCGAGCGCAGGGTATCCCAGGATGGCGTTGTATGGGAGGCCGATGTGGGCTACGTCAAAGTCGATCAGCTCGGTGTGGTAGATGTCGTGGGTGCCGAAGTTGACCGGGAGGCGCACCTGCCCCAGGGGAGTGGTCGAGCCATCCGTCACCCCGGAGAAGGGCCTGGTGGGCATCAGCTGGTCGCAGGGCACCTAGAGCGTTTCAAAGGTTGCGATGGAGATCACGTTGAGGCCGGCACCCCCGTCGATGACGGTCTTGGTGATGCAGACGTTGCTGATGGTGGGGGTGCATAGCATGGGGAGCACGCCGGTAGTGGCCGAGTACCTGAGGTGGTCCTTGGAGTCGAAGGTGATGGCGTACTGCGACCACTTGAGGGGCCGCATAGGCTCAAGCCTCAAGAGGGCAGCGTTCACCTCGCAAAAGAACTGCTTGAAGTGGCGGTTGGACACAGGAGCCTAGGCTCCGTTGAGGATGTAGGCTACCGCACGAGGTTCCTGGTAGCCCCCAGCCCCCTCGTCCTGCTGGTTGTTGTCGTTCCTCCTGGGTGGCGACGGCAGTGGCGGAAGTCCTGCGTTGCCCTGAGGGCATGCCTCACCAGGCTGCTCATGCTAGGCATTGTCGCGAGGCTGATCACGCCAGCCACCCTCGCGAGGCTGGTCGCGCCAGCCCTGGCACGGGTTGTGCTCGTCCCATCGGCCTCCACCACGGCCGCCTCCACGACTGAATCCACGATCGTTGCGATCGGGGCGACGGCCCATGCGCTCGTCGTGGAGCGCCTTGAGCTCCTGATAGTCGTCGGTGTTGTGGGTGCGCACGTTATGGTAGACGCAGAATAGGCGGCCATCCTTGACAGGCTCATCATGTTCGCGGCCGCGCTTCTGCTCAGGCTTTGCCGCTAGCACGGCAGGGCCCTGGAGCTTCACTTGCTTGGTCTTGGCCTTCTTGTCATCTAGCTCGGTGTCGGGGTTCTTGACGAGGAAGAGGCGGCCCTCCTCTGCCTTTGCGCACTTGTCAGCCATGTTGAACAGTTCCAGCGTTGAGCTCAGGTAATCATTAATGGCAAGCTTTTCACACATCCTAACATCCGTGACGCCATTGGTGAACACCGAGATGATAGCTTCGTCCGAGGCCTTCAGGATCTTGTGGCGTACTTGGGTGAAGCGCCGAATGTACTTGTGGAGGGTCTCGCCAGAGCGTTGCTTCACACGCTGCAGGTTGTTGATGGTGAGGGTGTGGTCGCGAGTGCACTGGAAGTTGGTGATGAACTGCTCGCGGAGCACATCCCACGAAGAGATAGAACCCTCGGGTAGGTTCATGAGCCAGGAGCGTGCGCCATCCTCGAGGGCCATGGGAAACCAGTTTGCCATGACCTTGTCGTCGCTGTTCGCCGCCTCGATGCTCTACGCATAGAGCTAGAGGAACTCCGTGGGGTCGGGGATGTTGTCGTAGCGTGGGGGCAGCATCAGCTTCAACTTAACTGGCCAAACCACTCGACGCAGCTCGCGAGTGAAGGCCTGGCAACTGGCGGTGCTCTTGGGTTCGCCTCACGCGTGGGCGGCACGGTCTTAGCGTCCTGCTGCCGCGACCACTTTGGTGACCCAGTCCAGGCGCTGGCACTGCTGCTCGAGGGATGCACGAGCATCATGCGATGCTCGGTTCATGATCTGGCAGCTGGCCTCATCTCGGGCCGGCACATGCATTCCGTTCGGCGGGTCGCGCAGCCGCGCGTCATGCCGGAGCACGGCGTCATGACCGTTCAGGGGAGGAGGCGGAGGCGCGCTGTGCACCACATCGCCAACATGAGAAGGTGGAGGATGAAGCGAGTGGGAAGGCGCCAGGGCCTTGCCCATGGTGTTGACAAGCTCGGTGATGTGGCAAGCCAGGCATCGTAGCCTTCATTGGCCGGGCGGTAGCACAGCAGCTCACGCGCCATGAGCAGTGCAGCCTGTGCATTCGCCGGCCCACAGCGGGTGTGGGAGGACGAAGCCGCAGCTGGGGTGAGCGAAGGCGTGGCGGTCCGGCCGTCGGGCTGCACGGAAGGGTGCATGGTGGAATCCTGTTTCTCGTGAGCAGCTAGGTCAGTGGCAGCATTGGCCGTGGCCGAGACGGGGTGATGACGGCTGCCACGGCCCACGGGCTCCGTCTGGGCGACGTGAGCTGCTCAGCGTTCGGCACAAACACGGCGAGCGTCGGCCATGGAGATGGTGGAGCAAGAACTGAAGCAGAGTGGATGGACTTCGGCAGACCCCCTACCTGGCACGCGCCAAATGTCGGAATCGGGGCTCCAAGGACCCAAGAAAGGTTCGAACTCTGGGGTGTGCTCAGAGAACTCCACCAAGCTCCAGCTCATTGCCCACTAACTCACGGCGATGCTCCGGCGTTCTTGAGCTAAAGGAAAGAAGAACGCTGACACGGCGGTTTACCCAAGGTCGGGCAACCTTGTGCTGTAAGACCCTACTCCTGCTTGTGGATGGATTGCCTCGCTAGGGGGGATGAGTATGTGATTACAAGGAAGACGAACTGCCTCGGGAGGCTCGGATGGCTCGAGGGATCTCCCCGGTTTTCACCCGTCTATATGGTGGAACCCTAGCCATACTTATACTTACCCTGGTTCTCTTTCCCCAAAAAAGCTTGGCTGGAAGGGTTGCCACGCCGGCCTATTTTGAAGGGGGAAAGGAGTACAACTTATCCTGACTAAAGGTGGTCTTCGCCTGCCAAAGCTCCCTGCCATGATGCGCTGGTGGGCTCACTGATGACCTCCGTCCTGGTGAGCCTGCCGTCCAGGTCATCTTGCACCAAAGTGGCAACCTTTGGGGATTGCTTTGGGAACCGATGCGCTGTCCTTGCTCCCTTATCATGAAAGAGGAAAGCCTCCTTATCCACACTGGCTGGTGCCCTTCTGGCTCCGCTCGTTGCCACACGCGTCACCCACGTGGAGACACAGGGCCATACGATTCCTTCAGCTGACACTTGACCTGCATATCTCCGCGGGGGGCCTCGGGAGGCAGCCTTGGGAAGCTGTCTCATCAGAGGGCTTCGCAAGGCTATTGAAGACACCCGATGATGCGCACCTCAATAGGTGGAGTCTTCGCGTGGGCCTGGCTCGTGAAGTCCAAAGGTGGGCCAACTTGGGCCCCTTGGTAGCTCCGCGCACTGGGCCGCAGGCAGACAGGCCTAGGTACCCCCAGTCCCACGGGCCCGGCAGCCGCCTCGCTCTTAGTGCAGAGCTCAGCATCCTCGCTCCCCCTCGCCAGTTTCGTCGGTGAGCGCATCGGCACGACGGGCGGTGCGGCCTTCCAGGGAGGGGAGGGCCTCTCAACCTCGGCCTTCTTCTTCTTTGTCTTCTTCTCCTCGGCGTCCAGCTCATAGTCCCTGTGTAGGCTGAAACACATAAGGGCCAGAGTGGGAAGGAAGCAAGAATCAAAGGGAGAGGCGGAGGACGATACTCATCCTTGGGGTTCCAGCGTCTCCTTTTTTGCTGCCTGATGGTACTGCTGCTACCGCTGCCTCCCTTGCGAAGCACGCCCGGGCTGTCGCCCGAGGGCGCGGCGCGCGCGGGTCCCATCGGTGTCGGCGGGCATAGTGGTCTCCTCCGCCCCTCACCTGCATGGACCTGGCGGGGACAACATGGAACGCGTCTTCGTCGTCGTCCTCGCCCAGTCGAAGCCGACCGAGCGCCAGCGGGGACGATCCCTCGCTGCTCTCCTCTTTGGAGTCCACGGCATCGTGGTCACCCGAGGAGGACTCCACCTACGAGGAATCCTTGTGAAGCCCCTCGAGATCTGTTCGGATAATCCCCCACTGGTCGAATTGGGGCATCACCGTGACAAGCTCAACTTTATTGGCCCAGCGATGCATGGGGCGTGTGTCGTAGGGCATCTCCTCTGCCTCCCCTGGGAACAAGACCTCCCAAGCTTCGATCACCACTCCATCCAGAAGGTGCCCCTGTGCCAGCCGGATCCGGTCTTTGGATCCGGTGATCTCCCATACCTGCTGCGAGCGCCTCTACAGGGGCGCGATGTGGCAACAGATGAACTCTTTGGCAACCATACCCGCCGTGACCCCGGCCTCCCACAGCTCCGCCAACCTCTCCATGATTGGCCCCAAGGCAGCGCGACTGAGCTTCTTTTGCTCCCAGCGGGGGGTCTTCTCGGCCGGCTCGGTCTCGATTGTCAGGAGAGGGCTGGCCTGCGAGGCATCAACCTAGACCCAGCACGACCTAAAGTTCTCCACCTTCTTCAGGATCTTCATGTCGATGAGGATCTTGAGTAGCCCGTCGTCGATGTGGAAGAGGTGCCACCAAAGTGGTGGTTTCCCGAGGAAAAAACCCGCAAGCTATAAAAAGTTTGGAAGAGCGATACGGACGGCATCACTCCCAACAAGGCCTCATAGAGATAGGCAAAGAGGGCAAGGACAAGGACATAGTTGGGACGAAGGTGGAGTAGGCGAATCTCATAGTGCTCTAGGATAGCAAGGAGGAAATCAAAGAAGGGTAGCACCAACCGAGCTAAGAGCAAGTAGAAGAAGATGGGAACCATCGTGGGCCCGAGGTCGCGTCGCGGGTGAGAGCCCGGCCAGATCTTGGTGGCTCCACCCACATAGTGCTCGATGGCCACCAGGGGGCGAGCCATGGCTAGTCCGCTCTCGTTGGTAATGGTGGAGGGCAGCAGGGCCGAACCGAGCTCCCCAGCCGGGGTACTCTTGCTGGAGGAGGCCTTGGCGGATGCGGGTTTCTTGCTGGGGCCATGGCAGCGGAGAGATATTTGAAGTTGGAGGAGGAAGAAAGAGAGGAACTGCTCATGCTCAAGACGAAGGATGAGGTGGAGATGGGAAAGCAATGATGTGCTTGTGCCCTGCATGGGCAGACTTTATCGCCAGGACAGTGGTTACCGACGTGTTATGGGGAGTTGAGGCGTCCTGCCTCGTAAAAGCCACCACGTGTCACCACTTGGACCGCAGCTCAATGGGCCCCGCGCCATTTCTTTCCTAACGGGCGAAACATGCATGCCGTGGGCTCAGTGGCTACTGTCAGCCCAGTGGGAACCAGGGTACCATGACCCGTCTGCCTCCAGCCCAGGAGGCGACACTAGGGCCGACCCACAAAGGAAGGCCTTGCCACGGCCTCTCCGGAGGGAGCCACCTCGAGAGGGGCTTACCTCGCGAGTCCCCTTGCCACTAGGCTTAGTCTTGCCAGGACTGCCATGCACCAGGTTGCCTCGCCACTACAACAGGAACCCCTATACATCAACGCATCGATGCGTTGTTGTATGTCTGTATAAGTGTTGCAATGGTCTACACCAAAGGATTAATATGCGTTGTCGTTAGTGGCGTTGCAAGGGTCTACAACAACGTATATGCATCCATTGGTAAACAACATCTAGAAACGTTGCTATCTAGCAACGTATAGGGTCAGAATCTAACAACACTACATATGCATTGCTGGTCACCGTGCACAAAGGCTTTTCAAATGGATATCCAGCCCAATATAAGTTGGGCTTTTCAACTGGGCATATATATAATATTGCCATCCAGCCCAATATGGGTTGATCAGTCAACATTTCTATTAGGCCGCGTTACCATCTCTGCTATTTTCTGTTGGAAAAAATCTCTACAATTATCAGCTGGCTCAATTCCATAGAGGCTACTTTTTCCATTGACCAAGTCAATTACCCAACACAGGGTATTTTCACATACATGACAAATAATTAATCTATAAATATCAATGCCAATTCCACATCATGTTTCATAGTTCACATTCCCCATAAGCCAAAATAACACAAGCTATATATCAACCTGATACAACATGTAGCATCAACAGACACTAAGAAATATATTAACAAATGAGTGTTCTCTTGACTATCAAACACAATTGTATAGCTCTCCTCTTCAAAGTTACATTTGCTGGAGGCCCTTTCTCATGGCATCTTGAAGGCAGCTAGGGTTGCTTTGGTCTTTATTTGTCCATCCCAACTTCTTGAAAGATGAGCTGCATATCATCCCATCAAAAGAATAGGGCTAGAATCTGCAACAAAGATGTAAACATATCAGTAAGCATGAGTTACAAAAATATATCTACCATTACAACAAAATTCTGAGTTTAGAATTAACCATGTTCTCCTTACTGTAGCTTATATAAATATTACCTAACAAAACACTACTTTTCATAATGTTCATGATGACATTTTACATATGCTGATAAGAGAACCATATCCAAATGAAAATGATAAATAAAGTTAGTGGCTCGAGATATCACTTTATCACCTAATCAGAACAAAAGAAGCCATGATCTTCCTTACACAAACCACTAAGATCATTACCATCAGGGATCTGCTTGTCAAATCAGGCACCAATTTTTGAACACCCATTTGTTCAAAAGCAAGCATCACTCTGCCTCAATAACCATAGCTTGCCCCCCTCCCCCCCCCCAAAGACCAACCAAAAGATTTATCAACATGTATATGTTAAGAATATGGTCATCATGACAAAAAGGCAGTCTATGTTTTGTCTGAACACTAATACCCACATATATAGTCAAGACAACAAATTCATTATTGTTGCAAATGAGGTGATCATTGTTGATTGAGTTCTACAATGAATTCTGCCATCGTCGTAGTTTTCGCTGTAATTGACTCTTCCCTTGTCCTTGCACACTAAATTTTTTGTGATTTATTATGTGATCTTGCCACAAGTTTTTTTTTGCTGTCTCTAAAGATAACAGCTCATGCTCCATAATCTGCAATTGTATCAATGGCGCCTTTGTCATGTATAATGCAGTCTTGCTACTATAGTAAATAATTAGTTCGTAATCTGTTAGCTCTGAATGGTGATCCAAAGCTACTACTTGAAAATATGCTAAACTGGACATGTATACATTTAGAAATCAACCAGATTAGCTGGGGATTCCCTCTTGGGTTGGGTAGCATAGTTGGGAGAATAATACATATTTCGACACTTACATTTGCCATTGCAAAATTAATCAGATATGCATGCACCTTGTCCCTAGCTAGGATTTGACGCACAGAAATCAATCAGACAGACTACCTAGAGACTACAACATATACTTGTGGAGAAGTACTACTACTTATTAGTACCTGATGAGTATCCTTAGAGTACAATAATTCAGCCATCTCACCGGAGTGGAACTGCAATAGTAATTTGTAAAATATCCTGAGCGCTTCCTCTGGCCAAATTTGGATGACCTTTGGTGATGGTAGCATTATGGATCTCACACCTCATTTACCCTGCGAAGGAGAACATAGCAGATTAGATCACATAAAAAAGTTAGTGAACTGCAAGCTTGCTTGGAATCAGTACTAATTAGTTGCTACTTGAGTAGAGGACAGTACTGCCACAGGGGATGCCTATTAGTAGTAATTGAGTTGGCAATTAAGCAGATCCATGAACTTATCAAAAGTATGAGGATGCTAGGTATGGACGAGGAAATTGCATATCAGTGTGGAGCAGTTAACAAAGGTGAGTTAGCCTAAAAAAAGTTAACAAAGGTGAGTTCAAAATCCATTGGTGAATTAGTTTAAGTTGTTAGCAAGAAATAAAACAAGCGGGCGACGGGGGGAGTAAGCATCTGGACTACTGCGGGTTGAACCATACAGCGGCCTTGAAGGTGCACGTACCATGCCGGCAGTGCTGCCGCGACAGGAAATAGGCGAAGCGACTACGAGGAGGCATTGGCGAGGTGGAGATACCGGAGGCAAATGGACGTGCCACGAGTGGGGCAGCTGGCCGGAGACCATTGAGGAGGCGATGCGGATGGAGCCCGAACTTACGCCGTCCCACATCGGAGGTGGCCCAGCGCCGCGGACCTTGCCGTTGCCGCATGATCCAGGAGAAAGGAGGGGGATGGATGAGAACGACGGAGGCAGTGAGGGATTGGTGGCGACCGACTTCCCCACGGTGCTCCTCTTTGTCTCGGCGGCGCAAGGTAAACGAGCGGCGAGAGAACGACGGAGAGGGGTTAACCGGATGGAGAGGAAAAACACAGGAGAGGCTAGATCCGGCAGGGAGGCGAGCCGTGAAGGCGCGAGCAGCGGCGGGTCAGATGAGAGCGGCGGCGCTAGTATAGGGGGCGGTTGCAGCGAGAGAGCCGGTGGCGTCGCGGAGGCATTGCGGTAGTGGGTTCGAGGGAGATAAAATTTCTTTTAGAGCTAGAGTAATAATATATGGTCACCTGAAATTTCCTAGATCCCGCCACGCACGTCCAAGAACATCTCGCATCGTGCGCTCATTTTTTTGATATGTTGCACGATGTTTTTCTCTGTTGGGTTGCCACGTTACATTATTATTAGTTTTGACTAATCTGGTTGGTTCGAAAATTCTTAGATATACCATTTACTTTGTTCATCTCATCAAATTTAACAAAATACTGTCCGTATAAGATGTTTTTTAAGTTTTGAACTACAAAACCGTCTTATATTTAGATATAGAGGAAGTAAATATTTAGGGTATCTTCAAAGCGGACCCTTAAAATGCACATCCGAACCATGATGTCTGGATGTAATTTTTCATCTAATATGAACCCCTATTTGTATGAGGGCATGTCCGCGTGTCCATTTTCCGCAAAGCGGAAGGTTTGTGGGCGTCCTTACTGATGACACATACGCGTCTGACACCCTGGTCTTATCGAAAAATAATTCTGGCGCCCTTGCCCTCTCACACGCAACCGCCCTCCGCTAGTCGTGCCACATTCATGATGGCCCAGCGCGGACACGACCTGTCACTGGAGCCGGAATTGAAGTGGCACGCCAGCTGAGAGCACCGCCTGTGTCGCGTCTCGTTCTCCGCGCATGTTCCATGTCGGAGGAACATCATCGCACGGGGCGACGAGACGACTATCTAACGCATTGAAGTCGGCTGCCCGTCCATCCACCCACCGACATTAAACTGTCGCGGAGATTCGGAAACCCACTCCAATGCCCACATTGAAACAACACGCTGCACGCGATTGCACACTCCACGATCGCTTTTGTTCCTCCTCTATGCACCACCTCCACCATGACGGCGAGCTCTAGCGCGTTGTGGGAGACCCTCTCGACGGAGCAGAAGTACGAGTTAGCTGGTCTTGCGGCCGGCTTGCCGGCGAGTTCGTCTGAGGTGAGCGACAATGACCCTACGATGGAGAAGGCGTCCAACGATGAGCCGTTGCCCGTGCCCACGCCGGTCCATGCCGTCTTCTCCATGGAGTAGGCGTAGTGCACACTTCAGCATCGTCATGGCGAAGGAGCAGCTGGCGCCACCGGTGTTGGCGTTTCGGCTAGCGCAGGAGGACCAAGGCTACAAACCTCACCTCCTCATGCATCGCCGGTTGGTGGAGGGCCAAATCTACGGCTAGTTCGTGAGCGAGGAGGCCGTGGTGGATGATTACCTTTGCCGCCACCACCATGTGCCATTGCCGCCACCACCATGTCTATGTCACCAAGGAACCAATACCTAAGGGAAAGTGATGACGTACTAGAACTAATAACAGAGGAAAGGGAGGGGTGACCACTCCTCAAGCCAACGACGAGGTCGTTGGACCAAAGAAAGGAAAGGCACCGAGACAGTGACAAAGAACCCTAGGTTTTTTGTATGTTTTTCATGTTTTTTTATTTAGAATATTTTTATATATGAATTTTTTTAAATATACGATGAACCTTTTCTAATTGCGCAATAACATTTTTCAGTATGTGATGAACATTTCTAAAACACAATAAACATTTTGAAATATATATTAAACATTTTTAAATACTCGATGAACATTTTGAAATACACAATGAACACGTTTAAAATACACGATGTACTTTTTTTCTCAAATACGTATTTTCCATTGAAATATGTGAGTATTTTTTAAAATACACAATGAATAATTTTGAATACACAATAAATATTTTTTAAATTCACTATGACTTTTTGGTAATACATGATGAACATTATTCAAATATACGATGAACAATTGCTAAATACATGATATGTTTTCATGAAATAGAGCATGTATAATTTTTCAAATAGACAATGAAAATTTATAGAATACATGATAAACATTCTTTTAAATTCACGATGAACATTTTAAAAATACACAAAGGTTTCTTTTCCAAAAAAAATTAAAATTCCATGTTTTCTGAGAAACACGAACTCTCCAAAATTACAAGAACAATTTTCACTTGCATGAACAAAATTTGCACTACTTTTTTTTACATTGTTATATAAAATTATTAAAATACAAATATTTTTATAAATAGATTCTTTATTTGATAAAATGTCGGATTTCAAGTGAACATACACGTACAAGTAGCAACTTCACTTTGAGTATAACGTACAAGTAGCAACTCCATTTTGAGTGTAACATACAAGAAGCAATCTTTTTTTTAGAGAATTTGTACAAATATATTTTTTTTTTGTAAGTAAATTGCAAGTAGCAACTGAGCGACATTAAAAATCAGCGGCGGCCCATTTCGCTAGGCCCCGTGTGCATGTTCCTAGGCCTGGACTTGCTAAGTCCGAGGTGCATGCGCGTTGGTTCATTTAGAAGGAATCTTAATGAAAACAACATGAGGTAGTTGTCTGAGGTGGTTTGTAACTCGTTTAATAACCGTGAGGTGGCTAGTTCGAGTATCATGTACCACTTTTTCCTTTTTCATTCTTGTGATGGAATAATAACATGTGATCTGCACAGTACACATATGAATTATGTCTAATAGATAATAAATTAAATTTTAAAATAGCAACGCATATCGTGCATCATATAGTATCCGTTGTTGTTCACACCACAAGCAACAAATATAGTACCAACGCATATATGCGTAGGTATAGAAGATACCTGACAACACATCCTTAAAGCGTTGCAAATCATGCATTGTTAAAGGGGGGTTCTTGTTCGTGAGGCAACCCCACGAGGTAGATTGTATGGCACCAGCCGCGGGGTTCCGGGTCCAGCACGTGGATGACGTCCCGCTGTCAGGATAAGGACGACAGGGCGTGACCAAGACCGGTTTCCATTCGAGTGATAAGGGAGCAGGAGCGTCCACCTCCCCAAAGCAAGTCCCAAAGCCTTCCACTTTGGTGTATGGAGATCAGGACAGATCGGCACGCCAGGGTAGACGTCATTGCTGAGCCCACAAGCGCGCCAGAATGGCCACTTTGCCAGGTGAAGATCGCCTTTAGCTAGGATAAACCTGGCCACCTGTTCCCCTTTGAATTGCCGCCCTGTGGCCACCCTTTCCAGCTCATATTTTCGGGGAAGAGGACTGAGGCACTACAAAGGGGTAGGGCTGCTTCCATGTAAGGGGATCGAGCCATTTTCTCCCCGATAACTCGTGTACCTTAAGCTCCAAACGCTCCATTACACAACAATCCAACACATGCAGGAGTAGTGTATTACACCGCACGGTGGCCCGAACCTGGGTAGCTCACGCATCCTCGTCGTGTCCGATGTGAGTGAGCGTGCTCGTCATGATCTCATCGTAGTCCTCTTCGGGTTGTAGGTTGCCAAGCAAAGCCCCCCACAGTTTGAACCTCAGTTCTTGGAGAGTTTCTTGGACCAGATGGTAGACTCCGACAACGTCTAGTCTTTGGTAGATGTAGTCTTGATCACGTCCAGGCATATAGCTTCCAGAGTCTATCCGATGGAGAATGAGGCCTACAGGCCAAGCTCGTGGACTATGGGCCGACTAGGTGGGCACCCCCTAGTCGAGGACACTGTCACCGATGCTGCACCCCGCACATGTGGATACCTTGGAGGCATCGCACTTGCGGTGCTCAGACGAACCGTTCTAGGGATCCGCGAGGAACCGTTCGCGGGAGATCATCGTTCGCGGGTCTTCACTGTTCACGGGAGTTCGGCGACACAAGGAGGAGACGCCTTGGTAGATCGACTACATGCATCATCAACTCTACTTCCGCTCCGGTTACTGCGCATCTAGTGGTAAACCCAGTCCCGTGATCTATTTCCTGCAACATGATCTTGGGTGCGCGGTAGAAAAAATTTATGTGGTGCTAGCGTAGCATACCGCATGTTCCCACAAGTTAAGTCAGCGTTGTGGGGATGGAGCAGCCGCGATAGACGAGGTGATCGTCGACGCAGCTCCATTGAAGTGGAGCATGGGGTGGCTGAACTGGCGGGACCATGACATCGATGATGGATCCTCATCCGGGGCGGTGGATGAGGGACGTCGAGATGTTGGGGTGGACGATATAGTCAGGGAAGAGGCTACAGCTTGGCAGTGGTGGGGTGGCGGATGGAGGAGGGTGGGGTTTCGTGGCTGGAGCAGAGATGTTATTGCGGCCTGGGTTTTCGAATGGCGAAAAGGAGGTGTTGGGAGGGGGGAGCCATGATTTAGGACGCGCTTGTCTAAATTGTAGGGTGTGTTACAAAAGTACCCCCACCATTTTGAACTAGCGGCCCTTTCGGCTTAGGGTTAGAACGGGGATTTTGCATGTCAGGATTTGGTAGCAGGAGGGAGTTTTTGCGTGCGTTGTAATTTCGTGATATAGCAAGGTGCGGGTTGAGAAGGAGGGAGTTTTCGGATCACAAAGAGACAAACAGATATTAGAAGGATAAAAAGGCACGGGTTGAAATTTCGGGACAAGCTTAACATGCACTGTACCAAATCAATTCGCACTTCCCTCAACGAAAAAACAAAAAAATCTACTCGCACCATACAAGAGAGAGTCTTGTTCCGTTTTACTGTATGGATTATTACAAATGCCTTTCAAAACTTTGAGTCCATGTTATGTTCAACTAAAACCAATGTTGAGGATATCGCTTATCATTAGCATCTCGGTCAGTCCAGGATTAGAGATTAATCAGAAATCAGATGATTAATCGATTTTATCGGTCGACTATTAATCGGTCATTTTTTGCAAATCCTAGGATCCCAACACTAAAATATGCTATATTCAACACCAAAAATATATTGGACAGAAGTCTACCTTGATTCCAAGCCTCTGAATCCTCATATAATGACAAACAAAATAGGACAATAGTACATATTGCTTAACAAGGTCCACAAAACACAAATAAACATAGTTTTTGCAAACATATTTCTAGGAATAGGCTCGATTTATCAGTACATTCTCTATGAATCGCTTGTCAAAGCGATAAATCTGCCAAAACGATAAACTGTGAAGATAAGGCATAATCTTATCGGTTACCCTATGAGTACCGATAAATCGGATGATAAATCACTGAATCAGAAGATTTTTTGAACAGTGATTAAAACATTTCGCTAGGTGTATAATGCATGTAACCTACTCAGATGAACATTTTAGTGCATTCCAAATGTATATACTACCACTTCAATTAGAACTAAATTTGAATTCGTTTCTCTATTTGAATAAGAATATATAATCATGATTGTTGCCAAGTTAAACTATCATCTGTATATTATCTTCACAACACATCACATGATTTTTGTCGAGTTAGATATGAACTATGTGTACTATATGAACTCGAATTGAAATTTTTAATCCACTTGATGTTGATTCCAATAATAGTACATTTGAAGCGATAGCTAGACCTTCATAATCCAAACCATGTTTCATATGTATAATGTGTTTATCACACAATGTATAGTGTCCCGCCCCCTCCATTATGACAAGTATTTAGATGTGAGCTACAAAAGCCACACATTATCACAAATCAAATAAATGTTATATATAGTATATACAGTATAACATGTTCAAAACCACACCATGCATATCACCATTATATTCACATATGTGTGGGTTTAAAACACTATGATCTCTTATTCAAATATCCGAATCCACTTTTATAACGAAATATGATCTCAGTTAGTCTTTTACACCAACACAATCCTCTTCTCTTTGTAGCTAGCACTAACTTTCTCTCGTGCATGCACACAACCGCCTCGCCCTCACCCTCCCTCAGCATTCTCTCCATCGCGCACATTTGTTATTTTATTTAGGTCATTCTCCCACGTTGTCCGTAGGTCTTCCCAGCTCCTTCTTTCTGGCACACACCGATCGATATACCTCTCTAGCCAGGTGTGACTACCACAAACACACACTTTTCCTCTTCTCTTCTCACCGTCCATGCCTCCCTCTGTCTAATACGGTCCCACACACATGCACACTCTCGCCCCTCTTTTCATCGATCTTGCACTCGCACACTCCTCCCCCCCTTGATATAGCAGGCCTCTCGCACCACCTCCTAGCCGCATCCCTCTCTCTCTATCCATCTCTCCGGGCCATATTTTCCTCTAACACATGCATGTATGCCAATCGATCTCCCTACATATAGCTAGGTCAACTCTAACTCTTTTTCCCCATGCAGGGATCGATGTACCTCACTAGTTATGTCTCTCCCTTTCTCTCACACACGATGATTGATCTACCTATCTAGTTAGATCTGCTTACCACAGACATATCGTTCCCGTTTCATCATCCATGCATGCCTCCCGACCCGTCTCTCACACGCACATGCACACACAGACTCACATGACCTCTCTTACTAATAATGCAGTCGTACCCTCTGTTCATCTAGTAGGCCTATCCCACCATCTCTGAGAAGCAACTCTACCACCAACCCTCCACCACTCTAGCTCTGTCTCTCTCCCAACCTTATTCCTCTCCTATAAATATGTAGGATGCCGATCAATCTCCCTCAATACATAGCTAGATCTCTCCCTTCTCCACACATATACCAGTCGATCTACCTCTCTAGTTAGGTCTCTGCCCCCCCCCCCCACACACACACAAACCGATAGTCGAACATTGTAGTTAGGTATCCGTGCCATAGACAAACTTCACCTCTCCCCTCTGACGTTCTAGTAGGCCAGCCACCCTATATCTTTGATGTGTGCACACACAAGTTCACTGACACTCTTTATCGATCGCGCACACATACACTTCATCCCTCTCTTCGATTCTATCAATGTCTCACGTTGATGATCCCTCCACTCTGTTCTCGTTGATCGCCCCCTCTATATATATATCATATATCCAGGCCTCCGTTTCACACACATTGCATATGTTACATTATTTTGAGATATCGTCGACACATATTCCCTGTCTATCTCTCACGCACCCCCAAAAGAACACTCACGAACACACACACCATCTCTCTCTTGGTTTGTATCTCTCTCACACACACGTGCACCAAGAGAAGAGGTGCACGCATGACACACGTACTCACATTTCGTTCCCAACCACACCCGCGTGGGTACATGGTGGAGCTCATTTCTTTACGAAAGCGCAGCCCACATGACAATTTGACGCGTGTAGCGGTTGTTTACTTTAAGGAGGATCATGTACCACGTGTGCCTGAAACAAAGTTTGACTTGATGTGTGGGCATATTATTTTTAAATCAAGTTATATTGCTCAATGGCATCTACAGAAATATAAAACTATTGTTATGGAGAAAAAAGAAATCCGCTCCACTATAGAAAATGGAGCTTGTCTGCTGGGGTTGGTCTGTCTTCACACTCTCTCACACAAGACAGAGGTGGACTCTCTCACTGCTGGTCACTGATCCGGCCGAATCCCGTCCGTCGGCGAAAAGGGAGGATGTGCATAATTGCTCTGTTCGACTGCATCGAGGAAACTCATCCCGATCTATGGTACCCGCCGTTCTCTTTGACCAAGCTCTGGCGCGGTAGGGCAGACCTGGCCCGCCGGCACCATCCTAGTTACATCCCGACGATCATCAGGTATAGTTTCCTCCGGCCTTGCTACACTGCCCATCTTCCCACGTCGCTGCATGTGGAAAATCCTACATGTGGATCTTCCCTAGTTCTTTGCCTAAAACATAGCTCGGCCGATGTACTTTCCATGCTGCAATCTTGTCCTCACACCATTTTAGATACACAACCATGCTGCTATCTTCTCTTAGGACAAGGAATATGTTTCTTTTTTGTCTGTGTATGTGTCATCAACAGTTATTGGCCAGTAATTGTTTCCTTTCTACCTCTTTTTGCAAATAGGGCTATCCATTTCACCTTGTTGCTATTGCGACCTTTTGGTGAACTGCACAAGCACTTGTTTCTTAAGAGTGATTTGTGCAGTTTTGCTGAAATGTCACACAAGCAAAGTTTCTAAATTTCAGTGGGACTGCACAAAGGGAGATTTGTTTTGCTATCCTCCTCATCCAACTCTGAGCCTAATCTTCTCCAACTAGTTAGTCTTAAGAGAGACTACAAAGGTGACAGGCTTCTATTTGTGTGTTTATTGTTTCATCAACAGTCCTCTATAATTGTAATCACTCTTACTCAATATCTTTGCGAACAGGGATGCTCAACTCTATTTTAGTGGAACTACACAAAATGATCGAAATGTTCCATGTTCCTGACAGCTACTTTTTTTGCCAACATGTCTCTTTAATTTTGATAGAGCTACAGGAAAGTAGCAGCCAATGATAGCATCGATCAATTTTAATTTTTTATTTATAAACCTTGTCACAACTTTGTCTTCAGTTGTGATGTAAATATTGGTTCTGATATCCTAATCATCGAGATGAATTAGCAAGGAAGTTAGTTTTTTATTTTTTGCGAAAGAGCATGGATGTTAGTTTGCTTTCTATTTGATTGAATGTTGTAACGAGGCAACCTTCCAGATGGTAAGACACATGCAACATAAGCTAAAAGCTTCAGAGCATTATACAATTTCATGTTGGTGAAAAATTATGTGTATATCTTTTATGTAAACAAATGCTAAAAGCTTGATAGCATTGCCAGAAGCCATTCAGCATCTGGGTCCTTGTGCCATGCACCAAATTAGAGTGCACAACCGCATGGGAGACTGATCCCGGTCATTGCCCCGCAGTAATAATGACTAATGAGTAGTCAAATCATAAGCCCCACCTTCCCACAGTAAGTTGTTTGGACGAAGCAACCATCAATACACTCTTCTTTGAATCTGCTCCTACTAGTATGAAGGTGCAAAACCAAGGGCGTGTCTGGCCTGTCGATGAACGCATTTCCTCTTGGCATATCACTGACATGTTGGACCAGAGTATGAGTAAACAGATCTCAATTGACGGCAAAATGGCCAACCAACCGCTCCTTGAGAGAGACGAGGAGCGAGAACACAGACGAGCTCTTGGGGGAGACGAGGAGCGAGAACATGGACATGCTAGGTGTTGCACAGAGGCCAACAAAATAATAGAGCATGGTTGATCGATGTCATCTATAGCATGCTCGATGTTTCTGAGGAGCACTACTTCATTGGGCTGCCGTTTTTCGCACTGCTTCGGAATAAATGTGTAGAAGATTGCTTTATCACAGATTAAATTAAAATAAGAGTGCAGACGCTCTACCATGCAGTTCCTAGTACCTGTATACTAGTACTACTCATACTACTAAACCTTGCGCTTGGCTCTTCGCCTCTTCGGGAAGTCGAACAATGATGGTACTATAGTGTATGCTTCTTGTAATCTGACACCGAATGAACTGCTGCACGTCCACCGCCAGGGTAAGGGAGAGCTTGCATTAGTAAAAAGCTTCTCCTCATCCTGCGAGCCACCACGCATGCGGTAGATGGAGAGGGCGTAGTATAAGCAAGCTTCTCCTTGTTTTATGAGTTGACGTGACACAACAAAGTAGTGCTAGTCCATACTGCCTCCTTTCTGTTTAATATGGCTTAATTTGAAACGAGATAAATACACCGGCGGTCACTACATACGCTCAGTGCGGTTAATATACCATTTTGTCGGTGTTTATACGGTCACTAGCTCACACTGGTTGTGTATGTGTGTGCAAGCACGTGTAGGTTGAGCACTTGAGCGTGAGCGTGTGTGTTCTGTCGTGTGCTGTACACATGCATGCGTGCATGCATTTGAACGTGTGCGTGTTGCATGCATGCATGCTCTAGGGCGTCACACGCGTTTTTGTGTGCATGTCTAGGTGTGACTGTTTCATGCATGCATGAGGGTTGTAGTCCCTCACATTCACATGTTCATATTTCAAAGCTTCGTTTCAAAATGTTGCATGCAAGGTTTAAGAGAAAACTCACCAATGCATGTAAGAGTTCTCGTCATTCGTTGTTCACACATGCAAGCATGCATTGTCGATATTCATACATTGGCAAACACAATTTCTTGAGGGAAACGCGCCCAATAATTGAGTACTTTTGCAAAGTAGTCGTACAAAAAGTATTTCATGACTCATCATCTACTAGTAAACCAGAAGGAGGGAGTAGGTACGTATTGGCGCCCGAAGCCTTGGCCAATGGTTCTCGTTATTGGACATGATGCACGTAGAGGCATTGATCCCCATCGGTCAGAGAAAACTATTCAACCAGTCTTCACAGTGAAGTGACAATACATGCTGCAACAGATGGGACACTTAATTAATAAGCTCAGCCAGTGTGTTGGTGTTACCAAATCATGTAATGCCATCATGTCTGCCAATTGAGCATGCTTCCGCAATTACGCGTACACACCTCTCTCTTCCATTAACTAAAACATGGGCCCACTATAGATGGATTACCAGCTATATCCACTACCATCCATTTGATGTAGTATGTATGAGAAACCTCAACCATGCAACATGCATTAGTGCATTCTAAGTGGGTTTTACATCACAATGCTTCCACATGAACATGTGTAAGAAAACACCGCACCACAACATGCAACATACTCCCTCTTTCTGTTTACTAATGCGTACGTCATTGACCTTCAAATGGAGATCACAATATCACCAATTCAGTCCCTCATTCAGAAACAAGTGATAGATCAATGACCTTCTCTTTTCAGCGACCAAGTCTTAGCATGGAAATACGAGCATGGTAAAAAAAAACCTCTGTTCCATTTTATAGTACGCATAAGTTTTTGGCCAAAATTCCATAATGTACTACGTGAACATAGTTTTAGACGACATTACCCCTTGCTGAAATGATGGATGTTAGAGCAGGTAGGGCACATAGGAGTGAGACAAACCTGCACACAGGGGTATTCTGGTTGATAGCACAACAAACAGCTCATGCATTGTATGTTCCGTTTGCATGGAAATACTACTTCTCGGTTGTCGGAACTCGTACTTCTTCCTTCTGCCGACACGTGGGACATCCAGCATCTGGGTCCATGTGTCATGCAAGAAAATTGAGATAAGTACTAGTGAGACTCAGGAACGGTCACACATGTAGGGGGAGTACATGAAGGGGACATAGTAATAATGACTAATGAGCAGTCAAACCACACAGTAAGTCGGTCAGACGAAGCAACCATAATTTTACTCTTCAATGGCACATGCGCAATATAAAAAGGTTGTTATGTAGAGAAAAAGAAAACCGCTCCACTATATATACATAATAACATAATACTAGCCAGGAGACTAAGCTACACACCTAGTTCCTGGGGTTGCTCTCTTCACACTCTCTCGCACAGCACGATGGTGACCACACCACCTGTCTTAGATCTAGCCAGATCCCGCCACCGGGGGAAGGGGAGGATGTTTTGCGTAGACGCGGTCGACAGCGGCGAGGGAGAAAACCCACTGTCGGTGCGTCCCAATCAGGGTTCCCCACCGTTCTCTCTCACAAATCTCCGGCGCAGTAGCCTTCGCCCCTTGCTTACTACCACGGTATGGGGTGATTCCGCCTCCCACCACACTCCTAGCTACATCCCGATGTTCCTTAGGTACAACTTCTTTTTGGAGCAAGCTTGCTCTAGTACCCCAGCTCCCCACGTCACTTCATGTAGATCTTTCTCTACTTCTACCGGCTTCTATTTGTGATGAGTTTATGTCTCATGAACTAGTACCACTACTATTATTCTAATCGCATTTCTTCAATATCTTTGACAACAGGGATGCTCACTTCGATTTTAGTGGAACTGCACAAAATCAGCAGATGGTCCATGGGTTCCAGGATTCTTTCCTTCAACAGGTTAAACCTCAGCAGGAAATTAAAGCCTTTTTAGGGTTTAGGGTTTAAGGCATAGGGACTACTTCAATTGTTTTTTTCTTTATTTGTACACACTCTCACAACTTTTGTCTTTAGTTGTGAAGTAAATATTGGCTATGATATGTGAATCATTGAGATGCATCTGCATGCCCGTCTGCCGGTCTCCATTTCTCCTGGCTACGAAACCCTCCCACAGAGTGAACGCACAGGCGTTCAGCAGGGCGCAGTAGGGACGTCAAACCACTCATAGAGGCCCTATGTAAACCTTTCTTCTGTCATTTATATTTTTACAAAGTATCTATAACAGTTTCTTCGGCAGTTTGAATTATACGGTTGGACGTTACACATTCATCAGAAATGAAGACCATCATTACGTCTAGTGCACTCAACTCACTAGCAATTGGTTCATCATAATTGGATCCTTTAAAAAGATTAGCAAGTGGATGAGGATGCATAAACTCTTTGCTTTCTGATTTTCAATAAATACACAATTATACCAAGCGAACGAGCAAACAAACCAAGTAAGACATAAAGGCAAACAAAAAGATGGATGAAAGAAGGCGAATAAAAAGGCAAATATTTTTCTATTTTTCTATAAACGTTGAGAGTTTATGATGGTTACTTGGTAGGCTTGATGTAGAACCCCCCGGCAACGGCGCCAGAAATTCTTCCTACTACTTCTTGAGCTTATGTTGATTTTTCCCTTGAAGAGGAAAGCGTGATGCAGCAAAGTAGAGATAAGTATTTCCCTTAGTTAAGAACCAAGGTATCAATCCAGTAGGAGGCACAAGCAAGTCTCCAATCTATGCACCTGCACAAATAACAAACACTTGCACACAACGTGAAAAAGGGGTTGTCAATCCCTTCACGGTCACGAACAAGAGTGAGATCTAATAGAGATAGTTATAAAAGATAAATAAAAGAGCAAACTAAAGTAAATATAAATAAATTGCAGCAAGGTATTTTTGGGTGTTTTGGTTTATAGATCTGAAAATATATGATGGAAAATAGACCCGGGGGCCATAGGTTTCACTAGAGTCTTCTCTCTAAAAAAAACATACGGTGGGTAAACAAATTACTGTTGAGCAATTGATAGAAAAGCGCTAAGTTATGACGATATCTAAGGCAATGATCATGAATATAGGCATCATGTCCGTGACAAGTAGAACGAAATGATTCTGCATCTACTACTATTACTCCACACATCGACCGCTATCCAGCATGCATCTAGAGTATTAAGTTCATAAGAACGGAGTAACGCCTTAAGCAAGATGACATGATGTAGAGGGATAAACTTAAGCAATATGATATAAACCCCATCTTTTTATCCTTGATGGCAACAATAAAATACGTGCCTCACTACCCCTTCTGTCACTGGGTGAGGACACCGCAAGACTAAACCCAAAACTAAGCACATCTCCCATTTCAAGAAAAACCAATCTAGTTGGCCAAACCAAACCGATAGTTTGAAGGAAAAAAAGATATCTTAATCATGCATAAAAGAGTTCAGAGAAGAATCAAATAATATTCATAGATAACCTGATCATAAATCCACAATTCATCGGATCTCAACAAACGCACCGTAAAAGAGTATTACATCGAATAGAACCCCAAGAACATCAAGGAGAACATTGTATTGAATATGAAAGAGAGAGCAGAAGCCATCTAGCTACTAGCTATGGACTCGTAGGTCTGTGGTAAACGACTCACGCATCATCAGTAGGGCAGCAAGGTTGATGTAGAGGCTCTCCATGATCGAATCCCCCTCCGACAGATCACCGGAAAAGGCCCCAAGATGGGATCTTACGGGAATGGAGGCTTGCGGCAGCGAAAAAGTATTTTGGTGGACGCTTCTGATGTTTGGGGAATATTTCTGAATTTATAGAGGTGGAATTAGGGTTGGAGGACACCCGAGGGGCCTACAAGCCCTAAGGGCATCCCCCTGGGGTGCGCCCTAGAGGCTTGTGGCCTCCTTGGGACTCTTCTAGCTCTCTCTCCAAGTCACGTAGGTGTCTTCTGGTCCAAGAAAAATCATCGTAAAGTTTTATTCCGTTTGGACTCCGTTTGATATTCCGTTTCTGTAAAAGTCAAAAACAAGGAAAAAAACAAAAACTGGCACTGGGCTCTAGGTTATTAGGTTAGTCCCAAAAATAATATAAAATTGCATATTAATGCATATAAAACATCCAAAATAGATAATATAATAGCATGGAACAATAAAAAATTATAGATACGTTGGAGATGTATCAAGGGTGTCCTCGTAAATGAGGTTTAGACCACTGCCTCCGTCCATCAACACTTTGGTTAATCTAAATCAGTCCACTATAGGGTCAAGGACCAGTGTGGCGGGTGCCTGGACTGGGCGGGCCCTTGGCTCGTCTTCTTCATCGAAGGTGATTGGTGTATCAGTTCATGAATGCGCAGCTGTAACCTGGTGGACTTGGCCAAGCTCTCGAAGGGCTCTTTTACTCTGATTGCTCGAGGAGAATGTGTCGTCGATCGTCATAACATCATTGTCACTATATGGAGGTGTTGCTGATCGTCTACTTGGGGGAGTAAGTCCAAGGATAGCTTTGCCGCTCTTGGCCACCTGCCTGACCACCCAACAAGCTCGAAGCCTGTGGGTTGGGTTTGTATTAAGCAAAGCCGAGTGTATGGGGCATGGTTTGTCCATTAGCTCATCCAGGACTGTTCTGGGTCCAGCGAGGGATCTATTCTTCTTTTCAGCAGGCTCGTGTTCGGGCGACCGCTGTGGGTATGCATGTTTTGCCTGAGTTTTTTGAGGTTGCTTGGCATGAGTTGATTCCACACACATTTGTTGTGCCTTCCAGGCGCTTTCCATGGTGCAATATTTGCGTACTAGGTCATATAATTCGGTGAACTTTGCACATGGCAATGGGCGAGGGCATTCAAGATTCCTTCGTCCCGGCAGCTAAACCGAAAGGTTGATATTATTTCTTGATCATAGCAATCCTTCATCTTGTTTTTATCCAGGAGGAATCTAGCCCAGTAATGATGGAATGTTTCTCTGGGCGGCTACTTGACGTACATCAAATCCCATACGTTAGGGTTTTCGGGGTCCAGGGAGTATTCGATGTGGGGGGTGGGTGGGAAAGAACTTCGTGCTCCAGTTGGTGGTGTATTCGTAATTTTAGCGGCAGTGTCGAGCATCCCTGGGATATTCGATGTGCCGAGTGCGGATTACGAATTGTCCACACAACGCGGCGTAGACTCAAGGTCATGTTTCGAATTGAGGCCTGGTTCCAAGCTCTCTTCGGGGCAAAAATCAGATTCCAGGACCGAAGCCTGAACGAGGTTGCCGCCAATCAGGACGTAGCTTGTCTTTAGTTTTGGCGACCATGAGCCTTCGGCCAATTCCTCAACGGTGGCGACAAGGTGTGTGATCGGTGGGATATAAATTTCCCTGTTGTTGGGCTTGAGCCCGATCTAGTCATAGACCGAGGGCTGGCTGTCAGAGATGCCCATGGCTCGGATCCGGTCTAGTAGATCGTTTAATGATGAAAGATCTGATGGGTCTACGCCCTCCGAATATCTGAGATCAACTCGTAGCGTGGCTTCTATGGGGACATCCGAGGTTGTGACCACGCGGTGTTCGGCCGCGGTCAATTCGGTCAAACTGGCAGAGTCGGGCTTTAGGGCCAGGCTCCGTGTTATATTAGCCCCTAGCAAGTATACCTCCCCTGAAGTTAAAGCATCAGGATCAATGAGTTTATCTAAGGGAGCCGAGGTTCTTGACAGGGTGAGGTCTCCCAGGGGGCCGGCGGTGAACTCTAGGCTCCCAAACCTGACCTTCTGACCGGGGGCAAAGTTTCCAATCAGGCCGAGGCGGCCGGTTCAATTGGCGCGCTGTATGACACGGTGATACGTCTCCAACGTATCTATAATTTTTTATTGTTCCATGCTATTATGTTATCTATTTTGGATGTTTTATATGCATTAATATGCTATTTCATATTATTTTTGGGACTAACCTATGAACCTAGAGCCCAGTGCCAGTTTCTATTTTTTTCCTTGTTTTTGAGTTTTTACAGAAAAGGAATATCAAACGGAGTCCAAACGAGCTGAAAATTTACGGTGATTTTTTATGGACCAGAAGAAGCCCACGGAGCATCGGAGTTGGGCTAGAAGAGTCCCGAGGCAACCACAAGGATGGGAGGTGCGCCCCCTTGGCTTGTGGGCCCCTCGGGCACATCCTTGACTTGTTTCCGACGCCAAAAATTCTTATAAATATAGAAACATCCGAAATGAACCCTAGATCAGAAGTTCCGCCATCGCAAGCCTCTGTACCCACGAAAAACCAATCAGGAGCCCGTTCCGGCACCCTGTCGGAGGGGAAACCATCACCGAAAGCCATCTTCATCATCCCAGCGGCCTCCATGACGAGGAGGGAGTAGTTCACCCTCGGGGCTGAGGGTATGTACCAGTAGATATGTGTTTGATCTCTCTCTCTCTCTCTCTCTCTCTCTCTCTCTCTCGTGTTCTTGATATGGCACGATCTTGATGTACCACGAGCTTTGTTATTATAGTTGCATCATATGCTGTTCTTCCCCCTCTACCTTCTTGTGATGAATTGAGTCTTGCTCTTTGACGTTTCGTTATGCTGGATTGAGTATTGGATTTGAGAACACTTGATGTATGTCTTGCGATGGGATATCTGTGGTGACAATGGGATGTTCTATTGATTCACTTGATGTATGTTTTGGCATTCAACTCGCGGATTCCCGAGGTGACATTTTGGGGTAATCTATGCATAGGGGTTTATGCACATTTTCATCCTACGTTCTCCAATAGAAACTTTGGAGTTATTCTTTGTTGCACATTGAGGGATTGTTATATGATCCATTTATGTTATCATTGTTGAGAGAACTTGCACTAGTGGAATTATGAACCCTAGGCCTTGTTTTCAAGCATTGCAATACCGTTTCTGCTCACTTTTGTTACTTGCGAACTTGCTGTTTTTATATTTTCAGATTACAAAAACCTATATCTACTATCCATATTATACTTGTATCACCATATCTTCGCCGAACTAGTGCACCTATACAATTTACCATTGTATTGGGTGTGTTGGGGACACAAGAGACTCTTTGTTATTTGGTTGCAGGGTTGTTTGAGAGAGACCATCTTCATCCTACCCCTCCCATGGATTGATAAACCTTAGGTCATCCACTTGAGGGAAATTTGCTACTATCCTACAAAACTCTGCGCTTGGAGGCCCAACACGAGTCTACAAGAAGAAGGTTGCGTAGTAGACATCAAGCCCTTTTCAGGTGCTGTTGCCGGGGAGTTGAGTTCTTGAAGGTATGTCTTTAGATCTTGAAATTGAATCTTTTAGTTTCTTGTTTTATCACTAGTTTAGTCTATAAAAGAAAACTACAAAAAAAAGGAATTGAGGTTGCCTCATATTATTCATCTTTATCATGTCTTTCGTGAAAATGATGGAAAGGAAAATTGTGCTCAAGTGATAGAAGAAGAATTCAATAAAATGGTTGGCATAAAATCTTTGAATGATGCATGACTGCAATGTTGTTAGTATGAATTCCTTGAATATCCATGATGCTAATGATATGCAAAGCCATAAGCTTGGGGATGCTATATTTGATGAAGATGATATTGTTAGTCCCCCAAGTTTTGATGAGAAAATTTATTATGATGATAGCATGCCTCCTATTTATGATGATTATGTTGATGAAAGTGGGTTTGGAAGAGTGTAAACTCTAGGTACTAATGATCCTACTATTTTGGAGGGTGTTGAATCTTTTCACAATATTGATAAAAGTGGATTTGGAGGGGTCATGACTTTATTTAGTGATGAATCCACTATTATGGAAGAGGTTCCAATTGATTATGAGAACAAAGTTGCTATCTATGATGATTATTGTGATGACATGTATGATATAAAGAATAATGGTAACCATGAAACTTGTCATCATGATTTTAATTTTCAATTGGATTACGCCTCACATGATAGTTATTTTGTTGAGTTTGCTCCCACTACTATTGATGAGAATAAATTTTCTTATGTGGAGAGTAATAAAATTTCTATGCTTGTGGATCATGAAAAGAATGATTTATGTGATAGTTATATTGTTGAATTCATTCATGATGCTACTGAAAATTATTATGAGAGAGGAACATATGCTTCTACATATTGCAATAATATCAAGTTTCCTCTCTATGTGTTAAAAATCTTGAAGTTATGCATGTTTTGCCTTCCTATGCTAGTTGATTCTTGATCCCATAAATTGTTTGCTCACAAAATCCCTATGCATAGGAAGTGGGTTAGGCTTAAATGTGCTAGTCATATTCTTCATGATGCTCTCATTATGTTTCAATTCTTATCTTTTATGTGAGCATCATTGAAATCATCATGCCTAGCTTAAAAGGCATTAAAGAAAAGCGCTTGTTGGGAGACAACCCAATATTTATCCCTACTATTTTTGTGTGTTCACATGATTAAGCTACTGTAGTAATAATGTTTTATAGCTTTTGTTTGAATAAAGTGCCAAGTAAAGCCTTTGGGATAGTGTGGTTGATAGTTGACTTGATTCTGTGGAAAAATAAAAACTTTTGCGTCCAGTACAGAATTTCCTATCTTTTACTGGAACGTGGAAACATTCTGAATTTTTACATTTAATGGGTATACAAATTGTCTGCGTTGTCCTAATTTTTCAGTATTTTTGGAGTTACATAAGTACGATTTCAATTCAGGTCTTCACAAACTGTTCTGTTTTTGACAGATTCTGTTTTCAATGCATAGTTTGCTTGTTTTAGTGTTTCCATAGCTTATATTAGTCAATATAAATTGTGGAAATGATAGAGTACAGTAGGCATTATGTGGAAACAATTTTGAATCTTGTCTTGACTGTACCTAAGTGGTGATTTGCTTTATTATACTAACGGAGCTTACGAGTTTTCTGTTGAGTTTTGTGTTGTGAAGTTTTTAAGTTTTGGGTAAAGTTTTGATGGACAATGGAATAAGGAGTGGCAAGAGCCTAAGCTTGTGGATGCCCAAGGCACCCCAAGGTAATATTCAAGGACAACCAAGCATCTAAGCTTGGGGATGCCCCGGATGGCATCCCCTCTTTCGTCTTCAATCCATCGATAAGTTTACTTGAGGCTATATTTTTATTCACCACATGATATGTGTTTTGCTTGGAGCGTCTTGTATGATTTGAGTCTTTGCTTTTTAGTTTTCCACAATCATCCTTTCTGGATAGACCTTTTGAGAGGGACACACATTAATCGTGAATTTATTAGAATACTCTATGTGCTTCATTTATATCTTTTGAGCTAGGTAGTTGCTCTAGTGCTTCACTTGTATCTTTTTAGAGCACGGCGGTGGCTTTATTTTATAGAAATTGTTGAGCTCTCTTGATTCACTTACATTATTTTGAGAGTATTGAAACATCATGGTAATTTGCTTAGGTTATGAATTTAGTCCTAATATGATAGGCATCCAAGAGGGATATAATAAAAACTTTCATATAAAGAGCATTGAATATATGAGAAGTTTGATTCCTTGCATTTGTTTTGAGATATAAAGATGGTGATATTAGAGTCATGCTAGTGAGTAATTGTGGATCGGTAGAAATACTTGTGTTAAAGCTTGTGATTCCCGTAGCATGCACGTATGGTGAACCGTTATGTGAAGAAGTCGGAGCATGATTTATTTATTGATTGTCTTCCTTATGAGTGGCGGTCGGGGACGAGCGATGGTCTTTTCCTACCAATCTATCCCCCTAGGAGCATGCGTGTAGTACTTTGTTTCGATAGCTAATAGACTTTTGCTATAAGTATGTGAGTTCTTTATGACTAATGTTGAGTCCATGGATTATACGCACTCTCATCCTTCCACCATTGCTAGCATCTCTAGTACCGCGCAACTTTCGCCGGTGCATTACACCCACCATATACCTTCCTCAAAACAGCCACCATACCTACCTATTATGGCATTTCCATAGCCATTCCGAGATATATCGCCATGCAACTTCCACCGTTCCGTTTATTATGACACGCTTAATCATTGTCATATTGCTTTGCATGATCATGTAGTTGACATCGTATTTGTGGCAAAGCCACCATTCAATTTTTTTATACATGTCACTCTTGAGTCATTGCACATCCCGGTACACCGCTGGAGGCATTCATATAGAGTCATATTTTGGTCTAAGTATCGAGTTGTAATTCTTGAGATGTAAGTAAATAAAAGTGTGATGATCATAATTATTAGAGCATTGTCCCATGTGAGGAAAGGACGATGGATACTATGATTCCCCCACAAGTCGGGATGAGACTCCGGACGAAAAAAAGGGAAAGAAAAAACAGAGAGAAAAAAGAGGCCAAAGAGCCCAAAATAAAAAAATGAGAGAAAAGAGAGAAGGGGCAATGCTACTATCCTTTTTCCACACTTGTGCTTCAAAGTAGCACCATGATCTTCATGATAAAGAGTCTCCTATTTTGTCACTTTCATATACTAGTGGGATTTTTTCATTATAGAACTTGTCTTGTATATTCCAATGATGGGCTTCCTCAAATTGCGCTAGGTCTTCGTGAGCAAGCGAGTTGGATGCACACCCACTTAGTTTCTTTTTGAGCTTTCATACCTTATAGCTCTAGTGCATCCGTTGCATGGCAATCCCTACTAACTCACATTGATATCTATTGATGGGTATCTTCATAGCCCAATGATATGCCTAGTTGATGTGAGACTACCTCCTTCTTTTTGTCTTCTCCACAACCACCATATTCTATTCCACCTATAGTGCTATATCCATGGCTCATGCTCATGTATTGCGTGAAAGTTGAAAAAGTTTGAGAACATCAAAAGTGTGAAACAATTGCTTGGCTTGTCATCGGGGTTGTGCATCATTTAATACTCTGTGTGATGAAGATGGAGCATAGCCATACTATATGATTTTGTAGGGATAACTTTATTTGGCCATGGTATTTTGAGAAGACATGATTGCTTTATTAGTATGCTTGAAGTATTATTGTTTTATGTCAATATTAAACCTTTGTTTTGAATCTTATGGATCTGAATATTCATGCCACAATAAAGAAAATTACATGGATAAATATGTTAGGTAGCATTCCACACCAAAAATTCTATTTTTATCGTTTACCTACTCGAGGACGAGCAGGAATTAAGCTTGGGGATGCTTGATACGTCTCCAACGTATCTATAATTTTTGATTGTTCCATGCTATTATATTATCTGTTTTGGATGTTTTATATGCATTAATATGCTATTTTATATTATTTTTGGGACTAACCTATTATCCTAGGGCCTAGTGCCAGTTTCTGTTTTTTTTCCTCATTTTTTAGTTTTACAGAAAAGGAATATCAAACGGAGTCCAAATGAGCTGAAAACTCACGGTGATTTTTTATGGACCAGAAGAAGCCCACGGAGCATCGGAGTTGGGCCAGAAGAGTCCCGAGGCAACCACAAGGGTGGGGGGCGCCCCCCCTCGGGCACCTCCTTGACTTGTTTCCGACGCCAAAAATTCTTATAAATATAGAAACATCCGAAAATAACCCTAGATTGGAAGTTCCGCCGCCGCAAGCCTCTTTAGCCACGAAAAACCAATTGGGAGCCCATTCCAGCACCCTTCCAGAGGGGGAAACCATGACCAGAGGCCATCTTCATCATCCCGGCGGTCTCCATGACGAGTAGGGAGTAGTTCACCCTCGAGGCTGATGGTATGTACCAGTAGCTATGTGTTTGATCTCTCTCTCTCCCATGTTCTTGATTTGGCATGATCTTGATGTACCGCGAGTGTGGATGTTCAGGAGCACCCACTTCCTCCGGTATTCTTTGATGACAGCCATCCAGTGGGAGTTCATGCCGACCCAGTACATACATGACAAGAATTTTTTGGTGATGGTGGTCGTATCGAAGTCGAGGGACATGATGTGCGCCTTCTTATCATGGTCACAACGGTGATGAACATGGCATTCCACAAGAGCAGATAGCAGCATCCAGTGTGTCTTGAAAAGCTCAGGCCTCACTTCAACGACGACCACGTGTAGGAACCTCGAGCATGCAGGGAGCCGCATGATGCAGAACATATCCATATGCGAACAACAGTGGTCGGGGATGTCCCGAGGGAGTTCGCTCCAGCTAGGGCTCATACAGATGATGCGCGGTTTGGGTTTGGCCATGGTGGAATTTGGAAGGTGGTGTTTTTTGGGGCTTGATTTATGGGGGAGAAGGCTCTCAGTGCTGGAGCGGGAAGCGAGTAGAATTGTGGTACTAGGGGAGGCGTGGCGAGGCGAGGGTACGTGGGGAGCACTCTGAGATGAAGAAGAGTGACCTTAGGATCTTCGGTGAGATGGAGATGGAGATGGAGTGTGCTGGGGGAGAGGGAGACAAGGTGAGGCATGCTGTATAGGGGCGGTGACTGCACAGGGTGAGGCTGACTTTGATAACCCAAACATGCCGCCTAGACTATGTCACCTCAAGTGCAGGGTGGTGTCAATTCACTGTGATGACCGGTTGTATAATATTTTGACCAACAAGTACTAGACTGTACTACTACTACTACTACTACTACTACTAGTAACATAGAGGTATATCAGAAAGAGGTCGTGCTAGCATCTGGGTGCACTTCATCCTCCAAGTAGCATCCATATTGCCAGCAGACCAAAATTCTCATGCATGTGGAAGTGCAAAGAAGGCCTTTTTCTTTTTTGAGGATAACCGCATATTCCTTAACCAGGAAAGTTCACACACATATATAGCACACACACAAAATCATCGAGAAACCATTAGAAGAAGGCTCGGGTTCTCGAACTCTATACCATGTTCTCTCATAACGCACATGAACTGTCTATTGTCCACCCAAAAAATGTCTCGGGAATTAATGCAAAGTGTAATGGGAAATGTCAAATCGATACATGTACGTGTAGTAGCACTACACTATAGGAAAAAAACTGAAATACAAAATGGTTAGCTTTGCAGTTATTCGAATGCATAAGTTATGTCTCACACGCACGCGTCAATATCCATCCAAACAAGCTATGATGCATTTTTTAGGGGACATTTTTGTGTAAAGAGATGGATATGTTTCTCTATATGATCGTCAACCCAAGTGGGTTTTGCGTAGGTCCCACTTGTCAGGAAGGGGTGGAGAAATAAAAGCAATCATAAAATGTTTCGCCACGGTGACTCAAAAGATTGACCTCAACTAGCCAGTAGCACATGTAGCGATAGAAGCATGGGCACGTATACGGACACGTACAACTCCTTTTTTTAGAAGAGTAACACTCCTACTATTGAATAATCATAATCAGTACGCTACCCGCATAGGCTTTTGTTTTGTAGGTCGGTGTACCTAGCTGTGTAATCAACTACCTACATGCCTCTTCTCCCATTAATACTCCATTGAGAACCGATTTTCCTCGGCTTCTTCACCTCTCCTTCATTTGCATTCAAACCCCATTGGATTAACACTGATTTAACATCTTCACATACTTTTGAAACCCCTTTAAATAATCATTTTCTTCTACTCAGACTAGCCACCTAATCCTAATACTCCAAACCATAGCCCTCCGGTCTAGCGGTTCCAAATGGCGAAAGAGATCAGTATGCAGGTTTTTAGAGTCAAACATGTCTTCAAGGGAGGCTCGGAGGATAGCCGCCACTGTCACCGACCAAGAAAGGGTTGTTCAGGAGTGGATAAACAGTATCCAACTCCCTTAAAAATGTGGAGATGAAGATCGTCGGTCTCGACGCAGAGTACACCGAGCGTGTTAGTGGGAACATGCAAGGCATCGCCGTCCTTCAGTTGTGCCTCGAAGATGAAATTTTGGTGTATCACATCATGCATGCGACCTCAATACCAGGTGAACTCCCTGATTTCATGTCCTAGGAGGACATATTCTTCCGTGGAGCAGCCATCGATGGGGACAAAGAAAACCTGGCACCGTACAACCTTGATGTGAAAAACACCGCCGACCTACAATCCAAAATTCCTATAGAGAGTTGTAAGAAACCAACACCATCCCTATTCGACGTAGCAAATTCTGTGCTCAGAATAAAGCTTGAGAAGGGTGATGAAACAATGGAATTAAGGTCGTTTGGATGGGAGATTTATCCCTTTACCTACAAGCGGATAAAATATGCAGTCTTCGATGCCCGTGTGAGTTTCAAGATAACTGCAAGGTCGAAAGAGCTTGTAGCGAAACCGTCCCCCACTGAAAATGAGAAAAAGAAGAAGAAGACGACGGTGAAGAAGAAGAAGAACAACAATCAGGGCATCATAATTGGATGAACTATTACCTCTCTTATTTGCAAAAAAAAGTATTTTCTCACTGTATATATGGATAGAAGAACTATTTCCATGTTGTGCATGTCTTTGGAACAAGTGTAGTAGCGCAGGTCCGCTTGAATATAATGAAGTATGTATCCGCCTAGCTTTATATCCTACTCCTTGCAATGATCAGTGTGCAGATGACATGACAGCTTGTCCATGGACACTGAACTATGGCGACTATCATGTTTCCGCCACTAGCACACGATTCCCACGACGCCGCTCGAACCCACGACAGCATGTGCCCAACGTGCGCCTCACCCCTCACGGCCCCACCGCCTCTCCGCCACGTGTGCCGAGAGGAGAATGTATCTGTTGCACACATCCTTGTGGTGATACCACTGCACCAAACTCGTGCCAAACTCAAGATTTGTTTCTTATTTTTTTCTAACATTTTGTAACATTGCACGACATCCGGTGCACCTAAGCCTCTAGAAAAAATTGGAGTACACTCTAAAGATCTTTATATGCTCGAAAGCAACTATGCATGTGGAGAGTATCTTCTATTCCTAAATATCTTTACAATGGATTATCTATTTTCTTTCCTAGCCATGCAATCCATAAATTGCAATATGTTGCGTTACTCTCTAGCAGGCAATGCTACCACATCACCTATTCATGCCTGTTAGTCATAGGTTTTTTTGCATTAGTCTTAATCTTTCACATTTTGTTAGAAATGACATTCTTTTAAGTCGTCATATATGATTATCCAAATATTCAAGTTCCATACAACTAAACTCTAGAGGTCTGATATGTCCCAAATGTATTTACTTTTCCAAACACTTTTTCTCTTGTTTTGTAATCTAATTTGAATGATCTGAATGGAACTAACCCGGACTGACGTTGTTTTCAGTAGAATTGTCATGGTGTTGTTTTTGTGCGGAAATAAAAGCTCTCAGATTGGGCTGAAAATTTATGGAGAATACTTTCAAAAAATATAAAAAATACTGGCGAAGATAAATATCAGAGGGGGCCACTAGGGCACCACAAGCCCAGGGGGCACGCCCACCCCCAGGGTGCATCTCGCAAGGTTGTGGGCGTCTGGCAGCTCCGGCAACCCTAACTCCAACTCCATAAGTACCTATTCATCCAGAAAAAAATAAGAGAGAAGGAATCATCGCGTTTTATGATACGGAGCCAACGCCACCTCCTGTTCTTCATCGGGAGGGCTGATCTGGAGTCCGTTCGGTGCTCCCAAGAGGGGGATTCGACGCCGTCATCATCATCAACTATCCTCCATCAGCAATTTCATGATGCTCACCACCGTGAGTGAGTAATTCCTTTGTAGGCTTGATGGATGGTGATGGGTTGGCTGAGATTTATCATGTAATCGAGTCAGTTTTTTTAGGGCTTGATCCCCAGTATCCACTATGTTTTGAGATTAATGTTGCGATGACTTTGCTATGCTTAATGCTTGTCACTAGGGCCCGAATGCCATGATTTTAGATCTGAATACTTTATGTTTTCATGAATATATTTGTGATCTTGATCCAATCTTGTAAGTTGTATGGACCTACTACGTGTTATGATCCGCATACCCCAAGGTGACAATATATGGGATTGTTTCCGGTGATTACCATAGTTTGAGGAGTTCAGATATTCACTATGTGCTAATGCTTTGTTCTGGTTCTCTATTAAAAGAAGGCCTTAATATCTCTTAGATTTCCTTATGGACCCTGCTGCCATGGGAGGGTAGGCCAAAAGATGTCATGCAAGTTCTTATTATAAGCAGGTATGACTATATACGAAATACATGCCTACATTACATTGATGGATTGGAGCTAGTTCTGTGTCGTTCTAGGTTATGACTGTTACATAATGAATGTCATCCAACATAATTATCCATCATTGATCCAATGCCTACATCTTTCGCACATTGATCTTTGCAAAGTTACTTTTGTTGTTGCTGCTATTATAATCACTACAAAATTGCTGCTATTACTGTCACCATTACTATTGCTACTGTTACAGCTGCTATCAAACTATCATACTACTGTGCTACTGATCACCTTGCTGTAGATATTTAGTTCTCCAGGTGTGGTTGAATTGACAGCTCAACTACTAATACTTGCCAATATTCTTTGGCTCCCCTTGTGTTGAATCAATAAATTTGGGTTGAATACTCTACCCTCGAAAATTGTTGCAATCCCCTATACTTGTAGGTTATCAAGACCTTTTTTTTGGTGCCGTTGCTGAGGGTGTCCTAGACTAAGGTGTCCTTGGGCTGCCGGTCTATCTCTCGTGAGCCGGACAGTTGGGCCACTATTACTGGAAGGACGAGCTATAAGCGACTCTGTGTTCAGGAAGGAAACCTCTGAGGCTTTGGTGTGTCCTCCATGTCAAGATAATAAAGTCAACATGTTTATCCCCTGATGGTAACCGACCACGTGTAACCCTAGGGATCCCTGGTGTCTATATAAACCAGAGGGTTTAGTCTGTTGAGGGGAGGACGACCATCCTACTCATCTAGGGTTTAATTCATCCGATCTGGAGGTAGGTCAACTCAGTAACCATCATATACATATCAATATAATCAAGCAGGACATAGGGTTTTACCTCTTCGAGAGGGCCCGAACCTGGGTAAATCTTGTCTCCGCGTTCACTCTTACCCATTGGTCTAAGGTCCACAGCTTGGGACCCCCTACCCGAGATCCGCCGATTATGACACCAACATTGGTGCTTTCATTGAGAGTTCTGCTGTGGGATCATCGAAGGTTTGATGGCTCGCTTAGTCATCAGCGATGGCATCCGCATGGAGTACATCTTCGTCCCCAGCCAGCTCTTTGCGTTCAGCAACATCGTTATGCACTCAAATTCGATCGGTCACCTTAACCAGATCGACAGCTTCGCCCCTGAGCACGAAATCAGGTTTGGCAACCTAGAGTACGTCGCTGACTCCTGGGGCGATCTGATCTTTACTGGGTTCTCAGCCTCACCTGAGGAACCCGCATATCCCGAAGCTTCAACTTCGGACCTTCTTCCCTACCACATCTTCGGGTCGATCTTTACCTCGGATCCAGCTTTAAGCTCGGATCCAACCTCAGAATCCGAGAACCAAGAGTCAGCCCTAGGCGAGGATGCCCTCTGTACCGTTGCACTAGAGGTTAACTCCGAAGACACCCCAAAGATGAATCCGGCTGACCCCTCGCTGTTAAATGAGACATTAGATCAGATCTGGTCAATAAGCAACACAGATGGGCCAACTTCGATCTACGATCGGATCGGACCGGAGGCAGGACACATGGAATTTTATGTCCCGCCCACCACCCACTTAGTAGCCACTATCGAGGACTTAACCGATATGCTGGACTACGCCTCCGAGGAGGCCGAGGACATGGAAGAGGATGTCGATGCCATGGCCTATATGGCACACTCCCCAGCCACTCCCAGCACGGGTAAGCGGACTGCCACTTCCACCTACGACGTCCACATGGTCGACACCCCCAAGGAGGACGGCGAGGATCCCGCAAGGGAGTCATCCAAACACCGATGCCAGCGAAAGCGATCCAGGGGACGTGGAAAGGGCAGGGAAGACAACTTGAACACAAACACAAACGGCACCGGGGATGACGGCGCTCCAGATAATATGGAGGAGCTCGGCGATAGTGCCACCCCCGAGCAGCACCTAGCTGCTCCCGAAGGCCACGACGAACATGGTGATCCCGAGGACCCCGGCAACTCCGAAGACAGCAACTACCTCCTTCTTTCGGAATATGAGGAGAGCCTCGGAGCCGAGGATTTCATCGTCCTCGAAGGCCCGCTAGATGAAGAACAGTTCAAGCTGCCGCTCATAGCCACCGCCCGAAGCCTTAAGAGGAAGCAGAAGCAATTGAAAGCTGAATAGGATACCCTCAACGACAGATGGACGAAAGTCCTAGCAGCCGAAGAGGGCTATGGCAATGAGCAGCAGGACCAAAACAAAAGCTACCCATGGCGATGTTTGATCCCGCCATTCGACGATGAGGCCCTCGAGCCCACACCCCCCAGATGCACTCAGGCCAACCAGCCAGACCGCCACCCTCGAGGACGGGATAGGATGGCTGGAGAAGCCAAATAGCCACCAGCTCCCCCTCGTCGAAGAGGCAAGCAACCAATGCAGCCAGAAGATCCATATGATCTGCGACATGACTTAACCTCTAGAGCAGGCCAAACAAGATCCATCTACGGATCTAGAGGGCACACCCCCGCTGGACGGGACGGATACCATGCCTGGTGTGATAGAAATGAGAGAGCCCGGGAGCAGCACCATGTTCGGATGACAGCCGATCTCCGACACGATGTGGCCCGGGTGAGGGGCGCCGCACACCCAATGCGTTTCACAGATGAGGTGATGCAGCATCAGTTCCCCGAAGGGTTTAAACCCATGAACATCGAACAATTGGACGGGACAACAGACCCACCCAAATGGATCGAAGAATTCCTTCTCCACATTCATATGGTTCGAGGAGACAACCTCCATGCCATCAAATATTTACCACTAAAACTTGAAGGATCGGCCAGGCACTCGTTGAACAGCCTCCCAGAAAACTTCATTGGGAACTGGGAAGAGCTCGACGATGCCTTCCAAGCTAACTTTCAGGGCACCTATGTTCGGCCTCGGGATGCCTGCGACTTGAGCCATGTTGTTCAAAAACCCGGAGAGTCAGCCCGGTAATTTTGGAATCGGTTCCTGACAAAGAAAAAATAGATCGTTGACTCTCCGGATGCTGAGGCAATAGCTGCTTTCAGGCACAGTATCCGGGACGAATGTCTTGCTCGCGAGCTCGGCCACGATAAGCCAAAAATAATGTCAGCACTCAAATCTCTCATGACCTGCTTTTGCATGGGCGAAGATAGTTGGTTAGCTCGTAGAAGCAACCACCCGGACGAACCCGGCACCTCTGAAGTCCGGTACAGAAACGGGAAACAACAGCGTAATAAGAACAAGCGCCAGCACAATGGTGGTGAAGCCTATGACACGGCAGTAAATGCCGAATTCGGCAACTCAAAATCAGGAAAGTGGAAGAAGCACTCAAAAGGGAACAGGGATGACCCTATCGCGTTAGATAAGATCCTGGATAGACCCTGCCACATCCATGGCACCTCAGACAAGCCTGCCAACCACACCAACCATAACTGTTGGGTGATCAAACAGGCCGGCTGAAAGGATCGAGAAGATGGGTCTAGAGGGGGGGTGATTAGACCCTTAACAAGTAAAAGTGGCAGTTTTTAATTTCTTCAAGTTAAGGTTGAGTTTAGCACAAGTTAAAGGGCATCCAATACATCTCAAGCAAGCATGACAAGAGTATAGGAAGCGGAAAAGATAAAGCATGCAATTTTGAAGAATGTAAAGGGATGGGATTGGAGTGTGCAAACACAATGGAGACGCGGATAATTTTTGGCATGGTTCCAATAGGTGGTGCTATCGTACATCCACGTTGATGGAGACTTCAACCCATGAAGGGTAACGGTTGCACATGTCCACGGAGAGCTCCACCCATGAAGGGTCCACGAAGAAGCACCCTTATCTATCCCACCATGGCCATCGGCCACGAAGGACTTGCCTCACTTGGGTAGATCTTCATGAAGTAGGTGATCTCCTTGACCTTATAAACTTCTTGGTTCAACTCCACATCATGTCGGAGGCTCCCAAGGGACACCTAACCAATCTAGGAGACACCACTCTCCAAAAGGTAATAGACGGTGTGTTGATGATGAACTCCTTGCTCTTGTGCTTCAAATGATAGTCTCCCCAACACTCAACTCTCTCTCTTAGATTTGGCTATGGTGGAAGAACGATTTGAGTGGAAAGAAACTTGGGGAAGGCTAGAAATCAAGGTTCAAATGGTTGGAATGGAATCTCTTGATCTCAACACATGAGTAGGTGGTTCTTTCTCAGAAAATGTATGGTGGAAGTGTAGGCACGTTCTGATGGCTCTCTTTGTAATGCAGAGGGGGTGGAGGGGTATATATAGCCTCCACACAAAATCCAATCGTTACACAGTTTTGACTCATCTCGGTGGCACCGATTAGTCAAACTCGGTTGCACCAATCTGTTCAGAAATATGAACGTTAGGAATCTCGGTGGGACCGACTGGAACAACTCGGTGGGACCGATGTGCTAGGGATTAGGGAAAACCTCGTCTTGGTGGCACCGATTGCATCATCTCATTGAGACCGAAGTGAAGCAATGAGGAAACAGAGAGTTGGCAAGCCATCTCGATGAGACCGTAATAATTGCAACTAGTAACAGAGAGTTGGCAATGCCATCTTGGTGAGACCGAGATCCGTATTGGTGTGACCGAACTGTTAGGGTTTTGGCTATGGCTATGTTAGAATGAACTCGGTGGCTCCAGATAGAAAGTATTGGTGGGGCCGAGTTGGAGTTTTGGGTTTTGAAATATTTGGATAGATAAAGTGGTTGATGGTTTTGGAGCAATATCACTAAGCACTTTGAGGAAGTAGACCATTAAGCAACACCTCATCCCCTTTTAATAGTATTAGCTTTCCTAAGCACTCAATGTGATCTTGGATCACTTAAACAAAAATGAAGAGTCTTGAGCTTTTGCCAATCCTTGTCCTTGGCATTTTGACGGGGTTCCACATCCTCTTGTCCTTGCCACTCCACTATCGAACTTATCTGAAATATACTAGATAAGAATATCAGTCCAACAAGAGATATGTTGACATTAATTAGCAAAATCACCCAGGGAGCACTTGTGCTTTCAATCTCCCCCTTTTTGGTAATTGATGACAACATACACCAAAGCTTCAAGTAAATGATACGAAGAGTAGTAAGTAAAGCTTTGAAAGAACGTGTAACATGCATAAGCTCCCCCTACATGTGTGCAATCATGTAATGATAGACTTGAACAACAAGTGAATGCACATCATGACTGAGCAAGTAATGATTTACATGTATCTTGGCTATATGCATCAGAGCAAAAATCAAGTGAGATGTACACTCTTGTTTGTGAATCCCTCTTGCAAACATTATGTGCAGAAGCAAGAGATCATCATGCACATGAGTGTGATGCATATACTTACCTTATGGTTCTTGAACCGACTCTTTGAGGAAGCAATCTTGAGAAAACAAGGATAAATAACACAAGAAAACTCCAAGCAAGAAGGATTTGAAGACCCACAAGAATACCAAGACTGGGATAACATGTAATAGGTGAGTACCACAGAGTGAGTACTTCATTCAAATTGACATGTCCCCAAAGGTTTAAAGATTTGCAATAAATTCTAAGAATTTTTCTCCCCTTAAGCATGGACTCTTTCTCCCCCTGAATCTAACATTGGATAATGGGAGAAGCTAGGGTGAGATAAAATTAGAGCAGAGATGAATAAATCAGAGCAGAAATGAATAAGATTAAGAGTAGAAATATCTCAAATCAAATACTAACATGTCTTTCCCCTCTTAAAGACATGTGACTTCTCTCCTCTTATGACTTTGCATCTCTCTTCCATTCTTAGAAGAGTTTTGTAAGAGTAATCTTTGATGTGCTCTCTCTCCCCCTTTGACATCAATTTCCAAGAAGGGTTGTTTTCATGGATATGAGTCAAGTGAGTATGATACTTGAGAGACACAAACAAGCATAATGTAGCTCAAGATGCAGATAGAGGAAAAAGAATCATTGAGTGGAGCTGAAGGAAATCGACATATAAGATGGAAAAAAGTTTTCTCAGCAATGAAATCGATGGCGCCGATTCGTTTCAATCGGTGACTCCGAGATAGCAGAGCCACTGAAGGTGCTCATCGGTGAGACCGAGTTAGTCCATTTCGGTAGTACCGATGATCAGTGCGCAGGTGGACCTTACACTTCTGTCTGACCGATAGGCTTAGATTGGTGGAACCAAGATCAATACAGAGAGAAGATTTTGTCAACTCAGCTCACTTTCAAATGAAATTTCACAAAGAATTTCAAGGAATTTGATAGAATTTGCAATGAAATAAAAGGAATGAAAAGATCACAGAATAAGAAGAAAGGATCTAGATGAAGTTTTTTTTATTTAGAAGGGAAACACAAGAAGAGATGCAATGGAAATGCAATGTACAAAAAGAACACTAGAGATCTTCATCTAGAGGTGGTCGGCAACATAGTCACCTATGTTAGAGTATATTGACTTAGGAGTCAAGTGAGATCACTTGATCATAGGTCGTACTCATCGTTATGCTCAAAATGGGGTTGCCATTTTTCATTTAAGCATCTTGATGTATTCACATCTTGTTGAGTTGCTTTAGCTCATGATTTGGAGCAAAGCTTCTTTAAGATGGAATGACATACTTTGGGTTGTGGTGTTAATCTTGATCATGTAGTTGAACTAATGTTGGATGCTCAAGGTTGAAGTAGTCCCTCAAGAGTTGGGAGCATCTTTTGGAATTTTAAGTTCTTCTTCCTACATGGGTTAGTCTTGCAAGGAATAGCACTTCTGTATCCAAATTGACAATTGTGAAATTACACACATTGAAGAAGTCAAAGGATATCTTGAGCGTGTTCATGCTTCCTTGATTCCAACAACCAAAGCATAGATACTTGGTAATGTAGAGATTTCTCAAGATGTGAGTGGTTTGCAATCTCATAGATTTAGGCTCATCCAAGCACCTACAAGGGTTAGCTAACATACAAGGGTGCAAATGTATCCAAGATAAATGATCATCATCATAAGAAGAATATCAAGGACTAATCACAAAGGCTCATGCCTTGCATGTATCCAAATGGAATCTCTATTCCAAGTTTGAGGCATCAATGATGTTCAATTCACCTCTCAATAGACAAAATATCTTTTCATCAAGCAGTTTAGTGAAGATATCCACCAATTGCTTGTCGGTACGAACATGCTTAAGATTGATATCTCCTTTAGCAACATGATCACGAATGAAATGGTGATGAACTTCAATATGATTAGTTCGAGAATGTTGCACCGGATTGTGAGCAATCTTAATAGCACTCTCATTGTCACAAAGCAATGGAACATGTTTCACATGTATCCCATAATCTTTAAGAGTTTGGGTCATCCTAAGTAATTGAGTCCAACATGATCCGGCGGCAATATATTCCACTTCGACAGTGGATAAGGATACTGAGTTTTGTTTCTTGGAGGACCAAGAGACAAGGGATCTACCAAGAAATTGACTTGTACCCGAAGTGGACTTTCTATCAACCTTGTCACTGGCATAGTCCGAGTCGGAATAGCCAACAAGATCAAAAGATGACCTCTTAGGGTACCAAATGCCAAAATTTGGTGTATGAATCAAATATCTCACTATCCTTTTCATGGCCTTAAGATGACATTCTATAGGAGCCGCTTGATATCGTGCACACATGCACACACTTAGCATAATATCGGGATGGGAGGCACAAAGATATAATAATGAACCAATCATAGATCGGTAAACCTTTTGGTCAACCGGGTTGCCATGCTTAGTCAAGTCAAGATGTCCACTAGTAGGCATGGGTGTTTTCATACCTTTACTTTCTTGCATGTTGAACTTCTTGAAAAGATCATTGGTAAACTTTGTTTGTGAGACAAAGGTACCTTCCTTAGTTTGCTTGATTTGCAACCCAAGCAAAAATTTGAGTTCACCCATCATAGACATCCACTGGTACAGCGAGCTGCTATACAAATGGTTTTTAACCCCTTTCTGCGATGGCATTTTAAACCATCGCCTAGTAAATGTGGCGATCAGGGGGTCCTTCCCACACGACCCAGAAACCATTGGGGATAGGGAGTAGGAATGCATACGCTTTCCAGAACAAAGCATTTGCAATGCCGGCATGTACCCAAACGCTCCATCCTTGCTACTCGTTTGTGCTCGCATTACCATCGAAGTCGAAGTTCTGTGGTTTTACCTTATACCAGGAGTGGTCTAGGCACGTACCAAACTGGCTCTATGTTCACGATGTGTGCCATATCACAAACAGTTCATGATTGTAAAGCTTGTATGATAAGGCGACAATCACACATATTTAGTTTTCTCGCACCGTTTGCGATATTGTCTGACATCACACAGCTTTGCAAATGACAACTATGTGCATGGTTACACACGTTTCCTCTCCATGAACCGTGACGAATTATGATGTATAACACACATGCTGTGCTCTATAGACCGTGTGCGCTGTAATGACATGCAGAGCATAATTTCACCATAATTTAATTGCTGCTATTTCAAATTGTACCGAATTTGAATTTGAAAGTAGGCTATAGCTTTATTCATATCCATCAGGTTCAAACAACCAATGCATTATGCGATTCACAGGTACATATGTTCAAGAATTACATCAAAAAAGAATTACATAAGCACCAAATAAGGAATGATGAACCAGGGTTGTATACTTGTACTATTAAAGATGGAAAAGAAAGAGGCGAGAGACATTCTGGTTTCTGAACAAGGTGAAGCGGAATGACCCTATTGTGCTCTCCTCCATGCAGAAGGCATGCGCGACTCTAGTCCAGCCCCTTGTGAATGGACGGTCGCCAATGATGTAGTTTGAGAGGTAATATTGAGTAAACTGCTTCGAGAACCACTGCAAAGGAAAAAGATTCAGACATTGTCATCTAACCCAACTCATTACGGGCAATAAAACGATGGCTACAGAGTTCTTACTTACCATCCTGCAGTGCACTATTGTCTTGCATAAACTGTTAACAAATAGTTTGATTGACATCTTTTGACCATTTTAGTAACAATCTTTATCAGTTTCCTCACTTGATGCTCGTTCATGAATATCTCATTGCCCCATACGCAGAAAGGGTTGATTCGTGGATCTTTGGCAATGACATATGTACCTAAAAGCACCAAGTTAATATTTGAAGCTAAACAACAATTGCAAAATGATGTAGTGCAAAACTCCCTCCATCCCATTATATAAGATCTTATTACATGCATATCTAGACATCATCAGAACATTAAGGTAACACTCTTCCTTGTTGCTATGTAGCCTGGGATTGCATATTTAGTCATTCAGTACAATGCATGTTGCTATATAGCCTCAGATATATTAAATAGGACCCTAGTTAACCTACCACTAAATGGGTTACAGATATATTCAGTGAAATGTTCGATTCGACGATTAATCCCTTACCAGCCCACGGGCTATACGGTACCAACTACCGATATTCTGAACAGTGAATATATATAAGCAATGCGATGAAACTAACCTCGATGGAAAACAGCAGCTATTCCCAATATTGTCCTGTGTGAGTACATCTAAAGGCATGTTAAGCACAACAGGCTAAACATCAACCAAATATATCCATGGTAGACAACATAATCTCCAAATGATAGCTTCAGTGTGCAGGTTTAAGCACACTAGTTAAGCAAAACAAGAAGTGGAAAGGTGTGTTAACTGCAACAGGCATAGCATTTAAAACAAGCAAATATAGTCATTCAAACTGGTATTGTGCAGGTCTAAAGTACACTAGTTATTGTTAAAAAATGGAAAGGCGTGTTAACTGCAACATCCTTAACAGCAACCAAATATCATAATTCATAGTTGTATTGTTGAAACTGTTATTTATGAAATTGAACTGCACGGCAAATAGTTGCACATATAGAGCATCACATGGTGAATAACTGAAATAAACAAGGCATAAGGCCATCTCTAGCCGATCCCCTAAAAGTTAACGGATTAAAACCCTTAGTGAGTATATATATATAGTCCAGTAATTTTTGGTCGTTTCTAGTCGATCCCCGAAACTTAACGTTGTAAACTTCAATTTGATCAAGTCCGAAGCAGGTTCAACCGAAAGCAGCATGCATTCAAACATAAACATAGATAGTTTTGCATAACCAAACATAAAGCATAAAATTAAACTAAACTAAACTACATTCCGTCAAAGTGGAGGTCGAGCTAATCCTTCCTTGTCGGGTATGGTGTGCCGTGAGCCGGGTCCGGGCCAGTGCCGTCGTCGGGGTCATTAGGGAAGACACTCCTCCACTTGTCGACGATGATCTCCTCGTCCTCGTCGCCCACCTCGACGGCCTCCGCGCCATCATCCTCGCCACCTTCGACCTCGTCAGCGGAGGAGAGCACGATAACCTCGCTGCCCTCCGCGCCGGCAAAGATCATTCACTCCGCCTCCACGAGCTTCGGGTGCTGTCGGCGGAGCTCTTGCATGTAGGCCTCGTCGGCGGCCTCAGCCTTGAGGCGCTCCCTCGCCTCGCGGTCCTCCTGCGCCATAGCCGAGCTCACCACCCCTGGCTCCGGCGGGACAAGGTCGACCGGATGTGGGCCGAAGGGGAAATTGAGCCTAGTCGCTGCGCCATGGTAGCGGACCTGCCAGTGGTCGTACTCCATGGCCACGAGCTCGACCGTGTGGAAGCTACCGAGCCACCAGTGGGTGTGGGTCTCCTGATCCATAATCTTGGTAACCCACATCCCCTACCACCGCTGCCAGACCCCGAGGTAGGATCTCATCGGTAGCCGGGTCCGAGTAAGGACGGGGAAGTCCTCGAACCGGCGTAGGGGCACGGCGGCGGGCGGATCGGGCAACCGGCGATGGCGGCTCGATAAAGAGCCCACGAAGGACGACGGGGAAACCTCGGTGGCCACCTCGCCGACGTCGGGAGAAGAGGCTGCTATAAACCTCTTTTGGGCCATTGTCTCCTTGAGCTCCCCGGCACAAAGGCAGAGGTTGAGGGTGGAGGCGGCAGCGGCGGCGATGGCGGTGACCTACCAATGGTTTCGAGCGAGGGAGAAATGGTGTGTGTCTTTGTGAGCAGAGGTTTTTGGGTGTGTGTGTGTGTGGAGGGGGGGCAAGGTGGTGTTTCAGGAAATACCGCAAAAACTGAAAATTTTACTAGCCGGGAGTAAAATGCTGGGCTACTGAAAATTTGGGTCAACGGTGAGCAGATATTTTTTAGATTGCAAGGGATGCAAAGGCGGGAGTAAAATGCCGGGGCTCCTGAAAATTTGGATCAAGGGCGAGCAGATATTTTTGAGATTGCGAGGGATGCAGAGGCGGGGGTAACATGCTGGGGCTAATGAAAATTTGAATCAAGGGCGAGTAGATATTTTTTAGATTGCGAGTGATGCAGATGTGGGAGTAAAATGTCGCGGCTACTGAAAATTTGAATCAAGGAATTGAAGCAGAGCGGGAGTAACAGACATCGCACACAGTCCACACATACTAATCGTGTGCTATCAAACATAAAAACCTTCCAAGCGGTAGATATTTTCGAGATTGCGAGGTAGTAGATATTTTCGAGAGCGGGAGGCAAGTCTCGTGGAGCCCAATCTAGTGTGCTTATGTGAGTGACAGGGGCACGGGCGTGGAATACGGATAGTGTGAGTGAACCGTGTCTGTTGCATCCCCAATCGCAGACAGTTGCTGCATCCAACTCATCTGCTATTTTATAAATTTGGCAAAAAGAATAACACAGGAAAGGGCCAGAACATGAACACACTTGCATGTGGACCAAATATATGTATGAAAAGGGTGGTTTGATGTTCAAATACCCAATGCACAACTTTGATGTGGCACCTGTCGCACAAAGCGCACAGTATTGCTAGTCAGCCACCCCCTACGAAGCCCACTTCGTGTCGGCGGTAAGGGAATCCTAGCTACGAACGCATGCCCCCAAATAGCTAGGTCTGAAATCTCACCCTACTGTAACACAAAACCTATAGGATCCATCATGGTCAAACTTCTCCTTTCGCTTCCGGACAAAGGTGGACCGTGTGTCGACCCACAAATGTGTGCTTTGTGGCGCGAGATCGGTGAGACAACATAAGAACCACCTGTGGGTGGCCCTACTATATGTATGGAAAGGGTGTGGTGTGATATTTAACTACATTCACAACTTTGATGTGGCTGTGCCTCGCAAATTAACCGGACTGCCCTGACGCCATGGAGGTTGCAGGTAGTGCGAAGTAGCCCCCCTCCCCCCCACAAGCACATCGGGGGGGGGGGGGGGGAGGGCATCTCACCAAGATGTATTGTAACACGGACCAAGCAGAATCCAACTTGGTCGTATAACCTCTCTCGCTCGTTGTTGGTCAAAGTGATGGACGTCCACATGGCCCCACAAAATTGGCTAGCTTTTGTCACCGATAACCTCGCAAGGGAGTGCCTGAAGACAATACCCACTCTATGCATCTGGCCCAAACATATGTATATGGAAGTGGTGTGTGGTGTTTGAATACCTAATGCGCAAATTTTATGTGGCACCATGCTTTGGAACCATAAAATCCCCACAGTGAGCGAGGGTTCATGATGCGTAAAATGTGCTCAAACTTAATTAATTAGGCCTGGAATGATCGACCTACTATACAGTAACACAAACCAAAGAAGAAGGATCCACCCTGGTAACCTTTCTCGTCGTCGGTCGAAATGATGGACGTCCACACGTGCCCATGAATATATATATAGGCTTGCCGCCGATAACCAAGTGAGTGAGAGTGTCCAAAGACAACCATTGCATGCATATGTCCCAAACATATTTATGGAGGTGCGTGATGCTTGCATTGATGTGGTGCATGCATTGAAAATCGCACAGGTCCCCACGCAGAGCAAGAGGTTCATGACATGTCATGTGCTTGCCCCCCCCCCCCCCCCCACCACTTCGATCCAGCGGGATGGATTCATGTGTACACAAGCGCTATTAATTATGACCTATACCGTGAGACAAACAAACATTTAATCCCATCCTAAGTCAAATTAATTAACCCTCTCTCATTGTTGGTGAAAGGCATGGACCAAGCGGGCCCACGGATATGGAAGCATCGCCGATAACCACGTGAGTGAGTGCCAGAGGACAACTACCATCGCTTGCATGTGTGCCAAACATATATATGGAGAGGTGGTGTGGTTGTGATGTTTTGAATACCTAATGCACAACTTTGATGTGGCATCTCTGCCTCGAAATCCGCAAAGTCCCCACATGGAGTGAGGTTCATGACACCTAGTATATGCTGGTCCCATCCCCTTTCCACACGTACTATATATATACTCCTACCGTAACACATCCCTAAATGAATTAATCCTCCTTGTTCGTCAAACTATATCTCTCTCTCATTGGGTCAAAGTGATGGACGACGACCTCGCAGGCCCACAAGAGCGAAGCATATGTCGCACGTGAGTGAGCGTCCTATATAGGATAACCACCATCTGCATGTGGCCTAAAGAGGTGTTTGTTTGATGTTTGAATACGCAATGCACAACTTTGTTGCGGCACCTATATATATATATATACCTCAAAAACCGAAAAGTCCCCACAGAGAGCGAGGTTTCATGATGCGTGGTATGTGCTACCCCCCCCTCCCATTCGACGCGTGGTATATATATACTCCTACTGTAGCACAAACCAAAAAGAATCATTCCTTGATGGTCAAATTAACCTCTCTCTCATTGGGTCAAAGTGATGGAGGACAACCTTGCGGGCCCACAGATGGAAGTGCCGCACATGAGTGAGTTCCTATAGGGAAACCACCGCCTGCATGGTATTGCATGATGTTTGAATACCAATGCATTACTTTGATGTGGCACCTTCCTCGGGAACCATAAAGTCCCCACATGGAGCGAGGTTATGACGCATATATAGTATACATGTTGCCCCCTCTTTGACATGTACTACATACTCCTACCATGCATATACGTAACACAAACCAAAAAAGAACCATCCTTGTTGGTTAAATTAACCTCTCTGTCGCTATAGGTTCAACTGATCAACGACGACCTCGCGGGCCCACATGGAGAGTCACACGCGAGTGAGTGTCATAGGACAACCACCACGTGCATGTGCCCAGAAGAGGTGTGTTGTGTGATATTTGAATACCCAATGCACAACTTTGATGTGGCACATGCTTCACAAACCGGAAACGCACTACACAGAGGTTCACGACGCGTAGCCCCCTCACTTCGAGCCGATGGGAGGGACTCATGTGTACGCATGTGCCCGAACATTGATATGGAATCTCACCATGATCCACACCATAACACATATGCGAAGATGAATCCACCTTTGGTCAAATGCCTCTCGTTGTCGGTGGAAACTGAAAACCTTTGCGGGCTAACGAATGGCCATGTCGCTCATAATCGCACGAGGGAGTGTCCGAGAAGAACACCAATTAATGCATGCATGTGGCCCGAACCTGTAGGTATGAAAGGGCTGTGTAATGTTTTAAATAACCAATTCACGACTTTGATGTGGCATATATGACTCACAAAATGATCAATCCCATACGGAGGCTCACGACTCATAGTGTACTACCGGACCCCCCCCCCCGCCCCGCACACACACAGACACACACATCCCAGACCACCACCGCTAGTCTAAGGCATGTCAAACTTTTTCTACAATGATCATTTGATCTTTTTTATACATTGATTGATTTCCTAGGGATTTAATGTGCAAAAATCAAATTTGAGCTACATGTGCACCAAAATGGATTGCAAAATCATATGTGTGTCCATGGGTGCATGTTTCCCAGTGCAAAAGATTTCAAAACATTGAGAATATTGATTTTTAAAATTCAGTAAATCCAAAACATAGTTGAAATTCATGAAACTTATCGTGGTGTCAAATGGACACTAGTAGACTGTGATATTGTATTTTTCGTCAAATTTGAGACAAGTTTTGATATTATCTTCTTACAAACAGGAGATTGTTAATAATTGGCAACCAATATCGCATACAAATTATTTATTTGGACCGTGTGCGTTAGACCAACAATGTAAACGTGCCATGCTTCGGTTAAGCAATAAAACAACAGAATTAATCATCAAAAAAGAAAAACAATATACGTGCCGCCATGCGCTCCGTGTGCCGTGCAAGCAGGTGTGAGTTGATGGGACGCATGCATGCAGTCCACTGCGCAGGCAGACCGAGAGGCGCGTGCAGGTGTGTGAATTGATGGGAGGCGTTTTCACTGCGCAGTGTCACTGGGAGGCGTGCGAGTAGCTGTGGGAAATAATGGTAGGCATGCCAGAAGTCTGTCGCGCAGGCTCACCGGGAGGTGAGAAAGCCTTTGACCGCCGCCTGCCTCGCTCGCACTCTTCCATATTAATGGCTCGCCCGAGCTGCTGGCCATAATAGGCGGCCGCACCCCCGGTCCACAGTGGTCACCGTCATCTGGACTGTATGAGGATGCCCCTGAAGCACACCATCGGAGGGAGTGGCGATGCCGGGGCTGGCGATGCACCCGCGCAACGCTTGAAGCTGGGCACAGAGGTTGCCGTCGCTGCCGACGAGGTCTCGTGTGGGCAGCATCACGACCTTGACTTCGTCGGCGACGTCGTGCCCCCCCCCCCAGCCGGAGCCAGAGGTCCACAGCAACTCCGGCAACGACTGCGACTCCGACGGAAAACCGGTTAGTCATCTATAACCCCCCCCCCCATCCCTCTAATTTTTTTAGAATACAATTCCTATAGTTATGTTCTCTCAGTCCATGAAATCAGAGTAATTAAGATTCGTTAGATGCATGCAGTGTATTGATTGTTTGAATGATATTCGTATAGGGTTAGTTATTAATTGTTTATTCTGTACAAATGATTTTTGCTAATAATCCGACTAGGGTTAGCATGCGTGCTAATAATCGTGGCCAGACCATCTCTACTCATAATGGAGGAGTCTGTACGTCGTTTGGTTAGTTCGCTCATAGTCATTAATGCGAAAATAGTTTGGAAACCGACTGCCGAATCAATTAACAAATCAAACCATTAATGCAATTAATTACTTGATTGCTAATTGTGGGTGCAAGTTAATTTGGTTCATTTAAATAAGGATTTTTCACACGAAATAAATTTTAAAACCAAGCCATTAATGTAATTAATTCATTAGACATACATTTAATTAGCCTTGTAGATAATTGGAAGTACAATTTTATTCCAATTTGGTGGGAAATTAATTAATTAGGTAGGTAATTAATTTGGCCTTCCGATAATTAGGCATGCAGTTAATTTATCCCGCAATTATTTAACTAGGCAAACAGTCAAGCGTGTCCAACAATTTGAAAGCTCTCGCTAGTGAGGATGGCCAGCAGGCTCTCACCGACTGTCAGTGGGCTTTCAATGACATCACCGACTAGTGCTTTCGAATATGGATAACGGCCACCATGCGCTTTCGGTGTGGGCGACCAAGCGGTCGGTAAGATGGATGATGACCATGCTCTATAGGACGTCCATACGATCACAATTGCCAAACTTTCACGATAAAAGGTTTTGACCGCCCCTTCGAGGACAATGGTGAAAATCGTTTGGAAACCAGATGGCAAAACAATAATCAAGCAATAATGCAATTAATTACCAGATTGTTAATTATTTATGCAATTAATTAAGTCCATTGTAATAGGAATTTTTTAGCACGGAATCAATTTGAATACTGAGTTATTAATGAAATTAATTAATTACATTGATAGTTAATTAAGCATGTAGATAATTAGAAATAGGAATCTCTACTCCTAAAGGGGGAGTTTGTAGCTTCTCATCACCGGTTTATTTTTGTCTCATTTTTTACGCCTCACCTCTCATCACCCCCTGTCACTGAATTTTTCCCTCTCCCATTAAAAATCCAAATCCCATTAAAGGGGGAGATATGGTTTCGTGCTTACTTTGGTAGGTGCTGATTCAGAAATAATAGATAAATAAGGATTCAGAAATCATACCATACATCTGAGATCACCTGCCTAAAAGAGAGACAAAAGATATTTCTCGATAACCTTCCAAATAAATCAGATATTCCTCAATAACAAATGGCTAATACCGCATTATGCTATTTATTATTAACATTATCTCTATTATTAATTGACAATCAAAAGTTTCCTAACAAAAAAAATTCTTATGGGCGTACGCATCTGCGCGCCCCTGCGGAGGGACGCCATGCACGGCACATTGGAGGATGCCGTGTCCGGGCCTGACGTCGACGCAATGCTCGAGAAGGCCATGGCGGGAGCTTGGCGTCGAGGATGACCGTGTAGGAAGGCGGGTCATCGGACCGCCACGTACATGTGTTTGTGGACGCGATCATACTATATTTCTTGCCAGTCATACAGATAGCTAGTCAGGATATATTCTCAAATCAATTGTACCATTCAAATGTTAAGAAATTCGAAGTAGGGATTTTTCGCAATTATCCAGATAATTAATTTATTTAATTGTTAGTTAATTAAGCATGCATAGAGTTAGGTAGACAGTTAATCACGCTGAATCATTTTGAAATCACTCATGGACAAGGACGGTCAACAGGCTCTCAGCGTCGCCGAGCACCATAGACAACGGCCACCATATGTGCTCGCGAAATGGGCAACCAAGCGTTCACCAAGATCCATGACGACCATGCTCTGTAGTATGTCCACACGCTGACGGTTGCTGAAACTTTTGCGAGCGAGGACACCACAACACTACAGTGGCAAAGTGGTTCATTCTGTAGTAGAAAGAAAGAGTGTTCCAAGAATAAGAAGGAAAAAGAATTAAAGCAGCCAAATAATCCCTTGTGTTGGAGAAGAAAAGAATGTTCCAGAAAATAAAGCAAAAAAATAAAGGAAGAGTATCCTATAAAAAAGTAGGATCGAGAACTAAAACTAGCACGGAAGGAGGAAGAAGATGAGACGTCACTGATGAACACACTGATGTTGACGTGGTTTTGGTTGGCGCGAATGAAGATTGACGAAGAGGCTAGAAATAAAAGATGTAGGGAAGGACGAGGAAGAGAAGAACAATAAGTACTTCTAGCAATGAATGTTGTGTGGGCTAGAGGTGGAGCTTATTGGAGACGAGGAATATGTTCAGGTTGCCACTCGCTTTACAAGTTGGTCTTAATTTGCAAAGTTGAATGGACCTTCGAGACTTAGCTCTATAGTTATTTGCTGTTTTGTGTTATTAGTATATGTTAGCTCTACCTGCTCTATTATATTGTAAATATAAAAAGTTTCATACATGTTGCAACGCACAACGAAGGTGAGGTGAACATCATCTGGTTCTAGAGGTGAGGGCTCAAGTGAGAAATGTCCCGGTATGATGAAAAATCTAGTAGGAAATGGAGGGTCCGATAGGAAAAAAGGAAAGGGTGTGCTGTGGAGTGGGGTTTTTGCTGTTGGGTCTGCGTGTTGGAGATAACATGGAGAATAGTCCAGACATCCATATTTCTCCCCCATATATGATATGGATTTGGGGAGCCTGGACTATCCAGACGTTTAAATTCTGGGGACCCTACTGGGCACTCGTCTAATGTTGGAACACGCCCGAACATATGAGGGAGAAATGAGCTTCGACCTTGAAGATAAACCTAATTATTTATTTAATTTATTTATATATGCATTATAGCCCGTAGCAACGCACGGGCATTCTACTAGTGGGAATTGATTTTGAATGTCCTACATATATGTTTGTGCCTTTTTTCTTCCAGATCTTGAGAGTTAATTTTGAATGTCCTACATGTATGTTTTTGCCTTTTTTCAGATTGGTATGTACACAGATGAGGCTCTGGCCAGCGGCGCCGCCGGTTGTAGATCCTGCACCCAGCAGCGTGGCCAGAAGCGGCCATGGCCCCCTAGATCTAAGAAACCCGTAGAATCTCCTGCGGACCGCATCAGCGATCTCCCGGACGCCATCCTTGGGGAGATGATCATCTCACTTCTCCCCACCAAGGATGACTACCGCAGACAAGTCCTTGCATCTTGGTGGCGCACTCAGTGGCGCGTCGTGCCTCTTAATCTCGACTATTGTCAGCTATCTGTCGATGATGATTCTGAACTCCCTGAAGCCATCATCTCCTCCCACCAGGGCTCTGTTCAACACATCTACATCCCGGCATGCTACCTGCTGGACATACCCTGCATCTTGTCCGCCTGGCTGACATCCCGTCAATTCAAAAGACTCCAGCAGCCTGAGTTCTACCATTACTACAGCGATAGGTTACCACCAATCGCCGCATCTGTGCCCTCACCACTTATGTCCATCTCATGGTTTTCCACCTCTCTCCACACTGCCACCTTGACCCGGTGCCATCTAGCAGACAATCTGGTACAAATGCTTCGACTCCCACTTCTGAAAAAACTTGCGCTTGTGTTGGTTGATCTGTCAAAGGCCTCACTACACAACATCATCCACTCCAGCTGCCCTGCTTTAGAGCGTTTCGTGCTTCTTTGTGGAAACGGAATCCATATCCCTTGTCTCAAAATAAATTCGCCTCACCTTGTAAGCAATGGAATTCGTTTTGAAGGACGGGAGCTCATCATCGAAGATGCCCCTTCACTAAAAAGGTTGCTCCTTGATTGTTGTTATAAAGCTTTGCAAATAACTGTGGTCTCTACGACTAAACTAGAGTCCTTGGGTGAAATTCCTGATCCGTTTAAAGGTTTCAAGATGGTGGTTGGCTCCACACTTATTCAGGTACTATATATTATCCATGTACACTTTTGTAATCTGCATTTTTCATTTGTGTGCATCAGTTAAATATCATCTTGGAGTACACTTTCGGTGCTAATATTATGTTCTATGCTGAATGAAGAGCTTGTCCATGGATGGCCTATCAGGGGTGCTGGATTCTGTCAAGACCTTATATGTTTATATGTGGTGTCTTGATCTGAAAAAGAGTATTGGCTTGCTGCGATGCTTTCCATGTCTGGAGAATTTGTATATAAAGGTGATGATTTCACGTACATTGAAAGCCCATATATAATGTACTAGAATTAACGGTTCAGCTGTTGCTCCTTCGACATACTCTATTTTAGAAATTAACTGTTTTCAATCTTCATGTCTATTTAGATACTATCAGTTGGAGAAAAAGGTATAACCAATCGATGGGTGAGGAAGCACAAGGATTTTCTCAGATCTCATGACATTCGTTTGAAGACAATAACATTGGAAGGATATGTATCCGACCCTGCAAACACTAGCTTTGTCACATTCTTCATGTTGAATGCGAGGTTACTATTATCCGTGAGGATTAAGTTTTTCAACAAGAATTTTCTCACGGATGCATATATTGAACAGCATAAAAAGAAGTTTCAGGTGGACCTAAGGGCTTCTGAACATACTCGGCTTCTATTTACAACAAATTGTCGTCATCATGGACCAGTAGAATTTTTGTACGGGGATCTTGATTTTATGGATCAGACCGATCCATTTGATTGTGACTGCCCAAAACTTTGGTGTAGTTAGATGTTATTGCCCTATTCGATTTGGGTTTTGTCTCAACCAGATGAATAATTAATCCTCGTGCTTTTGGACCGTTTGTAAGCTGGTGTTAGATATGGTTGCCCTTTTCAACTCAGCTTTGACACATATTTTCTTTCATACTGAGCCAATGGCTTGCCATTTCTTTAATTAAGACATACATATTATAAGCAATCACAACATAGGGAAAGAACATCACTCTCGCAGGATCCTTGATATCATTGTTCATTACAGAACCCGCAAGTTCTTAGCGCCTGCCAGCACCCACAAACTTATTTTCAGCTAGCACACCAAAATGGGATGTAATTCTTAATAAGAAAAGTTGCATGGTAGTGACAGATTTGGATTCTGACATTTGGGACCCACGAGGAAAAAGCCTATCCAGGGCGGTGTTGACTCAACAGTAAACAATGAGAAACCTGATTTTAAAATTACTGTAAATCCAGAACTCGCCTCAAAATCATGAAACTTGGCATGGTCTTATGACATGGCACTAACATGCTGTGGTAAAAAAATTAGTCCAATTTGGGACAAATTTTGGTATATAATTCTTACAAACCGGAGCTTCTCTCAAGAAGCCTCATGGTTCCGAGAGGGAACTTGTCACCTATGTGTGCGAAACAACATATGATGTCTCTTCCCGCCTTGATTTATTTTACAGAGGCACCATGCAACTATAGGAGTGTCGTCCTAAAAATATGAAATTATTCAGTGTTTGTTTTGCTTTTTTGTACATTATTTGAGTTTTCTAGGCATTTTGGTACATACTTTAGTGTGTGCAAAGGTCATGTGTGTACTAGCCAACTACGTAATTAGATGTTCAATTTGGTTATGGAATCAAGTCCTTCTAAGTTATAAGTACATATATTATTGTTCTATATGCAATGACATCGCACACAGATCGTACTAGGGAACCTGTCGGTGATGAATTCATCAATCGCTGACAATTGTAAATTAGCAAGCCTTTGCCCACAACACACACGGCTTATTAGCAGAAATTGTGTGTGTTATTATGGGGCTTTGCACACATTTCTGATTAGGAACCTGTTTGCCGCATATCACACACATCTTGTTAAGTTGAACCATTTCTGTTGTGTTATCTAATCGAAAACAGTTCATCCGAGTGAACTGTATGCCGTACATCCCACACACCTTGAACTGGGTGACTGTTTCTGTTGCGTTCCCTAATCGCAAATAGTTCATCCGAGTGAACTGTATGCCATCTATCTCACACACCTTCATCTGGCTACCCGTTTCTATTGTTCTGCCTCATCACAAATAGTTCGAATATGTCACGCATCGCACAGATAATTCGAATATGAACCGTGTTTGATGTATCCACCATCACAAACATTTTGCATCTTTTTTGATGGTTTTTTTACATCACCGTTTGCGATTAATGCATCACACACAGTTTTGTCGAAGCGTCTCTGATTGTAGTGTCGCATTAGCAGCATCCTGCAGTAGTGATCTCAAACTTCTCTGACATTAACCTTCCAAAATTTTCACTAAAATGAGGGTTAGTAGAACCAAATATGATATCATCCACATAAATTTGGCACACAAATAATTCTCTATTAACCCTTTTAGTAAAAAGAATAGAATCAATTTTCCCAATTTCATAGCCTTTTCAGTAAGAAACTTAGTCAAGCATTTATACCAAGCTCTAGGGGCTTGTTTAAGACCATAAAGGGCTTTGTGAAGTTTGTAGACATGATTAGCTTTCTCTCGAAGTTCTGTAACATAAACTTTCTCCTCAATTTCACCATTTAGAAAAGCACTTTTAATGTCCATTTGGTATATCATCGTGATTGGCATAAGCAAGTAGAATGCGAATGGACTCAAGTCTAGCAACGGGGACATATGTATCACCATAGTCCATACCTTCGACTTGAGTGTAGCCTTGAGCAAGGAGACGAGCCTTGTTGTGTGCAACTTGTCCATCCTCATCTTGCCTATTCCGAAACACCCACTTGGTTCCAATGACATTTTGATCATCGTTGGGTGTTTCAACCAATGTCCATACTTGATTCCTCTCGAAGTTGTGTAGCTCTTCATGCATAACATTTATCCAGTCCGGATCCTCGAGGGCTTCTTCTACCTTCATAGGTTCAACACTAGAAATGAATGTGTAGTGTTCACAAAAGTTAGCCAAACGAGTTTTAGAGCGAGTAATTCTCCCGGTTTGGATGTCTTCAAAGATTTGTTCAACGGGATGATCTCTTGAGACTCGTGTTCCACTTGTGGATGCCTCCATGTCAACTTGAGGTTAACCTTTATGTGAAGTTGAGGCTTCCACTTGAATGGACGAAGTACTCTCCTTCACCTCCGCTGGGCGAATTTTTCCAATAGACAAATCTTGAATTGCTTCCGAGGGATCTTTGTCTCCTACATCAATTGGCAGTTGCTCTACTTGCGAGCCGTTAGATTCATCAAACTTCACATCTACCGTCTCTTCAACCTTTCGGGTGAAATTGTTGTAGACACGGTAAGTGTGAGAGTTTGAGCCGTAACCGAGTAGGAAACCTTCATGAGATTTAGGAGGAAATTCCGAACGATGATGCTTATCAAGAATGTAGCAATTTGAGCCAAATACTCAAAAGTATCCAACTTGGGCTTTGTTACTGGAGAGTAGCTCGTATGCCATTTTGCCGAGAATCTTTTGAAGATATAGTTGATTTGTAGCATGACAAGCTGTCTCAACTGCTTTCGCCCAAAATTTTTTTGGTGTCTTTTATTCATCAAGCATCATTCTCGCCATCTCGATAAGTGTCCGGTTCTTCCTCTCAACAACTCCATTTTGTTGAGGTGTGTACGTAGCCGACAACTCATGTGAAATCCCTTCTTTGTCAAGAAAGGTATCCACATTGGCGTTCTTGAACTCTGTTCCATTATCACTTCGAACCTTCTTGATCTTCACTTCAAATTGGTTTTGGGCCTTCTTAGTGAAGTTCTTGAAGAGCTTTTGGACCTGCGATTTGTCATCAAGAAAGAACACGCACCTAAATCTTGACAAATCATCAACAATGACTAAACCGAAAGAGTTACCACCAAGGCTCTTATAAGCATTGGTACCGAAGAGGTCCATGTGAAGTAGCTCAAGTGGTCTTCTCGTGGTCATGATTCTTCATGGGATGACTTCCTCCAACTTGTTTTCTTGCTTGACAAGCACTACAAAGTCTATCCTTGTCAAATATAACATCTTTAACACCAAGGATATTATCACCTTTAATAAGCTTATCAAGATTTTGCATGCCCACATGACCTAACCTTGTATGCCATAACCATCCTTTAGAAGATTTTGCAATTAAACAAGTGCGAGGTTGGGCTCTTTTAGTGAAATCAACAATGTATAGATCACCTCTATGAATAACGGTAAAGACCATATTATGATTATCTCTACGAAACACTTGGCAATCTACTTTGGTAAATAGAACATTGAAACCAAAGTCGGCTAGTCTAGATACCGAAAGAAGATTGTAACCAAGTGATTGAACGAGCATACCATTTTGAATAGAGCTATCATTGGATATGGCCACCTTACCAAGGCCAAGTACCTTACCCTTAGAGTTGTCTCCAAAAGTTACATACTTGCGTGTGGACCATCATTTTTGGCAAGATCACGGAACATGTCTTTATCTCCGGCCAAGTGATCGGTACATCCACTATCAAGAATCCACTCCTTCCCACCGGCCATGTAGCCACGAAAGTTTGCCATGAGACTAAGATTTCTCATAGTCTCCTTTTAGTGAATGTCACTTTCTTCTTCTTCATCATAGTAGCCATGCTCAATATCATCATCATTGCCATGCGTGTAGTCATCACCTAGTTCAAGTGGTTTGTTAGATTTATGATCATGACAATGTTTAAGTTTATGAATTCTAATTGTCTCCGAGATGATGCTACTAATGATTTCAACATCACCCTTGTCACACATAAGATCATAGAGCTCAAATAGACATTCATCAAACTTGGGATCACTAGGCTTCATTTTATGAAAAGCAATGGATTTATGAAGAATCTCATCTAGATTTTTCAAGGAGTAATTTGGAAAGCGTTCCTCAAGATAATTCCATATATTATATGCGCATTCAAAGGTTGGCAAGCAAACAAGAAAATTTCAAGGCAGTCCTCTAATGATTAGATCGATAGTTCTAAGATTGCGAACCATGTCAAGATACTCATCGGGGGTAGGATGCAAAGGATCAATGGGAGGCACATAAGGGCTAAGAATATACTTGTTCAAATTATATTCATTGAAAATCTCAAGCATCTCATTTTTCTAAGAACCATAGAACTCCCCATGAAGAATAGGCACTCTACGTCTAATACTCCCGAACATAGACTCGTCCATCTTCCTCCAATGGTGATTAAACCAAAGCAATGGAGACCAATGCTCCGATATTAATTGAAAGGATAGAGAAGATGGGTCTAGAGGGGGGAGATTAGACCCTTAACAAGTAAAAGTGGCAGTTTTTAATTTCTTCAAGTTAAGGTTGAGTTTAGCACAAGTTAAAGGTCAACCAATACATCTCAAGCAACCATGACAAGAGTATAGGCAGCGGAAATGGTAAAGCATGCAATTTGCAAGAATGTAAAGGGATGGGATTGGATTGTGCAAACGCAATGGAGATGCGAAGAATTTTTGGCGTGGTTCTGATAGGTGGTGCTATCGTACATCCATGTTTATGGAGACTTCAACCCACGAAGGGTAACGGTTGCGCAAGTCCACCAAGGTCTCCACCCACGAATGGTCCACGAAGAAGCAACCTTGTCTATCCCACCATGGCCATCGCCCAGGAAGGACTTGCCTCACTTGGGTAGATCTTCATGAAGTAGGCGATCTCCTTGCCCTTACAAACTCCTTGGTTCAACTCCACAATCTTGACGGGGGCTCCCAAGTAACACCTAACCAATCTAGGAGACACCACTATCCAAAAGGTAATAGATGGTGTGTTGATGATGAACTCCTTGCTCTTGTGCGTCAAATGATAGTCTCCCCAACACTCAACTCTCTCTCTCTCTCAGATTTGGCTATGGTGGAAGAAGGATTTGAGTGGAAAGCAACTTGGGGAAGGCTAGAAATCAAGGTTCAAATGGTTCGAATGGAATCTCTTCACTGGTACAGCGAGGTGCTATACAAATGGTTTTTAACCCCTTTCCGCGACAACATTCTGAACCGTCGCCTAGTGAGTGGCTGCGATAGGGGGGGTCCTTCCCACACCACCCAGAAACCGTCAGGGATAGGCCCTCCTGGCACACATGCTCGGTAAAATGAGGTCGTGTGTGACGGGCAAGTGATGAAATACGGTTACACGTACAGTTGTGCTAAAAAAATACAATTATACAGGCCAAATAGTTTCCGGTCGTAAGTATACCCCACACAGTCAGTCCCGGCTAAACGTTTCCATTTGTATGTACAATCCACACAGTCAATCCAAGGAATATGTTTCTGTTACTATGTACATCCCACACAGTCAAACTAAGAAGTACGTTTCCGTTCGTATATACATTCCCACATAGTCACTCCAAGAAAAACGTTTCCGTTCGCAGGTACATCACACACAATTTTCCCCATTAAATTGTTTGTGATAGCGTTACCATTGCACATGATATTAACAATTTTATCATTTGCGTTATTGAATGCATAAAAAAATGTGCGTAGAAGAAACTGTGTGGCATAGGTTGTCCATCACACATGCTTTTTATGTGGTAAACGTTTGCGCAAGGTGGCCTAACACAAACAGTTTTCAAGAGGATGTCGTGTGTGATTGTTCATTGATCCAACACGATTTATTCCTAGAAACTATGTGCGTTGCCTGAGGTCATCACCCACGGTGTTTTCTCAATAACCGTTTGCAATAGAAAAACCCAATTAGCCTGCTAATTGGCCATTAGCAGACTAATTGTCCTATTATTAATAATCCATTTATTAATCTAATTGACATTTCATATGAAGCACACAATATATTTCATTTTCATATTAAGGAAGCAGATTTCATAATTGAAATACATCAGAGTACTACATCATATAGCTTTAGCACTCAGCTACCCCATTACACAACTGCACTAGCACCAAGTTTCACATGCAACATCTATAACCTTTCGAAATTAGCATCATAGACGATACATAGATAGATGAATCTCATGTGGAAAACTGCTGAAGCGGAAGGCGAATATTGAGCCTTCATTGATGTTGAAGGTCTTTGCAACTTTAGGCCAGTGCCTGTGGATGATTGACCGTCCATCCTTCGTCCTCTTCAGGAACACTTCAATATTGAACCGTGGGTGTTGTATGAACACCTTCCTCGCCTCCTGACCATACAGGTGGTTTGAGAGGTAATCATTAGTGAACTGCTTTGGAAAGGCCTGAAAACAAGGATGTGCATAAATATCTTCTCTATATTGGAAATGGGGCAAAGGAATAAAAAAGGCAAGGTATAATAATTAGTACCATCCTGTAGTGAATTGATGTCTCATTCATTGTGCAGACAAAGATCTTGTTGTTTTTTGTCGCTAATTTCTTTATCCTAACAATCTTTCTGAGTTTCTTGACTTGACTGATATTCATGGACAACTCATTTCCCCATATGCAAAAAGGGTCAAACAGTGGGTCAAAACCTCTAACGGCAGGACCTACATGTGCAAGACCAAATTGTTAAAAACCTATATATTAGAATGGTTCCTGCAATTGCACAATAATGTGCTATTAGACAAAGGACCATGCATGTGCAAACCTTGATTGTAAACCTCAGTGCTTCCCATTGTTTCCCTGCAACACATATAAGGTAGTTAGTGATCAGGTTAAGTGATGGTTCGCATGCTATCAGTAAAATATGTTGATGAAAAATAAGCACATTGCAGATTCATTGGATTAATTCAAGCCACATGGAAAACCCATTTATCCAAACCAAGCATGATTAAGAACTAGGAAATATAGAAATTGTGTATGTTTCTCATGTATTAAGTGCAGCCAAATTCGATTTATTCCTCACATGCACAACAATACAAAATTCTACCCACGACAATTGGACATCGCATTGCAGAATTGAACGAAGCAGTTAACTAAACACCACATAAAATGAACCAAACATTAACTGAGCACCACATTGCACAATATAACATACTCCTAATAGAAGATCAGACAGTTAACCAAACCAAGCATGCTTAACAACTTGGAAATATAGCAATTGTATTTGTTTCTCATGTATTTAGTACAGCCAAATTTGATTTATTTCTCACATGGTATACAATAACAGAATGCACCCACAACAGTTGAACATCGCATTGCAGAATTGAACCAAACAGTTAACTAAACACTACAACAAATGAACCAAACATTAACTGAGCACCACATTGTACAATGTACAACATACTAGAAGATCAGACAGTTAACCAAACCAAGCATGCTTGACAACTTGAAAATATAGCAATCGTATTTGTTTCTCATGTATTTTGTAAAGATAAATTCGATTTATTTCTCACATGGAAGATAATACAAAATTGCGCCCTGAAGAATTGAACATCACATTTGCAGAATTGAACCAAACAGTTAACTGAAGACGACAACTAATTAACCAAACAGTTAATAAGTGAGCACCACACTGCACTACATATAGAACATATACACTAGAGCAACAGATTGCATGGTAAAAGTAGATAGGACAACTCACTAGAATTTGTTAAGGAAAGGCAGGAGCAGCACATGCAACGGTTAAACCGAGCATGCTTAACCGGCGTAGCTAGCAAACTGAACATAGGTCCTTATAGTGAGCTAATAAGACAGGCTACTCCTCATCGTCGGAGATATCGATGATGATTGGCTCCTTGGACATGGAAGAGGGCGAGGCCTCCACATCGTGGGTGCCCTCATCATAGTGGTGAGTTGCCTGAGCCGCTCCGGGCACCAACCTGCTGCCTCTCGAGTTGAGGTAAGCATGGGCACGCTGAGAAAACACCTCGTAGTCTTCGTTGAAGGCACTAACAGTGGCCGCAAGGAAACGCCATGAACTGTCATTTAAAGCAGCCAACCGCGTTGCGGCGTCATCGCGCGAGGTGTCGACGATGGCCTCGACGGTGAGGTGCTCCTCCAAGATCTGGGGGTCGGCACGAATGGCAGCCATTGCGACATCATCCGCGCATGCGGCCGCGATTTGCTTCTCTGCTACCAAATGCTCCTTGAGCTCCTGGCTATACTGCATGCACCATGGCTTAGGGTGGCACTTATTTGGGGGACGGGTCTGTGATTTGGGTGGAAGGTGTCACACCGGCGGTCGGGGCATGTGGGATGTAGAAGGAGGAGGAGGATGGGGGTCGGGTGTGGATTACCTGCCTGGATCGACGAGGCCGAGCAGCATGAAGGAGGGTCACAGGCGAGGAGGCGGTGCTGCAAGCAAGGAGTGAAGGTTTCAACTTGGAAAGGAAGGCGGAAACAGGGGAAATGTGGCTTTTAGTAAGGGGGAGGGGGCGGGGAGGTAGATATTTCCGCGGAAGCTGAAAATTTTGAATCCGTGCAGTGAAAAAATTGGCGCGCAAAGTGTCATCAGACACGGTCACTTATTCAGCACTGTGTACGATATGTGAACATCACAAACAATTCATATAGCTTAACCCGTGTGTGATGAGTTTGAACGTCAAAAATTTTGGTTCGAATTTCCCTGGTTACAGTGGTCATCCACGCCATTGCATAATTTGGGTACACAAAGGAGACTACAGCACACCCTCACTTCTTAATCGAGCAAGTTCAGCAATTAAACAGAGCTAGCTGACATAAACATTACTCTAACAAATTAAAGACTAGTGCTCTTAATTAAACAAAACCAAGAGTACTACTATGGCTAGTGCTCGTCGATCTCTGCCGCCTCCTCCATGTCCAGCTCGCGCCCGACGATCTCCTGGGGAAGGGGCTCCATGGCATCCATCGCACCATACTCGGCAAGCATCTTGCCATCCGCGTCCGCCATCTCTTTGGAAAAGGCTGCCACAAGCTGGGTGTGGGCGGCCGCGATCTGGGCTTGGACGGGCTCCGTCGTGGCAAGGTATGCCCCGGAGGAATGGACGGTTGCTCGAACGCTCTCGGTGATTGCCAACTCTTCGGCCGTGGGTTCCCGACTGTTGTCGGAGAAGCTTCGTTTGATTTGTGCGGTGACCGCCATGAGATGGGCATGGGCGGCCTCGACATGGTCGTGGGCGGCCTCCATCAGGGCTAAGGCCGCCGCAACGGAACGGACAGCTACTGTGCCGCTCTCGCCAGTTGCTATCCCCGAGGCAGATGTTGCTGCCGCTACCTGAGAAGCTACAACGGCCGTTTGGGCTGCCTTGGCCACCCAGTCATAGATTGCGGCTACGCTCATGCAGCTTGTTAGCACACACATGGCGGTTACGGCCGCGCTCTCGCCGGAGTGGGCCACCGAAGTTGCCCTCACGACACGGGTCCACGTCCCCATCTTTCACCGGTGATGATTGAATAGTGAAATGATATTTGGGGAGCGATCTAGTGTGCTTGACATGCCGGCTGTGGAATGTAGCCGATGCACCTTCTCGCGTAAGCCATAGGCGTACTATACTCCGACGGTGCTCCAAGATATTTTATACTACATCTCACACGGTTGGTGATAATAAACTGTGTGCGATCTACTTGATTTTTCATCTTGATTTGAATTACATAATGGGGTCAAAGTGGCAAAGGAGGGTGTTTGAATTGCTAGAACTTTTATCTGCAGTGAACATGCAACTATAGGAGTGTCGTAAAAAAATGGAATTATTCCGGGTTCGTTTGGACATTTTTATACATTAATTTGGTTTTCTAGCCATTTCAGGTGCACATTTCAAAATTAAACTACATGCACATGCGCCGGTGCACCAAAATGGGTTGTAAAATCATATATGTGTCCATGGGTTTGTGCTTATGTCCCATGCAAGAAATGGGGATGAATTTCGAACACCACGGCACCGTGGCTCTCCGGCAAACATTGAGGTACTTGCTTTTGTAATTCTAGTAAATCCAAAACCTGTCTAAAATTCATGAACCTTGGCATGCTATCATGGAATGGCATCAACATGCTGGGGTAAAAAATATTGTCCCATTTGGGGCAGGTTATGGTATAAGCTTCTCACAAACCAGAGCTTCTCACAAGAAGCCTCATGGTTCCCTTAGGGAAATGTGTCACCTTTGTGGACAAAACGATATTCATCGCCTCTTCTTGCTTTTAAATTTTTTGCTGGTGTCAACATAAAACAACAGGAGTGTCGTGTTAAATTTTGGAATTTTTCGGGGATCGTTTGGACATTTTTATACGTTAACTGATTTTTCTAGGCATTTATGTGCATAATTCAAAATTGAACTACATGCACATGCTCCAGTGCGGTAAAACGGGTTGAAAAATCAAATGTGTGTCCTTGGTTGCAAGCTTAGGTCACATGCAAGGAATGAGAATGAATGTCAAACACCTTGACACTGTCGCTCAGCCGCTAACATTGAGATACATGGTTTTAAAATTCTAGTAAATCGAAAACTCGTCTGAAATTCATGAAACTTGACATGATATCATGGAACGGCATCGACATGCCGTGGTAAAAATATTGTCCCATTTGGGGCAGGTTTGGGTATAAGCTTCTTGCAAACCAGAGCTTCTCACAACAAGCTTGATTGTTTTAGTAGGGAACGTGCCACCTTGGGGGACGAAATGATATCCGTTGCCTCTTCTTACTTTCAAAACTTTCTCATGTCAACATAGAACAACATGAGTGTTGTGTCAATTTTTGGGATTTTTTGGGGTTCGCTTGGACATTTTTATACATTAACTAAGTTTTCTATGCATTTATATGCATAATTCAAATTTGAACTACATGCACATGCTCCAATGCATATAAATGGGTTCAAAATTGAAATGCGTGTCCTTGGTTGCATGCTAAGTCCCATGCAAGAAATGAGAATGACTGTCAAACACCTTGCCACTGTCGCTCAGCCGCTAACATTGAGATACATGGTTTTTAAATTCTAGTAAATCGAAAACACGTCTAAAATTTATGGAACTTGACATGCTAGCATGGAATGGCATCAACATGTCGTGGTAAAAATAGTGTCCCATTTGGGGCAGGTTGAGGTATAAGCTTCTCACAAACCAGAGCTTCTCACAACAAGCACCATGGTTACCGTAGGGAATGTTTCACCTTCCTGGACGAAACGATATCCGTTGCCTCTTCTTGATTTCAATTTTTTTCTAGTGTCAACACAGAACAACAGGAGTGTTGTGTTAAATTTAGGAATTTTTTGGGGTTCATTTGGACATTTTTACACATTAGCTAAATTTTCTATGCATTTATGTGCATAATTCAAAGTTGAACTACATGCACATGCTCCAGTGCATGTAAATTGGTTCAAAAATCAAATCTGTGTCCTTGGTTGCATGGTTAGGTCCCATGCAAGAAATGGGAATGAATGTTAAACACCTTGCCGTCGTCGCTCGGCCGCAAACATTGAGATACATGGTTTTTAAATTCTAGTAAATCCAAAACTCGTCTGTAGTTCATGAAACTTGACATGCTATCATCGAGCGGCATCAACATGCTGTGGTAAAATTGTTGTCCCATTCAGGGCAGGTTTGGGTATAAGCTTCTCGCAAACTAGAGCTTCTCACCACAAGCCTGAAGGTTTCGGTAGGGAACGTGTCACCTTTGGGGACGAAACGATATCCGTTGCCTCTTCTTGCTTTCAAATTTTTTCTAGTGTCAACATAGAACAACAAGAGTGTTGTGTCAATTTTTGGGATTTTTCAGGGTTCGCTTGGACATTTTTATACATTAACTGGGATTTCTAGGCATTTTATGTGCATAATTCAAATTTGAACTACATGCACAAGCTCCAGTGCAGAAAAATGGGTTGACATATCAAATGTGTGTCGTTGGGTGCATGCTTAGGTCCCATGCAAGAAATGGGAATGAATTTCAAACACCAGGGCACTGTTGATTGCCGACAAACGTTGAGATACATTGTTTTTAAATTCTAGTAAATCCAAAACTCGTCTGAAATTCATGAAAATTGGCATGCTATCATGGTATGGCACCCGACATGCTGTGCTATTTTTTGTGTCCATTTTGAGAGAAGGCGCACTCGAATAACAGCCAACAAAGGCATTTTGAAACAAATAGCTGCCACTTTAACATCTCAAACGTTTGTATAATTTAAATCGTGTGCGTTCTGTTAACCATTCATGTCACGCCACGTGTCTTTCTTTTAATAGCTATAGGAGGTGCCGTCCAGACAGCTACTTGACTGAACGGGAGGCGTGCGAGCGCAGTCCGGTGTGCAGGCTAACCGAGAGGCGTGCAAGTTGTCCTCCAATGCGCAGGCTCACCGGGAAGTGTGCAAGCTGTACACGGCGCAGGCTCACTGGGAAGCAAGCCCTTTGACTTCCATGGCCACCCGCCTTGCTCACATCCTCTCCATTAATGGCGCTCGAGCCACTATTTAATACGGGCGGCTTACTGTTCGCCTCCCATTCCCCTCCTTCCCGCAGACCTCCACCAACGCCATGGCGTAGAAGGATCATCTGCCACTAGTCTTCCAGTTTGGTGAAGTCGACTCCGAGCCAGAGGAGATAGAAAATAAGGAGGAATGGGGCCTCATGGACATGGCCCTGAATGAGCTGGCCGCGACAGTTGATGCCCCCGCGCCCGTCCCAGCTCCATCCCCGCGCCCGCGCCAGCGACCATCCCCGTAGCATTGATAGGCTGGTCGCCGAGCACTATCGTAGAGCTGGAAGCCGCTGGCGTCAGCGAGGTCTCCACGGACCCGCGTGAGCTCGTGTACATGCCAGGGCCAGCGCCCATGCCCGTGCCCGTGCGCGCCCATGCACCCATCGCGGCGTCGGTCCCCGTGCGTTTTCCTGCACCCGCCGCGCCCGTGCCCGTGCGCGCGCCCCCTCAGCGGCATTGGATGCCGCCGTCGATGGCTACCTCGCAGCGCCACAAGTTGCCGTCCTCCCCCAACCCACCCGTCGATCGCGTGATGACATGATGTTTGATTTCCAAGTGAAGAACATTATGTGCTACCTTGAAGACTTCAACAACGGCGTCCTGGAGGACGATAACAACAACGCCGGCACGGCACGCTGCCTCCGCTGCCGGGACTAGTTTTTTTGGGGGGTTTAATACTGTATCAGTGTATCTCGATCATATGAATATAAATTCGCAGTGTGACAGAATCAAAGATATTGTTTGAACGAACTTGCATTTTTCTCTCTGAATGTATAGACTTATCAAATGATTTTCTTTAAAAACAACGTAAATGGTTTTTAAATATAAAACACTCATCGCAAACGTTTTAGTTAGAACACATGTATGCAAACCTACAGCTTCCCTAGGAAGCCCAGGGAAAATGTGCCAAGCTGGATTTGTGCAGCTCTTGATCGCAAAGTTTTAGATAGAACACCCATATGCAAAGTGAGAGCTATGGTCTTCCCCAGTAAGCCAAGGGAAAATTCGCAGCGCAGGATTTGTGCATCTCTTCAACGCAAACGGTTCAGATTGAATACGGTATGCAAAGCCAGACTTCGGCGCTAAGCCAAGAGAAAATGTGCCGAGCAGGATTTGTAAATCCCTTCAACGCAAATGGTTGTTTTGGATGACCCGTGTGGAAGCACGTACAGACAATTTGGTAAGATTTGCATCTGTCATATTGGGTATATTGCCATTTGTCAAACTAGAAGGATTGACATTTGTTGATCTAGTAACATTGCCATTTTTCAAGCTTGTAACACTGCCATTTGTCAAATATGCAGCTAAAAATCGCTAGCACTATCTAATTTTTGCAACTAAAATTCAGTAATTAAGCATAGATTTCATTCTTAGATTAAGCAGTCGATCTTTATACAAATAGTTCAACTCGACAGCTGAACCGACCAAACGTTTCCCCAATTGTTGCCAACCACTTACTAAAATAGCTAGTTCAAATATATACACTAGCTAATTTTAAGTACGTTGTACAGTTCCACCACATCTATAGTCAGATGAACTGAACAAAATAGCCCCTAAATACTACTACGGAGGGGCTTTATACTACTTCTGGTAGCCTCTCCTCTGTGGAGCGTGCTCAGTAAGAGGCAGAGGAGGAGGAGGCTACCGACGAGCTGGACAACTGCAATACGGTGCCTGCCGCTGCTGCACCTTCAGCGACGCTCACCTCGAACGCCCTCTACCGCTCCAGACGACCCCTCTCAAAGCGGTGGTTCTCCTTGTAGATCTCCTGATTCCTCGCCTTTGCGGTGGCGTGTGCTACAGCCATGGCAGCGGTAAGGCTCTTTGCATGCTTGACGAGGTGCTCCTCCTCCTCCCGCAGGAACTCGATGTAGCACGCAAGGTCGCTGTCGCGTGTGCGGGCCTCCAGCTCCTCCTCCCGCCTTCGGGCGGCGGTGGCGGAGCGGATGATGACCCCGGTGGTCGACGGTGGGCTGGCGGCCACGGCGGCCGAAGATAGGGTGGCAGCCACGACCACAACCTCCCGCCTTCGGGCCACGGTGGCGGAGCGGTGGATGGCCATGGTGGCCGCCAGTGGGGTGGCGGCCAGGACGGCCACCTCCCGCCTTCGGGCCACGGCAGCGTAGCTGGCCATGGCCCTGGCTTTTGACGGCGGTGTGACGGCCACAACGGCAGATGGTGGGGTGGCGACAACGGTGGCCGGCAACAGCTGCCGATGGGCAGCAGCGGCGGAGCGTATGGTGGGTGTTCCGCGAACACCCAACAGGGACGCCACGCGCACTACACTACGCCGGGGACTGCGCCGCCGCCGCGGTGTCGGCTCCCAGCTGGAGCTGTCATCTGATGATGGCGGAGTGGCTGAGTGACGATGACGGACTGGTGCCATTGGCGATTGTGGGAGAAGTAGACAAGATAAGCTACAGAGAGGGAGGGGAAAATGCGACGCAAGACTCCTCGGCCGTGAGGGTTTATATAGTAGGCCGGTAAGAATTGGGATTTTTGAGGATTTCACCGAGTCGGGCGGGAAGCTTGCGCGGGAACCTGCGAGGTTGCGCGGGAACGGGCTCACCGACGATTCATTGGCGCCACTTCAAGCCACCATTTGGCCAAAAGAACGCCCCCGTGCGCTGTGCAAGCTTGCGCTGTAAGCCGTCTGCGGCAGCGGGGTGACAAGACGTGCGAGAGGAGGACAAAAGGACACGTACACATCCGGTTAATAAAAAAACATTTGCAATTTAATTACCTACTACCCCCATCCTAGTTTATTAGTCGTCTATGTATTTTTGTGCCAAATTTGACTAGAGATTTAACTAATAAAATACGAATGCATGTCGCCAAACATTATATCGTTGGATTCGTATTTGAACATAGTTTCCAATTATATAATTTTTATAACATGCATCAACATTTTGTTGGTTAAATTTAAGGTCAAAATATGACACAGAATATAAAGGACTAATAGACGAAGATGGAGGTAGTAGCACACGGCCGCTCTCTACGCAGCGTCGCAACTGCGTGTTCAACTGCTCTATGCATGTGGTTTCTCACGGTTGAGTTGGCCGCGGCGCGCTCTGCTCGTGTCCCGCCGCACGTGCTGTGCTCTCGCATTCCTCCGGGTGCTCTGCCCTCGTCCCTCCACGCACGCTGCCAGTGTTTGGGGCCGGCGCACAATCATGTATGTTCGTCCTGCCATTATGGATGCGGTTGCGCCAGGCGTCGCGCCACGATGCAGTTACCCGCTGCAAAAACTGCCATGCGGACATGCCGAGAATCCAGGCCGCCCAGCCCCCATTTATTCCTACGGCCATTTACCTTCAGCTCTCGTGCCACATGACACAATAAGCACACCCACGACGACACATACAAAGAGGACATCCACCTGTTCCAATGGCGCTCCCAGCGTCCGACAACGACAACGGGGGGCAGTTCACCACGCATCACGTAGTGGACACCCACGTGAGGGGAAAGGCTCTCTCGGTGGTGTACACGAACGCGCCGGTCTTGGTGGAGAGCTCCATCCAAACTATGGAGCAGTTGCTTGCTGAGGACAAGTAGCAAGTGGTCGGCTTCGACCTCGAGTACACCATCGGTCGTGCCGGGCATGACCAGAAGGTTGTCGTCGCCCAGTTGTGTGTGTGACATGATGTCCTCGTCTACCACTACCACCTGGCCACAAGGCCTTGCGAGTGTTTCTCCAGGTTTATCAACAGCTCTGACTGCAGTTTCACTACGTGGACACCACCAATGATCTAAAAGCGCTCAAGGTTTCGGGCATGAAATGCCAGAATCTTGTCAACATCCAGGACCACTACAAGGTCTGGGGAAGCGACAACAACAAACAGAACTCCCTAGTTGACCTTCGCCTTGGCCATCATCGACCCCTACTACATGAAGATGCAGGGTGAGAGCAAGAAGGACAAGAACGCCTGGCATAGTGTCTGGCATCAGAGCCTGGATGAACAACACGTCAAGTACGCGGCCAAGGACGCGTACACAAAGCTACGAGATGTACAGGCGGATCGCTGACATGAGGAAGTGTCTTCTTCCTGCCCCAGACGAGGGATCGAGTGACAGAGTAGTGGCGGGAGCGTCACAAGAAGTAGATGACTAGATGATCATTTATCCTAGTTTAGAATGCATGCAATTGTTTATTGAGGTGTGTGCGAATGACCTGTATAGTCACTTATGTAATTGGATGTTTATTTTAGTTATATATATATATATATACATATATATATATATATATATATCTTATTCTTCTGTAGACAGAGCAAAGTACACGGCTCATTAGCAGCAATCATCTGTGTTATTATTGGTCTTCGCATAGATTTCTGATTACGGTCCTGTTTGCCGCGTATCACACACATCTTGTTCAATCGAACTGTTTCTGTTGTCTTGGCTCATCGCAAACAGTTCATCCGAGTGAACTGTATGCCCTCCTTCGCACACACCTTGATCTGGCTAACTATTTCTATTGTGCTGCCTAATCACACACAGTTCATCCTAGTGAACTGTATGCCGTATATCGCACACACCCTCATCTGGCTGCCCGTTTCTGTTGTTCTGCCTCATCGCAAACGGTTCAGCTGGATTAACCGTATGCCATGCATCGCACACGCAACTCTAATCTGAACCGTGTTTGATGTCACCGCCATCACAAATGTTTTGTATCTTTTTTGACAGTTTTATTACATCACCGTTTGTGATTAATGCATCGCACACAGTTTCATCAAAGTGTCTCTGATTGGACTGTCGTGTTTGGACCAACCTGCAGTAGTTCTTGATCTCAACACATGAGTAGGTGGTTCTTTCTCGGAAAATGAATGGTGGAAGTGTAGGCACATTCTGATCGATCTCTCTATAATGGAGAGGGGGTTGGAGGGCTATATATAGCCTCCACACAAAATCCAACCGTTACACACTTTTGACTCATCTCGGTGGCACCGATTAGTTAAACTCGGTGGCACTGATCTGTTAAAAGAGGTGAATGTTAGGAATCTCGGTGGGACTGACTGGAACAACTCAGTGGGACCGATGTGCTAGGGCTTAGGGAAAACCTCATCTCTGTGGCACCGATTGCATCAGCTCGGTAAGACCGAAGTGAAGCAATAAGGCAACAGAGAGTTGGCAAGCTATCTCGGTGAGACCGAAATAATTGCAACAAGTAACAGAGAGTTGGCAAGGCCATCTCGGTGAGACCGAGATCCTATCGGTGTGACCGCACTGTTAGGGTTTTGGCTGTGGTTATGTCAGAATGAACTCGGTGGCTTTGGATAGAAAGTATCGGTGGGGCCTAGTTGGAGTTTAGGGTTTTTGACATATTTGGATAGAGAAAGTGGTTGAGGTTTTTGGAGGAATATCACTAAGCACTTAGAGCAAGTAGACCATTAAGCAATAGCTCATCCCCGTTTAATAGTATTGGCTTTCCTAAGGACTCAATGTGATCTTGGATCACTTAAACAAAGATGAAGAGTCTTGAGCTTTTGCCAATCCTTGTCCTTAGCATTTTGACGGGGTTCCACATCCTCTTGTCCTTGCCACTCCACTATTGAACTTATCCGAAATATACTAGATAAGAATATTAGTCCAACAAGAGATATGTTGACATTAATTACCAAAATCACCTAGGGGGCACTTGTGCTTTCACCGGCAAGCTTACAGCCGAGGAACAAGGCAAGGGCCCCCGCAGCGAGGACGATGACAAGCCTCGCAGGCGAAACAATGGAGGCCAGAAGCAATTCCCTCCTGAGGTAAAAACTATGAACATGATCTATGTCACACACCTACCCAAGGTGGAATGGAAGCGTGCACTCCGGGATGTCTATGCCTTAGAGCTGGTGGCCTCGAAATACAACACGTGGTCGGCTTGCCCGATCACCTGCGACCGCAAAGACCATCTGACCAGTATCTGTCAAGGAGGAACGGCGGCTCTGGTGCTCGACCCCATCATGGACAGATACCACCTCACCAGAGTCCTCATGGACGGAGGCAGCAGCCTCAATCTGATTTACTCAGATACAGTGAGGAAAATTGGAATCGATCCATCAAGGATCAAACCTAGCAACACCACCTTTAAAGGAGCAATCTCAGGCGTCGAAGCACGCTGCTCGTGCACCATCACTTTGGCAGTTGTGTTCGGCTCGCCCGACAACTACCGTAGCAAAGACTTGATCTTTGACATCGTCCCTTTCTGCAATGGCTATCATGCACTTCTCGACCGTACATCGTTCGCCTGCTTTAACGTCGTCCCCCACTACGCATATCTGAAGCTCAAGATGCCTGGACCCAATGGTGTAATCACCATTAACTGTAACACCGAGCGCTCACTCCGAACTGAGGAACACACAACAGCTCTGGCAGCCGAAGTACAGGCCGGCAAAAGGGCATCAAAGTCCCAGGCTCACATCAAGGCGCTAGATGCACACAAACGAGCTCGAGCTACAGTACCACCTCCGGAGCCTTCAAGTGCTCGCCCAAAATAGGGATACGCCCCCACAGCACGGCTTCTTCAACCGCAAAATACGTACCTCGGGTACACCATTTCACGCTCAAAATTCCATGGGCAGCTGTGGGGGCAAACAATCGAAGGGTCAAGTAATCAACTCGACCAAAATATGGCCAAATATGTCTTCGGAACGTTACCAGGTACCATCGAGGGCCTAATTAGCGTAAAGCTGATATACTACGGCAGCCCCTCAAGACCCTCTCTCAAGGGCCCATCCAGTGATCTCTATTTCTCCGTTCTACAGAACAATCCCACAGAGCGAAGGTACAGACGTGCAACAGGGCGCAGTAAGGGCGTGAAACCACTCAGCAAGGCCCTGTGTAAACCTTTCCTCTGTCATTCATACCTTTCTGATGTAGGGTGGATACCCTAGGGCTGATCTTTCATGAAATGGAGGGGATCCTACGAAGAACACGAGGGAAAACACTCAAATGAACAGGAACGATCACACATGTGCTAGATCCATGAACATAAAGGGTGATACAAGATGCAAACGCAACAAAGGATGATACAAACGGGAGCTAGTTCATCTCCATGAGGAGGTCTTGAGGGGTCTTCCCGTGAGGGGTCTTGAATCCAAGGACGAATCTTCTCCGAAGAGGCTGCAGTCTCTCCAAGGAGTAGAACCAAGTGGATGAGCAGAGCTCTATCTCTATAATGAGCTAAACCAATGCTAACCCTAGAAAGAGGGAGGAGGAGGAGTATATATAGTCTAAGTGGGCAAAGGGGTACATGGGCCTCGGCCCAACAGGCTGTGCATAGACAGGTGTCGGACGCCCGATAGTTACCGGTCGTCTGGTATCTCGCGGGTGCTCGGACGTCCGGTAAGTGTCGGATTTCCGATGTTTTGGCTCTGATGGGCGTGTGTCGGATTTCCGGTCGAGGTCGGACGTCCGGTGCGTCGGTCGTTCGGTTGGTCTCGGACATCTGGCATTTTCTCTCTGGAACGGTGGTAGCGGTCGTCCAGAGTGGCTTGGTCGTCCAGGCGCTGGGAGGTGTTGGTCATCCGGTCCGCATCGGACGTCCGACCGCTGTAGTGTTCACAGGCTGGGACTTGTCTGGCTGGCTGATGCTCCCAGGCGTCGGACATTTGACAAGTACCGGTCGTCCGGTGGTTGTAGCTTCCTGGCAGCTCTTCCTCTTGGTCCTTGTACTTGGTGTCCTCGCCGTCTTGCCCGTTGGGTGTAGCTGCTCCATGGCTTTCCTCCAAGTACCTGATCACACATAGGGTCTCCGCTTGAGGTAGTAGCCATGTCTCATATGTAGAAAGTGGTAGTTCGGAGAGGACCGAGTTCACCTTAGTTTTGATAGCCTTAGCTTGAGCTCTTGTCATTGGTCCAAGTGGTATTGTGGGAGACGTAGGTAGGTCCATGGGGATGACTGTAGGATGCTCCACATCACTTTCTTTCCATAAAGTATCTGTAACAGTTGCTTTGGAAGTTTGAATTGTATGGTTGGACGTCACACATTCATCGGAAATAAAGACAATCATTATGGTCCCATTGCAGTTGTTTATGTTGCATATCTCTTTCCTCTTTTTCATGTCGAAACAAACTCTTTCGATACATATTTGCTTTAGATGCGATCGGCTTATAAACCAGGGGCTCGACTATAAATCTCGCCCCAAGCATCATTCCGGCACTATCTTTATTTTACGTGCTCGGCGTCTCGGATATTGCATTATATGAATCGGCTCCGAATTATGTCTTTAGTTAATAGTTGGGTTGCCCGGCTCTTGGCTTGCCCTCTTACGTTCTGCATTGTTCAGCTAGGAGGGTGAAGGGAGAACCACTGCGATTGTACTTCTATCTCGTCTGGTTAAGTACCTCAGTGGAGAAAGCCGAAAACTGACTGTCATAATAAGCGAGAACTGGTCAGCGATCCAATGACAAGTGTCAAACTAAAAATCATTGGAGGTTATTCCGTGTCATACGAAGGGTTGCTGTGACAAAACCTAGTGATGATGGTGTTAACTACATCACAACCGAACATCACGAAACACTAGGGGCTAGTCACTAGCTCCCGCAGTCAAGCTCCTATGGCTAAGTGAAAGCATTAAAGCCGCATAGTCTGATTGTCTCGTTTCTCCTACACACTACCTCCTCCGAGCACCAAGACCTCAGCTAAGGGTTAAAGTGTTAAGGATGAAACACCCTTTGCAGTATCTACAAGGGGGTCGAAGCCGACGACTAGTAACTTTCAGTTTAAAACGGCCGCACAGGAGTCAAAATAATTAAACTGAGAATAGTAAATCATGCCAACCGGTTGCATTATAAAGCACAAAAAGTTCCAACTTGCTCGGATAAACGGCAGTACATTCACTCATAAATTACATCCTTAGAGCACTGCGCTTCTATCGCCCGAGCACCATCCATCACAATGGGAAAATATTGCTAGGGGCGCCTGTGCTCCTTCCCAGGGGGTGGCGGCCCAGTGGCCATCTCGGCTGGCTTGATCTTCGGCCAGTGCACCATGGTCTTGCAAAGTCCATCTGAGCTCGCTCAATGCACACAGAACGCTTCCAAACATCAATCTCGGGCGCCGTGTTGCACAAGCTCTGCACCAAGCCAAAGTAGCTCCTTGACACTGACTCCGAAGGCCACAAGTTGACACAGAGGTCCTTCATCGCCGGCTCCGCCATCCGATGCAACTCCATCAATTGCTTCATCTAGTTGTTGAGGAGGGAAGGGTGCTCGGGGGCTTGAAACTGCGCCCAAAACAACCTCTGTTCGGCAAGACCCTCATGGGACGCGAAGTACTTAGCCGCGTCGGACGCACTCCTCAGGATATCAGCAAAAGCGCCTGGGGGATGCCATACTTGCGTGAGCAATGCAAACCTGTTACCACCAAAGGCACATTGTAGTAAGTACGGCTTACCATCTGCAATAAGCTTGACTTGGCAGAGCTCCTCTTGGCAACCTCACGCCTCCGCCCGCGCTTCCTTGATCGCCGACTTCAATGAGGTCAGCTCGGTGGAATGATCATTACTCTTTTGCTCAAGGTCCACACATTTTTTGATGGCATCCTTGAGCTCCTGCTGCACCTTGGCCATTTTGGCCTCGTGTTTCTCGCTGACGGTCTTCACTGTCTTCAGTTCGGCGGCGGCTCGTTCGGCCGCCGCCTTCTGCTCTGAAGCTTCCTACCGAGCCTTTTGCAGCAAGGCCTTCAGATTCTCGACCTCTATAGTGACAGCTGCAGTAATTGTAGGCATCGGCCGCTTAGGGTTAACCTAAAAAAACTGCATTAGTGAACGACAGTATTAAACAGTCCATTTCAAACTTACCTTGCGCCTCGTCGAACCGCATGTTAATCCGATTGAGCTCATCATCAGAGCTCTTGAGCTTCCGATTGAGCTCGGCCCATTCTTCGGCCTAGGAAGCCACTACCGAAGATGATGCTTGCACATTACTGACACGTTCCCGTCATATCTATAATTTTTTATTGTTCCATGCCAATATTATACAACTTTCACATACTTTCAGCAACAAGTTATATGATTTATTGGACTAGTATATTGATCCAGTGCCTAGTGCCAGTTCCTCTTTGTTGCATGTTTTTTGTTTTGCAGAATATCCATATCATACGAAGTCCAAATACTATAAAACTTTACAGAGATTTTTTTTGGATTATATGTGAATTTTTGGGAGAAGAATCAACGCAAGATTTTGCTCGAGGGGCCCACTAGGCACCATGGCACGCCAGGGGGGCCCAAGCGCGCCCTAATGGGTAGTGGGTACCTCATAAGGTGGTTGCTACCCTTCTTTTGCTGCAAGAAAGTTAATTTATGGATAAAAGTCCCCTCAAAATTTCATCCCAATCAGAGTTACGGATCTCCGTGAATTTAGGAAACGGTGAAGGGCTAGAAAACAGGAACTCGAAACAGAAGAGAACAGAGAGAGAGATCCAATCTCGGATCTCCGCCTCCATGGAGTCCATGTACCAGAGGAGGAAGTCTCTGCCCATCTAGGGGCGAGGCCAAGGAAAAAGAATTAGGAGGGGGGCTCTCTCCCCATCTCTCCCGGTGGCGCCGGAGCGCCGCCGAGGCTATCATTGTGACGACTATCTACACCAACAACCTCACCGCCATCAACACCAACTCTCTCCTCCTCTATGCAGAGGTGTAACCTCTCTATTCCCATTGTAATTCTCCACTTAAATATGGTGCTTAATGCTTCATATTATTATCCAATGATGTGTTGCCATCTTATGATGTTTGAGTAGATCCGTTTTGTCCTATAGGTTGATTGATGATCGTGATTCATTTGAGTTGTATATTTTATTTCCGTGTTCTCCTACGGTGCCTTCCATGTCACGCAAGCATGAGGGGTCCCCGCTGTAGAGTGTTGCAATACGGTCATGATTCACTTATGGTGCATGCCTAGAGTTACAGAAGCTTATGCCCGAGTAAGGGGGTTGTTGCATATGAGATAAAGAGGACTTGATACTTAATGCTATGGTTGGGTTTTACCTTAATTATCTTTGGTAGTTGCGGATGCTTGCTAGAGTTCCAATCATAATAGCATATGATCCAAGTACAGAAAGTATGTCAGCTCATGCCTCTCCGTGATATAAAATTGCAATAATGATTACCGGTCTAGTTATTGATTGCCTAGGGACAAATCTTTCTCTTGTGTTATGAAAAGCTATCTACTTTTATTATCTCGGAAAGTACTCCTAGTTTTATTCTTGAAAAGTAGTTCTAGCATCACATCTACTATATAGTTTCATACTTGTTCTAGGTAAAGAGAATGTTAAGTGTGCGTAGAGTTGTATCGGTGGTCGATAGAACTTGAGGGAATATTTGTTCTACCTTTAGCTCCTCATTGGGTTTGACACTCTTATTTATCGAAAAAGGCTACAAACGATCCCCTATACTTGTGGGTTATTAAGACCTTTTTCTGGTGATGTTGCTGGGGAGCAATAGCGTGGGGTGAATATTCTCGTGTGTGCTTGTTTGCATTATCACTAAGTAGTTTTATTTTCTGCTCTAGTTTTCTATCTTTAGTTATGGGTAGGATACGCAAAATACCAAAAAAAATAGTTGTACCTACTAAACCAATGGTTGAAGAACCACCCAAAATCTATCATACTGTTGAAGCTTTCTACTTGGATCATCTTCGATCCCTATGTGCTTGTGCTGAAAACCCAACTAGCTTAGTTGAGGGAAAATCATTAAATGAGCATGCTTATTTTGTGCGACACCGCTTATCTCAAAAAGGGAAACTTTTATGGCATCATATTACTAATTTGCATTGCTATGCTTGGAATTTAAGGGAAATACATCGTCCTGCTTGTTGTACTGAAGAATCTAAAAGCCAACTTCCTTTCCAATGTGTGTTTAATGATAATGGAATCTTATCTTCTTATGCCAAAGGTGTTTATAATTACTATGATATTGAACAAATTGAAGAAGTTTTTTGCTTTAAGGGTGCCTACGAAGTTGGTTGTTTGATTGAAAAGTATGATATTACTCTTTACAAATCTGAAAAATTTGTGATACTTAAATATTGCTATGAAAACTATGCTTCTAATGCTTATGTTAAAGAATTTCTTGAGAAAGTCTACGCTGTCCAAGAAAAGACTAATATTTTGCAGGAAACTATGGAAGAACAAATTGCTCAAACTGTGAGCTCATTAGATGAAAGAGATGAGGAGGAGAGCGAAGAACAAAAGGAGGAAGAGAGGATTAGCTACTACCCATGCCCACCTTCTAATGAGAGTAACTCTTCAACTCATACATTGTTTAGTTTCCATTCATGCTTACCGAAGGATGAATGCTATGATAATTGATATGATCCCATTGATTCATTTGAAATATCCCTTTTTGATGAAATTGATGCTTGCTATGCTTGTGGACAAGATGCCAATATGAATTATGCTTATGGAGATGAACTTGCTATAGTTCCTTATGTTAAGAATGAAATTGTTGCTATTGCAACCAAACATGATAGTCCTATTATCTTTTTGAATTCTCCTAACTACACTATATCGGAGAAGTTTGCTCTTATTAAGGATTATATTGATGGGTTGCGTTTTACCACTACACATGATAATTTTGATGAATATAATATGCATGAGCTTGCTGCTCCTACTTGCAATTACTATGAGAGAGGAACTACATCTCAACATCTCTATGTTTCCAACAAGATAAAATTGCAAGAAACTATTTATACTATGCATTGGCCTTTACTTGATGTGCATTAATTGTTCTTTCATGACATGCCAATGCATAGGAATAGAGTTAGACTTCGTCATTGCATGATATAAGTTGTTTTGTGCTCACTACTAAAATACAAATCATTCCTAATTAAAATTGGATTTGATATACCTTGGGATCCGGGTGGAACCACTACTTGAGCACTTTATGCCTAGCTTGATGGCTTTAAAGAAAGCGCCACCAAGGAGACAACTCACAAGTTTTAGAGACTCATTTTATTCTGTTGTGTGCTTTTATAAAGTTTAAAAACACAAAAAAATATACAAGGGAACTTAAAAACCTTTTTCAAAAAGAGAAGCGATTGGAAGGTTATGCATTGGAGAAGTGAAGGTCGACCTTGAACACTTGTGTTCATGCTCATGGAAACAATGTAGAATTTTCCATGGAAGTTTCTCATAAAAATAATTATCCCCTTGTACAAATGCATTGTATTATAAAAATAATGCGCCAAGGTTTGCCTTTAGGATGTTTGAATTGCTTGTTTGGTATGTGCGGTGCAAAAAAACAGAAACTTTGGGTGTAGTGCGTGAATTTACATTTTTTACTGGAACGTCAAAAGTTTCTGAAATTTTTACACAGTATTGCTAGGATTTTTTTTATTTTTTCCTAATTTTTAAGAACGTGTGGAGTTATAGAAGTATGGTCAAAGTTCAGATTGCTACAGACTATCCTGTTTTTGACAGATTATGTTTTTGATGCGTTGTTTTGCTTGTTTTGATGGAACTATGGATTATATCGGTTGGTATAAGCCATTGAGAAGTTAGAACACAGCAGTTATAATGCAAAAAAAAATATGAATGGGTTTGCAACAGTACTTAAAGTAGTGATTTCCTTTATTATACTAACGGATCTCACGATGGTTTTGTTAAGTTTTGTGTGGATGAAGTGTTCGAAGATCGACGAGGTCTCAATATGAGGAGAAGGAGGAGCGGCAATAGTTCAAGGTTGGGGATGCCCAAGGCACCCCAAGTAAATATTCAAGGAGACTCAAGCGTCTAAGATTGGGGATGTGATGAGGACATGACTACCTTGGATACGTCCAAAAATATTGCAAAGATGCATATTTGTGAGGTGATTTCTAATGTAAACTATGCAATAATTTATTTATGTTATCCCAGACAAAAATACTTCACACACTTTTGTGCCATTTCTAATTGCAGGTGTATGGGACATTTGTACAATCCACATATGAAGATAAGGGAAAAAGAGAAGTTTAGGTGCTGTTCAAAAAGTCCTCTCACATCACTTTTGGGCCAAGAGAAGATAGAGTCCAAGTCTCTCATGTTCTGGACTCAGATTCGGACTACATAGACATACCTGACTCAAAACGCCAAGAACTCTTTCAACCGAACTCCGAGTTGGGTGATTCTTGTTTTGTTCGAAAGTAGATTTTGTGCTCTTTCCAACCCAGTTGGATTCACCTTAAAATTCGTACGGAGCGTTGAGATATTGACGAAACAATCTGACACTGAAGCAGAATCCGAGTCAAACTACAAGTCCAAAGGAGTTGCATCACCTCCACTTGGGCCCATGGGCCTTGTACAACCTAGGGTTAGTTTTAGGCTGCGTTGGGATGTCCTCCCACCTCCTTGGCTGCCACCCTTTGCTCCAATATAAGTAGATCAATCTAGTAGTTTTTTTTTGGGTTTTTATTTATTTAAAAGTTAGCCATCGCTGCAACTTCGTGTACTTCGTTTGTGTCCAACGACCAGACCAAGACCGCTTATGAAACCCCACTTTTATCAATACTTCATCCATATTCGCAATATTCAGATTGCTTAATCATATTCTTGCTTGTTCTTCGATTGCTTGCAGGAATAGACCTTCGTGGTCAGGTTGATTGTGCTCTGGCGTGGTCAACAACCTCTCGTAGTTGGTTTAGCGATTGCTAAGGCGCAAGGTCGTGCATGTTTGTAGTCGGATCATCAAAGTCGTCTCCACCAAATCGATAGTTATCATCTCATCGAAAGATCGGGCCCCTCGCCTCTATCAAGTGGTATCAGATTTCCAGGTTGCTCGGTGAGATTTTACAGTTCTTCGTAGTTTAGATCGAGTCTATTCTTCATACCTACAGTCCACGAAAAAGCCAAAAAAAATTAGGGTTCGTTCATCATATCCAAACAAATCTGAACCATTGCATAATCTTTTCTGTATTTGCTTTGTTGAATTAGCGGTTGCATCGTCGTGTCGAGTTGCTGGTCTTAGTGTCGAGTTCGTTTAGAGTTTCGAGTTCTATTCACATTAGTCACGCCGCCGCTGCATCATTATCCCTTCCGCTGTCCACCACCGCATCCATCAATTTACACCACGTGCTACCCATCATTCATTGTCATAATCATAGTTGAGGTCGTTCACATCTTCGCTTGATCCAATATTCATCTTATCTAGTTTGTCTTGGAAAGAGGGAGAGAGAAAAAAAGACAAAGAAAAAAAAAGTAAAAAAGGAGAAAAAAAAAAGAAAAAAAAAAGAAAAAAGTGTGAGAAAAAAAAGAGAGAAAAAAACAAAATTCGGATCTATCTAGACTCAATCTCATACCTGAATTCATATTGGAATCTGTTTTGTGCACTGTTAAGTAAAACAGGCCTATCTTCCTCATACGAAGTCCGTTTTGGCTCCGCAAGTACTCAAATAAAAGCTAGCGACGAGCCACATCTGAATAGTAGCAAAAGCAAGTTCAATATTTGACACATCAAAATCGGCTTCTAAATAGGTCTTTTTGGCCTCCGAAATTCGCGAACACAGCTTGTTCCAGTTTTTCAGGCCAGTTTTAGAATTTTTTGACTACTCATATCAACTTGGAATTGAGTGATTCTTTTTGCGTTTGAAAGCTTGAGTCAGTGCCATTCTTGAGAAAAATTATCAAAAAATTGGCACAAACTTTTCTAGAGGAAAGTTGGAAAGAGAGTTGTTTGTATATCCTGCTTGGGAGTTGTTTTTCATCATTATCTTTACTGCCATTGTGATCTTCACTTATATCTTGCTGTCCTGAGCTACTTCATATCCTTTATTGATGCTAGTTGTGCTATGCCGTGACCTCATTAGTGTTCTAGGCTCACGTCTCTAGTTCGGTCTAGCCTAGGACCAGCACAGTATCGTCGTTGAGCGTTTATTCAACATTGCATCTCTGAATTGATTATTGCTAATCTTTTGCTACCAAATAGTTAAGCCTTCCAAGCTCTACATATTTCTACACCGTGTATATGTATGTTCCCCTGGCAATCGCTTTACTCAATCTTCTGAGTTATTTGACACTGTTGGATGCCTGTCACCACCTGTTGCATGGTGAGAACTTGTAAGATATTGATATTTGCTTTACTGTGAGCGCCTTACCACCACATCCTAGTAGTTCATAGGAACATTATTCTCGATTTTTTTTCTTGTTTCTACTAATCATGACAGGTTCCGGAGATAGAAATTCTTGGACGACGGATACATCTTCACCATCACAAGAGTCGGGACAACACACACAAGCACATGACCAGATATCTTTACCGTCATTTGACGGTAGATTTAATCCTGTTATTTATCTAGCTTGGGAGCTTGAAGTAGAATAAGTTTTTAGTCACCATGATTTTTCTGAACTTGAGAGAGTACGAGCTGGCACTAAAGCATTTACTGGTTTTTCTTCTATTTGGTGGACTGTACATTGTAAGAAAAACATTGATAACCAACCCACAACTTGGAAAGATTTGAAAGCTGTAATGAGACAACAATTTTTTCCTCCTTACTATCGTCGTGAATTGCTTCACAAATTGGAACAATTAATACATGGTAGTAACACTGTTCATGCTTACTACCAAGAGTTCAAATCTTATATGCATCATTGTGACATAGAAGAATCTGAGGATGATACAATGAATAGATTTTTTGGTGATTTGAACCATGATATTCGCGCAAGATTTCAGTATATTCCTCGTTGCATTACTGGTATGTATGTTCGCGCTTGTACCTTGGAGAGACAGATACATGAGGACGCATTGGGTGACTACAACAACTACTATTCCAGTTCATGCTCACCACCACCGGTTGGTTCCTCCATTGTTGCACCTACTAGAGCAGCCACACCTCAGATTATGAGCGCGACATCATCTCAAGTGTACGGTACATTGTCATCATCCGTAGCTACATCAGCTAAGTCTTTGTGACAAGGTAACAGTAAGGTATTGATGATATAACTTCACATGAGAATGCTGCATGCCTAGTTAACTTGAATACATCATGTGCTGAGTTACTTGTTGATTTGAGCACACCACCTGTTTTAGAGTATCATGTTACTATCATGAATGCATCATGTGATCAAACAGCTGAAATACCAACAATGTTGAGTGCACCCATTGAATTAACTGTTGATGCAAAAGAACCAATGTTTAATCATTTTGATATGACCTCTAATCTTGGTGATGATTCTATGTCAAAGGACTTATTGCATGTTTTCTTATTTAAGCATGTTGTACCATGTCAATTTCATCCACGTAAGCTTTATTCACCAATGTTGGGATGGTTTAATGATGAACATTGTCAATCTTTTGATATGAATAAGAGCTTCACTTATATGTGCAAACTGAGTTGCAATATTTTCATGCCTTCTACTTCTTGTGATAATATTTTGGCTTTATATTTTATGAACTATAAAAGTTACTCATGTATACATGCGCCATATGTGCAAAAACCAAGGAAAGTAAAAATTGATGACATATACATATACAATATGTACACCTTGTCTCTTTTGTTAGCCACATTTCAGATTAAGCAACGCCGAGGACGGCTTTATTTTCAAGAAGGGGAGAATGATGAGGATATGACTACCTTGGATACGACAAAAAATATTGCAAAGATGCATATTTGTGAGGTGATTTCTAATGCAAACTATGCAATAATTTATTTATGTTATCCAGGACAAAAATACTTCATAGACTTTGTGCCATTTCTAATTGCAGGTGTATGAGACATTTGTACAATCCACATATGAAGATAAGGGAAAAAGAGAAGTTTAGGTAATGTTCAAAAAGTCCTCTCATGTCACTTTTGGGTCAAGAGAAGATAGAGTCCAAGTCTCTCATGTTCTGGACTCAGATTCGGACTACACAGACATACCTGACTCAAAACACCAAGAAGTCTTTCAACTGAACTCCGAATTGGGTGATTCTTTTTTTGTTCGAAAGTAGATTTCGTACTCTTTCCAACCCAATTGGATTCACCCTAAAATTCATCCGGAGCATTGAGATATTGATGAAACAATCTGACGCTGCAGCAAAATCCGAGTCAAACTACAAGTCCAAAGGTGTTGCATCACCTCCACTTGGGCCCGTGGGCCTTGTACGACCTAGGGTTAGTTTTATGATGCCTTGGGACATCCTCCCACCTCCTTGGCCACCACCCTTTTCTCCTATATAAGTAGATCAATCTAGTAGTTTTTTTTGGGTTTTTATTTAGTTAAAATTTAGCCATCGCTGCAACTTCGTGTACTTCGTTTGTGTCCGACGACCAGACCAAGACCGCTTATGAAACCCCACTTTTATCAATACTTCATCCATATTCGCAATATTCAGATTGCTTAATCATATTCTTTCTTGTTCTTCAATTGCTTGCAGGACCTTTGTGGTCAGGTTGATTGTGCTCTGGCGTTGTCAATAGCCTCTCGGAGTTGGTTTAGCGATTGCTAAGTCGCAACGTCGTGCATGTTTGTAGTCGGATCGTCAAAGTCGTCTCCACCAAATCGATAGTTATCATCTCATCGAAAGATTGGGCCCCTCGCCTCTATCAGGATGCCTCGAAAGGCATCTCATCTTTCTTCAACAAGTATCGGTATGTTTCGGTCTCTCGTTTGTTGACGTGATATGCGTAAATCTTGGAGCGTCGTATGTTTTTTCTTTTCTTTTAGTAATGCACCATGCTGGTATGAGATAGTCCTTGGTTGATTTATAGAATGCTCTTTGCACTTCACTTATATCTTTTGAGTATGGCTTTATAGAATGCTTCATGTGCTTCACTTATATCATTTGAAGTTTGGATTGCCTGTTTCACTTCACATAAAAAACCATTATTTGTAGAATGCTCTTTTGCTTCACTTATGTTTATTAGAGCATGAGCATGGTATTTGGTAGAAATAATTAAACTCTCTTTCTTCACTTATATCTATTTAAAGAGTCAACATGAATTGGTCATTTGCATGGTTAGTCATAAAATCCTACATAAAACTTGTGGATCACTGAATATGATATCTTTGATTCCTTGCAATTGTTTTGCGATATAGAGATGATAATATGTGTGAGGTACTAGTGAATAATTGTGGTTAGTAAGAATATTGGTGTTAAGGTTTGTGAATCCCGAAGCTTGCACGTATAGTCTCCCGTTATGCTAAGAAGTTGGAGCATGATTTATTATTAATTGTCTTCCTTATTAGTGGCGGTCGGGGACGAGCGATGTTCTTTTCCTACCAATCTATCCCCCTAGGGGATGTGTAGTAGTACTTTGTTTCGAGGGCTAATAAACTTTCGCAATAAGTATGTGAGTTCTTTATGACTAATGTGAGTCCATTGATTATACGCACTCTTACCTTTCCGCAATTTGCTAGCCTCTTCGGTACCATGCATTGCCCTTTCTCACCTTGAGATGTGGTGCAAACTTTGCTGGTGCATCCAAACCCTGTGATATGATATACTCTATCACACATAAGCCTCATTATATCTTCCCCAAAACAGCAACCATACCTACCTATTATGTCATTTCCATAGCCATTCTAAGATATATTGCCATGCAACTTCCATCATCATCATATACATGACTTGAGCATTCATTGTCATATTGCTTTGCATGAACGTAAGATAGCTAGCATGATATTTTCATGGCATGTCCATTTTTTGATATTCTTGCTATGCTAGATCATTGCACATCCTGGTACACTGCCAGAGGCATTCATATAGAGTCATATCGTTCTAGGTATCGAGTTGTAATTTTTATTTCTTTTGAGTTGTAAGTAAATAGAAGTGTGATGATCATCATTATTCATTATTAGAGCATTGTCCCATTGAGGAAAGGATGATGGAGACTATGATTCCCCCACAAGTCGGGATGAGACTTCGGACAAAATAAAAAAGAAGAAAAAAAAGGAGGCCAAAAAGAGCCTAAAAAAAGAAAATAAAAATAAAAAATGAGAGAACAAGAGAGAAGGGGCAATGTTACTATCCTTTCCACACTTGTGCTTCAAAGTAGCACCATGTTTTTCATGTAGAGAGTCTCCTATGTAGTCACTTTCACATACTAGTGGGAAATTTTCATTATAGAACTTGGCTTGTACATTCCGATGATGGGCTTCCTCAAATGCCCGAGGTCTTAAAGCAAGCAAGTTGGATGCACACCCACTTAGTTTTCATGTTGAGCTTTCATACACTTATAGCTCTTAGTGCATCTGTTGCATGGCAATCACTACTTCTTATCAATTGAGATTTCATACACTTATAGCCCGTTGATTAGTCGTGTCGATGTGAGACTTTCTTACTTTTTTGTCTTCTGTATGTTTACCCCTATTATCATACTCTATTCCACCCATAGTGCTATGTCCATGGCTTGCGCTCATGTATTGCGTGGGGGTTGAAAAAGCTCAAGCGCGTTAAAAACCAATTGCTCGGCTTGTCATCGGGGTTGTGCATGATAAATACTTTGTGTACGGAAGATGGAGCATGAAAAGACTATATGATTTTGTACGGATAGCGTTCTTTAGCATTGATATTTTGAGAGACATGATTGTTTGTTGGGATGCCTGAGTATTGATGTCTTTATGTCAAATTAGAGACTATTGATTCGAATCACTCGTGTCTTAATATTCATGCCATGATTATTTTACATGATCAAGATAATGCCAGGTAGCATTCCACATAAAAAATTATCTTTTTTATCATTTACCTACTCGAGGACAAGCATGAATTAAGCCTGGGGATGCTGATACATCTCCATCGTATCTATACTTTTTGATTGTTCCACGACAATATTATGCAACTTTCACATACTTTTGGCAAAAATTTATATGATTTATTGGACTAATATATTGATCCAGTGCCCAGTTCCTGTTTGTTGCATGTTTTTTGTTTTGCAGAATATCCATATCAAACGAAGTCCAAACGCTATAGAACTTTATGGAGATTGTTTTTGGAATATATGTGAATTTTTGGAAGAAGAATGAACGCAAGACAATGCTCGAGGGGCCCACTAGGCACCAAGGCACGCTAGAGGGGCACAGGCTCGCCCTGATGGGTAGTGGGCCCCTCATAAGGTGGTTGCTGCAATTCTTTCGCTGCAAGAAAGATAATTTATGGATAAAAATCCCCTCAAAATTTCATCCCAATCGGACTTACGGATCTTCAGGAATTTAAGAAATGGTGAAGGGCCAGAAAATAGCAACGCGAAACAGAAGAGAACAGAGAGAGAGATCCAATCTCGGAGGGGCTCTCGCCCCTCCACCGCCATGGAGGCCACGGACCAGAGGGGGAACTCTCCTCCCATTTAGGGTGAGGGGGAGGCCAAGGAAGAAGAAGGAGGGGGCTCTCTCCCCCTCTCTCCCGGTGGCGCCGGAGCGCCGCCGGGGCAATCATCGTGACGACGATCTACACCAACAACCTCGCCGCCATCACCACCAACTCTCTCCTCCTCTATGTATTGGTGTAACCTCCCTATTCCCGCTGGTAATTCTCTACTTAAACATGATGCTTCATGCTTCATATTATTATCCAATGATATATTGCCATCCTAAGTAGATCTGTTTTGTCCAATGGGTTGATTGATGATCGTGATTGGTTTGAGTCATATATTTTATTTCGGTGCTGTCCTATGGTGTCCTCCGTGTCGCGCAAGCGTGAGGGATCCCCACTGTAGGGTGTTGTAATACGTTCATGATTCGCTTATGGTGGGTGGCTAGAGTGACAGAAGCTTACGCCGAAGTAAGGGGGTTGTTGCGTATGGGATAAAGAGGACTTGATACTTAATGCTATGGTTGGGTTTTAGCTTAATGATCTTTCGTAGTTGCGGATACTTGCTAGAATTCCATTCATAAGTGCATATGATCCAAGTATGGAAATTATGTGAGCTGATGCCTCTCCCTCATATAAAATTGCAATAATGATTACTAGTCTAGTTATCGATTGCCTAGGGACAAATATTTCTGTTGTGTTACAAAAAGCTATCTACTTTTATTATCTCGCAAAGTCCTCCTAGTTTTATTCTTCCATAGTAGTTCTAGCATCACATCTACAAAAATAGTTTCATACTTGGTCTAGGTAAAGAAAACGTTAAGTGTGCGTAGAGTTGTATCCATGGTCGATAGAACTTAAGGGAATATTTGTCGAACCTTTAGCTCCTCGTTGGGTTCGACACTCTTATTTATCAAAAATGGCTACAAACGATCCCCTGTACTTGTGGGTTATCAATTACACTTAACATATGAAACCCCTGTGAATTTATCGGTGTTTTCTAAACCCGACCACAGTCTCGGTGGCTTTGGTACGGCTATGACATAGACCCTTAAGCTATTTGTCCCCCGCATGAGTTTGTCAAACTCACTCATGGCTCGGGGGCTACTGTATATATGACTGCATGATCATACGGTGAAAAAAATTAAGGGACAAAGGGCATTACATGGCTTACCTTGAAGCCCGTCAGAAGGACGCTGAAAGCCTCTTTCAGCCCATTGTCCACGGACCGAATGCTTTGCAAAACCATGCCCGTCAAGGCACGGTGCTCCTCGGTGCTGGGGGAGTTGGTCAGCGCCTCCTCAACCACATACGGCCACCCAGTTGGAGCCCGCTCTGAAACAGGCTGGGGTGGCAGAGTCACCCCGGCTCCTCCTTTGGTGGGAGCTATAACGGACGGCTCCTCGTGCCTTGAGGGCATCTGAACCGTCTTAGGGGAGAGCTCGGACTAGCCGAGCTCCCCCTCCTTGTTCACCAGGGGGTTCTCCCATCTTGGTCTTCCATGGCCAAAGTGTTCACCTCGGCCATTACCTCATCACCTCCTCCCTCTGTGCTCGGCCTGGGAGGGATCTTCCAGGACAACACCTCTTCAGTCTCCTCGACGACTGGAGGAGGCAAGGTGTGCGAGGCGGTCCCGCTCTCCGCCAGCTCGGCTGGTGGAGAGTCCCTCTCCGAGACTCGATCGGAAGGGAGGTCGCGCGATGGGCTGATTGCTTGTATCTGTGTTGGTATTTCCCCGAAGAGGAGAGGAGGATGCAACACAGCAAAGGTAAGTATTTCCCTCAGTTATGAAACCAAGGTTATCAATCCAGTAGGAGAACCAAGCAACACTATGTAAACAGCACCTGCACACAAATAACAAAAACTTGCAACCCAATGCGTAAGACGGGTTGTCAATCCATCCTCACTATTGAGATAGATTAAATTGTATGAGATTGGATAAATAGATCTAGCAAAAACACAAAATAAAATAAATAAAGAAAAAGTGCAGCAAGGTATTTTTAGATTCAATATAGTAGGAAATAGGCCCGGTGGCCGTAGTTTTCACTAGAGGCTTCTCTCAAGAAAATAGCATACGGTGGGTAAACAAATTACTATTGGGTAATTGATAGAAAAGCGAATAATCATGACGATATCCAAGGAAATGATCATGTATATAGGCATCATTTCCAAGATTAGTAGACCGACTCCAGCCTGCATCTACTTATATTATTCCACACATCGACCACTATCCAGCATGCATCTAGTGTATTAAGTTCATGGAAAAATGGAGTAATGCAATCAGAACGATGACATGATGTAGACAAGATCTATTCATGTACGAATATACCCCATCTTTTTATCCTTAATAGCAATGATACATGTGTGTCATGTCTCTTTCTGTCACTGAGATTGAGCACCGCAAGATCGAACCCATCACAAAGCACCTCTTCCCATGGCAAGAAAAATCAATCTAGTTGACCAAATCAAACAAAAATTTCAGAGAATAAATAGGAGGCTATAACAATCATGCATCAAAGAGTTCAGCAAAGACTCAAATAATATTCATGGATAGAACTGATCATAAACCCACAATTCATCGCATCACAACAAACACACCGCAAAAAGTCATTACAGCAAATAGATCTCCAAGAACATCGAGGAGAACATTGTATTGAAGATCAAAAAGAGAGAAGAAGCCATCTAGCTACTAGCTATGGACCCGTAGGACTGTGGTAAACTACTCATGCATCATCGGAGGGGCAATAAGGATGATGAAGAAGCCCTCCATGATCGTTGCCCCCTCCGGCAGAGTGCCAGAAAAGGCCTCTAGATTGGATCTCGTGGTTCTGGAACTTGCGGCGACAGGAACTGTATTTCCTCGAGTCCCCTAGGATTTTTGTGATTTTAGGGTATTTATAGAAGTGGATATCGGTGGAGAAGCTTCCCGTGGGCTACACTACCCACCAGGGCACGCCTAGGCCCCCTGGCGCGCCCTGGTGCCTAGTGGGCTCCACGGGCCTCCTCCCGTGTCCTTCTTTGGTTCCCTGGGTGCCTTCTGAGCAGAAAAAAATCTCCAAAAACTTTCATGGCATTTGGACTTGATTTGTTGTTGATATTCTGCAAAGTAAAAAACAAGCAAAAATAGCAACTGGCACTGGGCACTATGTCAATAGGTTAGTCCCCAGAAAATGTTATAAAGTTGCTACTAAATGAATATAAAACATCAAGATTGATAATATAACAGCATGGAACAATAAAAAATTATAGATACGTTGGAGACGTATCAGTATCCCCAAGCTTAATTCCTGCTCGTCCTCGAGTAGGTAAATGATAAAACAGAATTTTTGTTGTGGAATGCTGCCTAACATGTTCATCATATATTATTTTCTTTTGTAGCATGGACATTTTGACTTTTAGATGATTCAAAGCAATATTCTATAATTGATATGAAGACATCAATACTCAAGCATATCAACAAGCAAACATGTCTTTCAAAATATCAACACTAAAGGAAGCTACCCCTAGCCCATTATGCTCAATCATTGATCCATTCAGGAAACACACTCAAATATTAGCTATATCCAATGCACAGGTAATAATAGTGTTCCCTAGTTGGTTATCAGAGAAGATGGAGACTCAAATAAAAATAAAAATTGCATAAAGTAAATAGATAGACCCTTCGCAGAGGGAAGCAGAGATTTGTAGAGGTGCCAGAGCTCATGGCTTAAATTGAGAGATAAAGTTGTTTTGAGAGGCATGCTTTTCCTGTCAACGAAAATGACCGAGAATTCCCAATACTTTCCATGCTATATAAATCATAGGCGGTTCCCAAACATAAAATAAAGTTTATTCCTTTTTCCACTATTCTTTCACAATCCATGGCTAGCTGTATCCACAGGTGCCTTCCATACCAACACTTTCCAAGGAATTTATTATTGACAACATATAAATAAAAAAATTCATGTCGGGACTGGGCATCCCTATTACCTGTGACACTCGTGCAATGACAAGTGAATAAACACTCATCTTGAGAATAACATATCTAGCATGGAAAATATTGGCCACCCCCTGCCGCTTCATGAGCGGTACGGGCACGCAAAAAGGAAATTCATTTTGAAAATTAGAGTTGGCACATACAAATTTACTTGCAACGACATGGAAATACCGCATATAGGTAGGTATGGTGGACTCATTTGGCACAACTGGGGTTTAAGGAGTTGGATGCACAAGAAGTATTCCCGCTTAGTACAAATGAAGGCTAGCAAATAGATTGAGAAGCGACCAACCAAGAAACAAAAATGAGCATTAAACATAACTAACACCGAGTAATGCACCACAAGTAGAATATAACTTCATTGCATAACTATTGACTTTCGTGCTTGCATAGGGAATCACAAACCATAACACCAATATTCTTACTAAGCATAATTACTCACCAACATGACTCACATATTAATATCTCCATATCTCAAAACTATTACAAGGAATCAAGTTTATAATGTCCAATGGTCTTCATGAAAGTTTTTATTATATCCCCGTAGAATATCTATCACTTTGGGACTAAATTTATATATCACCATTGCTACTTTTCAAGCTCTCAAACAAATTTAAGTGAAGCACAAGAGCATGAATATTTCTTAAAAATTGCCAAGTCTCAAAATAATATAAGTGAAGCATGAGAGCATATTTCTTCAAAAATTAAACCACCACCATGCTCAAAAAGGTATAAGTGAAGCACTAGAGCAATTCCATAGCTCAATTTTTTTTAAGTGAAGCACACAGAGCAATTCTCATAAATCATAACATCATTATGGCTATCTCAAATAGGTGTGTCCAGAAAGGATAGTTATTGAAAACTAAAAAGCAAAACAAGCAAAGACTCATATAATACAAGACGCTGCAAGCAAAACTCATGATATGTGACGTATAAAAATATAGCTCCAAGTAAAATTACCGATGGTCATTACAAGAAAGAGGGGATGCCTTCCTGGGCATCCCCAAGCTCAATTGCTTGGTACTCCTTGAATATAACCTTGGGGTGCCATGGGCATCCCCAAGCTTAGGCTCTTTTCACTCCTTATTCCTTCATACATCGTGATCTCACCCAAAACTTGAAAACTTCAATCACACAAAACTTAACAAAACCTTCGTGAGATCCGTTAGTATAAGAAAACAATTCACTACTTTAAGTACTATTGCAACCCATTCATATTTTTTATTGCATTATACCTACTATATTATAACTTTACCATGGCTTATACCCCCGATACAATCCATAGATTCATCAAAATAAGCACACAATGCAACAAAAACAGAACCTGTCAAAAACAGAATAGTATGTACAAAACCGAATTAAGCTCATACTTCTGTAACTCCAAAACCTCTGAAAAATTCGAAAAATGTGGGCAATTTGTATATCAATCATGCCTACAAAATTCAGAATTTTTCCATGCTCCAGCAAATTTTAACAATTCTGCTACTGGACGTGAAACCTTCTATTTTCCAACAGGATCAAATCAACTATCATCCAACATAATGCCAAAGGCTTTACTTGGCACAAACACTAATTAAAATACTAAAGCACAATCATAACAGTAACATAATTGTGTGCACACCTAAAAACAGAAAATAAAAATATTGGGTTGTCTCCCAACAAGCGCTTTTCTTTAAAGCCTTTTAGCTAGGCGTTGATAATTTTAATAATGCTCACATGGAAGACAAAAAAATTGAAGCACAAAGAGAGCATCATATAGCATGTGAAAAACAAGTTTGAGTCCAACATACTTCCTATGCATAGGCATTTTATAGGGAATTTTCTTATCAAGACAAGCAATTTCTAGCATATGCAAATAGGAAGAAGGAAGCATTAATAATTTCAACGCAAAGAGAGGTGATTTAGTAACATGAAAATTTCTACAACCATATTTTCCTCTCTCATAATAATTACATGTAGGACCATAATCAAATTCAATATTATAACTATCACATAAAATATTCTCTTCATCATCCACATGCATGCAAAGTTGACACTCTTCCAAAATAGTGGGATTGTCATCAAATAAAGTCATGACCTCTCCAAGCCCACTTTTATCAAAAATTTCATAAGATTGATCATTCTCCAACGTAGTGGGAACACTATTACCTTTCAATATTATTGCAAACACTATTACCAATATCATATTCATCATGAGGCTTAAATAAAATTTTAAGATCATAAGAAGAACCACCCCAATCATGATCATTGCAATAAGTAGTGGACATAACAAAATTAGCATCCTCTAGCTTGGGGTTTTGCATATTATTAGCACAATTGACATTAATAGAATTTATAATAACATCATTGCAATCATGCTTTTCATTCGAGGAGCTATCGTGAATCACTTTATAAATTTCTTCTTTTAACACTTCGTCACAATTTTCAGATTCACGAATCTCGAGCAAAACTTCATAAAGATAATCTAGTGAACTCAATTCACTAGCAATTGGTTCATCATAATTGAATCTTTTCAAAATATTAGCAAATGGATGAGGATAGATATCAATAGATTTTTAGCAAGAGAAGATGCAAGCAAATAAAAGGCACATGGCAACAGAAGCAAAGATAACAAACAAGCAAAAAAGGCAAATGGAAAATATTTTTGTATTTTTGTGGAAACTTTTTTTAGAAGCGGGGGAGATGAAAATGAGAGGCAAATGGCAAATGAAGTAATTGCAAGGAGATAAGAGTTTATGCGTAGGTACCTGATAGATGTTGATGATGTCTCCCAAGCAACGGCGCCAGAAAATCTTCCTGATTGCTTGTATCTGCGTTGGTATTTCCCCGAAGAGGAGAGGATGATGCAGCACAAAAAAGGTAATATTGTAACATCCCCAGCATCACACTACAATAATCCCTTATGATCAGTTCCAAGTCATCTTGATTTACAAAGCTTAATCATATTGGATTAATATCTCATTTCAAATTCCTTCTCTAAATCCAATTCAAATTCAAAGTGCAAAATGAAGTTGCTCAAAAGTTGCTGGAAAAATGTTCAGCATCTAGCAAATATTCCAAAACAAAATGTTGTTAGGAAAACAACATCACCATCAACCAAAAATTTGGGTTGGTGCAATTAATCAGTGCTAAACCAGCACCTTAAAATGCTATTTCCATTTTTGACAATTCCAAATGAAATCCAAACTTGTCCAAACTTTTTGTGGCAGTGCACAATATATCATAGTATTTGTTTTGGCCAGGCACACATTTTTGCTAAGTCATTTGGTGGCTATTTTATTTGCGAAAGCCTCCTGCTAAAATAAAACAAAAATAAGAAAATGAAAAAGGCCTAGACTACTGCTGGGGACTGGGCCTAAGTGCACAGTGCACTCAGCCCAGCCTACCTCTCTCTCTATCTCTCTCATCTTCCACCTCTCTCCTCCCTGTGTCATCGCCGCCGTGGTCACGCTCGCGCGCTCCAACGAGGAGGCGACACCGCGATGCCACCGATGCGAGAGGATAAGGCCGAGGCCTCCTCCATCTCCTCTGGTCGCCTCGCCATTCTCCCCCTTTCCCCAGCGCTCGCTCCCTCTCTGTTCCCCACTGGCCGAGTGCCATCGCCGCCACATCTCCGACGTCTCCGCGGCCACCGGCGGCCCCGTGGCCGCTGGACCTGTCCATCCGCTCCGTCGTCGTCATCCATGTCGCTTGACACCTTCCATTGGAGCCGAGGGACCCTGCAGCGCCAAGCCCCTTCGTTTGCATCTCCGACTGCCGCCGTTCCCCTCTGACTCCGGCGACCTCTCTGCTGCTACTAAACTGACCACGGGCCACCATGAGCCGCTCAGTGAGCTCCTCCCTCCCTCCATCCCTCTCGTCGCGCCGTGTACATCGCCGTAGTTAGCTCGCCGCCACGCTATGTTCTGTCCGCCGTTTGAGTTCGCCGTAGCTGCCGTTTCCGACCGCCGTAGCCCACGCCGTTGGGTTCGATCAACGCGGCGCTTCGCACTCGCTCGAATGAGCCCGAATGTGCGCGCAAATGCCCACCGCAGCCGCATGCCCGATCCACACCCGAGAGCTCCGTTGCCACCCGTCGTTGCCGGTGTCGCTCCGGCCACCTCCGCGTCCAACCGCTGGCACCACACGACGCGCGTTGCTCCACTTGTTCGAACGCAAGAAAAACTGCGCGAAACGGTGAACCGTAGGCGATTTCCGACCTCGCCGGCGTTGGGCCGCCGCGCACGAGCTCGCCGGAGCTACTCCGGCGGCTCTGCTGAGCTGGCGCCACGTGGGGTCCACCCCTGGGCCACTACGAGTGGGTCCCAGGGGCCCAGCTGACCCGTTGACCCCGGTCAACTGTGCTGACTTGGCGCTACAGCCACTGACCAATGGGCCCGTCCCGTTTAGTTAAGTTAATTAACTCGGTTTTAATTAAAACCTAATCTAATCAGTTAATTAGTCACTGACATAGGGCTCCACCTAGCTAACTAACCCTGTTAGTTAGTTAGTTAACCCACTATCTATGACAGGTGGGACCCAGCTGCCAGGTTTGACCTGAACAGCTGCGGTTGACCTGCTGACGCATTGCTGACATCATGCTGACTCAATAACAGATTTCTGTTAATTTAAATAATTTCGGAAAATGTTTTAATCTTTTAAAATATGTAGAAATTAAACCATAGCTCAGATCAAAAAACTTTATATATAAAGTTGCTCAGAATGACGAGACGAAGCCGACCGTGCTATCTGTTTTCATGACGGGACCCTCTAAGTAGGTGAACCCGCAACTTTTTACCCATTTCCGGAAGATGAATAGTGCATATATACCGGTTAATAAATTCAACTTTAATCCTAAAATAACTAAAATGATTTAGACATGTATTTGGGCAACCCTGCACCGCACGTTAGCATAGCATGCCCTATGTTGCATATGTTTGTTGTGTATTTATTTGTTTCCTCCCCCTCTTCTCTCTCGGTAGACGCCGACACCAACGTAGTCCCCAAGGCCGACGCAGCTCCGGAGTTCGACTACACTTTTGATGACCCTTCTCTTGCCGCAGAGCTTCCAGGCAAGCACCCCCCCCCCTTGAGCATGCCTATATCGCCTATTCTTCCTCTCTTATGCTTGCATTAAAAATTGCTGCTGCTACTGTTTAACCTGTTTCTGATGCATAGCCTGTTTTTGTAACTACTGTTGATACCTACCTGTTTATCCTAAACTGCTTAGTATAGGCTAGATAGAGACCCACCAGAGACCCAACTTGTCCCAGTTGCCCCGCTGGATTATCAGATGACTCGATCAACGTGATCGACAACCAGGCCCCGGCACTGCACATCACTTCCCTTAGTTGTACGACACTTCAGCATTACTATCGAGTGCCGAGGGTGATACCTCGTTTAGCACTTCTGATGTTAACTCTGTTGAGTAGCTATTCGGTCATGGTCATCAAGGGTGATTCCTCCTTCACCACTCCCGATAACGACGCTGTCGTGCAACACCTCAAGTGTGAACCCATCGAGGGTGATTCCTCCAAGTTCACCTTGATGGATACATCGAGTAGGAATCCAACGAGGGTGATACCTCAGATTCCCCTGATGTTATGGACACACGGATACTTGGACTTTACAACTATTACTTGGAAAGGCGGGTCGACCCTGAGGGGTACCCGAGCGAGCATAAGATGTGAGAGATGTGGAGACGGGTTGACCTAGAGGGTGCCCGTGAGATAATTACGAGGGGTGGCTGGGCATTCTTAGCCCTTGCCGCAAGCCCTCGAGATGGGGCGACAGGGTCACATCGATCGTGAGTCTCTGCTTGTTACCGCACACCCCCAATACACTAAAGATTTGGATATTTGATCTGAGTGGGCCTTTGGCCCGATAGCTCTAACCATCACGTGGGAACAGTTATGGGCACTCTACGTCGTATGCATCAGCCGAAGCTTAATAGACGTCAGCGACTGAGCGGCGCGCGCTGGGTTGGACTGGTAACGCCCTGCACTTGTATAAGGGGGGCCAGGTCTGCTCACCGACCGTGTTCGCAATGTGCAGGAGCGTCCGGGGCGATGGCCCAAGACCCCTAGGGGCATAGGTTTAGTCCAGCATGCTGACCTCTCTGTTAAGCCTAGGTCGGGTTGCGGCGTATCATTTGGCCGAGGCCGGGCATGACCCAGTAAAGTGTGTCCGACCGGAGTTAATCGAGTGTGGTGGGTAAGTTGGTGCACCCCTGCAGGGAAGAAAACATCTATGCATAGCCGGATCCTCGGTAACGGATGCTCGGAGTTGTTTCCCGATCGATACAACTAGAACTTAATGATGAGATGAGAAATGGATATTAGGGCTCTGGGATCACTTTCTCACAAGGAGTCGAGGAAGGATCTCTGGGCGAGGTTGACACTTAATACAGATACTTCTTTATATTGTACTGATCTACACTCTTCTAGTGCTGCAAGACCGCTGAAGATGCTAGTCTTCGATAGGACTAGGCCTTCTCTCTATTCTGGCATTTCTGTAGCCCAGTCCACATATACAGCCTTTCTTTGATAATGTTGCATATGTAGTGTAGATCCTTGTTTGCTGAGTACTTCGGATGAGTACTCACGGTTGCTTTGCTTCCTCTTTTTCCCCATATCCGTTTGATGCAACCAGATGATGGAGCCCCTGAGACAGCTACCCCTGCCGACGACTACTACTACTACCCCGAGGGTGGTTACTACTTCGAGTGGGCCGACGACCAGGAGTAGGTTCAGAGGGTCCCAGGCAGGAGGCCTGCACCTTTTTGATCGTAGTCTTTGCTTTGCCCAGCCTTCTTAAGGCCTATCTGTTTTATCTTTTATATCTGTACTCAGATATCTGATGCTTCCGCTGACGCTTGTAAGCGAGCTTATGTATTCGAGCCCTCGAGGCCCCTGGCATGTAATATAAAGCTTGTATTATTTTGAAGTGAGTCCTTAGGCTTGATCATGTGCATTAGCATGTATGATTAGTGCACGATTGAGCCGGGGGCATCACAAGTATTTTCCCTCAGTTATGAAACCAAGGTTATCAATCCAGTAGGAGAACCAAGCAACACTATGTAAACAGCACCTGCACACAAACAACAAAAACTTGCAACCTAGCGCGTAAGAGGGGTTGTCAATCCCTCCTCGGTATTGAGATAAATTAATTGTATGAGATTTGATAAATAGATCTAGCAAAAGCACAAAATAAAATAAATAAAGAAAATGTGTAGAAAGGTATTTTTAGATTTAATATGATAGGAAATAAACTCGGGGGCCGTAGTTTTCACTAGAGGCTTCTCTCAAGAAAATATTATACGGTGGGTAAACAAATTACTGTTGGCAATTGATAGAAAAGTGAATAATCATGACGATATCCAAGGCAATGGTCATGTATATAGGCATCACATCCAAGATTAGTAGACCGACTCCTGCCTGCATCTACTACTATTACTCCACACATTGCCCGCTATCCAGCATGCATCTAGTGTATTAAGTTCATGGAAAAATGTAGTAACACAATATGAACGTTGACATGGTGTAAACATTCATCCATGGTTCACATTCAGCTAGATCAAGTTGCTAAGTCACAAAATGATTTGCTCAATGAGATGAGTAATAATATGAATGATCATGCTGTTAGAGTTATGACTAGAGTAGGTAGAATGACTCAGAAACCTCTGTATCGTGAAGGTCATCCTAAAAGAATTGAGCAAGATTCTCAGAGAATTAATAATGATGTGCCTAGTCCGTCTAAGAAGAAAAAGAAAAAGAAAAATGATAGAAATTTGCATGCTTCTAGTGAATCTGAGGTAGAGAAACCTTCTAAGAATAGTAATGATGTTTCTATTTTGGATGCTGAGACACAATCTGGTGATGTACATTAACCTAGTGACAATGATAATGATGTTCATGATGATGCTCAACCAGATAAGAATAAAGAACATGTTAATGATGTAGAAATATAACCTGCTGTAGATCTTGATAACCCACCTCCTAAGAATAAAAGGTATGATAAAAGTGATTTCGTTGCTAGGAAGCATGGTAAGGAAAGGGAGCCATGGGTACAAAAACCTATGCCTTTTCCATCTAAACCACCTAAGAACAAAGATGAGGAACACTTTGAACGCTTTGTTGAAATGTGTTTTCTTGCGTACTCGTTTGACTGATATATTGAAGATGCCTCGATATGCTAAATAAATGAAGGATATTGTCACTAATAAAAGAAAGATACATGAAGCTGAAATTTCCACCATGCTTGCAAACTATTCTTTTAAGGGTGGAGTACCAAAGAAGTTAGGAGATCCAGGAATACCCACTATACCATGCTCCATTAAAAGAAGTTATGTTAAAACTGCTCTACGTGATTTAGGAGCCGGTGTTAGTGTTATGCCTTTCTCTTTATATAGAATACTTGATTTGAATAAGCTCACACTTACTGAAATATCCTTGCAAATGAATGACAAATCCACTGCTATACCTATTGGAATTTGCGAGGACATGCCCGTTGTTGTTGCAAATGTTACTATCTTGACAGACTTTGTTATACTTGATATGCCCGAGGATGACAACATGTCGATTACCCTTGGTAGACTCTTTTTGAATACTGCAGGGGTTGTTATTGATTGCAACAAGGGCAAGGTTACCTTTCATGTCAATGATAATGAGCATACGGTTTATTTCTCGAGGAAACAAAGTTAGTTGAATAGTATCAACCTTATTGAAAATGTTGCGACAATCACTATTGGAGGTTTAAAATTTCCTCTTCCATCAGTCAAAAGAAATATGAATTTCTTATTATTGGGGAGATGCATATCCCTGTTGAGGTCACCTAGTGTTATATGACAATTCTTCTGTTTCATGTCATTCGAAAATGGTTTGTTAATAAGACTTGATCAACCTTATTAACATATTCTTTTTGAGGGGCATGTGGTTGATGAATTTAGTAAGCACAACCTACTGTACCCATTATTAACTCTATGTTATTTAAAGTTAATAAAGTAGAAATCCCATGATTATCAAGTTTTCTGAAATTTTCCGTGCAATAAAAAAATGACCCGAAAATAAAAGCTCTCAGAATGCCCTGAAAATTTAGTATGGTTTGTTCCAAAATATTTAAGAATTTTTGGCACTCAACACACCCCAGGGGGGGTGCACCTGTGAGCCATAAGCACACATGGTGCCCCTACCCCCTAGGGCGCGCCAACCCCCCAGGGCGCTCCTAGTGGGCTTGTGGGTCCCATAGGGACCCAATCACTTATCCTAGCCGCCCACTTCCTTCTTCTTCCTCTAGAAAATATCACTAGTTCGTTCAAACCTGTGTTCTTGCTCATTTGCCCGCAATTTTGATCTCCTTGCTTGGAACTCCATTTCCGAAACTGTTTTGGAAGAATACTCTTCAGTATGTGACTCCTCCAACAGTCCAATTAGTTTTTGTTTGAGTTCTTTATATATTGCAAATTTCTGATGCTGTGGTGACCATTTTTCTGAACTTGGATGTTGAATTTATATGGTTCAAAGTAGTTTTGATGCATGATATAACCTCTAGACCCTTCTAGGAGTAGTTTGATAAAGGCAAAGGTGTCCCGTCTTTCGATGAGATGGTGATTATCGTTTCGGAGGAGTAGACTTTGACGATCCGACTACGAACGTGCGAGGACGTCGCGCCTTAGCAATCGCTAAACCAACTCCGAGAGGTTATTGACCACGCCGGAGCATGATCAACATGACCACGAAGGTCTATTTCCTGCAAGCAAACAAAGAACAAGCAAGAAACTAAGATTGCAATCTGGATATTGTGAATATGAGATGAAAGCTTTATTGATCAAGGTGGTGTTCTGTGATGTCTTGGTCTGGTCGTTGAACACAAACGAAGTACGTGAAGTTGCAGCTATGGCGAACTTTTAATCTAAACAAAACCCAAAGTCTAAATGACGCCCTAAGGGCTGTATATATGGAGGAAGAGGGGGAAATTTCATGACCCTTGGAGGAGGGGTCCGAAACCAACCCTAACTCTTATTTCCCCATTCATACGGACTCTAAAACAGCCTATACTCAAGTATTTCGAAATTACATGGGCCTGGCCCAAAAATAAGGTGGCGTAGCACCTAAAATAAGCCATGGACGAAATTTATGAAGGGGCATCTTGTATATTTCATCCATGTCCTTGTATGTCATCGCGGAGGTTTCAAAGTGCTGAAATATGCACTAGAGACGCCATTCTGGTTCCCTTCGCACGCGCCTTCATCTCCATGCTTGATCCTACTCCAGTGTTCATCCCTCTTGTCCATACTAGGCCCTTCATTAGTAATCAACACAAATGTATCCAATTTAGGCAGCATCATATTCTCATGAACATTAGAATTGTTTCCAAGAAATGAAAGTACCTGGTAATTCAATTGGCGTGTGCGAGCTCTAGTAATTGGTCCAGTATGTATAGCACCAGGGGCTGTGGGTGTAACAATGGTACTGATGTCCTCATCGTCCTCCCCTTCTTGAAATGAAGTTGTCCTCGACGGAAGCTCATCATCCTCACCCAAATAAGGCTTCAAATCTGCAATGTTAAAAGTGTGACCAACCCCAAAACCTGCAGGCAGCTCAAGTTTATATGCATTATCATTTATTTTCTCTAACACCTTAAAAGGACCATCAGCACGTGGCATTAGCTTTGATTTGCGCAAATCAGGAAATCTATCCTTACGCAAATGTGACCAAACAAGATCTCCATGTGCAAACACAACATGTTTTCTACCCTTATCTCCAACAAGTTTATATTTAGCATTCATACGCTCAATGTTCTCCTTAGTTATCTCATGCATTTTTAAGATCAATTTGGCATGTTGTTTAGCATCAAAATTAACCTTCTCCGAAGATGGAAGAGGCAACAAATCAATAGGTGCATGAGGTAGGAAACCATACACAATTTCAAAAGGGCACATCTTAGTAGTAGAATGCAGTGAACGAGTATAAGCAAATTCAATATGAGGCAAGCATTCTTCCCACATTTTCTTGTTATTCTTCAAAACAGCCCTAAGCATAGTAGACAATATTCTATTGACTACTTTAGTTTGTCCATCAGTTCGGGGGTGACAAATAGTACTAAAAAGCAGTTTAGTCCCCAACTTAGCCAATAAACATCTGCAAAAGTGGCTAAGGAATTTAGTATCACGATCTGAAACAATAGTATTTGGCACACCATGCAAGCGAATAATTTCACGAAAGAACAAATCAGCAACAATAGCAGCATCATCGCTCTTTTATGACATGGTATGAAGTGTGGCATTTTCGAAAATCTATCCACGACAACAAATATGCTATCCCTCCCCTTCTTTGTTTGAGGTAATCCTAAAACAAAATCCATAGATATATCCTCCCAAGGAACACTAGGTACAGGAAAAGGCATATATAAAACATAAGAATTGAGTCGTGACTTAGCTTTTTGACATGTAGTGTAGCGAGCAACAAAATGCTCAACATCCCGTCTCATCTTTGGCCAAAAGAAATGTGTAGCAAGTATATCCTCCGTCTTCTTCACGCCAAAGTGTCCCATTAATCCTCCTCCATGCGCCTCCTGCAACAACAAAAGACGAACGGAGCTAGCTGGAATGCATAGCTTGTTAGCACGAAACAAAATCCATCGTTAAGGACGAACTTGTTCCATGTTCTCCCTTCTTTACAATTCTGCAATACATCTTTAAATTCAGCATCATTCACATACTGATCTTTGATGGTCTCCAAACCAAATATTTTAAAGTCAAGTTGTGAAAGCATAGTATAATGACGAGACAATGCATCAGCAATAACATTTTCTTTACCCTTCTTGTGTTTAATGACATAAGGGAAACTCTCAATGAATTCAACCCATTTAGCATGTCTACGGTTCAGTTACTTGACTTTTAATGTGTTTCAAAGATTCATGATCAGAATGTATAACAAATTCTTTGGGCCATAAATAATGTTGCCATGTTTCTAAGGTCCAAACAAGAGGATATAATTCTTTATCGTAAGTAGAATAAGTTCAGCCTAGGCCCATTCAATTTTTCAGAAAAGTATGCAATAGGTTTGCCATCTTGCAATAACACACCTCCTAATCCAATTCCACTAGCATCACATTCAAGCTCAAAAGTCTTATTAAAATCAGGAAGTTGGAGTAAAGGAGCATGTGTCAACTTATCTTTCAATACCGTGAAGGCTTCTTCCTGTGCGGTACCCCAAACAAAAGGCACATCCTTCTTTGTAAGCTCATTGGGAGGTGCAGCAATGGTGCTAAAATCTCTCACAAAACGCATATAGAAACCAGCGAGTCCAAGAAAACTCCTCACTTGTGTGACTGTTTTGGGCTGCGGCCAACTCTCAATAGCTTCAATGTTGGCTTTATCAACTTCAATTCCCTGTGGAGTAACAAGATAGCCAAGAAAAGATACTCGGTCGGTGCAAAAGGTGCACTTTCCAAGGTTACCAAACAAACGTGCATCACGTAGAGCAATAAAAACAGCACGTAAATGTTCCAAATGTTCTTCCAAAGATTTGCTATAAATCAGTATATCATCAAAATAGACTGCCACAAATCGTCTAATGAAAGCACGTAAAACTTCGTTCATTAATCTCATTAAAGTACTAGGTGCATTAATTAACCCAAAAGGAATGACTAACCACTCATATAATCCAAACTTTGTTTTAAATGCTGTTTTCCATTTATCTCCCAATTTCATATGAATTTGATGGTATCCACTACACAAATCAACTTTGGAGAATATTGTAGAGCCACTAAATTCATCAAGCATATCATCTAGCCTAGGAATAGGATGACGATAACAAATAGTAATATTATTAATGCCTCTACAATCAACATACATACGCGATGTACCATCCTTTTTAGGCACTAGTATAATAGGAACAACACAAGGACTAAGAGATTCACGTATATAACCTTTGTCGAGTAGCTCCTGTACTTGATGTATAATCTCCTTCGTCTCCTCTTGATTGGTATGGTATGGCGCATGGTTTGGCAGCGACGCACCGGGAATTAAGTCAATCTGATGCTCAATCCCTCGAATAGGTGGTAATCCCAGTGGCACGTCTTGTGGAAAGATGTCAGCGAACTCCCGCAAAATGTTAGTGACAGCAGGAGGCAAAGAGGAAGGCACGTCCTCAAATGAAAATAATGCCTCTTTGCACACAAAAGCATAGGAAACAAATTTGCTGAAATCTAGATCATCAATATCAGATTTGGTGGCAAGTAAACATGCACTTTTGAATTTAATTTCAGAAGCAACACTAGATGGTTTATTATTAGGCTTCATTTGTTGCTCAAATTCTTTTACCACAATCTTATTTTCACTCTTATTTTTCTCCTGTTTTGCTTTATTAGGTCTATGAATATCATCTTTCAAAATGGAATCAGGATAGGAAGCAAAGTAATATGTTTATCCTTATGAACAAGAGTATAGTAATTGTTTCTACCATGGTGTACAGAATTTTTATCAAATTGCCATGGTCTACCAAGTAATAAGGAACATGCTTGCATGGGTACCACATCACAATCAACATAATCAGCATATGTAGAGATACTGAAATGCACACGAACAGTACGTGTTACCTTAACCATGCCACTGTCGTTGAACCATTGGATGCAGTAAGGATGTGGATGTGGTCTTGTGGTGAGAGATAGCTTCTCCACCATCTCCATGCTAGCCAAGTTGTTGCAACTCCCTCCATCTATGATGATGGGAACAGAACGTTCCTTCACAACTCCCTGTGTATGGAAGAAATTATGCCTCAGATTTTTCTCAGCTCGTGTGACCTGCACACTCAAAACACGTTGAGCAACTAAACTTTCATACCTTTCAGCATTGTCGGCAGCCATGTATTGTGTCTCATGATCAGAATCATCTCCACCGTGTTCTTCACTTGTAATAAGAGCCAAAGTCTCCTCATCATAGTCACTAGCGGACTCATTCCCACCATCCTCAGTAGCAATCATAACACACGGAGATTTGCATTCTCTCGCAAAATGACCTCTACCCTTACAACAACGACAAATAATATCGTGTGTGTGCCCTGTTGATGCCATGGATGAAGAAGAGCTCTGTGCAAGCCTGGTAGGTGTGCTCTTGGCAGATAGTGGTGGTAGTGCCTACTTTCTTGTATCACGGCTGGAGGTGACAGCTGATGGAGGTGCCGGTGTAGCAGAACATGTGGAAGTGGAAGATGCACGTGGTGTCCATGATGAAGGTCGACCTGAAGAAAAGTTAGTTCGCGCCAATGCCTGTCGATCCTGCACTTCACGTTCAGCTTTGCAAGCATGATGGAATAAACGAGTGATATTGTTATACTCCTTATACTCTAAAATGGTCTGAATCTCTTTACTTAATCCACCCATAAAATGTGCAAGCATAGCTTCATTATCCTCAACAATACCACATCTAATCATGCCATTTTTAATTCCTGATAATACTCCTCTACGGAATTTTTTCCTTGTCTCAAACGCTGCTATTTTTTAAGTAATTCACATTGATAATAAGGTGGAACCCAACGAGTACGCATAGCAGTTTTCAAAGCAGCCCAAGTAGTAGGGATATTATCATGATATAATCTACAATGTTCAGACCACCAAACAGAAGCAAAACTAGTGAATTCACAAACAGCAGCAGCAACACGTCTATCCTCATGATATTGTAAGCATGTGAAATGTTGGTCAGTTTCTAATTCCCAAGTAAGATATACATCAGGAATGTATCTACCCTCAAACGGTAGAATATTCAATTTTAGTTTAGGAATATGGTCATAATCTCGTACCTGAGGTGGTGCTGCAGCCCTACCGTTGTGATTATAAGCATGAGGACGACCTGGTGGTGGTGGTGCTGGTGGTTGCATGTAGTTCTGATTTTGATCAACCTCATCCTCGTAATAGTCCTCCACCTCTGCATTAGCAGCAGGAGCTACAGAAGCATCAACAGCAGTAGCAGCGGCACCAGAAGTTTGCCTGGCTCAAGAGGAACATGTTACGCTCGCCCTGCTGGATTGCGGTGTGGAGGTTGTGGTAGACGTGCGAGTACTGCATCGAACTTGGCATCAACCTTGGTGTTAATTGTCTTCTCAACGTCATCAATCCTCTCCAGTACCTTTCCAAAGCTGGCCATCATGTCTTCCACCTGTTGACTCAACATTTGCTGAAATTTATCATGAAGCTCCTTCTTCGTCATGTTCTCGAAGTCAATCTCGTCGGCTTGTGGTCCTGCCATGGTTAGCAGCAATAGAAACACACAAGAATATGATCCTAAAGACTAGTAGAAAGTGGTGGTGGTGGGGTGGCACAAATCCGTAAAGCAAATCTCAAATTCTTACCAGTTCTTGCCCAGCAGCAGGTGGTGATCGGCAACCGTTGTAGTCAAAACTCTCAAAGCTTGGACAGAGCGATTGCCAGGTGGTGTCAAACGCATGATGTATATGTATGTGGAGCTGGGAAGGCTTATGATATGGTAGCAAAAATGTCATCAATAATATATTCAGAGATGCAAAGTTGAATAAATGCTCAACGACGGTACTGTGCTGGTCCTAGGCTAGACCGTGCTAGAGACGCGAGCCTAGAACACTAACAAAATCATGGCACGACACGTAAACAAGGGAGGAGCAAACTCTGAATTTTTTCTTTTTTTGCAATTTTTTTCCTCTTTTTTTTGCTCCACAACATTTTTTTCGAAAGAGTCTACAAATGGTCTACAAACTGCCTAGCCTGAATTTTCCAGACTTAGTTATTTTTCTAAACTGGAACTATTTTTCTTGTACGGGTAACACAGAAGTTGGGAAATCCGACTTGTTCACGACTCGTAGTATCGTGTGATCTGGAACTCGAAAATAAAGGAACAAATATTGGACTCGGACTGGTGGCGGAGATGAATCTGGTGGAACTCGGACTGGTGATGGTATATGATGGGCGGTGGAGCACGGACTGGTGACGAATCTGTGGTAGAGGTGGACTCGGATTGGCGTGATGGTGACCTGATGGATGTATATGACTCGGATTGGTGGCGGATATGCGGTGGATGTATATGGACTCAGATTGGCAGTGGATATTTGGTGATGGTATATGGCAGCGGCGATGACGATGGTGTCGCGGCGACGTGAAAACCTGTGACCAGAACTCGAAACTCTAAAGTAACTGGACGCTAAGACCAGCAACTTAACACGACGATGCAACCGCAAATTCAACAAAGCAAAACTCTAAAAAGATTATGCTAAGGCTCCGATTGGTTCGGATATGATGAACTAACCCTAATTTTTTTTGGCTTTTTCGTGGACTGTAGGTATGAACAACAGACTCGATCTAAACTATGAAAAACTGGAAAATCTCACCGAGCAACCTAGAAATCTGATACCACTTGATAGAAGCAAAGGTGTCCGGTCTTTCGATGAGTTGGTGATTATCGTTTCGGAGGAGTAGACTTTCACGATCCAATTACGAACGTGCGAGGATGTCGCGCCTTAGCAATCGCTAAACCAACTCCGAGAGTTTATTGACCACGCCAGAGCAAGATCAACCTGACCACGAAGGTCTATTTCCTGCAAGCAAATGAAAAACAAGTAAGAAACTAATATTGCAATCTGGATATTGCGAATATGAGATGAAAGCTTTATTGATTAAGGTGGGGTCATGTGACGCCTCGGTCTGGTCGTTAAACACAAACGAAGTACGCGAAGTTGCAGCTATGGTGAACTTTTAATCCAAACAAAACCCAAAGTCTAAACGACGCCCTAAGGGCTGTATATATGGAGGAAGAGGGGGAAATTTCTTGATCCTTGGAGTAGGGGTCCGAAACCAACCCTAACCCTTGTTTCCCCACACATACGGACTCTAAAAATAGCCTATACTCAAGTATTTAGAAATTACATGGGCCTGGCCCAATAATAAGGTGGCGCTGCACCTAAAATAAGCTATGGATGAAATTTATGAAGAGGCATCTTGTATATTTCGTCCATGTCCTTGTATGTCAACACAGAGGCTTCAAAGTGCTGAAATATACACTAGAAATGCCATTCTGGTTCCCTTTGCACGCGCCTTCATAAAATCTCCATGCTTGATCCTGCTCCAGTGTTCATCCCTCTTGTCCATACTAGGCCCTTCATTGGTAATCAACACAAATGTATCCAATTTAGGCAGCATCATATTCTCATGAACATTAGAATTGTTACCAAGAAAAGAAAGTACCTGGTAATTCAATTGGCGTGCGCGAGTGTCGGGGTACGACACCTATGGGATCCCGAGAGATCCCTTTACGATTCGGCGGGGGGAGAGGTATACGCAAAGAGCAGAACCAGTGATCGACGCGGGAAGTTTTTACCCAGGTTCGGGCCGCTGGTCAGCGTAAAACCCTACTCCTGCTTTGTGTTCTTATTGATGTTCTTGAGCCCAGCCTCCAGGAGCGCTCGCAATGAACAGTACGTTCGAAGAGCAGCTACGCATGCAGAATGGGCCAGAAGTTCTCCTCCTCTGTAGCAGTTGCCTTGGGCCTCCTTTTATATGCTCAAAGGGGTCTGCACAGTGGCAAAATGTACATACACTAAGGTGTAAAGTAGCTACAGGGTATCATACCTAACCCCTGACGGATTAGGACGAACGCATTTAATGCACCGTGAGGTGTCCGTTTAGGTGTCCTCACTTTCTTGGGGATGGAAAAAGGGGCCATCCCATCAGCACCGCTTAAGCTCTCCTCCACTGGCATGCCGCCACGCATCCATGGAAGGAGCCAGAATGTCAGACTCGTTACTGTGCCGAAGTGGTGGCACAGTGGCAGAATCTTGCCGGGCGCCAGGGCTTGCCGGGCTCCAAGCTTTGCTGGGAACCAAGCCTTGCCGGGCGCCGAGGCTTGCCGGGCTCCACGGGCCATCCCGGCAAGGATCTTGCCGGGGAAGCTGGCCTTCGATTTCCAGCTTTGCTTATCTGCTGATCCTCAGATCTCTGACTGGACGATTTCCTTGATGACTTGAATCGACCTCGAGCTGATCCCGGCAAGCCTTGCCACAAGGACGGCTACAACTGCCCGTGCACAAGTACGGGGTACTAGTGGCCCAATACTTAGTACACCGACAGGAGCCCCCGGGCCTAGGCCATACACGAGTGCGAGGCGTTGTTGGGCTAGGCCCAAACAATGCACGGGCACGCGTGGCAGGGAATTAACTGCTCGTAAATATCTCGTTTTACTGTGCCCCCCCACTACGCGCACGGAGCGCGCGACGTGGGAAGCATGCCAAAAAGGCTGCAAACTGTCTCGCGCCCATAGAGGCGCATTCATATTGGGGGATAAACAAGGCGGCCCCGCTCCTTCCCTATAAAAAGGATAAGTCGCGGAGGCGCAAACCTATTCACCCCCCTCTTCTTCCCAATCTGGCCATCGCCATCACCTTCCTCTGCTCGAGCTCAGAGCGAAACCTTTTTCCTCTTCTGCCCGCTGCTCCCGCGCTCGCTCCGCCCCCCGGCTTCCATCTTCACAGTCGCTATGCCGCCCAAGGCCAGCAAAGGCAAGGGCACGGACAAGGAGGTGAAAGCTGAAGTTCCGGAGAGCGAACTGGTGAAGATGCGGAGGAGACTCATCGTATTCCCTCCGACGCTTGATGCCGAAACTTTGAAGGGGCGATACCAATGCATGTGGGGAAGGGAACACAAGCTCACCCCGCCACACGCGTAATCCCAGGTGCTTGTTCCAAAGGTGGATCGGACAGATACCCCTTCTTCACTGCGTACTTTTATTGCGGGCTCTGTCCACCCTTTTCCGATTTCTTCAACGACATCATGTACACATACGGCTTCCGCCTTCTTGATTTCACGCCGAATGCCGTATTTTGCATGTCTATCTTTGCCCATCTCTGTGAGAATTTCGCTGGCATGATCCCCAATTCTGTTCTTTTCCGCCATTATTTCTATCCTCGAATCCAAAAAGGAGAGGCTCTCTCTGGATCTATTGCCTGGATTCCAAGGGCTTGGAACAAAGAGATATACCCAGATGGAGTTTACCGCGAAAAGTGGGATGAGTGGCGGGCCGAATGGTGCTGGATCCAGGAAGCAGATCCTCACCCTTTTTGTCATCCCCGGTGACAGAAGGTGGTCCGCGGCAAGGATTGGGGCGATCTCGCCGTAGAAGACGAGAAACTCACAATCGCCACTACCAGGATCCTCCGCTTGAAGGCTGCCGGGCTGACAATGGAGATGATCGGCTTCGACTTTCTCCGCCGCCGCATCGCCCCTCTGCAGAATAGGGGGAGGCCAGTCTGGGAGTACAAGAACGCGGCAGATGTCATGAGGCTGCGCCCCGGGCTGAACAATAATCTGACCGCTATGCAGCTTGGCGCTCTCCGCCAAAAGTTATTCCAGCGCGAAGACAAGCACCGGTTGCCGGCAAGGATCGTCCCCTTGTGCAACAACTCTGCATTGGGGTCAATCATTGCCTTCTTGCCGATGTTTAACACCCACGGCCTTGACCCGACTTGGGTCGAGCCAAGCGAGGAAGAAGCGCAGAAGTTCTTTGACAATCTGACGGAGAAGCCTGTCCGACAAGAGTCAGATCTTATTCACGCCACCACTGAGCAGGAGGTAGCCTACATCGCTACCAGAGTGGAGGAAGCGAATCTTGCCGCGGAGGCCGGCAGTGTTGGCTTCACAGAGTGGGAAGCCAGCAACGTAGAGGTGGTAGTGGAGGCAAAACCTGCCGAGGAGAACAAGGTTGCCGGGGAAGAAGGCGGCACAGTCGCTGAGAACTCATCCGGCGAAGACACGGCCGAAGAGGAGACGCGAGAAGAGCCCTCGCCCCCGAAGAAGACAAAGCGTGTCCTTCGGAAAGCCGCATCAGGCGTCCTGGCAAGCCAGCCTACATCGAGCGGCGAATCCCCCGGCAAGAAAGTGGCCGGCAAGACCGGACCGCGGCAGGGGGTTCGTCAACAGCCCGCGCGGCGCGCGAGACCCACACCAGCGACCACCGCCGGAGCGGCAGGAGGGTCTCGTACAACCGCGCCGGAGGCTGCCCTGGCGCCTACCACAGCCAAGCAGCCCAGGGCCCCTCCTCCGCCTCCCCACTCAGACATTGCAACGGAGGTCGACTTCGACATCTCCGGCTTTAGTCCAGAGCGAGAGGAAGAAGAGTGAGTATCTGCCACAACTTCTACCTTCCAATCTGCATCATTCTTACTGACTTGCTTGTATTGTTTCCGCAGTGACACAGAAACCTTGCTGGAGAGGATGGCGAAGAGGTCAAGGACTTCTACGGGCGACGAGCCCCCGGCGGGCTCCACGAGCGCGCCGGAAACTGTCGTTGTCAGCCCGGAGTCCAGTCCTCAGCACAGCCCCCAGCACAGCCCCCAGCGTAAGTTCATCGTCCCTTTTTCTGTTGGCTGGTGCCGAGGCTTTCATTCTTGCCGCTGATATCTTTGGGTTCGCATGAGAAGTACGACAACAAGGAGAAGATATAACCATTGTGCCTCCTTCATCGACCGCTCCGCCCACAAGCACATCCCCGGCAAGATATCCTGCCGACGAGCCCGTCCGGATTGAGGAGGAGCCGACAAGCACGAACTCTGGCAACCCACCCCCGGCAACCGGAGTTGCCGGGAGAGGCGAAGCCACCTCTCGACAGCCCAACGCAGGTACTCAATCGCCTCAGAGTGCTTGTTATTCTTTTCCTCTTATCTCTTTATCTTTAGTCACTTCAAAATCCAAAAACTCGATATTATTCTGTCCTCCTCCTTCGCCCTTCAGAGTTCCCTGTGATGGAACACATGGACGTCGACGCCGTTATCGAGGAGACCGCCAGGGATGCCGCCGCCGAAGTGGACAGGATCACTGCCAGCGAGGCCACCAAGGATGACGTTGCCGGGGCTGGTGATGCTCTTGACGGGGAGGCCGCCAAGACAGCACAAAAGGAAATCGCCGAAGAACCTGCTGAAGAGGGCGACAGGGAGGCTGAGGACCATACTGACAGCATTCCTGCCGCAGGAGCGCCAGGGGCTGCATCGGCCATAGAGCCCCCTGTCACTGGTGAGGCGGCCACTGAAGACCAGCCATCAACATCTGAAGAGCCCTCATCCAGCAAGTATCTCAAGGTTGGTGAAAATCTATTCATCAACTTGCCAGGGACGGCAAGCACCGAGGCACCAGCCGAAGGAGAAATTTTCGAGGAAATTATTGCCGCTGCCGGGATCGAAGTTGTTGACGATCCCGGCGCTAGCAGTGGCAAGTCTGAAGAGGTTCGGCTACTTCAGGCCATGGGCGAGAACTTCCGCAAACTCCAGGCTCTCCATCATGCCCGAAAAGAGAAGGCGGACTCCAGAATGGCAGTTGTTGAGGCAGCCGAAGCGGATTTTCAAAGGCGCGTCACACAAATGCAAATCTGGCACGCCGAGGCCCTCCAAGAGCTGGTTGCCGGTCGAGAACAAGTGAGCCAGCAATGGAATGAGATCCTCCTGAAGCAATCAGATATGGAGAAGGCACATGATGAAGCTGTTCAAAGGATTGCTGCAGAAGATGCTCTCCTGACGGGGCGTCGCGTTGCTCTTGACGCTTATGAAGAAGATCTCACCGCACGTGAGCAGGCGCTCGCCGCCAAGCTTCGTAGCAAGGATGAAGACATTGAAAATCTTGTCGCGCGGCGGACCCAGGAGCTGGAGCAGAAGCACAAGGAGGCGCTCGAAGCTCTAACTGTCAGTCATGCCGGCAAGCTCAAGGAGGCCGTCGATGCTGCCGAAGCTGCAGAGGCTGCCAAGAACGAGCTGAGCGACAAAGTGAAGAGGCTGGAAACAGATCTCGACGAGCACGGCAAGGAGCTCTCGACGCTCAAGGGGGACAGGGAAAAAACCCTCCACTCCTTGGCGGAGATGCAAGTTGCCCTGTCCGACAAGACCAAGCAGCTCTCCTGCGCAGCTGATAGTATTGCGGTTCTGGAGCTGAAGCTGACCACGCTGCAGAAGTCTCTCGAGGCTGGCAAGGCCCGTGAGAAGGCTCTACTCAAGGATCTCCAAGGAGAGAGGAAACTGCTCAAGAGCGCCGCCGCTGCCCAGAACGAGTACGAGAAGGGAGTGGAGATCTGGACTGGTCGTCTCATCGCTGCCGTGGAGAAGCTTACCGCAGAACTGTCAACCATGGGCTTGTCGAACTTCAGATATTCTTCCGAGGAAAGAATATCCCCAAGTGCCAGGTTGACGATGTTCTTTGAAAGCATCATCAACGCGTTGAGGACGCTCCAGGCTAGCCAGGCGACCCAACTGGCGAACGAGACTCGCCGGCTTTGCCGGGACGTCCTTCGCAAGGTGCTCATCAAGGTGGTGCACAGCAATCCCGGCATCGACCTCTCCAGCGCACTCGGCCACCTGCCAAAGGATGCAAATGTTGAGGCACTTGAAAAGTGCATCGCGCCAATCCTTGAGAAGGTGGACTCCATCAAAAGGATCGAAGGCCAGCGCAGGGATTGAGTGCTTCTCTTTTATTCTTGCCGCCATCATCTAATGTAAAAGACAATTATGTCTCAAGTTAGAACTAAGGCAACTCATGGATGCAATATAATCTGACTATGTTTAGGCTCATGCTAGCTACTTTCCTTGTCTGATTCCTTTATGTATGGAGTTCATCCTACGCTTACTGAAAAACTTGCCGGCACGCAACCTGCCGCGAGCGCTGGGTGCGGGACTTCAGCAGACTGCCGGAGGCGCAGCAGCCGGCAAGACTCCTTGGTGTTCTCAGTGCAGCCACTTAAATTGTTGAGCGGACTCGAAACAAAATAAGGGCGCAACTGATTACAGCAAAGGTTCCTTCGCGTGCAGATTTTCCATACAAGAATCGGAATCATCTGAGGAAGCAACTTGGTAACTAAAGAAAAACTTGCTCTAAGTTTTTAGAACTTAGCTTTCTGGCTTTGTTCTTCCTCCAGCAAGCATCGATTCCGAACGTCACCAACTGGTATTCATGTCTCCCTTCCCCCCCGGCAAATGTGCACGCGAGGAATCCTTCTGTCTTTGAGAAAAAGAAAGAAGAGAAAATAAAGGGATGAAACCTTGGCGGTTCGTTAGAAATTACCGGGATCAGGTGCCATACAACATCTTAGACAAACATGCATATATGAATATGAACATGGGAATCAATAAGGGATTGTACAACACTTAAATTTATTCATCTGTGCTCAGGGTCTGCGCCTGGCTTTGTACAAAGGATCACATGCCTTGCCGGCAAGACTTGTACAAAAAGGTGGTTGCCGGGATCCCCCGGCAACCGCGCCTTATGGGTAGAACTTGCGAAGATGTTCGATATTCCAGGAGTTGCTCACTGGAATGCCATCTTTGGTCTCCAGGCGGACAGCGCCGGGCCTGGTGACTCGTACTACCCGATAAGGGCCTTCCCATTTCGGCGTCAACTTGTTTAAATTCTTGGCGGACTGGATCCGTCGAAGAACAAGGTCGCCTTCCTCAAGGCTTCGGGCATGAACTTTGCGGCTATGATAGCGGCGCAAAGCTTGCTGGTAGCATGCAGCTCACACAGCAGCCTAAAGACGATTCTCCTCAAGGAGCACAGCATCATCTTGCCGCAGTTGCTCTTGCTCGAGCTCATCATACGCGAGCACTCGAGGAGATCCGTATATGAGTTCCGTGGGGAGAACTGCTTCCGCTCCATAGACCAGAGCGAAGGGCGTCTGGCCGGTGGCTCGATTTGGTGTCGTTCTGATTGACCAAAGAACCGCCGGCAACCCATCAATCCAACGTCTTCCGCACTTTTTCAGCCTGTCAAAAGTTCTGGTCCTGACACCGCGCAGCACTTCAGCATTGGCCCTCTCCGCTTGGCCGTTGCTTCTCGGGTGAGCAACAGAGGCAAAACAAATCTTGCCGCCAAGGTCTTGGACGTACTGCATGAAGGTGCGACTTGTGAACTACGTGCCGTTGTCGGTGATGATTCTGTTAGGCACACCGAAACGGCAAACAATTCCTTTGAAGAACTTGACAGCCGACTGCGCTGTCACCTTCCTCACTGCTTCCACCTCCGGCCACTTTGTGAACTTGTCGATAGCAACGTACAAGTACTCAAAGCCCCCGGTAGCACGGGGAAAGGGGCCCAGTATGTCGAGCCCCCAGACCAAAAATGGCCAGGAGAGAGGGATTGTTTGAAGAGCTTGAGCTGGCTGATGTAATTTCTTCGAATGAAACTGGCACGCTTCACACTTGGTTACTAGTGCAGTTGCATCCTGGAGGGCGGTACGCCAAAAGAAACCTTGCCGGAATGCTTTTCCAGCAAGCGCTCTTGACCTATGTGAGAGCCACACATGCCCCCATGTATCTCCGCCAACAGCTCTAGTCCATCCTCCCGAGGAATGCACTTCAATTTCACACCGTTTGGTCTCTTTTTGTACAGGACGTCATCGACGAACTTGTACATAACAGACCGACAGGCTACTCTCTTCGCTTCTTCTTGTTCCTCAGGGAGTTCACCTATCTGAAGGAAATGGACAATGTGCTGCGCCCATGCTGGAGCCTGGGGCTCGACAACTAGGACTAAAGGCATCTCGTCCGCCGGGGGAACATTTGTCTCGACAGCAAAGGCCTGAGGCCCTGCCGGAGCCTGTTGTTCCCCGGCAGGCGTGTCGATCCCGGAAATTTCCTTGCCGGTGGCTCCGGGGAGCTCTGCCGGGAAGTACTGGCCGGAGTTCAACTTTCTTCTCTTTTTTTGCCGCATCGATGGCGCCACGGATGGTTGAGTCAATTGGAGCACAAAAGTTCCTGGTTCCACATGCAACTTGAGGGCAGCACGCTTTGACAGGTCGTCAGCAACACTGTTCTCAGCACGAGGAACGTGCTCCATCTGCAGACCGTCAAAGCGCTCTTCCAATTTCCTCACTTCATCTACGTAGGCCTGCATCAATGGGGTTTGATAACTCTTGTTAATCTGCCTGACGACAAGTTGTGAATCGCCTTTGATGATGAGCTTTTTGATACCAAGGTCTGCTGCGATCCTAAGACCGGCAAGCAAACCCTCATATTCTATAGTGTTGTTGGTCGAGCTCTCCCGGGGAAAATGCATTTGGACTACGTACTTGAGGTGCTCCCCGATGGGTGCGACAACCAGTATGCCAGCACCGGCGCCTTGCAGCGAAAAAGCCCTGTCAAAGTACATAACCCATTGCTGATCGATTTCCTTGCCGGGGAGACTTGTTTCTTGAACTTCTTCGTCTGGCATCGGGGTCCATTCTGCAATGAACTCCGCCAAGGCCCTGCTCTGAATTGTGGAAGTGCTTTCAAACTTAAGACCAAAGCTGGACTGCTCCAATGCCCACTCCACGATCCTGCCGGTTGCCTCCGGATTTTGCAAAATCCGTTGCAACGGAAAGCGAGTGACGACGGTGATCTCATGTGCTTGAAAATAATGGCGCAGCTTTCTTGAGGCCATAAGGAGGCCAAAAAGCAACTTCTGCACACTAGAATATCTTGACCTAGCTCCTTGTAAAAGGGAGCTAACAAAATAAACTGGGCGCTGCACCACCTTCTTCTTCTGCACGGGTTCTTCTGTTTGCGCAGATCCTGTCTTGCCGGGATCAACCCTTGCCGGGAAAGATCTTGCCGCGTCACTTGGCGGTCCTTCCACTGATGTTGCTTCCTCATTAGCTTCTCTCTGCGCCACCAGCGCAGCACTAACCACTTGATTTGTCGCCGCCAGATACAACAGCAACGGTTCTTGTGGTTTAGGTGCGACTAGCGTCGGCGGAGAAGAAAGGTATTTCTTCAAATCTTGCAGCGCCGCCTCCGCTTCCGGAGTCCATTTCATTGGACCTGCCTTCTTCAAAATTTTGAAGAAGGGTAGGGCACGCTCAGCAGATTTGGAAATAAACCTACTTAGAGCAGCAACACAGCCGGCAAGACAACGCACATCCTTGACGCGTCTCGGCGCTTCAATTTGCTCAATGGCTTTGATCTTGTCGGGGTTTGCTTCGATTCCCCGGCAAGATACAAAGAATCCGAGGAGCTTGCCGGAAGGAACACCGAACACGCACTTGTCAGGATTGAGCTTCAAGTTGATCTTGCGCAAGTTTGCAAATGTTTCTTCTAAGTCTTGAATGAGCATTGCTTTATCCTTAGTTTTGACCACTATATCATCCATATATGCCTCCATATTTCTATGGAGTTGTGGCTCAAAACCAATCTGGATTGCTCTGGCGAATGTTGAACCAGCACTTTTCAACCCGAAAGGCATCCGTATGAAACAATACGTACCACATGGGGTGATAAAGGCGGTCTTCTCTTCATCTTCCTTTGCCATAAAAATCTGATGATACCCTGAATAGGCATCAAGGAAGGACAGGAGATCACAACCAGCGGTGGCATCCACAATCTGGTCAATGCGCGGCAAGGGAAAATGATCTTTTGGACAAGCTTTATTGATATCTGTATAATCGATACAAAGCCTCCATTTCCCATTCGCTTTCCGCACTACAACCGGGTTGGCCAACCAGGTTGGATGAAGCACTCCTTTGACCAGTCCTGCCGCCTCCAGCTTCTTAATTTCTTCGGCAATGAATTCTTGCCGCTCCAAGGCCTGTTTCCTCACCCTTTGCTTGACGGGCCGCGCATGAGGACAGACAGCAAGGTGGTGCTCAATCACTTTCCTGGGAACGCCGGGGATGTCAGACGGTTGCCACGCAAACACGTCGACATTCGCCCGCAGGAAAGCAACGAGCGCGCTTTCCTATTTGTCATCTAGGGTGGAACTTATGGTAAAAGTCCCACCCGTTCCGTCCTCCTTGGCAGGCACCTTCTTGGTTTCCGGCGGGGCGGCCTTGGACTTCTTGTTCTTGCCGGTGGAACTTTCTGGTGCGTCCTCGACGGAAGCGCAGCACTCCGAGGAGGTGCGCTTGCCGGAGTTCGCGCCAAGGTTCTTGCCGGTGCCGGTCTTCTTCTTCCCCCCGGGAGTTCCAGCGGCAGGAGCAGATGCCTTGATGGCAGGTGCTGCAACTGCTTCCCGGTAAAGTTGGTCGGCACAGATGAGCGCATCCTTCTTATCGGAATGGATAGTGATGACGCTCAACAGCCCGGGCATATTCAACACGTTATACGCGTAGTGTGATGCCGCCATAAACTTAGCCAGCGCTGGCCGACCAAGGATCCCATTGTATGACATGGGGATCTTGGTGACATCAAACACCACCTTTTCGGTCCTGAAGTTAAACTCGCTGCCAAATGTTACCGGCAGCGTGATCTTGCCCTTAGGCTGGGTTCTTCCTGGATTGACCCCTTGAAACGTACCCGTTTCCTCGAGGTCTTCGTCGGGAATCTGAAGCTTTGTGAGCACATCTAGTGAGATTATGTTTAGGCCAGCCCCGCCGTCAACTAACATCTTCGTCACCTTGAGGTTGCGAATTGTCGGGGAAACCAACAATGGCAAACACCCGACCGCAGTTGTGCGATCAGGGTGATCCTCGGCGTCAAAGATGATAGGCGTGCTGGACCACTTCAGAGGCCTACATGCATCGGGGGATGGCTCTGCCGCATTAACCTCCCGCATCCACTGTTTAAGTTGGAGGTGGGAAGAATGCAGCGAGGCACCCCCATCAATGCACATAGCCTCCGTAGCCTTCTGGAATTCCTGCTCACTGGATTCGTCATCTTCCTCATCATCATCTCCTTCTTTATCTCGGCCCCGAGCGGGCCGATCCTTCTGATGCTTGGCCTTGCCGCGGTGACCCCCTCGGCCACCGCGTTTCTTGCCGGACCCCTCAGCACCATCTTGGGCCTTCTCCTTGTCTCGCCTCTCGTATTCGGCCTTCTGCTTCTCGGCAAGCTGCTCAACTTGCCGGCAGTTCTGGAGATCGTGGCCCTTAGTGCGATGGATCTTGCAATACTGCTGGCCGGAGTTCTCTGACTTGTCGGCAGCCGCCAAGGCCTGACAGGAAGGGCACCCGGCAAGATCCTTGCCGGGGTCGCCAACCTTGGCCTTCTTGGCGGCGCCAGGGTTGCCGGATTCCTCGACGGCAAGCACGGCCTTGCCTCCGCGCTTCCTGTTTCGCCGCCGGCCTTTCCTTGACGGAGCCGCGGCACCTTCTTCTTCTGATTCGCCCACCGCGCCAACAACTTCGCCAGGGAGTCTCCTCCCTTCTTCAGCTCGAGCGCACTTGTCAGCCAAAGTGTAAAGCTCGGCAATACTCCTGACTTTGTTCATTGCCAGCTCTTCCCGCATCCTGCGGTTACGCACGTTCTGATGGAACGCGCTAATGACAGCGGCAGGATGAACGTCAGGAATATTGTATTGCACCCAGCTGAATCTCTACATAAACTTGCGCAGGGACTCACCCTCCTTCTGAGGGATGATGTGCAAATCACTCTCTTGGCCAGGAGCTTGGTGGCCTCCAACAAAGGCGCCAACAAACTGATGGAACAAATCTGACCAGGAAGAAATAGAATCCTCCGGCAGATGCATCAACCACGACCTGACGTTGGGTTTGAGCACCAACGGGAAGTAGTTGGCGAGTATCTTGTCATCTCGGCCCCCGGCAGCTTGCACAGCAATGGTGTAGATGCTCAGGAACTCCGTGGGATGGGTCTTGCCGTCATATTTCTCCGGGACCTCTGGCTTGAAGGTTCGGAGATTGGGCCACTGGACTTGCCGCAGCTCACGGGTAAACGCTGGAGGTCCTACCTCGTAAGGCAAGTCTCCTACGTTCCCTGGCGCAGGCTCGTCGACAACCGGCCTCGCGCGCTTATCGGACTGATAGCGCGCTTCCCGTCGCTGCTCGATGGTTGTTCCAGCGTCCTCCTTGCCTCATTCCTGGAGAACCAGACGCTAATCACGGCGCATCCGTGGATCGGACGACGCCATGGAAACTTCTTCATGGCAGTCGACTTGCTGAGTTGTCGGCCGCCGCTGACGCCGCGGAGGGGAGTGTACTGTAGTTGCACCACCTCCGGTTTTCTCTGCACCGGATCGCGGCGGATCGATGGGCCTCCGCTGAGAGGGCCCTGCCTCTTGCGGTCCATCCTTGTTAGCGAAGCCGATAAGTCTCTGGATAGTAGCTCGCCACTCCTCCATCTTCTCCGGGGCGGGAGGAAAATCGAGGAGCAGCTGTGCAAGTGCCAAGGCTTCCGCTGGCGTAGGTGGCGGCGACAGGTGCGAGGTACATGAGGTGCTCTGACTCCTAACCAAGTTAGAAGGAGCACCGCCACGGTCACGCGACCGCGCACCACCTCCGCCGGCAGCTCGGTGTGCATGCTGGTCCCGCGCATCTTGGGATCTATGCGCAGAAACCTTTTCGTGGGGACGCCCCGAACCACCAGCGCCATGATGTCGCTCATCTCGCACGACCTGAGTAGGTTGCGAGGCTTGCGCCAGCGTGGGAGCTCCAGTAGGCGCTCTTCGATCCCTAGAGTTAGTTGTGCCACCCGTAGGCAACACAGCACCATCTCTAGATCCAGCGGCGCGCAAGTTACCACTGCCACTGCGAACGATACCGCTCGCTTGGCTTGGGTCACCAGAACGCCGCGGGGGTTCTAGTCCTCTTCCTTCTGCACCCACACCATCGCCTGTCTGCGAAGGCGTAGGCAAAACGGACCTGGATGGTTGCGCTGTCGCAGCGCTCTTCTTCTTGGGCGGCATGATGATGAAGATGATGAAGGAACTAGGACGCCGATCACCAGATCAGGTTCACGCAACCTTCAATCCCCCTACCTGGCGCGCCAAAGATGTCGGGGTACGACACCTATGGGATCCCGAGAGATCCCTTTACGATTCGGCGGGGGGAGAGGTATACGCAAAGAGCAGAACCAGTGATCGACGCGGGAAGTTTTTACCCTGGTTCGGGCCGCTGATCAGCGTAAAACCCTACTCCTGCTTTGTGTTCTTATTGATGTTCTTGAGCCCAGTCTCCAGGAGCGCTCGCAATGAACAGTACGTTCGAAGAGCAGCTACGCATGCAGAATGGGCCAGAAGTTCTCCTCCTCTGTAGCAGTTGCCTTGGGCCTCCTTTTATATGCTCAAAGGGGTCTCCACAGTGGCAAAATGTACATACACTGAGGTGTAAAGTAGCTATAGGGTATCATACCTAACCCCTAACGGATTAGGACGAACGCATTTAATGCACCGTGAGGTGTCCATTTAGGTGTCCTCACTTTCTTGGGGATGGAAAAAGGGGCCATCCCATCAGCACCGCTTAAGCTCTCCTCCACTGGCATGCCGCCACGCATCCATGGAAGGAGCCAGAATGTCAGACTCGTTACTGTGCCGAAGCGGTGGCACAGTGGCAGAATCTTGCCGGGGCCGAATCTTGCCGGGCGCCAAGCCTTGCCGGGCGCCAGGGCTTGCCGGGCTCCAAGCTTTGCTGGGAACCAAGCCTTGCTGGGCGCCGAGGCTTGCCGGGCTCCACGAGCCATCCCGGCAAGGATCTAGCCGGGGAAGCTGGCCTTCGATTTCCAGCTTTGCTTATCTGCTGATCCTCAGATCTCTGACTGGACGATTTCCTTGATGACTTGAATCGACCTCGAGCTGATCCCGGCAAGCCTTGCCACAAGGACGGCTACAATTGCCCGTGCACAAGTACGGGGTACTAGTGGCCCAATACTTAGTACACCGACAGGGAGCTCTAGTAATTAGTCCAGTATGTATAGCACCAGGGGCTGTGGGTGTAACAATGGTATTGATGTCCTCATCATAGTTGCTATCAATTTTGTTGAGTTTTGTTCACTTTTATTTTGAGTCAATAAAAATTTCATAAAAAATGCTCAAGTGGAGGTTGAGAGGTTCTTCGAGACAGAGTCCTAAGGACGCTCCGAAACCCAAATACCATCTGTCTTGTGCAGCTGAGGTGCGGCCGTGCGAATGTTCGTGCAACACGTTCTTGAGGGATGCAGAAATTTTCGATGATTTCTATCATTTGGCAAACAATGCAGGCATCATCCCCTTCCTCGAAGATAAGTGTGACAAGTACCTCCTCCTCAAAAATAATTTCATGCAAAACTTTAATTTATATCCTAGGAGAGATACACCTATTGTTACATTTAACTTATATGACATTCCTAGGGAGATAACTCAAGATGAGTTTTGTGAGGCTTGCTTGATCCCGTCTGAGGGCAGCCCTATAGAACCACATCCTAGTGACGTTGTGGATTTCATATCCGAAGTTACTGTGGGGGAGCGTAGAGGAGTTTGTGAAGCTAGAGTTGCTAGTTTACATTTTCTCGTGTTACGCTAATACTCATTATTTGCCTGGAGGTGCTTGACTGGACGGTGGGAGAGTGGATCACTTAGCTCACCTGACCTTGCTATTTTGCGCCATGCTCTTCATACTGATAGAACTTTTAGTGTGGGTGCTATGATTGCTTGATGGTTACACACTAACCACTCAAAGGGAGTTATTTATGGTGGTATTTATGTTTCTCGCCTGGCTAGACATTTTGAGATTCCTATTAGGCTTGATGAGGTTGAGGAGAAGCTTTTACTTGTTAGGCACCTTGATTATGCTAACATGGTTGGACATGATTTTATTGACTGCGGCCTGAGGCGATTCCGGTAAAACTTAATGTTCAGTCAGGACACCCGTGAGACTCTTACCTTGCCTACACCTTCTTTGTTCGATCTTTATTCAGGCAGGTACACTATTATGCCATATGACAATTACGCATATTGGGGCTTGGCACCGCTCCAAGTGGACGACCCAGAGCCCGAGCCAGCTGCAGAGCCTGTTTACCGATTGAATCCGCATGACCATGTCTATCAGTGGAACCCTAAGGAGCCCTAGTATTATCCTGGAGGAGGATACTTTGACCCGTGACCGTATACCAACTTAGGCCAAAAGGCTAAGCTTGGGGGAGTACGTATTTCACACCGACATTACATTCATGTACCACACATTCATTCCAATTGTAGGTCTTCATCCTTTTTCATTGTATATCCATGTTAGTTTTATTTTTGCTTTCTTCTTGTGTGTTTGAAATACTTTTCAAAAATCCAAAAATATTTCTCACGTGTTTTTGGTTTTTCTTTCTTGTTTAGTAGCATGTAGTATTAAAAATAAAACCAAAAATATTTTTTGTTCTTCTTTTGTTTGTTTGTTGGGAGCTTTCCTGTGTAAATAGTTTTTCTCAGTTTTCGTCCTTCCTTTGCTTTCTTCAGAAAAACTAAAAACTCCAAAAAGATTTCAGTGTGTTTCTCTGAAATTCTTTTCTTTTCTTTGTGTTGTCGTAAGGAGAAGACCACGATGAAATTGTTGAGTGGCTCTCATATGCATTATTGACGATCTAATAAAGAGCCCGTATTACCTTGTCTTCTCATTTGAATAAAATGTTTGCAGATTCTAGCTTAGTCCATGGCACACTTGCACTATTATTATTTTCATATCATTCGGTCATGCAAGTGAAAGGCAATAATGACGATGACTTGATGAAGTGATTGAGGTGAAGAAAAGTTGGTATGAACTCCTCTTGTTTTTGTTTTTGTAAATATGTTTAGCTCATCATTCTTGATTCAACCTATTATGAATAAACATGTGTGTGATGACAATTATAAATTATAGTTGCTCATGCCATGATTAAATAGCTAGGAGTTGATAATGATTTATCTTGAGTGTCAACATGCATTAAAATGGTTATGATGTAGCATGATAGTATGGTATATTCCTCTGAACAATTCAAGCGGCTTGACTTGGCACCTGTTCATGCATGTAGTTGATTCAGAACCAACATAGCCTCCAAGATATTTATGCCCATGGTTTTTATATCCTACTCATGCTCGTACTTGATGTTAATTATTCTCAATGCATGATTATGACCGTGTTTGCTCTCTAGCTGGTCGCTTCTTAATCTATTTGCTAGCCTTCACCTGTACTAAGCGGGAATACTGCTTGTGCATCCAAATCCCTAAACCAAAGTTGTTCCAGATGAGTGCACTATATCTACCTATATACGGTATTACCTTGTCGTTTCAAGCAAATTTGCATGTGGCACCTCTAATCCTTCAAATCAACATTTGTTTTGTGTGCCCTTACCGCTCATGGAGTGTCAGGGGGCGGTCAGTATCTTCCATGCTAAGCGGGTTATTCTCACGGTAAGTGTTTATTCACTTGTCATTACATGAGAGGGGCTGGTATTCGGGATGCCCAGTCCCATGATCAAAACAAAAAATAATGAAACAAGCTCCCCTGGAAAGTTGTTGGTATAGAGGGCACCCGAGGATTCGTCTAGGCATGTCTTGTGTTTGTATGGTGGAGGGGGAGTAAACTTACTTTATGTTTGGGAACCACCGCTAATGTGTTTAGCATGGAAGATATTCAAAACTCTCGGTCATGACGTTGACAGGAAAGACATATCTCTCAAAATTATGTTCATCTCTGTTTTAAGATTTGAGCTCTGGCTCCTCTGCAAATCCTTGCTTCCCTCTGCGAAGGGCCTATCCATTTACTTTTATGTTATTTTACTTTTATTGTTGAGTCATCACCTTCTTGTTCGAGCACTAGTTGGAGAGCACTATTGTCCTTCTTATGCATTGAGTATAGTTAATGTTTGGTGTGACTTGACTGGATCTATACAACCATGAATTACAATTGTTAGTCACTACTTGAACTTCAGAGGTCCTCTCAATTTATGTGATGTGGTCTCAAAAAGGGCTAGAGAAATACCATGTTATTATATCATGATTTTTTTGACAAATTGTTAGCATCCGAGATATCTTATTATTGCTCGCTAGTTGGTTATGTCATTGGTATGAGGAAATGTGAGACCTAAATGTTATCTTGCACATGGTTATTTCATAATCGTTGCTGAAAACTTGAACATTATTTAAGTATATATACAACAACAAGAATAAAAAAAGTTTGTAAAAGTTTTTGTTTATCCAACTTAGCCCGTAAACATCTCCAAAAGTGTCTAAGAAATTTAGTATCATGATCTGAAACAATAGTATTTGGCACACCATGCAAGCAAATAATTTCACGAAAGAACAAATCAGCAACATTAGCAGCATCATCGCTTTTATGACATGGTATGAAGTGTGCCATTTTCGAAAATCTATCCACAACAACAAATATGCTATCCCTCCCCTTCTTTGTTTGAGGTAATCCTAAAACAAAATCCATAGATATATCCTCCCAAGGAACACTAAGTACAGGCAAAGGCATATATAAACCATGAGGATTGAGTCATGACTTAGCTTTTTGACATGTAGTGCAGCGAGCAACAAACCGCTCAACATCCCATCTCATCTTTGGCCAAAAGAAATGTGTAGCAAGTATATCCTCCATCTTCTTCACGCCAAAGTGTCCCATTAATCCTCCTCCATGCGCCTCCTGCAACAACAAAAGATGAACGGAGCTAGCTGGAATGTATAGCTTGTTAGCACGAAACACAAATCCATCATTAACGACGAACTTGTTCCATGTTCTCCCTTCTTTACAATTATGCAATACATCTTTAAATTCAGCATCATGCACATATTGATCTTTGATGGTCTCCAAACCAAATATTTTAAAGTCAAGTTGTGAAAGCATAGTATTAAGGGGAGACAATGCATCAGCAATAACATTTTCTTTACCCTTCTTGTGTTTAATGACATAAGGGGAAGTCTCAATGAATTCAACACATTTAGCATGTCTACAGTTCAGTTTTGCTTGATGTTTAATGTGTTTCAAAGATTCATGATCAGAATGTATAACAAATTCTTTGGGCCAAAAATAATGTTGCCATGTTTCTAAGGTCCGAATAAGAGCATATAATTCTTTATCATAAGTAGAATAGTTCAGACTAGGCCCACTCAATTTTTCAGAAAACTATGCAACAGGTTTGCCATCTTCACACCTCCTAATCCAATTCCACTAGCATCACATTCAAGCTCAAAAGTCTTATTAAAATAAGGAAGTTGGAGTAAAGGAGCATGTGTCAATTTATCTTTCAATACCGTGAAGGCTTCTTCCTGTGCGGTACCCCAAACAAAAGGCACATCCTTCTTTGTAAGCTCATTGAGAGGTGCAGCAATGGTGCTAAAATCTCTCACAAAACGCCTATAGAAACCAGTGAGTCCAAGAAAACTCCTAACTTGTGTGACCGTTTTGGGCTGCGGCCAACTCTCAATAGCTTCAATCTTGGCTTTATCGACTTCAATTCCCTGTGGAGTAACAACATAGCCAAGAAAAGATACTCGGTCCGTGCAAAAGGTGCACTTCCCAAGGTTACCAAGCAAACGTGCATCACGTAGAGCAATGAAAACATCACGTAAATGTTCCAAATGTTCATCCAAAGATTTGTTATAAATTAGTATATCATCAAAATAGACTACCACAAATTGTCCAATGAAAGCACGTAAAACTTCGTTCATTAATCTCATGAAAGTACTAGGTGCATTAGTTAACCCAAAAGGCATGACTAACCACTCATATAATCCAAACTTAGTTTTAAATGATGTTTTCCATTCATCTCCCAATTTCATACGAATTTGATGGTATCCACTACGCAAATCAACTTTGGAGAATATTGTAGAGCCACTCAATTCATCAAGCATATCATCTAGCCTAGGAATAATATGACGATAATGAATAGTAATATTATTAATTCCTCTACAATCAACACACATACGCGATGTACCATCCTTTTTAGGCACTAGTATAATAGGAACAGCACAAGGACTAAGAGATTCACGTATATAACATTTGTCGAGTAGCTCCTGTACTTGATGTATAATCTCCTTCGTCTCCTCTGGATTGGTACGGTATGGCGCACGGTTTGGCAGCGACGCACCGGGAATTATGTCAATCTGATGCTCAATCCCTCGAATAGGTGGTAATCCTGGTGGCACGTCTTGTGGAAAGATGTCAGCGAACTCCTGCAAAACGTTAGTGACAGCAGGAGGTAAAGAGGAAGGCACATCCTCGAATGAAAATAATGCCTCTTTGCACACAAAAGCATAGCAAACAGATTTGCTGAAATCTAGATCATCAATATCAGATTTGGTGGCAAGTAAGCATGCACTTTTCAATTTAATTTCAGAAGCAACACTAGATGGTTTATTATTAGGCTTCATTTATTGCTCAAATTCTTTTGCCACAATCTGATTTTCACTCTTATTTTTCTCCTGTTTTGCTTTCTTAGCTCTATTAATATCATCTTTCAAAATGGAATCGGGAGACATAGGAAGCAAAATAATATGTTCATCCTTATGAACAAGAGTATAGTAATTGTTTCTACCATGGTGTATAGAATTTTTATCAAATTTCCATGGTCTACCAAGTAATAAGGAACATGCTTGCATGGATACCACATCACAATCAACATAATTAGCATATGTAGAGATACTAAAATGCACATGAACAGTACGTGTTACCTTAACCTTGCCGTTGTTGTTGAACCATTGGATGTAGTAAGGATGTGGATGTGGTCTTGTGGTGAGAGATAGCTTCTCCACCATCTCCATGCTAGCCAAGTTATTGCAGCTCCCTCCATCTATGATGACGCGAACAGAACGTTCCTTCACTAATCCCTTTGTATGGAACAAATTATGCCTCTGATTTTGCTCAGCTTGTGTGACCTGCACATTCAAAACACATTGAGCTACTAAACTTTCATACCTGTCAGCATCGTCAGCAGCCATGTATTGCGTCTCATGATCAAAATCATCTCCACCGTGTTCTTCACTTGTAATAAGAGCCAAAGTCTCCTCATCATAGTCACTAGCAGACTCATACCCACCATCCTCAGTAGCAATCATAACACGTGGAGATTTGCATTCTCTCGCAAAATGACCTCTACCCTTACAAGGACGACAAATAATATCATGTGTGTGCCCCGTTGATGCCATGGATGAAGAAGAGCTATGTGCAGGCCCGGTAGGTGTGCTCTTGGCAGATAGTGATGGTAGTGGCTGCTTTCTTGTATCACGGCTGGAGGTGGCAGCTGATGGAGGTGCCGGTGTAGCAGAACGTGTGGAAGTAGAAGATGCACGCAGTGTCCATGATGAAGGTCGACCTGCAAAAAAGTTAGTTCGCGCCAATGCCTGTCGATCCTGCACTTCATGTTCAGCTTTGCAAGCAAGATGGAATAAACAAGTGATATTGTTATACTCCTTATACTCTAAAATGGTCTGAATCTATTTATTTAATCCACCCATAAAACGTGCAAGCATAGCTTCATTATCCTCAACAATACCACATCTAATCATGCCAGTTTGTAATTCCTGATAATACTCCTGCAAAAAAAAATTTCCTTGTCTCAAAAGCTGCAATTTTTGAAGTAATTGATGTTGATAATATATATGGTGGAACCCAACGAGTACGTGTAGCAGTTTTTAAAGCAGCCCAAGTAGTAGGGATATTATCATGATATAATCTACAATGTTCAGACCACCAAATAGAAGCAAAACTAGTGAATTCACAAATAGCAGCAGCAACACGTCTATCCTAAGGATATTGTAAGCATGTGAAACGTTGTTCAATTTCTAATTCCCAAGTAAGATATACATCAGAAATGTATCTACCCTCAAATGGTAGAATATTCAATTTTAGTTTAGGAATATGGTCATAATCTCGTACCTGAGGTGGTGCTGCAGCCCTACCGTTGCGATTATAATCATGAGGACGACCTGGTGGTGGTGGTGCTGGTGGTTGCACGTAGTTCTGAATTTGATCAACCTCATCCTCGTAATAGTCATCCACCTCTGCAGTAGCAGCAGGAGCTACAGAAGCATCAACAGCAGGAACACGCTGTGCTCGCCCTGCTGGATCATGGCATGGAGGTTGTGGTAGACGTGCGAGTACTGCTTCGAACTTGGCATCGAACTTGGTGTCAGTTGTCTTCTCAACGTCATCAATCCTCTCAAGTGCCTTTCCAAAGCTGGCCATCATGTCTTCCACCTGGTGACTCAACATTTGCTGAAATTTTTCATGAAGCTCCTTCTTCGCCATGTTCAACCAGTCAATCTCGTCGGCTTGTGGTCCTCCCACGGTTAGCAGCAATGGAAACACACAAGAATACGATCCTACAGACTACTAGAAAGTGGTGGTGGTGGGGCGGCACAAATCCGTCAAGCAAATCTCAATTTCATACCAGTTCTTTCCTAGCAGCAGGTGGTGATCGGCAACCGTTGTAGTCAAAACTCTCAAAGCTTGGACAGAGCGATTGCCAGGTGGTGTTAAATGCATGATGTATATGTATGTGGAGCTGGGAAGGCTTATGATATGGTAGCAAAAATGTCAGCAATAATCAATTCAGAGATGCAAAGTTGAATAAACGCTCAACGACGGTACTCTGCTGGTCCTAGGCTAGACCGTGCTAGAGACGCGAGCCTAGAACACAAACAAAATCACGGTGCGACACGTAAACAAGGAAGGAGCACACTCTGAATTTTTTTATTTTTTTCACTTTTTTCCTCTTTTCTTTTTTTGCTCCGCAACAATTTTTTTCGAAGAAAAACTACAAATGGTCTACAAACTGCCTAGCCAGAATTTTCCAGACTTAGTTTTTTTTTAAACTGGAACTACTTTTCTTTTACTGGTAACATAGAAGTTGGGAAATCCGATTTGTTCATGACTCGTAGTATCACGTGATCTGGAACTCGAAAATAAAGGAACAAATACTAGACTCGGACTAGGACTAGTGGTGGAGATGAATCTAGTGAAACTCGGACTGGTGATGGTATATGATGGGCGGTGGAGCACAGACTAGTGGCAAATCTATGGTAGAGGTGGACTCAGATTGGCGTGATGGTAACCTGATGGATGTATATGACCCGGATTGGTGGCGGATATGCGGTGGATGTATATGGACTCGGATTGGCAGTGGATATATGGTGATCGTATATGGCGGCGGCGATGACGATGGTGTGGCGGCGACGTGAAAACCTGTGACCAGAACTCGAAACTCTAAAGTACCGAGATGCTAAGACCAACAACTCGACACAACGATGCAACCGCAAATTCAACAAAGCAAAACTCTAAAAAGATTATGCAAAGGCTCAGATTGGTTCAGATATGATGAACTAACCCTAAATTTTTTTGGCTTTTTTGTGGACTGTAGGTATGAAGAACAGACTCGATCTAAACTATGAAAAACTGGAAAATCTCACCGAGCAACGTGGGAATCTGATACCACTTGATAGAGGCAAAGGTGTCCCGTCTTTCAATGAGATGGTGATTATCATTTCGGAGGAGTAGACTTTGACGATCCGACTATGAACGTGCGAGGATGTCGCGCCTTAGCAATCGCTAAACCAACTCCGAGAGGTTATTGACCATGCCGGAGCACGATCAACCTGACCACGAAGGTCTCTTTACTGCAAGAAAATGAAGAGCAAGCAAGAAACTAAGATTGCAATCTGGATATTGCGAATATGAGATTGGTCTAGTCGTTGAACACAAACGAAGTACGCGAAGTTGCAGCTATGGCGAACTTTTAATCTAAACAAAACCCAAAGTCTAAATGACGCCCTAAGGGCTGTATATATGGAGGAAGAGGGGGAAATTTCGTGACCCTTGGAGGAGGGGTCCGAAACCAACCCTAACTCTTTCCCCACACATACGGACTCTAAAAATAGCCTATACTCAAGTATTTTGAAATTACATGGGCCTGGCCCAAAAAAAAGGTGGCACAGCACCTAAAATAAGCTATGGACGAAATTTATGAAGGGGCATCTTGTATATTTCGTCCATGTCCTTGTATGTCATCACGGAGGCTTCAAAGTGCTGAAATATGCACTAGAAATGCCATTCTGGTTCCCTTCGCACTTGCCTTCATAAAATCTCCATGCTTGATCCTAGTCCAGTGTTCATCCCTCTTGTCCATACTAGGCCCTTCATTAGTAATCAACACAAATGTATCCAATTTAGGCAGCATCATATTCTCATGAACATTAGAATTCTTACCAAGCAACAAAAGTACCTGGTAATTAAATTGGCATGCGCGAGCTCTAGTAATTGGTCCAGTATGTATAGCACCAGGGGCTGCGGGTGTAACAATGGTATTGATGTCCTCATCATAGTTGTGTGGCACCCCAGCTCAGAGAAGAATGGAACGCCCCGTATTCCAGCCCAGGGACAAGTCCTCTGGAATACGACACTATTGGCATAGAACAAATCAGCTCTTATTTACAATGGATATGGTTACAAAGGGTACAAGGATTTACGTCGGCACGGCGACACTACGCCTGCCCGGGGTAGCTCTATGCTAACAGCAGAGTAACTCTCCCGACAGCGGAACAGCTATGGCGGTGATGGACTCCACTCCACAAGGACTCTGGCTAGAACGCGTATCCTAGGTTGCAAACTCGGGATCCTCGACAAGCAAGCAATCACGGCATGACCTGCAAACTGGCATGACATGCCAGGTGAGTACTTTGAATGTACTCGCAAGCTCACAGCAAACATCAGCATTAAGGCAAGACAACATCATAGCAAAGTAGATGCAATAAGGTAAAGCATATTAAGTAGTTTAATTCATACTCCGAATAATCTCAGGATCCAATCTGAAGTTGTTCCAAGTCCAATCATGTGGTCATCTGACCACCCATCCCTTTGCCATCCCATGGCTGACATATCATATACCTGATTCCATCTGCACAACAAGTCTGACCAACTTACTCTCTTCCGGGTTGTCTCACAACCCTCAGAATACTCACGATCCACCGAGTACTTCCGATCTTACGACGAGTTCTTCCATCATTATCACTACTATGGTTGACCACCTAAAGAGGTTCGGACGGACTGTCCAATACCATGGACACGGCTATTCGAATAGATTTTACACTCTGCAGAGGTTGTGCACTTTACCCACACCATGGAGCACCTGACCTCGTGATCCCATTCGGGTGGACCAGCATTGCTCCAACAAAACCCGCCTAACCCGTGACTCTCCCATCGTACCACCAGCAATCATCCTCCCCCGAAGTCAAGCCCTGGGTGGCCCTTGTGTCACCGCATGACACTTGCCACCATCGTGGCTAACAAACTGTCCCAAACGGGGACTTGGTACCATATAACTCAACTGGGCTCACAAGGTTATCGCCGCCTACCGGGCCAGGGTAGCGCGCACGCATAACCTTCCCTGTCAGGCGGTACCGGTGAAAGAGCACGTGATCAGACCTAGTCAAGGCTGTCCCATACCGGCAAATGTGGCTGCACGGATAAGTCCGGATAGGTGACTCTGGTTCAACCATGAAGTATCTAATCTCTGAACAATCTCTGTCATGGCTGACACTCCGATATCATAGCAATCCAAGTCAAAACGATAACCAACTAGCACTCCAAAATAACCATAGACGGTAATCTCAACATCATGGCATCAACGAGTAGGTAAACTACTAGTCACTAATAATCCGGTACTCAACATGGTAGTCACCTATCCGAGAATTAACTCCAACATTGCATAGTCCAATTCATTTCACAAATAACTCATACTTGCTATTAAAGTAATTAGATAAACTATGGTATTGCAATGCAATGATGCATATGAGAGTTGTGGCTTGCCTAGGTGAAGGAACCATTGGGAAGGGGTGCAGAGAGTCCGCGGAGTTGACTGCCGAAAATAGTTCTTTCTCGGAGGGGGCTGTTTACGGCAAGGGCAATATGGTCATTTTCACAGTGGGACCACATAGTGAAAATGATACCAACAGATAGAGCTCGACGATACGAAGAAGTGGGCTTTGGATTCACCTCGATCGGAGTCCTGAGTAAGAAGTTATAGCCCAACGAAGTACAGGGACCAATCTGTAAATATTATATTCACAGACGGGCCCCTGGTGGCTAAACAGAAAGCGCACTTTCAGCAAATACGTTTTCAGACTACAGAAAATGCATTTTTGGCTGAGGAGCACCAGAATACGTTTCCACTGACTGAAAGCGCATTTTCCGAAAGCCGTCTCCACTTAATCCACGTCAGTGACTGGGTCAACGCTTGCGGAGGCTGACGTGTGGGGTCCGCAGGGAGGTGGGGCCCGCCCGGCCAGCTGCCTTCTTCATGCTCTCGCGCCCGAGCTCGGCCGAGACATGGCGGCGCTCGACCAAAAGCTTGCCGGCGGCTCCAGCCACCTCCCGAGGCGTGCGACCTACCCATGAGCTCAGGAGGACGGGACGCATCCATCCAGTGGCTTCACTCCTGCCGGAGAGCACCGTAGCAAGCAGGACATCAGCCGCGGCGGACGGCGTCGGCGGGCGGCGGTGGGGCTCATGGCTAGAGGCCACGAGAGGAGGAGACGAAGGGCGGGGAGGCTCCAGAGAGGGTGGTGGAGATCTTTGGTTGTGGTGGAGTGAAGGGAGGGGCCCTGCCTCGGGCTAATTTAGCCGGGTGTGTCCGGCGGCCATGACGGCGGTGGAGGAGTAGGAGGGCTCCCGGAGAAGGATGGAGAGGCGGGGCGAGGTGCGAGAGGTAGAGGGAGTTGCTGCGGTGGGTGGTGAGCTAGGGGAGGCTCCGGGCTCAGCTATTTATAGCCGGCCGAGGCCACCCGATAAGCTTGCCGCCGTGGCAGGCTTATCACTGTCCTGGTGCTTCCGGCGAGCTGGCGAGCAAGGGTTAGTGCCGACCTAACATCAACAGAAGGAGGGGACTACGCTGGCAAGCTCGAGAGGGTTCGTCTTGGATGTATACGGCGGTCACGGGTGAGGAGTGCCGTAGCGGCGATCGTCGTGGTGTGAAGAAAGGGAAAGAGGAGGGGAAGAGGCTTCCAGAGCGAAGATGAGGCCAAGGGGAAGCTGCTGGACATGTTTAAGTGGCGAGGGAGAGAAGGAACGGACGAGGCCAAAGGGTTCCATCGCCAGAGCACGCTGGCTGGCATGCCAGACGTGTGGTCACCGCGTGAACTGGCGCACGTGGTGCATCCTGGCATGCCAAGTCATGTCCATAGGGTTGTCCTTCCAAGGCACAGTCTCAGGGATGTGATGGCTCGATGAAACTCACTGTGGTTGGATGTGAATGATCCTCTGAAGTTTAATGCAGCAAACTTGGGCATGAAGCTGTGAGGAGCAGAGAAGTGATAAGAGCCAAACAAGATATCTGGGAGTGTTAGGGTAGGAAGGACTACAATCCTGTGAATTTTGGAGAGAAATGGACCAATATTTAACAGGGTTGCTTTGCAAATGACCAATCTGGTCCAGAAGCTTGATCTTGATGTGCCACTCACATGGAGTAGCCAATTGGGCTAAAATTTGGTAGAACATGATGATTTGGTCATATGAGAGTGCCATAAAAATTTCATGCCATTTGGACAAGCCAAAATTGTACTTCCTTCACAAGGAACCTCTCTGACCAGAATCTTATAAAAATTATAGGGAATTATTGGGAAGATGAAATGAGCCCAAATTTTGTGGAGATAGGTTATATGGGTAGGAGAATGCTCTGGTAAATTTTCAGCAATTATGGAGCAACATAAAATATAGTTGCTTCACAATGTGAAAATCTGACCAGAAACCAAGATTTGAGGCTGTGCTCACATAGGTGATTGGATAGGGTTGAAACTTGGTGGAAAGTCATTATTTGAGCATATGAAGATGCTTGCAAAATTTCAACTCATTTGGATACTCCTAGCTAGCACTTGCTTCACAAAGATTCCAGTTGACCAGAAACTTTGGAAATTAGCCAAGGGAGATTTAATATCTAAATGAAGTTGAATTTTGGCATGTGGCAATGATATGGTTAGGAAAGAATTCCCAAAAAGTTTGAGACCAAGCAAGCAAATATAAATGGTACTTGCTTCTCAACTTGGCAGCAAGGGCAGAATCAGAAAAGGAATATTTGTGAAATATTTTTGAACATGGCAAGGAAGAATTTGACATATTTGTGGAATATCTGACCCAAACAATTTATGAGAATTATTTGGGAATTTTGGTAATGATGGAAATGTGGGTTGCTTCACAACCCAGAGCAAACAAGGTTATTCCTTTAATAGAAAAAGGAATTTTCCCAAGGAAAAGAATATTGGGGTTGATCCAAGATGGAAATGGCAAGGTCTTGGGATGGTTTTGAGGTTGGCAAGCCACTTGGGAAGAGAAATCAAGGGTGATCCCTCCAGGATGCAAGACTACTAAGTCACAAAAGCGAATCCAGACCAAAATCAAAAGAAAAAGAAAATGGGCAAAATCCAGGGTGTTACAAACCTACCCCCTTAAAGAAATCTCGTCCTCGAGATTTGGTTTCTTAGGGATCAAACATGAATATTTCCACTTGAGGAGACCGTTTCCAACTCGTGTTTCCTTTTTACCTTTGTATAATGTTCCCACTGAATTTCATATGACTGACTGCCTTGCTTCGTGGTGGTTTGCTTCACTGGACCCTTTTTGTGGCAAATCTTACCTCATATGTTACTCTGACTCACTCCTTTTGTGACTGCTGACCTGTCTGGGGCAATAATTATCCTGACCCAACTATGTGCCCTGCTCGTAAGTTCGAGGGTGGTTCTTCATGGACGTGTCATGACGAGGTCCAACACAGACGACCATCCACTGAGTTGTGAATAGATTCTCTTGGTGGACACGAAATCTTTTACTCATTGCATTGGGTGACTTCAGATGGTTGTGTGTCCTCTAGGCTCAAAACAGTACTGTGGATCGTACCGTTCTCCTGGCGGAATCTGACTTCTCACACGGTTTGCTGAGTCATCTTGGGTATCTCCATTGTCTCGGGTATAAAGCTCCTGCCAAATATTTGACTGTCACCTGTCGTGACTAGCATAAAGGTGTACGATCTTATTGAGATATTATCCATAGACTTGACTGACAGTGGTCCTGGCAGCGGAATCTTGTCCACGACAGGTTAGTCTTTAACTGATTCCCATCTGTGAGGGCACATGCTTCGAGACTATTGTTCATCCTTCTGATTACTCAGTTTGTCGGTATCTCCATATGGATGGTAGGCCGTGTAATGCTTGCCAATGGTTGTTGAATTTGAATTGCTGAGTTAATCTTTCAGCTGACCTGACCAGCTTGGTTGCCCTCTTCTGACAATTTTGAGCATACCTGGTTCGCTGGGCGGGTCGTCTCGATATGGTGTCCTTGCAAATGGAATAGACCCCGTGGGTGTGTACCCATGGTGACTGGTACCGAGCCAGACTGTCCGCAGTATTTGTACCATTACTATACCTATATGGACAACCTTGCTTTTGCATTATAATTCTCTTTGCTTGGATCCTTTGCTGAAAGAACTTGGCCTTATGTGTTCTTGATTCTCCATGTGACCATAGGTGTTGTCAGGTGCAATATTCCGGCAGGCATATTACTTTACAAGTTGTAGCTGTAGGGTAACGATCGTCTGAACCCTTGAATAAAACTGGCAAATAAACAAGTAGCCACCAGAACGGTCTTTACAACTCAGGTCTGGGACATTACTGGAGTAACTCAACCCCGAATCAAGACGACTGAAAAGCAGCCCAGAGCATGAGACGGTATCGATAAGAAGAAAGTAGCAACTCCCTAAGACGGCCGAAAAATAGCTCAGGCATAGGGTCATTGCTACGAAGAGAAATTCAATAGCTGCCTGAGACGGCCGAAAAGCAGCTCAGAATACGGGCCAGTTGTTGGCAAGAGAAATAAAAGTCGGCATCCACCCCGGACGGCCGGAAACAGCTCAGAACACAGGCGTGGTGCCGTCACCAAAGAAAGACGGGCAATGGTTCATCCGTGTCCCATACAGCTCACTATTATGCATACAAGTATGAGCATAATAATTTTAACATACCGGAATAACACAGAGCAATGTTATAGGGCATATATCAGATGGTCGGCTTGCTCCATAGGTTGTTGGTCATCACTCTGAAGTGTATAACTAGCGTTCTCTTCTTTTTACATAGCTCATGCAATAGTCAGATCCTCATCGGGCTAACATCATTGTATGAGTAAACCATATGACCTTGGCAGCATGTCCACCATTTCTATGAAAACATGTGTAGCTGGCCACTTGATTCCTGAGGCAAGCTTGTGTTGGAAGCCATCGGGGTATCTTACTGAGGAAGCCTGGGTACCTTGCATCGGACGATATCCATGTGTCGTATCGAGGAAGACACCTGAATCCTTACGTCATACGCTTCTCAGGTAGCTTGAGGTTACTGCTGTCGGTTACTTGTTGTAGGCAACAGGGTATTCGGCTATCCTTCTTGCTGAGTACTACGTTCATAGCACATTCTGGCTTGCTTCCAAGACATAGCAGGGTTCAAATTGTACTCATAGCAGACTCAAACCTTGTATATATGAATCATACCTTTGGCATAGAATGCACTGTGGATCATGTACACAATTTGCCTTCTTGCTGATGCGATCATTACTGCTGTGGAAGTTGCGCTGATGTATACTTGGTGCTGATAACCAATCCAGCCAGGATATCATTTATATTCAGGCCTGATATTCCCGATATAACAGAGTCTACTGAAACTTCCATATTGCTGAGCTGTGCTTCCAAATGGCTATGTCTTCACTGACTCTTTGGGTTCAGGGTCGGTGAGCAACTTCCTTAAGGGGAAAATAAGGTAACACCAAGGGCCCAAATAAAGAAGCAAAAGAAATGACTAAAACAAAAGCACACAAAGCAACAAGATCACACACACAAGCAATATCACAGTCTAAAGCTATTCACAGCAATAATATGCATTCCTACTTCAGCACACAAATCTCGCAAGAACTCCGGTATTATGGTCTAACATGCTGTGGCGATGTGCACGAAAGTGAATCAATGTGTGGAAGAAAATTGGTGTAAACAAGACTACACCAAATACGAGCTTAACATCGATTCCGTCTGGACGGACACGGTGGTGAGGACGAACTTGGTGATCGGGGGTCGGAACACAGAAGTTATGACCACATCATCATCAAGCGTATGGAAGAAAACCGTACACGTCCAAAGAATGGGTTGCGGAATGAGATAGTGGTGGAGAGAAAGGCTTGCAGGCATTGCCCTTTTCTGATAGCAAGGATCAGTAAGGGTTGCCGAAGCGGCTAGTGGAATGGCACGATCCGGGATAGAACTTGTCTATCACCGAAACGATAGGGGTAGCTGAAGAGAATATATTGGTGTGGTACCGGTGCATCAATCTTGCTAGTGATCGACACCCCGAAGCACCTTGGCATCACTCCGCTGGGACGGAGATAACACCACACCAAGAAACAAATATGCAAACTGGAGAGCACAGGTAGGGAATCAAAACCGATGCCACCTACACTCACCAGATCCATCGTTAGTGATAAGAAATCTAGTCTATATGCATGCTATGCAAAAACAAATGCAACACACAAGTGCAGCAAACCAACTGGATCCTATACTACCGGTTACTAACACTCGCACCTAGACCGCGCGTTCTATAGCCAAACCTACTCTGATACCAACTTTTGTGGCACCCCGGCTCAGAGAAGACCGGAACGCCCTGTATTCCAGCACAGGGACAAGTCCTCTGGAATACAGCACTGTTGACATAGAACAAATCAGCTCTTTTTTACAATGGATATGGTTACAAAGGGTACAAGGATTTACATCGGCACGGCGACACTACGCCTGCCCGGCGTAGCTATATGCTAACAGTAGAGTAACTGTCTCGGCAGCGGAACAGTGACAGCGATAATGGACTCCACTCCGCAGGGACTCTGGCTAGAACGCGTATCCTAGGTTGCAAACTCGGGATCCTCGACAAGCAAGCAATCACGACATGACCTGCAAACTGGCATGACACGCCAGGTGAGTACTTTGAATGTACTCGCAAGCTCACAGCAAACATCAGCATTAAGGCAAGACAACATCATAGCAAAGTACATGCAATAAGGTAAAGCATATTAAGTAGTTTAATTCATAATCCGAATAATCTCAGGATCCAGTCTGAAGCTGTTCCAAGTCCAATCATGTGGTCATCCGACCACTCATCCCTTTGCCATCCCATGGCCGACATATCATATACCTGAATCCATCTGCACAACAAGTCTGACCAACTTACTCTCTTTCGGGTAGTTTCACAACCCTCAGAATACTCACGATCCACCGAGTACTTCCGATCTAACGATGAGTTCTTCGATAATTATCACTACTATGGTTGACCACCTAAAGAGGTCTGGACGGACTGTCCAAGACCGTGGACATGGCTATTCGAATAGATTTTACACTCTGCAGAGGTTGCGCACTTTACCCACACCATGGAGCACCTAACCTCGTGATCCCATTCGGGTGGACCAGCGTTGCTCCAACGAAACCCGCCTAACCCGTGACTCTCCCATCGTACCACCGGCAATCATCCTCCCCGGGAGTCAAGCCCTGGGTGGCCCCTGTGTCACCGTGTGACACCTGCCACCGTCGTGGCTAACAAACTGTCCCAAATGGGGACCTGGTACCATATAACTCAACTGGGCTCACAAGGTTATCACCGCCTACCGGGCCAGGGTAGCGCGCACGCATAACCTTCCCCGTCGGGCGGTACCGGTGAAAGAGCACGCGATCAGACCAAGTCAAGGCCGTCCCATACCGGCAAATGTGCCTGCACGGATAAGTCCGGACAGGTGACTCTGGTTCAACCATGAAGTATCTAATCTCTGTCATGGCTGACACTCCGATATCATAGCAATCCAAGTCAAAACGATAACCAACTAGCAATCCAAAATAACCATAGACGGTAATCTCAACATCATGGCATCAACGAGTAGGTAAACTACTAGTCACTAATAATCCGGTACTCAACATGGTAGTCACCTATCCGAGAATTAACTCCAACATTGCATAGACCAATTCATTTCACAAATAACTCATACTTGCTATTAAAGTAATTATTTAAACTATGATATTGCAATGCAATGATGCAGATGAGAGTTGTGGCTTGCCTGGGTGAAGGAACCATCGGGAAGGGGTGCGGAGAGTCCGCGGAGTTGACTGCCGGAAACAGTTCTTTCCTGGAGGGGGCTGTTTACGGCAAGGGCAAAATGGTCATTTTAATAGTGGGACCACATAGTGAAAATGATACCAACAGATAGAGCTCGACGAGACGAAGAAGTGGGCTTTGGATTCACCTCGATCGGTGTCCCGGGTAAGAAGTTATAGCCCGACGAAGTACAGGGACCAATCTGTAAATATTATATTCATAGACGGGCCCCTGGCGGCTAAACAGAAAGCGCACTTTCAGCAAATACGTTTTCAGACTACAGAAAACGCTTTTTTGGCCGAGGAGCACCAGAATACGTTTCCACTGACTGAAAGCGCATTTTCCAAAAGCAGTCTCCACTTAATCCACGCCAGGGACCGGGTCAATGCTTGCGGAGGCTGACGTGTGGGGTCCGCAGGGAGGTGGGGCCCGCCCGGCCAGCTGCCTTCTTCAAGCTCTCACGCCCGAGCTCGGCCGAGACAGAGCGGCACTCGATCGGAGCTTGCCAGCGGCTCCGGCCACCTCCCGAGTCGTGCGACCTACCCATGAGCTCAGGAGGACGGGCCGCATCCATCCAGTGGCTTCACTCCTGCCGGAGAGCACCGTAGCAAGCGGGACATCAGCCTCGGCGGATGGCGTCGGCGGGTGGTGGTGGGGCTCGTGGCCAGAGGACACCGGAGGAGGAGACGAAGGGCGGGGAGGCTCCAGAGAGGGTGGTGGAGATCTTTGGTGGTGGTGGAGTGAAGGGAGGGGCCCTGCCTCGGGCTAATTTAGCCGGGCATGTCCGGTGGCCATGACGGCTCCCGGAGAAGGATGGAGAGGCGGGGCGAGGTGCCAGGAGGTAGAGGGAGTTGCTGCGGTGGGTGGTGAGCTCGGGGAGGCTCCGGCCTCGGCTATTTATACCCGGCCGAGGCCACCCGATAAGCTTGCCGCCGTGGCAGGCTTATCGCCGTCCTGGTGCTTCCGACGAGCTGACGAGCGAGGGTTGGTGCCGACCTGACATCAACAGAAGGAGGGGACTGCGCTGGCGAGCTCCAGAGGGTTGGGCTAGGATGTATACGGCGGTCACGGTTGAGCAGTGCCGCAGCGGCGATCACCGTGGTGTGAAGAGAAGGAAAGAGGAGGGGAAGAGACTTCCAGAGCGAAGACGAGGCCAAGGGGAAGCTGCTAGACATGTTTAAGTGGCAAGGGAGAGAAGGAACGGATGAGGCCGAAGGGTTCCATCGCCAGAGCGCGCTGGCTGGCATGCCAGACGCGTGGTCACCGCGTGAACTGGTGCACGTGTTGCATCCTGGCGTGCCAAGTCATGTCCCTCGTGTTGTCCTTCCAAGGCACGGTCTCAGGGATGTGATGGCTCGATGAAACTAGGGCTGAATCAGAAAAGGAGTATTTGTGAAATATTTTTGAATATGGCAAGGAAGGATTTGACATATTTGTGGAATATGTGACCCAAACAATTTATGAGAATTATTTGGGAATTTTGGGAATGATGGAAATGTGGGTTGCTTCACAACCCAAAGCAAACAGGGTTATTCCTTTAATAGAAAAAGGGATTTTCCCAAGGAAAAGAATATTGGGGTTGATCCAAGATGGAAATGGCAAGGTCTTGGGATGGTTTTGAGGTTGGCAAGCCACTTGGGAAGAGGAATCAAGGGTGATCCCTCCAGGATGCAAGACTACTAAGTCACAAAAAGCGAATTCGGACCAAAATCAAAATAAAAAGAAAATGGGCAAAATCCAGGGTGTTACAAGTTGCTATCAATTTTGTTGAGTTTTGTTCACTTTTATTTTGAGTCAATAAAAATTTCAGAAAAAATGCTCAAGTGGAGATTGAGAGGTTCTTCGAGCCGGAGTCCTAAGGACGCTCCGAAACCCAAATACCATCTTCGTTATGTAGCTGAGGTGCGGCCATGCGACACTTCTCGAGGGATGCGGAAATTTTTGATGATTTCTATGATTTGGCAAACAATGGAGGCTTCATCCCCTTCCTTGAAGATAAGTGTGACCAGTACCTCCTCCTCAGAAATACTTTCGTGCAAAACTTTTATTTCTATCCTAGGAGAGATACACCTATTGTTACATTTAACTTATCTGACATTCCTAGGTATATAACTCTTGATTAGTTTCGTGAGGCTTGCTTGATCCTGTCTGAGGGCAGCCCTATAGAGCCACATCCTAGTGACGTTGCGGATTTCATATCCGAAGTTACTGTGGGGGAGTGTAGAGGACTTTCTAAAGCTAGAGTTGTTAGTTTACATTTTCTCGTGTTATGCTACTACTCGTTATTTGCCGGGAGGTGTTTGACTGGACGGTGGGAGAGTGGATCACTCAGCTCGCTTGACCTTGCTATTTTGCGCCATGCTCTTTATACTGATAGAACATTTAGTGTGCGTGCTATGATTGCTCGACGGTTACACACTAATCGCTCAAAGGGAGTTATTTATGGTGGTATTTATGCTTCTCGCCTGGCTAGACATTTTGAGATTCCTATTAGGCATGATGAGGTTCAGGAGATGCTTTTACCTATTAGGCACCATGATTATGCTAGCATGGTTGAACATGATTTTATTGACAGCGGCCTGAGGCGATTCCGATAAAACTTAGTGTTCAGTCAGGACACCCGTGAGACTATTACCCTGCCTACACCTTCTTTGTTCGATCTTTATTCAGGAAGGTACACTATTATGCCAGATGACAATTAAGCAAATTGGGGCTTGGCACCGCACCAAGTGGACGAGCCAGAGCTCGAGCCGGCCGCAGAGCTTGTTTACCGGTTAAATCTGCATTACCATGTCTATCAGTGGAACCCTAAGGAGCCCTAGTATTATCCTGGAGGAGGATACTTTGAACCTTGACCGTATACCAACTTAGGCCAAAAGGCTAAGCTTGGGGGAGTACATATTTCACACCGACATTACATTCATGTACCACACATTCATTCCAATTGTTGGTGTTCATCCTTTTTCATTGTATACCCATGTTAGTTTTATTTCTGCTTTCTTCTTGTGTCTTTGAAAAACTTTTCGAAAATCCAAAAATATTTCTCACCTGTTTTTGGTTTTTCTTTCTTGTTTAGTAGTATGTAGTATTAAAAATAAAACCCAGAAGATTTCTTGTTCTTATTTTGTTTGTTTGTTGGGAGCTTTCCTATGTAAATAGTTTTTCTCAGTTTTCGTTCTTCCTTTGCTTTCTTCAGAAAAAATAAAACTCCAAAAAGATTTCAGTGTGTTTCTCTGAAATTCTTTTCTTTTCTTTGAGTTGTCGTAAGGAGAAGACCACGATGAAATTGTTGAGTGGCTCTCATATGCATTATTGATGATCTAATAAAGAGCATGTATTACCTTGTCTTCTCCTTTGAATAAAATGTTTGCAGATTCTAGCTTAGTCCATGGCACACTTGCAATATTATTATTTTCATATCATTCGGTCATGCAAGTGAAAGGCAATAATGATGATGACTTGATGAAGTGATTGAGGTGAAGAAAAGTTGGTATGAACTCCTCTTGTTTTTGTTTTTTTAAATATGTTTAGTTCATCATTCTTGATTCAACCTATTATGAATAAACATGTCTATGATGACAATTAGAAATTATAGTTGCTCATGCCATGCTTAAATAGCTAGGAGTGGATAATGATTTATATTGAGTGCAACATGCATTAAAATGGTTCAAACCCAACATAGCCTCCAAGATATTTATGTCCATGGTGTTTATATCCTACTCATGCTCGTACTTGACGTTAATTATTCTCAATGCATGATTATGACCTTGTTCGCTCTCTAGCTGGCCGGTTCTCAATCTATTTGCTAGCCTTTACCAGTACTAAGCGGGAATACTGCTTGTGCATCCAAATCCCTAAACCAAAGTTGTTCCAGATGAGTCCACTATATCTACCTATATTCGGTATTACCCTGTCGTTCCAAGCAAATTTGCATGTGGCACCTCTAATCCTTCAAATAAGCATTTGTTTTGTGTGCACGCACCGCTAATGGAGTGACAGGGGGCGGTATCTTCCATGCTAAGCAGGTTATTCTCACGATAAGTGTTTATTCACTTGTCATTACACGAGAGGGGCTGGTATTCGGGATGCCCAGTCCCATGATGAAAACAAAAAATAATGAAACAAGCTCCCCTGGAAAGTTGTTTGTATAGAGGGCACCCGAGGATTCGTCTAGGCATGTCTTGTGTTTGTATGGTGGAGTGGGTGTAAACTTTACTTTAAGTTTGGGAACCGCCACTAATGTGTTTAGCATGGAAGATATTCAAAACTCTCGGTCGTGACGTTGACAGGAAAGACATATCTCTCAAAATTATATTCATCTCTATTTTAAGATTGTAGCTCTGGCACCTCTGCAAATCCCTACTTCCCTCTGCGAAGGGCCTATCCATTTACTTTTATGTTATTTTACTTTTATTATTGAGTCATCACCTTCTCGTTCGAGCACTAGTTGGAGAGTACTATTGTCATTCTTATGCACCAAGTATAGTTAATGTTTGCGGTAGACTCTTGTGCCGTGGGGACGAGCTTCCCTGGAGCTTTGGACTTCCCGCATGTCCCTAGCTCTGGAGAGGTCCTCCGGAGATTCCCTTCTTGTGGACTCGAAGGTCCCCAGGCGCGGCCATTGGGCCAAGGGACCTCTGGAGGTGCCGTTCCCAGCGCGAGCCCCCGAGCGTGGGTCGTTGGTATGCCGCGTCGCGATGCCTAGAGGCATGGACTCAGGAGGGCGTGCGTGCCCGCTGGCTTGAGGATTCAGACACCAAAGGCAAAGGCTTTGGCGAGGTGCGTTCGCGGGCGGGCCCAGGTGTACACACCGTGCCCAGCCCCCACGCGTGGGACGCGCGAGGAAGAGCAACGGGCAATGGTCAGTTTCCCTAAAACGAGGCCTGAAAAAAGCGAGTGCTGCGAGGAGAAAAATTCCCAACCCTTTCAAATAAAGACGCGAGAACTCCAAATTTCATTCCGAGAAGTTGCAAATCAGATACAGAAAGCAAGCAAATGAACAGCCGTGTTCGGCACCTATACTAGTCTTCTGTCTTCCCACCAGCGCGGAGCATGGGGCCTCCACTTGGACGTGGGTGGGAGCCCCCGTGAGGCCCGAGGGCGGCACTCAGGAGACTCCGGCGCGCGTACAGCCCCACTCGTTATTACGTGAGAGTGTCATGGGCGGAGATCTTCAGAAGCGCATGGCCTTGTACATGGGTAGAACTTCCGGAGGTGCTGGATGTTCCAGGCATTCTAGATGGGGACCCCGTCCTGTGTCTCCAGGCGCGCGGCGCGAGGCATGGAGACACGAGCAATCCTGAACGGGCCCTCCCACATGGGCGAGAGCTTGTGAAGCCCCTCCCTGGAGAGCACCCGCCTCAGGACGAGGTCACCCACCTCGAGGGTCCTGGAGTGGACGCTACGGCAGTGATATCGCCGCAGCGCTTGCTGGTACCTCGCGGCACGGAGCGAGGCTTGGCGGTGGCTCTCCTCCCCTAGCATGAGGTCCATCCACCGCGAGGCATCCTGGCGTGCCTCGTCAAACGCCAAGACCCGCGGGAAGGGATGTTTGACCTCATGAGGGAGGACCGCCTCAGCCCCTTAGACGAGGAAGTACGGGGTCTCGCCCGTGGGCTTGTTCGCGGTGGTGCGGATGGACCACAGCACAAACTGGAGCTCATCGAGCCAGCCCCTGCCGCATGCCTCGAGTTTCTTCTTGAAGCTCCTCGCCTTGAGGCCCCTCAGGACCTCCGCGTTGGCGTGCTTGGCTTGGCTGTTGCTCTGTGGGTGTGCCACCGAAGCGTAGCATATCTATGTTCCAAGGTTAGCACAAAATGTTTTGAAAAGGTTGCTTGGGAACTGAGAGCCATTGTCGATGATGATACGGTTGGGGACTCCGAAGCGGCTCATGAGACCCTTGATGAACTTGACGACCGAACCAGTCGGGATGGTGCGCACGGGCTCCACCTCCGCCCACTTGGTGAACTTGTCGATGGCGACGTAGAGGTAGCAGTAGCCCCCAGCTGCACGAGGGAACGGTCTAAGGATATCCAGCCCCCATACGGCGAACGGCCAAGAGAGCGGGATGGTCAGGAGGCCTTGAGCGGCTGGTGGATTTGCTTGGCATGGAATTGGCACACCTCGCCGGACCTCACCAGTTCGGTAGCTTCATTGAGCGCCGTGGGCCAGTAGAACCCGCTGCGGAATGCCTTGCCCATGAGGGTGCGCGACGAAGAGTGATGCCCACAGTCCCCACTGTGGATGTTAGCCAGCAGCTCGCACCCCTGCTCCTTGGAGATGCACCGCAGAGAGACGTCGTTTGGGCGCCTTCGGTAGAGCTCGCCATCCTGCAAGCAGTACGCGGTGGCCTGGCGGGCCACGCATTCTGCTTCTTCCTGCTCCTCCGGCAAGGTGCCCTGGAGTAGGTACGCCTTGAACTCCTCGGTCCAGCACCCCTCCTGAGGTTCGAGGGCCAAAAGCAGGCGGGCTCCGGAGGTCGGACCGCAGGCCGGGGCGCCCGAGGCGGGGGCCTGGGGCAGTTCCTTCCGGAGGAGCGCCGTGCTCGCGGTGGAAGGGACCACCGACGGCTTGAAGAGCCTCTGCTCGAACACGCCAGGCTTCTGGGGGTCGCGCCGTAACGCCCTCTTGGCGATGTCGTCCGCCTCCTTGTTCGTGCCGCGCGGGACATGCTGCAATTCCAGACCCAAGAATTGTTTTTCAGTTTTGCGTACCTCTTCCAAATATGCCTCCATGTGCTCGTCCTTGGGCGTTTATTCCTTGTTGGAGAAGTTGACGAGGAGCTGAGAATCTCCCTTGATGGTGAGGCGTTTGATCCCAGGCCCGCCGCGGCCTGGAGGCCTGCGATCAGGCCTTCGTACTCCATGATGTTGTTGGAGACCTTCTCACCATGCTGGAAGCAAAGCTGCACAGCGTAGTAGAGCTTGTCCTGAGTAGGCGAGACGAGCACGGCTCCAGCCCCCGCGCCCCGGCGTGCGAATGTGCCGTTGAAGTACATGACCCAGCCATCGAGCGCCTCATCTCCGGGCACGAGGGAGCGGTTTTCACCAACCCCTCGATCGGGGGCGTCAGTCCATTCCGCCACAAAATCAGCGAGGGCCGCGCCCTTGATGACCCTGGTGGTGCTGAACTCCAGCTGGAACACCTGTAGCTCAATGTTCCATTCAGCAACCCTGCCTGCAGCGTTTGGGCTCCGGAGCACCGTCTCTAGGGGGAACGCAGACACGGCCTTGATGGGGTGGCCTAGGAAGTAGTGGCGCAGTTTCCTGGAGGCGACGAGGAGCACGAGCAGAAGCTTCTAAGGCATAGAGTAGCGCGCGTGTGTCGTGCAACACTATGCTGATGAAATACATAGGGTGCTCGACCAAAGTGGGGGCGCCGACAGCGTTCAGCCCCTCGTGAGGCATGGGGTCCTTAGGAGCCCCACCCTCTGCCGGGGTGACCGATGCCACAGGAGCGCCGCCCTGAGGTGGCGATGTTGGGGCCGAACGCGGTGTACTGCGCCGCGCACCTGCGCCCACGCGCTCTTCCCGGACCGCCACAAGTGCTGCGCTCACCGAGTGGGGTGTGGCAGCCAGGTAAAGCACCAAGGGCTCAAGGGGTCGAGGTGCCACCATCACCGGAGGGCTGGTGAGATATCTCTTGAGGTCTTGGAAGGCCTCCTCAGCCTCTGAAGTCCATTCGAACGGGTCCTTCTTCTTCATCAGCTTCAAAAATGGGAGGGCGCGCTCTCTGAGCTTGGAAATAAAACGCCCCAGCGAGGTCACGCAGCCCGCGAGCTTCTGCATTTCCTTGAGGGTCTGCGGCGGGCTCATCCTCTTTATCACCTCGATCTTCTCTGGGTTAGCCTCGATCCCTCTGTGCGACACCAAGAAACCCAACAACTTGCCAGACGGAACGCCGAAGACACACTTCTCCGGGTTGAGGCACAGGTTTACTGCGCGTAAGTTGGAAAATGTTTCTTCCAGATCTTTGATGAGGGTTTTTACTTCCCGCGACTTGACCACTATGTCATCGAAGTACGCCTCGGCGTTCCTCCTGAGCTGCTTGCCCAAGGAGATGTGGATCAACCACTGGAAAGTCACGCCGGCGTTGCGCAAACCGAACGGCATGCAGGTGTAATAGTACACCCCGCATGGGGAGAGGAAGGCCGTGTTCTCGACGTCGTGCACCACCTTCTTGATCTGGTGGTAGCCCGAGAAATCATACAGAAAACACAACAGGTCGCATTCAGCGATGGAGTCAACGATCTGGTTGATGCGCGGAAGAGGGAAAGGGTCTCGAGGGCAAGCTTTGTTGAGGCTCGTGAAGTTGATGCACATGCGCTCCTTTCGCCACTTCTTGGGGACGATGACGTGGTTGGCCAGCCAATCCGGGTGCCGTACTTCCCGGATGACGCTAGCCTCTTGTAGCTTGCTGACCTCCTGTACGATGAACGATTGCTTCTCCGGGGCTTGCCACCGTGCCTTTTGCTTCACCCGGCGCTCGCCGGGGCACACCATCAAGTGGTGCTTAGTTACGTCCCGCGGGACGCCAACTAGGTCTGTCGCCTTCCATGCAAACACATCCTTGTTCGCGCGGAGGAAATTGACCGACGCTTCTTCCTAGTCCGGTGGGAGCCCAGCACCTATGATGAAGGTGAGGCTTGAGTCCCCATCGTCGACCCGCACCTGCTTCATCTCGGCCCGGTCTTGAGAGAACAGAGGCTTCTTCTTCGCGGGCACGGTCTCCGGGACCTCCGGAGCGCTCTCCGCCTCTGGTCACACGGCCGCCGCGGCCTTGAAAGCGAGCTTGACGGCCAGGAGGGCATCCTTGGTGTCTCCCACCACAGTAAGAACGCCGCTGCTCCTCGGCATCTTGATGATGTTGTAGCCGGGGTGCATTGCCGCCATGAACTTGGCGAGGCGGGTTACCCGAGGATGGCATTGTATGGGAGCCTGATTCGGGCGATGTCGAAGTCGATGAGCTTGGTGCGGTAGTTACTACGTGTGCCTAATGTGACGGGAGGCGAATCTGCCCCAGGGGGAGACGGAGCCGCCGAGCACCCCTGAAAAGGGCCTGGTGGGGAGGAGCCGATCGTACGGCACCTGAAGCAGGTCGAAGGCCCCCACGAAGAGGATGTTGAGGCCAGCGCCGCCATTGATGAGGGTTCGGGTGACTGCGATGCCGCCGACGGCGGGTGTGCACAACAAGGGAAGCGTGCCCGCGCCGACTGTAGTCCTGGGATGATCCCTGGAGTCAAAGGTGATGTCGGTCTCAGGCGCCAACCGGCCTGCAGGAGCCCCCTACTATGGCCGCAAGGTTGCCCGAACCTGGGTAAACTATCGTGATCATCTTCTTCCTTGTTCCTCGAGCTAGGCCATAGGGCGACGAGCTGGTTCGCTATATAGGTTGAGTTCTTCGCACACGCCCTAGAGTTTGAACCTTTCTTGGGTCTGTGGAGCCCTGAATCCGACATTTGGCGCACCAGGTAGGGGTGTGTCGAAGCTCTGCTTCCCCATCGGCTACACTCCGCACGCCCTGTGTGGTTCCCATGGTAGGTGCCGCCCCACCCGCCGAGCCGCCGAGCGCACTCGGAGACATCGCAAGCCACCGGGCCTTTTCCCCCGCCCTGCGGCAGGTGCGGTGGCCGCCGAAGTTCAGGCCGGCGCTGCCTCCACGGTACGACGGCACGGGGAATCCCGTAGAGTTCCTTCGCCTCTACGAGCTGAGCATCGAGGCGGCGAACGGCAACAACAAGGCCATGGTGAACTGGCTCCCCATGGCTCTCATGGGCGTGCCGCGCTCCTGGATCCTTAGCCTACCAGAGTCTTCGGTGGCATCCTGGGAGGAGCTGCGCAATCAGTTAATCACACGATTCGTGGCACCGGCGCCCCACGCTGTTGCGGCCATTCTCAGTGGGTCACAGACGTTGGCCTCAAGCCGCCACGTCAAGCAGCGTCGTGGTCACCAGAACCCTCAAGACTACGGTCAGTGCCAGCGTGCTCCCCTTGCTGTGCACGCCCACCATCAGAAGTGTCGTGGTCAGCAGAACCCTCATCGACGGCGGCACAGGCCTCAACGTCCTCTCCGTGGAAGCCTTCGACCTACTCCAGGTGCCTTACGACCGGCTCTCCCCCACCAGACCCTTCTGAGGGGTGCTCGACGACTCCATCGTTCCCCTGGGGCAGATTCGCCTCCCCGTCACCTTCGGCATGCACTGCAACTACCGTACCGAGCTTATCGACTTCGACGTCGCCCGCATCGGCCTCCCGTACAATGCCATCCTTGGGTATCCAGCCCTGGCCAAGTTCATGGCGGCAACGCACCCTGGCTACAACGTCATCAAGATGCCTGGGAGCAGCGGCATCCTTATTGTGGTGGGAGATGCCAAGGATGCACTCCTAGCCCTCAAGATCGCTTTCAAGGCCGCGGCGGCTGTGCGGCCAGACACGGAGGGCGCTCCGGACATCCCAGAGGCCGCGCCTGCGAAGAAGAAGCAGTTGTTCTCTCAGTACTGGGCCGAGACGAAGCAAGTGCAAGTCAACGATGGGGGCTCAGGCCCCACCTTCACCATCGGCACCGACCTCCCCCAGACCAAGAAGAGGCACTGGTCGGTTTCGTCCATGCGAACAAAGATGTATTTGCATGGGAGGCAACGGGCCTGGTTGGCGTCTCACGAGACGTGATTGAGCACCATTTTATGCTGTGTCCTGGCGCGCGCCTGATGAATCAAAAGGCGTGGCGGCATGCCCCGGAGAAGCAATCGTTCATCGTCCAGGAGGTTCACAAGCTGCAAGAAGCCGACGTCATCCGGGAAGTACAGCACCCAGATTGGTTGGCCAACCCGGTCATCGTTCCCAAAAAGGGGAAAGGAGCGCATGTGCGTCGACTTCACGAGCCTCAACAAAGCTTGCCCTCAGGACTCTTTCCCTCTTTCGCGCATTGACCAAATCACTGACTCCACCGCCGTGTGCGACTTGCTGTGCTTCCTGGACGCTTTCTCGGGCTACCACCAGATCAAGATGGCGGTGCAGGACGTCGAGAAAACGGCCTTCCTTTCCCCGTGCGGGGTGTACTGCTACACCTGCATGCCGTTCGGACTGTGCAATGCCGGCGCGACCTTCCAGCGATTGATGCACATCGCCCTGGGTAGGCAGCTCAGGAGGAATGCCAAGGCGTACATCGATGACATAGTGGTCAAGTCGCGGGAAGCAACAACCCTTGTCGAAGATCTGGAGGAAACGTTCACCAACCTAAGCAAGGTAAACCTGTGGGTCAATCCGGAGAAGTGCGTGTTCGACGTCCCGTCTGACAAGCTGCTGAGTTTCCTGGTGTCGCACAGAGGGATCGAGGCTAACCCAGAGAAGATCAAGGCAATAGAAAGAATGAGCCCACCGCAGACCCTCAAGGAAATGCAGAACCTCGCGGGCTGCATGACTTTGTTGGGACGCTTCATCTCCAAGCTCGGAGAGCGCGCCCTCCCGTTTTTCAAGCTGATGAAGAAGAAGAGCCCGGGCCCGTTCGAATGGACTCCGGAGGCTGAGGCGGCCTTTTGATACCAGAAGAGGTATCTCACCAGCCATCCGGTGATGGTGGTGCCTCGACCTCTTGAGCCCCTGTTACTTTACCTGGCTGCCACACCCCACTCGGCTAGCGTGGCACTCGTGGCAGTCCGGGAAGAACGCGCGGGCGTAGGTGCGCGGTGCAGCGCCCCGTCTGCAGCCGCGCCATCGCCACCTCAAGATGGCGCTCCTGAGGCCTCGGCTACCCCACCAGACGGTGAGGCTCCTGAGGCCGTCACGCCTCAGGCAGGGCCGGATGCCTTCGACACCTCTTCCCTCGTCGAGCATCCCGTGTACTTCGTCAGCACAGTGCTGCGTGACGCGCGTGCGCTACCCCATGCCATAGAAGCTCCTGCTCGTGCTCCTTGTCGCCTCCAGGAAACTACGACACTACTTCCAAGGCCATCCCATCAAGGTCATCTCCGCGTACCACCTGGAGAAGGTGCTCCGCTGCCCCAATGCCGCGGGGAGGGTTGCTGAGTGGAACATAGAGCTGCAGGCGTTCCAGCTCGAGTTCAGCACCACCAGGGTCATCAAGGGCGCGGCCCTCACTGACTTTGGGGCGGAATGGACTGACGCCCTTGATCGAGTGGTGGATGGAGACCGCTCCCTCACGCCCGGAGATGAGGCACCCGACGGCTGGGTCATGTACTTCGACGGCGCGTTTGCACGCCAGGGCGCGGGGGCTGGAGCCGTACTCATCTCGCCTACCCAGGACAAGCTCTACTACGCCGTGCAGCTCTACTTCCAGCATGGCGAGAAGGTCTCCAACAACATCCCAGAATACGAGAGCCTGATCGCCAACCTCAGGGCTACGGCGGACCTAGGGGTCAAGTGTCTCACCATCAAGGGCGATTCTCAGCTCCTTGTCAACTTCTCCAACAAGGAGTACAAGCCCAAGGACGAGCACATGGAGGCATACCTGGAAGAGGTACGCAAAATTGAAAAGTGATTCTTGGGTTTGGAGTTGTAGCATGTCCCGTGTGGCACGAACAAGGAGGCGGATGACATGGCCAAGAGAGCGTCCCGACGCGAGCCCCAGAAGCCTGGCGTCTTCGAGGAATGGCTCTCCAAGCCATCGACGGCACCCTCCATTGTGGGCCCGGCGCTGCTCTGAGAGGAACTGCCCATGGCCCCCTCTTTGGGCGCTCCAGCCTGCGGTCCGACCACCGAAGCCTGCCTGCTTCTGGCGCTTGAACCTCAGGAGGGGTGCTGGACCGAGGAGTTCAAGGCGTACTTGCTCCAAAGCACCATGCCGGAGAAGGAGGAAGACGCATAACGTGTGGCCCGTCAGGCCACTGCTTACTGCTTGCAGGATGGCGAGCTCTACCGAAGGAGCAAGGATGCAAGCTGTTGAATGACATCCACGGCGGGGATTGTGGGCATCACTCTTCGTCATGCACCCTCATGGGCAAGGCGTTCCAGAGTGGTTTCTACTGGCCCACGGCGCTCAATCATGCCACTGAGCTGGTGAGATCCTATGAGGCATGTCAATTCCATGCTAAGCAGATCCACCAGCCCACTCAGGGCCTCCAGACCATTCCGCTCTCATGGCCATTCGCGGTGTGGGGGGTGGATATTCTGGGCCCGTTGCCCCGAGCGACTGGGGGCTACCGCTACCTCTACGTCGCCATCGACAAGTTCACCAAGTGAGCGGAGGTGGAGCCCGTGCGCACCATCCCAGCGGCTTGGCCGTCAAGTTCATCAAGGGCCTCGTGAGCCGCTTTGGGGTCCCCAACCGTATCATCACTAACAATGGCTCTCAGTTCACGAGCAACCTCTTCAAAATATATTGTGCTAACCTTGGAACACAGATATGCTATGCTTCGGTGGCGCTCCCGCGGAACGACGGCCAAGCCGAACGCGCCAACGCTGAGGTCCTGAGTGGCCTCAAGGCGAGGAGCTTCAAGAAACAACTCGAGGCCTGCGGCAGGGGTTGGCTCGATTAGCTTCAGTCTATGCTGTGGTCCATCCACACCACCACGACTAAGCCCACCGGCGAGACCCCGTTCTTCCTCGTCTATTGGGCTGAGGTGGTCCTCCCTCATGAGGGCAAACATCACTCCCCGCGGGTCTTGGCATTTGATGAGGCACGCCAGGACGCCTCGCGGGGGATGCACCTCGTGCTTGGGGAGGAGGGCCGCCGCCAAGCCTCGCTCCGTGCCGCGAGGTACCAGTAGGCGCTGTGGCGGTATCACTGCCGTAGCGTCCGCTCCAGGACCCTCGAGGTGGGTGACCTTGTCCTAAGATGGGTGCTCTCCAGGGAGGGGCTTCACAAGCTCTCGCCTATGTGGGAGGGCCTGGTCAGGATCGCCCGTGTCTCCAGGCCTGGCGCTGCGCGCCTGGAGACACAGGACAGGGTCCCCATCCAAAATGCCTGGAACATCCAGCACCTCCAGAAGTTCTATCCGTGACCAACAAGCTCCATGCGCCTCTCAAGTCTCCGCCCGTGACACTCTCACGTAATAATGAGTGGGGTTGTACAAGCACTGGAGTCTCCTGAGTGCCGCCCCTGGGCGTCATGGGGGCTCCCACCCACGTCCTAGTGGAAGCCCCATGCTCCGCGCTGGCGGGAAGACCAGAAGACTAGTATAGGTGCCGGACGCGGCTGTTCTTTTTGCTTGCTTTCTGTAGCTTATTTGCCACTTCTTGGAATGAAATTTGAAGTTCTCGTGTCCTTATTTGAAAGGGTTGGGAATTTTTTCTCCTTGTAGCATTCGCTCTTTCACGTCTCGTTTTAGGGAGAGTGATAGTTGCCCGTCGCCCTTCCTCGGGCGTCTTGCACGTGGGGGCTGGCCACGGTGTGTACGCTTGGGCTCGCCTACGAACACACCTCGCCAAAGCCTTGGTGTCCTGGCCTATGGCATCTTAATCCTCGCGTGACACCCTCAAATGAGCCAACGGGCACGCACGCCCCCCTGCGTCCGTGCCTCCGGGCATCATGACACAGCGTACCAACGGCCCTCTCTCGGGGGCTCGCGCGGGGCACGGCACCTCGAGAGGTCCCCTAACCCTGCAGCCATTGGATGCCTCCCGAGGCCTGAGGACCTTCGGATCCTCAAGAAGGAAACCCCTGGTAGGACCTCTCTGGAACAAGGAGCGCGCAGTAGGTACGAGCTCTAGGGAAGCACGCTCCCGCGGCATGGGAATCTACTGCAAGCACACTAAGCTAAGTCATCCCAATCACGATCAGCAAGAACCCGTCAATTAGCAGCAACACGGATGTTAGGACGCAAGCGCCACGGTTCATTACGTGCCCCGGCAGGGCTTTCTACCTTTTTTTGATGCAGGAAAAAGAAAGAAGCAAAAGCGGCCGTGCGACCACCACGGCTCACGAGACTCGGCTCCAGCAACACCCGCGCTCAGTCGGAGTCCTCCTCCTACTTCACTGGGGTGTAGCGGCGAGGCAGCTCGTCGCCCTCCCCAGTCCGAGCTCGGTGGTGCGGTGGCTCATCATAGTCGCCGTCGCTCGTGCTCTTTGTCGGTGTTCTGGGAACCGGGGTACCCAGACTTGCCTGCTTGCGGCCCACAGCGTGGCTTCATCAGCGGCCTGGTACGACCCTTCTCCAGCATCAACAACACAAGACCCTCGCGAGGGGTCAAGCCTCGCGAGGCAGACGATGCCAAGACCTCCGGAGGGAGCGGCTTCCCCAGGACGGCTCCTGAGAAGCAGAGATTTCCATGCAAGCCCCACCTTGTGAGGTTCAGGTGACGCAAGCCATGACAACCAAGGCCAGGCGGGCGCCAGCAGGCGTAGTACAGTAGGTTTCCTCTTCGGTGCTAAGGAAGCAATCGCAGATGTAGAGTCCCAAGGAATCAGCCAAAGGTTTCCATTCCCGTGCTACAAGACCAGGACGGCAGGACGGAGGTCATCGCCGAGCCCACCACGACGTCAGGACTAGAAGCTTTGCAGGTGAAGACCACCTTTCGTCAGGATAAGATGTACTACTTGTCTCCCTTCAAACTTGGCCTTTGTGGGATCCCTTCCCGCCTTCATTTTGGGGGAAGAGGACCGAGGCCACTATAAATATAGCTAGGCCACCACCATAGAAGGGGGGAACGGGATCATCTCACTAGCTCACACCAGCACAAGAACACTCCTCCTGAGGTTGTTCTCCCTCTGTACTAGTTCATCCTCAGCCCACATCGAGGCCAATCCACCACAAAGCAGGAGTAGGGTTTTAAACTGCAAGGTGGCCCGAACCTGGGTAAACTATTGAGTCCGTTTCCTTTCCTGTTCATCGAGCTAGGCGGTGAGATCGACGAGACCACAGGCTGGGGAGATTGAGTTCTTCGCACGCACCCCAGAGTTCAAACCTTTCTTGGGTCTGCGGAGCCCTGAATCCGACATTTGGTGCGCCAGGTAGGGGTGCGTCGGAGCCTCTCTTCCGCTGACCGATTCGCCGCCGTCCCACCGTTCCCATGCTGATACTCATCGAGTTCGCGCTGAGCGCCGGGCTGCTCTCGCCGCTCGTGTCGCCCAGACTGCGCCTGCGGGCAACGGCGCCCCCCGCCGTTCCCCGTCGCCTGTGGCAAACGCTGCCACTGGCCCCGCTGCCCACGAGCAGTAGGCTTTGTCACTGGATCCCTCTGTACGGCGCGACGGGCGCACCACCACCCCATCGCTGACTCCGGCGGCTGCTTCGTCCTCCCATGCCCGTCGCGGCCCGGTGAACATGCAGGCCGCGTTGCACATGGCGCGTGAGCTTCTGCGCTATCGCCCGACCAACGACCTCTACGAAGACTGGCTGGACCGCATCGCCGAGCTCGTCAGCGCCGCTAGAGAGACCCCTGCTCCTTCTCGCTCGCTGCCTCCCTAGCCACCTCTTGCGGGCGACGTGGCCCACGGTGCGCCTCGTCCACCTCCCAGGCAAGAAGTCGCCCTCGAGCCAAGGCGTGAGGCTCCTCAGCGCGACTTGCCGCGCAGGGCATCGGCGCGCGATGAAGAAAGCAGCCAAGTGGTGCAGCATCCCCAAGGAGAGGCGCGCGCGCTCCCAGCGCCGCCACGTCAAGACCGCGTGCTGCCTGAGGTGGCGGTGCGCAAGCACCAAGTCCAGGCTCCCCCTCTGCGGCGGGCTGCCGTGGGCACGGCGGGCTGCTGTGCGTTCACCCCGGAGCTGCGTGGCGTCGTCTGGCCAGGGAAGTTCAAGCCAGACCTACCTCCATGCTACGACGGCACCCCCGACCCTGCAGAGTTCCTCCAGCTCTATGAGTTGAGCATCAAGGCGGCTAACGGCGACGAGAAGGTCATGGCGAACTGGTTTCCCATGGCCCTCAAGGACGGTGCGCGCACATGGCTCCTGAACCTCCCCGCTGGATCGATCTCCTCATAGGATGAGATGCGGGAGCGCTTCATCGCCAACTTCCAGGGCACTCGAGACAGGGCGACTTGCGGCGCGTCAGGCAACAGCCTGGGGAGACCTTGCACAAATACATCCAGCGCTTCACCAATGTTCTCCTCAAGATTCCCAAGGTGACGGACGAGGCCATCATTTCCGCGTTCACTGATGGCGTCCGGGATGTCAAGATGAAGGAAGAGTTTGCCATGCACGAAGACCTGTGCTCGGCTCTGGAAATGTTTAACATGGCAGCCAGATGCGCGAGGGCCAAGGAAGGTTGCCTCAACCTCCTCGAGCTCCTAGAAGCCGACCCAGAAGACAAGAAGGCCAAGGCCAAGGATGTAAAGTGCAATGGGCCAGCTGTGCTCGCGGCTGAACCTGAGATGAAGTGCGGCTGCGACTACCCGGAGTCCTCCAAGGGCAGCCGTCCGTTCTGCGTCTTCCCCAATGTGCACAGGCACAACACCAACCACTGCCAAGAGCTCAGGGCCAACTGGGACGGGCGCCTTGGCCGCCGCCCTGAGCACAATGACTGCGGCTACGGCCATGGAGGAGGCCGAGGTGGCGGACGCTGGGACAACCGCGACCCCTGCTAGGGCTGGCGCATCCAGCCCCGCGAGGATCGCTGGCAGGGCCAGCCTCGCGATGGCCCCTGGAGGGATTAGCCTCGTGAGGACCGCCCTCAGGGCAACGCTGGCCTTCCTCCGCTGCTGCCGCCGCCAAGGAGGAATGATGACCACCACCAAGATGATGGGGCTGGGGGCTTCCAAGAGCCTCGTGCCGTGGCTTGCATCCTGGGCGGCGCTCAATCTCCCGCCTCTCACCGCATCTTCAAGCAGTTCGCTCGTGAGGTGAACGCGGCCCTCCCCAAGCTCGAGGCGACGCGTCCGCTTAGGTGGTCCAAGTACGCCATCACCTTCGACCCTACTGACCAGCTCAAGTGCGCGGCCGCTGCCGGCGTGCTCCCAATGCTCTGCTCACCTACCATCAGCAATGTCCTTGTCACCAAGACACTCATCGATGAATGTGCGGGACTCAATGTCCTGTCCATCAAGACGTTCGACAGACTCCAGGTGCCGTACGACTAGCTTCAGCCTACCAAGCCCTTCTCAGGAGTGACCGACGGCTCCACCACCCCGATAGGGCAGATCCGCCTCCCTGTCACCTTCGGAAAGCGCGACAACTACTGCACTGAGCTCACCGACTTCGATGCCACCCACATCCGCCTCCCGTACAATGCCATCCTCGGGTATCCAGCCCTGGCCAAGTTCATGGCCACCACTCACCACAGCTACAATGTCCTCAAGATGCCAGGGAGTGGCGGCATCATCACGGTCGCCTGCAACGAGAAGGATGCGGTGTGCTCCCTCGAGCATGCCTACCAGGCTGCAGTGGTCGAGAACCCAGACGATGAGGGCGCTGCCTACCCTCCCGAGGCCGTTCGCAAGAAGAAGAAGCAGCTGCTCCGCTCGGGACCCCTGGAGGATGGGGCGCCCTACGACCGTGCCTCAGGACCTGTGCCCACTGAAGGGGTGCCTTCCCCTCTTGCATAGGAAGGTGCGCCCGTTGCCCCTCTTAGGCTGGGCTCGAGGGCTCTCCTCTGGAGGGCCTCAGACCTGGCCAGCATCACGAGGGAGGCGTTCGGGCACCATGCTGAGGCGTGCTTCAACGCACGTTTCCGCGAGAAGAGCGCAGGGCGCGAGGCGCCAGGCGCCCAGGAGTTCATCACCAAGGCGATCGAGGATCTTCAGGAGGCGAGGGCCATGCGAGGCGAGCGTCGCCCCGCACCACTAGGCGCAGCTCCCTCACCTGACGAGGGCAGCGGGCTACGCATCTGCATCAACATCCTAGGGCTCAACCGGGCCGCGTCTCAGGAGCTCTACGGGGCGTCCCACGTTGGGCGGTGTGAGGGCCCCCCTCACAGCTACGTTCGCATGCCTTTCGGTTTGCTGAACCAGGCTGCCACGCACCAGTGCCACATGCGGAGTGTCCTGGCGGCTCATGAGGCCAGGCACCAGGCGATCCTGTCGGAGGAGGCGCCGGACCCTCGCGGGCCCCACGGGCCCCCGGTGCCTCACGAGGCTCAGGACCTGGACGGCTCGTGAGGAACGACTTCTGCGGCTCGCGTCTTTAGCTACTCCAACACTTCTTCAGCAACGGTGCGAGGTGACATTTTTCAGTTTGTTCAGTTGGTGGCGCCCCTAGGGCTGCATTATCCCCAAGCCATGTGGGTCCGTCCCTATGGCATGTATCATTCTTTGCATCTATCAGAGCTGGCCTTACCTCTTCATGAGTTGCTTTATGATTATCATCTGTCTGTCCGGTGCTTCGTCGACATGAACGTCGTGCGCCCTTGCGAACCCGCCCACGACCGCCTCATGATTAAGGACTGGCACGGCGTCTATGCTTGGGTCCGTCCCTGCAGCGTCGCTAAATCCAAGTGGCTAAGCTCTGGATCGCGGGCCAGCTCCCGTGCACGTCACCTCCCATGGTCCTTGGTGCCTTGTTCTCTCATGAGCTAATCAGGAGCGGATAAGTTAGGGCATGCGACCCGGTGCCTCGCTGCTGCGGGAGCTGCGCGCCGGTTGTCTTTCTTCAGGACCTTCGCATGAGAAGACTGGGCACATCATCTATGCTTGGGTCCGTCCCTGCAGTGTCGACAAACCCAACGGCTGATCTCTGTCTGGCGGGCCAGCCCCGTACACGTCACCTCCTGGGGTCGTTAGTGTTTGGTCTTCTCATGCGATATCCTAAGGAGATTCACTCGGCGTAGGCTACCTAACCATCTCGCAAGACCCTTGCAAGTGCTCCAAACCAAATTCAGGCGCAACGGCCTAGAGGTAGGGCCTCGTGAGTCCCGCGCTGGCTCACGAGTGCCCACATACACCTCGTCTAGTCCTGCCGTGCAAGCCATGTGCCAGGACGGGGCTGTACATGCCCCGGAGTCTCCCCTCAGAGGGGGCTCCCACCCACGAACCAGTGGAAACCCCATGCTCCGCACTGCCGGACCACACGGTCGAGGAGCGGCTATGCCCGTGCAATAGCGGAACCACCATGCTCCGCGCTGGTGAATAAACAACTGAGGGCAACCTAGCAGCTGAAGTAACCTTACGAGAGCCACCAGGCTCGCTGCTCAGCCTCACCGCGCTGCTTTCCCTCGGGAAGGTAGCGTGAGGGGGCTGGGCACGGGGGCTACGCTCAGGCCACACCTGGCGTACGCCACCTCACCAGGTCCCTCGGACCTGGTCTTCTCGTGTCCCTCCCGAGCGAAAGCCCGGTGAGGAAAGGTATGGAGAGCTGTTCGTACGTCAAGGGGGACCCCTGAGCATTGCGACTCAGGGGCCTCACTGGTCACGTAGCCCCTCACCCCTTGGTCTCGTCCTGGTGATCCGGACGACCCAACGGCGGCTGAGGTATGCGCGGGGTCGGGCTTTGCCGACGTAGAACGCTAAAACTTACACTCGCATCTCCTTCCTGAGGGTTGTTCGTACGTCAAGGGGGACTGCTGAGCATCGCGACTCAGGGGCCTCACTGGTCATGTAGCCCCTCACCCCTTTGTCTCATCCTGGTGATCCGGATGACCCAACGGCAACTGAGGTATGCGCGGGGCCGGGCCCTGCTGACGCAGAACACTAAGGCAAACGGAAAGGAAATCATGAAATCCTAGAAAATTATTACAAAACATATTGTCTCCTAAAAACTTAAAGCAGAAGTTCTCATGCCTCCACGAGGCATGGTGAATATTGCAAGGATGAAACAGGAGGAAACGCCGCCTTAGAACCTCCTCTTCAGCCTTGGATGCTACTGTCGCTTGCATGGGGAGGCCCGTCGTCGACAACATCGCCGTCGTCTTCACCATTGGCTCCGTCCGTCACAGTCACGGGGTCGACACAAAGGAACTTCTGGAGCAGGGCCTCCACCTGCTTCCCCACGGCTTCAGCAGCAACATCTTGGAATTCATGGGCCACGGGTTCAAGCAGTTCGCCAAGATCGAAGCTCGGGTCCCGGAGGTGGAGGTGGCTGAAGATGCGTGTCGCGGCCGAGGTGAAAAGCATGTGAGCTTCTGTTCCACCAGGGGGACCACCCCGGCGACGATACCCTCGAGCGCCATGGCAAGCTTGGGGAGCAGCCCGGCAGGGCCCTCCTCCGGACTAGCCAGTGGTCCCTCGTACCCTTCCCCGTAAAGGGACTGCAGGGCTGCGCGGGACCTCTGCTCAAGGGAGACGAAGGCGTCACGCCCCGCCGTGGCTGCCTTCTCAGCCGTGGCAAGGAGTTTCTCCTTGGCCTCCAGCCGAGCCTACTCCTCGAAGATGAACTTGGCGTGGGATGCCTGGGCCGCCTCCGTCTCCTCCTTCAGCATCCCCAGGCGGCGGCGCTCCGCGGCTTGTTCCTGGGCCGCTTGCTCCAGCTCGGCATCTTGGTTGGCGAGCGCAGCTTCCCGGGCCTTGAGATCCTCCTCCTGCTCTCCAAGCTGGCGGGCGCAGGTGGCCTGCTCATCACGAACGGCCTTCAGCTCGGCCTCCACCATGCGGTAGTGCTCCTTGGCAGACGCGACGTCGGTCAGCGCTGTGTCGTGACTGGTGTGGCCTCGCCGGCCTCCTTCCTTCCCTCCACAACGATAGCCTCGGCCTGGCCCCAGGCCGCCCTGAAGGAGAAGTTGGCCTGGAGCCACCCCGAGATCAGCCCCAGACGCCCCATGACCGCACGCCGGTCGGTGCCTTGAAGATCGGTCTGGAGCTGCCCCAGCGCGGTGAAGGCCTCCTCCAAAGAGCTGGGTATGACGGAGGTGTCATGGTCCGCGAGCGTGAGGACTCGAGGAGGAGGCGGCACCGGCGTCGGGACTAGCGCCACTACAGCAGCAAGGGCGACAGGGGGCTCCAGAGCCCTCAAACCCCCAGCAGGCGTGCTGGAGGTAGGCACCTTCGGAGTCGGCTTGGCTACGGAGGCGGTCCCCTCCTGAGGCTCATCCACCAAGCCTCGGGAGGCTCACTGCATCACAGGCACACACGGGGCGGCCTCTTCTGCATGCGCCGGGGTCGCCGCGGCCACGGCGGGTCGCGCGGCCTCGGGGGCTTTGGCCTCTTCCTTCCTCTTCTTCACCACCGGCGTCAGCCTGGCCACCAGGAGGAGTGGATCGTGAGCATGACGTCGAGGATGGGAAGCAAAAAGCAAGGTAAAATACATACTCCTCGTCGGCAACATATGCCCTCCTCTTGGTCAGGAGCGCAGCTCTAGCCGAGCGTGAGAATGCTTGGCGTCCACGAAGATCCACTTGCGCCGGAAGTCGTCCACCTTCTTCCCGGCCCTCGAGATCGCGTTGCTACCATGGGACACAATGAAGCAGACGCACCCGGAGCACTGGTCCGTGCTACGCATCCGAGGGTAGAAGAAGTGCCGGAGCAGCGCAACAGAGGGCGCCACCCCCACGAACGCCTCGTAGTAGAAGGCGAAGATCGACAGGAGGAGGATGGAGTTGGGATGAGGATGAAGGGCGTGGATCTGGTAATGGTTGCAGACAGCAAAGAAGAAACTGGAGAAGGGGGGACGAGCCCAGCAAAGACGCTGTGCAGGAAGAAGGGGTAGAAGGTTTCCCCCAAGGTTTCCTGCTTGGCGGAGCCAACCCGGAGCACTGTCTCCCTCCCCTCATTATCGTTGCTCACCGTCAGTGGGAGCACGGCGGTGAGGTGCTCCTCCTCGGTGATGGTGGGCACACTAAGGGCTGGCTCGAGCGAGGCCGGATGCGCGGGAGAAGCGGCGGGCTTCACCTTCTTAGTCGCCATTGGTGGCAAGTTCGGGGAAAGGTCGGCAGATCTGGAGGCGCTCTGAGCAGGGAGAGAAGGAGATCTGAAGCAAGGCGAAGGGAAGGTAATGAAGGCTCAGCGGCAGGCGCCAGCATTTTTGTCAGCCCAGGATGGTTGCCGAGGCAGTGTGGGGAAGCGGAGACGCCCACGTCCCATCAAGCGCCACGCGTCGACCGGGTCCACAGGCAGTTAGGGCCCGCAACGCTTCGCCCTTGCCCTTTGGCTTTGCCTCGAAGCCAAGTCCAAGAGCGCCTTGGTCCCAGGGGCTACTGTCGGCGTTCTGGGAACCGGGGTACCCAGACTTGCCTGCCTACGGCCCACAACGTGGCTTCATCAGCAGCCTGGTATGGCCCTTCTCCAGCATGAACAACACAAGACCCTCGCGAGGGGTCAAGCCTCGCAAGGTGGATGACGCCAAGACCTCTAGAGGGAGCTGCTTCCCCAGGCCGGCTTTTGAGGAGCGGAGATTTCCATGCAAGCCCCACCTCTTGAGGTTCAGGTGACGCAAGCCATGACGACCAAGGCCAGGCGGGCGCTAGCAGGCGTAGTACAGCAGGTTTCCTCTTCGGTGCTAAGGAAGCAAGCGTAGACGCAGAGTCCAAAGGAATTAGCCAAAGGTTTCCATTCCCATGCTACAAGACCAGGACGGCAGGACAGAGGTCATCGCCGAGCCACCACGACGTCACGACCAGAAGCTTTGCAGGCGAAGACCACCTTTCGTCAGGATATGATGTACTACTTGTCTCCCTTCAAACTTGGCTGTTGTGGGATCCCTTCCTGCCTTCATTTTGGGGGAAGAGGACCGAGGCCACTATAAATATAGCTAGGCCACCACCATAGAAGGGGGGGAATGGGATCATCCTCACCAGCTCACACCAGCACAAGAACACTCCTCCTGAGGTTGTTCTCCCTCTATACAAGTTCATCCTCAGCCCACCTCAAGGCCAATCCACCACAAAGTAGGAGTAGGGTTTTACACCGCAAGGTGGCCCGAACCTGGGTAAACTGCTGAGTCCCTTTCCTTTCCTGTTCATCGAGCTAGGCGGTGAGATCGACGAGTCAGCAGGCTGGGGAGATTGAGTTCTTCGCACACACCCCAGAGTTTGAACCTTTCTTGGGTCTGCGGAGCCCTGAATCTGACACTCTCCCCAGAGGAGGAGCTGCCGCTACTGGAGGCATCGTGACCATCGCCAAGGGCAAGTTCACCGCCAGAGATGCTACCGCCCCTCCGACCGTCGTTGTCGGAGGGGTGGATGTCGTCATCATCACTGTCACTCTCCGGGCAGCACCCCAGGTGCCTGCCGTCCTCCCTGAAGACCCTAACGTAGAGGGTCGCAGCGCTGTCATGCCTGAAGTGGAGGGTACACCTCCCCTGCAGGACGCGTGCGCGAGCGAACGGCTGCCACCCGCGGTTCAGGAACACATTGCCGGTTAGGGCGACCTCGACCTCCACCCACGAGGCCCTGCTGCAGCAGCCATCGGCCTGCATCCAGAGGCCGCCAGGTCTCCCGGCAGGCAGCGCGCCCGCGAAGAAGCGTGGGAGCTGGAATCGGACGCCCGCGGGCCTCTCCGCCCACACCACGAACTCCGAGGGTGTATCGGCCAAATGGGATCGCGGGCGCGGTGGCCGAATGGCTGCCACATGCCTCCCTCCTTGGCCGCGGCCACCCCGGCTGCACGAGCACCCTCCATGGGAGGGAGCGCGCCCACGACTGCCAGAGGTGGCTCCAGCCTTCGAAGGGGTGCGCCCACGCCCTCGGGGAGCCACCAATGGAGTCGCGGCGTGCTTGGGCGGCGGTGAGCCTGGTCCCTCCTGCGTGGCTTTTCCCTTCTTCGTGGCCAAGAACCTCCTCACTTGTGCCATGGGTGCTCTGGCAAGACGGCTGTCGAGGTACGACACCTATGGGATCCCGAGAGACCCCTTTACGATTCGGCTGGGGGGAGAGGTACACGCAAAGAGCAGAACCGGTGATCGACGCGGGAAGCTTTTTACCCAGGTTCGGGCCGCTGATCAGCGTAAAACCCTACTCCTGCTTTGTGTTCTTATTGATGTTCTTGAGCCCAACCTTCAAGAGCGCTCGCAATGAACAGTACGTTCAGAGAGCAGCTACGCATGCAGAATAGGCCAGAATCCCTCCCTCCCTGTAGCAGTTGCCTTGGGCCTCCTTTTATATGCTCAAAGGGGTCTCCACAGTGGCAAAATGTACAAACATTGAGGTGTAAAGTGGCTACAGGGTATCATACCTAACCACTGACGGATTAGGACAAACGCATTTAATGCACCGTGAGGTGTCCGTTTAGGTGTCCTCACTTTCTTGGGGATGGAAAAAGGGGCCATCCCATCAGCACCGCTTAAGCTCTCCTCCACTGGCATGCCGCCACGCACCCAGGGAAGGAGCCAGAATGTCAAACTTGTTACTGTGCCGAAGCGGTGGCACAGTGGCACAATCTTGCCAGGCGGCCAGCCTTGCCGGGCGCCAGGGCTTGCCGGGCACCAAGCTTTGTTGGGAACCAAGCCTTGCCGGGCGCCGAGGCTTGCCGGGCACCAAGCTTTGCTGGGAACCAAGCCTTGCCGGGCGCCGAGGCTTGCCGGGCTTCCACGAGCCATCCTGGCAAGGATCTTGCCGGGGAGGCTGGCCTTCGATTTCCAGTTTTGCTTATCTGCTGACCCTCAGATCTTCTGACTTGACGATTTCCTTGATGACTTGAATCGTCCTCGAGCTGATCCCGGCAAGCCTTGCCGCCAGGATGGCTACAACTGCCCGTGCACAAGTACGGGGTACTAGTGGCCCAATACTTAGTACATCGACAATGGCAGGATGAAGAAGAAGGAGCGAGCGGCGAGAAGATGAAGATGAGCTGGTGTTTCCTCCCCCACTCCCATTTATAGGCCAAGGAAGGCTAACCACCGGCCTCTCGCGCCCCAAGCAATGATGGCCTTTTTGCATGCACGAGGTAGTTGTCAAGTCGAGCAGTTGCCAAGGCAGTGTGGGGAAGTGGAGACGCCCACATCCCATCAAGTGCCACGCTTCAGCCTGGTCCACAAGTGATTGGGACCCGCGGCACTTCGCTCTTGCCCTTTGGCTTCGCCTCGAAGCCAAGTCCGAGCGCGCCTCGGGCCCGGGGGCTACTGTCGGCGTTATGGGAACCAGGGTACCCAGACTTGCCTGCCTGCGGCCCATGGCATGGCTTCATCGACGGCCTGGTACGGACCATCTACAAGACTACCAAGACAAGACCCTCGCGAGGCAGATGACGCCAAGACCTCCTGAGGGAGCGGCCTTCCCAGGCTGCCTCCTGAGGAGCGGAGATTCCTATGCAGGTGCCCAAACATCATGAGGTTGCGGTGACGCAAGCCATGACGACCTAGGCCAGGCGGGCGCGAGTGGGCGCAGAGGAGACAGTTTCCTCTTTGGTGCTAAGGAGGAAAGCGCAGGCATGGGTTCCCGAGGACTCAGGCAAAGGTTTCCATTCATGTGCAACGAGACCAAGACCACCATGACGGTAGGACGGATGTCATCACCGAGCCCACCGCAGCGTCATGCTAGAAGCTTTGCAGGCGAAGACCACCTTTCGTCAGGATAAGATGTACTACTTGTCCCCATTCAAATTGGCTGTTGTGGAGTCCCTTCCCACCTACGTTTTGGGAAGAGGACCAAGGCCACTATAAATATAGGCTAGCCACCACCGTAGAGCAGGATGAACCCCCCGGGATCGGATCCTTTCCACCCTCACCAGAGCAGACCTCGCGAGGTTCTTCATCCCTTGTACTTATTCATCCTCGGCCCCTCATGAGGCAAACCCACCACAAAGCAGGAGTAGGGTCTTACACCGGAAGGTGGCCCGAACCTGGGTAAACTGTTGTGTTCATCTTCTTCCTTTTTCCTCGAGCTAGGCCGTAGGGCGACGAGCTGGTTGGCTAGATAGGTTGAGTTCTTCGCACACGCCCCAGAGTCGAAACCTTCTTGGGTCTGCGGAGCCCTGAATTCGGCAGCGTGTGTGAGAGCCAGATAGATCTCGACAGCATAGTTGGCCGGGGGGGTAAGGTTATGTGTGGGAGAGAGAGATAGGGTAATGCTTGTGTGTCACAGGGAGACCTAACTACATAGATAGGAGTCGCGAGAAGGAGATATTGGCGGCGTGCCTATTTTTTTGATGGGATGGGAGAGAGACCAAGAGACATGCATCGTGTGGAGAGGTGTGTGTTCTGAGAGACAGGGAGGCATGGATCTAGATAGTGGGATGGGTGTTCATGTGTATGTTATAGAGAAGGAATTGTCCAGCCGGTAGTCATGTGAAGGCAACCAAACTTTAGATGAGAGTGGGGATAACTATCAATTTGGTGGATTTTGACGTTGATGATCCAACTATATGATACCCAATGATACGAATTGAAAATCGCTAATTAAACCAATCTTCGATGGTCACTGATCTTGTCGTATGCACGATCAAGATGAATAACGAGATCGAGGTCCTGCAAGCAACCGAAGAACCGGCAAGAACTAAGATAATGCAATCTAAATTGCTAATATGAATTAATTCAGGATAATGGTGGGGATCCTGATAGAGGATCTGAACAAGGCGGTAGTCCTACACATCTCGTAGATGCAAATGGTAGCAAAGCTACACATCTATATCTATAGACTATAGTACTATATTTTTTATTTCTATATTTATACCAATATATATATAATACTCCCTCCATTTTTATTTACTCCACACATAGCTTTGACTGTAGTCAAACTTTATAAAGCTTGACCAAGTTCGTAGAAATTTGAACATTTATAGTAACAAATTTACATGATGTGAAAATATATCCTAATATGAATCAAATGATATATATTTGGTGGTGTATATGTTAATATATTTTTCTACAAACTTGTTGAAAGGATACAACGTCTGACTTTAGAGAAACATAATACACTATATTATGTAGTATTATATATTCATTATATTTATATTTATGTGTATTTATTTTATACATTATATTATATTATTTATTTATATTTTTTACTACATAGCGAACCAGTTTTGAACTTTTGAATTGGAATACCAAGGAGTAACGTGAACCATTGATTGAGCCGACCTGATGGTTCAGAACGCTAGGATTCGTAGCTACATTTGCAAGTGGAGAGTACTAACGTTCTCTAGAACCATCAGTGGATTATCAATGTAGGGAAAGTACAACTGCGTACTACGCAGACCTGTGTGCTGCTCTATTCATGCGGGTAGCTGGCCTACTCAGTCTCTCCTGTCACGCAGACAATAGGAGCCTGTTCATCAGCGAAGGTGACATGTAGACTAATCGCGACAACAAGATTTTTTATTTTTAGAGTTTAGAGCTGATTGTAGTGCGAATTTATACCCGAACAATGTAATGATCGAAGTCAGGGCGTGCATTTGCACGTACACGATATAAATTGTTGATTCATGTTGATCATTGGTCTAGGTGGCTAGAATTCGATCCACTATGACCTAGTTGTACCCATACACATTCTTCTCAAACCAGTAGCATGACAGTGTGATCGATCCACACAAAGAAGCTCGCCCCAAGACCTCCAGATGTGCCAGTCGCTTCATGGGTGCTCCCCAGATCATATTATTCATAATACATTGACTGAAAAAAGAGATAAATCACCTAATACAAGATCTTGCCCGTATTTTGTTCCCACCAGTGTTGTGCCGTGCAATTGGAATTCCTACTTACGTGCATTACATACCGGAGTATAGTTGTACTACTAGAGTAGCAGGAGTATAGTGGTAGTTTGATGAGTGATATCACTGGTACAGCGAGCTGCTATACAAAAGATTTCTAACCCCTTTCTGTGATGACATTTTAAACCGTTGCCTTGTGAGTGTGGGTGATAGGGGGTCCTTCTCACACGACCCAGAAACCGTCGGGGATAGGGAGTAGGAATGCATACGTTTTCCAGAACAAAGCATATGTGATGCCAGCATGTATCCCAAATGCTCCATCATTGCTACTCGCTTGTGCTCGCATTACCATCGCAGCCGGAGTTTTGTGGTTTTTACCTTATACCAGGCGTAGTCCAGGAACAGTCCAGGCACATACCAAATTGGCTCTACGTTTACGATGCGTGCCACATCACAAACAGTTCATGATTGTAAAGCGTGTACCATAAGGCGACAATCACACACATTTATTTTTCTCGCACCATTTGCGATATTGTCTAACATCACACACGCTTTGCAAACGGCAACTGTGTGTATGGTTACACACCTTTCCTCTCCGTGAACCGTGTCAGATTATGATGTATATCACACACGCTGTGCTTTATAGACCGCGTGCGCCGTAATGACCTGCAGAGCATAATTTCACCCTAATTTAATTGCTGCTATTTAAAATTGTACCAAATTTGAATTTGAAAGTAGGCTATAGCTTTATTCATATCCATTAGGTTCAAACAACCAATGTATTATTCGATTCACAGGTACATATGTTCAAGAATTACATGAAAAACAGAATTACATAAGCACTAAATAAAGAATGATGAACCAGGGTTGTATACTTGTACTAATAAAGATGGTAAAGAAAGAGGTGAGAGATATTCTGGTTGTGGAATAAGGTGAAGCGGAATGCCCCTATTGTGCTCTCCTCCATGCAGAAGGCATGCACGACTCTAGTACAACCCCTTGTGATGGCCGGTCGCCAATAATGTATTTTGAGAGATAATCTTGAGTAAACTGCTTCGGGAACCACTGCAAAGGAAAAGGATTCAGACATTGTCATCTAACACAACTCATTAGGGGCAGCGAAAAGAAGGATATAGAGTTCTTACTTACCATCCTACAGTTCACTGTTGTCTTGCATAAATTGTAAACAAATAGTTCGATGGACATCTTTTGACCCATTTTAATAAGAATCTTTATCAGTTTCCTCACTTGACGCTCATTCATGAATATCTCAGTGCCCTAAATGCAGAAACGGTCGAAGCGTGGATCTTTGGCAATGACATATGTACCTAAAAGCACCAAGTTAATATTAGAAGCTAAACAACAATTGCACAATGATGTAGTACAATACTCCCTCCATCCCATTATATAAGATCTTATTACATGTATATCTAGACATCATCAGAACATTAAGGTAACACTCTTCCTTGTTCCTATGTAGCCTAGGATCGCACATTTAGTCATTCAGTACAATGCATGTTGCTATGTAGCCTCAGATATATTAAATATGGCACAAGTTAACCTACCGATAAATTGGTTACAGATATATTTAGTGAAATGTCTGATTCGACGATTAATCCCTTATCAGCCCCCAGGCTATATGGTACCAGCTACCGATATCCTGAACAGTGAGTATATATAAGCAATGCAATGAAACTAACCTCGATGGAAAATAGCAGTTGTTCCCAATATTATCTTGTGTGAGTACATCTAAAGGCATGTTAAGCACAATAGGCTAAACATCAACCAAATATATCCATGGTAGACAACATAATATCCAAATGATAGCTTTAGTGTGCAGGTTTAAGCATGCTAGTTAAGCAAAACAAGAAGTGGAAAGGTGTGTTAACTGCAACAAGCATAACATTTAAAAACAAGCAAATAAAGTCATTCAAACTGGTATTGTGCAGGTCTAAAGCACACTAGTTATTGTTAAAAAATGGAAAGGCACGTTAACTGCAACATCCTTAATAGTAACCAAATATCGTAATTCATAGTGGTATTGTTGAAACTGTTATCGATGAAATTGAATTGCACGGCAATAGTTGCACATATAGAGCATTGCATTGTGAATAACTGAAATAAACAAGGCATAAGGCCATCTCTAGCCAATCCCCTAAAAGTTAACGGAGTAAAACCCTTAGTGAGTATGTATATACTCCAGCAATTTTTGGCCGTTTCTAGTCGATCACCTAAACTTAACGTTGTAAACTTCAATTTGATCAAGTTCAAAGAAGGTTCAACCGAAAGTAGCATGCATTCAGACATAAACATAGATAGTTTTGCATAACCAAACATAAAACATAAATTTAAACTAAACTAAACTAAACTACGTTCAGTCGAAGTGGAGGTCATGCCAATCATTCCTCGTCAGGTATGGTGTGCCGCGCCGGGTCCGGGCCGGTGCCGTCGTCGGGGTCATTGGGGAAGACACTCCTCCACTCATCGACGTCGATGTCCTCATCCTCGCTGCCCACCTCGATGCCCTCCGCATCTTCGTCCTCGCCGCCTTCGACCTTATCATCACAGGAGAGCACGATAACCTAGCTGCCCTCCGTGTTGGCAAATATCATCCGCTCCGCCTCCACGAGCTTCGGGCGCTGCCGGCGGAGCTCTTGCATGTAGGCCTCGTCGGCGGCCTCGGCCTCGAGGCTCTCCCTCACCTCGCGGTCCTCCCACGCCATAGCCGAGCTCGCCACCCCTGGCTCCCATGGGATGAGGACACCTCAGCGGCAACCTCGTCGACGTCGGGCGAAGAGGCCGCGATAAACCTCTTTTGGGCCATTGGCTCCTCGAGCTCCCCGGCACACAAGAAGAGGTTGAGGATGGTGGACGTGGCGACGGCGATGGCGGTGACCTACCAATGGTTTCGAGCAAGGGAGGGGTGGTGTGTGTCTGTGTGAGTGGAGGTTTTGGGGTGTGTGTGTGGAGGGGTGCCAAGGTGGTGTTTGAGGAAATACCGTGGCAACATTTTTTTTGAAAAAGTCTACAAATGGTCTAACAACTGCCTAGCCAAAATTTTCCAGACTTAGTTTTTTTTTGAAATGGGAACTATTTTTCTTGTATGGGTAACACGAAAGTTGGGGAATCTGACTTGTTCACGACTCGTAGTATCGCGTGATCTGGAACTCAAAAATAAAGGAACAAATACTGGACTCATACTAGGACTGGTGGCGGAGATGAATCTGGTGGAACTCGGACTGGTGATGGTATAGGATGGGCAGTGGAGCACAGACTGGTGGCAAATCTGTGGTGGAGGTGGACTCGGATTGGCGTGATGGTAACCTGATGGATGTATATGACTCGGATTGGTGGCGGATATGCGGTGGATGTATATGGACTCCGATTGGCAAGGAATATTTGTTGATGGTATATGGCGGCGGCGTTGACGATGGTGTGGCGGTGACGTGAAAACCTGTGACCAGAACTCAAAACTCTAAAGTAACTAGACACTAAGACCAGCAACTCGACTCGACGATGCAACCGCAAATTCAACAAAGCAAAACACTAAAAAGATTATGCAAAGGCTCAGATTGGTTCAGATATGATGAACTAACCCTATTTTTTTTGGCTTTTTCGTGGACTGTATGTATGAAGAACAGACTCAATGTAAACTATGAAAAACTGGAAAACCTCATAGAGCAACCTGGAAATCTGATACCACTTGATAGAGGCAAAGGTGTCATGTCTTTCTATGAGATGGTGATTATCGTTTCGGAGGAGTAGACTTTGACGATCCGACTACGAACGTGTGAGGACATCGCGCCTTAGCAATCGCTAAACCAACTCCGAGAGGTTATTGACCATGCCGGAGCACGATCAACCTGACCATGAAGGTCTATTTCCTGCAAGCAAATGAAGAACAAGCCAGAAACTAAGATTGCAATCTGGATATTGCAAATATGAGATTAAAGCTTTATTAATCAAGGTGGGGTTCTATGACATCTTGGTCTGGTCGTTGAACACAAATGAAGTACGCGAAGTTGCAGCTATGGCGAACTTTTAATCTAAACAAAACCCAAAGTCTAAACGATGGCCTAAGGGCTGTATATATGGAGGAAGAGGGGGACATTTAGTGACCCTTGGAGCAGGGGTCCGAAACCATCCCTAACTCTTGTTTCCCCACACATACGGACTCTAAAAACAGCCTATACTCAAGTATTTCAAAATTACATGGGCCTAGCCCAAAAATAAGGTGGTGCAGCACCTAAAATAAGCTATGTATGAAATTTATGAAGGGGCATCTTGTATATTTTGTCCATGTCCTTGTATGTCATCACGAAGGCTTCAAAGTGCTGAAATATGCACTAGAAACGCCATTATGGTTCCCTTCACGCGCGCCTTCATCTCCATGCTTGATCCTGCTCCAGTGTTCATCCCTCTTGTCCATACTATGCCCTTCATTAGTAATCAACACAAATGTATCCAATTTAGGCAGCATCATATTCTCATGAACATTAGAATTGTTACCAAGAAACGAAAGTACCTGGTAATTCAATTAGCGTGCGCGAGCTTTAGTAATTGGTCCAGTATGTATAGCACTAGGGGCTCTGGGTGTAATAATGGTATTGATGTCCTCATCATAGTTGCTATCAATTTTGTTGAGTTTTGTTCAGTTTTATTTTGAGTCAATAATTTTTTTAGAAAAAATGCTCAAGTGGAGGTTGAGAGGTTCTTCGAGCCGGAGTCCTAAGGACGCTCCGAAAACCAAATACCATCTTCCTTGTGCAGCTGAGATGCGGCCTTGCGAATGGCCGTGCGACACGTTCTCGAGGGATGCGGAAATTTTCGATGATTTCTATCATTTGGCAAACAATGCAGGCATAAGCCCCTTCATCGAAGATAAGTGTGACTAGTACCTCCTCCTCACAAATACTTTCATGCAAAACTTTTATTTCTATCCTAGGAGAGATACACCTATTGTTATATTTAACTTATATGACATTCCTAGGGAGATAACTCTTGACGAGTTTTGTGAGGCTTGCTTGATCCCGTCTGAGGGCAGCCCTATAGAGCCACATCACTAGTGGAAAAAGTTCTAGCCACAACTTCTGTTAGTGGCGCCATGATTCCCAACAACGCCAGCACTATTTTTTTCAAATAGTGGTGGCGTTGGACAAATTGGTACGACATTGATATGAGCATACCGCTGGCATAGAATGTTTCTAGGGCACCATAGCTATTTTCTAAGTTTTTCCCGTGTGCTATCATTTTATATGGCGAGGCCCATTACGCCTACGACAACACTATCCATTAGGTCCACGCTAGTAAAAAAATCCCATGTCCAGTAAAAACAACCAGTAAGTCTGATTCACTACGAACTAATCGTTTTCACCCTTCTTCTTCGTCTCCCCCTTCTCGACTAACGCCGCCGCCGCCCGACCACGCTGCTCTTTGCCGCCGGAACTGCACCGGCAAGGAGGTGAGATCTCGCCTCTTCCCCTCGCAAATATTCTTCCCCTCCCCAAGCGTCTCCCTCCAGTGGCAGATTTGATATCTAGAAAAGTTTTATATTAGCTAGTACTATGAAATTGATTTATTAGGTAGATGATATTGGCATTGATTTATTAGGTATACGATATTAACTAGAAATTGATTTATTACTAATGTGATTTATTAGTACAAATTGATATATTAGGTCCTTTGCAAGATTTATAGTGAGATACCATTTCAAATTTCGAACATAGGAGAATGGGTGTGAGTAAAATGAACTGGTTGTGCGGGGAAACTAAAATCAAGACCTTGATTTTGATTTGGAGTGGTATTCTTGAATTTATAATTCAACTTAGTGTTCAATATGTGTTTTCTATAGAATGGAGCAAGAACCCCCATGTCGAGTGTGCAGGTCAAGGTGCCGGACCAGCATTTCTACTGCCACGTTGTTCGGCATCTACTTCTAGCCTAGTTTTATTCCTGCAGTGGTAACAAATTATATGAACCTTCTAACAGTTTTTTTGCTATTTCCACTAATGCATTGTGTGTGTGTTTTGATTTTTTCTTACACAGATCATCCCATGCAATGTGAGATTGGCATTCAATGAGCTCACTGCAGACACCGTGACCTTCGAAGCTCGTTGAGGGGCCTACACTATGCATGTCAACACGGGGCGAAATATAACCCAGATTGGAGGAGATGAATGGGATCGTTTCATCGCCTTCACGGGTCTTAGTAGGGGTGAATTTATCAGCTTCTCCTTCAGATGAGAAATTTCTGTTGTCTATTTGAATTTGATTGCCGATACTGATGATGAGGATTCAGATGATGATGAGGACCCACTTAATGAAGCCCTCTATGCCAAAAGACTGAGGCTGAGCGATGAGGAATCGGGCAACATCTCGAACATACTTCGGCCAGGTGAAGACTACGTCGGGATGCCATTCGTGACCCGCCACACAAGGACGAATATTAAATAGCATCTTATGGTATCTTACTTAGTGTAGTAATTAATTAGACGATATATATTCATGCTTAATTAGTGTAGTAGTTGGATGCTATGCTTGTTGTAGTAATGTGATGATATATATGCTTAGTGTAGGAATTGTTTTGTGTAGAAATGTGCATGCTGTGTAGTAATGTGATGATATGCTTAGTGTACGTAGCTAGTAATCAGATGATATGCATGCTGTAGTAATGTGATGATATGCTTATATAGTGTGGTATAATGTGATGATATGCTTACTTTAGTAATGTCATATGCTTAATTAGTGTGTAGTATAATGTGATGATATATGCTTAGTGTACGTAGTAATTTGAGGATATATATGTTTAATTAGTGTAGTAAATTGATGATATGCGTAGTGTAGTGATGTGATGATATGCTTAGTGTTGAATCTGATGATATATGTGGATTGTAGTGGTATGCGTTGTTCATAATTGCGCATGACATGCTCATTTATCATATCTAATGTTTTCAGAAATTACCTAAGAAGCTATCTGTGAGTTGTGGCATCGAGCCGGATGAAGAAGGCATAGCTGGACTACGCCTTACTAGAAGGGGCTCCATCCCTAGCTGTGCCTACGTAGTGGACACGAACGGTCGCACTGTCTTCAACTAAGCGGGGTGGAAGAAGTTCCTTCGTGGCAAGAATCTTCGGGTTGGACAGGCCATCCTACTCACTATTACAAACACCATGCTCCATGACTTGAGGATGATGATCATCAACAACCTCATTTAGAAGTGGCTGGGCCATTGATGTGAAATGAACTGCTTATTAACTATGTTAGCTCGTATTTGTGAGTACTTGTCATTTTTTATCGTACCGCTATATATATGTAGCTACTACTGTTTATGATCGATTGTCACTATTATTAACAGCTAATTAATGATCTATTAGCTGGTATTATTCTACTATGTGCTGTTATATGTGTGCTTAGTTCTGATGTGAAATGCTAAATGTTATATATGGTGGTGGAAAATTATTATTTTTGGCTAGTCAAAACGTTCGTGGCGTGCAAAGTACACTGCACGCCACTACCTGTGTAGTTATAGTGCTGGCATTGTCCATCTGGCATGCCATCAACCATTAGAATACTGTTGGCGTGGCCTCCCACGTCAGCACTATTTTCTAACAATGGCGCCATATTGGTGGCGTAGGGTGTCCACGCCAACAAGGAACTTTTTGCCACGCCATAGCTAGGCTTTTCTCCACTAGTGTTGCGTCCTCCGATGGGTGTTGTGTCCGCATGGGAGTTTCGAGGTATAGTACCATTGGGGGCGGGGGTTGACCTTTTCGTGGTTACACATGGTCTGACCGAGAAAAGTAGTCTCAAGTAGCACAATATGTTGGAACGTGTTGGGGGCTGGCTAGTAGGAGCAGTACACCAAACATCATATGTACACCATATTTTGAGAAGGGTTTAATATAATTTGTGTGAATTGGGTCAGTGTGCATGTACGAGTGGTACATCCATATCATTGGCATGCATGCACGCAACAAACATTTGTGTGGAAGACTTCACCCTATGTTCATATATTCTGTTTGAGAGTGGATTCAATTTTTGTAATTGGAGCTCAATTTTCCAAAAGATAATCAAGAGAAGTGTGGTCCTTTATGTGATTTCATTTTAGACTATTCATGTATTATTGCAAGAGATAGATATAGAGAGAATGTTTGTGTCACAAAGAGGGGGGTGTGGCAGTGAGACCTAAAGAGAGAGGGGCATATGCGTTTTCTAAAGACTACGTGTGTGTCGGAGAGATAGGAGTGTCCAAAAGGGAGAGAGAGGGTGTGTGCGTGTGCGTGAGAGAAAGAGAGAGAGAGAGAGATGTTCATGTAACGTCAATCTGTATACTAGATATAGACCCAAAGGGGATCGACAAGGTTACAATGTTGGTGATATTGGGAGAGTGATAGTTTGTGTGCGATGAAGGGAGACACAGACAGCATCTATTTGCGTGTGTGAGAGCTAGATAGATTTCGACAGCATAGCTGGCCGGGGAGGGGGGGTAAGGTTATGTGTGGGAGAGAGAGATAGGGTAATGCTGGTGTGTCACAGGGAAACCTAACTACATAGATAGGGGTCGCGAGAAGGAGAGAATGGCGGTGTGCCTATTTTTTTGATGGGATGGGAGAGAGACCAAGAGACATGCATCGTGTGGAGAGGTGTGTGTGTTCCGAGAGACAGGGAGGCGTGGATCCAGATAGTGGGATGGGTGTTCATGTGTATGTTACAGAGAAGGAATTGTCCAGCCGGTAGACATGTGAACGCGACCAATCTTTAGATGAGAGTGGGGATAACTATAAATTTGGTGGATTTTGACGTTGACAATCCAACTATATGATACCCGATGATACGAATTGAAAATCGCTAATTAAACCAATCTTCGATGGTCACTGATCTTGCCGTATACACGGTCAAGATGACTAACGAGATCAAGGTCCTGCAAGCAACCGAAGAACTGGCAAGAACTAAGATAATGCAATCTAAATTGCTAATATGAATTAATTCAGGATAATGGTGGGGATCCTGATAGAGGATCTGAACAAGGCGGTAGTCCTACACATCTCGTAGATGCAAATGGTAGCAAAGCTAAACAATGTCTAAACAAAAACGTGAGTTTTTAACCTAGAAAAAAGGTAGCTACACATCTATATCTATAGACTATAGTACTATATTTTTTATTTCTATATTTATACATATATATATAATACTCGCTACATTTTTATTTCCTCCGCATATAGCTTTGACTGTAGTCAAACTTTATAAAGCTTGACCAAGTTCGTATAAATATGAACATTTACAGTAACAAATTTACATGATGTGGAAAATATGTCCTAATATGAATCAAATGATATATATTTGGTGGTGTATATGTTAATATATTTTTCTACAAACTTGTTGAAAGGATACAAAGTCTGACATTAGAGAAACATAATACACTATATTATGTAGTATTGTATATTTATATTTATGTGTATTTATTTTATACATTATATTATATTATATTATTTATATTTTTTACTACATAGCGAATCAGTTTTGAACTTTTGAATCGGAATACCAAGGAGTAACATGAACCATTGATTGAGCCGACCTGATTGCTCAGAACGCTAGGATTCGTAGCTACAGTTGCAAGTGGAGAGTACTAACGTTCTCTAGAACCATCGATGGATTATGAATGTAGGGAAAGTACAACTGCATACTACGCAGACCTGCGTGCTGCTCTATTCATGCGCGTAGCTGGCCTACTCAATCTCTCCTGTCACGCACACAATAGGAGCCTGTTCATCAGCGACGGTGACGTGTAGACTAATCGCATCAATGAGACTTTTTATTTTTAGAGTTTAGAGCTGATTGTAGTGTGAATTTATAGCTGAACAATGTAATGATCAAAGTCAATGCGTGCATTTGCACGTACATGATATAAAAAGTTGATTCCTGTTGATCATTGGTCTAGGTGGCTAGAATTTGGATCCACTATAACCTAATTGTACGCATACACATTCTTCTCAAACTAGCAGCATGACAGTGCGATCGATCCACACAAAGAAGCTCGCAACAAGACCTCCAGATGTGCTAGTCGCTTCATGGGTGCGCCCCAGATCATATTATTCATAATACATTGACTAAAAAAAGAGATAAATCACCTAATACAAGATCGTGCCCGTATTTTGTTCCCACCGCTGTTGTGCCGTGCAATTGGAATTCCTACTTACATGCATTACATATCGGAGTATAGTTCTACTACTAGAGTAGGAGTATAGTGGTAGTCTGATGAGTGATATCACTGGTACAGCGAGCTGCTATACAAACGGTTTTAAACCCTTTCTGCGACGACATTTCAAACCGTTGCCTGGTGAGTGTGGGTGATAGGGGGTCCTTCCCACACGACCCAAAAACCGTTGGGGATAGGGAGTAAGAATGCATACGTATTCCGGAACAAAGCGTATGCGAGGCCGGCATGTATCCCAAACGCTCCATCCTTGCTACTCGCTTGTGCTCGCATTACCGTCGCAGAGGGAGTTTTGTTGTTTTACCTTGTACCAGGCATAGTCCAGGAACAGTCCAGGCACAAGACTTTTCCAGGCACGTACTAAACTGGCTCTACGTTTACGATGCACGCCACATCACAAACAGTTCACGATTGTAAAGCGTGTACGATATGCGACAATCACACACATTTTGTTTTCTCGCACCATTTGCGATATTGTATAACATCACACACGCTTTCCAAATGGCAACTATGTGCATGGTTACACACCTTTCCTCTCCGTGAACCGTGTTGGATTATGATGTATATCACACACGCTATGCTTTTTAGACTGTGTGCGCCGTAATGACCTGCAGATCGTAATTTCACCCTAATTTAATTGCTGCTATTTAAAATTGTACCGAATTTGAATTTGAAACTAGGCTATAGCTTTATTCATATCCATCAGGTTCAAACAACCAATGCATTAATCGATTCACAGGTACATATGTTCAAGAATTACATCAAAAACAGAATTACATAAGCACCAAATAAAGAATGATGAAACAGGGTTGTATACTTGTACTATTAAAGATGGTAAAGAAAGAGGCGAGAGATATTCTGGTTGCTGAACAAGGTGAAGCAGAATGCCCCTATTGTGCTCTCTTCCATGCAGAAGGCACGCACGACTCTAGTACAACCCCTTGTGATGGCCGGCCGCCAATCATGTATTTTGAGAGGTAATTATGAGTAAACTGCTTCGGGAACCACTGCAAAGGAAAAGGATTCAGACATTGTCATCTAAGACAACTCATTTGGGGTAGTGAAAAGAAGGCTATAGAGTTCTTACTTACCATCGTGCAGTTCACTGTTGTCTTGCATAAAGTGTAAACAAATAGTTTGATTGACATCTTTTGACCCATTTTAATAAAAATCTTTATCAGCTTCCTCACTTGATGCTCGTTCATGAATATCTCATTGCCCCAAACGCAGAAAGGGTCGAAGCATGGATCTTTGGCAATGACATATGTACCTAAATGCACCACGTTAATATTAGAAGCTAAACAACAATTGCACAATGATGTAGTACAACACTCCCTCCATCCCATTATATAAGATCTTATTACATGTATATCTAGACATCATTAGAACATTAAGGTAACACTCTTCCTTGTTGCTATGTAGCCTGGGATCGCATATTTAGTCATTCAGTACAATGCATGTTCTATGTAGCCTCAGATATATTAAATATGGCCCTAGTTAACCTACCGATAAATGGGTTACAGATATATTCAGTGAAAAGTCCGATTCGACGATTAATCCCTTATCAGCCCCCAGGCTATATGGTACCAGCTACCGATATCCTGAACAGTGAGTATATATAAGCAATGCGATGAAACTAACCTCAATGGAAAACAGCAGCTATTCCCAATATTGTCCTGTGTGAGTACATCTAAAGGCATGTTAAGCACAACAGGCTAAACATCAACCAAATATATCCATGGTAGACAACATAATCTCCAAATGATAGCTTCAGTGTGCAGGTTTAAGCACGCTAGTTAAGCAAAACAAGAAGTGGAAAGGTGTGTTAACTGCAACATGCATAACATTTAAAAACAAGCAACTGTAGTCATTCAAATTGATATTGTGCAGGTCTAAAGCACACTAGTTATAGTTAAAAAATGGGAAGGCGTGTTAACTGCAATATCCTTAACAGCAACGAAATATCGTAATTCATAGTGGTATTGTTGAAACTGTTATTGATGAAATTGAACTGCACGGCAAATAGTTGCACATATAGAGCATCACATTGTGAATAACTGAAATAAACAAGGCATAAGGCCATCTCTAGCTGATCCCATAAAAGTTAACGGAGTAAAACCCTTAGTGAGTATGTATATACTCCAGCAAATTTTGGACGTTTCTAGTCGATCCCCTAAACTTAACGTTGTAAGATCAAGTTCAAAGCAGGTTCAAGCAAAAGTAGCAAGCATTCAAACATCAACATAGATAGTTTTGCATAACCGAACATAAAACATAAATTTAAACTAAACTAAACTACGTTCGGTCGAAGTGGAGGTCGAGCCAATCCTTCCTCGTCAAGTACGGTGTGCCACGAGCCGGGTCCGGGCCGATGCCGTCGTTGGGGAAGACACTCCTCCACTCATCGACGTCGATCTCCTCGTCCTCGTCGCCTACCTCGACGCCCTCCGTGCTGCCGTCCTCACCGCCTTCGACCTCATCATCGGAGGAGAGCACGATAACCTCACCTCCCTCCGCGCTGGCAAAGTTCATCTGCTCCGCCTCCACGAGCTCTGGGCGCTGCCGGCGGAGCTCTTGCATGTAGGCCTCATCAACGGCCTTGGCCTCAAGGCACTCCCTCGCCTCACGGTCCTCCTGCGCCATAGCCAAGCTCACATCCCCAGGCTCCAGTAGGACGAGGATCGACCGGAACTGTGCCGAATGGGAAATAGAGCCTAGCCACCGCGCCATGGTAGTGGACCTGCCAGCGGTCATACTCCATGGCCGTGAGCTCGACCGTGTGGAAGCTACCGAGCCACCGGTGGGTGTGGGTCTCCTGATCCATAATCTCGGTGACCCACGTCCCCCACGGCCGCTGCCAGACCCTGAGGTAGGACGTCGTCGGCGCCCGGGCCCGAGGGAGGATGGGAAACTCCTTGAACCAGCGTAGGGGCGCGATGGCGGGCGGATCGGGCGATCGGCGATGGCGACTCGATAAAGAGCCCGCGGAGGAAGATGGGGACACCTCGGTGGCCACCTCATTGACGTCGGCCGAAGAGGCTGTGATAAACCTCTTTTGGGCCATTGGCTCCTCGAGCTCCCCGTCACACAGGCAGAGGTTGAGGATGGTGGAGGCGGCGGCGGCGATGGCGGTGACCTACCAATGGTTTCGAGCGAGGGAGCGGTGGTGTGTGTCTATGTGAGCAGAGGTTTTGGGGTGTGTGTGTGTGTGGAGGGGGGCCAAGGTGGTGTTTGAGGAAATACCGCGACAACTGAAAATTTTACTAGGTGGGATTAAAATGCCGGGCTACTGAAAATTTGTATCAAGGGCGGGCAGATATTTTTGAGATTGCGAGGGATGCAGAGGCGGGAGTAAAATGCCGGGGCAACTGAAAATTTGGATCAAGGGCGAGCAGATATTTTTGAGATTGCGAGGGATGCAGAGGCGGGAGTAACATGCTAGGGCTACTAAAAATTTGAATCAAGGGTGAGCAGATATTTTTGAGATTGCGAGGGTTGTAGAGGCGGGAGTAAAATGCCAAGGCTACTGAAAATTTGAATCAAGGGATTGAAGCAGAGCAGGAGTAACAGACATCGCGCACGGTCCACACATACTAATCATGTGCTATCAAACATAAAAACCTTACAGGCGGTAGATATTTTCGAGATAGCGAGGTAGTAGATATTTTCGAGTGCGGGAGGCAAGCCTCGTGGAGCCCAATCTACTGAGCTGATGTGAGTGACAGGGGCATGGGCGTGGCACACGGGTAGTCTGAGCGAACCGTGTCTGTTGCGTCCCCAATCACAGATGGTTGATGCATCCAACTCGTCCGCTGTTTTATAAATTTGGCAAAAATAATAACACGGGAAAGGGTCAGAACACGAACACACTTGCATGTGGACCAAATATATGTTTGAAAAGGGTGGTTTGATGTTCAAATACCCAATTCACAACTTTAATGTGGCACCTGTTGCACAAATCACACAGTATTACTACTCAGCCACCCTCTACGAATCCAACTTTGTGTCGGTGGTATGGGAATCCGAGCTACGAACGCATGCCCCCAAATAGCTAGGTCCGAAATCTCACCCTACTGTAACACAAAACTATAGGAGTCCATCATGGTCAAACTTCCCCTTTCACTTCCGGACATAGGTGGACCGTGTGCCGACCCACAAATGTGTGCTTTGTGGCGCGAGATGGGTGAGACCACGTTCGAACCACCTGCGGGTGGCCCTACTATATATATGAAAAGGGTGCGGTGTGATATTTAACTACATTCACAACTTTTATTTGGTTGTGCCTCGCAAATTAACCAGACTTCCCCCACCCCACGGAGGTTGCAGGTAGTGCGAAGTAGCCCCCTCGCCTCCACACATGTCGGGGGGGGGGGGGGAGAGGGCATCTCATCAGGATGTATTGTAACACTTACCAAGTAGAATCCGACTTGGTCGTATAACCTCTCTCGCTCGTTGTTGGTCAAAGTGATGGACGTCCACACAGCCGCGCAAAATGGGCTAGCTTTTGTCGCCGATAACCTCGCGAGGGAGTGCCTGAAGACAAAACCCACTCTGTGCATGTGGCCCAAACATATGTATATGGAAGTGGTGTGTGGTGTTTGAATACCCAATGCGCAAATTTGATGTGGCACCATGCTTTGGAACCGTAAAATCCCCACATTCAGCGAGGGTTCACGACGCATAACATGCACTCAAAATTAATTAATTAGGCCTGGAATGATCGACCTAATATACGATAACACGAACCAAAGAACAAGAATCCACCCTGGTAACCTTTCTCGTCGTCGGTCGAAATGATGGACGTCCACGCGTGCCCACGAATAAATATAGGCTTCCGCCCATAACCAAGCGAGTGAGAGTGTCCAAAGACAACCATTGCATGCATGTGTCTCAAACATATTTATGGAGGTGCGTGATGCATGCATATGTGTTGAATACCCAATGCACAACATTGATGTGGTGCATGCGTTGAAAATCGCACAGGTCCCCACACAAAGTAAGAGGTTCATGACGTGCCGTGTGCTCGCCCCCCCTCCCCACTTTGATCCAGGAGGATGGATTCATGTGTACACATGCGCTATTAATTATGACCTATACCGTGAGACAAACAAGAAATTAATCCCCTCCTAAGTCAAATTAATTAACCCTCTCTCGCTGTCGGTGAAACTGATGGACCAAGTAGGCCCACGGATATGGAAGCATCATCATAATCGCGTGAGTGAGTGCCAGAGGACAACTACCATCGCTTGCATGTGTGCCAAACATATATATGGAGAGGTGTGTGGTTGTGATGTTTTGAATACCTAATGCACAACTTTGATGTGGTATCTCTGCCTCGACATCCATAAAGTCCCCACAAGGAATGAGGTTCATGACACCTAGTATATGTTGGTCCCATCCCCCCTTCCACACATACTATATATATACTCCTACAGTAACATAGCCCTAAAAGATTTATTCCTCCTTGTTCGTCTAACTATACCTCTCTCTCGTTGGGTCAAAGTGATGGACGGCGACCTCGCGGGCCCACAAGAGCGAAGCGTATGTCGCACGCAAGTGAGCGCCCTATATAGGACAACCACCGTCTACATGTGGCCCAAAGTGGTGTTTGTGTGATGTTTGAATACGCAATGCACAACTTTGATGTGGAACCTATATATACCTCGGAAACCAGAAAGCCCCCATAGAGAGCGAGGTTTCATGATGCGTGGTATGTGCTACCCCCCATTCGACGCGTGGTATATATATACTCCTACTGTAGCACAAACCAAAAAGAATCATTCCTTGATGGTCAAATTAACCTCTCTCTCGTTGGGTCAAAGTGATGGAGGACAACCTCACGGGCCCACAGATGGAAGCACCGCCCACGAGTGAGTTCCTATAGGGCATCCACCACCGGCATGGTATTGCGTGATGTTTGAATACCAATGCACAACTTTGATGTGGATCCTGCCTTCGGAACCGTAAAGTCCCCACATGGAGCGAGGTTATGACGCATATATAGTATACATGTTGCCCCCTCTTTGACATGTACTACATACTCCTACCGTGCATATACGTAACACAAACCAAAAAAGAACCATCCTTTTTGGTCAAATTAACCTCTCTCTAGTTGTAGGTTCAACTGATTGACGACGACCTCGCGGGCCCACATAGAGAGTCACATGCGAGTGAGTGTCATAGGACAACCACAACGTGCACGTGCCCAAAAGAGGTGTGTTGTGTGATGTTTGAATACGCAATGCACAACTTTGATGTGGCACGTGCTTCACAAACTGGAAACGCACTACACGGAGGTTCACAACGCGTAGCCCCATCACTTCAAGCCGGTGGGAGGGACTCATGTGTACGCACGTGCCCGAACTTTGATATGGAATCTCACCATGATCCACACCGTAACACACATGCCAAGATGAATCCACCTTTGGTCAAATGCCTCTCGTTGTCGGTGGAAACTGAAAACCTTTGCGGGCTAACGAATGGGCACATCGCTGATAACCGCACGAGGGAGTGTCCGAGAGGACCACCAATTAATGCATGCATGTGGCCCGAACATGTATGTATGAAAGGGTTGTGTAATGTTTTAAATAACCAATTCATGACTTGGATGTGGCATATATGACTCACAAAATGATCAATCCCACACGGAGGCTCACGACTCGTAGTGTACAGCCGGACTACCCCCCCCCCACACACACACATAGAGACACACACATCCCACACCACCACCGCCACTCTGAGGCATGTCAAACTTTTTCTGCAGTGAACATGCATGTGACCAAAGGAGTGTGGTGTTTAAATTTGAAAAAGAAAACAGAGATCATTCGATCGTTTTTATACATTGATTGATTTCATAGGGATTTAATGTGCAAAAATCAAATTTGAGCTACATGTGCACCAAAATGGATTGCAAAATCATATGTGTGTCCCTGGGTGCATGTTTCCCCGTGCAAGAGATTTCAAAACATTGAGAATATTGATTTTTAAAATTCAATAAATCCAAAACTGAGTTGAAATTCATGAAACTAATCGGGTGTCATATGGACACCAGTAGACTGTGATATTGTGTTTTTTTCATCAAATTTGAGACAAGTTTTGATATTATCTTCTTATAAATGGGAGATTGTTAATAATTGGCAACCAATATCGCATACGAATTATTTATTCAGACCGTGTGTGTTATACCAACAATGTATACGTGCCATGCTTCGGTTAAGCAATAAAGCGGCATAATTAATCATAAAAAAAAGAAAAACAATATACGTGCCGCCACGCGCCCCGTGTGCCGTGCGAGCAGGTGTGAGTTGACGGGACGCATGCGAGCAGTCCACCGTGCAGGCAGACCGGGAGGCGTGCGTGCAAGTGTGTGAATTGATGGGAGGCGGTTTCGCTACGCAGTGTCACCGGGAGGCGTGCGAGTAGTTAAGTGAAATTATGGTAGGCATGCCAGAAGTCCGCCGCGCAGGCTCACCAAGAGGTGAGTCAGCCTTTGACCGCCGCCCGCCTCGCTCCCACTGCTCCATATTAATGGCGCGTCCGAGCCACTGGCCATAATATGTGGCCGCATCCCCGGTCCACACACTACTAGGAGAAAGCTTATAGATAGGATTTTAGCAGTAGCGCGGTATTGTTGGCCAACGGTACTGCTACTTAGTGGTAGCGCGGGGTAGAAAAGAGCGCTACGGGCTGTGAAGTAGCAGTAGCGCAGGTTGGCCGGCCAGCGCTACTGCTAAGAGGTCCCACCGCCATCTGGAGTGTAAGAGGATGCCGCTAAAGCGCACCATTGGAGGGAGTGGCGACGCCAGGGCTGGTGAAGCACCCGCACAACACGTGAAGCTAGCCACAGAGGTTGCCGTCACCGCCAACGAGGTCTCGCACGGGTAGTAGCACGACCTTGACTTCATCGGCGCTGTCGTGCCCCCCTAGCCAGAGCCGAAGGTCCACAGCAACTCCGGCAATGACTGCGACCCCCCGACCCCCTCTAATTTTTTTGGAATACAAATCCTATGTTTATGTTCTCTCAGTCCATGAAATCAGAGTAATTAAGATTCGTTAGATGCATGCAGTGTATTAATTGTTTCAATGGTATGAACGTATATGGTTAGTTATTAATTGTTGTTCTGTACAAATGATTTGTGCTAATAATCCGACTAGAGTTAGTGTGCGTGCTAATAATTCATGGCAAGATCTTGAGAATTTGATGTATGGTGGAACCCGGGGGGGCCGATCTTTCACGAAATGGAGGGGATTCCGCGAAGAACACGAAGAACACGAGGGGAAACACGAGGGAAATTACGAGAGGGACACTCAAGAACAAGTCCAATCACACATGCACTAGACAATCAAACACACAAGATCCACAAGGGTACATGAACAACAAAGGGAAAGATACAAGGTAAAGTTCATCTCAAATCCAAAGGAGACGGGGGCTGGAATCCTAGAAGGATCTTCTCCGTGAAGATGTCTTGAATCCCTCGGGATCTTCTCCTAGATGGAAGTCTTGGCCTCCAAAGGAGTGGTCTCTCTCCCTCAAGAGGACGAGGTAGGAGCAAAGCTCACATACAAATGAGTTATCATATTTGCTATACCTAAAATGGTGGTGGAGGAGGAGTATATATAGTCTAAGCCACGAAGGGGTAAGTGAGGGGGCAAAATGGGTACATCGGCCTCGGCCCGAGAAATGCACGCAGGCTAAGGCCGGATGATCCGGGTGGGCGTCCGGATGATCCGGGCATGTGGGGTCCGCATTCGGACGGAGTCCTGGATGATCCGGCTTCAAGTGGAAGCCTTCGTGTGTCTTCGGCGCAATTATCCGGACGATCCGGGGGAGGGTCCGGATGATCCGGCTGGGCCCGGATGATCCGGATGGAGGTCCGGACATCCAGCCTGTCTCCAGCAGCCACTCCGTCTTCTTCTCCTTTCGTCCGTCTTCTCTTCCATGCTTCCCTCGTGGATGGTGTAGTCGTTCTTTGGCGCTTGCACTCCTCCTCGACATCCGTGAAGCTCCGACAATACCTATGCATGCACACGGGAGAAGTATCAAGTAGTATACCATCCTCGAAGGGGTCAAGTGAACACGTGTAAAGGAGATGATTCACCTTTGTGTATGTGAAGTAGATGTCGCATGTGTCACTTGCCAAATGGACTCTTGACATGGTGATGTCCGTAGGATGCTCCGCATCATCCCCTCCCCCTTGGGAAAGATCCAACCTCGAATCAAAAAACAAATCAACATGGGAAAGAGATGGCGTCGCCGTGTAGAAGTGGACAATCACCAAGTACTCATCATCTTGAAGCTCGAAATGGGCACTCTCCAATGTCGCACCGTCTTGGGATTCCTTCAAAAGGAGCAAGGGCAACAAATACTTGGAAAAACAAATGTGGTTAGCCTTAGTGCAAAACCAAGCATTCAAGCGGCGATTCACCCAACAAGTGTCGTCGTCAAGCATAGCATATGGTGTAACAAAGGATTGTGACATGGCACGTAAGCATATGAATTGAGCACAATCAAGGTCATCATGGAAACAAGCATGTGAATGTGAGGTAATGATGCAAATATGTGTGACAAGAGAATAAGCATGTACTTCATGGTCATAGCAATCATGCATAAAGCACTCGACAAATGGTCGAGGTAGTGATAAGAATCATTCACAACACCAAAATAAATGAAGTGTCTAAACACATGGGTCAAGTGCAAGACAATTCAAGCATAACGTGCATAGGGTGTAGTGAAGATAGTGTGGCACTCAACACAATAGAAAGAGCAATTTTTCATCATGTGTGAGGCAATCAATTCAAGCATGTAGCGATCAATGGGGCATGGCATATGTGAAGTGGTGACATTGTTGCAACCAAGCATATTATAGGAGCAAGTAATCCAAAAATTGGATGCAACACACAAGGTATATATATCATGAGGCATGGCAATGTGGCAATGATAAGCCGAAGCAAGATCTCTAGCATGTGTGCAATATGTCAAGGTGCAAGCAACACGAGTAATATGATCTATAATATCCATGCTCAAGAAAGATGTCACGTTGAAGGCCTGTCCTTGTGCATTCCTCACAATGCCGAAGTGAAAGCAAGTGCGATGTAGAAGCGAGTCAGTCGCAAGTGGTTCGCTCTCAAGAGCTCGAATGGTCGACTCACGGGAAGTGGAAGTTGACAACAAGTCGAAGTATCCTACACATGCACAAAAGAAAGCAAACAACGTATGTGCATGGTAGATAAACAAATCATCCATCATGATGGTTCTCTTCTCTTGCACATAACCATTAGGAGCACAAGTGCATGAATAATATGATGCAACAATGGTAATACTCATGGCACTAGGTGTATGCTGCAAAGAAGTAAGACAAGCATGCTTCGCAAGAAATATGTCAAAATCTCCAAATATATGCGAGAATGCTATGGGGGAAATCTCATGAGCAAGACTATAATCATTGTTGCACCCAATACATGGCAAATCATCTAGAATGAGAGAGGCAATGCATGGAGACATATGACAAGAAGAAATAGCAATCGTGTGCAAAGCATGGCAATGGTTGTCATCAACCACATGAAACGATCAAGTATGAATCGTCGGTGATGCAACAAGGCAAGCAATCATAGTAATCAAATCGTGCAGGCTAGTAGTGCGAAGATGCAACATACTAGAAGAAATCATGGCAATCTTGTCATGTGAACAAATAGTAGGCATAGGCAATGCACATGACATATCGCAAGCACGGAAATAAATCATTGTCAAAGTATCATTATAGGCATGGGGTACAAGGCAAACATGGCAATAACAAGCAATATCTCCACCAAGCTTGCAAATACACATACAAGTACTAGAATCATGGATCATGTGAAATGCAAAGCATGGGTCACCAAAGCATGTCATCGAAATGGAAATGAGCATATCATGCGAAGTGAACATGGCAAGATGGGCATAGAATATGTAATGGACAACAACCCATAACCATGTGAGGGCCATGTAGAAAAAATGCGTGAAGTTCTTGCACAATGGGGACGGTGTGAAAAACAATCCACAGAATCCCAAGTCATTGTTGCTCTCTAGAGCTCGTTTCATCAACTCATGGGATTGTGAGGTTGACAAGTATTGATGGGTACCTACACAAAAGAGACACAAACCAGTGTGTGCGTGGTAAATGTACACATCATCCATCATGATGTGTATTTGCACGTGTGAGTTAGCACAAGATAAGCATCGCTCAAAGAAATTGGATGCATGGTATAAGAACATGACATCCATGATGAAAGAATAGTTGTCATGTATAACACGATGGGGACACAAGTTCAGCATGCAATTATAGCAAGTGTGTGGCACAACAATAGCATTTTTATTCATGGGATGCATATGGTGCACACAATCATGGGATTCATGCAATGCATGGGATGGAACAAAACCTCCTAAAATGTATGAGGAAACTATGGGGGGTCTCCTCATGAGCAATATCGGGAAGCATCATATGGAGAAAATGGACAACATCCAAAACAATGCATATCCGAAGCTAGCTGGTCATGGCATGGCATATGAGATAAATGATGCAAAGGGAGTGATGAGGACATCAATACCACTGTTACACCCACAACCCCTGCTACTATACATACTGGACCAATCACTAGAGCTCGCGCACGCCAATTGAATTACCAGGTACTTTCGTTTCTTGGTAACAATTCTAATGTTCATGAGAATATGATGCTGCCTAAATTGGATACGTTTGTGTTGATTACTAATGAAGGGCCTAGCATGGACAACATGGATGAACACTGTAGCAGAAACAAGCATGGAGATGAAGGCACGCGCGAAGGGATCCAGAATGGCGTTTCTAGTGCATATTTGAGCACTTTGAAGCCTCCGTGATGACCTACAAGGACATGGACGAAATATACAAGATGCCCCTTCATAAATTTCGTCCATAGCTTATTTTAGGTGCTGCGCCACCTTATTTTTGGGCTAGGCCCATGTAATTTCGAAATACTTGAGTATATACTATTTTTAGAGTCCGTATGAGTGGGGAAACAAGAGTTAGGGTTGGTTTCGGACCCCTCCTCCAAGGGCCACGAAATCCCCCCCCCCTCTTCCTCCATATATACAGCCCTTAGGACATCGTTTAGACTTTGGGTTTCGTTTAGACTTTGGGTTTTGCGTACTTCATTTGTGTTCAACGACCAGACCAAGATGTCACAGAACCCCACCGTGATCATTAATGATTTTTATCTTATATTCACAATATCTAGATTGCAATATCAATTTCTTGCTTGTTCTAGATTTGCTCGCAGGAAATAGAACCTCGTGGTCAGGTTGATCGTGCTCCGGCGTGGTCAATGACCCCTCGGAAGTTGGTTTAGCGATTGCTAAGGCGCGACGTCTTGCATGTTCGTAGTTGGAACGTCAAGGTCAACTCCCACAGAAAAATGATAGCCATCTCATCGAAACATCGGGACACCTTCGCCTCTATCAAGTGGTATCAGATTTCCAGCTTGCTCAGTGAGATTTTCCAGTTTTTTATAGTTTAGATCGAGTATGTTCTTCATACCTATAGTCCACAAAAAGCCAAAAAAAATTAGGGTTAGTTCATCATACCCGAACCAATCTGAGCCTTTGCATAATCTTTTATAGTTTTGCTTTGTTGAATTTGCGGTTGCATCGTGATACGTCTCCATCGTAACTACTTTTCCAAACTCTTTTGCCCTTGTTTTGGACTCTAATTTGCATGATTTGAATGGAACTAACCCGGACTGACGCTGTTTTCAGCAGAATTGCCTTGGTGTTATTTTTGTGCAGAAATAAAAGTTCTCGGATTGACCTGAAAATTTACGGAGAATATTTTTGGAATTAATAAAAAATACTGGTGAAAGAATCAACCAGAGGGGGTCCACCCATTAGCCACAAGCCTGGGGGCGCCCTCCTGGGGCACACCTAGGTGGCTTGTGTGCCCCCTGGATTCCCTCTGACCTCAACTCCAACTCCATATAACCCTATTCGGGGAGAAAAAAATCAAGTAGAAGAGATCATCACGTTTCACGATACAGAGCCGCCGCCACCTCCTGTTCTTCCTCGGAAGGGCAGATCTGGAGTCTGTTTTGCGCTCCGGAGAGGGGAAATCGACGTTGTCATCATCATCAACCATCCTCCATCACCAATTTCATGATGCTCACCACCGGGAGTGAGTAATTCCATCATAGGCTTGCTGGACGGTGATGGGTTGGATGAGATTTATCATGTAATCGAGTTAGTTTTGTTAGGGTTTGATCCCTATTATCCACTATGTTCTGAGATTGATGTTGCTATGACATTGCTATGCTTAATGCTTGTCATTAGGGCCCGAGTGCCATGACTTCAGATCTGAACCAATTATGTTTTCAAGAATATATTTGTGTTCTTGATCCTTTCTTGCAAGTTGTAGACACCTATTACGTGTTATGATCCGCATACCCCAAGGTGACAATAATTGGGATTCTTTCCGGTGAGTACCATAGTTTGAGGAGTTCATGTATTCACTAAGTGCTAATGCTTTGGTCCAACTCTCTATTAAAAGGAGGCCTTAATATCCCTTAGTTTCCATTAGGACCCCGCTGCCACGGGAGGGTAGGACAAAAGATGTCATGCAAGTTCTTTTCCATAAGCACGTATGACTATATACGGAATACATGCCTACATTATATTGATGAATTGGAGCTAGTTCTGTGTCACCCTAGGTTATAACTGTTGCATGATGAATGCCATCCGACATAATTAGCCATCACTGATCCATTGCCCACGAGCTTTTCACATATTGGACTTTGCTAAGTTACTTTGCCGTTGCTACTGTTACAATTACTACAAAATTGCTACTGTTACTTTTGCCACCGTTACCGTTACTTCCATACTACTTTGCTACTAAATATTTTTCTGCAGATATTAAGCTTTCAGGTGTGGTTGAATTGACAACTTAGCTGCTAATACTTGAGAATATTCTTTTGCTCCCCTTGTGTCGAATCAATAAATTTGGGTTGAATACTCTACCCTCAAAAACTGTTGCGATCACCTATACTTGTGGGTTATCACATCGTCGTGTCGAGTTGCTGGTCTTAGCGTCTAGTTACCTTAGAGTTTCGAGTTCTGGTCACAGGTTTTCACGTCGCTGCCACACCATCGTCATCGATGCCGCCATATACCATCACCAAATATCCGCTGCCAATCCGAGTCCATATACATCCACCGCATATCCGCCACCAATCCGAATCATATACATCCATCAGGTCACCATCATGCCAATCCGAGTCCACCTCCACCATAGATTTGCCACCAGTCTGTGCTCCACCGCCCATCATATACCATCACCAGTCCGAGTTCCACCGGATTCATCTCCGCCACCAGTCCTAGTCTGAGTCCAGTATTAGTTCCTTTATTTTCAAGTTCTAGATCACGCCATACTCAGAGTCGTGACCAAGTTGGATTCCCCAATTTCCATGCCACCCGTAGAAGAAAAATAGTTCCAGTTTAAAAAAAACTAAGTCTTGAAAATTCTGGCTAGGCAGTTTTTAGACCATTTGTAGACTTCTTCGGAAAAAAATTGTTGCAGAGCAAAAAAAGAGGAAAAAAGTGCAAAAAAAAAGAAAATAAATTCAGAGTGTGCTCCTCCCTTGTTTACGTGTCGTGCCATGATTTTGTTACTATTCTAGGCTCATGTCTCTAGCACGGTCTAGCCTAGGACCAGCACAGTACTGTCATTGAGCATTTATTCAACTTTGCATCTCTGAATTGATTATTGTTGACATTTTTGCTACCATATCATAAGCCTTCCTAGATCCACATACATCTACATCGTGCATTTGACACCACCTTGTAATCGCTCTGTCCAAGCTTTGAGAGTTTGGACTACAACGGTTGCCGATCACCACCTGCTGCTGGGTAAGAACTGGTAAGAATATGAGATTTGCTTGACGGATTTGTGCCACCCCACCACCATCACTTTCTAGTAGTCTGTAGGATCATATTCTTTTGTGTGTCTATTGCTGCTAACTATGGCAGGACCACAAGCCGACGAGATTGACTGGGAGAACATGACGAAGAAGGAGCTTCATGATAAATTACAGCAAATGTTGAGTCAACAGGTGGAAGACGTGATGGCCAGCTTTGGAAAGGCACTTGAGAGGATTGATGATGTTGAGAAGACAATTGCCACCAAGTTGGACGCCAAGTTTGATGCAGTACTCGCACGTCTACCACAACCACCACCCGCATCTGCTACACTATTGCAACAACATCAACAACCACCTCCACGCCGCTATCTAGCAGGGCGAGCCCAGCATGTTCCTTTTGAGCCAGGACAAACTTCTGGTGCCGCTGCTACTGCTGTTGATGCTTCTGTAGCTCCTGCAGAGGTGGAGGACTATTACGAGGATGCGGTTGATCAAAATCAGAACTACGTGCAACCACCAGCACCACCACCACCAGGTCATCCTCATGCTTACAATCGCAACGGTAGGGCTGCAGCACCACGTCAGGTACGAGATTATGACCATATCCCTAAACTAAAATTGAATATTCCACCGTTTGAGAGTAGATACATTCCTGGTGTATATCTTACATGGGAATTAGAAACTAAACAACCTTTCACATGCTTACAATATCCTGAGGATAGACGTGTTGCTGCTGCTGCTGTTTGTGAATTCACTAGTTTTGCTTCTGTTTGGTGATCTGAACATTGTAGATTATATCATGATAATATCCCTACTACTTGGGCTGCTTTGAAAACTGCTATGCGTACTCATTGGGTTCCACCATATTATCAACGTGAATTACTTCAAAAACTACAGTGTTTGAGACAAGGAAAAAATTATGTAAAGGAGTATTATCAGGAATTACAAACTGGCATGATTAGATGTGGTATTGTTAAGGATAATGAAGCTATGCTTGCATGTTTTATGGGTGGATTAAATAAAGAGATTCAGACCATTTTAGAGTATAAGGAGTATAACAATATCACTAGTTTATTCCATCTTGCTTGCAAAGCTGAACGTGAAGTGCAGGATCGATAGGCATTAGCGCGAACTAACTTTTCTGCAGGTCGACCTTCATCATGGACACCGTGTGCATCTTCTACTTCCACACGTTCTGCTACACAGGCACCTACATTAGCTGCCACCTCCATCCATGATACAAGAAAATAGGCACTACCACCACTATCTGCCAAGAGCACACCTACCGGACCTGCACAGAGCTTTTCTTCATCCATGGCATCAACAGGGCACACACATGATATTATTTGTCGTCGTTGTAAGGGTAGAGGTCATTTTGTGAGAGAATGCAAATCTCCGCGTGTTATGATTGCTACTGAGGATGGTGGGTATGAGTCTGCTAGTGACTATGATGAGGAGACTTTGGTTCTTATTACAAGTGAAGAACACGGTGGAGATGATTATGATCATGGGACGCAATACATGGCTGCTGACGATGCTGACAGGTATGAAAGTTTAGTTGCTCAACATGTTTTGTGTGTGCAGGTCACACAAGCTGAGAAAAATCAGAGGCATAATTTGTTCCATACAAAGGGAGTTGTGAAGGAACGTTCTGTTCGCGTCACCATAGATGGAGGGAGCTGCAACAACTTGGCTAGCATGGAGATGGTGGAGAAGCTATCTCTCACCATAAGACCGCATCCACATCCTTACTACATCCAATGGTTCAACAATAGCGGCAAGGTTAAGGTAACATGTACTGTTCGTGTGCATTTTAGTATCTCTACATATGCTAATTATGTTGATTGTGATGTGGTACCCATGCAAGCATGTTCCTTATTACTTGGTAGACCATGGCAATTTGATAAAAATTCTGTACACCATGGTAGAAACAATCAGTATACCCTTGTTCATAAGGATAAACATATTACTTTGCTTCCTATGTCTCCTGATTCCATTTTGAAAGATGATATTAATAGAGCTAATAAAGCAAAACAGGAGAAAAATAAGAGTGAAAATCAGATAGTGGCAAAAGAATTTGAGCAACAAATGAAGCCTAATAATAAAACATCTAGTGTTGCTTCTGAAATTAAATTGAAAAGTGCATGTTTACTTGCCACCAAATATGATATTGATGATCTAGATTTCAACAAATCTGTTTGCTATGCTTTTGTGTGCAAAGAGGCATTATTTTCATTCGAGGACGTGCCTTCCTCTTTGCCTCCTGCTATCACTAAAATTTTGCAGGATTTCGCTGATGTCTTTCCACAAGACGTGCCACCGGGATTACCACCTATTCGAGGGATTGAGCATCAGATTAACTTAATTCCCGGTGCGTCGCTGCAAAAATCAAAGCTAATGCCATGTGTTGATGGTCCTTTTAAGTTGTTAGAGAAAATAAATGATAATGCATATAAACTTGAGCTGCCTGCAGATTTTGGGGTCAGTCCCACTTTTAACATTGCAGATTTGAAGCCTTATTTGGGTGAGGAAGATGAGCTTCCATCGAGGACAACTTCATTTCAATAAGGGGAGGATGATGAGGACATCAATACAATTGTTACATCCACAACCCCTGCTGCTATACATAGTGGACCAATCACTAGAGCTCGCGCACGCCAATTGAATTACCAGGTACTTTCGTTTCTTGGTAACAATTCTAATGTTCATGAGAATATGATGCTGCCTAAATTGGATACATTTGTGTTGATTGCTAATGAAGGGCCTAGCATGGACAACAGGGATGAACACTGGAGCAGAAACAAGCATGGAGATGAAGGCACGCACGAAGGGATCCAGAATTGCGTTTCTAGTGCATATTTGAGCACTTTGAAGCCTCTGTGATGACCTACAAGGACATGGATGAAATATACAAGATGCCCCATCACAAATTTCGTCCATAGCTTATTTTAGGTGTTGCGTGACCTTATTTTTGGGCCAGGCCCATGTAATTTCGAAATACTTGAGTATAGGCTGTTTTTAGAGTCCGTATGTGTGGGGAAACAAGAGTTAGGGTTGGTTTCGGACCCCTCCTCCAAGGGCCACGAAATCCCCCCCCTTCCTCCATATATACAGCCCTTAGGGCACTGTTTAGACTTTGGGTTTTGTTTAGATTAAAGTTCGCCATAGCTGCAACTTCGTGTACTTCGTTTGTGTTCATCGACCAGACCATGACATCACAGAACCCCACCATGATCAATAAAGCTTTTCATCTTATATTCGCAATATCCAGATTGCAATCTCAGTTTCTTGCTTGTTCTTTGTTTGCTCGTAGGAAATAGAACCTCGTGGTCAGGTTGATCATGCTCCGGCGTGGTCAATAACCCCTCGGAAGTTGGTTTAGCGATTGCTAAGGCACGACATCATGCACGTTCGTAGTTGGATCGTCAAGGTCAACTCCCACAGAAAAATGATAGCCATCTCATCGAAACATCGGGACACCTTCACCTCTATCAGGGAGCCTATCAATGTCATCACAAGAAAAACAAATGCCAATAACCCTGGGCTTGTCATCTATGCCATAAGTGCAAATTGGGTTTATTTTAAGCGATAATTAGTTTTATGCCCCTAGTTGGGTCCCACTCGGCTGTTTTACCCCTAATTTCCAAAAGCCACCGGTTCTGTCCAAGTCACTTCGCTCCTCTTATGCTTTTGCCCTTTGAGTATTTGACCGTCAGTTCGAAAAATTCATAACTAATTCATACTAAATCAAAAAAATGCAAATAAGATACCAAAATGTTCGTAAAAACATCACCTATATGTCAGTGTCATTTGCATTCATGACAAAGTGTTGGAAAGTGCCCATCCAAGTTTTAGCTCTTTATGATACCACCATGAATAGTAAAATCTAAAAAAATTCAAAGAAAATTTGGTGGCAAAGAATGACAAATGTTTTAAGTGCTTGCCAAGTTTCTTCAGGGAATGACATTCATGGATGTGGTGGGGAGAAATACAATCAGCACTCCAAAATAGATTGTTTTTTCGCCACGACTTCCACGAATGTCGTTCCCTAATGAAACTTGGCAATCACTTAAAACATTTGTCATTCTTTGCACCAAATTTATTTTAGAATTTTTCCAGATTTTTCTGGATTTTACTGTTCATGGTGGTATCATAAGAGCTAAAACTCGAATGGGCACTTTTCAACACTTTCGTCATGAATGCAAATGACACTGACATATAGGTGATGTTTTTTCGAACATTTTGGTATCTTATTTGCATTTTTCTGATTTAATATGAATTAGTTGTGAATTTTCAAACTGACGGTCAAATGGTCAAAGGGTAAAAGCATAAGAGGAGCGAAGTGACTTGGACAGAACCGGTGACTTTTGAAACTTAGGGGTAAAACAGCCAAGTGGGACACAACTAGGGGCATAAAACTAATTATCCCTTATTTTAATGGCATATGCATAGTCGCTATGATGAGATTGCAATATGACATATGGTTAATCTCATGCATAGCATATGACAAGTCAAGCGGATTGTCAAACATGATGTGACCGAGAGAATTATCACAAGAAATCCTATGCAACATGGCAGCACAACTAATAGACCCCACATGGCAATCATCAAACTCATCATAAATGGGTAAATCATCGCATGGAGAAATCATACTAGCATGAAGCATGGTAATAGGTGGATCAACATCATGCAAGCAATCAATGTCAAGAATGTCCACTAGTGGGACTAGAGCATCACCTTCACCTATGTTACCTTTTTCATTCCACCCAAGTGGGTGTAGGTGAGGTGGGAAACACCAAATGGTGGTCATCATCATCAACTTGATGGAACCATGTGGGGGGCGCATCATATTCCACCATGGCCATCGTCTTGTCCAAAGGAAGGACGAAGTCGTCGAGAATCAGCGCGTCATCATGTATGGTGATGAGGACATCAATACCATTGTTACACCCACAACCCCTACTGCTATACATACTTGACCAATTACTAGAGCTCGTGCACACCAATTGAATTACCATGTACTTTCGTTTCTTGGTGACAATTCTAATGTTCATGAGAACATGATGCTGCCTAAATTGGATACATTTGTGTTGATTACTAATGAACGGCCTAGCATGGACAAGAGGGATGAACACTGGAGCAGGATCAAGCATGGAGATGAAGGTGCGCGCAAAGGGATCCAGAATGGCGTTTCTAGTGCATATTTGAGCACTTTGAAGCCTCCGTGATGACCTACAAGGACATGGACGAAATATACAAGATGCCCCTTCATAAATTTCGTCCATAGCTTATTTTAGGTGCTGCGCCACCTTATTTTTGGGCCAGGCCCATGTAATTTTGAAATACTTAAGTATAGGCTGTTTTTAGAGTCCGTATGTGTGGGGAAACAAAGTTAGGGTTGGTTTCGCACCCCTCCTACAAGGGGTCACGAAATTCCCCACTACTCCTCCATATATACAGCCCTTAGGGCATCGTTTAGACTTGAAGTATTGTTTAGATTAAAAGTTCGCCATAGCTGCAACTTCGCATACTTCGTTTGTGTTGAACGACCAGACCAAGATGTCACAGAACCCTACCTTGATCAATAAAGCTTTCATCTTATATTCATAATATCCAGATTGCAATCTTAGTTTCTTGCTTGTTCTTCGTTTGCTTGCAGGAAATAGACCTTCGTGGTCAGGTTGATCGTGCTCCGGCGTGGTTAATAACCTCTCGGAGTTGGTTTAGCGATTGCTAAGGCGCGACGTCCTTGCATGTTCGTAGTCGGATTGTCAAAGTCTACTCCTCTAAAGCGATAATCATCATCTCATCGAAAGACGGGACACCCTCGCCTCTATCATATGGGACCTATCACCAAATGAGAAGACACACTAGAGGTAAAGGTTAAGTCATTAGAAATCATAGTGGCCTCACATGCCCTATCAACTGCCTCACTCTCCCTATGTGGTGGCTCACTCACTCCCTCAAAATAGGTGCACTCAAAGCCACATATGGTGGAGTCACTCATCTCACTCAAGTGGTGGGGGTTGTGGCTCTCCTCACATGGCAATTCGGACAACTCATCGTATATGGGGCTAGTGGTGAACTCGCTCTCACTCTCAATATGGTGGCACAAGTCACTCAAGTCATCATACGTCGCCGTGGTCGAAGGGAAAATCCCATGCTCAACCATCTCGTCACCGTCGCCGTGGATGTCCGAAGATGGCACATCCTCACTCTCGCCTCCAAAGATGGAAGCATCATCCTTGCTCGCCACCTTGTCGCTCGCCTCCAAAGCATGTTCCTTGAGAAACTTCGTAGTCGTAGTCATCACCGCGCCATCTTGAAAAAGAGTCGAGGTAGACTCGGCATCATCAATGCCACAAAGAGGGATGGCGGTGAAGTCGAACTTGGGAGCATCTTCTTGGAGCTCGCCGGGCTTGGACATCTTGGTGGTATTATCCTCATGCTCGTTATCGTGGAGCTTGGTCGTCGAAGTGTGTTTGGTGTGGAGAAATCTTGGCCTTCATGTGTTCTTGTTCCGCCTTGAGAGCACCAATGTAGAGGTAGTCGAGGGACTTGTAGTTCTCGTGGAAGATAGTCTTGGAGATGTCATTGTTCAATCGCATCATGAAGTGGAACTTCATCCAAATGGGGTCTTCCACACCGGCTCATCGCAAGGGTTTCTTCATCTCCTTGAAGTACTTGTCGAGGGACTTGGATCCTTGTATGGTGTTCTCCAATTGGCACTAAAGGATTTCCGTGTAGGTGGAAGGCAAAAACTCTTGCCGCATAGCTTTCTTCGTCTTGGGCCAACTCATGTCGAAGGTCTTCGAAGGTGTGTGAAGCCACCATGTCGACACGTAGTCGTGGAAGTTACTTGTGGCGCACTTCACTTGGTCTTCGGAAGGGACTTGATGTAGCTTGAGGTAGTCGTCCATCTTGCGCTCCCACTCGAGATACTCCTTGGGGTCTTGAGTCCCATAGAAAGGAAGCTCGTGGTCGTTGTCGAGGTCGTAGTAGCTCATGGAAGTCGCAGACTTGAGCTTGGGGAGCTTATCTAGATCGTAGTCTTGAGGTGCTTGTAGGCGAAGATGCTGAATGTTCATAGGCGAAGATGCCTTGAAGTCACTTGGAAAAGATGCCAATGTAGATGGTGAAGTCATTGAGCGGTTGTTGGTGTTGAGCTCCTGACCTTCATGTTCTCGTCGGTGTTGGTGTCGATGCCGATGTGACCTTGCCAGAGATGGTAGCTCGAAAGCATGTGCACTTGTGCATCTTCTCGAAGGTGAGGAAGATCTCTTGTAGGACTTGATGAGGGCTTTGATCTCCTCCATTTGAGCATCTATCTTGGCGTCGATGAAGTTTTTTGTGGCATCGAACTCATCGTTGTTGTTGTAGACTGAAGTAGATGTGCTTTGCCTATCCATCACAAGACTCGAGCAAAGGTGAGTAGGAAATGAGATAAACAATACCAAGCTACCTTTTCCCAATGTTGAGGATGTATCTCGTTCCACTCAATGTGAAATGAAAGAATAGTGGAATTGGTACCGGACCTGCTCACTCACACCTATAAAGTAAAGCTTATGGAGTAGCTTGGTGAGGTTAGTGTCACAAAAAATTGATGCAAAATGTTAGCAAGAGTCAATAATGTTGAAAGAGATTCACGAATTCCCAAGTGAAACAAGTAGACCAACACTACTACAGGATGCTGCTAATGCGACACTACGATCAGAGACCCTTTGACGAAACTGTGTGCGATGCATTAATCGCAAACGGTGATGTAAAAAAACCGTCAAAAAAGATGAAAAACGTTTGCGATGGCGAGTACATCAAACACGGTTTAGATTTTACTTGCGTGTGCGATGCTGGGCATACGGTTGATCCAGACGAACAGTTTGCGATTTGACAGAACAACAGAAATGGACAGCCATATCAATATGTGTGCGATATACGGCATACAGTTCGCTCCGATGAACTGTTTGCTATTAGGGAAAGCAGCAGAAACGGTCAGCCAGATCAAGGTGTGTGTGATATACGGCATACGGTTCACTCGAATGAATTGTTTTCGATTAGGGAAGAGAACATAAATGGTTCAACTTAACAAGATGTGTCTGATACGCGACAAACAGGCCCGGAGGTTAATTTGAGAACAAGTACACAGAGGTTAATTTGACATACATGACTTATAAGTTTCACAGAATTCATATCAGTTTTTTTGGAAAACATTTAATTGCGTTGAATGTATATAGTGCTCCGTCCTATTAGTTGAATTAACGTCGAGGTCCATGTTTTGGAAACATGTCATAAAGTAACGGGATGGACCTTCATTCAAGCCAATCAACATGTGTTCAAAAAAAAAGAATTATCAAAAAGTAACGAGATAGACCTTCTTAAAGCCAATCAACATGTGTTCAAAAAACAAAAAATGTCAAAAATTAGAAATCATGGACCTCGAGGTTAATTCAACTAATAGGAGGGAGCACTATATACATTTAAGACAATTAAATGTTTACGGTGACCCGTACCATCAGTTAATTTAACATCGAGGCCACTTCCCATCCGGTCACCCATCTGATGACTACTCAAGCCTCAGCACACTTAACTTGGGAGTTCTGTTAGATGAGCTATCTGTAGGGAAGCTGGACCTTGCTGCTATAGGATCCCTCTTTGCATCCTTTATTGCGCACCCGGATGACCGACTGTTGCCGCCCAATGGTCAATGCCACATCCCCCGTGAATGTAGAAGCTTCCCTCCATTGGATAAGTGGCAAACGGTTAATCAAGAAGAACTGTTTGCGATGATGCAGAACAACAGAAACGGGCAGCCAGATGAGGGTATGTGCGATATACGGCATACAGTTCACTAGGATGAACTATGTGCGATTAGGTAACACAATGGAAATGGTTCAACTGAACAAGATGTGTGTGATACGCGGCAAACAGGTCCGTAATCAGAAATGTGTGCGAAGACCAATAATAACACAGACGATTGCTGCTAATAAGCCACGTGATTTGCTTTGTCTACAGAAGAATAACATGTATATATATATATAACTGAAATAAACATCCAATTACATAAGTGACTATACATATCATTCGCAATATGACAGATGCAAATCTTACCAAAATTGACAAATGGCAACATACCCAATATGACAGATGCAAATCTTATCAAAATTGTTTGTACGTGGTTGCACACGGGTCATCCAAAACAACCGTTTGCGTTGAAGGGATGCACAAATCCTGCATTGCGAATTTTCCCTTGACTTAAGGGGGAAGACCATAGCTCTCACTTTTCTTACAGGTGTTCTATCTAAAACGTTTGCGATCAAGAGCTACACAAATCCTGCTCGGCACATTTTCCCTTGGCTTCTTGGGGAAGCTGTCAGTTTGCATACGTGTGTTCTAACTAAAACATTTGCGATGAGTGTTTTATATTTAAAAACCATTGATGTTATTTTCAAAAGAAAATCGTTTGATAAGTTTGTACATTAAGAGAGAAAAACGCAAGTTCGTTCAAACCATATCTTTCATTCAGTCACACTGCAAATTCCATGATAGCATGCCAAGTTTCATGAATTTCTGACGAGTTTTGGATTTACTAGAATTTAAAAACCAGGTATCTCAATGTTTGCGGCTGAGTGACGGTGGCAGGGTGTTTGAAATTCATTCCCATTTCTTGCATGGGACCTAAGCATGCACCCAAGGACACAGATTTGATTTTTCATCCAATTTATATGCACTTGAGCCTGTGCATGTAGTTCAAATTTGAATTATGCACATAAAATGCCTAGAAAACCCAGTTAATGTATAAAAATGTCCAAACAAACCCTGAAAAATTTCAAAATTTAACACAACACTCCTATTGTTCTATGTTGACACTAGAAATTTTTTGAAAGCAATAAGAGGCAATGGATATCGTTTCGTCCCCAAAGGTGGCATGTTCCCTACCAAAACCATCAGGCTTGTTGTGAGAAGCTTATACCCAAACCTGCCCCAATTGGGACAAAAAATTTACCACGGCATGTAGATGCCGCTCCATGATAGCATGCCAAGTTTCATGAATTTCAGACGAGATTTGGATTTACTCGAATTTAAGAACTAGGTATCTCAATGTTTGCGGCCGAGTGACGGTGGTAGGGTGTTTGAAATTCATTCCCATTTCTTGCATGGGACCTAAGCATGCACCCAAGGACACAGATTTGTTTTTTCAACCAATTTATATGCACTGGAGCATGTGCATGTAGTTCAAATTTGAATTATGCACATAAAATGCCTAGAAAACCCAGTTAATGTATAAAAATGTCCAAACAAACCCCGAAAATTTCCAAAATTTAACACAACACTCATGTTATTCTATGTTGACACTAGAAATTTTTTGAAAGCAATAAAAGGCAACGGATATCGTTTTGTCCCCAAAGGTGGCACGTTGCCTACGGAAACCATCAGGTTTGTTGTGAGAAGCTCTGGTTTGTGAGAAGCTTATACCCAAACCTTCCCCAAATGGGACAAAAAATTTACCACGGCATGTTGATGCCGCTCCATAATACCATGCCAAGTTTCATGAATTTCAGATGAGTTTTGGATTTACTAGAATTTAAAAACCAGGTATCTCAACTTTTGCGGCCGAGCGACGGTGGCAGGGTGTTTGAAATTCATTCCAATTTCTTGCATGGGACCTAAGCATGCACCCAAGGACACAGACTTGATTTTTCAACCAATTTATATGCACTGGAGCATGTTCATGTAGTTCAAATTTGAATTATGCACATAAAATGCATAGAAAACCCATTTAATGTATAAAAATGTCCAAACGAACCCCGAAAAATTCCAAAATTTAACACAACACTCCTGTTGTTCTTTGTTGACACTAGAAATTTTTTGAAAGCAATAAGAGGCAATGGATATCATGTCGTCCCCAAAGGTGGCACGTTCCCTACCGAAACCATCAGGCTTGTTGTGAGAAGCTCTGGTTTGTGAGAACCTTATACCCAAACCTGCCCCAAATGGGACAAAAAATTTACCACGACATGTTGATGCTGCTCCATGATAGCATGCCAAGTTTCATGAATTTCAGGCGAGTTTTGGATTTACTAGAATTACAAAAGCAAGTACCTCAACGTTTGCCAGAGAGCCATGGTGCCGTGGTGTTCAAAATTCATCCCCATTTCTTGCATGGGACATAAGGATAAACCCATGGACACATATATGATTTTACAACCCATGTTGGTGCACCGGAGCATGTGCATGTAGTTTAATTTTGAATTGTGCACGTGAGATGGCTAGAAAACCAATTTATTGTATAAAATGTCCAAACGAACCCTGAATAATTCCAATTTTTTTATGACACACATGTAGTTGCATGTTCACTCTAGATAAAAGTTCTAGTAATTCAAACACCGTCCATTGCCGCTATGATCCCATTATGTAATTCAAATCAAGATGAAAAATCAAGTAGATCCCACACAGTTTGTTATCACCAACAGTGTGAGATGCAGTACAAAATATCCTGGAGCACCGTCGGTGTATAGTATGCCTATGGCTTACGCGAGAAGGTGTGTCAGCTATAGTCCACAGCCGGCGTGTCAAGCACACAGTTCTGAATAAGGGACCGTGTCTGATGACACTTTGCGCGCCAGTTTTTTCGCTGAAGCGATTCAAAATGTTCGGCTTCCCCGGAAATATCTGCCTCCCCGCCCCCTCCCCCTTACCAAAAGCCATATTTCCCATATTTCCGCCTTCCTTTCCAAGTTGAAACCTTCACTCCTTGCTTGCAGCGCCGCCTCCTCACCGGTGACCCTCCTTCATGCTGCTCGGCCTCGTTTATCCAGGCAGGTAATCCACACCCGACCCCCATCCTCCTCCTCCTTCCACATCCCACATGCCCCGACCGCCGGCGCGACACCTTCCACCCTAATCACCGACCCCTCCACCAAATAAGTGCCACCCTAAGCCATGGTGCATGCAGTATAGCCAGGAGGTCAAGGAGCATTTGGCAGCGGAGAAGCAAATCGCGGTCGCGATGGCTGCCATTTGTGCCGACCCCCGGATCTTGGAGGAGCACCTTGCTATTTGCTAGCTACGACGGTTAAGCATGCTCGGTTTACCCGTTGTGTGTGCTGCTCCTGCCTTTTCTTAACAAATTCTAGTGAATTGTGCTATCTAATTTTACCATGCAATCTGTTGCTCTAGTGTATATGTTCTATATGTCGTGCAGTGTGGTGCTCACTTATTAACTGTTTGGTTAATTAGTTGTCGTCTTCAGTTAACTGTTTGGTTCAATTCTGCAAATGTGATGTTCAATTCTTCAGGCAGCAATTTTGTATTATCTTCTGTGTGAGAAATAAATCAAATTTATCTTTACAAAATACATGAGAAACGAATACAATTGCTATATTTCTAAGTTGTCAAGCATGCTTGGTTTGGTTATACATGGTGCAATGTGGTGCTTAGTTAATGTTTGGTTCATTTGTTGTGGTGTTTAGTTAACAGTTCGGTTAAATTCTGCAATGCGATGTTCAATAGTTGTGGGTGCATTATGTTATTGCATACCAATTTGAGAAGTAAATCAAATTTGGCTGCACTAAATACATGAGAAACAAATACAATTGCTATATTTCCAAGTTGTTAAGCATGCTTGGTTTGGTTTACTATCTGATCTTCTATTAGGAGTATGTTATATTGTGCAATGTGGTGCTCAGTTAACGTTTAGTTCATTTGTTGTGGTGTTTAGTTAACTGTTTGGTTCAATTCTGCAATGCGATGTTCAATTGTTGTGGGTGCATTCTGTTATTGTATACCATGTGAGGAATAAATTGAATTTGGCTGTACTAAATACATGAGAAACAAATACAATTGCTATATTTCCAAGTTGTTAAGCATGCTTGGTTTGGTTAACTTTCTGATCTTCTATTAGGAGTATGTTATATTGTGCAATGGTGCTCAGTTAATGTTTGGTTCATTTGTTGTGGTGTTTAGTTAACTGCATGGTTCAATTCTGCAATGCGATGTCCAATTGTCGTGGGTAGAATTTTGTATTGTTGTGCATGTGAGGAATACATCGAATTTGGCTACACTTAATACATGAGAAACATATACAAGTGCTATATTTCCTAGTTCTTAATCATGCTTGGTTTGGATAAATGGGTTTTCCATGTGGCTTGAATTAATCTGATGAATCTGCAATGTGCTTATTTTTCATCAACATATTTTACTGATAGCATGCGAACCCTTACTTAACCTGATGACTAACTACCTTATATGTGTTGCAGGGAAACAATGGGAAGCACTGAGGTTTACATTCGACGTTAGCACATGCATGGTCTGTTGTCTAATAGCACATTATTGTGCAATTGCAGGAACCATTCTAATATTTAGGTTTTTAACAATTTGGTCTTGCACATGTAGGTCCTGCTGTCAGAGGTTTTGACCCACTGTTCGACCCTTTTTGCATATGGGGAAATGAGTTGTCCATGAATATCAATCAAGTCAAGAAACTCAGAAAGATTGTTAGGATAAAGAAATTAGCAACAAAAAACAACAGGATCTTTGTCTGCACAATGAAGAAGACATCAGTTAACTACAAGATGGTACTAACTATTATACCTTGCGTTTTTTTATTCCTTTGCCCCATTTCCAATATAGAGAAGATATTTATGCACATCCTTGTTTTCAGGCCTTTCCAAAGCAGTTCACTGATGATTACCTCTCAAACCACCTCTATGGTCAGGTTTTCATACAACACCCACGGTTCAATATTGAAGTGTTCCTGAAGAGGACAAAGGATGGACGGTCAATCATCCACAGGCACTGGCCTAAAGTTGCAAAGACCTTCAACATCAACGAAGGCTCAATATTTGCCTTCCGCTTCAGCAGTTTTCTAGATGAGATGCATCTGTCTATGTACCGTCTATGATGCTAATTTCGAAAGGTTTTCATGTTGCATGTGAAACTTGGTGCTGGTGTAGTTGTGTAATGGGGTAGCTGAGTGCTGAAGCTATATCATGTTGTACTCTGATGTATTTCAATTCTAAAATCCTGCTTCCTTAATATGGAAATGAAATATATTATTTGCTTAATATGAATGTCAATTAGATTAATAAATGGATTATTAATAATAGGGCAATTAGCCTGCTAATTGGGTTTTTTTCTATTGCAAACGGTTATTCAGAAAACACCGTGGACGATGACCTCAGGCAACGCACACAGTTTCTAGGAATAAACCGTGTTGGATCAATGAACAATCACACACGACATTCTCTTGAAAACTGTTTGCGTTAGGCCACCTTGCGCAAATGTTTACCACATAAAAACTGTGTGTGATGGATAGCCTTTGCCACACAGTTTCTTCTACGCACCATGTGTGATGCATTCAATAATGCAAACGATAAAATTGTTAATATCGTGTGCAATGGCAACGCTATCACAAACGATTTAATGGGGAAAATTGTGTGTGATGTACCTGTGAACGGAAATGTTTTCCTTGGAACAACTGTGTGGGATGTATATACGAACGGAAACGTTTAGCGGGGGCTAACTGTGTGGGATGTACTTATGACCGGAAATGATTTCGCCTGTATAATTGTATTTTTTTAGCACTACTGTACATATAACCGTATTTGATCGCTCGCCGGTCGCACACGACCTCATTTTGCCGAGCATGTGTGCCAGGAGGGCATAGCCCCGACGGTTTCTGGGTCGTGTGGGAAGGACCCCCCTATCGCCCACACTCACTTGGCGATGGTTCCAAATGCCGTCGCGAAAATGGGTTAAAAACCGTTTGTATAGCACCTCGCTGTACCAGTGCAATAGCAATATGTGGCACACGGAAGCACACACATGGATAGATAAATGGGGTCGTGCAACCAAGGAAGAGCACAAAATGTGGAATCCACGGAAAACGCTCGTGTTGCACAACTCTAGAGAGACGCTAGCACGATTGCTCAATAGGCGGATATGACACTTGTGCACAACCTATAAGATGCAAAATTTGTAAACTTTCTATCCCAAGTATGCTATTATGTATGATGTTCCGGTGTTTCACACATGATGATCTAAGATGATCAATATGGTAGTATGATATGCAATGTGGTGATGCTATGGCTATTGCTTACAAGCTCTTTGTTTTTCTCTTTGCTTAAAATCTTATTCTTTTTTTCCTTTTGATATGGCCACTATGAAAAATGCACGAACCAAGATAGCAATTGTGTATATGCGGGAACAATCTTGTGACACAAGAGATGATATGATGATACCAAGATGAGGATACCAAGATGATATGGTATGTATGCAATGGAAGGTACGGATCACTAATGTGCACAAGTAACATTGTCGACAATACTCAAATGGCTAGTCTTGATAGGCAAGTGACGCAAAATGGCTTTGGGTTAACAATACTATGGCTAGAAGAATGTACAATGATGGGATACCATGATACCAAGGTGATATAGAGGTTACCGTTCTTGCTTACGGTTAAGGGTGTCAAAACGGTGAAGGTGGTCGTTGTTGAATCCTTGGCGAAGTTGAGCGGCGGTGTTGTCGATGTCGAACCGTTTCTAGTTAGCTGAAACACCCTAGGAAACGGAAAAATCATGAACTCAAAATCTCCAAAGGCAAATGTCAAATGGTGGTAGCGGAATGTGGTGCTGGTTTTGAAGTTGGCAGTGCGGAAGTGGTGGTGGTGGTTGATGAAGAAGCAACCGTCCCTAAGTAGCCGAAACACCTTAGAAGACTCAAATCACAACTCAAGCAACCACAAATGCAATGGGGATCAAAATTGGTTAGGTTGCGAAAAGAGATGGTGGTAATGTGGGTGATGTGGTGGAAGGCCTAGGCAAAGATGCCAAAGTTACAAAAAAATTATGGAGTCAAATGTAGCGCCCAAGATGCGATTCTATCCCAATCATGTGATTAATTCATGATTGGGGCACAATTGCATTTCGAGCGCATAGCAAGGTGGATATCATTACAACATACCATGTACTGAATATATGAGAATACAAGATAAAGGCTTACACTCGCCACAAGCTACAACATGAATACATCAATACATAGCAATCATCATACAGAAGAGCAGGATCTGACTATGGATGAAATCAAATGAAAAAAAAGAACGACATCCACCCTACTAATCCTAGGCTCCCAATCCGGAACCTATCCCTTGATCGAAGATGTCGGGGTGCGACACCTATGGGATCCAAAGGGACCCCTTTACGATTCGGCGGGGGGGAGAGATATACGCAAAGAGCAGAACCAACGATCGACGCAGGAAGATTTTACCCAGGTTCGGGCCGCTGATCAGCGCAAAACCCTACACCTGCCTTGTGTTCTTATTAATGTTCTTAAGCCCAGCCTTCAGGAGCGCTCGCTGTGAACAGTACGTTCAAAGAGCAGCTACGCATGCAGAATGGGCCAGAAGTTCTCCTCCTCCTCTGTAGCAATTGCCTGGGGCCTCCTTTTATACCACAAAGGGGTCACCACAGTGGCAAAATGTACATACATTGAGGTGTAAAGTAGCTACAAGGTTTACATGAGGTGGAAAGTTGCTACAGCATTTACATGCTTATCACTGACGGCTCAGGACAAGCGCATTAAATGCTTTGTCTAGGTGTCCCTTAGCTTCTTGGGGATGGAAAAAGGGGCCGTCCCATCAGCACCGCTTATGCCCACCCGCCGTTGGTGCCTTGACACGCATCCAGGAGAACAAAACCCATCTGACAGGTTTGGTCGCTGCACTGGAGCGGTGGCAGCTTGGCGGGGTCATCTTGCCGGGATCATCTTGCCGGGGCTCACCAGCAAGAATCTTGCTGGGGCTCTTTCCGGGGCCAAGCTTCCCGGGATCATCTTGCCGGGGCCAAGCTTGCCGGGATCATCTTGCCGGGGCTCATCAGCAAGAATCTTGCCGGGGCTCACTAGCAAAGAATCTTGCCGGGGCTCACCAGCAAGAATCTTGCCGGGCCTCACCAGCAAGAATCTTGCCGGGGATTCGGCCTTTGGTCTTCTGCCTTCCAATTATTGACTCGAATGCTTTTTGGATAGTCTTGTGCTTGTTCCCAGTTGTCTTCTCCCAGGAAGGCTCGCTCCCCTGCCATGCTCTTCCCGCCTGGGGGCTGCAACTCGCCGGTGCGTGTGCAGGGGTAATGAACACCCCCTGTTCACTACACCGACAGAAGAAGAAGAAGCAGAAGAAGAACTCTAAACAAGCAAGCATCGCTCTCACGTCAAAGCTTCGCTTTACCTATACCTGCACCTGTTGTTGTAGTAATCTTTGAGCCACGAGAACTCAGCAATCCCATTACCATGGGTATCAAGACTAGCAAAGCTTAATGGGTATGGAATGGATAAGTGGTGAGGTTGCAGCAGCACTAAGCGTTTGTATGGCGGCTAACTAACGAGTACAAGAGTAAGAAGAGTTACTATGCATAACGGTCGCAACTAGTAATGACCAATAAGTGATCCTCAACTACTTACGAGTCAATCATAACCCCACCGTGTTCTCTTCTCGTACTGACTTGAAAAGAGACAGTCATGGTTACACACGCGGTTGGTGTATTTTATTTCGGATCTGGTGTCAAGTTCTCTACAACCAGATATTATAAATTTCCAATCTACCACATAACCGCAGGCACGGCTCTCGAAAAGATTAAACCTTGCAGGGGTGTCCCAACTTAGTCCATCACAAACTCTCACGATCCGCGGAGGCAAATCTCCATCTCGGGACAACCCGATCAAACTCAGAATCCCGGTGCACAAGACATTTGGACAATGTTAAAACAAAACCAGCAAGACCTCCCGACGTGCCGCTCCCTGATAGTAGCCGCACGTATCTCGTCTCAGGCCACGACGGATGAGCTATGGTTGCAGCGTCGAAATCCACGAGTTGCCCCGGGCGGCGCCGCAAGCTGCTCTAGTTTGGACCAACAGTCATGAGGAGCACTTGCCCGGGTTGTTGATTAATTATCCTCGGGTACCGGTAAGTCCCTATGCAAGTTTTAGTTGTTATTAGGCAAATGGTAAACCAACGTTGGGCCTCGCTGGAAGAGTTTTATTCAAAGCGAACTATCGAGGGGGGCCCATAAACCCCGACCATGTTAGGAACGCAAAATCAAGGAACATAACACCAGTATGACAGAAACTAAGGCGGCAAGAGTGGAACAAAATACTAAGCAAAAGGCCAAGCCTTCCACCCTTTACCAAGTATATAGATGCATTAATTAAATAAGAGATATTGTGATATCCATGTCCCAACATGGAACAACCTGCACTACACCTGCAAGTAGCAACGCTATAAGAGGGGCTGACCAAAGGGGTAACATAGCCAAACAACGGTTTGCTGGGATGGTGGAAAAAGGTTAGAGGCTTATCATGGCAATTTGGGAGGCTGGACAAACAAGTGGTAGGTAGCGCGACAGAGCGATAGCAACGAGACAACTAGCAAAGCAAAGATAGTAGTGGTATCCAAGGTAATGATCATCTTGCCTGGAATCCCGCTAGGAAGAAGACTGAGTCCATGAAGTAGACGAACGGGCGTAGTTGAACGAATCCTCTCAATCGCAACATTAACGTAACTATCGAGAAGAAACAATACCGAAAAGAAGCAAACAACATGGTAAACAAACAAGCATAAACATGACATGATGCACAATCAAGTATGATGCATGTCCGGTTTAAATAGGCATGGCATGGCAAAATGCAACAAACAATACTACAAATTAAGTGGAGCTCAATATGCAATGAGTTGCATATTGATGAAACTTCACAACAATTATTTAGTTCGCTTTCGTTTAGGTACTCACCAATATTAAATGTTGTTAAACATGGCAAGCAGTGAAGCATAAGTAAACTAACTATTTAGACAAGTTTAAATGAGGCCGGAAACAACAAACAACAATTCCGGAAAATCCCCATATGCAATTTTTGAATTTGCTACTGTTCTGCCCTATACACAATTTTAGAGTTGTTAAACATGCAAAGTAATGCCACCATGTTAATCTATGCATTTTTCAACCCATTTACATATGAAGTTTATTTAATTCGAAGGTACGGTTAATTAGTTATGAAATAAATCATTTTAGCATGTTATTTATGCAAATTAAATGCAAAAAGCATTTTAAACATTTTAAACATGGATGTAAGTTGGATATTATGAAACTAGATGAAATTCTAAGCATTTTACATATATGACATGTTTTATTTCAATGCATGGTTTGTGAGTAATGATATGCATGAACAATGAGGGTTTTTCTGTAAAACAGTAATTCTCCGGATAAACGGATAATTCGTCCCATGGAAAAAAACATGTATCGGGACGAAATCTGGATCGAGTGGGCTGCTCACCACGGGCTGAGGCCCAGGTCGGTGAGGTGGCAGGGGAGGCTGGTGCGCTGGGCCTTGGCATGGGATGCGGCCCACGCGGGTGCCTCGCTCGCTCATCCAAGCGAAGCAAGTAGCAGCGGGTGAAGCAGGGGCGCGGTCAACGTGCATGGTTGTGCGGTGCTCGAGCAGTTCGAGCCGGCGGCGGCGCAAGTCCATGGTAGGACTTGGCGAGTGCAAGGGACGGCAAGGACCTGATCGGAGGCGGCGGTCCTCGGGTTCGCCGGATCCGGGCGTGGAAGGAATTGAGGCCTGACGGCGGCAGACTTGGAGCTCCATGGGGATGGCGCCATGGGTTCCTGTAGGGGGGAAGAGACGGGGAGGTGAGGCAGAGAAAAGGCAGGGCACGGGAGAAGAAGGGAGAGGGAGAAGTGCAGCGGGGAAGCGGCCGGAGTGGAGATGGTGGTCGCCGGTGGTGACTCTGGTCGCCGGCGTGACGCAGCGGCTGGGTCTGACAAGGAGTAGCAAAGGAGGTCGAGCTTAGGCGTGGACTCGCGAGGGGATAGGAAGACTCGGGCGAGAGCTCTTGCGCAGGATGGAGTTTGCTGTGATTTGCTGGGGATTTTGGTGGCGCAGAAATCATGGGAGGTGGTCGGAGGCTGCGGTTGGAGAGAGGTGGATCTGAGATGGATAGTGGTTGGCTCGGTGAGGAAGACGAGGAGGAGACCAGGTGGGCTGGCGGCGGCGTGATGGGAAAGGATGGATGGGATAGGAGACTAGGCTAGGGTTGATCGTTTTATATATAAATAGCAGTGGGATTAGGTTAGGGGATATCTCGTCCCTACTATCGTAATCGGAAGGTCCAGGATAAATGGGTTAGGGAAGTCCAAACAATGAACCGAAGATGTTTTAGGGATGTTTGGGGATGATCCGGACCCATCGATCATGACTGCCTGGGTCGGGTTCGGGATAGCTTTCGGACGCCGCGAGGGGTTTGACAAGAGGCCATGGAGGCAAGGCGGTTTGATGCCTCAGAGAACAGAGAGAGAAGAGAGCGGTCCAGTTGATCTGAGAGGAGGTCAACAGAGACAAGGAAGAAGCGACAACTACGAGCGGATGGAAGTTTGAAAAATGACAGCAACGGAGTGCCGATGCAATACGAATGATGCGCTGATGAATGCAGCAAACAAATAAATCACACGGTGACAACGAAATAACTGGAAGGCATCTGGAGGGTCGGTCTCGGGTCGTCACAACTCTCCTCCACTTACAAGAGATCTCGCCATGAGATCTAGGAATGAAAAATGAAAAAGGAAGAGAAGAGGTAAAACTAAGTTGCTTCTAGACAAAAGAGTGAAACCAAAGAACCTTTAGAGGTTGAACAAGTTGAAATAAAGAAGACATTTGTGATGAATGAAGTTGAAAACACTCCGGTAGAAAATAGGCACAAGGGACACCACAAGAACTTGAAGGTTGCAAAGACATGAATGACAAGCACAATGGACAAGAAAGAATTGAAACCACTGGATAGCACATGAACTTGGGAATATGGGATGATATTTCGAGGAGAGCAACAATACAATGCCTCCGGTTTGTGATGAATGAAGTTGAAAACACTCCGGTAGAAAAGAGGCACAAGGGACACCACGAGAACTTGAAGGTTGCAAAGACATGAATGACAAGCACAATGGACAAGAAAGAATTGAAACCACTGGATAGCACATGAACTTGGGAATATGGGATGATATTTCGAGGAGAGCAACAATACAATGCCTCCGGGATGAAAGAATCGAAGCTATATCGTTAGAAATAAAAGACCGGAGAAGAAAATGACAACTTCTACCACAATTGAATTTCAAAAGCTTCCTTGAAAAGAAGGATTGAATAGAGTTGTTGGAAAATCAACAACAAAATGAATAAGCTTGTTGTGGGCTTATGGAAAACATCTCAAAACTTGAGGTGAAATTCTGCCACTAACGGGATCAAAAGATTTGATTGAGAGCACTAGAGAGATGAAAAACCTCTTCCACCAAGGTGATAAAGAGATAACTTGGATCATTGATAAGCACCACAATAGCAACATTCTTTCGAAAAGTCTTTAGATGAAATATACCCAAGATAACTCCAATGATGAAATTGCTGGGTTGAAAAGATCTCATGAACGAAGAGAAAATGATGGTTTTAAAATATCTCATTCCTGACAACTTGTGAATCATGAAACACGAAGAGAAATTGCCAAGGATGGCATAACACCACCTCAAATGATAAAGGTAGAAAGAATTGCACTTCGGAATGCAAGAAGAAGAATACTTGAGCTCCTCCAACAAGAATCTTGATGAACACTCCGAGAATGAATTAAATCCTTAATGAACCGCCATGAAGGACCTCTGGGAAGAACTTCGGAAAAGAAAACATGAACAACTTAGAACCGACAAATTGATATCGTGATCAAACTCTGGAGGAAGGGATTAAACACTTGGATGAAACAAGAATAAGAATTATGTTATGCGCATCCTTCACCAAGTTAAATTGATGAAAAGCAACAGGTAGGCATGCTACTTATTCTTCTTGCAAGGATTGAGGAGAGATATAGCGCAAAATTGGGAAAACTTGAATGAACCACCGGTAGGGTTTGGAAAGAATGAATTAATTGATACGAGAACAAAGGAAGAGGAATCTTGAATGAACCGCCGTAAGTAGTTAAAAACGAACGAAGAAAAGATAACGAAACACCGGGAAGAATTCGAAAATGAACGAAGATACTTGAGTGAATTTAGATACAAGAGAATGAAGAGATGACAAGCTGACTAGAGAATACTTGAACAATGCACCAGTAAGATTTGGAGAATGAGAGCTGAAAGCTGAGAATGAGTAATATTCAGAAATGATGGCCTTCGGATGATCGAGAAAGGAAAGCAACTCCTGAAATGCGTTGGATGGGTGAAAAGAATTCTCACAATCAAAAACAATTATGAGAGGATGGCATCAAGCTTGAACTACACATCTTTGGAAGAATGGGTAAGGATTTAAGAGGAACTCTTCTTCGGTCTTCAAAATCCGATAATGGCGACGAGAAACACCACCATGAATTGTTGAGGCACTCCGAAATGAAGAATAGAAAGGTTGAACCAACGATGAAAAGAATTTGAAAGCAACCTTGGAGAAGGCATATGACTGATGACAATTCATTCTTACGTCAAACATTGAAAAGAATTTGAGAATAGCTTTGGAAAAAATAGAAGAGTTAGCTAAGATCCTGGGAAAAGACCTCTGGGTTAGGGCCCACTCAAAGATACACCGTTGAAGATGATGGCTTAGGAAGAGATAATGCACTGGTTGAATTAAAGGGCTTGAATCAGATAAGAACCTCGAAATAGCTTGAACGGCTTGAGAATGGAAACACAAATCTTCTGAGATATCTTCAGCACTCGAGAACAAACCAATAGCGAGAGGTGGATGATTAAGAGGTGCACTGGCATGAGAAAGCATTTGAAAGGTGGAAAGGGATATGATCAACATCGAAGCTTGAATTTAGCCCACCGAAGACGAAAAGAGAACGAAGATTGATGAACTTGTAGCTCCTAAGCATCTTCACGAGGAATCGCCGGATGAAACTTGGAAGAAAAGGATGACGAAACTTCACATAAATAAAAGGATACTTGATTAAGAAATCCATGTCCTTGAACATAAGGGTGGGATGGTGGGGAAAAACAAATGCAACTTGGGATGGATGAAATGGACACTATTGAGAAAACTGAGAATTGCTCTTGGAAATGGGGAAATGATAGGATCATCTTGAAGAGAAGCACACCGGTTGAAAAGAATTGACATGACAATCTCGATGGTAAAGAAGGATTGGTACTCCCATAGAAATATGTGATGCCGCTTAGAAAAAGGCATGGAATCAACACTTGACTTCGAAGCAACTCGAATACCACAACTCAAAACAAAACAAAGGATTGGCTTGCGGAATAAGCCGAAACCAAACATATGATAGAGATTTCGCCCAAAGTTTTCGGGATGAGGCCCCACGGGCATGACGTACAGTGGACATCATGAATGACAAATGAGACATCCCTGAATCAGCATAGCCAAGGATTCTTTAAGACGTCTCGCGACCACTGTAAATCGACCATGAAAAACGAACCACTAGACGTTGGACCTCAATCTCAACTCATACATCTGTCGAAAATAAAATCCTGGGTAACTACTTGAATTCCCACCTAGGAACTCCCGACATTCTCGGTTATGCAATCCGGTACAACAATTAAAAGGAGAAAAATATATCGCACAACTCCTAGCAGAATTCTACGCTCCAAATGTACTGCTTCCTCAACACATAACCAAGAACCTCGGAAACTGTGTACCTCAGACCTTCGAGAAACAACAGCTATACTAGCTGTGGCAATACATCTGATTGCTCTCCCCAGTACTTGGAGGCGTCAAACTACTCTCACCACAAAGAGTATAGAAGCGTTTTCGATGTCGGCGTCCTCTAGTATTCCGGAGCTGAAACGATAAGCACTGTGACGAAAACACCTTGGAGCTCAACTCCCCGGGACACTGCCACAACCCCTAAATGTCAGGAGGCACCAAGACAGAATTCCTGTCACAATGATATCGGACCGATTCCACAATACCCGCGTGATCCTAAAAAAAATTTGAGTGAAAAAGGAGAGTAATGGAAACAAAACACTTACGTCATAATTCCTCACCAGAGCGATGAAGGGGGTAAGGAGTAAAAAGAATCCTACTCTCCGATATATAACTAGACTCAAAATAGTTTTTTTAGACTCGACAACGGCAACGGTTCGATCAATCAAGGGGGCTCCTGCGGTCGGTAAGGCTCTGATACCAACTTGTAGCGCCCAAGATGCGATTCTATCCCAATCACGTGATGAATTCATGATTGGGGCACAATCGCATTTCGAGCGCATAGCAAGGTGGATATCATTACAACATACGATGTACTGAATAGATGAGAATACCAGATAAAGGCTTACACTCGCCACAAGCTACAACATGAATACATGAATACATCAATACATAGCAATCATCATATAGAAGAGCAGGATCCGACTACGGATGAAATCAAACGAAAAGAAGAACGACATCCACCCTGCTAATCCCAGGCTCCCGACCCGGAACCTATCCCTTGATCAAAGAAGAAGAAGCAGAAGAAGAACTCCAAACAAGCAAGCATCGCTCTCACATCAAAGCTTCACTTTACCTGTACCTGCACCTGTTGTTGTAGTAATCTGATAGCCACGAGGACTCAACAATCCCATTACCATGGGTATCAAGACTAGCAAAGTTTAATGGTTATGGAATGGATAAGTGGTGAGGTTGCAGCAGCACAAAGCATTTGTATGGCAGCTAACTTACGAGTACAACAGTAAGAAGAGTTACTACACATAATAGTCGCAACTAGTAATGACCAATAAGTGATCCCGAACTACTTACGAGTCAATCATAACCCCACCGTGTTCTCTTCTCGAACTCACTCGAAAAGAGACAGTCACGGTTACACACGCTGTTGGTGTATTTTATTTCGGATCTGGTGTCCAGTTCTCTACAACCGGATATTATAAATTTCCAATCTGCCACATAACCGCGGGCACGGCTCTCAAAAATATTAAACCCTGCAGGGGTGTCCCAACTTAGTCCATCACAAACTCTCACGATCCGCGGAGGCAAATCTCCATCTCGGGACAACCCGATCATACTCGGAATCCCGGTGCACAAGACATTTGGATAATGGTAAAAAAAAACCAGCAAGACCTCCCAATGTGCCGACACCCTGATAGTAGCCACATGTATATCGTCTCAGGCCACGACGGATGAGCTATGATTACAGCGTCCAAATCCATGAGTTGCCCCAAGTGGCGCCGCAAGCTGCTCTAGTTTGGACCAACACTCATGAGGAGCACTGGCCCGAGTTGTTGATTAATTATCCTCGGGTACCGATAAGTCCCTATGCAAGTTTTAGTTGTTATTAGGCAAATGGTAAAACCAATGTTGGGCCTTGCTGGAAGAGTTTTATTCAAAGTGAACTGTCGAGGGGGGCCCACAAACCCCGACCGTGTTAGGAACACAAAATCAAGGAACATAACACCGGTATGACGGAAACTAAGGCGGCAAGAGTGGAACAAAACACTAAGCAAAAGGCCAAGCCTTCCACCCTTTACCAAGTATATAGATGCATTAATTAAATAAGAGATATTGTGATATCCCATGATATCCATGTCCCAACATGGAACAACATGCACTGCACCTGCAAGTAGCAATGCTATAAGAGGGGCTGAGCAAAGCGGAAACATAGCCATACAACAGTTTGCTAGGATGGTGGAAAAAGGATAGAGGCTTATCATGGCAATTTGGGAGGCTGGACAAACAAGTGGTAGGTAGCGCGACATAGCGATAGCAATGAGGCAACTAGCAAAGCAAAGATAGTAGTGGTATCCAAGGTAATGGTCATCTTGCCTGGTATCCCGCAAGGAAGAAGACCGAGCCCATGAAGTAGACGAACGGGCGTAGTCGAACGAATCCTCTCAATCGCAACATTAACGGAACTATCGAGACGAAACAACACCGCAAAGAAGCAAACAACATGGTAAACAAACAAGCATAAACATGGCATGATGCACAATCAAGTATGATGCATGTTCGATTTAAATAGGCATGGCATGGAAAGTGCAACAAACAATACTACAAATTAAGTGGAGCTCAATATGCAACGAGTTGCATATTGACGAAACTTCACAACAATTATTTAGTTCGCTTTCAATTAGGTACTCAACAATATTAAATGTTGTTAAACATGGCAAGAGGTGAAGCATAAGTAAACTAACTATTTAGACAAGTTTAAATGAGGCCGGAAACAACAAACAACAATTCCGGAAAATCCCCATATGCAATTTTTGAATTTGCTACTGTTTTGCCCTATACACAATTTTAGAGTTGTTAAACATGCAAAGTAATGCCACCTTGTTAATCTATGCATTTTTTTACCCCATTTACATATAAAGTTTATTTAATTCGGAGCTACGGTTAATTAGTTATGAAATAAATCATTTTAGCATGTTATTTATGCAAATTAAATGCAAACAGCATTTTAAACATTTTAAACATGGACGTAAGTTGGATATTATGAAAATAGATGATATTCTAAGCATTTTACATACATGACATGTTTTATTTCAATGCATGGTTTGTGAGTAATGATATGCATGAACAATGAGGGTTTTTCTGTAAAACAGTAATTCTCCGGATAAATGGATAATTCGTCCCATGAAAAAAAACATGTATTGGGCCGAAATCTGGATCGACTGGGCTGCTCACCACGGGCTGAGGCCCAGGTCGGTGAGGTGGCAGGGGAGGCTGGCGCGCTGGGCCTTGGCGTGGGATGCAACCCATGCGGGCGCCTCGCTCGCTCGTCCAAGCGAAGCAAGCAGCAGCGGGTGAAGCAGGGGCGCGGTCAACGTGCGTGGTCGTGCGGTGCTCGAGCAGTTCGAGTCGCCGACAACGCAGGTACATGGCGGGACTTGGCGAGTGCAAGGGACGGCAAGGACCGGATCGGAGGCGGTGGTCCTCGGGGTCGCCGGATCCGGGCGCGAAAGGACATGAGACCCGACGGCGGCAGACTTGGAGCTCCATGGGGATGGCGCCATGGGTTCTTGCAGGGGGAAGAGATGGGGAGGTGAGGCAGAGAAAAGGCAGGGCACGAAAGATGAAGGGAGAGGGAGAAGTGTAGCGGGGAAGCGGCCGGAGTAGAGATGGTGGTCGCCGGGGTGACGCAGCGGCTGGGTCTGACGGGGAGCAGCAGAGGAGGTCGAGCTCAGGCGTGGGCTCGCGAGGGGACGGGAGGACTCGGGCGCGAGCTGGAAGGCATCTGGAGCGTCGGTCTTGGGTCGTCACAACAAATGATGTTGGAAGTATTTTTGTGGGATGGGGGATGTTAATAGCTTCAAAATGAGATAAAGTACGTCAAAAAGGGAGTTCGGATGAATTAGATATGGCCAAAACCAAATTTCAGCATAGTCAGTTTCAGTCGAAGCCGGACATTTGGGAGTAGGTCCGGATGATCCGGGTAGGTCAACTAGTTTCGGGCGTGCGGGGTGTCCGGACGTCCGGGGGGGCATCCAGCTGATTCGGGAGGGTCCGGATGATTCGGGACCTTGTCCGGATGATCCGGGCAGGTCAATCCGCTCGGGATTTGCTCCCAGAGTCCATTTTTTGGGCGAAAATTTTCAATCTCGGTGGCAAAATTGCGAAGATTTCGTGGATGGAAAGGCGGAAAAAGATGGGGGAAAGCTAGATCCACTCAAAACACAATGAATCCATGGATCAAAATCAACAAAAGATCATCAAACCAACAAATCACAAAAAAAATTGGGGCTATTTTTGGCTGGGATTTTTGAATCTAGGACGAAATCAAGCAAAACAAGGCTAGAAAAAGAGGGGTAGGGACTCCAAATTTGTGATCAACGTGGCTCTTGATACCAAGATGATGTAGGGTGGAACCCTAGGGGCCGATCTTTCACGAAATGGAGGGTATCCCGCGAAGAACACGAGGGGAAACACGAGGGAAATCACGAGAGGAACACTCAAGAACAAGTCCAATCACACATCCACTAGACAATCAAACACAAAAGATCCACAAGGGTACATGAACAACAAAGGGAAAGATACAAGGTAAAGTTCATCCCAAATCCAAAGGAGATGGGGGCTTGAATCCTAGAAGGATCTTCTCCATGAAGAGGTCTTGGATCCCTCAGGACCTTCTCCTAGATGGAGGTCTTGGCCTTCAAAGGAGTGGTCTCTCTCTCTCAAGAGGAGGAGGTAGGAGCAAAGCTCACATACAAATGAGCTATCATATTTGCTATCCCTAAAATGGTGGAGGAGGAGGAGTATATATAGTCTAAGACACGAAGGGGTAAGTGAGGGGTCGAAATGGATACATGGGCCTCGGCCCAAGATATGCATGCAGGCTAAGGCGGGATGATTCGGGTGGGCATCCGGATGATCCGGGCGTCTGGGGTCCGGATGGTTCAGACGGAGTCGCGGATGATCCAGCTTTGAGTGGAAACCTTCGGGTGTCTTCGGCACAATTAGACGGATGATCCGGGGGAGGGTCCGGATGATCTGGCTGGGCCCGGATGATCCGGATGGAGGCCCGGACGTCCGACCTGGCTCCAGCAGCCGCTCCATCTTCTTCTCCTTTCTTCCGTCTTCTCTTCCACGCTTCCCTCACGGACGGTGTAGTCGTTCCTTGGCGCTTGCACTCCTCCTCGACATCCGTGAAGCTTCGACAATACCTATGCATGCACACGGGATAAGTGTCAAGTAGTATACCATCTTCGAAGGGGTCAAGTGAACACGTGTAAAGGAGATGATTCACCTTTGTGTATGTGAAGTAGATGTCGCATGTGTCACTTGTGAAATGGACCCTTGATATGGTGATGTCCGTAGGATGCTCCGCATCAGAATTGATTTTCAATGTCCTACATATATGTTTGTGCCTTCTTTTTCCAGGTCTTGAGAATTGATTTTGAATGTCCTGCATGTATGTTTCTGCCATTTTTTTCAGATTGGTATGTACACAAATGAGGATCCGGCCAGCGGCACCGCCGGTTGTAGATCTTGCACCCGGTAGCGCGGCCAGAAGCAGCCACGCCCCCTAGATCTAAGGAACCCGTAGAATCTCTAGCGGACCACATCAGCGATCTCCCGGACGCCATCCATGGGGAGATCATCTCCCTTCTCCCCACCAAGGATGGCTACCACACACAAGTCTTCGCATCTCGGTGGTGCACTTAGTGGCGTGTCGTGCCTCTTAATCTCGACTGTCGTCAGCTATCTGTCGATGATGATTCTGAACTCCCCGGAGCCATCATCTCCTCCCACTAGGGCTCCATTTAGCGCATCTGTATCCCGGCATGCTACCTGCTGGACATACCCTGCATGGTGGCTGCCTGGCTGACATCTCGTCAATTCAAAAAACTCCAGCAGCCTGAGTTCTACCATTACTACAGCGATAGGTTACCACCAATCGCTGCATCTGTGCCCTCAGCACCGATGTCCTTCTCATGGTTTTCCTCCTCTCTCCACACTGCCACCTTGACCCGGTGCCATCTAGCAGACAATCTAGTACAAATGCTTTGACTCCCACTACTGAAAAAACTTGCGCTTATGTTGGTTGATCTGTCGGAGGCCTCACTTCACAGCATCATCCACCACAGTTGCCCTGCCCTGGAGCGTTTGGTGCTTGTTTTTGGAATCGGAATCCATATTCCTTGTCTCAAAATAAACTCGCCTCACCTTGTAAGCATTGGAATTCGTTTTGAAGGACAGGAGCTCATCATCGAAGATGCCCCTTCACTTCAAAGGTTGCTCCTTGATTGTTGTTATAAACCTTCGCAAATGAGTGGGGTCTCTGCGCCAAAACTAGAGACCTTGGGTGTAATTCCAGATCCGTTTAAAGGTTTCAAGATGGTGGTTGGCTCCACACTTATTTAGGTACTGTATATTATCCAAGTACACTTTTGTAATCTGCATTTTTCATTTGTGCGCATAAGTTAAATATCATGTTGGAGTACACTTTCGATGCTAATATTATGTTCTATGCTGAATGAAGAGCTTGTCCATGGATGGCCTATCAAGGGTGCAGGATTCTGTCAAGACCTTATATGTTTATATGTGGTTTCGTGATCTGAACAAGAGTATTGGCTTGCTGCGATGCTTTCCATGTCTGGAGAATTTGTATATAAAGGTGATGATTTCACGCACATTGAAAGCCCATATATAATGTACTAGAATTAACCGTTCAGCTGTCGCTCCTTCGACATACTCTATTTTAGACATTAACTGTTTTCAATCTTCATGTCTGTTTAGGTACTATCAGTTGGTGAAAAAGGTATAACTAATCGATGGGTGAGGAAGCACAAGGATTTTCTCAGATCTCATGACATTCGTTTGAAGACAATAATGTTGGAAGGATATGCATCCAACCCTGCAAACACTAGCTTTGTCACATTCTTCATGTTGAATGCGAGGTTACTATTGTTCGTGAGGATTAAGTTTTTCAACAAGAATTTTCTCACGGATGCATATGTTGAACAACATAAAAAGAAGTTTCAGGTGGACCTAAGGGCTTCTGAACGTGCTCGGCTTCTATTTACGACAACTTGTCGTCATCATAGACCAGTAGAATTTTTGCACGGGGATCTTGGTTTTATGGATTAGACCGATCCATTTGATTGTGACTGCCCAAAACTTTGGTGTAGTTAGATGTTATTGCCCTGTTCAATCTGGGTTTTGTCTAAACCTGATGAATAATTAATCCTCGTGCTTTTGGACCATTTGTAAGCTGGAGTTAGATATGGTTGCCCTTTTCAACTCGGCTTTGACCCATATTTTCTTTCATACTAGGCCAATGGCTTGCCGTTTCTTTAATTAAGGCATAAATATTACAAGTAATCACAACATAGGGAAAGAACATCACTCTCGTGGGATCCTTGAGATCATTATTTGTTACAGAACCAGCAAGTTCTTAGTGCCCTCCAGCACCCACAAACTTATTTTTAGCTAGCACGCCAAATGGGATGTAATTCTTAATAAGAAAAGCTGCATGGTAGTAACAGATTTGGATTCTGACATTTGGGAGCCATGAGGAAAAAGCCTATCCAGGGCGGTGTCGACTCGACAGTAAACATTGAGAAACCTGGTTTTAAAATTACTGTAAATCAAAAACTCGCCTCAAAATCATGAAACTTGGCATGGTGTTATGACATGGCACCAACATGATGTGGTAAAAAATTAGTCCAATTTGGGACTAGTTTTGGTATAAACTTCTTACAAACTGGAGCTTCTCTCAAGAAGCCTCATTATTCCAAGAGGGAACTTGTCACCTATGTGTGCGAAATGACATACGCTGTCTCTTCCCGCCTTGATTTATTTTACAGAGGCAACATGCAACTATAGGAGTGTCTGCCTAAAAAATATGAAATTATTCAACATTCATTTTGCTTTTTTATACATTATTTGAGTTTTCTAGGCATTTTGGTACATAGTATGGTGTGTGCAAAGGTCATGTGTGTACTAGCCACCTATGTAATTGGATGTTCAATTTGGTTATGGAATCAAGTCCTTCGAAGTTATAAGTACATATATTGTTGTTCTGTATGCAATGGCAGTGCACATGGACCATACTAGGGAACCCGTCGATGATGAATTCATCAATCGCTGACAATTGTGTACCAGCAAGCGTTTGCCCACAACACACACGGCTTATTAGCAAAAATTGTCTGTGTTATTATGGGTCTTCGCACACATTTCTGATTAGGAACCTATTTGTCGCATATCACACACATTTTGTTAAGTTGAACCATTTCTGTTGCATTGCCTAATCGAGAATAGTTCATCCAAGTGAATTGTATGTCGTACATCCCACACACCTTGAACTGGGTGACTGTTTCTATTGCGTTCCCTAGTCGCAAACATTTCATCCGCGTGAACTGTATGCCGTCTATCGCACACACCTTCATCTGACTGCGCATTTCTGTTGTTCTACCTCATCGCAAACAGTTCTTATGGATTAACCGTATGTCACACATCGCACACGTAATTCTAATATGAACCGTTTTTTCTGTATCCGCCATCGCAAACATTTTGCATCTTTTTTGACGGGTTTTTTACATCACCATTTGCGATTAATGCATCACACACAGTTTCGTCGAAGGGTCTCTAATTTTAGTGTCACATTAGCAGCATCCTACAGTAGTGATCTGAAACTTCTCCGACATTAACCTTCCAAACTATTCACTGAGGGTTAGTAGAACCAAATATGATATCAGCCACATAAATTTGGCACACAAATAATTCTCCATTAACCCTTTTAGTAAAAAGAGTAGAATCATTTTCCCCAATTTCAAAGCCTTTTTCTATAAGAAACTTAGTCAAGCATTTATACAAAGCTCCAGGGGCTTGTTTAAGACCATAAAGGGCTTTGTGAAGTTTGTAGACATGATTAGGTTTGTTGGGATTAACAAAGCCGGGAGGTTGTTTAACATAAACTTCCTCCTCAATTTCACCATTTAGAAAAGTACTTTTAATGTCCATTTGGTATAAAGTGATATCATGGTGATTGGCATAAGCAAGTAGAATGCAAATAGACTCAAGTCTGGCAACGGGGGCGTATGTCTCACCATAGTCTATACCGTCGACTTGAGTGTAGCCTTGAGCAACAAGATGGGCCTTGTTGCATACAACTTGTCCATCCTCATCTTGCCTATTCCGAAACACCCACTTGGTTCCAATGACATTTTTGTCATCGTTGGGTTTTTCAACCACTATCCATACTTGATACCTCTCAAAGTTGTGTAGCTCTTCGTGCATAGCATTTATCCAGTCCAGATCCTCGAGGGCTTCTTCTACCTTCATAGGTTCAACACTAGAAATGAATGAGTAGTGTTCACAAAAGTTAGCCAAACGGGTTTTAGAGCGAGTAATTCTCCCTATTTGATGTCGTCGAAGATTTGTTCAACGAGATGATCTCTTGAGACTCTTGCTCTAACTCGTCAGAGCTTTTGCTTAGGTTGAGGTGGAACATCCTCATCATCATCTTCTTATTCTTCATTGTTGGTGGTGTAGTCGTTCGCTTGTGGAGCTGGCGAAGGAGGTCGAGGTGGTTCATCTTGTTGTACTTCCTCATTTCCTTCGTCTTGACGTGTTCTACTTGTGGATGCCTCCATGTCAACTTGAGGTTCACCTTGATGTGAAGTTGAGGCTTCCACTTGAATGGACGAAGTACTCTCCTTCACCTCCGTTGGGCGAATTTTTCCAATATACAAATCTTGAATTGCTTCTGAGGGATCTTTGTCTCCTACATCAATTGGCAGTTGCTCTACTTACGAGCCATTAGATTCATCAAACTTCACATCTACCGTCTCAACCTTTCGGGTGAAATTGTTGTAGACGCGGTAAGTGTGAGAGTTTGAGCCGTAGCCGAGTAGCAAACCTTCATGAGATTTAGGAGCAAATTTAGAATGATGATGCTTATCAAGAATTTAGCACATTGAGCCAAATATTTGAAAGTATCCAACTTGGGCTTTGTTACCGGTGACTAGCTCGTATGCCGTTTTGCCGAGAATCTTGTGAAGATATAGTCGATTCGTAGCATGACACGCTGTCTCAACTGCTTCCGCCCAAAAGTGTTTTGGTGTCTTGTATTCATCAAGCATCATTCTTGCCATCTCGATAAGTGTCCGGTTCTTCCTCTCAACAACTCCATTTTTTTCAGGTCTGTACATAGCCGAGAACTCATGTGAAATCCCTTCTTTGTCAAGAAAGGTATCCACATTGGCGTTCTTGAACTCCATTCCATTATCACTTCGAACCTTCTTGATCTTCACTTCAAATTGGTTTTGGGCCTTCTTAGCGAAGTTCTTGAAGATCTTTTGGACCTACAATTTGTGATCAAGAAAGAACACCCACGTAAATCTTGAAAAATCATCAACAATGACCAAACCGAAAGAGTTACCACCAAGGCACTTATAAGCATTGGGACCGAAGAGGTCCATGTGAAGTAGCTCAAGTGGTCTTCTCATGGTCATGATGTTCTTCACGGGATGACTTCCTCCAATTTGTTTTCCTGCTTGACAAGCACTACAAAGTTTATCCTTGTCAAATATAACATCTTTAACACCAAGGATATGATCACCTTTAATAAGCTTATCAAGATTTCGCATGCCCATATGACCTAATCTTCTATGCCATAACCATCCATTAGAAGATTTTGCAATTAAACAAGTGTGAGGTTGGTCTCTTTTAGCGAAATGAACAATGTATAGATCACCTCTATGAATACCAGTAAAGACCATATTATGATTATCTCTACGAAACACTTGGCAATCTACTTCGGTAAATAGAACATTGAAACCAAAGTCGGCTAGTCTAGATATGGAAATAAGATTGTAACCAAGAGATTGAACGAGCATAACATTTTCAATAGAGCTATTAGTGGATATGGCCACCTTACAAAGGCCAAGTACCTTACCCTTGGAGTTGTCTCCAAAAGTTACATACTTGCGTGGACTATCATTTTTGGCAAGCTCACGGAACATGACTTTATCTCCAGTCATGTGATCAGTACATTCACTATCAAGAATCCACTCCTTCCCACCGGCCATGTAGCCACAAATTTTTTCCATGAGACTAAGATTTCTCATAGTTTCCTCTTAGTCAATGTCACTTTCTTCGTCTTCATCATAATATCAATGCTTAATATCATCATCATTGCCATGCGTGTAGTCATCACCTAGTTCAAGTGATTCGTTAGATTTATGATCATGAGAATGTTCAAGTTTATGCATTCTATTTGTCTCTAAGATGATGCTACTAATGATTCCAACATCACCCTTGGCACACATAAGATCACCGAGCTCAAATAGACATTCATCAATCTTGGGATCACTAGGCTTCATTTTATGAAAAGTAATGGATTTATGGAGAATCTCATCTAGATTTTCAAGGAGTAATTTGGAAAGCGTTCCTCAAGATAATTCCGTATAGTATATGCGCATTCAAAGGTTGGCAAGAAAACAAGCAAATTTCTAGGCAATCCTCTAATGATAAGATTGATAGTTATAAGATTGCGAACCATGTCAAGATACTCATTGTGGGTAGGATGCAAAGGATCAGTGGGAGGCAAATAAGGGCTAAGAATATACTTGTTAAAATTATAATCATTGCAAATCTCAAGCATCTCATTTTTCCAAGAACCATAGAACTCCCCATCAAGAATAGGCACTCTACATCTAATACTCCCGAAAGTAGACTCATCCATCTTCCTCCAATGGTGATTAAACCAAAGCAAAGGAGACTAATGCTCTGCTACCAATTGAAAGGATCGAGAATATGTGTGGTAGGGCGAAACCATAAGAGGGACCTTTTCACACTTGGAGGGGGAAAAGAAATGAACACCAAGAACACAAAGAGGAATTCACTCCAACAAAACCCAATCACACATCTACTACAATAGCAAACACATAGGTCCACATGAATGCATGAACAATCAAAGGAAACAAGCACTAGGTAGAGTTCTTCCCACTCCTAAGAGATGAGGTCTTGATGATGGCAGTCTTCTCCAAGAGGAGGTCTTGAAATCCACAAGTGGATCCTCTCCTAATAGGCCTTGATCTCCAATGGAGGGGGGAGTAGAAGGAGCAAAGCTCTCAAATATCTCATATATGTCTTTGCTAACCGTAAACATAACCCTAGGTACGAATTATATAGGCTTGGGGAGGTAGGAGACGAAGTGGATGCGAAGTGGAGGCCCAACAGCAATCTCAGCCACTCATCTTGTAGAGCCCGTGTGCACTGGGGTCCCGTGCGCACGGTACACGCCCGTGCGCATGGGGTGCTACAGCCGTAGCTCCTTGTGTGGCCCGTGGGCATGGGATCTCGGGGGCCCATGCGCACGGGGTGGCCTGGGACCTTTTGTCCAGATTCTTGTGGACTCCTTCCTCCTTGGCAACTTGGGGTGCTTCTCCTTGGACTTGGTGGTGCTCCTCAGCTGCTTGGAAGGGTCCCTCTTCGTATCTAAGTACACACAACACATTTTGATGAGGTAGCACCCAAGTCCCGTTTTGTGTCCATATGCATGTCAAGTAGGAAGGAGTTCACCTCGGTTTCCATTGTGCGGGCTCGAGCTCTTGTCATGGGTCCACGCGGTGCTTGTCGTGTTGGTGTAGAGTCCATGGTGATGATGGAAGGATGCTCCGCATCATCTCCCCCCCCCCTTGGGAGAGATCCATCCATGGATCGTGATCTTCATCACCATGGTACTTGGCCAAGTCATTGACGTTGAAGATGTCGCTTATGTTGTACTTGTCGCGTGGGATGTCAATCTTGTAAGCGCTGTCATTGTAGCGTGCTAGCACCTTGAAGGGTCCGTCGGCTCGTGGTAGTAGCTTTGACTTGCGCTCGTTGGGGAAGCAGTCCTAGCGAAGATGAAGCCATACAATATCTCCTGGTTGGAACACCATTGGTGTCTTGTTGATGTTGAGCTTGGTGGTGATGCGATGTACTTGACGTTCGATCGTTGCTCTTGTATCTTCATGTATCTTCTTGAGCAAGCTTGCCCTTGCACTTGCATCCATGTTTGCGCATTCTTGGAGCGGAAGAGGTAGAATGTCTAATGGGGACAATGGGTTGAAGCCGTAGACAACCTCAAAGGGGGACTTGCCAGTAGTAGAGTGTCGAGCTCGATTGTAGGCATACTCAGTGACGGGTAAGCACTCCTCCCACTCCTTGATGTTCTTCTTTATCAACACGCGTAGGAGAGTAGATAGCGTCCGGTTTATGACTTCCCTTTGGCCATCGGTTTGTGGATGATATGTCGTCGAGAATAGTAGCTTGATGCCGAGCTTGGTGCATATTGTCTTCCAAAAGTTGCTTAGGAACTTGACATCATGGTCCAATACAATGGTTCTTGGTGCTCCATGCAACCTCAAGATTTCCCTACAAAAGAGATTGGCAACATGTGAAGCATCGTTTATCTTATTGCATGGGATGAAATGTGCCCTTTTTGAGAATCGGTCCACAACAAAAAAGAAGGAATCCTTTCCATTTTGAGTCCTAGGCAAACCAAGCATGAAATCCATACTAATATCTTCCCATGGTTGATATGGAATTGGAAGTGGCATATGTAAACCATGAGATTGGGCTTTTGACTTAGCTTTGCGACATGTAGAGCATCGGTTGGTGAAGCGTGCCACGTCGCGGAACATCTTTGGCCAAAAGTACTTGAAGGAGAGTGTGGCAAAGGTATTGTCGCGCCCTAAATGTCCCATAAGTCCTCCTCCATGAGCCTCTTGCAAAAGTAACAAACAAAGCAAAGACTCGGGTATACAAAGTTTGTTAGCTCGCATAAGGTAGCCATTCTTGAGGTAATAGTTCTCCCAACAAGTATGAGCAATACATTTGGCATAAGGAATCGCAAACGTAGGATCATGTGCATAGAGATTTTTAACATGCTCAAAGCCAATGACATTCAACTCAAGTTTAGTAACTAACATGCATATGCGGGAAAGAGCATCTGCCACTACATTTTCTTTACCCTTAATGTACTTGATCACATAAGGAAAAGATTCAATAAATTCACTCCATTTAGCATGCCGTTTATTCAACTTGGTTTGACCTTTAAGGTACTTTACTGTCTCATGATCGGTATGTATGACAAATTCGTGTGGGCGAAGATAATGCTCCCAAACATGCAATACTCGCACTAAAGCATACAATTCTTTGTCATAGATGGGATAGTTAAGTTGAGCACCGGATAGTTTTTCACTAAAGTATGCAATGGGTTGCTTTTCTTGCATCAAAACTCCACCAATTCCATTACCACTAGCATCACAATGAACCTCAAAAGTTTTGTTGAAATTAGGCAATGCAAGAATTGGGGCATGTGTAAGAAATGATTTGAGCTCGTTAAATGCGGTAGATTGCAAGGGTCCCCAAACGAAGGGTGCATTCTTTTTACTCAAAGCATGTAGCAGTGCCGCAATAGTGCTAAAGTCTTTCACAAGCGACGGTAAAAACCTGCTAGACCAAGGAAACTACGCACTTGTTGCAAATTAGTGGGTTGTGGCCAAGTTTTAATTGCTTCAATTTTAGACTCATCTACATGAACTCCCTTTGAAGACACAACGAAGCCCAAGAAAACAATCTTGTCAATGCCAAATGTGCATTTTTTCATATTAGCATAAAGTCGCTCTTTTCTAAGAGTTTACAAAACGGCTCTAAGATGATTTACACGCTCTTTGAGGGATTTGCTAAACACAAGGATGTCGTCAAAGTAGACCACAACAAACACACCAATGTAAGGACGAAGAACATAATGCATAACACACATGAAAGTACCGGGTGCTTCGGATAACCCCATAGGCATAACTAACCACTCATACAAACCAAATTTTGTTTTGAAAGTGGTTTTCCATTCATCCCCTTCTTGTATGCGGATTTGATAATAACCACTTTTAAGATCAATTTTTGAGAAAATAGTGGCACCGCTAGGCTCATCTAGCATATCATCAAGGCGTGGAATGGGATGCCTATATCAAACTGCGATAGCATTGATGGGTCTACATTCGGAACACATGGGAAAGCTACTATCGCTTTTTGGCACAAGAATGACCGGTACGGCACAAGGACTCAAACTTTCACGCACATGTCCATGGTCTATTAGATGTTGGACTTGCCTTTGTATTTCTTTGGTTTCTTCGGGGTTGATGTGGTATGGTGCCTTATTAGGAAGAGGTTCACCGAGGATGAGGTCGATCCGATGCTTGATGCCACATAGAGGAGGAAGACCGGGAGGTACCTCATCGGGAAAGACATCCGCGAATTCCTGCAACAAATTAGACAACACTAGAGGCAGATGGTTATGAGTGTTAGTCTTTGCCACCTCATCTTTGCACACTAGGACATAGTGGATGACACTCGATGGGTTCTCACACACTTCTCTCATCTCTCTTTTTGTGGCTAGGAGGACTAATGTTTTTCTCTCTTGGCGAAGAGTCACTCAATTTGGGCTTGTGGTGCTCACTCTGATTGTCGTGGTTCACTCTCTCACTAGTCTCTCCATGATGTGTGGATGCTTGTTTGTCGGTGATCAATTGGCTTGGTGACATAGGTCGTAGCACGTACTCCGTTCCCTTCATCTTGAAGCTATAGTGGTTTGTTCTCCCATTGTGGATGACGCCGCGGTCGAATTACCAAGGTCATCCCAAGAGAAGATGGCACACGGACATAGGAACCATGTCACACTCAATGGTGTCCTCGTAGGTGCCGATCTTGAAAGAAATGTGCATGGTGTGCTCCACTTGAATTGTGCCGGAGTCGCTAAGCCATTGGACCTTGTAGGGGCGAGGGTGCTTCTTCTTGACCAATTGCAGCTTGGAACATAGCTCGTCACTTGCCAAGTGGTGGCAACTTCCTCCGTCGATGATGACTTTGACGGAGCGCCCGTTGATGCCGGCCATGGTGTGGAAGATGTGACACCTTTGGTCTTCGTCTTGTTGGTGTTGAAGTGTCAAGACCTTGGAGACCACGAGAGTGGGACTTGAATCATTGTCACAATAGACTTGAGCATCTTCTTCTTCGTTCACTTGACAGTGCATGGTGACATGCTCGAGAGCTTCCATCTCATCTTCACTCATGGAGTCGTACGTGCCATCATCATTGGCGATCATGGTTCGCTTGTTGATGCATTGGAAAGACTTATGTCCACGGCCACCACATGTGAAGCACTTGATAGAACTTGTCTTGATGGGATCGTCCAGTGGTGCCGATGAAGGAGACGTCTTGTTCTTGTAGTTGCTTGCCGGAGGACGAGTTGAGGAAGGCGTCACTTGCTTGGAACTTGACTTGTCGCTGGTACTTGGTGATGCTCTAGTCAAGGTAGGAGGTGTCGAAGTAGAGGTAGGTTGTGTGTAGGATCCGTAGGTCTTGGATGAATACTTGGCGTATTTGAAGTCTTCTTGCACTTGTCGCTCCGCCTTGGACGCTTGGTGAACTAGCTCGAGTAGGTTGGAGTAGGGTTGGAAATCGGAAATCTTCCTTATTGGGTGGTTAAGGCCGTTCAAGAAGCATGCCATTTTTTGCTCATCATACTCTTTGACATTGGCTCTTATCATGGCAATCTCCATTTCTTGATATTATGCTTCCACCGTCTTCATGACTTGCTTGAGGAGTTGCAACTTCTTGAATAGATCTCGGGTGTAGTATGTAGGAACGAAGCAAGCGCGCATGACATCCTTCATTTGTGTCCAAGTGGTGATGGGTGGCTCGTCCTTCTCACGGCGTCGCACAATCACTTGCTCCCACCAAATGAGGACATAGTCTTGGAACTCGAGGGATGGCATGGCGATCTTCTTTTCCTCGTCATAGTTGTGAACACGGAATATCTTGTCGACTTTCAATGCCCATGAGAGATACTCCTCGGGATCGTTGCTTCCGGAGAACTTGGGCATGGTGAACTTGAGCTTGCCGTAGCGGAGTTCTTCATCATAGTGATGATGTTGATGTCGCTCTTGGCATGGAGGAGGGTCTTCAAGCAATCAATCCGCTTGTTGTCGCTCTTGGTGTGGAGGAGGGCGAAGCATATGTGCCCGGTTTCGCCTTTCTTGTTGTTCTTCATGTGGGGCGGCTTCTTCTTGTCGTGCTTGATGAAGTTCTTCTTCTTGCTCATAGACTTGACGGCTTCGTTGGGCAACGGCTCGAGTGGACTCTCGGAGTGCATCTTGAGCCGCTTGAGCTTGGGCTTCACGACTTTGTTGCTCTTGCCGAATTGCATCGCCGTCTTGAGATGCTTGACATGGACATTGTGGAGGTAGATCGTGCTCCATAGCTTCTTGTTGTTGGTGTCTTGCTTGCTCACGTGCTTGAACTTTGTCTGGTAGCCCATTTCCATGGAAGGGATTTTCTTGAGCTTGGCGATCTTGAGTAGGACGAGCTCGAGGAGGAGGACTTGCATCGGAAGAAGAGTATGACGATGAGTGGCGACTTGAGTGGCGCCATCTTGGAGAAGAGGTTGAGGAAGACGCGTGGGTCATGATCATGTTGCGAAATTCTTCCATTTATTTGGAGAGCTTGGTGTCGAGGTAGTCCATTTGTCGTGCTTCCGATTGCCGATGGTCGGTGGCGAGTTGCTCGATGCAATCACCCAAAGCTTCACTCTCTTGATGTAGAGCTCGTTGTGCGATGAAGAAGTGATTCTTGGTGACGAAGTCGCGTTTGTCATCTTGATCCTTGAAGAGAGGGTTCGCCGAAGAAGAAGAAGAAGGCCTATCCATCATGTGGAAGTGGTGGTGAGTATGAAATGAGAGAACAAAACCAAAGTTACCTTTTCCGAAGATTGTGGATGCATCAAGTATGATCCCACGTGATGCTATAATAGGAGAATTGGTACCGAATTTTGTTTCTCACACTTACAAGTAAATGGCTTATGGAGAAGCTCGGTTAGGAAGTGGCACAAATAATTCAAGCAAATGTTAGTCAAGATGTTGAAAAAGTTGAAAAGATGCACAAATTGCAAGTAAGACAAATAGATTAAACCCAAGGATATCACAAGGAACACACACGGGGAAGATAGATGGGATCCGCACAACCAAGGAATGAGCTCTAGGAGTTGGAGCCACGGGAATGCTCTTGTTGTACGGATACTAGAGAGATGCTAGCTTGATTGCTCTAATGGGCTAGGTACGCTAGTGCACCAACCTAATAGAGAAACGGGTCGCCTTCTATCCCAATTATGCTTATGTATGTATGAACCAAGATGATGACACTATGGTATGAGGCTCAATGCAATTGCTTACAATCTCATTGCTTCTCTTCTTTTTCTTTTGCTTAAAAGTTTTTTTACTATGCCACTTTGCTTGATATGTGAGCCACAATGCGAGGTAACAAGTTGTATATGCACCGGAGAGACGTAACACTAAATGTGCACAATAAGCGTGGACCGACAATTCTCAACTTCCTAGTCTCGATGGGTAAGCTACACAAAAGAGGTTAGAAGCTATCAAAGTAATGGCAAGGGTAGTATAATGGTGTCGTCGAGGTTACCGTCCTTGCTTGCGGTTAGTATGAAGATGAAGTGATCGATGTCGACGTGGAGTCCAAGTCGATGATGAGTGGCAGTAATGATGAAGACAAAAAGCGCCTAAGTAGCCGAAACACCTTAGGACACTTGAGAACCGCAACTCCAAAACTCAAACACTCATGAGAAGTATATGCGGAAGATCAAATGTGGTGGTGGGAAGGCAAAATGGAGGAAAAGAAAATGGCTGAAATGCTCTGTATGGTTCGTGCGCACGGGGTAAGTGATGCCCGTGTGCACGGGGTCCCGTGTGCACAGGGTCCCAATGGCCTGTGCGCACGGAGTGCTCTGCGAGCAGATGAACAGCTCCTGATCCATGGGGATTTCGTGAAATTCAGCCAAAATCGATGGATGAAAGGTGGTGGGAGGTGGTATGTGGGTAGATCCACTTGTCAAACACCCAATTCGTGGAGCAAATCAACCAAATCTCACAAGAACCAACAAATTGCAAGAAAATTTTTGGGGCTATTTTTGGTGGAGATTTTTGAATTAGGACGAAAAACAACAAAATCAAGCTAGAAAGTTGGGGGTAGGGACTCCAAGATGTGAATCAACCTTGCTTATGATACCAAGATGTTGTAGGGTGAAACCCTAATAGGGATCTTTTCACACTTGGAGAGGGGAAAGGGATGAACACCAAGAACACAAAGAGGAATTCACTCCAACAAAACCTAACAACACATCTACTACAATAGCAAACACATAGATCCACATGAATACATGAACAATCAAAGGAAACAAGCAATAGGTAGAGTTCTTCCCACTCCTAAGAGATGAGGTCTTGATGATGGTAGTCTTTTCCAAGAGGAGGTCTTGAAATCCACAAGTGGATCCTCTCCTAAGAGGCTTTGATCTCCAATGGAGGGGTAGAACGAGCAAAGCTCTCAAATATCTCATATATGTCTTTGCTAACCTTAAACATAACCCTAGGTACGAATTATATAGGCTTGGGGAGGTAGGAGACGAAGTGGATGCGAAGTGGAGGCCCAACAGCAATCTCAGCCGCTCATCCTGTAGGGCCCGTGCGCACGGGGTAAGTTGGGCCCGTGTGCACGGGGGTCCCGTGCGCACGGTACACGCCCGTGCACACGGGGTGCTACAGCCGTAGCTCCCTATGTAGCCCGTGGGCACGAGGTCTTGGGGGCCCATGCGCACGGGGTGGCCTGGGACCTTCTATCCAGGTTCTTGTGGACTCCTTCCTCCTTGGCGACTTGGGGTACTTCTCCTTGGACTTGGTGGTGCTCTTTGGCTGCTTGGAAGGGTCCCTCTTTGTATCTAAGTACACACAACACATTTTGATGAGGTACACCCCAAGTCCCATTTGTGTCCATATGCATGTCAAGTATGAAGGAGTTCACCTCGGTTTCCATTGCGCGTGCTCGAGCTCTTGTCATGGGTCCACGCGGTGCTTGTCATGTTGGTGTAGAGTCCATGGGGATGATGGAAGGATGCTCTGCATCAAGATGGGTCCAGAGGGAGGTGATTAGACCCTTAACAAGTAAAAATGGCAGTATTTAATTTCTTCAAGTTAAGGTTGAGTTTAGCACAAGTTAAAGGGCATCCAATACATCTCAAGAAAGCATGAAAAGAGTATAGGCAGCGGAAAAGGTAAAACATTCAATTTGCAAGAATGTAAAGGGGTGGGATTGGAGTGTGCAAATGCAATGGAGATGCGAAGAATTTTTGACGTGGTTCCGATAGGTGGTGCTATCGTGCATCCACGTTGATGGAGACTTCATCCTAGGCAGGGTAACAGTTGCATGAGTCCACGGAGGGCATCACCCACGAAGGGTCCACGAAGAAGCAACCTTGCCTATCCACCATGGCCATCGCCCTCGAAGGACTTGCCTCACTCGCATAGATCTTCACGAAGTAGGCGATCTCCTTGCCCTTACAAACTTCTTGGTTCAACTCCACATCATGTCGGAGGCACCCAAGCGACACCTAACCAATCTAGGAGACACCACTCTCCAAAAGGTAATAGATGGTGTGTTGATGACGAACTCCTTGCTCTTGTGCTTCAAATGATAGTCTCCCCAACACTCAACTCTCTCTATCTCTCAGATTTGGCTATGGTGGGAGAAGGATTTGACTGGAAAGCAACTTGGGAAGGCTAGAAATCAAGGTTCAAATGGTTGGAATGGAATCTCTTGATCTCAACACATGAGTAGGTGGTTCTTTCTTAGAAAATGAATGGTGGAACTGTAGGCACGTTTTGATGGCTCTGTCTATAATAAAGAGGGGGTTGGAGGGGCATATATAGCCTCCACACAAAAGCCAACCGTTACACACTTTTGACTTGTCTCGGTGGCACCGATTAGTTAAACTCGGTGGCACTAGTGATGAAAATGGAGTGGAAACTTTCCGCTTTTCCGGAAGAAAAATTGTCGTGGGAAACCACGGCCACCTATGGGGCCACGAGCCCCTTTTGGTTCGGCAGGGGGACTGAGCACGTTGCACAAAGAGCGGAGGAGCGCAGCGCAGCGCGACAGAGATCACACGAGCAGTTTTACCCAGGTTCGGGCCGCCGCAAGGCGTAAAACCCTACTCCTGCTTTGGTGGATTGATGGAGGATGGTGGTGGAAATGCAACGCTCTTGCCCGGCAGGGTTGCCTCGAGGCGAGAGCAGCTACGTGCGTACGAGTGTACAAGGGTCTGAATCCTTTCTATGGTTGCCATGGGCCTCCTTTTTAGATCAAGGGGTCACAACAATGGCAAATCAGTCATTGTGTACTGATTAGATAGCAAACAGTGCTATCATATCTACTCTGTAGACAGAGCAGAACGCATTAAATGCACCGCTTAGCGTCACATCATGGCCTGACCGGCACGCCTTGCCGGGCTGTTTGGCCACCTTCTCTCCTGTCTGCATGACACATCGCTGGATGGGTGTCACTTGGAGGGGATTCCTGTAGGAAATGGCTGCCATGTGGCAAAAGGCAGCCACTTAGTCACTTTGGGGCTTGACAACGCACCGATCGATGACTTGCATTGCTGTGAGGTGGAGCGGTGAAGCCTTGGCGGGGTGTTTTGCCTTCGTAGGACCCGGCAGGCTTGCCGGGGCTGTCTTGAAGCTTGCTTCTGGGGCAACCTTGACCTCGCCAGGCTCTCCTGCCTGGCAAGGGTGGTTTTCCCTTAGCAGTGTCTTGCTCCTTGGCTTGACTTGGTTTCCTTGGTCTGCACCCTGGTTTACCAAAGAGCAGATCTCTCGTGCTTGGTCTGGTCCTGGATGTTGCAATCTTGCCGGGTTCGTGGCTTCTTGTCCGTGCACAAGTTGGGGGAAAACATACACCCCTGTTTGAGTACCATGACAGAAGCCCCCGGGCCTGAGCCATATGTGTCGCTGGGCACATTGGGTTAGGCCCCAAACCGTGCATGGACACGTGGCGAAAGAAGGCCGCGCGCATGGCGGTCTGTCATGATGACCAGTCAATCCAACGTCCACTTGGCGTAATTACCACGGGTCGTGGGGGCGTGGGACTTGTTGCAGCTAATGTAAAACGGTAACTTTCTGAAGAGTCGTGACCTTCCCCACGTCCTTTCCCTTAAGAGAGGAAAACGCGGAAGGGTACTGCTCATTCATCATTTGCCTCGCCTCCCCACCATCTTCCTTCGCAAGCCAAGCAATTGCTCTCCTTCCTCGCCCGCACTCGCCGCCGATCCCCTCTCTGTTCCCTTCCCACATCCTCGCAGCATCTTGGAGACATGGGGAAGAAAATCACCGCCAGGGGGAAGCGGGCAACCGCTGCGAAGGAGGCGGCCGCCAAGGGGAGCAAGAGGGCGTTAGAGCTAGACAGGAAGCGGAGGGCAGATGTCGTCTTCCTTCCGTCGAATCTGGACGGTGAAGTGCTTGAGGCAAGGTATGGATATCTGTGGGGGAGGGAAGTCCCGAAGGGGCATGGCGTGCCCAAAGTTCTGGCGGAGGGGGAACAGGACCCGCCAGATTCGTACTGATTCTTTTGCGCGTACTTCATCTGTGGTCTCTGTCCCCCTTTCTCGGATTTCTTAGAAGCAATGATGGTGATTTGTGGCTTCCATCTCTTGGATTTCACGCAAAATGCAATGGCGTGCATGGCGATCTTTGCTCACTTGTGCCAGAACTTTGTTGGAGTTGCCCCCAATGTTGATCTGTTCAGGCACTATTTCATTCTGCGAGTGGAGAACAAAAACCACCGCTCCGGGAACATAAGTTGGATGCCACTGGTAGTGCCAAGGGAGAACTGGGATTACATCTCTAGCCAACAGTGCAGCAGATGAGAGGAGTGGAGAGGAGATTGGTGTTGGATCCAGGACGAGGAGGCCCCAGATTTCTGCCAGGCACGGACGGAATGCCTTGAGCGTGGCAACGACTGGAGGGAATTTGGCCTTACCGATGATAGGCTCCGCCCGGCAATAAATAGGATCACCCGTCTGAAGGCTGCCGGGCTAACTGTTGAGCATGTGGGGGCCGACTTCCTTCTCCGCCGAATCGCGCCATTGTAGAAGAGGGACAGGTTTGCCTGGCTCTATGGGGATGCCGCGGACAGGATGATGTTACTTCCTGGCATGGCCAATAACTTGTCAGTCTACGGCCATGCCTGGTTGTGTGACCAGCTGTTTGGCAGCTTCGAGCTTTTCAAGTTGCCCGCCAACGGCATCCCTCTGAACATCAATTCCGCCAGGGACCAGATCTTGAAATGGATGCCACATTGCAATGCTCAAGGAGTTTCAAGTGACTGGCAGTTACCCTCGCTCGATGAAGAGCTGGCGTGATCCTCCACCCTAGTGGAACGAGCTACTAAGGTGGAGGCCAATATGTACAAGCTCACCTCCAGGGTGGAGGAGGCGTACATTAGGAAGCGGCTTGAGGAGGACAGGGCATCCCGAGCTGCAGCAGCGGTGAAGGCCGGGAAGGCAGCAAGGGGAAAGGAGAAGTTCGGAGACGGAAGTTCGGAGACGAAAGTTCTTCCCGCGGCAGGGACGAGGCGCAAGTCTCGGAAGAGGTTGCCAGGGATGAGCCTGCCGGGGACGAGCCTTTCGGGATCGAGGCTCTATATATCACGGTGGCAAAGGTTCTAGAGGAAGAAGAGGTAGAGGACATGGAGCAACCTGGAGAGGAGTGGCTCGCGGAAGGTCCACAAGCCCCCGAGCCTGTCTTGGACCAACGCCCTCGTAGGCGGGCAGCCAACCGGGGATTGGCAGTCTCCGATCCTGTTCCCGCCGCCAAGAAGGTGAAGGAGACAATCTCTAAGAGCAGCGTCCCCGAAGCTGCGCGCCGGCATTCTCCTCGGATTTTTGGGGCCAAGGCCCCTCCCACCAAGCAGCCAACAGCCACGGAAGACGACTCCTTCTCCCAGTCGAGTTTGAGCTCTTCGCAAAGCTCGTCTTCGTTGGAGCCCCCTGCGTCTCAGCAGGGCTCAAAGTTGCCGGAGAGCTCAGCTCTTCCACCTCAAAAGAGAAGCAGGGCACCTTCTCCGCCTGTTGTCGGCGTACGACACCTATGGGATCCCGAGAGATCCCTTTACGATTCGGCGGGGGGAGAGGTATATGCAAAGAGCAGAACCAGTGATCGACGCGGGAAGTTTTTACCCAGGTTCGGGCCGCTGATCAGCGTAAAACCCTACTCCTGCTTTGTGTTCTTATTGATGTTCTTGAGCCCAGCCTTCAGGAGCGCTCGCAATGAACAGTACATTCAAAGAGCAGCTACGCATGCAGAATGGGCCAGAAGTTCTCCTCCTCTGTAGCAGTTGCCTTGGGCCTCCTTTTATATGCTCAAAGGGGTCTCCACAGTGGCAAAATGTACATACATTAAGGTGTAAAGTAGCTACAGGGTATCATACCTAACCCCTGACGAATTAGGACAAACGCATTTAATGCACCGTGAGGTGTCCGTTTAGGTGTCCTTACTTTCTTGGGGATGGAAAAAGGGGCCATCCCATCAGCACCGCTTAAGCTCTCCTCCACTGGCGCGTTGCCACGCATCCAGAGAAGGACCTAGAATGTCAGGCTTTGTCGCTGTGCCGGAGCGGTGGCATAGTGGCAGAATCTCGCCAGGCGTCGATCCTTGCCGGGCACCAATCCTTGCCGGGCGCCAGGGCTTGCCGGACGCCGAGCTTTGCTGGGAACCAAGCCTTGTCGGGCGCCGAGGCTTGCCGGGCTCCACGGGCCATCCCGGCAAGGATCTTGCCGGGGAGGCTGGCCTTCGATTACCAGCTTTGCTTATTTGTTGATTCTTAGATCTCTGACTTGATGATTTCCTTGATGACTTAAATCGACCTCGAGCAGATCCCGGCAAGCCTTGCTGCGAGGACGGCTACAACTGCCCGTGCACAAGTAAGGGTTACTAGTGGCCCAATACTTAGCACACCGACAGGAGCCCCCGGGCCTGGGCCATACACGAGTGCGAGGCGTTGTTGGGCTAGGCCCAAACAGTGCACGGGCACGCGTGGCAGGGAATTAACTGCTCGTAAAGATCTTGTTTTACTGTGCCACCACTACGCGCACGGAGCGCGCGATGTGGGAAGTGTGCCAAAAAGGCAGCAAACTGTTTCGCGCCCACAGAGGCGCATTCATATTGGGGGATAAACAAGGTGGCCCCGCTCCTTCCCCATAAAAAGTAGAAGTCGTGGAGGCGCAAACCCATTCACCCCCCTCTTCTTCCCAATCTGGCCATCGCCATCGCCTTCCTCTGCTCGAGCTCAGAGCGAAACCTTCCTTCCCTTCTGCTCGCCGCTCCCGCGCTCGTTCCGTCCTCCGGCTTCCATCTCGACGGTCGCCATGCCGCCCAAGGCTAGCAAAGGCAAGGGCACGGACAAGGAGCCGAAGGCTGAAGTCCCGGAAAGCGAGCTGGTGAACATGCAGAAGAGGCTCGTCGTCTTCCCTCCGACGCTCGACGCCGAAACCTTGAAGGGGCGATACCAATGCATGTGGGCGAAGGGAACACAAGCTCACCCCGCCACACGCGTAATCCCATGTGCTAATTCCAAAGGCGGATCGGACAGATACCCCTTCTTCACTGCGTACTTTTATTGCGGGCTCTGTCCACCTTTTTCCGATTTCTTCAACGACATCATGTATACATACGGCTTCCGCCTTCTTGATTTCACGCCGAATGCCGTATTTTGCATGTCGATCTTTGCCCATCTTTGTGAAAATTTTGCCGGCGTGATCCCCAATTCTGCTCTTTTCCGCCACTATTTCTATCCTCGAATCCAAAAAGGAGAGGCTCTCTCTGGATCTATCGCTTGGATTCCAAGGGCCTGGAACAAAGAGATATACCCAGATGGAGTTTACCGCGAAAAGTGGGACGAGTGGCGGGCCGAATGGTGCTGGATCCAGGAAGCAGATCCTCATCCTTTTTGCCATCCCCGGCGACAGAAGGTGGTCCGCGGCAAGGATTGGGGCGATCTCGCCGCAGAAGACGAGAAGCTCACAATCGCCACTACCAGGATCCTCCGCTTGAAGGCTGCCGGGCTGACAATGGAGATGATCGGCTTCGACTTCCTCCGCCGCCGCATCGCCCCTCTGCAGAATAGGGGGAGGCCAGCCTGGGAGTATAAGAACGCAGCGGTTGTCATGAGGCTGCGCCCCGGGCTGAACAACAACTTGACTGTTATGCAGCTTGGCGCTCTCCGCCAAAAGTTATTCCAGCGCGAAGACAAGCACCGGCTGCCGGCAAGGATCGTCCCCTTGTGCAACAACTCTGCACTGGGGTCGATCATTGCCTTCTTGCCGATGTTCAACGCCCGCGGCCTTGACCCGACCTGGGTCGAGCCAAGCGAGGAAGAAGTGCAGAAATTCTTCGACAATCTGACGGAGAAGCCTGTCCGGCAAGAGTCAGATCTTATTCGCGCCACCACAGATCAGGAGGTAGCATACATTGCTACCAGAGTGGATGAAGCGAATCTTGCCGCCGAGGCCGGCAGCGTTGGCTTCACAGAGTGGGAAGCCAGCGATGCAGAGGTGGTGGTGGAGGCAAAACCTGCCGAGGAGAGCAAGGTTGCCGGGGAAGAAGGCGGCGCGGTCGCTGAAAGCTCATCCGGCGACGACACAGCCGAAGAGGAGACGCGAGAAGAGCACTCGCCCCCGAAGAAGACAAAGAGTGTCCTTCGGAAAGCCGCATCGGGCGTCCCGGCAAGCCAGCCTACATAGAGCGGCGAATCCCTCGGCAAGAAAGTGGCCGGCAAGACCGGACCGCGACAGGGGGCCCGTCAACAGCCCGCGCGGCGCGCGAGACCCACACCAGCGGCCACCGCCGGAGCGGCAGGAGGGTCTCGTACAACCGTGCCAGAAGCTGCCCCGGTGCCTGCCACAGCCAAGCGGCCCAGGACCCCTCCTCCGCCTCCCCACTCAGACGCCGCAACGGAGGTCGACTTCGACATCTCCGGCTTCAGTCCGGAGCGAGAGGAAGAAGAGTGAGTACTTGTCACAACTTCCACCTTGCAATCTGCCTCAGTCTTACTGACTTACTTGTATTGTTTCTGCAGTGACACAGAAACCTTGCTGGAGAGGATGGCGAAGAGGTAAAGGACTTCTACGGGCGACGAGCCCCCGGCAGGCTCCACTAGCGTGCCAGAGACCGTCATTGTGAGCCCGGAGTCTAGTCCTCAACGCAGCCCCCAGCGCAGACCCCAGCAGAGCCCCCAGCGTAAGTTCATTGTTCTTCTTCCGCTGGCGGGTGCCGAGGTTTCCATTCTTGTCGCTGATAACTTCGGGTTCGCAGGAGAAGAACGGCAACAAGGAGAAGATTGCCCCATTGTGCCTCCTTCATCGACCGCTCCGCCCACAAGCACATCTCCGGCAAGAGATCCTGCCGACGAGCCTGTTCGGATTGAGGAGGAGCCGACAAGCACGGACTCCGGCAACCCATCCCCGGCAACCGGAGTTGCCGGGAGAGGCGAAGCTACCTCTCGACAGCCCGACGCAGGTACTCGATCGCCTCAGAGTGCTAGTTATTCTTTTCCCCTGACTTCTTTATCTTTGATCACTTCAAACTTCAACCTTGATCTTATTCTGTTTTCCTCCTTCGCCCTTCAGAGTTCCCTGTGATGGAACACATGGACGTCGACGTTGTGATCGAGGAGACCGCCGAAGCGGACAGGATCGCTGCCAGCGAGGCCACCAAGGATGACGTTGTCGAGGCTGGTGGTGCTCTTGACGGGGAGGCCGCCAAGACAGCACAAGAGGAAACCGCCGAAGAACCTACTGAAGGGGGCGACAGGGAGGCTGAGGACCGCACTGATAGCATTCCTGCCACAGGAGCGCCAGGCGCTACACCGGCCACAGAGCCCCCTGTTACTGGTGAGGCGGTCACTGAAGACCAGCCATCAGCATCTGAAGGCCCCTCATCCAGCAAGTACCTCAAGGTTGGCGAGAACCTGTTCATCAACTTGCCGGGGACGGCAAGCGCTGGGGCACCAGCCGAAGGAGAAGTTTTCGAAGAAATCATCGCTGCTGCCGGGCTTGAAGTTGTCGACAATCCCAGCACTAGCAGCGGCAAATCTGAAGAGGATCAGCTCCTTCAGGCCATGGGCAAGAACTTCTGCAAACTCCAAGATCTCCATCGCGCCCGGAAAGACAAAGCGGGCTCCAGAATGGCAGTTGTTGAGGCGGCCGAAGCAGATTTCCAAAGTCGCGTTGCACAAATGCAGATCTGGCACACCGAGGCCCTCCAAGAGTTGGTTGCCGGCCGGGAACAAGTGAGCCAGCAGTGGAATGAGATCCTCCTGAAGCAATCAGACATGGAGAAGGCGCATGATGAAGCTGTTCAAAGGATTGCTGCCGAAGATGCCCTCCTGACGGGGCGCCGCGTTGCTCTTGATGCTCATGAGGAAGATCTCACTGCTTGTGAGCAGGCGCTCGCCGCCAAGCTTCGCAGCAAGGATGAAGACATTGAAAATCTTGTCGCGCGGCAGACCCAGGAGCTGGAGCAGAAGCACAAGGAGGTGCTCGAAGCTCTAACCGCAAGTCACGCCGGCAAGCTCAAGGAGGCCGTCGATGCTGCCGAAGATGCAGAGGCCGCCAAGAACGAGTTGAGCGACAAAGTAAAGAGGCTGGAGACAGATCTTGATGAGCACGGCAAGGAGCTCTCGACGCTCAAGGGGGACAGGGAAAAGACCCTCCACTCCTTGGCGGAGATGCAAGTCGCCCTATCCGACAAGACCAAGCAGCTCTCCTCCGCGGCTGATGATATTGCGGTTCTGGAGCTGAAGCTGACCACGCTGCAGAAATCTCTCGAGGCCGGCAGGGCCCGTGAGAAGGCTCTACTCAAAGATCTCCAAGGAGAGAGGAACCTGCTCAAGAGCGCCACCGCTACCCAGAACGAGTACGAGAAGGGAGTGGAGATCTGGACTGGTCGTCTCATCGCTGTCGCGGAGAAGCTTACCGCAGAACTGTCAACCATGGGCTTGTCGAACTTCAGATATTCTTCCGAGGAAAGAATATCCCCAAGCGCGAGATTGACGATGTTCTTTGAAAGCATCATCAACGCGTTGAGGGCGCTCCAGTCCAGCCGGGCGACCCAACTGGCGAACGAGACTCGCCGGCTTTGCCGGGCCGTCCTTCGCAAGGTGCTCCTCAAGGTGGTGCACAGCAATCCCGGCATCGGCCTCTCCAGCGCACTCGGCCATCTGCCAAAGGATGCAAATGTTGAGGCGCTTGAGAAGTGCATCGCGCCGATCCTTGAGAAGGTGGACTCCATCAAAAGGATCGAAGGCCAGCGCAGGGATTGAGTGCTTCCCTTTTATTCTAGCCGCCATCATCTCATGTAAAAGACAGTTAAGTCTCGAGTTAGGACTGCGGCAACTCATGGATGTAACATAATTTAACTATGTTTAGGCTCATGCTAGCTACTTTCCTTGTCTGATTCCTTTATGTATGGAGTTCATCCTACGCTTACTGAAAAACTTGCCGGCGCCCAACCTGCCGCGAGCGCTGGGTGCGGGACTTCAGCAGCCTGCCGGAGGTGCAGCGGCCGGCAAGACTCCTTGGCGTTCTCAGTGCAGCCACTTAAATCGTTGAGCGGACTCGAAACAAAATAAGGGCGCAACTGATTACAACAAGGGTTCCTTCGCGTGCAGATTTTCCATACAAGAATCGGAATCATCTAAGGAAGCAACTTGGTAATGAAAGAAAAACTTGCTCTGAGTTTTTAGGACTTAGCTTTCTGTCTTTGTCCTTCCTCCGGCAAGCATACGATTCCGAACGTCACCAACTAGTATTCATGTCTCCCTTCCCCCCCCCCCCCGGCAAATGTGCATGCGAGGAATTCTTCTGTCTTTAAGAAAAAGAAAGAAGAGAAAATAAAGAGATGAAACCTTGGCGGTTCGTTAGAGCGTACCGGGATCAGGTGTTATACATCATCTTAGACAAACATGCATATATGAATGTGAACATGAGAATCAATAAGGAAATGTATAACACTTAATTTTATTCATCTGTGCTCAGGGTCTGCGCCTGGCTTTGTACAAAGGAACACATGCCTTGTCGGCAAGACTTGTACAAAAAGGTGGTTGCCGGGAGCCCCCGGCAACCGCGCCTTATGGATAGAACTTGCGAAGATGTTCGATATTCCAGGAATTACTTACTGGAACGCCATCCTCGGTCTCCAGGCGGACAGCGCCAGGCCCGGTGACTCGTACTACCCGATAAGGGCCTTCCCACTTTGGCGTCAACTTGTTTGAATTCTTGGCGGACTGAATCCGTCGAAGAACAAGGTCGCCTTCCTCAAGGCTTCGGGCATGAACTTTGCGGCTATGATAGCGGCGCAAAGCTTGCTGGTAGCGTGCAGCTCGCACAGCAACCTGAAGACGATTCTCCTCAAGGAGCACAGCGTTATCTTGCCGCAGTTGCTCTTGCTCGAGCTCATCATAAGCGAGCACTCGAGGAGATCCGTATATGAGTTCCGTGGGGAGAACTGCTTCCGCTCCGTAGACCAGAGCGAAGGGCGTCTGGCCGGTGGCTCGATTTGGTGTCGTTCTGATTGACCAAAGAAACGCCGGCAACTCATCAATCCAGCGTCTTCCGCACTTTTTCAGCTTGTCAAAAGTTCTGGTCCTGAGACCGCGCAGCACTTCAGCATTGGCCCTCTCCGCTTGGCCGTTGCTTCTCGGGTGAGCAACAGAGGCAAAACAAATCTTGCCGCCAAGGTCTTGGACGTACTGCATGAAGGCGCGACTTGTGAACTGCGTGCCGTTGTCGGTGATGATCCTGTTAGGCACACCGAAATGGCAAACAATTCCTTTGAAGAACTTGACAGCCGACTGCGCTGTCACCTTCCTCACTGCTTCCACCTCCGGCCACGTTGTGAACTTGTCGATAGCAACGTACAAGTACTCAAAGCCTCCAGCAGCACGGGGGAAGGGGCCCAGTATGTCGAGCCCCCAGACCGAAAATGGCCAGGAGAGAGGGATTGTTTGAAGAGCTTGAGCTGGCTGATGTAGTTTCTTCGAATGAAACTGTCACGCTTCACACATGGTTACTAGTGCAGTCGCATCCTGGAGGGCGGTGGGCCAAAAGAAACCTTGCCGGAATGCTTTCCCGGCAAGCGCTCTTGACCCTATGTGAGAACCACACATGCCCCCATGTATCTCTGCCAACAGCTCTAGTCCATCCTCCCGAGGAATGCACTTCAATTTCACACCGTTTGGTCTCTTTCTGTACAGGATGTCATCGACGAACTTGTACATAACAGACCGACGGGCTACTCTCTCCGCTTCTTCTTGTTCCTCAGGGAGTTCACCTGTCTAAAGGAAATGGACAATGTGCTGTGCCCACGCTGGAGCCTGAGGCTCGACAACTAGGACTAAAGGCATCTCGTCTGCCGGGGGAACATTTGTCTCGACAGCAAGGGCCTGAGGCCCTGCCGGAGCCTGTTGTTCCCCGGCAGGCGTGTCAATCCCGGCAACTTCCTTGCCGGCGGCTCCGGGGAGCTCTGCCGGAAGTACTGGCCAGAGTTCGACTTTCTTCTCTTTTCTTGCCGCATCGATGGCGCCACGGATGGTTGAGTCAATTGGAGCACAAAAGTTCCTAGTTCCACAGGCAACTTGAGGGCACCACGCTTTGACAGGTCGTCAGCAACGCTGTTCTCGGCACGAGGGACATGCTCCATTTGGAGACCGTCAAAGCGCTCTTCCAATTTCCTCACTTCATCTACGTAGGCTTGCATCAATGGACTTTGATAGCTCTTGTTAACCTGCCTGACGACAAGCTGTGAATCAATTTTGATAATGAGCTTTTGATACAAAGGTCTGCCGCGATCCTAAGACCGGCAAGAAAACCTTCGTACTCTGCAGTGTTGTTGGTTGAGCTCTCCCGGGGAAAGTGCATTTGAACTATGTACTTGAGGTGCTCTCCGGTGGGTGTGACAAGCAGCACGCCAGCACCGGCGCCTTACAGCGAAAAAGCCCCGTCAAAGTACATAACCCATTGCTGATCGATTTCTTTGCCGGGGAGACTTGTTTCTTGAACTTCTTCGTCTGGCGTCGGGGTCCATTCTGCAATGAACTCCGCCAAGGCCCTGCTCTGAATTGTGGAAGTACTTTCAAACTTAAGACCAAAGCTGGACAGCTCCAACGCCCACTCCACGATCCTGCCGGTTGCCTCCGGATTTTGCAAAATCCGTTGCAACGGAAAGTGAGTGACGACAGTGATCCCATTTGCTTGAAAATAATGGCGCAGCTTTCTTGAGGCCATAAGGAGGCCGAAAAGCAATTTCTGCACACCAGAATATCTTGACCTAGCCCCTTGTAAGAGGGAGCTAACAAAATAAACTGGGCGCTGCACCACCTTTTTCTTCTGCACGGGCTCTTCTGTTTGCGCAGATCCTGTCTTGCCGGGATCAACCCTTGCCGGGGAAGATCTTGCCACGTCATCTGGCAGTCCTGCTGCTGATGTTGCCTCCTCATCAGCTTCCCTCTGCGCCACCAGCGCAGCACTAACCACTTGATTTGTCGCCGCCAGATACAGCAGCAACGGCTCTTGTGGTTTAGGTGCGACTAGCGTCGGCGGAGAAGAAAGGTATTTCTTCAAATCTTGCAGCGCAGCCTCCGCTTCCGGATTCCATTTCATTGCACCTGCCTTCTTCAAAATTTTGAAGAAGGGCAGGGCGCGCTCAGCAGATTTGGAAAGAAACCTGCTTAGAGCAGCGACACAGCCGGCAAGACGACGCACATTCTTGACGCGTCTCGGCGCTTCAATTTGCTCAATGGCTTTGATCTTGTCGGGGTTCGCTTCGATTCCCCGGCAAGATACAAAGAATCCGAGGAGCTTGCCGGAAGGAACACCGAACATGCACTTCTCAGGATTGAGCTTCAAGTTGATCTTGCGCAAGTTCGCAAATGTTTCTTCTAAGTCTTGAATGAGCGTTGCTTTATCCTTAGTTTTGACCACTATATCATCCATATACGCCTCCATATTTCTATGGAGTTGTGGCTCAAAACCAATCTGGATTGCTCTGGCAAATGTTGAACCAGCACTTTTCAACCCAAAAGGCATTCATATAAAACAGTACGTACCACATGGGGTGATAAAGGCGGTCTTCTCTTCATCTTCCTTTGCCATAAAAATCTGATGATACCCTGAATAGGCATCAAGGAAGGACAGGAGATCACAACCAGCAGTGGCATCCACAATCTGGTCGATGCGCGGCAAGGGAAAAGGATCTTTTGGACAAGCTTTATTGATATCTGTATAATCGATACAAAGCCTCCATTTCCCGTTCGCTTTCCGCACTACAACCAGATTGGCCAACCAGGTTGGATGAAGCACTCCTTTGACCAGTCCTGCCGCCTCCAGCTTCTTAATTTCTTCGGCAATGAACTCTTGCCGCTCCAAAGCCTGTTTCCTCACCCTTTGCTTGACGGGCTGCGCATGAGGACAGACAGCAAGGTGGTGCTCAATTACTTTCCTGGGAACGCCGGGGATGTCAGACGGTTGCCATGCAAACACGTCGACATTCGCCCGCAGGAAAGCAACGAGCGCGCTTTCCTATTTGTCATCTAGGGTGGAACTTATGGTGAAAGTTCCCCCCGTTCCGTCCTCTTTGGCAGGCACCTTCTTGGTTTCCGGCGGGGCAGCCTTGGACTTCTTGTTCTTGCCGGTGGAACTCTCTGGTGCGTCCTCGACGGAAGCGCAGCACTCCGTGGAGGTGCGCTTGCCGGAGTTCGCGCCAAGGTTCCTGCCGGTCTTCTTCTTCCCCCCGGGAGTTCCAGCGGCAGGAGCAGATGCCTTGATGGCAGGTGCTGCAACTGCTTCCCGGTAAAGTTGGTCGGCACAGATGAGCGCATCCTTCTTATCGGAATGGATAGTGATGACGCTCAACGGCCCAGGCATCTTCAAGATGTTGTATGCGTAGTGTGATGCCGCCATAAACTTAGCCAGCGCTGGCCGACCAAGTATCCCATTCTATGACATGGGGATCTTGGCGACATCAAACACCACCTTTTCGATCCTAAAGTTAAACTCGCTGCCAAATGTTACCGGCAGCGTGATCTTGCCCTTAGGCTGGGTTCTTCCCGGATTGACCCCTTGAAACATACCCGTTTCCTCAAGGTCTTCGTCGGGAATCTGAAGCTTTGTGAGCACATCTGGTGAGATTAAGTTTAGGTCGGCCCCGCCGTCAACTAACATCTTCTTCACCTTGAGGTTGCGAATTGTCGGGGAAACCAACAATGGCAAACACCCGATCGCAGTTGTGCGATCAAGGTGATCCTCGGCATCGAAGATGATAGGCGTGCTGGACTACTTCAGAGGCCTACATGCATCGGGGGATGGCTCTGCCGCATTAACCTCCCGCATCCACTGTTTAAGTTGGCGGTGGGAAGAATGCAGCGAGGCACCCCCATCAATGCACATAGCCTCCGTAGCCTTCTGGAATTCCTGCTCACTGGATTCGTCATCTTCTTCATCATCTCCTTCTTTATCTCGGCCCCGAGCGGGCCGATCCTTCTGCTGTTTGGCCTTGCCGCGGCGACCCCCTCGGCCACCGTGTTTCTTGCCGGACCCCTCAGCACCATCTTGGGCCTTCTCCTTGTCTCGCCTCTCGTATTCGGCCTTCTGCTTTTCGGCAAGCTGCTCAACTTGCCGGCAGTCCTGGAGATTGTGGCCCTTAGTGCGATGGATCTTGCAGTACTGCTTGCCGGAGTTCTCTGACTTGTCGGCAGCCGCCAAGGCCTGACAGGAAGGGCACCTGGCAAGATCCTTGCCGGGGTCGCCAACCTTGGCCTTCTTGGTGGCGCCAGGGTTGCCGGATTCCTCAACGGCAAGCACGGCCTTGCCTCCGCGCTTCCTATTCCGCCGCCGGCCTTTCCTTGACGGAGCCGCGGCATCTTCATCTTCTGAGTCGCCTGTCGCACCAACAGCCTCACCGGGGAGTTTCCTCCCCTCCTCAGCTCGAGCGCACTTGTCGGCCAAAGTGTAAAGCTTGGCGATACTCCTGACTTTGTTCATTGCCAGCTCTTCCCGCATCCTGCGGTTACGCACGTTCTGATGGAACGGGCTAATGACAGCGGCAGGATGAACGTCAGGAATATTGTATTGCACCCAGTTGAATCTCTGCATAAACTTGCGCAGGGACTCGCCCTCCTTCTGAGGGATGATGTGCAAATCACTTTCTTGGCCAGGAGCTTGGTGGCCTCCAACAAAGGCGCCAACAAACTGATGCCACATATCTGACCAGGAAGAAATAGAATCCCTCGGCAGATGCATCAACCACGACCTGACGTTGGGTTTGAGCACCAACGGGAAGTAGTTGGCAAGTATCTTGTCATCCCGGCCCCCGGCAGCTTCCACCGCGATGGTGTAGATGCTCAAGCACTCCGAGGGATGGGTCTTGCCGTCATATTTCTCCGGGACCTCTGGCTTGAAGGTTCGGAGATTGGGCCACTGGACTTGCCGCAGCTCACGGGTAAACACTGGAGGTCCTACCTCGTAAGGCAAGTCTCCTACGTTCCCTGGCGCGGGCTCGTCGACAACCGGCCCCGCGCGCTTATCAGACTAATAGCGCGCTTCCCGTCGTCGCTCGATGGTTGTTCGAGCGTCCTCCTTGCCTCGTTCCTGGAGAACCAGACGCTGATCACGGCACATCCGTGGATCGGACGACGCCGTGGAAACTTCTTCATGGCGGTCGACTTGCTGAGTCGTCGGCCGCTGCTGACGCCGCGGAGGAGAGTGCACCGTAGTTGCACCACCTCCGGTTTTCTCTGCACCGGCTCGCGTCGAATCGATGGGCCTCCGCTGAGAGGGCCCTGCCTCTTGCGGTCCATCCTTGTTAGCGAAGCCGATAAGGCTCTGGATAGTAGCTCGCCACTCCTCCATCTTCTCCGGGGCGGAGGAAAATCGAGGAGCAGCTGTGCACGTGCCAAGGCTTCCGCTGGCGTAGGTGGCGGCGACAAGTGCGAGGTGCGTGAGGTGCTCTGACTCCTAACCAAGTTAGAAGGAGCACCGCCACGGTCACGCGACCGCGCGCCACCTTCGCCGGCAGCTCGGTGTGCATGCTGGTCCCGCGCATCTTGGGATCTATGCGCAGAAACCTTTTCGTGAGGACGCCCCGAACCACCAGCGCCATGATGTCGCTCATCTCGCACGACCTGGACAGGTTGCGAGGCTCGCGCCGGCGCGGGAGCTCCAGCGGGCGCTCTTCGATCTCTAGAGTTTGTTGTGCCACCCGTAGGCAACACAACGCCATCTCTAGATCCAGCGGCGCGCAAGTTACCACTGCCACTGCGAACGATACCGCTCGCTTGGCTTGGGTCACCAGAACGCCGCGGGGGTTCCAGTCCTCTTCCTTCTGCACCCACACCATCGCCTGTCTGCGAAGGCGCAGGCAAAGCAGATCCGGACGGTTGTGCTGTCGCAGCGTTCTTCTTCTTGGGCGGCATGACGATGAAGATGATGAAGGAACTAGGACGTCTACCACCAGATCAGGTTCACACAACCTTCAATACCCCTACCTGGCGCGCCAAAGATGTCGGTGTACGACACCTATGGGATCCCGAGAGATCCCTTTACGATTCGGCGGGGGGAGAGGTATACGCAAAGAGCAGAACCAGTGATCGACGCGGGAAATTTTTACCCAGGTTCGGGCCGCTGATCAGCGTAAAACCCTACTCCTGCTTTGTGTTCTTATTAATGTTCTTGAGCCCAGCCTTCAGGAGCGCTCGCAATGAACAGTACATTCAAAGAGCAGCTACGCATGCAGAATGGGCCAGAAGTTCTCCTCCTCTGTAGCAGTTGCCTTGGGCCTCCTTTTATATGCTCAAAGGGGTCTCCACAGTGGCAAAATGTACATACATTGAGGTGTAAAGTAGCTACAGGGTATCATACCTAACCCCTGACGAATTAGGACAAACGCATTTAATGCACTGTGAGGTGTCCGTTTAGGTGTCCTTACTTTCTTGGGGATGGAAAAAGGGGCCATCCCATTAGCACCGCTTAAGCTCTCCTCCACTGGCGCATTGCCACGCATCCAGAGAAGGACCTAGAATGTCAGGCTTTGTCGATGTGCCGGAGCGGTGGCATAGTGGCAGAATCTCGCCAGGCGTCGATCCTTCCCGGGCACCAATCCTTGCCGGGCGCCAGGGCTTGCCAGGCGCCGAGCTTTGTTGGGAACCAACCCTTGTCGGGCGCCGAGGCTTGCCGGGCTCCACGGGCCATCCCGGCAAGGATCTTGCCGGGGAGGCTGGCCTTCGATTACCAGCTTTGCTTATTTGTTGATTCTTAGATCTCTGACTTGATGATTTCCTTGATGACTTAAATCGACCTCGAGCTGATCCTGGCAAGCCTTGCCACGAGGACGGCTACAACTGCCCGTGCACAAGTAAGGGGTACTAGTGGCCCAATACTTAGTACACCGACACCTGTTGACTTCGTGCTGAGCTCTATGCTCATCGACGAGGAGTAAGAAAGAACTCCCTCCCTTCCATGCTGTTATTTCCGCATGTTTCCTTGCTTGTTGACGGATCTTTGCTTGACCAAGTGGCTCAGATGCACAGAGCCACCAAGGATAGTGGAAGGGGCGGGCCCGGCAGGGGACGGTGCGAGTGCGCCGGCACCAAGCCCCCAGTCCAGCCCCCAGTTTGAACGTGCAGGGGCGGTTCCTCCCGTCGGGAGCGACGGGGGAGAGCTCCCCGCCACTGAAGCCAAGGAGGAGAAGGAACCATCCCGTGTGAGCCTTTCCTGGAGGGGCCCACTCTTCCCATTGATTAGGTTGAGGGATCCCCGCCAAGGGTCTCCACGGAAGAGTCCGGCCTTGGCCCGGCAACTAATGTTGGCGGAGAAACTAAAGCTTCCGCCCGGCAGACCTCTCCGGGTAATTATTCGCTCTTCTTTCCCTGTTCCCTCCTATCATCTTGCTTTGTACTCGTGACTTGTTAACAATTCTGTATTTCCGCCATTGATTGCTAGATCTGCTTGCAGTCCCTTTATGTGAGGAGCCAAATTTGCTAGATGAGGTGGCCAGCATAGGGAAGGATGCCGTGGAAGAGGCCGCCAAGATCGCTGCCACGGAAGGGCGGGAACATGCTGCCGGGGGTGCCCTGGGACCCCTGAAGGAGTCCAAGAAAACCCCCGGTAGCACGTCTGGATCAGGGGTTGTGATTGAAGAGAAGATACCTCTCCAAACCATGGGTCCCCTTCCCCTGTTTGGCACCCCGGTGGGGGGTCCCGCCATCATCTTCGAGCCATCTAGTGCTGGTGCTCGCGCAGCCTAGGCTTGGAGCCCCCGGTTCGTCAATGGCGATGAGCATGAAACTTGACGAAGAGCTTCTGCGCATTCTGGCGTCGCTATACCAAGGGGTCGAAGAGGTGGATGACTCCGCCGCCATCGCTTTGGATTTGTCCTTCATGGAGTCCGTGGCGACGGGCATCAAAGAGATGTGGGATTGGCACAGCCAGAAATGGTAGGAGCTCAAGGAGCAATGCAAGTCCGCCAATAAGGTGGACCAGAAGCTGAAGGACAAGGGCGCCGAGCTGCGCGATTGGCACGGCAAGCAGTTCCAGGTCCTCTTGAGGCAGCAGGAGACAGTCTCGATGGCGAGGGAGGATGTCATCGCTTGGGAGGCACGCTTGGCGGACCGCAAAGTGCTTCTGGATGCCAGGGAGCAGGACATCTCTCTCCGGGAGGAGAGGCTCGAGGCTGCTCTCCGTGCTAAGGATGATGATCTGGAGGTCCTTGTGCAGCAGTGCACCAAAGAGCTGGAGGAAAAGCACAAGGCCGCCCTGGATGCCCTTACTGTCGATTCTGCCGCTCGGCTGAAGAAGCTTGCCGATGACCTTGCTGCTGCCTCTACCGCCAAGGTGGACCTGGACCAGCAGGTGGCTAAGCTAACGGAAAAGCTTGCCGGGAGTGCCAAGGAGGTCGAGACTCTCAGGGAGGAGATGCGGAAAGCAGAGATCCTCCTAAAGGATGTGCAATTGCAGCTCTCCTCCAAGAGCCAAGACCTCGAGAGCGCCAACGGTACCATCGAAGATCTGAAGGCTAGGATCGGCACCTTGGAGAGCTCGGCAGAATCCAGCGGGGTCCGTGAGTAGCAGCTGACGAAAGACTTGGACACCGTGAAGCGCCTCCGGAATGATGCAAAGGACAAACTGGTGAACCAGTCTGAGCAGGTTGACCTCTGGATCAAGAGCTTAATTGACATTGTTGAGCGCCTCACTGCCCAGGTCGTAGCGATGGGCATGGAGGGGCCAGTCTACTTGGCCAGCAAGCAGGAGGCCCCCAATGCTAAGATAGGGGCCTTCTTCAATGAGCTAATCGACAAGCTGAAGGTGCATGAGGAGGGAAGAGTTGGTCGCTTTGAGGCTGAATCTCGAAGGCTTGCTCGTAATTCCCTCTTCATGGTCCTGAGCAACATCGCCTGCCGCCACCCGGATCCTGACCTTGCCGATGCCTTCAAGAAGCCGCCGCATGGCACGGACGTTTCTGCTGCCGAGGAGAAGGCCACCCCTTTCGCCGACAGCATCCTTGGCATTCCTGTTGCTCCCCGAGGTCGCATGAACCGGTCTTGAATTATGTCCGCTGATGTGTTGTTCTGTAATCAAAACATGTTGCATGTCCTATGTTTAGACATCATACTATTTATGCTTTGCGTGAAACTTGATGTCTTTATTAAATTTGAATTGCTTGTTTTATCCATTTTGAATGTTATCCATCGGTGTTCACATGATTGATCTCTATGCACGCTCTGGTTGCCTGCCGGTATCATATTGCCATGAGAGTCGTAAGGGTCTGGCCCTTAACATTTATCTTGGCGTGGATGCGCCCCGGCAGGTTTTTCCTTAGTAGTTCCGATGCAGCCACCCATTCCGTGAGTAGGCTCTGAACAGAATGAGGGTGCAGACAAGAATCTAGCAAAGGTACCATCTTGTGAAAGATTTCTTTAAACGAACACTCCGGCATTCAAGGGATAAACAAATGCAAATTCTAGATTTTTAGGTAAAGCAAAGATTGTGTAGACTTAGCTCTTATCCGTGCTTCCATCTACTCCTCCCGGCTGCGGCCGCTTGCTGAGCTCGCATGCTCCGGGAAGGGTGGTGCTGCACGTATATCGACTTCTAGCTCTCGGCAAGGGTTGGCTAGAAGTATATGTATCTTGTGGGCGGCAGGACGCGACGTTAGGCATGGCCGGTCCCTCTCTCCTCCTCTTCACACTTTTTGATCTATCCAATGGCAGTTGGCACGAATGTCAAGCCAGCGCGGACGGCCTTGCCGGGGCATCAACCAACGGATTTGCACCGGCGTTCTAATCAGGATTTCCCTAAGCAGGGTAAATGCTGGACCGAGTATCGCGCGGGCTCATCGACGTTGATGATGCTAAAACCCAGAGTAGCCCGATTGTCAATAAGTGAGAGTGGCAGAGAGAGAAATCTGGTACTCTTGCACATCGCTCCTTTTCCCGAACGGGGCTCGCAGGGCGTTCCTGCTGTGTGATCCGTTCGGGGCGGTACTGTCGCCCTTGTCGCTAGCTTCCGCCGCCGCTGTGACCATGGCGTATGGAGGCAGCGGAGGTTGGACGAGGTCGGCGGGGGAGCAACGTCGCTCTTCCGCTCCATCCCCACCACTCCTTCAGGCGTCATGAGTTGTGATGCCGTTGATGAGGATGGTGATGAAGATGACGCGCTATGTAAGCTTGTCGGGTTCACACAAGCACTTCCCCCACCTGGCGCACCAAAGATGCCATGGGAAACAACGGCCACCTATGGGGCCATGAGCCCCTTTTGGTTTGGCAGGGGGACTGAGCACGTTGCACAAAGAGCGGAGGAGTGCAGCACATCACGACAGAGATCACACGGGCAGTTTTACCCAGGTTCGGGCCGCCGCGAGGCATAAAACCCTACTCCTGCTTTGGTGGATTGATGGTGGATGGTGGTGGAAATGCAGCGCTCTTACCCGGCAGGGTTGCCTCGGGGCGAGAGCAGCTACGCGCGTACGAGTGTACAAGGGTCCGAATCCTTTCTATGGTTGCCATGGGCCTCCTTTTATAGATCAAGGGGTCACCATAGTGGCAAATCAGTCATTGTGTACTGATTAGATAGCAAGCAGTGGTATCATATCTACTCTGCAGACAGAGCAGAACGCATTAAATGCGCCTCTTAGCGTCACATCATTGCCTGCCGGGCACGCCTTGCCGGGCTGTTTGGCCTCCTTCTCTCCTGTCTGCATGACACGTCGTTGGACGGGTGTCACTTGGAGGCGATTCCTGTAGGAAATGGCTACCATGTGGCAAAAGGGAGCCACTTATTCACTTTGGGGCTTGACACCGCACCGATCGATGACTTGCGTCGCTGTGAGGTGGAGCGGTGAAGCCTTGGCAGGGTGTTTTGCCTTCGTAGGACCCGGCAGGCCTGCCGGGGCGGTCTTGAAGCTTGCTTCTGGGGCAACCTTGACCTCGCCAGGCTCTCCTGCCCGGCAAGGGAGGTTTTCCCTTAGCGGTGTCTTGCTCCTTTGCTTGACTTGGTTTTCTTGGTCTGCACCCTGGTATACCAAAGAGCAGATCTCTCGTGCTTGGTCTGGTCCTGGATGTTGCAATCTTGCCGGGTTTGTGGCTTACTATCCATGCACAAGTCAGTGGAAAACATACACCCCTATTTGTGTACCTCGACAAAAATGAAAACGGAAATGGAAATTTGCAAAACGGAAGTGGAAATATAATTTTTTGATGCGGAAACAGAAACAAAAACGGAACAGTATTTTTGTTGGAACAAATGTGGAAACGGAACTTTCGGTTTCCGTAAATATGGAATTTCCATTTTTTTTACTACAAGTATATGGCTGCTTTGTAGCCCAACCACCAAACAACACACAATGATAGAATGAAAATAATGGATCATTTTAAACCAACTTTCACTACCACACGTGTACTCAACTAGACCCTATACGCAATTGTCTAGTACTATTATAATACTACACAAAGTTGCTAACATAATCATATTAGTTTGTAGCCATGTCACCAATTCATTTAATTTGTTTGTTTTTGTGTGTATTTATCTATGATTCAAGGGGTTTTTAAGTTCCGGTCAATGCCCACTTCTATTTCCATGTCTGCTTTGTATTCGTTCTGTGTTTGTTTTCGGTAGTATCTGTTTTCGTATTCATTTCCAGGCTTTATGTATCCATTTCTGTTTCTGCCAAAAAATATGAAAACAAATGTGGTAGCCCTCAGTTCCGTCCGTTTCCGCTCTGTTTTCATCCCTTGGTGGCACTGATCTGTTCAAAAATATGAATATTAGGAATATCGGGGGGACCGACTGGAACAACTCGGTGGGACCGGTGTGCTAGGGCTTAGGGAAAACCTCATCTTGGTGGCACCGATTGCATCATCTCGATGAGACCGAAGTGAAGCAATAAGGCAATAGAGAGTTGGCAAGCCATCTCAGTGAGACCGATTGCAATTTCTCAGTGAGACCGAAATAATTGCAACAAGTAACAGAGAGTAGGCAAGGCCATCTCGATGGGACCGAGATCCTTATTGATGTGACCGAACTATTAGGGTTTTGGCTATGGCTATGTCAGAATGAACTCGGTGGCTCCGGATAGAAAGTATTGGTGGGGCCGAGTTGGACTTTAGGGTTTTGACATATTTGGATAGAGAAAGTGGTTGAGGGTTTTGGAGCAATATCACTAAGAACTTTGAGCAAGTAGACCATTAAGCAACACCTCATCCCTTTTAATAGTATTGGCTTTCCTAAGGACTCAATGTGATCGTGGATCGGTTAAACAAAGATGAAGAGTCTTGAGCTTTTGCCAATCCTTGTCCTTAGCATTTTGATGGGTTTCCACATCCTCTTGTCCTTGCCACTCCACTATTGAACTTATCTAAAATATACTAGATACAAATATTAGTCCAACAAGAGATATGTTGACATTAATTACCAAAATCACCCAGGGGAACTTGTGCTTTCACTGGCAAGCTTACAGCCGAGGAACAATGCAAGGCCCCCGTAGCAAGGACGATGACGAGCCTCGCGGGCCAAACAATAGAGGCCAGAAGTAATTCCCTCCTGAGGTAAAAACTGTGAACATGATCTATGCCACACACATACCCAAGAAGGAACGGAAGCATGCACTCCTGGATGTCTACGCCTTAGAGCCGGTGTCCCTGAAATACAACCCGTGGTCGGCTTGCCCGATCACCTTCGACCGTAAAGACCATCCGATCGGTATCCATCAAGGAGGAACGGCAGCTCTGGTGCTCGACCCCATCGTGGATGGATACCACCTCACCAGAGTCCTTATGGATGGAGGCAGCAACCTCAATCTGATTTACTCAGATACAGTGAGGAAGATGGGAATCGATCCATCAAGGATCAAACCTAGCAACACCACCTTTAAATGAGCAATCCCAGGCATCAAAGCACGCTGCTCGGGCACCGTCACTTTGGCAGTAGTGTTCGGCTCGCCCGATAACTTCCGTATCGAAGACTTGATCTTCGACATCATCCCTTTCCGTAGCGGCTATCACACACTTCTCGATCGTACAACGTTCACTTGTTTGACTCCACCCCCCACTACGCATATCTGAAGCTCAAGATGCCTGTACCCAATGGTGTAATCACCATTAACTATAATACCGAGCGCTCGCTCCAAACTGAGGAGCACACAGCAGCTCTGGCAGCCAAAGTATAGGCCGACAAAAGGGCATCAAAGACCTAGGCTCACATCAAGGCGCTAGATGCACACAAACGAGCTCGAGCTACAGTACCACCTCCGGAGCCTTCAAGTGCTCGCCCCAAATAGGGATACGCCCCCACAACACGGCTTCTTCAACCGTAAAATACGTACCTCGGGTACACCATTTCATGCTCAAAATTCCATGGGCAGCTGTGGGGGCAAACAATCGAAGGGTCAACTAATTGGCTCGACCGAACTATGGCCAAATATGTCTTCAGACCGTTACCACGTACCATCGAGGGCCTAATTAGTGTAAAGCTGATATACTACGGCAGCCCCTCAAGACCCTCTCTCAAGGGCCCATCCGCCGATCTCTATTTCTCCTTTCTATGGAACAATCCCACAGAGCGAAGGTGCAGACATGCAACAGGGCACAGTAAGGGCGTCGAACCACTCATCGAGGCCATGTGTAAACCTTTCCTCTGTCATTCATACCTTTCTTTCCATAAAGTATCTGTAATAGTTGATTTGGCAGTTTGAATTGTACGGTTGGACGTCACACATTCATCGGAAATAAAGAGCTTAATTATGGTCCCACTGCAGTCGTTTATGTTGCATACCTCTTTCATCTTTTTCATGCCGAAACCAACTCGTTCGATACATATTTGCTTTAGATGCGATCGGCTTATAAACTGGGGGCTCGACTATAAATCTCGCCCCAAGCATCATTTCAGCACTATCTTTATTTTACGTGCTCGACGTCTCGGATATTGCATTATATGAATCGGCTCCGAATTATGTCTTTAGTCAATAGTTGGGTTGCCCGGCTCTTGGCTTGCCCTCTTACGTTCCGCATTGTTCGGCTAGGATGGTAAAGGGAGAACCACTTCGATTGTACTTCTATCTCATCTGGTTAAGTACCTCAATGGAGAAAGCCAAAAACTGACTGTCATAATAAGCGAGAACTAGTCTGCGATCCAATGACAAGTGTCAACCTAAAAATCGTTGGAGGTTATTCCATGTCATACGAAGGGTTGCTGTCACAAAAAGCAAGTGATGATGGTGTTAACCACAACACAGCCGAACATTACAAAACACTTGGGGGCTAGCTCCCGCAATCAAGCTCCTATGGCTAAGGGAAAGCATTAAAGCAGCATAGTCTGTTTGCCTTGTTTCTCCTACACACTATCGCGTCCGGGCACCGATACTGTAAAACCCAATATGCGACTATATCCCACATGTGTCGAGGCACGACTTAGGAGCATAATCGCATATTAAGTCCATCGCAAAGCTGCTTATAACTTCGCACATATCATTTACTGAACAGATGAGAATACCAGGTAGAGGCTTACACTTGCCACGAGTCTACAACAATATAGTTCAATCATTCATACATCATCCAAAAGAAGACAGGGTCCGACTACGGACGAAAACAAATGATAAAATGACATAACCAACCCTGCTACAGATCCCGAGATCTATCCGACTACGAGCGAGTACTGATCGTCCGGAAACGAGACGTAGAAACACCCACAGTCCTCGTCAAACTCCCACTAGAGCTCGGTGGCATCTCCTGTGTCTGTCTTAGTGGTTCCTGTAGCTGTGTTTGTACTAATTTGTGAGCGACGGGGACTCAGCAATCTTATTACCCATGGTGTCAAAACTAACAAAGCTTAAGATGGGTATGGCATGGTTAAGTGGTGAGGTTGCGGCAAGCACTAAGCATTTGTATGGTGGCTAACTTACGAGTACAAGAATGAGATGAGAGACTACGCATAACGATCACAAACTAGTAATGATCAAGAAGTGATCCTGAGCTACTTACGTTGCAATCATAGCCCCACCGTGTTCTCTTCTCAAACTTCGTCGAAAAGAGACGATCACGGCTGCACACGCGATTGGTGTATTTTAACTGAGTGTAGTGTCAAGTTCACTACAACCAGATATTGTAAATTTCCAATCTGCCACATAAACGCGGGCACGGCTCTCGAAAAGATTAAACCCTGCAGGGGTGTCCCAACTTAGTCCATTATAAACTATCATGATCCGCGGTGGAAAATCTCCATCTCGGGACACCCCGATCAAACTCAGAATCCGGGTGCACAAGACATTTCAACAATGGTAAAACAAAACCAGCAAGACCTCCCGACGTGCCGACATCCGGATAGGAGCTGTGCGTATCTCGTCTCAGGCCACAACCGGTTAAGCGATGTGTACAGGTGCCAAAATAACCCAGGTTAGCCTGGAGCGGCCCCGCACAGCGCTCTAGTTTGGACCAACACTCATGAGGAGCACTGGCCCGGGTTGTTGATTAAGAATCCTCGGGTTAATTACTCCCTATGCAAATTTTAGTTGTTATTAGGGAAATGGTAAAACCAAAGTTGGGCCTTGCTGGAAGAGTTTTATTCAAAGCAAACTATCAAGGGGGCCCATAAACCCCGACCATGTTAGGAACGCTAAATCAAGGAACATAACACCGGTATGACGGAAACTAAGGCGGCAAGAGTGGAACAAAACACCAAGCAAAAGGCCAAGCCTTCCACCCTTTACCAAGTATATAGATGCATTAATTAAAGAAGAGATATTGTGATATCCCATGATAGCCATGTCCCAACATGGAACAACCTACACTGCACCTTCAACTAGCAACGCTATAAGAGGGGCTGAGCAAGCGGTAACATAGCCATACAACGGTTTGCTAGGAAGGTGGGGTTAGAGGCTTATCATGGCAATATAGGAGGCTGACAGACAAGTGGTAGGTAGTGCGACATAAAGATAGCAACAAAACAACTAGCAAGCAAAGATAGTAGTGATATCGTGGGTAATGATCATCTTGCCTGAAATGTCCTCAGTGGTATCGAAACCTTGCTCCTCGTGAACGTACTCAACAGGGTCCTCGGACTCGAACTCGTCTCTCGGTACTACCCAAAAGATGAAAAAACATCCAATAAACAAACAACCAATCATGGCATGGCAAGAACATATTCTACATGCAATGCTAACCATGAATTCATATGAAGAACGTTAAGAACGGAGCTACGGTACTACCGGAACGAGGGATACGTCAACAGGAAGGAATCGGTGAAAACAAAATGGATATGGGCAGAATCTTGGTGATCCAAGTATTCCACTGGAAAGATTGGAAGATTTCGGTTGAAACCAATATAAAGATCATCGAAAACGGATGAACGGAGCTCAAATGGTGAGCAAAACAATATGCTATGGAAATCTGTCCATAACATCAACATGACCGATTGCAAGCAAGATTTAAATATGCTACATGAATCCAATGTGCTCAAAAAGGATATGCAGCTACAGTATACATGCATGTTTCAAGATGTACATTGGTGCAGAAACATATTATGCATGTATTAATTACAAATGAACTCACAAGTTGCAACTTACTGTTAACAGCAAACTGTTATATTAACATGGCATCTTTAGAGCAAGTTTAAGTCATGCTACGGTAGCTTTACAAGGCAACAAAAGGCATGGCATGAATGTACTGGTAATGCATAACAAAACATGTTTACTCATCATGTAAAGAAAAGTTATAGATTAGGGGAAAACATCATGGAAACATGGCAAGTTTAAACTCTGTCAGTTTCAGACTTGCAGAATTCAACAGGTATGAAAACAATAACATTATATAAGCTACTTTGAATGCTTGTGCTAGTCACCACAGGGCATGTCATGGAACATGGATTAAACCAGTAGATAGATGACATGAAAAGATCCTAAAACATGTTGACAAGATGCTCATATGAAAATCACACAAAATCATCCAAAACTGTCAAAATGGCATATGCTGTAGAAATGACATGTTTGCAAACTTGCTCAAATGGAAAAACTAATGGCACAGATGGATTAGTTAGATTCTTCTAGCCCTAAATGATATATAATATGCATATGTTCTTATAAGAAATATGCCCACAAATGCATTTGCAAAATACTGCCAGAAAAGGAAATTCACAGAAATGGACAATAACCAGAAACAGAATGTCCAGATTCGGACATGACCCAAAATGGAAAGCGGGCTCTTCCCAAAATTGGAATGCCCTGGAATTAAACTAAAATAAAATAAAAAGGAAAAACAGAGGGGTTATTGGGGGGATGGCAGGTGGGTGCGGGAGCGAGCTTGGTCGATGATAGCTGGGGCCTATCAGGCCATGTGGCACGGGGTAGCAGGGGTATGCGCGAGCGTGAGTGAGAAAAGGAGGGAGGAGGTGGCGCGGTCAGGTGAGCTGGGCTGCGGGGCGAGTCTGTTGTTGGGCCTGCTCGGGCGGGAGGCGGCCCAAGGGACGGTTGGCGCTAGCGGGCTGCTGTTGCTGTCTTTTCTTTTTATTCTTTTATTTCTTCAAGCAAAAAACAAAGAGAAAAGCACATGGGAAAAGGAGAGGTGTATGAGAGATATGAAAATGTCCTCATGACCCTGGATTTATGCAGAATTTTAATAAATTGAATTGGACATTTTAGAGGTAGAAAAATAAATCAAGTTTGTATTTAATGCAAACTTGATGCATTTTTGAACCTAACCAAAACAAGTCCAAAAAGGATGAAACTTGACAAAGAGGGTGTAGGCATGGTGCAAGATTTTTTGGGGAAAGAATGAATATTTATGGAGGCAGGAAAAATGTCACTTGCATCAAAGAAGGAATAAGAAGGAATGGGGAGGTGATGATGCATGGGTCAATAGCATAGGCAAGCAACATTACACACATAGTGCAAGAACAAAGAAATGAATACCACAATGTACATGATGAACATGAAGAATGCAAAATGATAAGAGGCACAATGCAACATAACAAAGATGAGCATGGCAATGCAATAAGTAAAACAACAAACAAAACAAAATGAAGCCAACAATGATGGAACCCACATGGAATTAGATGAAGATCAAAGTTGGATATGTTACAAAATGAGGAGGATTACATATGGGGTGTTACAGATACATCGGCTAAGGGTTAAAGTGTTAAGGAAGAAACACCCTTTGCAGTATCTACAAGGGGGTCGAAGCCGATGACTGGTAACTTTCAGTTTAAAATGGCCGCACATGAGTCAAAATAATTAAACTGAGCATAGTAAATCATGTCAACCGGTTGCATTATAAAGCACAAAAAGTTTCAAATTGCTCGGATAAAGGGCAGTACATTCACTCATAAATTAAATCCTTAGAGCACTGGGCCTCTATCGCCCGAGCACCATTCATCATGATGGGAAAATATTGCTCGGGACGCCTATGCTCCTTCCCAGGGGGTGGCGGCCCGGTGGCCATCTCAGTTGGCTTGATCTTCGGCCAGTGCACCATGGTCTTGCCGAAGGCCATCCAAGCTCCCTCAATGCACACAGAATGCTTCCAGACATCAATCTGGGGCGCTGTGTCACACAAGCTCTGCACCAGGCCAATGTAGCTGCTCGGCAGTGACTCCGAAGTCCACAATTTGATGAAGAGGTCCTTCATCGCCGGCTCCGCCATCCGATGCAACTCCACCAGCTGCTTCATCTAGTTGTTGAGGAGGGATGGGTGCTCAGGGGCTTGAAACTCCGCCCAAAATAACCTCTATTTGGCAAGACCGTCATGGGACGCAAAGTACTTGGCCGTGTCGGACACACTCCTCGGGAGATCTACAAAAGCGCGTGGGGATTGCCATACTATCGTGAGTAATGCAAACCTGTTACCACCAAAGGAACAATGCAGTAAGTAAGGCTTACCATCTGCAATAAGCTTGACTTGGCGGAGCTCCTCTTGGTAGCCTCGCGCCTCCGCCCGCGCTTCCTTGATCGCCAACTTCAACGAGGTCAGCTCGGAGGAATGATCCTTACTCTTTTGCTCAAGGTTCTCACATTTTGTGATGGCATACTTGAGCTCCTGCTGCACCTCGGCCACTCTGGCCTCGTGTTTCTCACTGACGATCTTCACCGTCTTCAGTTCGGCGGCTGCTCATTCGGCCACCGCGTTCTGCTCTGAAGCTTCCTGCCGAGCCTTTTGTAGCCCGGCCTTGAGATTCTCGACCTCTGTGGCGATAGCTGCAGTAATTGTAGGCATTGGCTGCTTAGGGTTAACCTAAAAAAACAGCATTAATGAAGGGCAGTATTAAATAGTCCAGTTCGGACTTACCTTGCGCATCATCGAACTGCTTGTTAATTCGATCAAGCTCGTCATCAGAGCTCTTGAGCTTCCGATTGAGCTCGGCCCATTCTTCGGCTTGGGCAGCCACCGCCAAAGACGATGCCCACACATTACTGATACGTCCTCGTCGCATCTATATTTTTTGATTTTTCCATGCCAATATTATACAACTTTCACATACTTTTGGCAACAATTTATACGATTTATTGGACTAGCATATTTATCCAGTGCCCAGTGCCAGTTCCTGTTTGTTACATGTTTTCTTGTTTCGCAGAATATCCATATCAAACAAAGTCCAAATGCTATAAAACTTTATGGAGATTTTTTGGAATATATGTGAATTTTTGGAAGAAGAATCAACACAAGACGTTGCTCGAGGGGCCCACTAAGCAGCAGGGCGCGCTAGGGGGGCCTAGGCGTTCCCTGATGGGTAGTGGGCACCTCGTAAGGCGGTTGCTGCCCTTCTTTCGCTGAAAGAAAGATAATTTATGGATAAAAATCCCCTCAAAATTTCATCCCAATCATAGTTATGGATATCCGGGAATTTAAGAAACGACGAAAGGCCAGAAAACAGGAACACGAAACAGAAGAGAACAGAGAGAGAGATCCAATCTCGGAGGGGCTCTCGCCCCTTCGCCACCCTAAAGGCCATGGACCAGAGGGGGAACTCTCCTCCCATCTAGGGGGGAGGCCAAGGAAAAAGAATTAGGAGGGGGGGCTCTCTCCTCCTCTCCCCCGGTGGCGCCGGAGCGCCACCGGGGCAATCATCATGACGACGGTCTACACCAACAACCTCGCCGCCGTCACCACCAACTCTCTCCTCCTTTATGCAGCAGTGTAAGCTCTCTATTTGCGCTGTAATGATCTACTTAAACATGGTGCTTAATGCTTCATATTATTATCCAATGATGTGTTGCCATCCTATGATATTTGAGTAGATCTATTTTGTCTTATGGGTTGATTGATGATCGTGATTGGTTTGAGTTGTATATTTTATTTCCGTGTTATCCTACTGTGCCTTCCATGTCGCGCAAGCATGAGAGATCCTCGTTGTAGAGTGTTGCAATATGTTCATGATTCGCTTATGGTGGGTGGCTAGAGTGACAGAAGCTTATGCCCGGGTAAGGGGGTTGTTGTGTATGGGATAAAGAGGACTTGGTACTTAATGCTATGGTTGGTTTTTACCTTAATTATCTTTGGTAGTTGCGGTTGCTTGCTAGGGTTCCAATCATAAGTCCATATGATCCAAGTACTATGGGCCCATGAGCCCCTTTTTGGTTCGGTGGGGGGATAGGCACGTTGCACAAAGAGCAGAGAAGCGTAGCACAGCGCGACAGAGATCACACGGGCAGTTTTTACCCAGGTTCGGGCCGCCCTGAGGCGTAAACCCTACACCTGCTTTGGTGGATTGATAGTGGAAATATGGTGGCGAGCATAGCACACTTGCCCGGCAAGGTTGCCTCAGGGCAAGAGTGGCTACGCGCGTATGAAAGTCTGAGGGTCTGAAACAGCCAGCCAACCAACCCTTTCTACGGTCGCCATGGGCCTCCTTTTTATAGATTAAGGGGTCACCACAGTGGCAAATCAGTCTTTACGCATTGATTAGATAGCAAGCAGTGCTATCACACCTAACTCTATAGGCTGATAGAACGCATTAAATGCGTTGTCTAGTGTCACATCGTAGCGTGCCCGGCAACCCTTGCCAGGCTGTTTTGCCAGCTTCGCACCTGTTTGCTTGACACGTCTCAGGACGGGTGTCATACAGAGGTGTTTGTCGTAGGAAGTGGGTCGCTTGTGAGGTGGAGCAGTGGCATTTCTTGCCTCCGCTAGTCCCAGCAGGCCTGCCGGGACGATCTGGAAGCTTGCTTCCGGGGCAAACCCAACCTCGCCAGGTTCGCCTGCCCGGCAAGGGAGGTTCTTTCCTTAGCGACATCTTGCTCCTTTGGCTCTTCTTGGTTTTTCGAAGAACTGATCCCTTGTGCTTCAATCTGATCTTGGTGCTGTGATCTTGTCTTCGGGCCTGTGCACAATCCGGGCAACGGACCCAGGGTTTGTTGCACTGACAGGAGCCCCCAGGCCTGGCACGAACGCGCCACTGGGCGTCGTCGGGGTAGGCCCTAACCAGTGCATAGACAAGAGTGCAGAGGTGGCTCCGTCCCTTGAGATATTCTTTTGCTTCTCCATTAACCCGAGCTTGGGTCAGTTTCCAATTTTTTTGCTCGGCGCGTAACGCCAATTGTGGTGGGGCCATTCTTGTAATGGCCCGTGAATGTCTTTAACACACGGGCGGGTAACTACCAATTCACTCTTCCCACCACGCCCTTATCCTAAGCCACGTATGCTGCAAGCATTGAGTGGGGTAGGTAATGGAGGCACGTGGTGCAGGAGAGCATCAAGGCAGGGGCCCGGTCTTTTTGGATTGGTGGAGGAGGATGGCGGTTACTCGCCGGGGAATCAGCCCCCAGCCCCCAGCTTGCCTATAAAAGGAGGAGCGGGGGAGAGGTGGAGGCATTCATCCACATTCTTCTCTTCCTCCATCTTCTGCTTTCTCCTAGATATGCTGAAAAGGAGAGCTCGGGGCCAGGCCCCGGGCCCTAGCTTAGAGCTGATGATGCTGAATGCCTGTGCCGATGTTCGGGGAGTGAGTCTGGTCCAGGCCCAAAGGTGGCATGGCAGGCGAGCCATTCGTCGCGTAGGAGATATCAAGCTTCCCAATCATGGTGAAGTGCTTGCCTCCTCTGCCTTGGTCGTCCGCCTGGCGGGGAACGTGATACCCTGCTTGTATCTTGTCGGCCTGGAGACTAGGTTCTCGGAGTCTTCGGCGCCCGTCCAGGGTGCAGGGCTCTGGGTCGTTGGTAATCCTAGCACTACCCCTTCCGGCGGAACAGGGGTTGATGCTAAAGGGAGGCGCGCCTTCCTGCCCGCCAAGGTGGGGAGCGGCGCGCCCCGAGCCCTGTTCTCTTGGTGCCTTCGCCTCCTCCAACAGTCTTCCATCTGAGCTCCAACAGCCCTCCCTGCCGGTGCTCACACTGGGGCTTCTGACTAGTCCCGGAGGTGGTGACCAGGGCACCGCCGAGCTGCTCCTTCTGCCCCAGTCCTTCGTAGCCTCGCCACTCCCGATCTTGTCAGGCTGCGTCCGGTAGGCCATGACGGGACTGGGATGGGCTCCTGCTTGGGCGCTGTTCCTGTCCCCTTCTCTTCCCACCGCACTACCTGGGATAAGAGGAACAGGGAGAGGAGTTTATGGGACACTTATCTGTTTTTAATCTTAAATCTATAGGCACTTGCCGAATTTTAGTTCAAATAATGTAATCTCTTGAATCCATGTTTGTGTCCTGTAAGGTTTGTACTTGTTTGATCATCACATTAATGAAAAAGATAAGCCTTGCCGGGGACTCGTGCATGTATATGTCCATGCAGAGGTGGGATGCCTCTATATTTTAAGTAAACGAGCTTCCCTCGGCGGGCTATCCTGCCGGTATCCTCTGTTTTGTTGCCGGGGAGTTAGGCCTAACGGGCACAAATCATGAAGAGGGACCAGCCCCTTGCCAGTCCTTTTCCATCAAAGGCCACTGCGACCACCCTGACCGAAGCAACGTTCGAGTCGAAGGGTGGGAGCACCTAAGTTTCAAAGGGTAGCAGGGTTTTCTTATGCACAAGACCTCACTTACAGAACACGTATGGATAAAAGGAAGAAATTATCTGTTTGGCTTGCCGGAGACCGTAGTGCTTGTTTGTCTTCTCATCTCCCCTTAGGGACTGAATCCATGGCAGGAGCATGTAGTTTATGGAGATGAAAATGATGCCAGATGCGATCTTATCTATATGCAGATGCGATGCTCATGCAATGCATATGATGTGATCAAGGGATGCTTATGACATGCTTATGCATGCATGCAGTCTTGTCGGGGGCCCCCTAGTGCTTCATTTATTTCTCTGTTGCTCAGGGTCTGCGCCTGGCTTTGTACAAGGGGTTACATGCAACTGAGGCAAGGCCTGTACAAAAGGGTGGCTGCCGGGCAGGGCCCGACAGCCGCGCCTTATAGGTAGAACTTGCAGAGATGCTCAATATTCCATGAGTTTTGCAATCGATTGCCATCTCCAGTCTCCAGACGGACTGCGCCAGGTCTGGTGACTCGTACTACCCGGTAAGGGCCTTCCCACTGTGGCGTCAACTTGTTTGTACCCTTGGCGGACTGAACGCGCCTAAGGATAAGGTCGCCTTCCTCAAAACACCGGGCATGAACGCTGCGGCTGTGATAGCAACGCAGGGCTTGCTGGTAGCGTGCAGCACACGTAGCAGCCTAGAGACGGTTCTCCTCGAGAAGCACAGCGTCGTCACGCCGGTGCTGTCCCTGCGCTACTTCATCGTAGGCAAGTACTCGAGGTGACCCGTAAATGAGTTCCGTGGGGATAACTGCTTCTGCCCCATAGACTAGGGAGAAGGGAGTCTACCCGGTAGCTCAATTTGGTGTCGTTCTGAGGGACCAAAGAACCACCGACAGCTCATCAATCCATTGCCTGCCGCACTTCTGCAACCTATCAAATGTTCTTGTCTTGAGCCCCCGCAGCACTTCAGCGTTCGCCCTCTCAGCTTGTCCATTTCTTTTGGGATGTGCAACAGAGGCAAATGAGATTTTGCTTCCGAGGGCATGAACATATTGCATGAAGGCTCGGCTCGTGAACTGGGTCCCGTTGTCGGTGATGATCCGGGCAGGGACCTCGAAATGGCACACCAATCCTTTTAAGAACTTGATAGCTGACTAAGCAGTCACCTTTCTCACGGCATCTACTTCCGGCCACTTTGTAAACTTGTCGATTGCAACGAACAAGAATTCAAAGCCCCCAGCAGCTCGGGGGAAAGGGCCGAGGATATTGAGCCCCCAGACCGAAAACGGCCATGACAAAGGGATTGTCTGAAGAGCTTGGGCAGGCAGATGGATATTCTTGGAATGGAACTGGCAGGCTTCACACTTGGTGACTAGCTCAACCGCATCTTGGAGGGCTGTGGGTCAATAGAATCCTTGCCGGAATGCTTTCCCAACCAAAGCCCTTGATCCAATGTGGGAGCCGTACATGCCTTTGTGTATTTTCGCCAGCAGTTCCTTTCGTTCTTCTCGGCAAATACACTTCAATTTCACACTGTTGGGCCTTTTTCTATATAGTGTGTTGTCGACAAACGGATACATACTGGCCCTCCGAGCTACTCTTTCCGCTTCTTCTTGCTCTTCGGGAAGTCCTCCGGTTTGGAGGAAATGGACTATGTGCCTTGCCCAAGTTGGAGCCTGGGGCTCGGCAACAAGGACTAGCGGCACCTCCTCATTCGTGGGAGCGCATCCCTCGACTGCGGGGCCCGGAGGCCCGGCAGGAGGGTGTAGCCTGGCAAACGAAGGGGAGTTGTTTCTGGCAGGGTCCCTGCTTGGTGCCCCGAGAGGCTCTACCGGGAGAGGCTTATCGGAGTCCAATTTCCTCCTCTTTCGGGCCATTGTTGTCGGGGATACGGAGGGCTGAGTAAGATGGAGAACAAAAGTTCCTGGTTCCACAGGAAGCTTCTGCGCAGCGCACTTTGACAGATGATCAGCAATGTTGTTTTCCCACGGGGTACGTTCTCTGTTTGCAATCCGTCAAATTGCTTGTCCAATCTTCTCACTTCATCGACGTATGCCTCCATCAATGGACTTTGGTAATCCTTGTTGACTTGTCTCACCACAAGTTGTGAATCTCCTCGAATGATCAGCTTCTTGATCCCCAATTTTGTGTCAATTCTGAGCCCGGCAAGGAGCCCTTCATACTATACCGTATTGTTGGCCGCCTCCTCCCATGGAAAATGCATCTGGACGACGTACCTCAGGTGCTCTCCAGTGGGAGCAACGAGAAGCATGCCAACTCCCGCACCTTGCAAGGAGAAGGCACCATCGAAATACATGATCCATTCTTGGGGCCCTTCCTTGCTGGGGATAACTGTTTCCAACACTTCTTCATCAGGGCTTGGCGTCCATTCTGCAATAAACTCTGTCAACGCCCTGCTCTGAATCGTTGATGTGCTTTCAAACTTTGGGCCAAAGCTGGATACCTCCAATGCCCATTTCACTATCCTACCGGTAGCCTCTGGGTTCCAGAGTATCCTTTGCAACGGGAAGCGGGTGACAACCGTGATCTCATGGGCTTGGAAGTAGTGGCGCAGTTTCCTTGAGGCCATGACAAGGCCAAAAATCAATTTTTGCACACCAGAATACCTGGATCTAGCCCCCTGCAATAGGCAGCTGACGAAGTATACTGGGCGCTGCACCACCTTCTTCCTTGTCGCGTCCTTGGGGTTGCCACCGATGTCGTGCTCCTCTTTGTCTTGACCTACATCGGGCCTTGTTGGGCTGTTCTCTCTCTCTTCTCTGGGCGAAACACTTGCTGAGGCTGATGTCTCCTCCACTTCCCACTGCACCACTAAAGCTGCGCTAACCACTTGATTGGTCGCTGCCAGATATAGCAGCAACGGCTCTTGTGGTTTGGGTGCAACCAAAGTGGGTATAGAGGATAAGTAGGTCTTCAAATCTTGTAGCGCTGCATCTACTTCCGGGGTCCACTTCATGGGTCCTTCCTTCTTCAGAATCTTAAAGAATGGCAAGGCGTGCTCGGCAGACTTGGAGATCAACCTGCTGAGCGCGGCAACGCATCCCGTCAAACGCCTTACATCCTTAACTGTCTTGGGTGCCTGAATCTGCTCGATGGCTTTGATCTTATCTGGGTTGGCCTCAATCCCACGGTGGGACACAAAGAAACCAAGTAGCTTGCGGGAGGGAACGCCAAACACACACTTCTCCAGGTTCAACCTCAAGTTGATCTTACGCAGATTAGCAAATGTCTCTTCTAAATCCTGGATGAGGGTTGATCTGTCCTTGGTCTTAACCACAATATCATCCATATAAGCCTCAATGTTCCTGTGCAACTGTGGTTCAAAACCAATCTGGACTGCTCTTGCAAATGTGGATCCGGCACTCTTCAACCCGAAAGGCATGCGCACAAAGCAATATGTGCCACATGGGGTAATGAATGAGGTCTTTTCTTCATCTTCCTTAGACATAAAGATCTGATGGTATCCAGAGTATGCATCCAAAAAGGAGAGCAAGTCACACCCAGAAGTGGAGTCCACAATTTGGTCGATGTGCGGCAAGGGGAATGGGTCCTTTGGGCATGCCTTGCTCAGATCCATGAAATCTATGAAAAGCCTCCATTTCCCATTAGCCTTGCGCACAACCACTGGGTTCGCTAACCACGTTGGATGTAACACTCCTCTGACCAAACCAGCTGCCTCAAGTTTCTTGATCTCCTCGGCAGTGAACTGCTACCACTCCAAGGCCTGCTTCCAGACTTTCTGCTTGACGGGTCGGGCATGTGGGCAGACAACAAGGTGGTGCTCGATTACCTCCCTGGGAACACCGGGGATATCAGATGGTTGCCAGGCAAACACATCGATATTTGCCCGAAGGAAGGCAACGAGCGCGCTTTCCTATTTGTCGTCAAGGGTGGCATTGATAGTGAAAGTACCATCAGCGCCAGCCGGCCCTGCTGGGACCTTTTTAACTTGGGGTGCAACAGCCTTGGATTTCTTGCTGTTGGAACTTTCCGGCAAGTCATCAACATGTGTGGCGCACTCCGAAGAGGTGCGCTTCCCGGATTCCTTGCCGGTGCCCCTACTAGCCTTCTTCTTTCCTTCACTTCCCTTGGCGGGAACTGTGGCCACAGCGGCCTCTGTCGCGACCGTGTCCCGGTACATCTTATCCACGCAAATAATTGCGTCTTTCTTGTCTGATGGAATGGAAATGACGCCCATCGGCCCTGGCATCTTGAAAGTGTTGTAGGCATAGTGGGATGCCGCCATGAACTTGGCCAGGGCTGGACGCCCAAGGATTCCGTTGTACGGCAGGGGGAGGTTAACTACATCAAACACAACCTTCTCAGTCCTGTAGTTCAACTCTCCTCCGAACGTCACTTGCAACGTAATCTTTCCCTTAGGATGACTCCTGCCGGGATTGACTCCTTGAAACTTGCCAGTGGCCTTAAGCTCTTCCTCTGCTATCTGGAGTTTGCTGATAACTTTTGGGGAAATCAGATTCAACCCGGCCCCGCCGTAAACCAACATCTTTGTGACTTTGAGGTTGCGGATTGTTGGTGAGACCAACAACGGCAAGCATCCTACCGCAGTGAGGCGGTCGGGGTGATCCTCTTCATCAAAGATGATGGGCGTGCGTGACCACTTGAGCGGCTTCCGAGAATCTGCCGCTGGCTCCATGTCATTGACCTCACATGCCCACTGTTTAAGTTAGCTGTGAGAGGAGTGCAAAGATGCACCCCCGTCAATACACAGGGCGTCAGTGGCCTTCTGGAATTCCTGCTCGCTGGTTTCCTCTTCATTCCCTCCATCACTTTCATCGTTACAATCCTCTTTCTCTCGTCCCCTGGCGGGTTTCCCTTTGTTCCGAGGAGCCTTGCCGGGGCGATTTGCTTCACCGCCCCAGCCCTTCCCGCCAGTACCGTTCTGACCCTTTTCTTTATCACGCTTCTCATACTCAGCCCTCTGCCTCTTGACGAGCTGCTCAACTTGATGACACTCCTGGAGATCGTGGCCTTTGGTCCGATGAATCTTGCAGTACGGTCCATCACTTTTCCTAGCTTTCTCGGCAGCCGCCGCCTCCCGGCAGTCAGCGCACGCGGTAGCCTCCTTGCTGGGGGCTTCTACCTTACCCTTCTTACTGGTACTAGGCGTGCCTGATCCTTCAACGGTCAGCACTGCCTTATCTTTGTGCTGCTTGCTGTGCTTCTTGTTCTTCTTCTTCTTCTGACTGGTGGTATCGTCGTCATCTTCTGAGTCGATGTCAACGAAATCTTCCTCTCCAGGAAGTTTTCTCCCCTCCTCCACCCGAGCACACTTGTCTGCCAAGGTGTAAAGCTCCTTCACAGTCTTGGGCAACCGAATGTTCATCTTGGAACGTATCCAGCGGTTGCGCACGTTGGACTGGAAGGCAGATATCACAGCTGCCGGGTGGATGTCTGGGATGTTCTTGTGGACTCAGCTGAATCTCTGCAAGTACTTTCGGAGAGCCTCTCCTTCCTTTTGTTGGAGAAGCTGCAAGTCACTAGGCCGTCCTGGTTCTTGGTGGCCGCCCGTGAAGGCGCCAATGAACTCATGGCACAGGTCAGCCCAGGTCGAAATGGAGTTCTCCGACAGGTGCATCAGTCAAGACCTCACATTTGACTTGAGTGCCAAAGGGAAGTAGTTGGCGAACACTTTCTAATCTCTTCCCCCGGCAGCTTGAACAGTAATCGTGTAGATGCTCAAGAACTCTGCCGGGTTCATTTTCCCACAATACTTCTCGGGTATCTCTAGCTTGAACGTGCGAGCGGACGGCCAACGGACTTGCCGCAGCTCATGGGTGAAAGCAGGGCACCCAACCTCGAAAGGCAGGCACCCGCCATCTCTGAGCATAGGCTCATCGACGTCAGGGCCATCGCACCCATTGGACCAGCAGTGGTCGTCGCGGCGCCGCTCAACGACGACGCACGCGGCTTCCCTCCACCTTTTCTCCGGGGCTCGCCATTGGCCTGGACGCACTCGAGGGTCAGAAGAGGCCATCGAGACGTCATCTGGCTCTTGGTTTCGTGTCTCCCGTGCTACTTGCCGTGGCGGGAATTGCACCGTGGGGGTGACCCCCGCCATCCGGTCTGCCGCACAAGCTGTTGTCGTTCCCTGGGGAGGCCGCGTCGGGCCAGCTCGCTGTGATCCTTCCGCCTCGGCGAAACCAATCAGACTTTGGATGGTGGCTCGCCACTCATCCATCTGATCAGCTACCGGTGAAAATCTCAATAGTAGTTGGGCTCGCGCTATGGCCTCTGAGGCGGTGCTTGGCATGGGTGATGACGATGTAGATCACAGCATCGCTCGGCTCCTGATGGCGCCGATGGCGACTGCGCCTCGCCCTTGTTGTTGCGAACCAGCCGCTTGGAGGGCGTGGTGACGCGGTGGAGGCGCTTGAGGGCCAGTGGCTCCGTTGGGCATAGTAACCGGGTTAGCCTGTTCCGGGGGTGGCGCGTGCCCTGTGGTCGCGCCCACAGCGAGGGCGGCCGGAGGGTTGCGATTGGCCCCAGAACGAACGCCACCACTGCGGCTGTGCCCTTCGGCAAGGAGAAGGGGTTTAGACGGAATAATCCCTCCATCCGTACCTCATGGAGCATGGCCGCTGGGATGTTGCTGATGCTGTCCTTCCCCGGTGCCTTCCGCCCCTGCGTCGGCCATGGGGGAGGTGGTAACAACAACGCCTGCACCGACCACGTCCCCTGTAGCATCCGCATCCTCATGCATCCCTGCATTCCCCGCGACATCGACGGTCGCGGGCGGCGGAACCTCTGAGATGGATGGGTGGTTTGTAGCTCCGGGCTTCTTCTTGGGTGCCATAGTCGATGACGAAAATGGTTATGAAGATGACGCACTACTGATGCTCTTAGATTCGCGCAAGTGATCCCCCTACCTGGCGCGCCAAAGATGTCGTCGGAAACCACAGCCACCTCTGGGGCCATGAGCCCCTTTTTGGTTCGGCGGGGGGATAGGCACGTTGCACAAAGAGTAGAGAAGCGTAGCACAGCGTGGCAGAGATCACACGGGCAGTTTTTACCCAGGTTCGCACCGCCGTGAGGCGTAAAACCCTACTCCTGCTTTGGTGGATTGATAGTGGAAATATGGTGGCGAGCGTAGCACACTTGCCCGGCAAGGTTGCCTCAGGGCGAGAGTGGCTACGCGCGTATGGATGTCTGAGGGTCTGAACCAGCCAGCAAACCAACCCTTTCTACGGTCGCCATGGGCCTCCTTTTTATAGATTAAGGGGTCACCACAGTGACAAATCAGTCTTTACGCACTGATTAGATAGAAAATAGTGCTATCACACCTAACTCTGCAGGCTGATAGAATGCATTAAATGCGCCGTCTAGTGTCACAACATAGCGTGCCCGGCAACCCTTGCCGGGCTATTTTGCCAGCTTCGCACCTGATTGCTTGACACGTCTCAGGACGGGTGTCATACGGAGGTGTTTGCTGTAGGAAGTGGCTGCCATGTGGCAAGAAGCAGCCACTTAGTCACTTAGGGGCTTGACACCGCACTAATCGAGGACTTGGGTTGCTTGTGAGGTGGAGCGGTGGCATGTCTTGCCTCCGCTAGTCCTGGCAGGCCTGCCGAGATGATCTGGAAGCTTGCTTCTGGGGCAAACCCAACCTCGCCAGGTTCGCCTGCCCAGCAAGGGAGGTTCTTTCCTTAGCAATATCTTGCTCCTCTGGATCTTCTTGGTTCTTCGAAGAACAAATCCCTTGTGCTTCAATCTAATTTTGGTGTTGTGATCTTATCTTCGGGCCTATGCATAGTCCGGGCAATGGACCCAGGGTTTGTTGCACCGACAAGTATGGAAAGTATGTTAGCTCATGCCTCTCCCTCATATAAAATTGCAATAATGATTACCGATCAAGTTATCGATTCCCTAGGGACAAATCTTTCTCTTGTGTTACGAAAAGCTATCTACTTTTATTATCACAGAAAGTAATCCTAGTTTTATTCTTGCAAAGTAGTTATGGCATCACATCTACAATATAGTTCCATACTTGTTCTAGGTAAAGTGAATGTTAGGTGTGCGTAGAGTTGTATCGGTGGTCGATAGAACTTGAGGGAATATTTGTTCTACCTTTAGCTCCTCGTTGGGTTCGACACTCTTATTTATCGAAAAAGGCTACAAACGATCCCCTATACTTGTGGGTTATCAAGACCTTTTTCTGGCGACGTTGCCGGGGAGCAATAGTGTGGGGTGAATATTCTCGTGTGTGCTTGTTTGCTTTATCACTAAGTAGTTTTTATTTTCTGCTCTTGTGTTCTATCTTTAGTTATGTGTAGGAAATGCAAAATACCAAAAAAATTAGTTGTACCAACTAAACCAATGGTTGAAGAACCACCCAAAATCTATTATACTGCTGAAGCTTTCTACTTGGATAATCTTTGATCCCTATGTGCTCGTGCTGAAAACCCAACTAGCTTAGTTGTGGGAAAATCATTAAATGAGCATGCTTATTTTGTGCGACACCGCTTATCTCAAAAAGGGAAACTTTTATGGCACCATATTAATAATTTGCATTGCTATACTTGGAATTTATGCGAAATACATGGTCCTACTTGTTGTTATGAAGAATCTAAAAGCCACCTTTCTTTCCAATGTGAGTTTAAGGATAATGGAATCTTATCTTCTTATGCCAAAGGTGTTTATAATTACTATGATATTGAATAAATTGAAGATTTTTTTTGCTTTAAGGGTGCCTATGAAGTTGCTTCTTTGATTGAAAAGTATGATATCACTCTTTACAAATCTATTTTTTTTGTCATACTTTTATATTGCTATGAAAACTATGCTTCTAATGCTTATGTTAAAGAATTTCTTGAGAAAGTCTCTGTTGTGCAAGAAGAGATTAATATTTTGCAGGAAACTATGAAAGAACAAATTGCTGAAACTGTGAGCTCATTAGATGAAAAAGATGAGGAGGAGAGCGAAGAACAAAAGGAGGAAGAGCGGATTAGCTACCCGCGCCCACCTTCTAATGAGAGTAACTCTTCAATTCATACATTGTTTAGTTTCCCTTCATGCTTACCAAAGGATGAATGCTATCATAATTGCTATGATCCCATTAATTCGTTTAAAATATCCCTTTTTGACGAAATTGATGCTTGCTATGCTTGTGGCCAAGATGCCAATATGAATTATGCTTATGGAGATGAACTTGCTATACTTCCTTATGTTAAGGATGAAATTGTTGCTATTCAACCAAACATGATAGTCCTATTATCTTTTTGAATTCTCCCAAGTACACTATATATGAGAAGTCTGCTCTTATTAAGGATTATATTGATGGATTGCGTTTTTACCACTACACATGATAATTTTGAAGAATATAATATGCATGTGCTTGCTGCTCCTACTTGCAATTATTATGAGAGAGGAACTACATCTCAACCTCTCTATGTTTCCAACACGATAAAATTGCAAGAAACTGTTTATACTATGCATTGGCTTTTACTTGATGTGCATTAATTGTTCTTTTATGACATGCCGATGCAAAGGAATAGAGTTAGACTTCATCATTGCATGATATATGTTGCTTTATGCTCACTACTAAAATACAAATCATTGCTAATTAAAATTGGCGATGATATACCTTGGGATCCGGGTGGATCCACTACTTGAGCACTTTATACCTAGCTTAATGGCTTTAAAGAAAGCGCTGCCAGGGAGACAACCTGCAAGTTTTATAGAGTCATTTTATTCTATTGTGTGCTTTTATAAAGTTTAAAAACAAAAATATATAGAGGGGAACTTAAAAAACTTTTTCAAAAAGAGAAGCGATTGGAAGGTTATGCATTGAAGAAGTGAGGGTCGACCTTGAACACTTGTGTTCATGCTCATGGAAACAATGTAGAATTTTTCATGCAAGTTTCTCATAAAAATAATTATCACCTTGTAAAAATCCATTGTATTATAAAAATAATGTGCCAAGGTTTGCCTTTAGGATGTTTGAATTGCTTGTTTGGTATGTGGGGTGCAAAAACAGAAACATTGGCTGTAGTGCATGAATTTACATTTTTTACTAGAATGTCAAAAGTTTCTGAAATTTTTAGACAGTACCTCTATGCAAATTGTTTATTTTTTCCAAATTTTTAAGAATTTTGGAGTTACAGAATTAAGGTCAAAGTTCAGATTGCTACAGACTCTCCTGTTTTTGACAGATTCTGTTTTTGATGCGTTCTTTTGCTTGTTTTGATGGAACTATGGATTGTATCGGTTGGTATATGCGATGGAGAAGTTAGAACACAGTAGTTATAATGCAAAAATAAAATATGAATGGGTTTGCAATAGTACTTAAAGTAGTGATTTGTTTTATTATACTAATGGATCTCACGATGGTTTTGTTAACTTTTGTGTGGATGAAGTGTTAGAAGATCGTGGAGGTTTCAATATGACGAGAAGGAGGAGAGGCAATAGTTCAAGCTTGGGGATGCCCAAGGCACCCCAAGTAAATATGCAAGGAGACTCAAGCGTCTAAGCTTGAGGATGCCCCGGAAGGCATCCCATCTTTCTTCAACAAGTATCAGTACGTTTCGGTCTTTGTTTTGTTCACGTGATATGCGTAAATCTTGGAGCGTCGTATGCTTTTTTCTTTTAGTAATGCGCCACGCTAGTATGAGATAGTCCTTGGTTGATTTATAGAATGCTCTTTGCACTTCACTTGTATCTTTTGAGTATTGCTTTATAGAATGCTTCATGTGCTTCACTTATATCATTTGAAGTTTGGATTGCCCGTTTCTCTTCACGTAGATAACCATTATTTGTAGAATGCTCTTTTGCTTCACTTATATTTAGTAGAGCGTGAGCATGGTCTTTTGTAGAAATAATTAAAGTCTCTTGCTTCACTTATATCTATTTGGAGAGTCAACAGGAATTGGTCATTTGCTTGGTAAGTCATAAAATCCTACATAAAACTTGTCGATCACTGAATATGATATGTTGGATTCCTTGCAATAGTTTTGCGATATAGAGATGATAATATGTGGGAGGTACTAGTGAATGATTATGGTTAGTAAGAATATTGCTGTTAAGGTTTGTGATTCCCGAAGCAAGCACGTATAGTCTACCGTTATGCTAAGAAGTTGGAGCATGATTTATTATTCATTGTCTTCCTTATGAGTGGCGGTCGGGGACGAGCGATGGTCTTTTCCTACCAATCTATCCCCCTAGGGGCATGCATAGTAGTACATTGCTTCGAGGGCTAATAAACTTTTGTAATAAGTATGTGAGTTCTTTATGACAAATGTGTGTCCATGGATTATACACACTCTTACCTTTCCACAATTTGCTAGCCTCTTTGGTACCGTGCATTGCCCTTTCTCACCTTGAGATGTGGTGCAAACTTTGCTGGTGCATCCAAACCCCGTGATATGATACGCTCTATCACACATAAGTCTCATTATATCTTCCTGAAAACAGCCAGCATACCTACCTATTATGGCATTTCCATAGCCTTTCCGAGATATATTGCCATGCAATTTCCATCATCATCATATACATGACTTGAGCATTCATTGTCACATTGCTTTGCATGATCGTAAGATAGCTAGCATGATATTTTCATGGCTTGTCAATTTTTTGATATCCTCGCTACGCTAGATCATTGCACATCCTGGTACACTGCTAGAGGCATTCATATAGATTCATATCATTCTAGGTATCGACTTGTAATTTTTATTTCTTTTGAGTTGTAAGTAAAAAAGAAGTGTGATGATCATCATTATTCATTATTAGAGCATTGTCCTAGTGAGGAAAGGATGATGGAGACTATGATTCCCACACAAGTCGGGATGAGACTTCGGATAAAATAAAAAAATATAAAAAAGAGCCCCAAAAAAGAAGAAAAGGAAAAATGAGAGAAAAAGAGAAAAGGGGCAATGTTACTATCCTTTCCACACTTGTGCTTCAAAGTAGCACCTTGTTTTTCATGTAGAGAGTCTCCTATGTAGTCACTTTCATATACTAGTGGGAATTTTTTATTATAGAACTTGGCTTGTACATTCTGATGATGGGCTTCCTCAAATGCCTGAGGTCTTCGAGCAAGCAAATTGGATGCACAACCACTTAGCTTTCATGTTGAGCTTTCATACACTTATAGCTCTTAGTGCATCTGTTGCATGGCAATTCCTACTCCTCGCATTGATATCAATTGATGGGCATCTCCATAACACGTTGATTAGCCGCGTCGATGTGAGACTTTCTTTCTTTTTTGTCTTCTCTATGTTTACCCCTTGTCGGTGTCAAAATCGGCGGATCTCGGGTAGGGGGTCCCGAACTGTGCGTCTAAGGTCGATGGTAACAGGAGACGGGGGACACGATGTTTACCCAGGTTCGGGCCCTCTCTATGGAGGTAATACCCTACGTCCTGCTTGATTGATCTTGATGGATATGAGTATTACAAGAGTTGATCTACCACGAGATCGTAATGACAAAACCCTAGAAGTCTAGCCTATCTGATTATGATTGTGTTTATGGTTGCCTCTATGGACTAAACCCTCCGGTTTATATAGACACCGGAGCGGACTAGGGTTGTACAAAGTCGGTTACAGAGAAAGGAATCTTCATATCTGAACGCCAAGCTTGCCATCCACGCCAAGGAGAGTCCCATCCAGACACGGGAGAGAGTCTTCTGTCTTGTATATTCATCGCCCATCAGTCCGGCCCACATTACGTAGCCCGGACGCCCGATGACCCCTTAATCCAGGACTCCCTCAGTAGCCCCTGAACCAGGCTTCAATGACGATGTGTCCGGCGCGTAGATTGTCTTCGGCATTGCAAGGCGGGTTCCTCCTCCGAATACCCCAAAACAGGCTTCGTGTACTGAAAACGTGTCCGGCTCTGCAAAACAAGTACCACACACAACTGCAGAGAGTATAATATTTCACGAGTCCAATCCGCTGACAACTTTTGTAACGCGACACCACGTTCCTGCACGGTCATTATTTCGAACCGTTTTTTAGCCTCCCGCTCCACAGTTTAAGATGCGGTTTCCAGTGGCACGCCTTGTCACAGCAGAGATCGTGTCCCTTTATTACGGGATTCTCATCAATACGGGCATGCGTAATCCAACCGTGCCATCTGCACGGCCCTTGGGAATAGGTGAGTTTTAAGGCGAGTGGGGAGGCGCTTGATATTCATTGCCTTTATAAGGATATAAGGATTCACCCCTTTCACCCATGCCTTCTCTTTCTCTGCCTCTCCATTCTCGAGCTCCAGCACCCAAGTCTTCATCTTTTCCGCCTCAAAGAAGCACTCCGACCATGTCCAGATCCGGAGCGCAAGGCAAGTGGATGGCCTCCTCCGTCAAGGAGAAGGACATCACGAAGCTCCGGGAGGTGGGGTATTTGGACAAGGAAATCGCCCACCGGCTTCCGGCCAAGGGACAGATCATCCCCACCCCCAAGCCTCATGAGAGGGTGGTGTTCATCCCCCACTTCGTCCGCGGGTTAGGGTTTCCACTCCACCCTTTCGTCCGCGGACTCATGTTCTACTATGGGCTAGATTTCCATGATCTAGCCCCAAATTCTTTCCTCAACATCTCGGCATTTATTGTCGTGTGCGATGCTTTCCTCCGCATCCCACCCCACTTCGAACTGTAGCTCAAGATCTTCAATGTGAAGCCTAAGGTGATGGATGGCCAACACGCAGAGTGCGGAGGCGCCATGGTGAGCAAGATGCCCAACGTCACATGGCCCAAAGGTACCTTTGTGGAGACCGTCAAAGGGTGGCAGCAACTGTGGTTCTATATCACAGAGCCCCACGACGCCACCTGGGCCGCGGCTCCTGAATTCATGTCCGGAGCCCCAATGCGGCTCACCTCCTGGCTAGAGAAGGGCCTGAATTGGTCGTCGTCGGACGAGCTGACAGTGCTGCAGGCGCGTATCCAGAGCATGGTGGACAAGAACATCAAGCTTGTCAATGTAATCCAGGTGATGCTAGTTCGCCGGATCCTTCCATGCGAAAGCTGGACTTGCCATCTGTGGGAGTTCGATCCGGCCGAGCACCAGACCTTGCAACAGTTCTTCGGAACTATGCACGAAGACATCTGGAAGGTGCTTTTTAAGGCCAGCGAGAAATGGCCGGAGACGACCGAGGACCGCGGGCACGACCTAGCCCATCCCGCCAGTCCGGTAAGTTTTTCGTGCTTTCAAGGTGTATCCTTTACTTGCTTACTCAGGGAAAACGCCTAAGCCTCCCTATTTATTTTTTCAGGGCCGGACGAAGAAGGCAGAGCGGATTAAGTGTCCGGCTCCGCTGCCCGAGGAACCAGACATCCCACTTCTGACGAAGATGCTGGTCCCGGCGCCCTACCAGGCGCCGGAGAAGAAGGCCAAGAAAAAGCAAAGGAGACCAGAAGTGGCCTCCGTCGCAAGGGAACTTCAGATGCGACATCCGAAGACGCCGAGACTCACTCCTCCGCCGCAGAGGACGACAAGGAGGAGGAGGAAAGCAACTCTCCCCATGAGGGGGGAAGGAAGAAAAGGGCGGCATCCATAAATCTGGAGGCAGAGGCGTCCAAGAAGGGGAAGGTCTCCCTCGCGGATAACTCCACGTGGGACGTCGACAGCAGCCCAGAGCGGCGCCCCCAAGATAAGCCCCTGGCCGGATCGTGAGTACTCAAAGACCCTGACGCATTCATATATCCAGCCTCTTTTCTCCTTAGTTTTAACATGTTGAATCATGTACTTGCAGTCCGGTTCGTTTCGACCTCGAGCGATCGTCATCCTCGGGGAATTCGCTGGACCCGAAGGTGATGGACAGCGGGTCCCTTCCGGCGGCCTCCTCTCCCAAGGCCATGGATGACACCAAGGTGTTGTCCTGAAGGATCCCAGGCCAGGGAGAGATGCAGGAGTATGGCACCCTGGCTCAGAGGAAACCGGAACGCCCCGTATTCCAGTCCCAGGGACAAGTCCACTGGAATACGACACTGTTGGCATAGAACAAATCAGCTCTTTATTGCTATAAATATGGTTACAAAGATTACATCAATACGGCGACACTACGCCTGCTCAAAATAGCTCTATGCTAACAGCGGGTCGACCTGAGGAGACGGAGTATCTCTCGGCAGCGGAACAGCGTCGGCGGTGATGGACTCCACTCCGCAGGGACTCTGGCTAGAACGCGTATCCTAGCTCGCGCAATCAACATCTCCAACAAACAATCAATCATGGCATGACCTGCAAACTGGCATGACACGCCAGGTGAGTACTTTGAATGTACTCGCAAGCTCACAAGAAACATCAGCATTAAGGCAAGACAACATCATAGTAATCAAGATTAAGTAAAGATTTATTGTTACCGTAGGAATGGTTGAAATGAGCAATAACAGGCTACTCTTCCTGCATTCTGGTGACCAACTCATTATCACTCCAAGAACATCCAACGATCATCCTCGAGATCGTTACCAATACTTGCCCATGGCATACTGTCCAACTGTTACCAAACTCAGATGAGTTCTCCCATCATTACTGTCATTATAACGGTTGATCTCCTATAGAGGTCTGGACGGGCTGTCCAATACCATGGACACGGCTATTCGAATAGATTTAACACTCTGCAGAGGTTGTACACTTTACCCACACCACGGAACTCATGGCCTCGTGCTCCCATTCGGGTGGACCAACGACGTTCCGACGAAACCCGCCTGACCCGTGACTCTTCCATCGTACGACCGGCAATCATACTCCCTCTTGGAGTCAGGCCCTGGGTGGCCCATGTCCTCAAGACACCTGCCAGCGTCCTGGCCAAACAAACTGTCCCAAACGGGGACCTGGATCCAATAACTCAACTAGGCTCACAGGGTTATCGCCGCCTACCGGGCCAGGGTAGCGCGCGCGCATAACCCTCCCTCTTTGGAGGTACCGGTGGAAGAGCACGCGATCAGACCAAGTCAAGGCCGTCCCATACCGGCAAATGTGGCTGCACGAATAAGCCCGGACAGGTGACTCTCGATCAACCAACTAAGTTCACTTATTACCAGGTTGTTTCATCAAGTTAACTTAGTTGGTCAAATTAGGCATCTTATCCTCGAACAATCTTTCTGTCACAGCTGACACTCCGGTATCATAGTAATCCAATAACCGGAATGCTTAGGCTACTGCTACTAGTTCATATCCACAAATGCCGGATGGAATCCCAAAATAATCATAGACAGTAATCTCAACATCATAACCTCAACGAGTGGGTAAACTACTAGTCATTAACAATCCGGTATTCAACATCTACTCATGCATGTCATAATCCAATCCATGCTACAGATAACATTCTTGCTATTAAAGTAATTAATTAAACTATGATATTGCATTGCAATTATGCAGATGAGGGTTGTGGCTTGCCTGGAGATGAAGGAGTCATGGAAATGTCGCGGGGACGAATGCCGGAAACAGTACTCTCTCGGAGGGCTGTTTACGGACAAGGGCAAAAGGGTCATTTCTGCTGTGTCAACACAGCATGAGAATGACACCATCGGAACGGGCTCGATGAGACAAAGACGTGGGCGTTGGATTCACCTCGATCGGAGTTACGAGCAAAAATTTGTGAAGGTTTTTCTCCCGGGGACCTATCTGCAAATAAAGTCTTTACAAACGGGTCCTCAGCAGTTTTTGAAAAAAGAACTGCGCGCCCGGGGCTGCCTTGGGCCGAAAGTGGCCAAGGCCTGGGGTTAGCTGGGCCGCGCAGCGGCTGCTGCAGCTGGGCCGGCCCACGGCTTCCCCCTTTTAAAAAAAAGGGCCTGGCCTGGCCGATCGTCGTCTTCTCCCTCGCTACCCTGGCCAAAACAGAGGAGGCAGGGGAGGGGCTCGGCCGGCGACGCCCCCCGACGGCTCCGGCAGTCCCCGGATCCGGCGAGGCCACCGGAGGGACCAGGGAGGCGCGCCACGCCCGTCCAGAGAGGGGGCAGGCGCCGGGGAGGGCGGAACGACGGCGTGCCACGGAGGCAGGACACGGCGGTGGTCGGATTTTGGGCACGCAGCCACGGCCACTCCGGCGAGGGGGCCAGAAGGTGGGAAGGGCCGCCGAAACAAGGGGAATCCACAGGTGGAGGTAGAAGGGGGAGAGGGGGCTTGGCTCAAGCGAATTTGAGAGGAGGGCCGGGTCGGCCATGGCGGCCATCGGCGGCGAGGAGAGGTCCTGGAGCCTCAGGGAGGGGTCGGGGAGGAGTAGTGGTGCGAGGGGAGCTCGGTGGTGAAGGCAGAGGGGCCTCGGGGCTTAAATAGCCGGCGGCGAGGGGGGGAGAACGTGGCCGTGGCGCCACGTACGCCAGTTCCCGGTGCTTCCCGAGCTCTCTTGGAGGAGGGGGAGGACTCCAGGAGGATCCAGGAGGGACGGGGAGAACCCAGGCGAGGCCGAGGAGGTTCGGGAGGAATCGAGGAGAAGGGGACAGAGGAAGACGACGGTGCATGTCACGTGCCGAACAGTGCAGAGCTCGTCGTGGCGTAGGGGAGAAGAAATCGGAGGGTAAGAGAGTTCCAGAGTGAAGAATGGACCAAGGAGAAGCTGCTGGACATGAAGAAATATCGAGGGAGAGAAGGAATCGGACGAGTACAGCGCCGAGACCTCTAGAGCGCGCTGTTGGCTGATTTGACCCGTGGTCACCGCGTGAACGCGGCGATTCCACGTGTACTAGTTGACCAAACTATGTCAGGTTGATCAGTCATTCACCGAATAGGGTCAAGGAGGAAAGAAACAATCACAGTGGCGCCTGAGTTGACCTCAGCTGGCAGTGCTTATCTGGAACAGCAAACTGCTTGATGTGAACTGAGAGAGCTTGAGCAGGAGAGAAACTCTGATGTTTCGCACCGGGTGATCAAACACTAAGATGACCATCTCTGCCAATTTTCAGCTCATTTGGATGAGTAGAAATAGCACTTGCTGTACAAATGCCTCTACTGACCAGATTTGGAAAGTATGAAGTAGCACTCACATACTTCATTGGATTGAGCTGAAATTTGGCAAGGCAGGTTTATTTGGACATATGAAGATGCTGTAAAAATTTAATACCAAATGGACATGCCAAAATGGTACTTGCTTCACAAGCATCCTCTCTGTCCAGAAACTTGCAAAATTTGCACAGGGCAATTGGATTACTGAATTGGGCCAAAACTTGGTGGAAGGAGTTGAAATGGATTTAAGAATGTCCTGGTAAATTTTCAGCTTAAATGAAGCAATATAAAATATAGTTGCTTCACAACTGAAAAATATGGCCAGAATCTAAGAATTGATGCTTTGCTCACTCAGATGATTGGATAGGGTTGAAACTTGTGTAAGAGTCATTATTTGGGCAATTGGAGGTGCTTGCAAAATTTCAACTCATTTGGATACTCCTAGCTAGCACTTGCTTCACAAAGATTCCAGTTGCCCAGAAACTTTGGAAATTAGCCAGGAGAGATTTAATATCGAAATAAATTTGAATTTTGGCATGTGGCAATGATATGGATAGGAAAGAATGCCCAAAAAGTTTGAGAGCAAGTAGGCCAATATAAAGGGTACTTGCTTCACAAACTGACAACTAGGGCAGAATCAGAAAAGGAATTTTGGTGGATTATTTTTGAACATGGCAAGGAATATTTTGACATATCTGGATAAGATATGTCCCAAAGGATTTATGAGAATTATTTGGGAATTTTGGGAATGATAGAAATATGAGTTGCTTCACAACTCAGAGCTGACAGGGTTATTCCTTTAATAGAAAAAGGAATATTCCCAAGAAAAGAAAATTGGGATTGGTCCAAGATGGAAATGACAAGGTCTTGGGATGATTTTGAGGTTGTCAAGCCACTTGGGAGAGGAATCAAGGGTGATCTCTCCAGGTTTCAGGACTACTAAGCCACAGAAAAGCAAATCCAGACCAAAATAAAAAGAAAAAAAAGAAATGGGCAAAATCCAGGGTGTCACAAACCTACCCCCCTTAAAGAAATCTCGTCCTCGAGATTTGGTTGCTCCGGGGTTAAACCTGAATATTCCCCTTTGAGGAAACCGTTTCCCACTCGGGTTTCCTTTATACCTTTGTATTCTGCTCCCGCTGGTTACTCGGACTGACTGCCTGGCCCTGATGTGATTCGTTTCACTCGATCCTTATTCTGACAGGTCTTTCCTCATATATTATTCTGACTTTAATCCTTTTATGTCCAATGGCCTGCCTAGGTGCAATGAATTATCCTGACTACAATACCCGTCCTTCTCGCAAGCCCGAGAGTTGTTCCTTATGGACGTGTTGTGATGAAGTCCAATACGGATGATCGTCCATTGACTCGTGAACAGATCCTCTCGAGGGACATGAAATCTTTTACTCATCGTGCTTGGGTGTCCTCAAAGGGCTGTATGTCCTCCAAGTTTGAAACAGTACAGTGATTCATATCGTTCTCCTTCTCGCATGGTTTACTGAATCATCTTTGGTATCTGTACTATCTCAGGTATCACATTCGCACCGAAGATTTAATTGTCACCTGTCGTGACCAGCATAAAGGTGTACGGTGATATTATCCATAAACTTGACTGACAGTGGTCCTGGCAGCAGAATCTTGTTCACGGTAGGTTATTCTTTATCTGCTTCCCATATGTGAGGACAGGTGCTGCGAGACTGTTGCTCATCCTTCTGAGTGCTCAGTCTGACAGGCTTGACTATTCTCTTCTGATGATTCTGGGAATATTTAGTTGGCTGAGTGGGTTGACTCGATATGGGGTTCTTGCAAATGGATTAGACCCCGTGGTGTGTATCCCCATGGTGACCGGTATCGAACCAGTCTATTCTGGCATTTGTACCAAGTTGATCATGTAACCATTATCATATCTGTATGGCCAATCTTGCTCCTTCATTATGGTTTTCTTTACCTGGATCCTTAGCTGAAAGAGCTTGGCCTTATGCATTCTCGATTCTTCGGGTGACCATGGGTACTGCCAGATGCAACGTTCCGGCAGGCATATTACTTTACAAGTTGTAGCTGTAGGGTAACGACTGTCTGAACCCTTGGATGAAATCGGCAAATAAACCAGTAGCCACCAGAACGGTCTTTACAACTCAGATCTGGGACATTACTGGAGTAACTCAACCCCGACTCAAGACGGCTGAAAAGCAGCTCAGAGCATGAGACGGTGTCGATAAGAAGAAAGTAGCAGCTCCCTAAGACGGCCGAGAAACAGCTCAAAGCATAGGGTCACCGCTACGGAAAGAAATTCAACAACTATCCGAGACGGCCGAAAAGCAGCTCAGAACACGGGCCAGTTGCTGACAAAAGAAAAAAAATCAGCATCCACCCCGGACAGCCGTAAAACAGCTCGGAACACAGGCGTGGTGCCGTTACTAAAGAAAGGCAGGCAAGGGTTCAGTAGCGTCCCATACAGCTTGCTATTACGCAGACAAGCACAGGTATGTTAATTGAAACCGGGCTGACATCATGGTCTGAGTAACTCATGTAACCTTGGCAGCATGTTCATCATTTCCATAAAAACATGTGTAGCTGGCACTTGATTTCTGAGGCAGGCTTGTGTCCTGACTGGTTCTTGCATTCCGACCAACGGTTGCGGACCTGACTCTTGGGATGCATTGTCATATGCTGCCAACTGTCTGGGGAGTATCTTGTACTCTGAGGCTTCCTTTTTGCCACATACGGACTGAGTGCATATATCTATTCCTTAATGTTTCTGTCATCAGTTACTTGTTATAAGCAACAGGGTATTCAGCTATCCTTCTTGCTGAACTCCGCACTCATAACATATTCTGGCTTACTTCCGGGATATATCAGGGTTCAACCTGTACTCATAGCAGACTCAAACCGCATATGGTAACCATACCTTTGACATGAACTGTACTGTGGATCAGCACAAAATCTGTCGTCTTGCTGATCCGATGATTTCTGCTGTGAAGGTTGCAATGATGCATACTGGATGCTAATAATCAATCCAAAATACCATTAGTAGTCAGGCCAGGTATTTCCCGATATCAGGCAGTCAGCGGAAAATTCCATGTTGTTGAGCTGAGCCTCCAACTAACTGTCTCTTCACTGATTTCTTTGAGTCCGGTGTCGGGGAGCAACTTCCATAAGGGGAAATAAGGTAACACCAAGGAACCCGACGAAAGAAGCAAAAGAAACGACTAAACAAAAGCACACAAAGCACTAAGATCACACACAAGCAATATATTACAGCTACTCACAGCAATAATATGCATGCCTACCTAAGCACACAAATCTCGCGGAGACTCCGGTATTACGGTCTAACATGCTGTGGCGATGTGCACGAAAGGAAGTCAAGGTGTGGAAGGAGTTGGTGTAAACAAAGGTACACCAAACACGGCTTAACACTTGTTGCAGCTGGAAGGATACTGAGGCGAGGACGGACTTGATGATCGTGGATCGGAACACGGAGGTCACGACCACATCATCATCAAGCGTACGGAAGAAACCGTACTTGTCCTGGGAACGGATAGCGATGAAAAGAAAGGCTTGCTGGCATTGCCCTTTTCTGATAACCAAGATCAGTAAGGGTTGCCAAGGCGGCTAGAGGGATGGCACGATCCGGGATAGAGACATGTCTATCACCGAACCATAGGGGTGGCTAAAGAGGATATATTGGTGTGGTACCTGTGCATCAATCCTGCAAAGGATCGGTACACCAAGCACCTAGGCATCACTCCGCTGGAACGAAGATGACACCAACCACCAAGAAAAGATATGCAACTGGAGGGTACAGGTAGTGGATTGCCACCTATACTCACCAGATCAATCGTTAGTGATAACTAGTCTATATGCATGCTATGCAGCAACCAAATGCAGCAAACAAGTGCAACAAACCGACTAGACTCTACACTACCGCTTCTAACGCTCGCACCTAGACTGCGCGTCCTATAGCCAGACCTGCTCTGATACCAACTCCTATGGCACCCCGGCTCAGAGGAAACCGGAACGCCCCGTATTCCAGTCCCAGGGACAAGTCCACTGGAATACGGCACTGTTGGCATAGAACAAATCAGCTCTTTATTGCTATAAATATGGTTACAAAGATTACATGAATACGGCGACACTACGCCTGCTCAAAATAGCTCTATGCTAACAGCGGATCGACCTGAGGAGGCGGAGTATCTCTCGGCAGCGGAACAACGTCGGCGGTGATGGACTCCACTCCGCAGGGACTCTGGCTAGAACGCGTATCCTAGCTCGCGCAATCAACATCTCCAACAAACAATCAATCATGGCATGACCTGCAAACTGGCATGACACGCCAGGTGAGTACTTTGAATGTACTCGCAAGCTCACAACAAACATCAGCATTAAGGCAAGACAACATCATAGTAATCAAGATTAAGTTAAGATTTATTGTTACCGAAGGAATGGTTGAAATGAGCAATAACAGGCTACTCTTCCTGCATTCTGGTGACCAACTCATGATCACTCCAAGAACATCCAACGATCATCCTCGAGATCGTTACCAATACTTGCCCATGGCATACTGTCCAACTGTTACCAAACTCAGATGAGTTCTCCCATCATTACTGTCATTATAACGGTTGATCTCCTATAGAGGTCTGGACGGGCTGTCCAATACCGTCGACACGGCTATTCGAATAGATTTAACACTCTGCAGAGGTTGTACACTTTACCCACACCACGGAACTCATGGCCTTGTGCTCCCATTCGGGTGGACCAACGACGTTCCGATGAAACCCGCCTGACCCGTGACTCTTCCATTGTACGACCGGCAATCATACTCCCTCTTGGAGTCAGGCCCTGGGTGGCCCCGTGTCCTCAAGACACCTGCCAGCGTCCTGGCCAAACAAACTGTCCCAAACGGGGACCTGGATCCAATAACTCAACTGGGCTCACAGGGTTATCGCCGCATACCGGGCCAGGGTAGCGCGCGCGCATAACCCTCCCTCTTTGGAGGTACCGGTGGAAGAGCACGCGATCAGACCAAGTCAAGGCCGTCCCATACCGGCAAATGTGGCTGCACGAATAAGCCCGGACAGGTGACTCTCGATCAACCAACTAAGTTCACTTATTACCAGGTTGTTTCATCAAGTTAACTTAGTTGGTCAAATTAGGCATCTTATCCTCGAACAATCTTTCTGTCACAGCTGACACTCCGGTATCATAGTAATCCAATAACCGGCATGCTTAGGCTACTGCTACTAGTTCATATCCACAAATGCCGGATGGAATCGCAAAATAATCATAGACGGTAATCTCAACATCATAACCTCAACGAGTGGGTAAACTACTAGTCATTAACAATCCGGTATTCAACATCTACTCATGCATGTCATAATCCAATCCATGCTACAGATAACATTCTTGCTATTAAAGTAATTAATTAAACTATGATATTGCATTGCAATTATGCAGATGAGGGTTGTGGCTTGCCTGGAGATGAAGGAGTCATGGAAATGTCGCGGGGACGAATGCCGGAAACAGTACTCTCTCGGAGGGCTGTTTACGGACAAGGGCAAAAGGGTCATTTCTACTGTGTCAACACAGCATGAGAATGACACCATCGGAACGGGCTCGATGAGACGAAGACGTGGGCGTTGCATTCACCTCGATCGGAGTTACGAGCAAAAAGTTGTGAAGGTTTTTCTCCCGAGGACCTATCTGCAAATAAAGTCTTTACAAACGGGTCCTCAGCAGTTTTTGAAAAAAGAACTACGCGCCCGGGGCTGCCTTGGGCCGAAAGTGGCCAAGGCCTGGGGTTAGCTGGGCCGCGCAGCGGCTGCTGCAGCTGGGCCGGCCCACGGCTTCCCCCCTTTTAAAAAAAAGGGCCCGGCCTGGCCGATCGTCATCTTCTCCCTCACTACCCTGGCCAAAACAGAGGAGGTAGGGGAGGGGCTCGGCCGGCGACGCCCCCCGACGGCTCCGGCAGTCCCCGGATCCGGCGAGGCCACCGGAGGGACCAGGGAGGCGCGCCACGCCCGTCCAGAGAGGGGGCAGGCGCCGGGGAGGGCGGAACGACGGCGTGCCACGGAGGCAGGACACGGCGGTGGTCGGATTTTGGGCACGCAGCCACGGCCACTCCGGCGAGGGGGCCAGGAGGTGGGAAGGGCTGCCGGAACAAGGGGAATCCACAGGTGGAGGTAGAAGGGGGAGAGGGGGCTTGGCTCAAGCGAATTTGAGAGGAGGGCCGGGTCGGCCATGGCGGCCATCGGCGGCGAGGAGAGGTCCTGGAGCCTCGGGGAGGGCTCGGGGAGGAGTAGTGGTGCGAGGGGAGCTCGGTGGTGAAGGCAGAGGGGCCTCGGGGCTTAAATAGCCGGCGGCGAGGGGGGGAGAACGTGGCCGTGGCGCCACGTACGCCAGTTCCCGGTGCTTCCCGAGCTCTCTTGGAGGAGGGGGAGGACTCCAGGAGGATCCAGGAGGGACGGGGAGAACCCAGGCGAGGCCGAGGAGGTTCGGGAGGAATCGAGGAGAAGGGGACAGAGGAAGACGACGGCGCATGTCACGTGCCGAACAGTGCAGAGCTCGTCGTGGCGTAGGGGAGAAGAAATCGGAGGGTAAGAGAGTTCCAGAGTGAAGAATGGACCAAGGAGAAGCTGCTGGACATGAAGAAATATCGAGGGAGAGAAGGAATCGGACGAGTACAGCGCCGAGACCTCTAGAGCGCGCTGTTGGCTGATTTGACCCGTGGTCACCGCGTGAACGCGGCGATTCCACGTGTACTAGTTGACCAAACTATGTCAGGTTGATCAGTCATTCACCGAATAGGGTCAAGGAGGAAAGAAACAACCACAGTGGCGCCTGAGTTGACCTCAGCTGGCAGTGCTTATCTGGAAGAGCAAACTGCTTGATGTGAACTGAGAGAGCTTCAGCAGGAGAGAAATTCTGATGTTTCGCACCGGGTGATCAAACACTAAGATGACCATCTCTGCCAATTTTCAGCTCATTTGGATGAGTAGAAATAGCACTTGCTGTACAAATGCCTCTACTGACCAGATTTGCAAAGTATGAAGTAGCACTCACATACTTCATTGGATTGAGCTGAAATTTGGCAAGGCAGGTTTATTTGGACATATGAAGATGCTGTAAAAATTTAATACCAAATGGACATGCTAAAATGGTACTTGCTTCACAAGCATCCTCTCTATCCAGAAACTTGCAAAATTTGCACAGGACAATTGGATTACTGAATTGGGCCAAAACTTGGTGGAAGGAGTGGAAATGGATTTAAGAATGTCTTGGTAAATTTTCAGCTTAAATGAAGCAATATAAAATATAGTTGCTTCACAACTGAAAAATATGGCCAGAATCTTAGAATTGATGCTCTGCTCACTCAGATGATTGGATAGGGTTGAAACTTGTGTAAGAGTCATTATTTGGGCAATTGGAGGTGCTTGCAAAATTTCCACTCATTTGGATACTCCTAGCTAGCACTTGCTTCACAAAGATTCCAGTTGCCCAGAAACTTTGGAAATTAGCCAGGAGAGATTTATTATCCAAATAAATTTGAATTTTGGCATGCGGCAATGATATGGATAGGAAAGAATGCCCAAAAAGTTTGAGAGCAAGTAGGCCAATATAAAGGGTACTTGCTTCACAAACTGACAACTAGGGCAGAATCAGAAAAGGAATTTTGGTGGATTATTTTTTAACATGGCAAGGAATATTTTGACATATCTGGATAAGATATGTCCCAAAGGATTTATGAGAATTATTTGGGAATTTTGGGAATGATAGAAATATGAGTTGCTTCACAACTCAGAGCTGACAGGGTTATTCCTTTAATAGAAAATGGAATATTCCCAAGAAAAGAATATTGGGATTGGTCCAAGATGGAAATGACATGGTCTTGGGATGATTTTGAGGTTGGCAAGCCACTTGGGAGAGGAATCAAGGGTGATCTCTCCAGGTTTCAGGACTACTAAGCCACAGAAGTTTTATAATAACAATTTAGGCGTAGCCCCTAGTATTCGTGAATCCGAACTAGGGTGCTGTAAACACCGGATCGGGTAAAGACCGATTCGTCGCATAATGCGGAAAAAATCGCAAAAGATTTGTGACCTCCGAAGAGCTGACCAGCTCACGCCGCATCATGACAGTCAGTTTTCGGCTTTCTCTACTGAGGTGCTCATTCATACGAACCAGGGCACAATCACAGTAGTTCTTCCTTTACTACCCTAGCCGATATACCGGAATGTAAGGTAGTAAGCACAGGAGCCGGGCAACCCAACTATTGACCAAAGACATAATTCGGAGCCAATGCATATAATGCTAAATTCGGGGTGCCGAACTATACTGTAAAAAGTGTTCGGACTTTGTTGCCGTAATATGGGGCGCAATAAAGCCCCTGGCAAATTTAGTCCGTACCAAAGTGTACGGGTGCAATGGATAAGATTATCAAGAAAAAATGAAGTAGTAAGCTAGTGCCACAGAAGTTGGGCCGCGAACTGTTTCCATTACAAATTTATGGATACGTCAAAGCGTATAAGTAGTGCAATAAGCAACAGGGCTATTTTACATGCGATGACCAAGGGAGAGCTGCGAGAGGGTCCTGAGGACAGGTAGAGTGATCGTCGAAAAGACTTCCTAGAGATTCACGTATACCACAATGCTTCTTGCTATCTTGGTGTATCTATCCTTCGAAAGGACCGATGATCAGGCCGTCTTGAGGGGCCTGTGGAAAACCTGAAAAGGATGAAAAAGAAAAAGTGAGAGTACGTGTGTTCAGGGGAGGTCGAGCCGTATTATGGACCACAATATAGTTATGCCTCCGTCTATGCCCATGGTATTTTAAGTGCATAGTTATGTACGCGTGGTACGTATGCTGCCATTTGGCCGGGACGGAGACGGAGGCCGGATTGCTAGTCTGACTCCTGACGAGCCGGACTGTTATGCCGCGGAGTAGTCCAGATCTGCTTGACAGTGTCCGGGAGCTTGGCTGCTGAATTAAGATTCTGCTTGGCAAGGCCGCTCTGTACTTCCGCTGCTAAGGCCGCGGTGTGCTCCTCAGTACGGAGGGAGCGCTCCGTGTTTCCATTAATTGTTATGACACCGAGTGGACCCGGCATCTTGAGCTTGAGATAAGCATAATGTGGCACCGCATTGAATCGAGCAAATGCGGTTCGTCCGAACAGTGCATGATAGCCGCTGCGGAAGGGGACGATATCGAAGATCAACTCTTCGCTTCTGAAGTTGTCCGGAGATCCGAAGACAACCTCCAGTGTGATTGAGGCCGTACAGCGGGCCTCTACACCTGCTATGACTCATTTAAAGGTAGTTTATGTGGGTTTGATCCTTGAGGGATCGATGCCCATTTTGCGCACTATATCCTGATAGAGCAGGTTCAGGCTGCTGCCGCCATCCATGAGGACGCACATGAGATGGAATCCATCAACAATTGGATCGAGGACAAGTGCGGCTGAACCGCCATGACGAATACTGGTCGGATGGTCCCTGCGATCGAAGGTGATCGGGCAGGAAGACCATGGGTTGAACTTTGGGGCGACTGGCTCCACCGCGTAGACGTCGCTGAGCACTTGTTTGCGCTCCCTTTTCGGGATATGAGTGGCGTATATCATGTTCACCATTTTAACCTGGGAAGGGAACTTCTTCTGTCCTCCTGTATTCGGCGGACGGGACTCCTGGTCGTCATCCTCGCTTTGCGACCCTTTCTCCTTGTGTTCGGCATTTAACTTGCCGGCCTGTTTAAAAACCCAACAGTCTCTGTTGGTATGATTGGCTGGTTTATCAGGGGTGCCGTGGATCTGACATGGACGATCGAGTATGCGGTCCAAGCTGGATGAGCCCGGATTGTTTCCTTTGTATGGCTTCTTCCGCTGGCCGGACTTGGAGCCACTGAAACCGGCGTTGACCGCCGTGTCATCGGCGGTGCCACCATTGCTTCGGTGCTTGTGCCTGTTGCGTCGGGGCTTGCCATTGCTATTCTGAGCTTCAGAGGTACCGGCATCGCTTGCAGTGTTATTGCTACGAGCTAGCCAACTATCCTCGCCCGCACAAAAGCGGGTCATGAGTGCCGTGAGGGCTGCCATGGACTTCGGCTTTTCTTGGCCGAGGTCACGAGCCAGCCATTCATCGCGGATGCTATGCTTAAAGGCCGCTAGGGCTTCGGCATCCGGGCAGTCGACGATCTAGTTCTTTTTAGTTAGGAACCTGGTCCAGAATTTTCAGGCCCACTCTCCAGGCTGTTGAACTATGTGACTTAAGTCATCAGCATCCGGAGGTCGTACATATGTGCCTTGGAAGTTGTCGCGGAAGGCGTCTTCCAAGTCCTCCCAGCTGCCAATAGAGTTTTCAGGCAGACTGTTTAACCAGTGCCGAGCTGGCCCCTTGAGTTTTAATGGGAGGTATTTGATGGAGTGAAGGTCATCACCGCGAGCCATATGAATATGGAGAAGAAAATCCTCAATCCATACCGCGAGATCTGTTGTTCCATCGTATGATTCGATATTTACAGGTTTAAACCCTTCTGGGAATTCGTGCTCCATTACTTCATATGTGAAGCAGAGGGGGTGTGCGGCACCTCTATATCGGGCCACGTTGTGACATAGCTCGGATTGAGTTCGTCGGCAGTCTTCGGCCCGGGTGTGGTTATGTTTGTCACGTCTGGCTTGATAGCCGTCGTCGCGTGCCAGGTCATACCCCCGGGATCCGTAGATTGATCTGGATTGACCTGCTCTATTGTCCAGGTCCTGTCGCAGGTCATATGTTTGACCCAGGGCTGTTATGTCTCTGCTGTTGCGGCGAGGTAGTATGGGCTGGTGTTCGGCTTGAGTTGCCGCTTTGTCCCAGCCACGTGGTGGTCGGTCAGCCGCATTATGTGTTGATGGCATGGGCTTAAGTGGCTCGTCGTTGAATTGGGGTAGCAGTTTATACCTCGGATAACTTTTAATGGGGAGCTCGAGTCCGTATTCCTCGGCTGCCAGGACATCAGTCCATCTGTCGTTGAGTAGATCTTGATCAGCTTGAAGCTGCTGCTGTTTCTTTTTCAGGCTCCTCGCAGTGGCTATTAGCCGGCGATTAAAGCGCTCCTACTCGATGGGTTCCTCAGGCACGACAAAGTCTTCATCGCCGAGGCTCACCTCATCTTCGGAGGGTGGAAGATAGTTGCTGTCCTCCGAGTCTTCGTTTATGGCCTGTTGATTAGGGCTGGCTTGCCCATCTTCCCTATCGTCCTGTTCGAAAGTCGGCTCAACGGGATCTTCTTTGTCTTCGGCCTCATCCGGAGTATTGTTTTCTCTTGTGCCGGTATTGCTGTCTTTTCCACAGCGTGATTTAGAGCGGCGCCGCTGACGTCGGTACTTTGGCCGTGTCTCAGGAGGTGTATCCTTGACTGGATCTTTCTTGTTATCGCCGTTATTCTCTTTGGGGGCATCCACCATGTACACGTCATACGAGGAGGTGGCTGTCCAGTGCCCAGTAAACGGCGGGTTTTGGGCCTGCTCCTCTCCGGCGTCGTCGTCCATATCGTCGATGTCTTCGGAGTCATAATCGACCATGTCGGTTAAGTCTTCGACAGTGGCAATGAAGTGGGTGGTGGGTGGGAAGCAAAATTCTCCGTCCTCAGACTCCAGTTCAAACCGGATATAGTTTGGCTGTGAGTCCCCCGCTAAGGAGAGGGTTTTTAATGAGTTTAGCACATCACCCAAAGGTGAGTGCCGGAAGATGTCCGCGGAGCTGAACTCGACGATCGGCGCCCGATCGAGCTTCCGGTTCGGAACATGTGGCCGGAGACAAATCCGAGGTTCCGGTGACACAGATCTCATTTGAAGTTGGGTCTGTGTGCGGCTCCAACGCCGCTGAGTCTACGGCTTCCGTGGCGGGGTTGAGCTTCCCGTCCTCAGATGGCGCAATCTGCTCTGGATCTAGGGCTAGAGCAGTTACAGGAGCTATCTCCCGGGTATGGTCCGATGACAGATTTAGGTCATGTTCATCGCAGTGGCAGGGAGCAGCTGCCATGGGCTCGAATCCGTCGAAGATCAAGTCTCCGCTGATATCAGCAAGGTAGTTCAAGCTTCCAAATCTGACCTGATGGCCAGGGGCGTAGCTGTCGATCTGCTCTAGATGGCCAAGCGAGTTGGCCCGCAGTACGAAGCCGCCGAATACGAAGATCTGGACAGAGAGAAAGACCTCCCTCAAGGCAGCATGTTGTGGATGATTGATGGAGCCATCGAGTCTTCTAGCGACGACACAGCGGAACTCTCAATGAAAGCACCAATGTCAGTGTCAAAACCTGCGGAACTCGGGTAGGGGTCCTGAACTGTGCGTCTAAGGTCGATGGTAACAGGAGACGGGGGACATGATGTTTATCCAGGTTCGGGCCCTCTCTATGGAGGTAATACCCTACATCCTGCTTGATTGATCATGATGGATATGAGTATTACAAGAGTTGATCTACCACGAGATCGTAATGACTAAAACCCTAGAAGTCTAGCCTGTCTGATTATGATTGTGTTTATGGTTGCCTCTACGGAGTAAACCCTCCGGTTTATATAGACACCGGAGGGGACTCAAGTTGTACAAAGTCGGTTACAGAGAAAGGAATCTTCATATCCGAACGCCAAGCTTGCCATCCACACCAAGGAGAGTCCCATCCGGACACGGGAGAGAGTCTTCTGTCTTGTATCTTCATGGCCCATCAGTCCGGCCCACATTACGTAGCCCGGACGCCCGAGGACCCCTTAATCCAGGACTCCCTCACCCCTATCATCATACTCTATTCCACCCATAGTGCTATGTCCATGGCTTGCGCTCATGTATTGCATGGGGGTTGAAAAAGCTAAAGCGCGTTAATAAGTATGAACCAATTGCTCAGCTTTTCATCGGGGTTGTGCATGATAAATACTTCGTGTTAAGAAGATGGAGCATGACAAGACTATATGATTTTGTAGGGATAGTGTTCTTTAGCATTGATATTTTGAAAGACATGATTGTTTGTTGGGATGCCTGAGTATTGATGTCTTTATGTTAAATTATAGATTATTGCTTTGAATGACTCATGTCTTAATATTCATGCCATGATTAGATTACATGATCAAGATTATGCCAGGTAGCATTCCACATCAAAAATTATATCTTTTAGTATTTACCTACTTGAGGACGAGCAGGAATTAAGCTTGGGGATGATGGTACGTCTCCGTCGTATCTATAGTTTTTATTGTTCCATGCCAATATTATACAACTCTCACATACTTTTGGCAACAATTTATATGACTGGACTAACATATTGATCTAGTGCCCAGTGCCAGTTCCTGTTTGTTGCATGTTATTTTGTTTCGCAGAATATCCATATCAAATGAAGTCCAAACGCTATAAAACTTTACGGAGATTATTTTTGGAATATATGTGGATTTTTGGAAGAAGAATCAATGCAAGACGGTGCTCGAGGGGCCCACTAGGCACCAGGGCATTCCAGGGGAATTTAAGAAACAGTGAAGGGCCAGAAAACAGGAACGCGAAAAAGAAGAAAACAGAGAGAGAGAGAGAGATCCAATCTTGGAGGGGCTCTCGCCCCTCTGCCGCCATGGTGTCGGTGCAACAAACCCCGGGTCTGTTGCCCGGACCATGCACAGGCCCAAGATCAAGATTGCAACATCCAAGACAAGGCAAAGATGAAGAAATAGGCTCTTTGAGTAATCAAAGGGCAGGTTGAGAAGACCAAGTCAAGCCAAGAAGCAAGACACCGCTAAGGGAAACCTCCCTTGCCGTGCAGGAGAGCCTGCCGAGGTCAAGGTTGCCCTGGAAGCAAGCCTCAAGACCGCCCCGGCAGGCTCGCCGGTTCCCGCGAAGGCAAAACACCCCGCCAGGGCTTCACCGCCCCACCTCGCAGCGACGCAAGTCATCGATCGATGCGGTGTCAAGCCCCAAGATGACTAAGTGGCTGCCTTTTGCCACATGGCAGCCATTTCCTACAGGAATCGCCTCCAAATGACACCCATCCAGCGATGTGTCAAGCAGACAGGAGAGAAGGTCGCCAAACAGCCCGGCAAGGCATGCCGGGCAGGCCGTGATGTGACACTAAGCAGTGCATTTAATGCGTACTTTTCTGTCTGCAGAGTAGATATGATAGCACTGTTCGATATCTAATTAGTACAATGATAGATTTGCCACTGTGGTGACCCCTATATCTATAAAAGGTGGCCCATGGCAACCATAGAAAGGATTCGGACACCTGTACACTCATACGCGCGTAGCTGCTCTCGCCCCGAGCAACCCTGCCAGGCAAGAGCACTGCATTTCCACCACCATCCACCATCAATCCACCAAAGCAGGAGTAGGGTTTTACGCCTTGCGGCGGCCCGAACCTGGGTAAAAACTGCCCGTGTGATCTCTGCCGCACCGCGCTGCACTCCTCCGCTCTTTGTGCAACGCGCTAAGTCCTACCAAAAGGGGCCCTTGACCCCATAGGTAGCCGTGGTTTCCCACGACATCTTTGGCGCACCATATAGGGGGATGCGCTTGCGCGAACCCGAGAAGTGTACGTAGCACATCATCTTCACCGCCATCTTCTTCATGAATGGCTCCATCGTCCATGGCGCCCAAGAAGAAGCCCGGCGCCGCAGCTCATCCATCCACCTCGAAGGCCCCGCCGCATGCGACCGCTGACGCCGCGGGGCTACGGGGACGCCTGGGGGTGTGGACGCTACGGGGGACGTGGTCGGCGCAGGCGGCATCGTTACCACCTCCCCTGCGGCCGAAGCAGGAGCTAGAGGCACCGGAGAAGGACAACACCAACTACATCCCTGCGACCACGCCCCATGAGGTACGGGAGGATAGATCATTACAGCTGCACCTCCCCGTCCGGCCGAGGGGCACAGCCGCACCGGGGATACTCGCCCTGGGGTGGAATCGCAACTCCCCGACCACTCCCACCGCGGGTGCGGGCGTAGAACATGCGCCTCCCCCGAAACGAGCTGACCCAGCAGCTACGCTAAACGGAGCCACTGGTCCTCGAGCGCCTTTACTTAGTCACCATGCCATCCAGGCAGCTGGCTCACGATGACGAGAGCACGGCGCGACCGCTACCGGCACCGTCTGGAGCCGGGCGACGTTACAATCTTCATCGACATCCATGCCAAGCACCGCTTCAGAGGCCATGGCACGGGCTCAGCTGCTGTTGAAATTTCCACCGGCAGCCAATCAGATGGATGAGTGGAGAGCCACCATTCAGAGTCTGATTGGCTTTGTCGAGGCAGGAGGATCGCAGCGGGCTGGCCCGCCACAGCCTCCCCAGGCCGCGCCAACGGCCCACGCTGCTGGCCGTGCGGATGGGGCCACTCCTACGGTGCAGTCCCCTCCGCGGCAACCGGCGTGGGAGCCGCACAGCCAAGAACTTGACGATGTCTCGATGGCTTGATCCGACCCTCGAGCGTGTCAAGGCCAACAGCGAGGCCTGGAGGACAGGCAGAGGGAAGGCGCGCGTGTCATCACTGAGCGACACCGCGACACCCACCGTTAGTCCGACAAGCACGATGACCCCGACCTGACACCATAGGTGGTCGTGGTTTCCCACGACACATGGAGGCCATGGACCAGAGGGGGAACTATCCTCCCATCTAGTGGGGAGGCCAAGGAAGAAGAAGAAGGAGGCGAGCTTCTCCCCCTCTCTCCCGGTGGCGCCGGAGCGCCGCCGGGGCAATCATCGTGACGACGATCTACACCAACAACCTCGTTGCCGTCACCACCAACTCTCTCCTCCTCTATGCAGCGGTGTAACCTCTCTATTCCCATTGTAATTCTCTACTTAAACGTGGTGCTTAATGCTTCGCATTATTATCCAGTGATGTGTTGCCATCCTATGATGCTTGAGTAGATTTGTTTTTTCCAATGGGTTGATTGATGATCGTGATTTGTTTGAGTTGTATATTTTATTTCGGTGTTGTCCTATGGTGCCCTCCGTGTCACGCAAGCGTGAGGGATCCCTGATGTAGGGTGTTGTAATACGTTATGATTCGCTTATGGTGGGTGGCTAGTGTGAAAGAAGCTTACACCTGAGTAAGGGGGTTGTTCCGTATGGGATAAAGAGGACTTGATACTTAATGCTATGGTTGGGTTTTACCTTAATGATCTTTGGTAGTTGCGGATGCTTTCTAGAGTTCCAATCATAAGTGCATATGATCCAAGTATGGAAAGTATGTTTGCTCATGCCTCTCCCTCATATAAAATAGCAATAATGATTATTGGTCTAGTTATCAATTGCCTAGGGACAAATATTTCTCTTGTGTTACAAAAAGCTATCTACTTTTATTATCTCGCAAAGTACTCCTAGTTTTATTATTGCACAGTAGTTCTAGCATCACATCTACAAAATAGTTTCATACTTTTTCTAGGTAAAGCGAATGTTAAGTGTGCGTAGAGTTGTATCGGTGGTCGATAGAACTTGGGGGTATATTTGTTCTACCTTTAGCTCCTCGTTGAGTTCGACACTCTTATTTATCGAAAAAGGCTACAAATGATCCCCTATACTTGTGGGTTATCAATTACACTTAACATATGAGACGCCCGTGAATTCGTCGGTGTTTTCTAAACCCTACCACGGTCTCGGTGGCTTTGGTACGGCTATGACATATACCCTTAAGCTATTTGTCCCCCACATGAGTTTGTCAAACTCACTCAGGGCTCGGGGGCTATTGTATATATGACTGCATGATCATTCGGTGAAAAAAATTAAGGGACAAAGGGCATTACATGGCTTACCTTGAAGCCCGTTAGAAGGCCGTTGAAAGCCTCTTACAGCCCGTTGTCCACGGACTGAATGCTTTGCAAAACTGTTCCCATCAAGGAACGATGCTCCTCAGTGATGGGGGAGTTGGTCAGCGCCTCCTCCACCACATGCCGAAACCCAGTTAGAGCCCGCTCTGAAGCAGGCTGGGGTGACGGAGTCACCCCAGCTCCTCAATCGGTGGGAGCTGGAACGGACGTCTCCTGGTGCTTTGAGGGCATCTGAACCGTCTTAGGGCAGAGCTCGGACTGGCCGAGCTCCCCCTCCTTGTTCATCAGGGGGTTCTCCCATCCTGGTCTTCGATGGCCGAAGTGTTCACCTCGGCCATTACCTCGTCACCTCCTCCCCCTGTGTTCGGCCCGGGAAGGGTCTTCTTAGACAACACCTCTTCAGTCTCCTCGATGACTGGAGGAGGCAGGGTGTGCGAGCCGGTCCCGCTCTCCGCCAGCCCGGTTAGTGGAGACCCCCTCCGAGACTCGATCGGTAAGGAGGTCGCCAGGCGGGCTGATTGCTTGTATCTATGTTGGAATTTCCCCAAAGAGGAGAGGATGATGCAGCACAACAAAGGTAAGTATTTCCCTCAGTTATGAATACAAGGTTATCAATCCAGTAGCAGAACCAAGCAACACTATGTAAACAGCACCCACACACAAACAACAAAAAGTTGCAACCCAGCGCGTAAGAGGGGTTGTCAATCCCTCCTCAGTATTGAGATAGATTAAATTGTATGAGATTTGATAAATAGATCTAGAAAAAACACAAAATAACGTAAATAAATAAAAATTGCAGCAAGGTATTTTTAGATTTAATATGATAGGAAATAGAACCCGGGGCCGTAATTTTCACTAGAGGCTTTTATCAAGAAAATAGCATACGGTGGGTATACTGTTGGGCAATTGATAGAAAAGTCAATAAACATGACGATATCCAAGGAAATGATCATGTATATAGGCATCACGTCCAAGATTAGTAGACCGACTCCTGCCTGCATCTACTACTATTACTCCACACATCGACCGCTATCCAGCATGCATCTAGTGTATTAAGTTCATGGAAAAATGGAGTAATGCAATAGGAACGATGACATGATGTAGACAAGATCTATTCATGTAGGAATATAACCCATCTTTTTATCTTTAATAGCAATGATACATGCGCGTCATGTCTCTTTTTGTCACTGAGATTGAGCACCGAAAAATCGAACCCATCACAAAGCCCCTCTTCCCATTGCAAGAAAAATCAATCTAGTTGGCCAAACCAAACCAAAGTTTAGGAGAAGAAATACGAGGCTATAATAATCATGCATAAAAGAGTTCAGCAAAGACTCAAATAATATTCGTGGATAGAACTGATCATAAACTCACAATTCATCGGATCCCAACAAACACACCGCAAAAAGTTAATACATCAAATAGATCTCCAAGAACATCGAGGAGAACATTGTATTGAAGATCAAAAAGAGAGAAGAAGCCATCTAGCTACTACCTACGGACCCGTAGGTCTGTAGTCAACTACTCACGCATCATCGGAGGGGCAAGGGTGATGATGAAGAACCCCTCCGTGATCGTTGACCCCTCCGGCAGAGTGCCGGAAAAGGCCTATAGATTGGATCTCGTGGTTCTGGAACTTGCGGCGGCGGAAACTGTTTTCTCTCGACTCCCCTAGGGTTTTGGGGATTTTAGAGTATTTATAGAGCTGAAGGTCGGTGGAGGGGGTGCCTGTGGGCTCCACTACCCACCAGGGCACGCCTGGGCCTCTGGCGCGCTCTGGTGCCTAGTGGGCCCCACAGGGCCCCTCTGGTGCACTACTTGGGCCTCCTGGGTGTCTTCTGGGCAGAAAAATTCTCCAAAAAGTTTCATGGCATTTAGACTCTGTTTGGTATTGATTTTCTGTGAAGTAAAAAACAAGCAGAAAACAACAACTGGCACTGGGCACTATGTCAATAGGTTAGTCCCAAAAAATGATATAAAGTTGCTAGTAAATGAGTATAAAACATCCAAGAATGATACTTTAATAGAATGGAACAATCAAAAATTATAGATACGTTGGAGATGTATCAGCTTCCCCAAGCTTAATTCCTGCTCATCCTTGAGTAGGTAAATGATAAAAATAGAATTTTTGATGTGGAATGCTACCCATCATATTTATCACATATTGTTTTCTTTTGTTGCATGGACATTTGGTCTTAGATGATTCAAAGCAATAGTCTATAGTTTGACATGAAGACCTCAATACTCAAGCATATCAAGAAGCAACCATGTCTTTCAAAATATCAACACTAAAGAAAGCTATCCCTAGCCCATTACGCTCAACCATTGATCCATTCATGAAACACACTCAAATATTAGCTACATTCAATGCACAAGTATGGTAATAGTGTTCCCTAGTTGGTGATTTATAAGAGAAGATGGAGACTCAATAAAAATAAAAATTGCATAAAGTAAATAGATAGGCCCTTCGCAGAGGGAAGCAGAGATTTGTAGAGGTGCCAGAGGTCAAAGCTTAAATTGAGAGATAAAATTGTTTTGAGAGGCATGCTTTTCCCGTCAACAAAAACGACCAAGAATCCCCAATACTTTCCATGATAGATAAATCATAGGCGGTTCCCAAACATAAAATAAAGTTTATTCCTTTTTCCACCATTCTTTCACAATCCATGGCTAGACGTATCCACGGGTGCCTTCCATACTAACACTTTCCAAGGAATTTATTATTGACAACATATAAATATTTTTTTTTCAGTTTGGGACTGGGCATCCCTATTACCTGCCACACTCTCGTGCAATGACAAGTGAATAAACACTCATCTTGAGAATAACTTATCTAGCATGGAAAATATTGGCCACCCCTACCATTTCATGAGCGGTACGGGCACACAAAAAGGAAATTCATTTTGAAAATTAGAGTTGGAACATATAAATTTACTTGAAACGGCATGGAAATACCGCAAATAGGTAGGTATGGTGGACTCATTTGGCACAACTAGGGTTTAAGGAGTTGGATGCACAAGCAGTATTCCTTCTTAGTACAAATGAAGGCTAGCAAATAGATTAAGAAGCGACCAACCAAGAAACGAAAATGATCATAAATGAGCATTAAACATAACTAACACCGAATAATGCACCACAAATAGGATATAACTTCATTGCATAACTATTGACTTTTGTGCTTGCATAGGGAATCACAAACCTTAACACCAATTTTCTTACTAAGCATAATTACTCACCAACATGACTCACATATTACTATCTCCATATCTCAAAACTATTACAAGGAATCAAGTTTATAATGTCCGATGATCTTCATGAAAGTTTTTATTATATCCCCCTGGAATATCTATCACTTTGGGACTAAATTTATATATTACCATTGCTACTTTTCAAGCTCTCAAACAAATTTAAGTGAAGCATAAGAGCATGAATATTTCTTCAAAATTATCAAATCTCTAAATAATATAAGTGAAGCATGAGAGCATATTTCTTCCAAAATTAAACCACCACCATGCTAAAAAAGGTATAAGTGAAGCACTAGAACAATTCCATAGCTCAAAAAAAATTTAAGTGAAGCACATAGAGAAATTCTAACAAATCATAGCATCATTATGGCTCTCTCAAATAGGTGTGTCCAACAAAGATAGTTGTGGCAAACTAAAAAGCAAAACAAGAAAAGACTCATATAATACGAGACGCTCCATGCAAAACTCATGATATGTGACGAATAAAAATATAGCTCTAAGTAAAATTACTGGTGGTCGTTAGAAGAAAGAGGGGATGCCTTCCGGGGCATCCCCAAGCTTAGTTGCTTGGTACTCCATGAATATTACCTTGGGGTTCCATGGGCATCCCCAAGCTTAGGCTCTTTTCACTCCTTATTCCTTCATCCATCATGATCTCACCCAAAACTTGAAAACTTCAATCACACAAAACTTCGTGAGATCCATTAATATAAGAAAACAATTCACTACTTTAAGTACAGTTGCAACCCATTCATATTTTGTTACTGCATTATACCTACTGTGTTCTAACTTTAACATGCCTTATACCCCCCGATACAATCCATAGATTCATCAAAATAAGCACACAATGCACCGAAAACAGAATCTGTCAAAAATAGAACAGTCTGTACAGAACTGAATTAAGCTCATACTTCTGTAACTACAAACCTTCTAAAAAATTCGAATGACGTGGGAAATTTGTATATCAATCATGTGTAAAAAATTCAGAGTTTTCCACTCTCCAGCAAATTTTAACAATTCTTCTACTAGACGTGAAACCTCATGTTTTCCAACAGGATCAAATCAATTATCATCCAACATAATCCCAAAGGCTTTACTTGGCACAAACACTAATTCAAATACTAAAACAAAATCATAACAGTAACATAATTGTGTGCACACATAAAAACAGAAAATAAAAATATTGGGTTGTCTACCAACAAGAACTTTTCTTTTAAGCCTTTTAGCTAGGCGTTGATAATTTTAATGATGCTCACATGGAAGACAAAAAAATTGAAGCACAAAGAGAGCATCAAATAGCATGTGAAAAGCAAGTTTAATTCTAACATACTTCCTATGCATATGCATTTTATAGGGAATTTTTTATCAAGACAAGCAATTTCTAGCATATGCAAATAGGAAGAAGGAAGCATTAATAATTTCAACGCAAAGAGAGGTGATTTAGTAACATGAAAATTTCTACAACCATATTTTCCTTTCTCATAATAATTGCATGTAGGACCATAATAAAATTTAACAATATAACTATCACATAAAATATTCTCTTCATGATCCACATACATGCAAAGTTGACACTCTTCCAAAATAGTGGGATTATCATTAAATAAAGTCATGACCTCTCCAAGCCCACTTTTATCAAAAAAATTGTAAGATTGATCATTCTCCAAAGTAGTGGGAGCATTATTACATAGAGTTGACACTCTTCCAAACCCACTTTCAATATTATTGCAAACACTATTATCAATATCATATTCATCACGAGGCTTAAATAAAATTTCAAGATCAAAAGAAGAACCACCCCAATCATGATCATTGCAATAAGTACTGGACATAACAAAATTAGCATCCCCAAGCTTGGGGTTTTGCATATTATTGGCACAATTGACATTAATAGAATTTATAATAACATCATTGCAATCATGCTTTTCATTCGAGGAGCTATCGTGAATCACTTTGTAAATTTCTTCTTTTAACACTTCATCACAATTTTCAGATTCATGAATCTCGAGCAAAACTTCATAAATATAATCTAGTGAACTCAATTCACTAGCAATTGGTTCATCATAATTGGATCTTTTAAAAAGATTAGGAAGTGGATGAGGATAGATATCAATAGATTTTTAGCAAGCGAAGATGCAAGCAAATAGAAGGCACATGGCAACATAAGCAAAGATGGCAAACAAGCAAAAAAGGCAAACAAAAAATATTTTTTTATTTTTGTGAAAACTTTTTTTAGAAGTGGGGGAGATGAAAACGAGAGGCAAATGGCAAATGAAGTAATTGCAAGAAGATGAGAGTTTATGCGTAGGTACCTGATAGATGTTGATGATGTCTCCCCGACAACAGCGCCAGAAAATCTTCCGATTGCTTGTATCTGCGTTGGTATTTCCTCGAAGATGAGAGGATCATGCCACACAGCAAAGGTAAGTATTTCCCTCAGTTATGAAACCAAGGTTACCAATCCAGTAGGTGAACCAACCAACACTATGTAAACAGCACATGCACACAAACAACAAAAACTTCCAACCCAACGCGTAAGAGGGGTTGTCAATACCTCGGTATTGCGATAGATTAAATTGTATGAGATTTGATAAATAGATCTAGCAAAAACACAAAATAAAATAAATAAAGAAAAAGTGCATAAAGGTGTTTTTAGATTTAATATGATAGGAAATAGACCCAGGGTCGTAGTTTTCACTAGAGGCTTCTCTCAAGAAAATAGCATACGGTGGGTAAACAAATTACTGTTGGGCAATTGATAGAAAAGTGAATAATCATGATGATATCCAAGGCAATGATCATGTATATAGGCATCAAGTCCAAGATTAGTAGACTGACTCCTGCCTGCATCTACTACTATTAATCCACACATCGACCGCTATCCAGCATGCATCTAGTGTATTAAGTTCATGGAAAAATGGAGTAATGCAATAAAAACGATGACATGATGTAGACAAGTCTATTTTTGTAGGAATAGACCGCATCCTTTTATCCTTAATAGCAATGATACATGCGTGTCATGTCTCTTTCTTTCACTGAGATTGAGCACCGCAAGATCGAACCCATCACAAAGCACCTCCTCCTATGGCAAGAAAAATCAATCTAGTTGGCCAAACCAAACCAAAATTTCGAAGAAGAAATACGAGGCTATAACAATCATGCATAAAAGAGTTCAGCAAAGACTCAAATAATATTCATGGATAAACTAATCATAAACCCACAATTCATAGGATCCCAACAAACACACCACGAAAAGTAATTACATCAAATAGATCTCCAAGAACATTGTATTGAAGATCAAAAAGAGAGAAGAATCCATCTAGCTACTACCTACGGACCCGTAGGTCTGTGGTAAACTACTCACGCATCATCGGAGGGGAAAGAAGGATGATGAAGAACCCCTCAGTGATTGTTGCCCCCTCCTGCAGTGCTGGAAAAGACCTCTAGATTAGATCTCGTGGTTCTGGAACTTACGGCGATGAAAAGTGTATTTCCTCGACTCCCTAGGGTTTTGGGGATTTTAGATTATTTATAGAGGTGGATGTCGGTGGAGAAGCTTTTCGTAGGCTCCACTACCCACCAGGGCGTGCCTCGGCCCCCTTGTGCCTAGTGGGCCCCACGGGCCTCCTCCCATGTGTTTCTTTGGTCCCTGGGTGTCTTCTAGGTAGAAAAAATCTCCAAAAAGTTTCATGGCATTTAGACTCAGTTTGGTATTGATACTCTACAAAGTAAAAAACAAGCAAAAAACAGCAACTGCACTGGGAACTATGTTAATAGGTTAGTCCCAAAAAATGATATAAAGTTGCTAGTAAATGAATATAAAACATCCAAGATTGATAAAATAACAGCATGGAACAATCAAAAATTGTAGATATGTTGGAGACTTATCACGGGTTGCGATGTTACAAATAGGCATGTGATTAATAACGAACTTAGTTCGGCTAAGATACATGGATGGGCCTTCAGATAGGTACCTCTGGGCTTGGGGCTTGACCCTGGAGTTCATTTGGGGAACCTCTTCGGAAGCTTCAGACTCCTCGACAAAGTCTGAGCTGTTGTCTGACAGGGCCACTTTGGCCCTGCGTTGTTTCTTCGGGCGGGAGGAGGTTTATTCTCCTTGACGTTTTTGGTCGCCGCCATCTTCTTTGTCTAGGAGTCGCTCTCCTCCCCATCTTCATCTTGCCCCATCCCCCCATCAAGGGCAGAGGGGGTATGTGTTTCCCCGGATCTAGTGTTCGGAGGTCCTCAGGGACGGAGGCATTCTCGGGCCTCCTTCTTCCCTTCTTTCTTCATCTCCTTCTTCTCTGGCACCTGGTACGGCGCCACAACCAACTTCTCGGTCAACAAAGCCGACCTGGGGCCCTCGGGTAGCAGGGCTGGGCTGTCTATCAACTCGGCCTTCTTTAGCTAGCTTTGCGGGTGAGGGAAGAAATAGTCAAGTTCCTTGTTAAAAGGAAGTATCCGAACATAAGAATAAAAACTTATTATACCTCCCGAGGAGGGGTTGCCGCGTCGAGGCCGATGTCTTGTTCCTTAGCCGGCCAGTCCTTTTGGGGCTTGAACATCACCTTCCACAACTTGGAGTGGGTGGTGCGGTAGAAGTGGAGGACGGCGGCGGGGTCTTCGAGCTTGTAGGACCACATGGGGTAGCCCAATCTTGGAAAGGTAGGAGGCGGTGGCGAAGCATGATCTGAACTACATTGGTCAGTTTGACCTTCTTCTTTATCATCTGGGAGATGCGCTTTTGCAACGACGCCACCTCCATGGGCGACCCCCAGTCGAGACATTTCTTTGGTCCACGAGACCAGTCTTGTAGGAGGTCCGGATTGGAAGGAGGGGATTGCCGCCCAATCCGCACCACGCGGCTCTGTGATATAAAACCACTCCTTCTACCACATCTTGACGATATCTATAAAGGTGCCTTCTGGCCACTCGCCCCGGGGGAGTTTGCTGATCACTCCCCCCCCCCCCCCACAGTCTACCTATTGGCCATCAACTATCTTTGGCTTGACATTGAAGACCTTTAGCCACAGGCCAAAGTGTGGCCAGACCCGAAGAAAAGCCTCACAGATAATGATGAAGGCCGAGATCTGTAGAAAGGAGTTTGGGGCAAGATCGTGGAAATCTAACCCATAGAAGAACATCAGGCCCCGGACAAAGGGATGTAGGGGGAAGCCCAGGCCCCGGATAAAGTGGGGAAGGAACACCACCCTTTCGCCTGGCCTGGGCATGGGAATGACCTGGCCCTCCTCCAGAACACAATGGGTGACATTGGCTGGATGGTAGCCCGCGTGCTCTAGATCCTGGATGGCATCCTCGGTTATGCTGGAGGCTTCCCACTTGCCCTTCGAACCGGAACCAGCCATGGCCGAATTTAGGAAATGCCTAGGAAGTTTTTTGGGAAATGATGGATCTGGGCGCTGGAGCTCAAGAGGTTGGGAAGGCGATGGCAATGGAGGATGTGAGAGCGTGAGGAGAACTTGGTGGCTGCACCCCTTTTATAAGCTACTATAATCCCAAGGGCCCCTTTACTACACTGCAAACCTTGTTGCTTCCCGATATAATCGTGCCATTATGTGTGCGTGGGATAACCCAAATCATTTATCATATCGCTTAAAACGGGGCACGATCTCCATATTGATGGGACATGCCAATGGAGAAACTGCCTTGAACCAGGAATCGAGTTTTCATAACTAACCGGTCATGACCTTTCGGCGAAAGTTGTCAGTTGAGGACACTATTCACACTTAGGCGACTCACCTTCGAGGCTAAGTAATACATGCAATTCGGGAATCAGGGCATAATCCAGACAATGCATGGTCGGACATGGCTAGCCAACCCGTGAAGGTTTGATTAAGGGTAACTGAACACATGGTGCAAGCACTACGGGAAGAAGGAACTGGTCCACAACGCCTATGATTCCCACACAAACCTTGGCTTCGAAGACTAGTTCGGGGGCTACTGAGCATGTCCCAGACAAAGGGGTCCTCGGGCGGCCGGTCTATCTCTCGTGGGCCGGACAGTTGGGCCACTATTATTGGAAGGCCGAGCTATAAGCGACTTCGTGTTCAGGAAGGAAACCTCCGAAGCCTTGGCGTGTCCTCCAAGTCAAGATAATAAAGTTGGCATGTTTATTCCCTGATGGTAACCGACCATGTGTAACCCTAGGGACCCCTGTTATCTATATAAACCAGAGGGTTTAGTTCGTAGGGGGGAGGACGATCATCCTACTCATCGAGTGTTTAGTTCATCCGATCTTGAGGTAGATCAACTCTATAACCATCATATACACATCAATATAATCAAGCAGGACATAGGGTTTTACACCTTCGAGAGGGCCCGACCCTGGGTAAATATCGTCTTTGCATTCACTGTTACCCATCGATCCAAGATCCACAGCTTGGGACCCCCTACCCGAGATCTGCCGGTTTTGACACTGACAGTTGCCGGGGAGGATAGCTCTATTTGCTGAGTCACATGGAATTTATATCTGTTGATCAATATGAAGAATCTAAAGGATGATAGAACCAAGATCATTCTCTCTAAGACGAAGGGAGGTAGGGAACTTCCATCTAGCTCTGCACTTGATTCACCTTCTGTTTTCAGTAGGCTTGTGACAACACCACCTGCTATTAATTCCGATATGTCGCAAGTAATTGAAGATGCTACTTCTGCTATGAATGATGCTTATGATGGTGCTAGTACTATGCTTAATGAAACTGTGCCACTAGGTGAATTTCTTGACGAACAACTTGCTAAAGCTAAAGAAATTGAGAATGCTGAAACTGATGAAATGTATGATTCACCTATTAGACCTAGCTCTCCTAGAATTGAAATGCCTAAGGTACCTCAGGGTTATGTTATGGATGGGGAGATAACTAGTGAATTTCTTGCTTGTAATGATAGAAAAGATGTTAAGAAAATACTATATAAGCTGAAAGAAAAATCTATTATAGAGAAAATGAAATATTATCTTAAGTTTGCTACTTCTCCCATCTTTCTTACTGATAAGGATTATGAATTCTCTGTCGATCCCGAGTTAATTACTTTGGTTGAATCTGATCCTTTTCATAGTTATGATACTGAAACTATTGTGGCACACCATACTAATTAAATGATATAGTCACCCTATTTGCTCATGAGGAAAAAATTCATTACTACTATATTCTCAAGTTGTTTCCTTTCTCATTAAATGGTGATGCGAAGAAATGCTTTAATACTCTTGTTACAAGTTGTGTGCATAGTCCCCAGGATATGATATATTATTTCTCTGAAAAATATTTTCCTGCTCATAAGAAACAAGCTGCCTTATAGGAAATATTTAACTTTATGCAAATTGAAGAAGAGAACCTCCCTCAAGATTGGGGGAGGCTTCTCCAATTACTTAATGCTTTGCCTAATCATCCTCTTAAGAAAAATGAAATACTTGATACCTTTTATCATGGAGTAACCGATGCTTCTAGGGACTACCTAAATAGATTTGCTGGTTGTGTTTTCAGGGAAAGAAGTACTGAACAGGCTGGATAACTATTGAATAATATATTGACAAATGATAATGATTCGACACTTCCTGAGCCACCACCTAAACCAACTCCGAAGAAGAGAGGTATTCTATTCCTTAGTCCTGAAGATATGCAAGAGGCAAAGAAATCTATGAAAGAAAAAGGTATTAAAGCTGAAGATGTTAAGAATTTACCACCTATTGAAGAAGCACATGGGCTCGACACCCCGACATAGGTAGTAGAGGTAAATTCTCTTATAAGATTTGATGAACGTGATATTCCTTATAATAAATCTCCTAGTCAATGACTGGATGAATTTGATAATTACATTGTTAAGCAAGAACATTTCAATGCGTGTGTTAAGAAACAATTGAAACACATGCTTTCATGATTGAACCTTCGAGTGACTTAATGTTCATAATTGCTAATGAAGTTAAAGCTCTAGGTAAACATTCATCCATGGTTCAAATTCAGCTAGATCATGTTGCTATGTCACAAAATGATTTGCTCAATGAGATGAGTAATAATATGAATGATCATGCTGTTAGAGTTATGACTAGAGTAGGTAGAATGACTCAGAAACCTCTATATCATGAAGGTCATCCTAAAAGAATTGAGCAAGATTCTCAGAGAATTAATAATGATGTGCCTAGTCCATCTAAGAAGAAAAAGAAAAAGAAAAATGATAGAACTTTGCATGTTTCTAGTGAACCTGAGGTAGAGAAACCTTCTGAGAATAGTAATGATGTTTCTGTTTCAGATGCTGAGACACAACCTGGTGATGTACATTCACCTAGTGATAATGGTAATGATATTCATGATGATGCTCAACCAGATAAGTATAAAGAACCTGTTAATGATGTATAAATATAACCTGTTGTAGATCTTGATAACCCAGTTCCTAAGAATAAAAGGTATGATAGAAGTGATTTTGTTACTAGGAAGCATGGTAAGGAAAGAGAGCCATGGGTCCAAAAACCTATGTGTTTTCCAACTAAACCACCTAAGAACAAAGATGAGGAACCCTTTGAACTCTTTGTTGAAATGCTTAGACGTGTTTTCTTGCGTACTTGTTTGACTGATATATTGAAGATGCCTCGATATGATAAATACATGAAGGATATTGTCACTAATAAAAGAAAGATACATGAACCTGAAATTTCCACCATGCTTGCAAACTATTCTTTTAAGGGTGGATTACCTAAGAACCGAGGAGATCCAAAAATACCCACTATACCATGCTCCATAAAAGAAGTAATGTTAAAACTGCTCTATGTGATTTAGGAGCCGGTGTTAGTGTTATGCCTTTCTCTTTATATAGAAGACTTGATTTGAATAAGCTCACACTTACTGAAATATCCTTGCAAATGAATGACAAATCCACTACTATACCTATTGGAATTTGTGAGGACGTGCCTGTTGTTGTTGCAAATGTTACTATCTTGACAAACTTTGTTATAATTGATAGACTCTTTTTTGAATACTGCAGGGGCTGTTATTGATTTCAACAAGGGCAAGGTTACCTTTCATGTCAATGATAATGAGCATACGGTCTATTTCCTGAGGAAACAAAGTTAGTTGAATAATATTAACCGTATTGAAAATATTGCGACAATCACTGTTGGAGGTTTTGAATTTCCTCTTCCGTCAGTCAAAAACAAATATGAATTTCTTATTATTGGGGAGATGCATATCCCCGTTGTGGTAACCTAGTGTTATACGAAAATTCTTCTATTTCATGTCATTCGAAAATGGTTTGTTAATAAGACTTGACCAACCTTATTAACGGATTCTTTTTTAGGGGCATGTGGTCGATGAATTTAGTAAGTACAACCTACTGTACCCACTATTAACTCTATGTTATTTAAAGTTAATAAAGTAGAAATCCCATGATTATCATGTTTTCTGAATTTTCCGTGCAATAAAAAAATGACCCAAAAATAAAAGCTCTCAAAATGCCCTGAAAATTTAGTATGATTGTTCCACAATATTTAAGAATGATTGTTCCACAATATTTAAGAATTTTTGGCACTGAACACACCCCAGGGGGTGCACCTGTGAGCCACAAGAACACAGGGCACGCCTACCCCCCAAGGCGCGCATACCCCCAGGGCGCTCCTAGTGGGCTTGTGTATGGGACCCATTCACTTATCCCAGCCGCACACTTCCTTCTTCTTCCTCCAGAAAAAATCACTAGCTCGTTTAAACCTGTGCTCTTTCTCATTTGCCTGCAATTTTGATCTCCTTGCTTGGAACTCCATTTCCAAAACTGTTTTGGAAGAATACTCTTCGGTATGTGACTCCTCCAATGGTCCAATTAGTTTTTGTTCTAGTGCTTTATATATTGCAAATTTCGGCTGCTGTGGTGACCAAGTTTCTGAGCTTGCATGTTGAATTTATATGGTTCAAAGTAGTTTTGATGCATGATATAACCTCTAGACACTTGTAGGAGTAGTTGCTATCAATTTTGTTGAGTTTTGTTCACTTTTATTTTGAGACAATAAAATTTTCAGAAAAAATGCTCAAGTGGAGGTTGAGAGGTTCTTCGAGCCGGAGTCCTAAGGAGGCTCTAAAACCCAAATACCATCTTCCTTGTGTAGCTGAGGTGCGGCCGTGCGAATGGTCGTGCGACATGTTCTCGAGGGATGCGGAATGTTTTGATGATTTCTATCATTTGGCAAACAATGCAGGCATCGTCCCCTTCCTCAAAGATAAGATGACCAGTACCTCCTCCTCACAAATACTTATGTGCAAAACTTTTATTTCTATCCTAGGAGAGATACACCTATTGTTACAATTAACTTATATGACATTCCTAGGGAGATGACTCTTGATGAGTTTTGTGAGGTTTGCTTGATCCCATCTAAGGGCAGCCCTATAGAGCCACATCCTAGTGATGTTGCGGATTTCATATCCGAAGTTGTTGTGGGGGAGCGTAGAGGATTTTCTGAAGCTAGAGTTGCTAGTTTACATTTTCTTGTGTTATGCTACTACTCGTTATTTGCCGGGAGGTGTTTGACTAGACGGTGGGAGAGTGGATCACTCAGCTCGCCTGACCTTGCTATTTTGTGCCATGCACTTTACAGTGATAGAACTTTTAGTGTGGTTGCTATAATTGCTCGACGGTTACACACTAACCACTCGAAGGGAGTTATTTATGGTGGTAATTATGCTTCTCGCCTGGCTAGACATTTTGAGATTCCTATTAGGCATGATGAGGTTGGGGAGAAGCTTTTACCTGTTAGGCACCTTGATTATGCTAGCATGGTTGGACATGATTTTATTGATAGCGGCCTGAGGCGATTCCGGTATAACTTAGTGTTCTGTCAGGACACCCGTGAGACTATTACCCTGCCTACACCTTCTTTGTTCGATCTTTATTCAGGCAGGTACACTATTATGCCAGATGACAATTACGCATATTGGGGCTTGGCACCGCCCCAATTGGACGAGCCAGAGCCAGCGAAAGAGCCCGAGCCAGCCGCAGAGCCTATTTACCAGTTGGATCCACATGACCCTGTCTATCAGTGGAACCATGAGGAGCCCTAGTATTATCCTGGAGGAGGATACTTTGACCCGTGGCCGTATACCAAATTAGGCCAAAAGGCTAAGCTTGGGGGAGTATGTATTTCTCACCGACATTACATTAATGTACCACACATTCGTTCCAATTGTCGGTGTTCATCCTTTTTCATTTTATATCCATGATAGTTTTATTTCCGCTTTCTTCTTGTGTGTTTGAAAAACTTTTTGAAAATCCAAAAATATTTTTCCCGTCTTTTCGGTTTTTCTTTCTTGTTTAGTAGTATGTAGTATTAAAAAACCCAACAGATTTCTTGTTCTACTTTTGTTTGTTTGTTGGGAGCTTTCCCGTGTATATAGTTTTTCTCAATTTTCATTCTTCCTTTGCTTTCTTCAGAAAAACTAAAAACTCCAAAAAGATTTCTGTGTGTTTCTTTGAAATTCTTTTCTTTTCTCTGAGTTGTCGTAAGGAGAAGACCACGATGAAATTGTTGAGTGGCTCTCATATGGATTACTGATGATCTAATAAAGGGCCCGTATTACCTTGTCTTCTCCTTTGAATAAAATGTTTGCAGATTCTAGCTTAGTCCATGGCACACTTGCACTAATATTATTTTCATATCATTCGGTCATGCAAGTGAAAGGAAATAATGACGATGACTTGATGAAGTGATTTAGGTGAAGAAAAGTTGGTATGAACTCCTCTTGTTTTTATTTCTGTTTTTGTAAATATGTTTAGTTCATCATTCTTGATTTAGCCTATTATGAATAAACATGTTTGTGATGAGAATTAGAAATTATAGTTGCTCATGCCATGCTTAAATAGCTAGGAGTGGATAATGATTTATCTTGAGTGTCAACATGCATTTAAATGGTTATGATGTAGCATGATAGTATGGTATCTTCCTCTGAACAATTCAAGTGGCTTGACTTGGCACATGTTCAAGCATGTAGTTGATTCAAAACCAACATATCCTCCATGATATTTATGTCCATGGTGTTTATATCCTACTCATGCTCGTACTTGATGTTAATTATTCTCAATGCATGATTATGACCGTTTTCGCTCTCTAGCTAGTCGCTTCTCAATCTATTTGCTAGCCTTCACCTGTACTAAGCGGGAATAATACTTGTGCATCCAAATCCTTAAACCAAACTTGTTCCAGATGAGTCCACTATATCTACCTATATACGGTATTACCCTATCGTTCCAAGCAAATTTGCATGTGGCACCTCTAATCATTCAAATAAGCATATGTTTTGTGTGTCCGTACCGCTCATGGAGTGACAAGGGGCAGTTAGTATCTTCCATGCTAAGCGGTTTATTCTCAAGATAAGTGTTTATTCACTTGTCATTACACGAGAGGGGCTGGTATTCGGGATGCCCAGTCCCATGATCAAAACAAAAAATAATGAAACAAACTCCCCTGGAAAGTTGTTGGTATAGAGGGCACCCGAGGATTCGGCTAGCCATGGCTTGTGTTTATATGGTGGAGGGGGAGTAAACTTTACTTTAAGTTTGGGAACCGCCGCTAATGTGTTTAGCATGGAAGATATTGAAAACTCTCCGTCGTGACGTTGACAGGAAAGACATATATCTCAAAATTATATTCATCTCTATTTTAATATTTGAGCTCTAACACCTCTGCAAATCCCTGCTTCCATCTGCAAAGGGCCTATCCATTTACTTTTATGTTATTTTACTTTTATTATTGAGTCATCACCTTCTCATTCGAGCACCAGTTGGAGAGCACTATTGTCACTCTTATGCATTGTGTATAGTTAATGTTTGGTGTGACTTGACTAAATCTCTCCTACCATGAATTACAATAGTTAGTCGCTACTTGAACTTCAGAGGTGCTCTCAATTTATGTTATGTGATCTCAAAAAGGGCAAGATAGATACCATGTTATCATATTATATCATGATTGTTTTGACAAATTTTTAGCATCCGAGATATCTTATTATTGCTAGCTAGTTGGTTATGTCATTGGTATGAGGAAATGTGTGACCTAAATGTTATCATGCACATGGTTATTTCATAATCATTGCTAAAAACTTGAACATTAGTTAAGTATATCTACAACAACAAGAACAAAAGGAGTTTGTAAAAGTTTTTCTTTATCACTTTCAGTTTGTCAACTAAATTGCTTGAGGACAAGAAATGAGTTAACTTGGGGGGAGTTGATACGTCCCAAACGTATCTACTTTTCCAAACACTTTTGGTCTTCTTTTGGACTCTAATTTGCATGATTTGAATGGAACTAACCTGGACTGACGTTGTTTTCAATAGAATTGCCCTGGTGTTGTTTTTGTGCAGAAATAAAAGTTCTCGGATTGGGCTAAAAATTTACGGAGAATATTTTCAGAATATATAAAACACACTGGTTAAGAGAAATACCAGATGGGTGGCCAACAAGGCACCACAAGCCCAGGGGGCGCGTCCAGCCTCCCAGGGCGTGCCTGCCAGGCTTATGGGCCCCTGGCAGCTCCAGCAACCCTAAATCCAACTCCATAAGTACCTATTCATCCAGAAAAAATCAAAGAGAAGGAATCATCATGTTTTACGATATGGAGCCGCCGCCACCTCCTATTCTTCATCAGGAGGGCTGATCTGGATTTCGTTCGGAGCTCCGGAGATGGGAATTCGACACCATCGTCATCATCAACTATCCTCCATCACCAATTTCATTATGCTCACCATCGGGAGTGAGTAATTTCTTCGTAGGCTTTCTGAACGGTGCTGGGTTGGATGAGATTTATCATGTAATCGAGTCAGTTTTGTTAGGGCTTGATCCTTAGTATCCACTATGTTCTCAGATTGATGTTGCTATGACTTTGCTATGCTTAATGCTTGTCACTAGGACCCGAGTGCCATGATTTCAGATCTAAACCCTTTATGTTTTCATGAATATATTTGTCTCTTGATCTGATCTTGCAAGTTGTATGCACCTATTACGTGTTATGATCCACATACCCCAAGCTGACAATAATTGGGATTCTTTCTGGTGATACCATAGTTTGAGGAGTTCATGTATTCACTATGTGCTAATGCTTTGTTCCAGTTCTCCATTAAAAGGAGGCATTAATATCCCTTAGATTTCCTTATGGACCACGCTGCCACGGGAGGGTAGCACAAAAGATGGCATGCAAGTTCTTATTATAAGCATGTATGACTATATACATGATACAAGCCTACATTACATTGATGAATTGGAGCCAGTTCTATGTCGCTCTAGGTTATGACTATTACATGATGAATGTCATCTAACATAATTATGCATCATTGATCCAATGCCTACGTCTTTCGCACATATATCTTTGCTAAGTTACTTTCGTTGCTACCGTTGTTACAATCACTACAAAACTGTTGTTGTTACTGTCACTGTTACTATTGCTACTATTACAACTGCTATCAAACTGTCATACTACTGTGCTACTGATCACCTTGCTGCAGATATTTAGTTCTCCAGGTGTGGTTGAATTGACAACTCAAGTGCCAATACTTGCAAATATTCTTTGGCTCCCTTTGTGTCGAATCAATAAATTTGGATTGAATACTCTACCCTCGAAAACTGTTGCAATCCGATATACTTGTGGGTTATCAAGGTCTGTCGGAGCCAAGGCAGAGGACATAGGACGGGCACGGTGGAGGTGTCATCATAGGAGTACGAGAGCTCGAAGGATAATCTTGCATGTCGGCGACCACCTGCATATCAACGCCGGACTCCTCGAGCGCCCACTAGAGCTTGCCCTCCTCCAAGGTGCGGTAGAGTCACGGGATTTTCCTAAACTGTGTGGCCACCATGTAGTACTCCTCATCAACGGGGCCGCGTTGCTCACATCCTGACTCCTGGGGTACTGTCTAGAGCACGCGCTCATCCACCTCGTGAGCGATGAGGATGCCATGCTCACAGCCGTGTTGTTGGAGCACACGCTCATGCGTCCGAGTGGGGAGGATGCAATGTTCGCGGGTGTGCTAGCGGAGGACGCACTCGTCCATGTCAAGGGTGGGTGAGGATGCAATGTTCACAGGCATGCTGCCGGAGCACGCGCTCGTCCATGTCGAGAACAGCGAGGATGCAATGTTCGCTGGTGTGCTGCCAAAGCACGTGCTCGTCCATGTCGAGAGCGGCGAGGATGCGATGTTTGAGGGCATGCTGCCAAAGCACGTGCTCATCCACGTCGAGAGTGGCGAGGATGCGATGTTCGTGGGCGTGCTACCAGAGCACGTGCTCATCCATGTCGAGAGAGGCGAGGATGTGATGTTCGTGGGTGTGCTGCCAGAGCACGTGCTCATCCACATCAGAGTGGAGAGGATGCGATGCTCGTGGGCATGCTGCTAGAGAACAAGCTCGTCCACCTTGTGAGCGGCAAGGACGCGATGCACCTACTCATGACCGACCAGGCCATGCTGTTGGAGCACGCGCTCCCCCTCGTGGCCAATGAGGGCGAGATGCTGGATCACACTGTCCTCTCTATGCCAATGAGGGCATGCTACTTGTGGCCGTCGAGGGTGTGCTCAACCTCGGCGAGGTCAAAGATTCTGTCGTCTTCCCAGGCCATGATGTCATCCACTTCGACAACGGTTGCACTAGTGTAAAAAGTGCTAGCCACAACTTCTGTTAGTGGCGCCACGATTGCCAGCAACGCCAGCACTATTTTTTTCAAATAGTGGTGGCGTCGGACAAATTGGTACGACATTGACATGAGCATACCGCTCGCGTAGAATGTTTCTAGGACGCCATAGCTATTTTCTGAGTTTTTTTCTTTTGTGCTATCTTTTCTATAGCGTGGCCCATTACACCTACAACAACACTATCCATTAGGCCCATGCCAGTAAAAAAATTCCATGTCCAGTAAAAACAACCAGTAAGTCTGATTCACTACGAACTCATCGTTTTCACCCTTCTTCATCTCCCCCCTTCTCGACCAACGCCGCCGCCCGACCACGCTGCTCTTTGTTGCCAGAACTGCGCCAGCAAGGAGGTGAGATCTCGCCTCTTCCCCTCACGAATCTTCTTCCCCTCCCCAAGCGTCTCCCTCCGGTGGCGGATCTGATAGCCAATTTTTTATATATTAGCTAGTACTGTGAAATTGATTTATTAGGTAGATGATATTGGCATTGTCATTGATTTATTAGGTAGACAATATTTACTATAAATTGATTTATTACTAATGTGATTTATTAGTACAAATTGATATATTAGGTCCTTTGCAAGATTTATAGTGAGATACCATTTCAAATTTGGAACATAGGAGAATGGGTGTGAGTAAGTTGAATTGGTTCGGCGGGGAAACTAAAATCAAGACCATGATTTTGATTTGGAGTGGCATACTTGAATTTATAATTCAACTTAGTGTTCAATATGTGTTTTGTGTAGAATGGAGCAAGAACCACCATGTCGATTGTGCAAGTCAAGGTGCCGGACCAGCATTTCTAATGCCACGATGTTCGGCATCTACTTCCAGCCTAGTTTTATTCCTGCAGCGGTAACAAATTATATGAACCTTCTAACATTTTTTTTGTTTTTTTGCTATTTCCACTAATGCATTGTGTGTGTGTGTTTTGTTTTTTTTTCTTACACAGATCATCCCATGCAATGTGAGATTGACATTCAATGAGCTCACCGGAGACACCGTGACCTTCGAAGCTCATGGGGGCCCTACACTATGCATGTCGAGAAGGGGCGAAAGATAACCCAGATTGGAGGAGACGAATGGGATCGTTTCATCGCCTGCACGGGTCTTAGTGGGGGTGAATTTATTAGCTTCTCCTTCAGAGGAGAAAGTCCCAAGCTTTCTGTTGTCTATTTGAATTTGATTGTCGATACTAATGATGAGGATTCTGATCATGAGGATTCAGATGATGAGGATTTAGATGATGGGGATTTAGATGATGATGAGGACCCACTTAATGAAGCCCTCTATGCCCAAAGACTGAGGCTGAGCAATGAGGAATCGGGCAACCTCTGGGACATACTTCGGCCAGGTAAGACTATGTCAGGATGCCATTCGTGACCCGCCTCACAAGGACGAATATTAAACAGCATCTTATGGTATGTTACTTGGTGTAGTAATTAATTAGATGATATATATTCATTCTTAATTAGTGTAGTAGTTGGATGATATGCTTGTTGTAGTAATGTGATGATATATATATGCTTAGTGTAGAAATTGTTTTGTGTAGAAATGTGCATGCTGTGTAGTAATGTGATGATATGCTTAGTGTACGTAGCTAGTAATCAAATGATATGCATGCTGTAGTAATGTGATGATATGCTTATATAGTGTTGTATAATGTGATGATATGCTTACTTTAGTAATGTCATATGCTTAATTAGTGTGTAGTATAATGTGATTATATATGCTTAGTGTACGTAGTAATTTGAGGATATATATGTTTAATTGCTGTAGTAAATTGATAACATGCGTAGTGTTGTGATGTGATGATATGCTTAGTGTTGAATCTGATGATATATGTGGATTGAACTGGTATGCTTTGTTCATAATTGCGCATGACATGCTCATTTATCATATCTAATGTTTTCAGAAATTACCTAAGAAGCTCTCTATGAGTTGTGGCATCGAACCGGATGAAGAAGGCATAGCTGGACTACGCCTTACTAGAAGGGGCTCCTGTTGACACACGAACACGTCACGTGTACCCTCGACGCCGGGGGTGATACACCGCAGCTCACATCGAAGGAGACCCGACCGACAGCGCGATACGCAAGACAGTCGACATGTGCTTTTAGAACCCGAAACCCCACACGCCCGGGAGGGACCCCGTCAGGGAGTGTGGCGGCTATGGGCTGCCCTAGGTCGATTCGCTTGCCCCTAGAGCCTCGGGATTCGCAGCTCTCAAACACGAAGAACAGTGAAGAACGAGAGAGAAAAACGATGGAGAGATAAAACGTAGATAAAAAGTAGTATATTGATTTGTTCGATCGTGTGTTTGTTTCAATCAGCCGTCACCCCTAACATATATAAGAGGCGGCTGGACTTCCCGTACAAGTAAAGGATTCATCTAGGCTTTCCTTACAAGAAAATTACATCAATTCACGTCCTACAGTTCTAGTTTTAGTCCAACTCGGATTCAACCCGAATCTGTCCCATACTTCTGTCCTGCTTCTTGCGTGGGCTGTAGAAATCGCATACTAACTCGGATGGAGTCGAGTTCAACATCAAACTTGTCCACCTCGATGATCTGCATAATACAACGCGTGTCACTTCTCCTTTTAAGGCCGTCTTTATGACTTTTATGCCCCATCTTTAACCGTGGGTCAGATTCAATTATGTAGTTTTCTGAACTGTCTGAGCCTTGTAACAACTTTGCAGGCCGTATACTATCTCCGACGATGATGACTCCAAAAGCAAAGTTGACCGTTTCGATGATACGCACAACTTCTGTGTAACACACTTTTCCATCCAAGGTCATCTGAATAATCTTTCGAGCCCATCTCCAACTTCTGGTCGGATTGACTTTGACAGCTTCCACTTTCCCGGCAAGCTTTCCACGCCGGCAAGGTTTCCACCGCGGCAAGCTTTCACACCGGCAAGGTTTCCACCCGGCAAGCTTTCACACCGGCAAGCTTCCACGCCAGCAAGCTTTTCACACCAGCAAGCTTTCACACCGGCAAGCTTCCACGCCAGCAAGTTTTTCACACCGGCAAGGTTTCACCCAGGCAAGCCTTCACACCGGCAAGCTTCCACCCAAGCAAGCTTTTCGTGCCGGCAAAATTTCCACGCCGGCAAGCTTTTTACTCGGATTTTCCGATTGAAAATATAGCCTGATTTTGATTTGCCTCTCCAGGTCGCATACGACCTCGGATTGAGACGATTTATATATGAAAATCAATCGGCTCGACGAGACGAAGCTTTTTCATGTTGAAGGTTTTTCGATTCAAGGCCATCTTGATGGCTGAATGACTCACGCGACCCATCAGACAGGGTGTTTGGTACCTCACGCCATATTTCCTTTTAGGTTCAGTCTGCAGTGTATTGTCTCTAACTTTTGCATACGAATTCGGATTAAGATGATTTATATATGATAATCAATCGCCTCGACAAGACGAAGACAATCTATGTACAGCGCTCCTTCATCCGAGGTTGTCTTGAAGGCATAACTGGCCAAAAAGCACTCAGAACACTAAATTCTACCACTCGGAGCACAGTTTCGGCTCCTAAGATGGGGTCGGACGATGATAACCTGAACATCAAAGTTGTTCCACTCGACGACGTGAAACTTTTCGTGCTGAAAACCCTTTCACTTGAGGCCATCTCATTTTCTTTTTATGCCGTGCCAAAATCTGATGTCAACAGCTCCGTCACTAGCTGTGCCTACGCAGTGGACACGAACGGTTGCACTGTCTTCAACCGGGCGGGGTGGAAGAAGTTCCTTCGTGGCAAGAATGTTCGGGTTGGACAGGCCATCCTACTCACTGTTACGAACACCATGCGCAATGACTTGAGGATGATGATCATTAACTACCTCATTTAGAAGTGGCTGGGCCGTTGATGTGAAATGAGCTGCTTATTAACTATGTTACCTCGTGTTTGTGAGTACTTGTCATTTTTTACCGTACCGCTATATATATGTAGCTACTACTATTTGTGATCGATTGTCACTATTATTAACTGCTAATTAATGGTCTATTAGCTGGTATTATTCTACTGTCTGATGTTATATATGTGCTTAGTTCTAATGTGAAATGCTAAATGTTATATATGGTGGTGGAAATTTATTTTTTGGCTAGTCGAAACGTTCGTGGCATGCAAAACACTAATGGTGTGGCCTCCCATCTGGCACGCTATCCATCTGGCATGCTATCAACCATTAGAATACTGCTGGCATGGCCTCCCACGTCAGCACTATTTTCTAACAACGGCGCCATATTGGTGGCGTAGGGTGTCCAGCCAGCAAGGCACTTTTTGCCACGCAAATAGCTAGGCTTTTCTCCACTAGTGTTGCATCTTCCGATGGGTGTTGTGTCCGCATGGGAGTTTTGAGCTACAGTATCCATGGGGGTGGGGGTTGAACTTTTCGTGGTTACACATGGTCTGAATATAGTCTCACATAGCACAATATGTTGGAACGTGTCGGGGGCTGGCTAGTAGGAGCAGTACACCAAACATCATATGTACACCATAGAGAGAATGTTTGTGTCACAAAGGGGGGGTGTGGCAGCGAGACCTAAAGAGAGAGGGGCATATGTGTGTTCGAAAGACCATGTGTGTGTCGGAGAGATAGGAGTGTCCGAAAGGGAGAGAGAGGGTATGTGCGTGTGCGTGAGACACACACAGAGAGAGAGAGGTTCGTGTAACATCAATCTGTATACCGAATATATACATAGAGGGAATCAACAAGGTTACAACGTTGGTGATATTGGGAGAGTGATAGTTTGTGTGCGATGAAGGGACACACAGACATCATCTATTTGCGTGTGTGAGAGCTAGATAGACCTCGACAGCATAGCTGGCTGGGAGGGTAATGTTATGTGTGGTAGAGAGAGATAGGGTAATGCTTGTGTGCCACAGGGAGACCTAACTACATAGATAGGGGTCATGAGAATGAAAGAATGGCGGTGTGCCTATTTTTTTTATGGGATGGGAGAGAAACCAAGAGACATGCATCATGTGGAGAGGCGTGTGTGTTCCGAGGGACAGGGAGACGTGGACCTAGATAGTGGGATGGGTGTTCATGTGTATGTTACAGAGAAGGAATTGTCTAGCTAGTAGTCGTGTGAAGGAGACCAATCTTTAGATGAGAGTGGGGATAACTATCAATTTGGTGGATTTTGACGTTGACGATCCAACTATATCATACCCGATGATACGAATTGAAAATCGCTAATTAAACCAATCTTTGATGGTCACTGATCTTGCCGTATGCACGATCAACATGAATAACGAGACCGAGGTCCTGCAAGCAACCGAAGAACCGGCAAGAACTAAGATAATGCAATCTATATTGCTAATATGAATTAATTAAGGATAATGGTGGGGATCCTGATAGAGGATCTGAACAAGGCGGTAGTCCTACACATCTCCTAGATGCAAATTGTAGCAAAGCTAAACAATGTCTAAACAAAAACGTGAGTTTTTAACCTAGAAAAAAGGTAGCTACTCATCTATATCTATAGACTATAGTACTATATTTTTTATTTCTATATTTATACCTATATATATAATACTCCCTCAATTTTTATTTACTCGCATATAGCTTTGACTATAGTCAAACTTTATAAATCTTGAACAAGTTCGTAGAAATACAAACATTTACAGTAACAAATTTATGAGATGTGAAAATATATGCAATGATGAAACAAATGATATATATTTGGTGGTGTATATGTTAAAATGTTTTTCTACAAACTTGTTGAAAGGATACAAATTCTGACTTTAGAGAAACATAATAAGCTATATTATGTAGTATTATATATTCATTATATTTATATATTAATATTTATGTATATTTACTTTATACATTATATTATATTATTTATAATTTATACTACATAGCGAACCATTTTTGAAATTTTGAATCAGAAGAGCAAGGAGTAACGTGAACAAATTGATTGAGCCAACCTGACGGTTCAGAACACTAGGATTCGTAGCTACTGTGGTAAGTGGAGAGTACTAACGTTCTCTAGAACCATCGGTGGATTATCAATGTAGGGAAAGTACAACTGCGTACTACGCAGACCTGCGTGCTACTCTATTCATGCGCGTAGCTGGCCTACTTAGTCTCTCCTGTAACGCACACAATAGCAGCATGTTCATCGGCAACGGTGACGTGCAGACTAATCACGTCAATGAAGATTTTTTATTTTTAGAGTTTAGAGCTGATTGTAGTGCGAATTTATAACCGAACAATGTAATGATCAAAGTCAATGCATGCATTTGCATGTACATGATATAAACTGTTGATTTATGTTGATCATTGGTCTAGGTATTGGTCTAGGTGGCTAGAATTTGGATCCACTACAACCTGATTGTACCCATACACATTGTTCTCAAACCAGCAACATGACAGTGTGATTGATCCACACAAAGAAGCTCGCAAGAAGACCTCCAGATGTGCCACTCACTTCATGGGTGCCCCCAGATCATATTATTCATAATACGTTGACTGAAAAAAAAGAGAAATCACCTAATACAAGATCTTGCCCGTATTTTGTTCCCACCAATGTTGTGGCATGCAATTGGAATTCCTACTTACATGCTTTACATGCCGGAGTATAGTTGTACTAGTAGTTGTACTAGTAGAGTAGCAGGAGTATAGTGGTAGTATGATGAGTGATATCACTGGTACAACGAGCTGCTATACAAACGGTTTTTAACCCCTTTCCACGATGACATTTTAAACCGTCGCCTAGTGAGTGTGGGCGATAGGGGGGGTCCTTCCCACATGACCCAGAAACCATCGTGGATAGGGAGTAGGAATGCATACGTTTTTCAGAACGAAGCATATGTGATGCCGGCATGTATCCCAAGCGCTCCATCCTTGCTACTCTTTTGTGCTCACATTACCATCGCAGTCGGAGTTCTGTGGTTTTACCTTATACCAGGCGCAGTCCAGGCACGGGATTTTTCCAAACATGTACCAAACTGGCTCTACGTTTATGATGCACGCCACATCACAAACAGTTTATGATTGTAAAGCATGTACGATAAGGCGACAATCACACACATCTACTTTTCTCTCACCGTTTGCGATATTGTCTGACATCACACACGCTTTGCAAATGGCAACTGTGTGCATTACACACCTTTTCTCTCCGTGAACCATGTCAGATTATGATGTATATCACACAAGCTATGCTTTATAGACCGTGTGCGCTATATTGACCTGCAGAGTGTTATTTCACCGTAATTTAATTGCTGCTATTTAAAATTGTACCGAATTTGAATTTGAAAGTAGGCTATAGCTTTATTCATATCCATCAGGTTCAAACAACCAATGCATTATTCGATTCACAGGTACATATGTTCAAGAATTACATCAAAAAAAGAATTACATAAGCACCAAATAAAGAATGATGAACCAGGGTTGTATACTTGTACTATTGAAGATGGTAAAGAAAGAGGCAAGAGACATTCTGGTTGCTGAACAAGGTGAAGCGGAATGCCCCTATTATGCTCTCCTCCATGTAGAAGGCACGCACGACTCTAGTCCAACCCCATGTGATGGCCGGCCGCCAATCATGTAGTTTGAGAGGTAATTCACTGTTGTCCTGCATAAAGTGTAAACAAATAGTTCGATTAACATTTTTTGACCCATTTTAATAACAATCTTTATCAGTTTCCGCACTTGATGCTCGTTCATGAATATCTCATTGCCCATACGCAGAAAGGGTCGAAGTGTGGATCTTTGGCAATTAGATATGTACCTAAGAGCACCAAGTTAATATTAGAAGCTAAACAACAATTGCACAATGATGTAGTACAATACTCCCTCCATCCCATTATATAAGATCTTATTACATGTATATCTAGACATCATCAGAACATTAATGTAACACTCTTCCTTGTTGCTATGTAGCCTGGGATTGCATATTTAGTCATTCAGTACAATGCATGTTGCTATGTAGCCTCAGATATATTAAATATGGCCCTAGTTAACCTACCGATAAATGGGTTCCAGATATATTCAGTGAAATATCCGATTCGATGATTAATCCCTTATCAGCCCCCGGCTATATGGTACCAGCTACCGATATCCTGAACAATGAGTATATATAAGCAATGCGATGAAACTAACCTCGATGGAAAACATCAGTTGTTCCCAATATTGTCCTGTGTGAGTACATCTAAAGGCATGTTAAGCACAACAGGCTAAACGTCAACCAAATATATCCATGGTAGACAACATAATATTGATACGTCCATTTTGCATCATGTTTTTCTACTGTTATTTATAATGTTTTTATGCATAATAATGCTTTTTGGAGTACTTCTAATGCCTTTTCTCTCGTAATTTGCAAGGTTCACACAAAGAGGGAGAATTCCGGCAGCTGGAAATCTGGACCTGAAAAGGCTACGTCAGGCTACCTATTCTGCACAGCTCCAAATGAGCTGAAACATCACGGGGAATTTTTATGGAATAAATAAGAAATACTGGAGCAAATAACTACCAGAGGGGGGCCACCTGTTGAGCACAAGACACCAGGGCGCGCCAGGCCACCCAGGCGCGCCCTGGTGGGTTGTGCTCAGCCCAGCCCACCTCCGGTGCCCATCTTCTGGTATATAAGTCATTTTGACCTAGAAAAAATAAGGAGAGGACTTTCGGGATGGAGCGCCGCCGTCTCGAGGTGGAACTTGGGGAGGAGCACTTTTGCCCTCCGACGGAGCGATTTCACCGGGGGAACTTCCCTCCCGGAGGGGGAAATCATTGTCATCATCATCACCAACAACTCTCCCATCTTGGGGAGGGCAATCTCCATCAACATCTTCAACAACACCATCTCCTCTCAAACCCTAGTTCATCTCCCATGTTCAATCTGTGTACCGAAACTATAGATTGGTACTTGTGGGTGACTAGTAGTGTTGATTGCTTCTCGTAGTTGATCACTATATGGTTTATTTGGTGGAATATTATATGTTCAGATCCATTATGCTATTTAATACCCCTCTGATCTTGAGCATGATTATTATTTGTGAGTAGTTAATTTTGTTCTTGAGGTCACGGGAGAAATCATGTTGCAAGTAATCATGTGAACTTGATATGTGTTTGATATTTTGATGATATGTATGTTGTGATTCCCTTAGTGGTGTCATGTGAACGTCGACTACATGACACTTCACCATATTTGGGCCTAAGGGAATGCATTGTGGAGTCGTTATTAGATGATGGGTTGCGAGAGTGACAGAAGCTTAAACTCTAGTTTATGCGCTTTTCCGTATGGGACCGATTGGATCCAAAACTTTAATGCTATGGTTAGAATTTATTCTTAATACTTTTCTCGTAGCTGCGGATGCTTGCAAGGGGGTTAATCAGAAGTAGGAGGTTTGTTCAAGTAAGAACAGCACCTAAGCACCGATCAACCCACATATCAAATTATCAAAGTAGTGAACATAAATCAAACCAACATGATGAAAGTGACTAGATGAAATTCCCGTGTACCCTCAAGAACACTTTGCTTATCATAAGAGACTGTTTTGGCCTGTCCTTTTCCTCAAAAGGATTGAACTACCTTGCTGCACTTTTGTTACCATTACCGTTACTTGCTTGTTACAAATTATCTTGCTACAAAACTATCTGTTACATATAATTTCAGTGCTTGCAGACATTACCTTGCTGAAAACCGCTTGTCATTTCCTTCTGCTCCTCATTGGGTTCGACACTCTTACTTATTGAAAGGACTACGATTGATACCCTATACTTGTGGGTCATCAAGTCTATTTTCCGGCGCCGTTGCCGGGGAGTGAAGCGCTCTTGGTAAGTGGAAATCGGTAAGGAAAAATTATTACTACGTGCTGAAATTTATTGTCACTTGTTACTATGGAAAACAATCCTTTGAGGGGTTTGTTCGAGGTATCTTCACCTCGACCGGAACCATAATTAGATGCCCCTCAACCTACTGCACCTACTGAAAATATTGAATATGAAATTCCTTCGGGTATGATAGAACAACTGCTGGCTAATCCTTGTGCAGGAGATGTAACCGAACATCCTGATATGCACTTGATATATGTGGATGAAATTTGTGGATTGTTTAAGCTTGCAGGTTTACCCGGAGATGAAGCTAAGAAGAAAGTTTTCCCTTTATCTTTGAAGGGAAAGGCATTGACATGGTATAGGCTATGCGATGATATTGGATCTTGGAATTGGAACCGATTGAAATTGGAGTTCCATGAAAAAATTTATCCTATGCATCTAGTTCATCGTGATCGGAATTATATATATAATTTTTGGCCTCGTGAAGGATAAAGTATCGCTCTAGCTTGGGGGAGGCTTAAGTCAATGTTATATTCATGCCCCAATCATGAGCTCTCAAGAGAAATTATTATCCAGAACTTTTATGCTCGGGTTTCTCGTAATGATCAATCCATGCTCGATACCTCTTGTACTGGTTCCTTTATGAAGAAGACCATTGAATTCCGGTGGGATCTTTTAGAAAGAATTAAACACAACTCTGAAGATTGGGAACTCGATGAAGGTAAAGAGTCAGGTATTAAGCTTAAGTTTGATTATGTTAAATCTTTTATGAATACCGTTGCTTTTCAAAAGTTTTGCGCTAAATATGGACTTGACTCTGAGATAATAGCCTCCTTTTGTGAATCTTTTGCTACTCATGTTGATCTCCCTAAGGAGAAGTGGTTTAAATATCACCCACCTATTAAAGAAGAAATTAAAGAACCGGTAATAGCTAAAAAAGAAAGTATCATCTACAATGTTGATCCAGTTGTTCCTACTGCTTATATTGAAAAACCACCTTTCCCTGTTAGGATAAAGGAACATGCTAAAGTTTCAACTTTGGTCAATAAAGTTATATTAGAACACCTAAACCAGCTGAACAAATCAAGGTAGAACCTAGTGTTGCTATGGTTAAGGATCTCCTGGTCGATAATATAGATGGGCATGTTATTTACTTCTGTGATGAAGCTGCTAGAATTGCCAAACCCGATGGAAAAGATAAACATAGTCCTGTTGTTGGCATGCCTGTTGTCTCAGTTAAAATAGGAGATCACTGTTATCATGGTTTATGTGACATAGGTGCTAGCATGAGTGCTATTCCTTTTACCTTATATCAAGAAATCATGAATGACATAGCACCCGCTGAAATAGAAGACATAGATGTTACTATTAAACATGCTAATTGAGACACCATCATACCTCTTGGGATTGTTAGTGATGTTGATGTCTTGTGTGGGAAAATAAAATACCCTACTGATTTTCTTGTTCTTGGTTCCCCACAAGATGACTTTTACCCCATTATCTTTGGTAGACCTTTCTTGAACACCGTTAATGCTAAAATAGATTGTGAGAAACAAACTATCGGTCTTAGTTTTGGTGATGAGTCTCATGAGTTTAATTTTTTCCAAGTTTAGTAGAAAACCTCATAAAAAAGAATTGCCTAGTAAGGATGAAATTATTGGTCTTGCTTCTATTGCTGTACCCCCTACTGATCCTTTAGAACAATATCTGCTAGACCACGAAAATGATTTACATATGCATGAAAGAAATGAAGTAGATAAGATTTTCTTTGAACAACGTCCTCTGCTTAAGCACAGTTTGCCTATTGAAACTCTAGGAGGTCCTCCTCCACCCAAAGGTGATCCTGTGTTTGAATTAAAAGAATTGCCAGACACTTTTAAATATGCTTATCTTGATGAGAAGAAGATATATCCTGTTATTATTAGTGCTAACCTTTCAGAACATGGAGAAGAAAGATTATTGAAAGTTCTAAGGAAGCACCGAGCTGCTATTGGATATACTCTTGATGATCTTAAGGGCATTAGTCCCACTCTATGTCAACACAAGATTAATATGGAACCTGATGCTAAACCCATTGTTGATCACCAACATCGGCTAAATCCGAAGATGAAAGAAGTGGTAAGAACGAAAATATTAAAACTTCTGGAAGTAGGTATAATCTATCCTATAGCTAATAGTAGATGGGTAAGTCCCGTTCATTGTGTCCCAAAGAAAGGAGGTATTACTATTGTTCCTAATGATAAGAATGAACTTATTCCACAAAGAATTGTAATAGGCTATAGAATGGTAATTGATTTTAGAAAATTAAACAAAGCAACTAGAAAAGATCATTACCCTCTGCCTTTTATTGATAAAATGCTAGAAAGATTATCTAAGCACACACATTTTTGCTTCCTTGACGGATATTTTGGTTTTTCACAAATACCTGTTTCTCAACCTGATCTAGAAAACACCACTTTTACTTGTCCTTTTGGACCTTATGCTTATAGACTTATGCCTTTTGGTTTATGCAATGCACCTGCTACTTTTCAAAGATGTATGACTGCTATATTCTCTGACTTTTGTGAAAAGATTGTTGAGGTTTTCATGGATGACTTTTCTGTTTATAGGAAGTCTTTTGATGATTGTTTAAGCAATCTTGATCGAGTTTTGCAGAGATGTGAGCAAATAAATCTTGTCTTGAATTGGGAGAAGTGCCACTTTATGATTAACGAAGGTATTGTTTTGGGCCATAAAATTTTTGAAAGAGGCATTGAGGTGGACAAAGCTAAGGTTGATGAAATCGAGAAAATGCCATGTCCTAAAGATATCAAAGGTATTCGTAGTTTCCTTGGTCATGCTGGTTTCTATAGGAGATTTATCAAAGACTTTTCTAAAATCTCTAGGCCCCTTACAAATCTTTTGCAAAAGGATATTCCCTTTGTTTTTGATGATTATTGTTTGGAAGCCTTCGAAACACTCAAGAAAGCCTTAATTACTGCACCTATTGTTCAACCACCTAATTGGAACTTGCCTTTTGAAATTATGTGTGATGCTAGTGATTATGCTGTTGGTGCTATTCTAGGAGAAAGAGTTGATAAGAAACTAAATGTTGTTCGTTATGCTAGTAAAACTCTAGACAGTGCCCAACGAAATTATGCTACTACTGAAAAAGAATTTTTAGCAGTTGTGTTTGCTTGTGATAAATTTAGATCATATATTGTAGATTCTAAAGTAATTGTTCACACCGATCATGCTGCTATAAAATATCTTATGGAAAAGAAAGATGCTAAACCTAGACTCATTAGGTGGGTTCTCTTGCTACAAGAATTTGATTTACATATCACTGATAGAAAGGGAGCTGAGAACCCCATGGCTGATAACTTGTCTAGGCTTGAAAATATTCTTGATGACCCACAACCTATTAATGATAGCTTTCCTCATGAGCAGTTAGCTGCAATAAATGTTTCTCATAACACTCCTTGGCATGCTGATTATGCTAATTACATTGTTGCTAAATATTTACCACCTAGTTTCACTTATCAACAAAAGAAAAAATTCTTCTATGATTTAAGACATTACTTTTGGGATGACCCACATCTTTGTAAAGAAGGAGTAGATGGTATTATTAGACGTTGTGTACCTGAGCATGAACAGGGACAAATCCTACAGAAATGTCACCCCGAAGCTTATGGAGGACATCATGCGGGAGACAGAACTGCTCACAAGGTATTGCAATCTGGTTTTTATTGGCCTACTCTCTTCAAGAATGCCCGTAAGTTTGTTTTATCTTGTGATGAATGTCAAATAATAGGTAATATCGGTAAGCGTCAAGAAATGCCTATGAATTATTCTCTTTCTATTGAACCATTTGATGTTTGGGGATTTGATTACATGGGACCTTTTCCTTCCTCTAATGGGTATACTCATATTTTGGTTGCTGTCGATTATATTACTAAGTGGGTAGAAGCTATTCCAACTAGTAGTGCTGATCACAACACCTCTATTAAAATGCTTAAGGAAGTCATTTTCCCAAGGTTTGGAGTCCCTAGATATTTAATGACTGATGGTGGTTCACACTTTATTCATGGTGCTTTCCGTAAAATGCTTGCCAAGTATGATGTTAACCATAGAATTGCATCACCCTTAGTCTAGTGGTCAAGTTGAACTTAGCAATAGAGAAATAAAATTAATTTGACAAAAGACTGTCAATAGGTCTCGAAAGAATTGGTCTAAGAAATTAGATGATGCACTTTGGGCTTATAGAACAGCATATAAAAATCCTATGGGTATGTGTCCTTATAAAATGGTTTATGGAAAAGCTTGTCATTTGCCTCTTGAGTTAGAACATAAAGCATATTGGGCAATTAAAGAACTCAACTATGATTTCAAACTTGCTGGTGAGAAGAGGTTATTTGATATTAGCTCATTAGATGAATGGAGAACCCAAGCCTACGAAAATGCCAAGTTATTTAAAGAAAAAGTTAGAAGATGGCATGATAAAAGAATCCAAAAGCATGAGTTCAAGGTTGGAGAATATGTTCTTTTGTACAACACTCGTTTCAGATTCTTTGCAGGAAAACTCCTCTCCAAATGGGAAGGACCCTATGTTATCGAGGAGGTTTATCGATCTGGAGCTATCAAAATAAATAATGCCAAAGGTACTAACCCGAAGGTTGTCAATGGGCAAAGAATAAAACATTATATCTCAGGTATGCCCATTAATGTCGAAAGCAATGTTATCCAAACTATGACACCGGAAGAACACATAAAAGAAACCTTCCGGAACCCTCCAGAATCGTGAAAAAGAGGAGGTACGTGATACGGTAAGTAAACGGACTCTGAAAAATCTGCAAAAATATTTTCTGTACGTTTTAGAATATAACAAAAATTAGGATAATATGAAACAACCAGGAAGGCACCCCTGGTGGGCACAAGACTCCAGGGCGCGCCTGGCATGCCAGGCGCGCCCAGGTGGGTTGT